>OU342743.1:225855908-227140129 GCA_910589775.1 Avena eriantha | reverse complement strand
TGAATGCGATTCTTATACGTTTTACACTATGCATGCTTAGATGATAGAAGTAGAACGATCCCTCACAAAGTTTAAGTTAAACCATGCCCTCCCCAACCAAACCTTGCAACCATCCTATGCCCTGTACAATCGTTGGTGGGTCTATGAAATTAGGGTGCCACGGTTTTCCTTGGCTGGATGGGTTTGTATCGGATACCTACACGCATAAGGGTTGGTGAGCTTAACAAGGTCATCTTAACAGTTAAGGACCTTGGGGCATAAAGGTTGGGCGCCTAGGTTTGACATAGAGATGTCACCCAACAACAAGAGTCATATGTGATATGATTAGCAAAGGTTGCTTACCGATTTACCTTGTCTTCTAGCAGTGATGCTAAAGCTCACTAGTCGACTTGTTAATTGTGGATCTTGAATCACTTAGTATCAATAGAGGGATGTTGATTTAAGTGGGAGTATATGCTATTAAATTGTTTAATATGTTTTACTCTTTCATGGTTACATGGCTTAGTATTTTGCATATTTTTGTTGTAGATCAATGGCACCGAACAATTCATCACCTTTTGCTTTGCGTTCGATTCTTGAAAAGGATAAACTAAATGGAACAAACTATTCGGACTGGGTCCGTAACCTGAGAATTGTTCTCAGGGCTGAGAAAAAGGAAACTGTTCTGGATACCCCAATCCCGGATGAACCTGCTGATAATGCAACTGCTACCCTTAAGAATGCCTACAAGAAAGCATGTGATGAATCTCTCGAGGTCAGTTGTCTTATGCTTGCATGCATGGAACCTGATCTTCAAAAACAGTTTGAGGATCAGGAAGCGTACGATATGATCGTTGCGCTTAAGGACATGTTCCAGACTCAGGCTAGGACTGAGAGGTACAATGTCGCTAAGTCCTTTGTGGAATGCAAGCTGGCAGAGGGAGCAGCTGTAGGCCCCCATGTGATCAAAATGGTTGGTTACAGTCAGACTTTGGAAAAGCTTGGTTTTCCATTAGGCCAAGAGTTGGCCACTGACTTCATTTTGGCATCTCTTCCATCTAGCTATGGGCATTTCATTTCGAACTACCATATGCATGGGGTGGAGAGGGGCCTTAATGAATTATGTGGGATGCTAAAAACAGCAGAATGTGACATTAAGAAGTGTGCAGGGCATAGCCATGTGATGGCTGTGCAGAACAAGCCTAGCTTCAAGAAAAAGGGCACTTCTTGGCAGAAGAAGAAGGGCAAGGCTAAGGATACGATCCCTAAGCCAACCCTGCACCCAAGCAAAAGGCTGGTCCTGCAGGAGACACTGAGTGTTTCTTTTGTCACGAATATGGCCACTGGAAGAGAAACTGCAGCAAGTACCAGGCTTCTTTGAAGAAAAATGGAAGTAAGAGTACTTCCCACTCAGGTACACTTGTTGTAAATGTTGTGGACATTTTTCTCGCAGATTCTTATGTTAACTCTTGGGTATTTGATACCGGATCGGTTGCTCATATTTGCAATTCGATGCAGGGGCTAATAAGGACTAGAGAAGTGCAAAAAGGCGAAGTGGATTTTCGCGTCGGAAATAAAGCAAGGGTTGCTGCATTGTTCGTCGGCGTCATGCAACTTCACCTTCTGTCAGGATTTATCATGGAGTTGAATAATTGTTATTACATTCCTAGTATGGGTCGAAACATTTATCACCTTCATGTTTGATGAGGGATGGTTATTCATTCGCGAGTACAAACAATGGTTGTGTAATCTCTAAGAATGCTATGTTTGTGGCTGATGCTCCCATTTTGAATGGGTTATTTATTTTAAATCTTGATAATGCATGTGTTTACAATGTTAGTGCTAAAAGGCTTCGGCCAAATGATTTGAGTCCTACCTATCTATGGCATTGTCGTTTGGGGCATATAAGTGAAAAGCGCATGAAGAAGCTCCATGGTGATGGTCTTCTAACTTCGTTTGATTTTGAATCATACGAGACATGTCAAGCTTGTTTACTTGGAAAGATGACCAAGACGCCTTTTACGGGGTTTCCCGAGAGAGCGACAGACTTGTTGGAACTCATACATACTGATGTATGTGGACCAATGAGCACGACAGCCAGAGGAGGATATCACTACTTCATTACTTTCACTGATGATTTCAGTAGATATGGCTATGTCTACTTGATGAAGCATAAGTCTGAAACTTTTGAAAAGTTCAAAGAGTTTCAAAATGAGGTAGAGAATCAACGTGGCAAGAAAATAAAGGCCTTGCGATCTGATCGCGGAGGCGAATATTTGAGTCACGAGTTTAGCAATCATCTTAAGAGTTGCGGAATTGTTCCACAGCTCACGCCGCCCGGAACGCCTCAAAGAAACGGGGTCTCTGAACGGCGTAATCGAACTTTGTTGGACATGGTTCGATCGATGATGAGCCAGTCGGATTTACCATTATCATTTTGGGGTACGCGCTAGAAACAGCAGCTTTCACACTAAATAGGGTACCATCTAAATCCGTAGTTAAGACACCATATGAGATGTGGACTGGAAAGAATCCCAGTTTGTCTTTTCTAAAGATTTGGGGTTGTGATGCATTTGTCAAGCGACTTCAGTCGGATAAGCTAACACCCAAATCGGATAAGTGCATTTTTGTGGGATACCCAAGGGAAACCTTAGGGTATTACTTCTACAACCGAGAAGAGGGCAAAGTGTTTGTCGCTCGTAGCGGTGTTTTCCTAGAGAAAGAGTTTCTCACAAAGGGAACGAGTGGAAGGTCGGTGCGACTTGAAGAAGTTCAAGATGAGCCAGTCGGGGATGCTTCTACGAGTGATGCTATTGTAGCAGAACAAGTTGAGGAACCCGTGGCAATAGAAGCACCACAACCACGAAGGTCGGCGAGGCTCCGCGAAGCGCGAGAGTTATTATTGTTAGACAATGATGAGCCTACGACCTATGCAGAAGCGATGGTGGACCCAGACTCTGAGAAATGGCTGATTGCCATGAGATCCGAGATAGAGTCCATGGGAGACAATCAAGTTTGGAACTTGGTTGACCTGCCTGATGGTTTTAAAGCCATCGAGTGCAAGTGGATCTATAAGAAGAAGATTGATATGGATGGAAATGTTCACATCCATAAAGCTCGACTTGTTGCAAAAGGTTTTCGACAAGTTCAAGGAGTTGACTACGACGAGACTTTCTCGCCCGTAGCGATGCTTAAATCTATACGGATCATTCTAGCCATTGCTGCACATTTCGATTATGAGATATGGCAGATGGACGTCAAGACGGCTTTCTTAAATGGAATCCTTTCTGAGGACGTGTATATGATGCAGCCCGAAGGTTTTGTCGATCCAAACAATGCTGGAAAGGTATGCAAACTTCAAAAGTCTATTTATGGGCTGAAGCAAGCATCTCGGAGTTGGAACATTCGATTTGATGAAGTTGTAAAGGAGTTTGGCTTCACCAAAAACGAACAAGAACCTTGTGTGTATAAGAAAGAAAATGGGAAATCACTTGTGTTTCTAATCTTATATGTGGATGACATATTATTGATTGGAAATGACATTCCTATGCTCGAGTCTGTTAAGACCTCATTGAAAAATAGTTTTTCTATGAAGGACTTGGGAGAAGCGGCATATATTCTGGGTATCAAGATCTATAGAGATAGATCAAGGAGGCTAATTGGATTAAGCCAGAGTACGTACATTGACAAAGTGTTGAAACGGTTCAGCATGGAAGAGGCTAAGAAGGGGTTCTTGCCCATGTCTCACGGCATTAAACTCAGCAAGACTCAGTGTCCTTCGACCACTGATGAGCGAGAACGCATGAGTAGGGTTCCATATGCTTCGGCTATTGGATCCATCATGTATGCAATGACATGTACTCGCCCAGATGTTTCCTATGCTCTAAGTGTTACGAGCAGATACCAGGCTGATCCAGGTGAGATTCACTGGACAGCGGTAAAGAATATCCTTAAGTACTTGAGAAGGACTAAGGATATGTTCCTAGTTTATGGAGGTGAGGTTGAACTCAGTGTAAAGGGTTACACAGATGCGAGTTACCTTAATGACTTAGACGACTCGAAATCGCAATCAGGTTATGTGTTTGTCATGAATGGTGGTGCTGTGAGCTGGAAAAGTTCCAAGCAAGATACAGTGGCCTCCTCTTCAACAGAAGCTGAATATATTGCTGCCTCGGAGGCTGCAAAGGAAGCTGTTTGGATTAGGAATTTCCTGATCGCTCTTGGTGTGGTTCAGGGCTCGTCCAATCCCTTGGACGTTTATTGTGACAACAATGGTGCTATTGCACAAGCCAAAGAACCTAGACAACACCAGAAGAACAAACATATTCGCATGCGCTACCATCTGATTCGTGAGTTCATTGATGAAGGTAGTGTCATGTTATGCAAAATACATACGGACTCAAATGTTGCTGATCCCTTGACTAAGCCACTCCCGCAGCCTGCGCATGAAGCGCACACAAGAGCAATAGGTATTAGATACTCTCTAGATTGACTCTAGTGCAAGTGGGAGACTGAAGGAAATATGCCCTAGAGGCAATCATAGAGATGATTGTATTTCATGTGTATCCATGAGTTATTATAATGTTCCTTGAATATCCATATACCAGGCAACTTGTATTGATTGGCAATTATGTGAATTGTTTGTGAAACTCTTTACTTGTATGGTTATCTAATAATTGTCCCTAGTCGGAGTTCATGCGAGGACACACGTGAATATTAGACTAGCACATCGATTGGTTAATGACTATGTTTCACAAGTCATTGACATGGAGATGTCAAACCAATGATGTGGACACATGTTATGAACATGGGGTTGGACTGACCCAACATGAGACTAGCAATAATACTTGCAGCTCTCTCTACACATCGTGTACGTTTTGTCCTTAGACCTGAGATTGTCGCATGTACTTGAGATGTGGATCGACCTACTTTGGGGCTATCAAACACTACTCCGTAACTGGGTAGTTATAAAGGTAGCTTTCGGGTTTGTCCTGATACATGCTGCAAGGCATCGGTCAATCAAGATGGGATTTGCCCCTCTCTACTTGAGAGAGATATCTCTGGGCCCCTCGAGTGATCGGATCCAGAAATGCATGGCCGTGCTACATATGGTTAAGAGTTAACCTAGTAAAGGGATTCTGAATCACAGTATCGAGAAAGAGAGGTCAGCTTAGAGCTAGACCAAATATCGTGAGGCAAAGGGAAAGACATGTACTCAACCTTGTGATGGTTCGTCCGAATGATCTTTATATGCGTTTAGGAGTTGGCACGTCTTGCTAGAGGCCGCTACCAACTATTGACGGAGCAAGTGTACTCGCGTCATGTCTATACGTGTATGAACCTATAGGGTCACACACTTTAGGGGCTGGAAGCCTAATGAGGATTGGATCCGAATTAGACCAGGCTTAGGCTGCTAATGGGCTGCTAATGTAGAAGCCCACCAGGGATGCCTATATAAGAGGGAGTAAGGCGAGCTGAAAAGGAGAGGGCATTCCACCCAGCCGCCACTCCTCTTCCGCCTGTGTTGCACGCGCAGACCTAGCAGTCTGGCGTGTGACGACTTCCACTCCGGACGTGTGGATACCTCGGAGGTGCTGCATCTGTAGCACTTGGACGAGCCGCGCAAAGGGGAGCTGCTCGTGGGACGAGGACGAGGAGGAGACGTAGAACATCTACACTGCCGCAACGTGCTTCATCGAGTTCCGCACCTGCGCGTCTAGCGGTAATCCCGTGATCTATGACAATAGTATTCCTAGTTGACGCGGTAGAAATTTTTTGATTTTACGCTAGTGTAGCCTACCCGTTACCCTTCAGTGGTATCAGAGCCGATGCTATTCAGTCATAGGTTCGGGAAGTTTGCATATGGTGATATGTAGATTGATATGAATGATATGATCGTTTGTATGGCGGTGTTTTCTGGATTGATCTATGATCTTAATTTCCGTGATCGTGATTCTAAGGTACCGCGAGGGGCGCTGCCCCTTCGAACCCCGCAGGGGGAGACCCCCTAGACCCCCCTTAGTCGTATCCCCCTTTTTTGTATCTCGTTAAGGTTCATAGGTGGTACGATTTCACATGATCCGGTAGAATGCGATTCTATGCACAACTTGTTTTTGCAGGATTTATGTGATCAGTATGGCCCAAAAATGTATGTGATGCATGTATGTATTTTTTCATGACCTGCGTGTCGTGAGTTGGGCAACACGGCTGGAGCCATATGTGTTGTCAATTATTGTAATGGCCTGCGTGCCAACTTGTGATGATCCCAATACCATGTAATTTTGATTACTAGATGTTAGGAGTAATAGCTTGTATTAGTTCTTGGAGAACTCATCACTTGGAGGATGGCTCGCATAGAGCATGAAGATGGAGATCATCATGGTGGACAGGTTCTATGGCGATGGAGATCACCATGAGAAAATGGGCCATACTGTATCACATCTATGTGAATGCTATTCTTATACGTTTTACTACTATGCATGCTTAGATGATAGAAGTAGAACGATCCCTCACAAAGTTTAAGTTAAACCATGCCCTCCCAACCAAACCTTGCACCATCCTATGCCCTGTACAATCGTTGGTGGGTCTATGAAATTAGGGTGCCACGGTTTTCCTTGGCTGGATGGGTTTGTATCGGATACCTACACGCATAAGGGTTGGTGAGCTTAACAAGGTCATCTTAACAGTTAAGGACCTTGGGGCATAAAGGTTGGGCGCCTAGGTTTGACATAGAGATGTCACCCAACAACAAGAGTCATATGTGATATGATTAGCAAAGGTTGCTTACCGATTTACCTTGTCTTCTAGCAGTGATGCTAAAGCTCACTAGTCGACTTGTTAATTGTGGATCTTGAATCACTTAGTATCAATAGAGGGATGTTGATTTAAGTGGGAGTATATGCTATTAAATTGTTTAATATGTTTTACTCTTTCATGGTTACATGGCTTAGTATTTTGCATATTTTTTGTTGTAGATCAATGGCACCGAACAATTCATCACCTTTTGCTTTGCGTTCGATTCTTGAAAAGGATAAACTAAATGGAACAAACTATTCGGACTGGGTCCGTAACCTGAGAATTGTTCTCAGGGCTGAGAAAAAGGAAACTGTTCTGGATACCCCAATCCCGGATGAACCTGCTGATAATGCAACTGCTACCCTTAAGAATGCCTACAAGAAAGCATGTGATGAATCTCTTGAGGTCAGTTGTCTTATGCTTGCATGCATGGAACCTGATCTTCAAAAACAGTTTGAGGATCAGGAAGCGTACGATATGATCGTTGCGCTTAAGGACATGTTCCAGACTCAGGCTAGGACTGAGAGGTACAATGTCGCTAAGTCCTTTGTGGAATGCAAGCTGGCAGAGGGAGCAGCTGTAGGCCCCCATGTGATCAAAATGGTTGGTTACAGTCAGACTTTGGAAAAGCTTGGTTTTCCATTAGGCCAAGAGTTGGCCACTGACTTCATTTTGGCATCTCTTCCATCTAGCTATGGGCATTTCATTTCGAACTACCATATGCATGGGGTGGAGAGGGGCCTTAATGAATTATGTGGGATGCTAAAAACAGCAGAATGTGACATTAAGAAGTGTGCAGGGCATAGCCATGTGATGGCTGTGCAGAACAAGCCTAGCTTCAAGAAAAAGGGCACTTCTTGGCAGAAGAAGAAGGGCAAGGCTAAGGATACGATCCCTAAGCCAAACCCTGCACCCAAGCAAAAGGCTGGTCCTGCAGGAGACACTGAGTGTTTCTTTTGTCACGAATATGGCCACTGGAAGAGAAACTGCAGCAAGTACCAGGCTTCTTTGAAGAAAAATGGAAGTAAGAGTACTTCCCACTCAGGTACACTTGTTGTAAATGTTGTGGACATTTTTCTCGCAGATTCTTATGTTAACTCTTGGGTATTTGATACCGGATCGGTTGCTCATATTTGCAATTCGATGCAGGGGCTAATAAGGACTAGAGAAGTGCAAAAAGGCGAAGTGGATTTTCGCGTCGGAAATAAAGCAAGGGTTGCTGCATTGTTCGTCGGCGTCATGCAACTTCACCTTCTGTCAGGATTTATCATGGAGTTGAATAATTGTTATTACATTCCTAGTATGGGTCGAAACATTTTATCACCTTCATGTTTGATGAGGGATGGTTATTCATTCGCGAGTACAAACAATGGTTGTGTAATCTCTAAGAATGCTATGTTTGTGGCTGATGCTCCCATTTTGAATGGGTTATTTATTTTAAATCTTGATAATGCATGTGTTTACAATGTTAGTGCTAAAAGGCTTCGGCCAAATGATTTGAGTCCTACCTATCTATGGCATTGTCGTTTGGGGCATATAAGTGAAAAGCGCATGAAGAAGCTCCATGGTGATGGTCTTCTAACTTCGTTTGATTTTGAATCATACGAGACATGTCAAGCTTGTTTACTTGGAAAGATGACCAAGACGCCTTTTACGGGGTTTCCCGAGAGAGCGACAGACTTGTTGGAACTCATACATACTGATGTATGTGGACCAATGAGCACGACAGCCAGAGGAGGATATCACTACTTCATTACTTTCACTGATGATTTCAGTAGATATGGCTATGTCTACTTGATGAAGCATAAGTCTGAAACTTTTGAAAAGTTCAAAGAGTTTCAAAATGAGGTAGAGAATCAACGTGGCAAGAAAATAAAGGCCTTGCGATCTGATCGCGGAGGCGAATATTTGAGTCACGAGTTTAGCAATCATCTTAAGAGTTGCGGAATTGTTCCACAGCTCACGCCGCCCGGAACGCCTCAAAGAAACGGGGTCTCTGAACGGCGTAATCGAACTTTGTTGGACATGGTTCGATCGATGATGAGCCAGTCGGATTTACCATTATCATTTTGGGGTTACGCGCTAGAAACAGCAGCTTTCACACTAAATAGGGTACCATCTAAATCCGTAGTTAAGACACCATATGAGATGTGGACTGGAAAGAATCCCAGTTTGTCTTTTCTAAAGATTTGGGGTTGTGATGCATTTGTCAAGCGACTTCAGTCGGATAAGCTAACACCCAAATCGGATAAGTGCATTTTTGTGGGATACCCAAGGGAAACCTTAGGGTATTACTTCTACAACCGAGAAGAGGGCAAAGTGTTTGTCGCTCGTAGCGGTGTTTTCCTAGAGAAAGAGTTTCTCACAAAGGGAACGAGTGGAAGGTCGGTGCGACTTGAAGAAGTTCAAGATGAGCCAGTCGGGGATGCTTCTACGAGTGATGCTATTGTAGCAGAACAAGTTGAGGAACCCGTGGCAATAGAAGCACCACAACCACGAAGGTCGGCGAGGCTCCGCGAAGCGCGAGAGTTATTATTGTTAGACAATGATGAGCCTGCGACCTATGCAGAAGCGATGGTGGACCCAGACTCTGAGAAATGGCTGATTGCCATGAGATCCGAGATAGAGTCCATGGGAGACAATCAAGTTTGGAACTTGGTTGACCTGCCTGATGGTTTTAAAGCCATCGAGTGCAAGTGGATCTATAAGAAGAAGATTGATATGGATGGAAATGTTCACATCCATAAAGCTCGACTTGTTGCAAAAGGTTTTCGACAAGTTCAAGGAGTTGACTACGACGAGACTTTCTCGCCCGTAGCGATGCTTAAATCTATACGGATCATTCTAGCCATTGCTGCACATTTCGATTATGAGATATGGCAGATGGACGTCAAGACGGCTTTCTTAAATGGAATCCTTTCTGAGGACGTGTATATGATGCAGCCCGAAGGTTTTGTCGATCCAAACAATGCTGGAAAGGTATGCAAACTTCAAAAGTCTATTTATGGGCTGAAGCAAGCATCTCGGAGTTGGAACATTCGATTTGATGAAGTTGTAAAGGAGTTTGGCTTCACCAAAAACGAACAAGAACCTTGTGTGTATAAGAAAGAAAATGGGAAATCACTTGTGTTTCTAATCTTATATGTGGATGACATATTATTGATTGGAAATGACATTCCTATGCTCGAGTCTGTTAAGACCTCATTGAAAAATAGTTTTTCTATGAAGGACTTGGGAGAAGCGGCATATATTCTGGGTATCAAGATCTATAGAGATAGATCAAGGAGGCTAATTAGATTAAGCCAGAGTACGTACATTGACAAAGTGTTGAAACGGTTCAGCATGGAAGAGGCTAAGAAGGGGTTCTTGCCCATGTCTCACGGCATTAAACTCAGCAAGACTCAGTGTCCTTCGACCACTGATGAGCGAGAACGCATGAGTAGGGTTCCATATGCTTCGGCTATTGGATCCATCATGTATGCAATGACATGTACTCGCCCAGATGTTTCCTATGCTCTAAGTGTTACGAGCAGATACCAGGCTGATCCAGGTGAGATTCACTGGACAGCGGTAAAGAATATCCTTAAGTACTTGAGAAGGACTAAGGATATGTTCCTAGTTTATGGAGGTGAGGTTGAACTCAGTGTAAAGGGTTACACAGATGCGAGTTACCTTAATGACTCAGACGACTCGAAATCGCAATCAGGTTATGTGTTTGTCATGAATGGTGGTGCTGTGAGCTGGAAAAGTTCCAAGCAAGATACAGTGGCCTCCTCTTCAACAGAAGCTGAATATATTGCTGCCTCGGAGGCTGCAAAGGAAGCTGTTTGGATTAGGAATTTCCTGATCGCTCTTGGTGTGGTTCAGGGCTCGTCCAATCCCTTGGACGTTTATTGTGACAACAATGGTGCTATTGCACAAGCCAAAGAACCTAGACAACACCAGAAGAACAAACATATTCGCATGCGCTACCATCTGATTCGTGAGTTCATTGATGAAGGTAGTGTCATGTTATGCAAAATACATACGGACTCAAATGTTGCTGATCCCTTGACTAAGCCACTCCCGCAGCCTGCGCATGAAGCGCACACAAGAGCAATAGGTATTAGATACTCTCTAGATTGACTCTAGTGCAAGTGGGAGACTGAAGGAAATATGCCCTAGAGGCAATCATAGAGATGATTGTATTTCATGTGTATCCATGAGTTATTATAATGTTCCTTGAATATCCATATACCAGGCAACTTGTATTGATTGGCAATTATGTGAATTGTTTGTGAAACTCTTTACTTGTATGGTTATCTAATAATTGTCCCTAGTCGGAGTTCATGCGAGGACACACGTGAATATTAGACTAGCACATCGATTGGTTAATGACTATGTTTCACAAGTCATTGACATGGAGATGTCAAACCAATGATGTGGACACATGTTATGAACATGGGGTTGGACTGACCCAACATGAGACTAGCAATAATACTTGCAGCTCTCTCTACACATCGTGTACGTTTTGTCCTTAGACCTGAGATTGTCGCATGTACTTGAGATGTGGATCGACCTACTTTGGGGCTATCAAACACTACTCCGTAACTGGGTAGTTATAAAGGTAGCTTTCGGGTTTGTCCTGATACATGCTGCAAGGCATCGGTCAATCAAGATGGGATTTGCCCCTCTCTACTTGAGAGAGATATCTCTGGGCCCCTCGAGTGATCGGATCCAGAAATGCATGGCCGTGCTACATATGGTTAAGAGTTAACCTAGTAAAGGGATTCTGAATCACAGTATCGAGAAAGAGAGGTCAGCTTAGAGCTAGACCAAATATCGTGAGGCAAAGGGAAAGACATGTACTCAACCTTGTGATGGTTCGTCCGAATGATCTTTATATGCGTTTAGGAGTTGGCACGTCTTGCTAGAGGCCGCTACCAACTATTGACGGAGCAAGTGTACTCGCGTCATGTCTATACGTGTATGAACCTATAGGGTCACACACTTTAGGGGCTGGAAGCCTAATGAGGATTGGATCCGAATTAGACCAGGCTTAGGCTGCTAATGGGCTGCTAATGTAGAAGCCCACCAGGGATGCCTATATAAGAGGGAGTAAGGCGAGCTGAAAAGGAGAGGGCATTCCACCCAGCCGCCACTCCTCTTCCGCCTGTGTTGCACGCGCAGACCTAGCAGTCTGGCGTGTGACGACTTCCACTCCGGACGTGTGGATACCTCGGAGGTGCTGCATCTGTAGCACTTGGACGAGCCGCGCAAAGGGGAGCTGCTCGTGGGACGAGGACGAGGAGGAGACGTAGAACATCTACACTGCCGCAACGTGCTTCATCGAGTTCCGCACCTGCGCGTCTAGCGGTAATCCCGTGATCTATGACAATAGTATTCCTAGTTGACGCGGTAGAAATTTTTTGATTTTACGCTAGTGTAGCCTACCCGTTACCCTTCAGTGGTATCAGAGCCGATGCTATTCAGTCATAGGTTCGGGAAGTTTGCATATGGTGATATGTAGATTGATATGAATGATATGATCGTTTGTATGGCGGTGTTTTCTGGATTGATCTATGATCTTAATTTCCGTGATCGTGATTCTAAGGTACCGCGAGGGGCGCTGCCCCTTCGAACCCCGCAGGGGGAGACCCCCTAGACCCCCCTTAGTCGTATCCCCCTTTTTTGTATCTCGTTAAGGTTCATAGGTGGTACGATTTCACATGATCCGGTAGAATGCGATTCTATGCACAACTTGTTTTTGCAGGATTTATGTGATCAGTATGGCCCAAAAATGTATGTGATGCATGTATGTATTTTTTCATGACCTGCGTGTCGTGAGTTGGGCAACACGGCTGGAGCCATATGTGTTGTCAATTATTGTAATGGCCTGCGTGCCAACTTGTGATGATCCCAATACCATGTAATTTTGATTACTAGATGTTAGGAGTAATAGCTTGTATTAGTTCTTGGAGAACTCATCACTTGGAGGATGGCTCGCATAGAGCATGAAGATGGAGATCATCATGGTGGACAGGTTCTATGGCGATGGAGATCACCATGAGAAAATGGGCCATACTGTATCACATCTATGTGAATGCTATTCTTATACGTTTTACTACTATGCATGCTTAGATGATAGAAGTAGAACGATCCCTCACAAAGTTTAAGTTAAACCATGCCCTCCCAACCAAACCTTGCACCATCCTATGCCCTGTACAATCGTTGGTGGGTCTATGAAATTAGGGTGCCACGGTTTTCCTTGGCTGGATGGGTTTGTATCGGATACCTACACGCATAAGGGTTGGTGAGCTTAACAAGGTCATCTTAACAGTTAAGGACCTTGGGGCATAAAGGTTGGGCGCCTAGGTTTGACATAGAGATGTCACCCAACAACAAGAGTCATATGTGATATGATTAGCAAAGGTTGCTTACCGATTTACCTTGTCTTCTAGCAGTGATGCTAAAGCTCACTAGTCGACTTGTTAATTGTGGATCTTGAATCACTTAGTATCAATAGAGGGATGTTGATTTAAGTGGGAGTATATGCTATTAAATTGTTTAATATGTTTTACTCTTTCATGGTTACATGGCTTAGTATTTTGCATATTTTTTGTTGTAGATCAATGGCACCGAACAATTCATCACCTTTTGCTTTGCGTTCGATTCTTGAAAAGGATAAACTAAATGGAACAAACTATTCGGACTGGGTCCGTAACCTGAGAATTGTTCTCAGGGCTGAGAAAAAGGAAACTGTTCTGGATACCCCAATCCCGGATGAACCTGCTGATAATGCAACTGCTACCCTTAAGAATGCCTACAAGAAAGCATGTGATGAATCTCTTGAGGTCAGTTGTCTTATGCTTGCATGCATGGAACCTGATCTTCAAAAACAGTTTGAGGATCAGGAAGCGTACGATATGATCGTTGCGCTTAAGGACATGTTCCAGACTCAGGCTAGGAAAGACATGTACTCAACCTTGTGATGGTTCGTCCGAATGATCTTTATATGCGTTTAGGAGTTGGCACGTCTTGCTAGAGGCCGCTACCAACTATTGACGGAGTAAGTGTACTCGCGTCATGTCTATACGTGTATGAACCTATAGGGTCACACACTTTAGGGGCTGGAAGCCTAATGAGGATTGGATCCGAATTAGACCAGGCTTAGGCTGCTAATGGGCTGCTAATGTAGAAGCCCACCAGGGATGCCTATATAAGAGGGAGTAAGGCGAGCTGAAAAGGAGAGGGCATTCCACCCAGCCGCCACTCCTCTTCCGCCTGTGTTGCACGCGCAGACCTAGCAGTCTGGCGTGTGACGACTTCCACTCCGGACGTGTGGATACCTCGGAGGTGCTGCATCTGTAGCACTTGGACGAGCCGCGCAAAGGGGAGCTGCTCGTGGGACGAGGACGAGGAGGAGACGCAGAACATCTACACTGCCGCAACGTGCTTCATCGAGTTCCGCACCTGCGCGTCTAGCGGTAATCCCGTGATCTATGACAATAGTATTCCTGGTTGACGCGGTAGAAATTTTTGATTTTACGCTAGTGTAGCCTACCCGTTACCCTTCAGGCGGAGAGGACGGCTTCCGATCCGTAGACCAGGAAGAACGGCGTGTAGCCGGTTGACCTATTCGGCGTGGTGCGGAGGCTCCACAGCACAGCCGGAAGTTCTTCGATCCAACATCCGGGTGAACGCTCCAACGGCTCGATGAGACGTGGCTTGATGCCGGCTAGAACTAAGTCGTTTGCTCTTTTGACTTGCCCATTGGATTACGGGTGCGCGACGGAGGCGAGGTCCAGCCGGATGCCCTTGTTGTTGCAGAACCAGGCGAAGGCCCCCTTGGCGAAGTTCGTGCCGTTGTTGGTGATGATGCTATTGGGGTAGCCAAAGCGGTTGATGATGTTGGTGAAGAAGGTGACAACCGTCGCCCCGTCCAGCTTTCGGATAGGCTTGGCCTCGATCCACTTCGTGAACTTGTCCACCGCCACTAGCAGGTGGGTCATGCCCGCGCGCACTCGCCTGAAGGGACCGACCATGTCAAAGCCCCAAACCGCGAACGGCCAGGTGATCGGTATGGTCTTGAGTACCGAAGTTGGCATGTGCCTGAGCTGCCCGAAGCGCTGGCACCCATTGCATGCGCGGACCAGCTGCTCAGCGTCCTCGAGGGCGGTGGGCCAATAGAAACCATGGCGAAACGCCTTGGCGACTATCGCCCTTGACGAAGCGTGGTGCCCGCACTCGCCCTGGTGGATGTCCTTGAGTAGCCGGTGGCCCGTATCCATATCAACACATCTTTGGAAGATTCTGGATACACTGCGCTTGTATAGCTCGCCGTGTATGCGTGCGCGCGACGCCGGATTTGCCTGGCCTGCACCTCGTCGTCGGGAAGTTCTCCATTGGCGATGTAGCTCATGAAGGGTTGTGCCCAGGATGGCACTTCCCGAATGACGAGGATGCCCACGTCCTCCGGTTGACGGGTATCCGGAGAGGCAGCCCCCGAGCCGCTAGGCGAGCCGGCAGCCCCCGGGCCTTACGAGCCGGAAGGCGCTGCCCGGCCGGAATTGGTGCGGGTCTTCTTTTTTGGTGGTTTTGCCGGCTCTGCTTCCGCCGTTCCGTCGGCCGGAACGGTTCCTGCCCAGACGATGGAGTCCGATTCTGGCGACGGGTTTATGGATGGCTTGCGTAGGTGCTCCAAGGACACCCCTGGTGGGATGTCCTGCCTGGTGGATCCGATCTTGGAGAGCCCGTCGGCTGCCTCGTTGTTGACGCGGGGAATGTGCTAAAATTCGCACCCGTCGAACGAGGCGCTGAGCTTCTGGATGTGGAACCGGTAGAGAGCCATGTTTGCGTCTTTGGCGTCCCATTCCCCAGATACTTGCTGCACCACCAAGTCCGAATCGCCGAAGCACAGGATCCGGTTGACACCGATCTCCTTGGCCAGCCGGAGTCCGTGCGCCAGTGCCTCGTATTCGGCTATGTTGTTGGAGGCCTTGAAGTGGATCTGTAGTACGTACTCGAGCCGGTCTCCCTTGGGCGAGGTGAGCACGATGCCAGCTCCCAAGCCCCCGAGCATCTTTGATCCGTCGAAGTGCATCCGCCAATGGTCCAAATCCAGAACCAGTGGGAGATACTGGGTCTCGGCCCAGTCGACGAGGAAGTCCGCCAACGCTTGCGACTTGATCGTGAGCCGGGGCTCATACTGGATGGAGTACGCGGCAAGCTCGATGGCCCACTTGGCGACTCGGCCGGTGGCGTCCTTGTTGCCGACGATTTCCAAAAGGGGTGTAGTGCACACGACCTTAATCAGATGCTCCTAGAAGTAGTGCTTGAGCTTCTTGCATGCCAGGTACACGCCGTAGCACATCTTCTGGTAATGGGGGTAGTTCTGCTTGCAGAGGGAGAGAACCTCACTGAGGTAGTAGACGGGCCTCTGAACCGGCTGAGCCTTGCCTTCCTCGGGGCGCTCCACCACCAGGATGACGCTGACGACCCGGCTGATGGTTGCTATATAGAGCAACATCGGCTCCTTACTAGCCGGCGTGGCTACGACCGGTGCTATGGATAGCGTGCGCTTGAGGTCGTGAAACACGGCGTCGGCTTGCGAAGTCTAGGAGAACTTGCCCGTCTTCTTCATCAGTTGGTACAACGGGAGTGCCTTCTCCCCCAGCCGGCTGACAAAACGACTGAGGGAAGCAAGGCATCCGGTGAACTTCTAGACTCCAAGCAGGTTCCTGGGCGGTTGCATCCTCGCGATGGCCGCGATCTTCTCCGGATTTGCCTCGATACCTCGCTGTGAAACAAGGAAACCGAGGAGCTGACCGGACGGTACCCCGAAGACGCACTTCTCTGGGTTCAGCTTCATCCGGTACTGGCGGAGGTTGCCAAATGTTTCTCCTAGGTCCTCGAGGAGGGTGCGCTTCTCCTTGGTCTTGATAACCACGTCATCCACGTAAGCGTGCACATTTTGGCCTATCTGCAAGTGCAAGCATTTCTGCATGCATCGCTGATAGGTGGCGCCTGCGTTCTTTAGGCCGAAAGGCATGGTTACATAGCAGAAAGCCCCATAGGGGGTGATAAATGATGTCTTAATCTGATCAGCCGGGTTCAGCGGATCTGATTGTACCCGGAATAACAATCTAAAAAAGACAACAAATCACAGCCAGCCGTGGAATCGATGACTTGATCGATACGGGGCAAGGCGAAGGGGTCCTTAGGGCACGCCTTGTTCAGGCTGGTGTAGTCGATACACATGCACCAGGTCTTGTTCTTCTTCAGTACCAGGAATGGGTTCGCCAGCCAGTCCGGGTGGTACACTTCCATGATGAACCCGGCTGCAAGGAGTCGAGTGATCTCGTCACCGATCATCTTTCTCTTCTCCTCTACGAACCGGCGCAGAGGTTGCTTGACCGGCTTGGCATCCAGACGCACGTGAAGTGAGTGCTCGGCGAACTCCCTCGGCACACCCGGCATGTCCTTGGGGGACCACGCGAAGATGTCCCGATTCTCACGGAGGAAGTCGACGAGCATGCCTTCCTATTTACTGTCCAAGCCGGCTCCAATGGTGACGAACTTGGTCGGATCGGAGGGGTCTAGCAGGATCCTCCTCGTCTCCTTTGCCGGCTAGAAGGCTCCTTCTCCAATCAGCTTGCTGCTAGCCGGAATGTCCTGCTGGGCCATGGCCACATTGCGCATGATCACGCGCTTCTCCTCGGCTATGATGAGGGCCTCTGCCAGTTTGGAACCGGCTGAGGCGCACTCCATCGATCGCCTGAAGCAGCCGGCGACGGTGATCACGCCGTGGGGTCCCGGCATCTTCGTCTTGAGGTAGGCGTAGTGGGGGATGGCCATGAACTTGGTGAGGGCGGAGAGCCCGAGGAGAGCGTGGTAGGAGCTCGTCAGATTTACCACCTCGAACCAGATTGGTTCACGGCGGAAGTTCTCCTCGGTCCCGAAAATGACGTCCAGTTGGATTTTCCCCAGCGGGGCGCAGGCTGGCCCTGGCAGTACGCCGTGGAACGTCGTGGTAGTCGGGCGCAGGTCGCTTTCGCGAATGCCCAGCTTCTCCAGTGAGGACTAGTAGAGGAGGTTGAGGCTGCTGCCTCCGTCGATGAGGACGCGCGAGAATCGGCAAGTGCGTGCGTTGGAGGCGATGAGGGGGTCGAGCACCATGGCGTAGCCCCCGGGAGTCGGTAGATGCTCAGGCTGATCCGCCCGGCTCCAGGTGATAGGGGTTTCCGACCAGTTCAGATACTAGGGGACTGGAGAGGCGATGGTGTTGACCTCCTTGGAGCGTCGCCTGCGGCTGTGCTTGTCGTCCTGCTCCGTCTCGAAAATGTGGTAGGCGGCGTGCGGCTGGGGGTAGCCGTTGTTGTTGCCGCCGTTGCCATAATTGCCGGCTCCCCTAGCCGGTGGTGGAGGTCCGCCCGGTGGGGGAGGCGGGGGACGCGGCTGGTTGCCCTGGTCCTTTAGCTGGCGGGTCCAGCTGCATTTCCGGGTGGTGTGTGTAGCCGGCTTGAAGGGACCGCTATGCCACTTGCACGGTCCATCGAACATCTGGTCGAAGGTGAGCCGTGGCTTCTGCCTCCTTGCTTCATTAGCCGGCGCGTCAGGCGCGCCCTCCACAGCATTGACTTGCCGCGTGTGGTAGCGAGGCTTCTGCTATCCGGCCTGGCGGTCCCCATGGAACCGGTTGTCGTTGCCATGGCGTCTAGATGGTCCGGCTTCTCCAGCTAGATTGCTGGGTCGGTCGCGAGCCGGCTCCGTGGGAGTCAGGTGGCCGTCCGCGTTTCCTCGGAGGGGCTTCTTCATGGCGGCATCCACCGTGGCGTACTGGTCCACAACCGTCATGAGCTCCGCCATGGTCTTTGGCTCGTCACACAGTAGCCGGTGGTGAAGCATGGTGCCCTCGCGACAACCCTCGATGAAGAAGCCGATGGCTTGGCTCTCTAGGATGCCCTCGCAAGTGTTGCGCAGCTCCGTCCACTTGGCGAGGTACTCGCGGTTAGTCTCGTGGTCGCCCTGGACGCACAAGGCCAGGTCACGCAGGCGCCCTGGACGCTTGTACGTGCCGTTGAAGTTGCGGACGAACACCTTCTCGAAGTCAGGCCAGGCGTTGATGCTGTTGGGCGCGAGGCTATTGAGCCATGTCCTCGCTGACCCAGTTAGCATGAGGGAGATGTAGCGCATGGCTGTGCGCTTGTTCCCGTGGGCGATGCCGACGGCCGTGGCGTAGTCGGTCAGCCAGTCCTCCGGCTTCATGCTGATGTCGTACTTGGGGGTGTCCCTGGGCAGGGAGAATTTATCCGGAAACGGCTCGTTCCGGATACGGGGTCCGAAACAAACCGGACCGGTAGACTCTTCCTCCTCCATGACGCGCACTTGAGCGAGGAGCTCGATGCGTTCGCGGGCATCCGGGCGATCCGGGTTGGGCGCTCCCACCCGGCCCGAGAGACGGGAATCGGCTGGTCTGGGCGCTCCGGCTGGCGGAGGGGGAGGTGGCGGGTTGCTGTTCACCGTCTGCTCCTGGCACGGCTGGCCCCTGTTACCGGAGCTGCGACGCCTGCTGCAGGCCCTGGGCGGCTGAGGGGAGGACGCCTGCTGGGTGTCACGCGGCACGCCCCTGCTGTTGGCCGGTAGCTCGCTCCTCCTGGAGTAGCTAAGGTCTTCCTGCACCTGCCGGTTGGCGCCAGCCTGCTCGTCCGCGACGCGGAGGAGCCCCTGCACGCGGGCTTGCTGGCGGGCTCGCTCCTCGCCCTCTAGGCTAGGCAGTTCCTCTGTCGCGGCTCGCGCCGCGCGCAAGTTCTTGATGGGCGTGGTGTAGGTGGGCTGTGCGAGGGCGGGCACGGGATCCGGTTCCCCGTCCTTTTCCAACCTACCGCCAAGCTTGCCGCCCCGACGCCTTACCTGGCCGCGCCGGCTTGGCTCCGCGGTAGCCAGAGTGAGGCCATGCACGCGGTCGTACTCGCGCCGGGTGATCTCGAGCTGCTTACGGGCTGCAGCTAGCTCCATGGCCTCATGGAGGAGGATCTGTCTCTCCATGCTGAAGTTGGCCTCCGCCTCCTCCGGGTTATCCCCGAGGTTAACCGGCGTCAGGAGCCGATCAATGGCATCCTCCACCGGGTTCCGGGGCTGCGGGGGAGCAGAAGTTCCGACCTCGTCCGCGCCTCGCTCCCGCGGCTGGCGGGGATGAGAGCTGGAACCGGCCATCATGACCTCCGTGCCGCGAGGTGCGGCGGAGGCGCTGCCGTCTGAGCACGGCAGCTCCGTGACAGAGACGATTTCCCTAGGGAAATGTTCCGGGATGGTGGTGACGTAAACGGAGAGGTCGCCGAATAGCAGAACGGTGTCGTTCGCCGGGAAGGAGGTTCCGGCGAAGCAGGAAGCGTTGTCGATGACGTAGTCGAATTTGTCGAGCGTGAGCACCAGGCCGGAGGCCACGCGCTCACCGGCTGAAGTGCGGAGTCCCGTGCGGAACGTGACTCCGGTCGAAGCCATTAGCCCCACGGTGGGCGCCAACTATCGTTGTATTGGGAACGGCAGTACCTGAGGAGGTTAGATAGAGGTGTGGGGACTAGCAGGGAAGCTATCGACGGCGTCCGCAGGCGGGATTGGATACAAGCGAGCGTAGCGGGTCGCAAGAAGTACCCAGGTTCGGGGCCCTCGGGGTGAGGTAAAGCCCCTACTCCTGCCGGATCTGACTATGTGGAATACCAGGACTACAAGTGCTCCTCGAGCTGTATACGCTAGCTACTGCCTTAAATGCTGTAAGACCAACCCTTTCTACTGAGGCCTTTCCTCTCCTTATATAGGCAAAGAGGCAAGGGTCTCACTGGCCAGTCCGACTGGCGGACCCCACAGGTGGGTCCCAGCCGACTAATCATCCACAGTGTCCGGTATGGCTTGTCCTGTCGGAGTACGAGCGGTATGGCTGTCGTAGGCACAGTGGACGTCGTGCGAGCCTATCGTCAGCACCGGCCACTGTTCCTGCGTCACCCACGCAAAGTCTTCGGTATGGCCGGGTAGTTGCTAGTCTTGTCACCGTACAGGGCGTACCGTGCACTGATACACACGTCGCCCTGTCCCGTTGATTGAGTCCGGCTGCCTCCTGCCGATCCGGCTACCAGGGATAGCCGGTCTGTCTTGCCTTGTCCGGCTGCATCCGATCATCCGGACGCGATCCGACTGTCTTGTTTCTTATTCGGTTGGGGTACCCGGGGATTATCCCCCTGACAGGTCGCAACTATACGAACAGAACCAAAAATTTCGGCTGTATAGTTGGTCGTTAAACTCTCAGACACTTTTAATTTTGATGCATGTATCTATAAGGTCACAACTATACAACCAGAACCAAAAAATTTGGTTGTATAGTTGGTCATTAAACGCTCAGACATTTTATTGTTCGATCTTTCGTTTATTATTCATTAAAAAACTTATTGTCGGTTCCGAGTCGTTATTTAATCGACCTGGACTCGAGATATTTGGAAGTATCTGCCCGGAACCAACTATACGGCCAGAGCTATACGAGTCGCGCTCGTATAGTTGGCCATTACACGGCAGGACACTTCCAAATCCGTGAGTTCTTTCCCTGTTTCGTTTGGATTCTTTTCTTGGGCGACAATTTGGTGTTTCTCGCGAGTTTTACCGACCTCTGACCCCCCCTTATATACTGCCATTGTATCTCTCACTAATCGCAATCTACAGGAACCAATCTAGCAATGTGATATCATGTCCTAGGCCGTGGGAAACCCATGGGGATCATTGCTCCTTCCAGGGACCGATCTAGCAGCCCGTCCAAGGAGGACGATGACGAGGAGGTGGAGAGGTTTAGCCCGAGGTACAAGGAGTACATCGAGCCAAGCTACTTCAACAACGATTCTGAAGATGACGTGGTTGACATCTACATCCACCGAGACGTCTATGATCCACCTGAGATCAATTGGGCAGCGATGAAGAAAGCTCAACAATAGAGAAAATATCGCAAGCCACATGGAAAAGGGCGTGTGGAGACGGTCAAGTTCATCACCACAGATCCAAGGCCGCACAAGCGTAAGGAATTATCTAATATTGGTGCAGGTGCTAGCAAGGAAGGGGAGGTTCCACTCTTGAAGCCAACCATTGGTGCTCGTATGAAGGTTAAGACTCAAGAAGAGTGCATGTACGGTTTCCACTTCCCTAATCCATCAATTATGGATGAGGAAGAAGAAGTTGTCCCCAGGACCAAGGATCACGTGCAGGCACTAGAGATATATCAGAAGTAGGAGCTACTCCATCGCGTCGAAGTCCGTCACCATCTCAATGAGATGGAGAAGAAGGAATACCTACTTCCATTGGTGACCAAGCTCGCAGATAGAGTGGACACTCTACAATCTGATCTGCGTAGGTGCTACAGTCGCATAACTACTCTGGAGGAGACCAACAAGAAGCTACGCACCATGGTGTTACACTCCATGGCGCCATAGTGATCTACAACAATCACGGTATCAAATAATCGCAAGGGATTATTTGATCCCACCTGGCTTGATTCCAAGCTTGGGGAGATCTTTAAGACCTTGTAATCAACCTTCTAAGTTTTTATTACTATTTTTGCATTAGTTCAAACTAGAAATAAAGTTTGCATCATTAGAATTCTCTTAAGGAATAGACGATCCCTTTTATGAAATTCCGAGTTTATTATTATATATGGAGCAATATTGAGTTTGTGTTTGCTTTATTGATATATAAATGGCTTGAGTATAATTTTACTTGCACTTAATGATAACAATAGGAGTCTTCCACACCATTGGTATTAACAGACCACCTAAAGATAATTTAGTCAATATGATGTAGGTCTAGTTTCACTTACAAAGAAAAAATGTCTATACAGTTAAGTTGAAAAAGAAACCTTGAATAAAGGGAAATAAAAGTGCCATCAGAAAAGAGTGGGAACAAGTCGAGGTAGAATCTTCAAGTCATAAGAATGCTTCATATACAATTGGAATTTGGTAATTGAAATTGTTAAACTTTGAATTCCTACATAAAGTGGAATGTATGGCTAGCTCCTTCGCACATCACTTAAACAAAAGTGTGAGCATATATACAAAAGAAAACAAAACGAAGAATAAAAAGAGCGAGTGTGCAAAGAGCAAGTAGGCATATACCATTGTGTTGTAGTATGACAAAGAGATACTTTTGAGATTCTAAATCCCAAGTGAATACGTTGATCCTAAAACACTTGGGACTACCTCACTAACTCATTCGGTTGAACCGGATTCTTTTACATTATGTTGAGATTCATCTTTTATGAACTATTGGTTACTAAGGTGTGGAAGCCTTCTAATACTATTCAGATAGTTCGGGTAAGGTACTATTCATGAACTTATTCACATGTATCGTACATGATAAACACATGCTGCAATTGCCTCATTTATTTTATCGACTCGGCTTCATGAATATGAGGATCACATCCATTAAGCTAAAAACTTGCTCGGGACGAGCAAGAGTCTAAGCTTGGGGAAGTTGATGAGTGCATATTTGCATCATGTTTTACATTATTATTTTGCATTGTAGATATAGGATCTTGGTATTTTACGGTGCTTGCGCGCATATTTTATGTCTGTTTTCACCAGGATCAGGACAGATGATGGATCCAATGGATACAATTCTTGGAGCAGTTGTACTGTGGAGAAAAGGAGTCAAAAACAACGTAAATCTCTTACTTGGGAAATATTAATAATACTAGAAGAAAACCAGAAGCGAACAAGGGAGGCAGAGAGTCCAACGACCAACTATACGACCGCAGCAATTTTCCGACCGTATAGCTCCGGCCGTATAGTTGGCGCCACCTCCACCTCGTCAAATAGTTTGACCCCGTGCAATTGGTTCGAGGAGACAACATACAGAACACCCAGAAATCGCAGAAACCTCACCTCCGGAAGGCATCTAGAGGGGAACTCATCCACCGAGGATCCAACTTCGCCCTGCGCAGATCCGGAAGGCTAAGGCATCGATCTTCATCATCCACCGCTGCATCACCACCATCTCCATCCATCCCATCTACATCTTGTCTAGATCATGTTGTAATTCCTATACTCATTCTGGATTTATACAAGTGCTATTCATCTATGACTGTTTCCATTACCATTGCCATGATGTTGATTGCCTCCATGTCTAAGTAGATCATTAGTTCTTGGGGAGATGGACAAACCCTAGTGTGAGATTGAAATAAGATAAAGTCTATTATGATATTCATCACTGTGACCATGTGTTAGATTTTCTACATATTGATGTTGAGAGAAGTCGACCTCTCAATATTTGCCTCTTGTGAGGACTTGATGGAGGAAACTACTTGTTGGTAGAAAGAGGCGTGCTAGCACTTACAGTTACTATAAAGTTGTTACCACCCCTTACGTATCAACTTGGGAAACCGAGAAAACTCACGGAACACTATCCATGCCATGGGATACGTCCTACGGGATTACATCCCTTAATAGCGCAGTAATTCGATTAATGTCGATTGCTGACTGTTGTGGTTATGAGGATGATGTGAGCAATGGTTGCTGCCTATTCGTCTAAATACGGAGTTCCTCCCACACATACATAGTTGACAATGTTCATGATGATAATCTTTATCTTAAATCTTTACAATGCTAGTGGTGTATCCGCTACTCCCTGAGAATGCATTTTCCCTACTGAAGTTCCAATCTCTCTTACATACACGATACTTACTTTCTATACTCAGTTGTTTTACTTTACTTTATTGCTTTTATACCCAAAACCCAAAAATACCTTTTTACACAATACTCGCATTTTACCTTGTCACTTAGAACTTTATCTAGAATTTCTATCATAATATTTATTTCAAGAGTTATTAGACTTCAGAGTCCTGCTCCCTATGGGATCGATATCTTTATTTCGAAACTAGCTACAAACGATATGTGTACTTGCAGTCATCAGCCACCTATACGGTGGTTCCCCAAAGAAGGGTAGCTTAGAACTTCCAAAGTTATCCCTCCCTAACCCTTGGCGCTATGTAATACTAACATCCACCCTGCGCCACCTAGATCCTCACCCCTTGCTCGGTAAAACAGATGCACTCACCGCTGCTCCTCTCACCATTGTGCACGTGAAGAAGCTTTCCCTACCCGTCGGTTTTCTCGAGATGCACCGGTGATCAAGTTGATCCCATGGTACTCCTTCTATCTCTAGCTGGATCTTGTTGGCATTGTATTGCCCTTTCACCCGATCTGCCTCCTCAAATACGTATTTTAGTTTGTGCTCAATCTGCATGGGCATAGTTGATTATGCGCTCGATCTGTTTTCTGAGCTCGATCTGGTTGGCCTTTGACCCGATCCGCCTCCTCAAACACGTAGTTTAGTTTGTGCTCAATCTGCATGGGCATAGTTGATTTTGTGCTCCATATGTTCTATGATATACCTTCGCCAAGTTTTATTGTCAATATGTTTGCTAAAATGCATAGGCATATATAGTTTATGTACTCCATCTATATGTTTCCTGCTTTTCTTTCACCCGATCTGTCTCCTCAAATACGTAGTTTAATTTGTCCTCAATCTGCATGGTCATAGTTTATTTTGTGCTCGATCTGTGTTCTTAAATATCTTCGGCGATTTTTGTTGTCAATATGTTTGCTAAAATGCATAGGCATATATAGTTTTTGTACTCCATCTATATGTTTCCTGCTTTTCTTTTAATAAGAACCAACCTTGTATGTCACAATTAAATAGATAGACATATTTTGGATAGAGGTTTCTCCATTAGGCAGTGATAAACATATTCTTGGTGTTCTACGATTTATAGAGTTTGTTAGAGCTCATTGTGATAACTCAAAAGTACATTGCCCCTGCCGGTTGTGTATGAATCATAGGGTGCTGCCTCAAAGTAGAGTGGAAGACCATGTTTTTATATTTGGGATGCTAAGCACATATGTTAGATGGTTATTTCATGGTGAACCATATGATCCTCCATATGAACCGGGGGAAGCACATCTTTATCATCAAGATCAAGTAGGGGAAGCAGATGTTGATCATCTAGATCAACTGACGGAGGCAGCTCCTAAGCATCTAGATCAACTTGGAGAAGGGGAAGGAGAGAAAAAGCGCAAGCTACATGAAACAGGTTTCATTTCTGGTACTTCCGCTATGCCAGATGATAAGGTATATTTGTAGAACGACAAATGTTTAGGTTGTGTGTCTTTGATGTTTCTCTATAAATGTATCTGTTGATCTACTAATCATTGAAGCAGACAACCGAAGAGGACTTTGATGGTAATGATGATGACCTGTTCATTGATGAGCCTGTACCTGAGGTTGTGGATCGGGTACATTGCTTCTAGATGGAGTTGATGTAGGGCTACTGATCATCAGGGGTGTACTTTTAGTGCCGTCTAGGTAGTCTCATGACCACTAGCCCATCTGTAAAACTCTTGGGATGTAGATCTATCCCAAGATTGGTTTGCTACTGTCGTAGTTCTGTAATATGGAGCTACCTTATGATTTCTAGGCCTTTGTTAACAGAACTATAATTGGAAACTATTTCGTATATTCGTATATATGTGTGTTTGTGTGTGTTTCTAGTCTGAAATCTAAGCTTATGCTTTTAGCCCCAGCCCTAGTGCCCTATGATGCAACTACTGCCATCTTGTCCTCTGCTAGCCCTTCCCCTCCCTCAATGCTCCATGAGCCGAATCAGCAAAAGGATATATAAGCTAGGATCAATTTGATTTGAAGAGGGGTGATTTTCTCGGTCCTTGGAGAGGAACCCGGGCAAACTAGTAGTACCAAGGGAAGGAGGAGGTTGGCTCGGTCAATTCTTGATCTCACCCTCTTGATGTGGGACCCGCTTTAACTCACCCCTTGACGTGGGTCCCTCTTTAATTTGTCCCCTGAAACAGGTATAGGACACCACGTGATAGCTGGGATAAAAAATTCGGGAATCTCCTGGCAAAATGTTCTCGCCACTGCCACTTAAAAATATTATTGTGGAAAAAGTGTACTGTCCAGCCCTACTACTACTAGTACTACTACTCCGTTGCCCATGCATTTCTACCGACAAGACAAGAAACCACCACTACCTAGCTCCCATCCAGCAAGCAACTGTTGGAACTGGTGCAAGCTCCGATTGGGGAGTTCTTGCTGAAATAGGTGGGTGTATTTGCTCACCTCGAAATCTGGCTTTGTTTAATTAATTTGCTTCCGATTGGGCCATTGGGGGTACTATTAGTACTAGTAGTAGTATTCGGTATGCTTTGATTGTGGAGTTCTTGCTTATTGCTCACGTCGGAATCACCTAATCAGGATATTTTCCCTCTGCTCTGATCGATTAGGTCATTTGGGTGGGGTTGGGGGTTGGGGGGAGGGGTACTGGTTTTGTATGGATTCAGGATCGGGGCATGGTCGTCGCTGTTCTAATTGGGGGCATTTGGTCGGGTTCGATTTCAGTGTTTTTCACTTCTGTAACCTTTAGTTTCTACTCGTAATGTGCAACGGATTTTGCGTCAGATTCTGTATGGAGAACTATGGGCCAGTGGTACGCACAGCCACTACGAACATGGATGGTCCCGTCGGTTCCCTTAAAAGTTGCCTAAAAGGTAATATACTAGTATATTTGTTGCATTCTTCCATTCTTTCCAATGCTGAAAGTGGTTGGCTGCAATCTGGATGTATCCATGTGCTAAAAGTTGTCTATGTTTGCATCCTGTTTTTGTGGAAGCCTCTGTGACACCATCTCTTCTTTATTTACTGTAGCATGGTGGTACATACTTGCGAACGTGTGGTGCTCCAAGTGCGGCTAACAGGATGGTACCCCCACATGTCGTAGGATCTGGCCAGTACCACTACTCACCAAACAAGCGCAAAGCCATTAACCAGCTGGGAGGGCCCAGCTTAAAGAGAAAGGTATTTTTCTTAATACCCTTATTACCATGGTGCAGTCTGATTTAATTATTATCCATTTGGTGTCATGCATGCTTATCAGATGTTCAGAAACATATGTGTGATTTTATTAATTCTGGCACTGTATTTATGTGAATCCAGATCTGGATCTGTCTGACTATCTCATATAGTCAGTATATGACTACTATGTATTGTATTGAACTTTTGAGCTCTATTGCTATTTATGTAGATTGAAGGTACCGCTGTGGAGGCTGAGGCTGCTGTAGAGGCTAGTAGATTGTTGATGCCTGCACCAAAAGCGGACATCGTCTACACGACGAGAAAGCGCCAACATAGTACCCAGGTGGGCAGTGACCTCTCTATGAATTGGGTATAATTTGGAAATCCACAATTTCACATGTTATGATTTTCCATATTATTGTTATCAGTTAGTACTATATCTTTACGCTCATCAGAAGTTCACAAATATCAAATATGTTTGCTTTATAGGCAATGGTTTTGTATTATATTATTAGATTTACTTGCTCTTTATATAATTTAACCTTTCCACTTAATTTCAATCAGTACCA
Source organism: Avena eriantha (assembly GCA_910589775.1). Taxonomy (NCBI): domain Eukaryota; kingdom Viridiplantae; phylum Streptophyta; class Magnoliopsida; order Poales; family Poaceae; genus Avena; species Avena eriantha. The sequence continues at coordinate 227,111,912 of OU342743.1, read as the reverse complement.
CGCACCAGCTGCTCAACCATTTCTTCTGTCGTCCTCTTGTCAAGCTTGTGGGTTGAAAGGGGCCATGTATGCCCTTTCAAAGGCAAAGGGAAGAAAAATGGTGCATGTCCACCCTTCGCAAATGGTACCCACAATATCTGGTATGGATTCTAAGTGGTTTAGACCGACTTGATGTAAGATCTTGTATCTTACTTTTTTTGCTGGTGCCTTACTTCTCTATCAATTTTCTAATGAAGGTTATCCCTTGTGTCACTCGCCCCATTATAAACAAGATGTTCGGAAACGACAAGTTTCTAACTCATTCGATTTTAGCAAGCATGGGCAGATACTTGCACGCCATCGTACACCTGTTGACCTAAGAACCAAGAACAAAGGTAGTACTAATTAATTTGATTATGTACTCATCACAACTTCTAATGATTTTATTACGACTAACTGTTTTGCACCATTGTCTTTACTCATCATATGACCCTGATCACGTCTGTAGTCCGCTTCCCCTTATGTACCCCCTAGAAGGGTGCCAACATCAAGCTGCTGGCACCGGCACCGACACTAGTTCCTGCAACAACACCTGTTGACCTAAGTACGAGAAAGAATAGAGGTAGTAACTTAATTCGCTTGTATACTCTCATCTCTGTCTAGGAGCAACTATTGCATAAGAAACCATTTTGCTTGTACACATCTCATATGCCTCTCTGACCACTCCTGCAGTCCCCTTACCTACCCCCAGAAGGTAACCGACATCAAGCTGCTAGCACCTGCACTGACACTGGCCCTAGTTCCTGCTCCGACACCTCTTGACCTAAGGAGAAAGAATGGAGGTAGTAAATTAATTTTCTTATATACTCATCATATGTTCTAATCAATGTCTTGTGAGTAACTGTTGTATAAGAGACCATTTTGCTTGTACACATCTCATCTGTCTCTATCATCCCTGCAATCAGCTTAACTACCCTTCAGAAGGAATCTAGCATCAAGCTGCTGACACCGACACCGGTTCTAGGCCTTCTGGCTCCTACACCAATCCGTCTACAATTAGTTGCACCATCTACTGCACCAGCACCAGCTACCGCACCAGCCCCAACACAGGCACCAGCACAAGCTCCTTCATCACCCCGGGCAGTGCCTGTCAGACCATATCCTACACACGTGCCATCACAAGGTCACACCGGATTATGTTTGTAAGTATATGGTGGCAGATAAACTGCTCTCAATATCTTCTCAAGTTTCACATGATTCACTGCATTGCTCTTAGTAATTATGTTTTTTATCTCTTGCTTTGACTCAGAAATTGCCTAAGAGTGCCACAAAGCAACTCCAGGCCAGACGAAAGGGCACAATAGTCTTCAAGATGTAGAGCGAAGGAGTGCAAATCAAAGGATGCTACGCCATTAACTCGACTGATGGGCGATATGCAGCTACTTCTAGGTGGATCAAGTTCTGGGAAGCAGTCAAACTTACCATTGAAAGAATGGTCAAGGTCGATATATCTGGCTGTCTTGAATGCCGCATGCTATTCATGAAGTTCCTAGCTGTCTAGCTCTTTGGTCACATGCTATTGTAATTAATTATGTGGTTGTCTTATCTCCGCTGATCATATATGGGTGGTAAAACTGTGATAACTTTTTGCTGGATTGGAGCTATGACTAGTACGTACTGGTATGGTATATTTGTATCTATATGAAGGTTCCCTATATGACCAAATATTATGACAATGATTGTATTCCAGTGATCGAATGTGTTTGGAGAAAAGAGCAAACTAATCGTGTGACGTGGTTTTTAGAGCTGAAACAAGAACTGGCTCTCTCTGTACTGCTATTAAATTTCGGTGTCTGTATTGCTGAATCAGTCACTTTGAAATGCTGCTGCATTGGTCAAGTATTGCTGAAAATAAACTAGGAACCTGTCGATATTTTTATGTCTTATTATTCTGTATTGCTTAATCTTTCAAATGCTACTGAATTTGTCAAAAGTTATATCGTTGTTGCTGGGCTGTTTGCTCTAGAGCTTTTGCCTGTGTGTCATCGGAACCGTTGGATGTGTTTTGGACAGAGATGAGAGGGTAAAGATACAGCGTGATTTCACCAAGTGAAGTCATTGGATACCATGCCTATTTTGGCGCACGTGGTGTGTGTCCCTGGTTCTTTAGATATTTTTACATGAATATTTGTCAAAGGAATTATCGTTTTTTCCTCCCTTAGGTCTGTGTTCGAATCCGGCGAGCCATAGCCCAGTGAAATTTGAGATAGGATCCCATTGACCATAGCCCAAAAACTTTTTAATTTGGCCATTTGGCATTGCCCCCATCTCTAAAAACACTCTGCCTACTCATGGTTTTTAAGAAACTAATCCATTATGTGGCATTTTAAGAGAGCCGAGAGAGAAAGTCGGGCGCCTCGAATGGACCTGAATTGGGAGGATGTGATTGTGCCGATTTTCTTGTCCCTCTCCGTTTTTCTTGTGCCAATCCCTTTTCTTCCTGGTTTTCTTGTACGATGGGTAGTTAGTGCCCGAGGCAACGTAGGAAAACCGGTGAAGTGGGATGACAAACAAAAATAAACCGATGGAGTGGGATCGATGGCTAGCAGAATACGGAACATAAATCTTTTCCAGGTAGTAGAGATATGTAGCTTATTGAAGACTCTCATGTGGAGAATGAATATAAGAATCTGACAATAATATTGGGCATTCAGAAGATAAGAGGGATATGTATTGAAAGATAATAAAGATGATTTTGTTTTAGAAACTGCGACTTATGCACTTTGCTAGAGAACATGGATTTAGCATCAGAAAGAGAAAGAGCAAGACCAAGCGTAACGAAGACCCTATAAGAGAAGTTTGTAGGAGACGGTTTATTTTCTAGGAAAGGGGACGTGGCATGAATCAACCCTAGGTTAAGACATGAGTCTCACTGCAACTGCAAAGCGGAGATGATCGTGAGACGTGGTAAAAAACCGGGATCTGACTCGTTGCAAGGTTCGTTGACAATAACAATCATATAATTGTATTTATATAAGATTACAAATGATAATTCTTTTTTTTGCGGGGTTACTAATGATAATTCTACGAGAATAATACGTGACCAATACGAATTATACAAATTTTGAGCATTTTTCCTATCACTCTCTTCTCTAGCTAGGTTTTTTTTGGAGACATTTTCTGTAGCTAGCTAACTAGTACATCTAGCTCCTAAGCTAATTTTGCTAGTACATGCTCGCGATCTGCGGGCTACAGAAGACGAGCACCTCGTCCAGGTCGGCCTTGGAGTCGTCGCCGAACAGGCTTTCCTTGCCGTCCTCCCGCCTGGCGTACGACAGCCCGAGCCTCGACCGCGCGCGCCGGAGGTCGCCGACGCCCACGCTGGCGTCGGGCCCCGTGAACACCCCCATCACCGCGGTGAGCGGCGGGCCGATGAGCAGCCCGTCGGCCCCGAACTGCGGCCCGCCCCGCGCGTAGTCGAACAGCGCCGCGCCGCTCCCGCCCACCTTGGGCAGCACCACGGGCCCAGCCTCGTCGTCGGCGGGCCAGTAGAAGAGGAAGGCGTCAAGCGTGTCGTAGTAGTCGTCCGTGCTGCGGTACCCCTCGGGGCTGAACCCGCCGAACCTGAAGGAGCTTCCTGCCGTGTAGCCGACGACGACGCAGGGGCCCTTGAAGTCGCACCGCCGGTGGAAGTCCGTCGCGCCGAAGCCGTCCACGGTGGCCTTGTAGCAGCAGCTGAGCTCGCGTCCTCTGAGGTGCGTGTTGGCCACGAGCGACATGGGGAACGGCTGCTCCACGTCGTGGTACTGGAACTGCGGCGGCGGCGGCGTGTCGGCTTCTTTCGCGCCTCTGCCCCAGTTGAAGAAGCTGCGTGGAGTGACGAAGCTTGCTCTGGCCGGAGACATCATCACCCTGCCGCTCGCCATGAACGCCATGCTGATCGCTTGATCCACCGATCGCGGAGGAGGAGGAGGAGGACAGCGATCAGCTACTCGATCTCAAACGAATTTTCGTTGGCACAGCCACAGGCGCTCCTTATCTGTTGTTTCGCTATGGTCAGGTAACGATGACGTGTAACGAGACTATTGGCTCTGGCGATCTCGGCTAATGGCGTCCACGGGCGGATCCATTCCACAGACCACAGAGTGGCCAGGGTGGCCCATGACCACCCTGGGATTTCAATCTGGCCCATATACCATAGCAGATTTTTTAAGAAAAAAAGCCCATTTTATGCGAGCACGGCCGTTACCCTTAGCTTTTCCTCCCGAGTCTGGCCTGAGACCCCGTCGCCGTCGCTTCCTGCTTGCCGCCGCCAGCTCGCTACTGGCCGTCGATTCTCCCGCCGGCCTCCGCTCTTCCTCTCTCTCGCCTCCCCGGTGCTCCCAGCCTCCCCGTCTTCCCCTAAGGCCACGGCCCTAACCCTAGGGGCAGAGCAGGGAGCTGAGGGAGGCCGCCACACTGCCAGCGTTGCTCGTCCCTCGTCTGCTCCCGCCACTGTCACCGCGCGGCCTCCGTTGTCTGCCCCCACATCGTCTCCCGACACCGCCGTCGCCTCCACGGCTCGCCCCCACGTCAGCCGCCGCCACCGCGGCCCACTGCTCCCACTCCCCACCCCCTCCCGTCCGTGCTGCTAGAAGACGAAGACGAAGGCGTTGTGCTAACCCCACAATCTCGCCGGAGCCGCCGCCATGTCTTCCAAGGGAAAGAAGAAGAAACCGCCGGCGTCCCCCCGCACCCCTCCCTCTCGCGCCCATGAAGCCTTCGGCGGCTGCACCCTAGACCTACCGTCTACCGCCGCGGCGGCGGCGGCGCGGTACCCGGAGCTCGTACCTCGCGGAGGCGCCGGTTGTTTCGCCGGAACCGTTGCCGATGTGGTCCCCAGGGGCGGGAGCCGCGGTGCCGAGGGGAGGCTCTGGCTCTCCGAGCCCGACATGATCGGTGCCGGGCTGCGGCCTGGGTGCCTTGTCTCTGTATGCCCCCCCCCCCCCCCCCCCCCCCCCCCCCCTCCTCCTCAAGATTTAGGATTATTTTCTGCACCAAACTTGATTTTTAAGTAAGCATTATACTTGTCTTCCAGTGAAAGTTACCACGCTTCATTAAGCGTCAGCTCTTTTAATTATACATTTTTCGCTTATGCGCTAATCTTTTGACTGCTGTAACATCCTGTCAATTGAATGCACACTGTTTGATCCATACTGTTATTCGACACTGCAGCGTACATCACACAGCTTGTTGCTGAAACTAAGATTCATATTGTGGTTTTGATCATGAGTTTTCCTTGCAAAAAGAATGAAGAGAATATAATTTATCATACTGCAGTGTAAACGATACTTACTAAAATCTGCAATCCTTTATCTGTAGCATTTAGTATCGACATCGGTATACATATGCTGCTATGCAAACTAAGTGTGCTGTTACTGTATCAAACTTAACATATACACTGCATAACCCTGATTGTAGAACTGGCCTTCGAGCTTACTCTTGGATTCCCATAAACCTAACATTTGCTTGCCAGTGTCTATTATTATTTTGCATGAGTCAGCTGACCTCTGTTCCATTCTTAGGTGTCACTCATTGCTTCTAGTAACAGTTTAGATGGCTTCCCACTTGATAGCTTATTTGAGGAGTGCAACAGATTTTTTGATCTTGATGTGAGCAATGATCTCATGTCTAATGAAGCTGGGGTGAACTTTGTGACTGCCACAGTTTTTCCTTCACGTGAGGTATGTGCTTTTTTTATCTTTATTCTTTTCGTGTCCAAATGCGGCTAATCCCAGGCTGTAAAAGTTTTGATTGGATGGTCGCTCTTATCAGGTTCAAAAGAAAGGTATCAAGCTCTCCTGGGACCTTGCCTCCATGCTGGGATACCCTTTAGTAGGTCGTCATTTGCTGATCAGCCCCCTATATACATCTCAAGCCCAAGAACAAACAGATCTTGGTGAAGTTTTGCGGGTGATAAAATGCAGCGATCTGTACCTTAGTCTAGTTCCACCGAAAGTGCCAACATCCAGCCATAATGAGTCAGAATCTGATAGCAGAACTGCGGTGGTTCCAGAGTCACCTAAAAAAATTCCTTCAACTCCTCCACGCAGGAATGAATCCCGTGATGCTGCATCTCACAGTGGCTCTTCATTGTGCTTGGACCGAGCCACTGCAAAATCAGCATTAGCAGATGATAGAATTAACGAGTTGCTGCAGACGTGTGCATCACGGTGGCTCAGTGGTAGACACTTACTGAAAGGAAACTATGTTCCCCTCTCAATGTGTGGGAAACTATCTATGTTCATAGTTTTACGCGCAGAAGTAGATAGTTCTGCCCTGGATGTAGTGCATGAGGAAAATAATTCACTGTCTAATGCCGAGGTCTCTGCTAAATTTGTCGAAACCCCTGCTTCATTCCTTGTCAACGGAACCACAAAAGTGCACCTTTCTGATTTTCCATCTTCAGAGGAGCTTGGGCCAGATAAGCTAGGTTTCCCACCAGAATATTCCATGTGTGCTGATGATACAGGAAATGAAGATTCCAATCATGATCGAAGGCTTGGTGGGTTATCTGAAGTGTCAGCAAAACTAAAAGAAATGATTTCATTTTCTCTGGCAGATCAAATTGGTTTGCCAAGACATGGTTTGCATGATTTGCCAAGGTATAGCATGATTTGTTTTCCTACCCCCCTTTTAGATCTCATGAACATTTTTACATTTGAATTTACAATATACTGTTGGTTAATTTCAGGTACAAAGGTCTTCTTTTGTATGGTCCACCTGGAACAGGGAAAACCTCTCTTGCTTCTTCATGTGCCTATGATCTGGGAGCCAATCTGTTCACAGTCAATGGACCAGAGATCGTTAGTCAGTATCATGGTGAAAGTGAACAGGCATTGTATGATATTTTCACTTCAGCTAAGCAAGCTGCACCTGCTGTGGTTAGTTTTTATTCTAATGCCCAACTACTTCTTTATGTTGTCATTCAATTAAAGTTTAAACTCCTATTATATTTAATATACCTTTTGTTATATGGATACTGAAATGAGCAATACTTTGTTGACCACTTTCGTACCTTGTTATAAAAATGATTCCTGTCCTCAGATGGTTACCCTTTAGGAAAATAAAGGTTTGATAAAAAGCATTCAACATGCCTACCTTTACGGGAACCTCATTCTTTACACTCTTTCCTTTTTTACATTTCAAATGAAGTATCATTTTTAAGTTGATTTAACACAGTTGCTGCAGTTGAAGTAGATAAAAAGCAAACACTATTTTGAAGTTATTTTTTGGCAATTTGGGTGTTTTCATTCATTATTTCTATATCGTTTTATCTAGCTCAGGCCAGATATAAACTTACCGATGTGTTAGCAATAGCTGCTGACTATCAGCGATTCAACGTTTATGGTTTCTCTATACTACAGTGAAGAAGTATGTACTGTCTTAATTATAGCAATATTGTGGATTGATTATATGTATCTCCATTGGTATTTAGATATTTATTGATGAATTGGACGCGATTGCTCCAGCCAGGAAGGATGGAGGCGAGGAACTATCTCTTAGAATGGTTGCCACTCTGTTAAAACTGATGGATGAGATAGGCCGTAATGATCGTGTTATCTTGATTGCTGCTACAAATCGTCGTGAAAGTATTGATCGAGCATTACTACGCCCAGGAAGATTCGATCAAGAAATCGAAATAGGTAAAAAATCTCTGATGCTCTTCATATACCACAGTTTGTAGCTAGGATAGGGTAGTGCTAGTTTTATCTTTCTTTCCTTTTCTGTTTTGTTTGGTTTTGGTTGTCAGTCGCTGTTGGTATATAGATATGTACCGCTTAGACTTCTTCAGTATCTTCTAATATGAAGTGACATGAAATTAGGTCGTGTTCGAGAGAAAAATGCAGGTATGATCTACTCTACACATACATCTTACTCTTTTAAGCTACTATCTGTAATCATCCCCTAAAAGAAGTTATTTTGTGCCACTAAAACCAAATGCTAATAGATGTGCCGGATACATGTCATCCATTTAGGATGGCCTAAACAAATAATGCTAGGCAACTGATTATCTTTTTACCCAAATCAGGTAATCGATTATCTTGCATTTTAACTCTTTTTGGAGTACTTTGTACTACTTAAGAGATATCGTGCCCTGTAGACTGTTATTTGTATGACTGCAGTGTTGTTTTCATAACTTATGCTAAACAGAGGTTGACCGCGCAGTTATAGATGTGATCAAATGCAATCTGACTATCATCAATGAGGAAGTAGTGAAGTAGTTTTTAAGTCTAAATTGAAGCTGATCAATTATTGATCTTGTTGTCTGCGAAATGGTCACTTGCAGGAGCACCATCTCCAGGACAGAGGCTGGACATACTTCGCCACCTTCTAATTGGAGTTCACCACTCTCTCACTAGTGTGGAAGTTGAGTCCCTTGCTTTCGCCACTCATGGATTCGTGGGTGCTGATCTAGCTGCACTCTGCAATGAGGCTGCATTGAGTGCTCTTCGCCGTTATATCAGTGTACAAGAAAGTTCAAGTCAACTCCTTGGTGATCATGCCACTAATGCAGACAAGTGTAATATTCGAGAAATTGATGGTCCTTTGGGGTATGAAATAACCTCATTATCGTCATCTCTCTCAAAGTTAACCATGTCAACAGAGGCTTATCCCTGGACCAATAGAGGCAATATCACAGAAAGTAGCAAGCCTGATGATAAGAAAGATGATTTTCTGTTGATGGTGACTAATGATGACTTTGAAAATGCTAAAATGAAAGTTAGACCAAGTGCAATGCGTGAGGTAGCATTTTTACCCACCATATATATTCATTTAGTGTTTCTTTCTCAGATTTCTTCCTCTGTCATGATAGTTCTTGTTTTGTAAGCAACTTCTCCCTTGTTTTTTCCTTTCTATGTGTTTGTGTCAATATTTTCGTTCATGAACTCCAACTGATGTGAGCAGTGTAAACTAGACTAAAGCTTACACATTTCTATGTATATGAAGTTCTGGCATCACAATTCAATTTAGTATAAGGTGCTCTTAATTTGATTTGATAAAACTTCCTAGCGCGTTATTGTCATATGTGTAATAAACACCAACCTCATTAAATATATCTGTGATCTGTAGAAGGTTGCATTGTTAATGGTTCCAATATCTCGTGTACAGGTAATGCTAGAACTTCCAAAAGTACAATGGGAAGATGTTGGTGGTCAAGCCAGGATCAAGAAGCAGTTAATTGAAGCCATCCAATTGCCACAGAAATGCCCAGAGACATTTGAACGCCTAGGGATCCGCCCCCCTAGAGGGTTGCTAATGATTGGACCTCCAGGTTGCAGTAAGACATTGATGGCTCGCGCCGTAGCTTCTGAAGCAAAAATGAATTTTCTTGCAGTTAAGGGTCCTGAACTTTTCAGCAAATGGGTTGGTGACTCTGAAAAAGCAGTGAGATCACTATTTGCGAAGGCGAAGGATAATGCACCTGCAATATTATTTTTTGATGAAATAGATGGGCTTGCGGTAACTCGCGGCCATGGAAGTAATGGCATATCTGTTGCTGATAGGGTACTCAGTCAGTTGCTACAGGAAATGGATGGTAAGCTTTAATACTTCCTTAGGGACTCTTGTTTGATCCATGATGTTAGTCCACCAACTGGCCACTTGTTACCTCATGGTTTATTCTGTTGCATCATTGATCTATTAATAGTTTAGTACTGGAAGGTGGGTTACTCTTGTGACTATACACTGTCTTTGATTCATTTGATGATCGCACAAACCAAACACGCAAATTAGGTTGGATATGATGTTTCTACTATTTCTTGGGCTCTACTGTTTGATTACATGTATGTGGTTCATTCTTGATACAAGTAACAGGATAATATTATTATACAGTAAAAACCTAGTTTATGTTCATCCAACAAGGCCTTCACAAAACTGAGCACTTAATGTTAATGGCCCTAGTGATAATTGCTAGTGAATAGAGGCTATGGTATCTTATTAGTAGCTGCGCTCTCTGTCATTTGCTTGTCTTTTTTTCATTCTTAGTTGCAAATGCTGATAACCTGCGATCTGGACTGATGTTACATGTCTGTTCGAGGTTAGGTTTTGATCATGCATAATTTACTGTGCTTGCAACAGGTTTGGACCAAAAGATTGGTGTTACTGTTATTGCAGCTACAAATCGTCCTGACAAAATCGACATTGCACTTCTGAGGCCAGGTTATTTATCCTAACTACATGGATTATGCACTTGAATTCTATGGCATATGTTCATTGCTTGGGCTACACATACAATTCTTTCTATATTCTGTTGGTTTAACTTCATGAATGATGTCTGCGCCAGGTCGTTTCGATAGGCTGCTTGATGTGCAACCACCTGATGAAGGTGACCGTGAAGATATTTTCCGGATTCATACATGCAACATTCCATGCAGTCCTGATGTAGATCTGAAAGAACTTGCTAGACTCACAGAAGGCTACACCGGTGCCGACATAAAGCTTGTCTGCAGGGAAGCCGCTGTTGCTGCACTTGATGTATGCTACCTGTTCTTTCCCCCATCCTGACACATTGGGACTATCCATATTTTCACTAGAAACTTGCTGATGAGCTACTTACATTTTGTTCAGGAGAGCTTTGACATTCCGGAGGTCACAGTCGTACACTTCAAGTCGGCAATCGACCGAGTAAAGCCATCGGACATGAAGTTCTACCGAGAACTCGCGGCACGATTTAGCCGGTTCGTTGATGACACAGAGAAAGCAACACTGCTGGCAGAACATCACTGAAGCTGCCATTTTATAGGCGATAAAATTCTTACAGTATATCTGTAAATGGAGGATTTCACTGTGATGGATCTGGCAGTTGCGTAGGAATGGGTGTTGTTGCTCCGTATGCAGTCGCCGTCTGCTCATTTTGGCCATTGTATCTGAGCCTGCTGTATACATGATTCTCCTTGTAAGAATGTTTTTTCCATGTTAACAATTTTGGTGTGATGTGTTCTCCAGCATTTTCTGTAGCTGGATATTTTTTTTGGTTCTCGTGAAGGCTGGCTGGTAGTGCAGGTCAAAGAGTTGCATTTTTTTTTTTGGATGTCAAAGAGTATTGTGTATCAGTAGACAGTAGTAGTACTTATGCAAAGAGAGGAAACTGAACAGTTGCTGGTGCATTTTGCCAGTATAAATGGTTTGTTGTAAAGATTGTTAACTGCTGCACGTCACCCTTGTTCATTTCTTGTGCACATTTAGACCTGTTGGAAAGGAATTTTCTGACTTTTTTTGCATTTTTTTCTGCATAGTTAATTTTAGCAATGCAAACAGCACCATGGATAGCTGTGCGGAGGATCAATTAAATGCATCGAGGAATCTGAACAAGCCGAGTTTTGGCGCGGAGGACCGCCAATAATGGCTTTCGGGTGCGAAATATTGGCGCGGAGAGCTTGGGACCCAAACTCCAGAGCCCGCGAAAACGAGCCCGCGGCATAAAAAGCTCGAACAATGTTTCCCCACGCCGCAACGTCCCCCACTCTCACCCACTGTCTGCCCGTTCCTCCGACCTTGGCCATGGACGCAGGCACCACCTCCTCGTATCGCAACCGCAACCTGAAGCGGCCCCTCGACGGAAGGCCCTGCAACTCCAAGGTGAAGCGGCGCCTCTTCCCCGCGGACGTCGCCGCCGAGGTACGTGTCCGCCGCAGATGCCCCGTCGACTCTGCTCCCATGTCTTCTCTGATGCGTATTTGTGGCTCTGCTGCAGATGGAGCCGTCGCTTCGTGAGCGACAGCGACGCGTCATCGCGAGGTCCAGCGACATGCTCGATGCCACCGCGGAAACAATGTTTCTCCTCGTGGACATGCGGTGGTACAGCGACCGAGAGCTGGATCCCCTCTTTCGGTCTCTCAGGATCCTGGTGTCCGACGCCATCAGTGCCTGCCGAGCCGACGGGGCTCCGGTGGAGGTTCCCCCTGACCTGTACCAGTACTACTGCCACGACCCGAAGAGCTACGAGGACTCGACCAGGAGCTCGTCGCCGCCACCACCGTTGGTGGAGAACGGAGGCAGGGGAGGAGCCGCGTTCGTTGTCAGAAGCAAGCGACAGGCAAAGGCCAACAGCAAGTATTATGGGCCTCAGTGGACGAAGAAGTAGTTTTGGCCTGAGTGCCCTAATTGAGCCCAGTCTGTTTTTTTTTGTACTGTTACTTTACTAACCAGTAGTGTGCTAGTACTAGGAGTAGTAGACTAAGTATTAAGTGTAGAACTAGGTCTCCTTAGTGCCTTCTGGTAATGTAGATGGAAGTTCAGAATCTTCCTAGCAGTAGCCCTCCCGTAGTTACATCGATGCTTGGTGAACAACTAGTTCTGAATCTCTGTTGCATTTGTGCAATTGTTGTTTCTCTTGCACGAGATGTTGCTTAAGCTCAAGACGTGGCTACGCCGGTTGCTAGCAGTAGTAGACGACTAGTAGTAAGTGTAGAACTAGTGCTCCCTAGTCCCTTCCGTGTAAGGTACATTGCTGTTTCGTGAAGCAGTTTGCTGGTCCGAGATGATGATTGTTGAGCTCAGACATACTGCTGGCTGAAATCTGTGTACACGCAATACATGTGCATCCTCCTGTTTTGGTGCTAGTAGATTCATCTTATGTCGTCTATTAAACTACTCCTTTTTTTCGGAAATGGACACTTTATTACTTTCATAATGTTTACACCCGGCCTCTGCATAGCTAGGATGCACACAGCCAAACAACTCATACAAAAGTTAAGCTAGAGAGTAGCACAAAAACGAAAACTCCAACATTGTCGAGGACAAAACACTAAGGTAATTTAATCCGCAGATCACGTGGCCATCCATGTCGGAAAAAAAAATCACTCGCCGTAGCCTCCAATCGTGTACACCCCTCCACAAACAAATTGCGGAACTCGAACCTCTGGAGAATAGTCTAGGACCGGAGAATAGCTGTAGCGCGATGAATAACCTGCAACATTGAAGACACATTAGAGTTAAAAATCTTGTCATTTCTACATAGCCACAGTGACCAAATAATGGCAAGCGCTCCCACCTTAAACAAGATCCTATATTTATCATCTGTCCCATTAGCCAGTTACCAAATACATTGGCCACCGATTGTGGGGGGGATAAACCAGAGACAACTTGGATGATTGACCATATATGACGAGCAAATTTGCATTGAAAGAACAAATGTTTGATCGTCTCGTCATGATGACAAAACACACATTGTTTGCTTCCATGCCAATTCCGCCTAACAAGATTGTCTTTAGTAAGAATTACCCCTTTATGTAGATACCAAGCAAATATCTTTGTTTTCAAGGGGATTTTCATCTTCCAAATTTTACTATTATCATCGACTGAAATATTAGGTTGAACCGAAGCTCTATACATCGAGTCCATAGAGAAATTACTGCTCTCATGTAGTTTCCATATGAACTCGTCTACACCATCCGATAGTTGAATCGTGGATAATCGAAATAACAGATCATTCCACGATATTAGTCTAGGACCAATGAGACTTCTTCTGAAAGATATATTAGGAGGGGTAGTTTCAAAAACGGTGGAAAGGGTGACCCCTTTGTGTCTAACAATCGAATATAGAGCCGGATATTATTCTCGGAGAGAATTATGATCAAGCCATTTATCTTCCCAGAATCTAATTTGAGATTCATCCTTAATATTAAACGCACCAAATCGGAAAAAAATGTTTCTTGGACGCCATAAGTCCAACCCAAAAATGTGAATCATCAGGTTTCCATACTAGCTGAGACACAGCTTTGGATCCAACATATTTTCTCCAGATTATAGTTTACCAGACTCCCTCTTCAGTGAGTAGCTTAAAAAGCCATTTACCTAAGAGGTGATACGTCCATTTTGCATCACTATTCTATGTCATAATTTACTGTTATTCATTGATATATTTCGTATTGGGAGGTGATACTTATGCTATTTCATCTATTTTTTGCATGGTTGATGACTTTTAGAGCATGGACCGCTGCAGTCAGGATTCTGATGGAAAAGGTGATGTTTGGAGGCAAAATTCGCGAAGATCAGAAAATCCGGGAAAATATACGGAAAATCCTATTTTTCCAGAAGATGAAGGAAGCCATAAGGGGAGCTGGAGATGGGCCACAGGAGGCCCACACCATCCCCTGGCGCGGGCCACCCTAGGCCGCGCCACCAGGTGGTGTGGCCGCCCTGGTCCACCCCTGGCACTCCCCTCTGGCGTATATTATCCTCCCGAAACCCTAAGACTCGGGGAGCGACCATAGAAAGATTCCGCCGCCTCTGCGGGACGGAAACACCGAGAGAGAAAGATCTCTCCGGCAGACAGATTTCTACCGGGGGAATTCCTTCCCGAAGATGGGAGATCGTCGCCATCAACACCACCATCAAGCTAGACTTCATCGGGATCATCATCATCACCATCACCATCATCATCAGCACCCTCATCACCATCTCCATATTGCTGTAACAATTGGGTTGAATCTTGCATAGTTCATAGGGGAAACTTTCCCGGTGTTGATTACTCTTTGTAGTTGATGCTATTGAGTGAACCATTGAATTATTGTTTATGTTCAGATTGTTATACATCATTATTCCATCTCTGATCATGATCCATATGATGTCTTGTGACTAGTTCGTTTTGTTCTTCAGGACATGGGAGAAGTCATGTTGTTAGTAGTGGAATTGTGTTGAGAAAGATTCAATAGTTTGATATTTAAGTTGTGGTGTACTTCTTCTAGTGGTGTCATGTGAACGTCGACTACATGACACTTCACCTATATGGGCCTAGGGGAATGCATTGTGTATTTGGCTACTAATCGTAGGGGTTGCCGGAGAGACAGAAACCTGAACCCCCATTAGGAAACCATTGCACAAGGGACATAAGGGTCTTAGAGTTTAAAGTTGTGGTTAGGTTTCTACCTTAATTACTTTCTTATACTTACGGATGTTTGCAAGGGGTATAATCACAAGTATGTATTAGTCCTAGGAAGGTTGGTACATTAGCACAGGTTCACCCACACAATACTTAGCAAGCTAAAGGAGATTAATCAACTATATGAAGCGAAAGCACTTGACATTCTTCCCAAGCTAAAGGAGATTAATCAACTATATGAAGCGAAAGCACTTGACATTCTTAAGTAATACAACCGGCGTGTCCTTTGCTGCATAAAGGATTGGGCCACTTGCTGCATTTATTCCTACTGTCTTTTATTTACTCGTACTTTGTTTACTTGCTTTATCGAAAACCCCTAAAAATCCGTTTGCTAAGTATTTGCAGAGAATTCCTGATCCATACCACTAGCCAGCACCTTCTGCTCCTTGGTGAGTTCGACACTCTTACTTATCGAAAATACTACGATACACCCCCTATACTTGTGGGTCATCAAGAGGGCGGTATTTTTGACTTGAAGGTCGTGTATACCAAGTCCACCGTATTATTTTGGTCGGCAAACCACATTCCATTTGGTCAGTCGATACTTTTTATTTTCACTATCCCCTTGCCAAAAGAATCTTGATCAGAAATAATCCACTTTATTCAAGACCCCTTTTGGCAGTTGGAAAAACGAGATCATATATACAGTACCATATTGGTGACTACTGAGTTTATGAGTACCATTCTTCCTCTGAGGGATAGTAACTTGCCTTTCCAGCTATTAAGACGTTTTTGAAGTCTTTCCTCAACGAGTTTCCATTCAGCAATAGTGAGACGCTGATAGTGTATCAGAATACCCAAATAGTTGATTAGAAATTGCCCATGTTCACAACCGAAAAGTTCAGCATACAGGTGTGCCTCGCTCTAGGCCTCGCCAAAACAATACAATTCACTCTTATGGAAATTAATTTTCAATCCAGAGAGTTGCTCGAAGGCTGAAAGTATTAACTTCGGGTTCTTAGCTTTCTCAATATCATGTTCCATAAATAGAATTGTGTCGTCAACATATTGAAGGATAGACAGTCCTCCATCCACAAGATGTGGGACTAACCCTACAATTTGGCCCTCAGCTTTTGCCCTCTCAATAAGGATAGCCAACATATTGATACATTGCAAATGTATCTATAATTTTTGATGTTCCATGCTTGGTTTTATCCACTTTCTTGTGTTTTGTCCACACTTTGGAGTACTTTTCATATGATTTCTTGGACTAACCTATTAACAAGAGCCACGGTGTCAGCTGCTTGTTTTCTGCTATTTTTGGTTCCAGGAAAGTCAGGAAATGAATATTCTCGGAATTGGATGGGACAAAAGCCAAAGTGCCTATTTTTCCGAAGTCATGAGATGCCAGAATACGAGACGGAGAGGGGCCAGAGGCTGGCCACACCACCTGGCCGCGCGGCCAGGCTTGGCCCGCGCCAGGGGGTGGTGTGGTGGCCCCTAGCACCCCCTCGGCCTCCCCTTCCGCCTATAAGATGCCCTCGGGACGAAAACCCTAAGGGCCCGATCAAAAATCCATGAAAGAGTCTGTAGCCACCGTCATCTCCATCCCTAGATCGGTGTGATGCGTGAGTAGTTCATCCTTGGACTACGGATCCATGTAGTAGCTAGATGGCTGGTTCTCCTCCTTTGTGCTTTCATGTTTAGATCTTGTGAGCTACGTTCATGATCAAGATCATCTATTTGTAATTCTACATGTTGTGTTTGCGGGGATCCGATGGATATTAAGATGCTATTTCAGATTGATTATTGATTCTATCATGTCTTTGTTATTTGTGATCTTGCATGCTTTCCGTTGTTAGTAGCTATCTTGGCCAAGTAGATGCTAGCAACTCCAAGAGTTAGTATTTATGCTCGATAGTGGGTTCATGCCTTTGGTAATCTGGGGAAGTGACAGAAATCTCTAAGGTACTAGATGTGTTGTTGCTACTAGGGAGAAAACAACAATCCTTTGTTCATAGAACAATCGTATTGTTTACTTTACACGCAGTTCGTAAAGCAATAATCTGTTGCTTGCAACTTAATACTGGAGGGGGTTCGGATGATAACCTGAAGGTGGATTATTAGTCATAGATGCAGTTGGATGGCGGTCTATGTATAATGTTGTAATGCCCAATCAAGTCTCAAAGGAGTCAAGATGATTAGTATATGCATGTATTGCTTTCTCGATGTTTGTCAATTGCCCCGATATAATTTGTTCACCCAGCATGTTATCTATCTTAAGGAGAGCCACCTCTAGTGAAGTATGGATCCTGGTCCTTGTCTTTTACATACAATCTATAAACTGTTTACTGCTTTGTGTTTACTTTCTGCAAACTTTTACATTTTTCCATTCGATACATTTAATCCTTTGTTTTCCGCAAAACATGGTGAGATTGACAACCTCATCGCAAGTTGGGGACAAAGTTCTGTGGTTGTGTTGTGCAGGTCTCCACGTTGCTACTAGCACCGGTAGTGCGCCCTGCCAAAGATCAGCTAGTAACACCTTTGGGGTGTTTCCTTGCTCCTACTGGTTCGATTAAACCTTGGTTTCATAACTGAGGGAAACTTGCTGCTATGCTCATCATACCTTCCTCTTGGGGTTCCCGACGAGCTCTACATCAACCATGCACCAGCACTTTTCTGGGCGTCGTGCATTGAGCCATCACATATCCGCCACTATATTAAACAGTATCGGTGATAGTGGATCCCCTTGCCTCAAACCCTTCTTAGTCTGGAAGTAATTAACAGTGTCGTCATTGACTTTTATGGCAATGCTACCACCAGACACAAAAGATTGTATGAGAGCGCACCACTCATTCGAAAAACCTTTCATTCTGAGTGTTTGCTGAAGGAAAGACCAATTAACTTTATCATAGGCCTTCTCAAAATCAATCTTGAACAGTACCCCATTTAGTTTTTTGGAGTGTAGCTCGTGGATTGTTTCATGAAGTATTACCATACCATCCAAGATGTTTCGTCCTTGCATGAAAGCAGTTTGAGAAGGCTGGACAACATGATCAGCAACTGAATTTAGTCTAAATGTGGCCGCTTTTGTGAAAATCTTAAAGCTAATGTTAAGAAGGCGGATAGGTCGATACTGTTCTATACGCTCTGCATTATTAACCTTAGGCAGTAGAATTATATTGCCAAAGTTTAGTCTAAAAATATCAAGTTGCCCAACATGCATAAAACTAAACAAATCCATCAAGTCCACTTTAATGATCTCCCAGAAATGTTGATAAAATTCTGCTGGGAAACCATCCGGACCTGGTGCTTTGTTATGTTCTATCTGGAAAACCGCTTTCTTTACCTCTTCCTTCGTTTAAGGGGCGGTTAGAAAGTTATTTTCCTCGACAGAAACCTACGGAATATCCGATGTTTGAGACTCATCCAGAGTAAAAGATTTCTCTGGTGGTGGCCCAAACAAAGATTTATAATAACTAGTAATGTATGACTTGAGATGTTCCTGTCCCTCAATGATACCTTCATCCTGGTTGAGAGAATGGATACATTTTTTCTTATGCTTGCCATTGGCAATAGCATAGAAATATCTTGTATTCGCATCTCCCTCCAAAATAAATTTCGCTTTGGAGTGTTGGTACCATTTGAGTTCCTCCTCACGCAAGAGTCTGGCCATCTCCGCATTTGATTGGCTTTTAAGCTCAATCTCCTGTGTAGATAACGACCTAACTTCCGCATAGGCTTCAAGGTCATCAATAATAGAGGAAATGCGAATTTTCTCCTTTTTCAGGATTCCAGCAGTATGTCGAGCCCATCCATGAAGGAAATTACGTAAAGCACGTATTTTGTTATTCCATCATTGTATGGGTGTATGACCACCGACCGGTTTTAACCAAATTGCCTTAACCAACTCAAAAAACCCGTCACGAATCAACCAGCCTAGTTCAAACTTGAACTCGTGCCTAGGATGTCGTGGCGGCGACCCAACAGTTAAAAGCAAAGGGGCATGATCTGACAAAGCCTCAATGCGTTCTAGAGCCCTTACGGTTACCATGGGATACTTCTCTTCCCATTCAGTATCCATAAGTACCCTATCCAGTTTTTCGTATGTCGGCTCCGGAAGACTATTAACCCAAGTAAATTGTCTTCCTATCATTGTAACCTCTCTCAGATTCAAACTGTCAATAACAGCATTAAACATGAAGGGCTAAATGACCATCAAATCTACCATGACTTTTCTCATGAGGGCATCTCATAAAATTAAAATCCCCACCTATAAGAATAGGGTACGGATTGTCCTTTGCAAGATTTACCAACTCACGCAAAAAATCAGCTTTAAAAACTTCCTAGGCAGCTCCATATATGGCGACTAGAGACCATGTGAATTTATCAGCCTTGTTGCGGATGTGGAGTTTAATGAAAAAATCTCCAACCGAACTAGCTAAAACTTCCATGGTTTCATCTCGTGCGCCTAACAGAATTCCCCCGGAACGACCACGTGGTGGACGAGACACCCACGTAAAGTCCACTCCACCAGAAAGGCGATTGAGTAAGGCTTGTGAATAATCTTGTCTACCCGTCTCAGAAATACCTAGAAAATCCAAACGATGATCTCTCACACAATCGGCAAAAAACAAATGCTTAGCCAAGTCACGAAGACCTCTGCTATTTGAAAACATGCCATTCATTGAGAAACAATAGCTTGTTTGGATACACGAGGTCTCTTCCGAGCCTTCTAGCTCTTTGATTTCCGACTTGAGGCTTTAAGCTCATACAAAGAGTCCAGCCCCGTCTCATCAAAGCCCACATCCGACACTTCACCAACTAAATGAGAAAGGAGTTGACCATCTACTGTGGCGTGCAACTCCTCCTCCTCAAATGGTAAATAGTCAGGTAACAATGAAACCTTGGGAGTAACCGTTAGATGGTCAACCTCCATGTGTCTCAGAATAGAACTAGAAATATTAACTTCAGCTACAGAACTACCCATATTAATACCAACATTGGCTAGTTTATCAACAATAGCAGCATTAGAGAAAAAAAGGAACGACTTCGAAGAGCTCTTAGTACCCTGAGGATCAAGGTTCTTTTCCGCCTTCCTCCTCATAGACTTTCCCAACGAATCCTCATCTGTAGCGGATGCACCGGAAGCATCAACGCCGTGTCGAAGACTGCATCGCGCTGGGGTCCCGTCCACCGTCCCCTTGCGAGCAGGTGCATCAGCATCAGCCCTAGGCGAACCCGACCCCACCTGGGTCAGGATGCCGTGGCCAGACCCCAACCCCTCCTGGGTCGGGTCACCACGCTGCTGGCCCAGCAGGAGCTGGGCGCCCTCGTCCTTCTAGTCCGCCTGGTCCAAGGCGAGCGGAGGAGACCCCGACCCTGCCAAGGCCAGGGCTCCCCTACCAGGTCGCGCTGCCGGAGCCTGGGGGGCGCGGGCCGTCAACCCCTCCTAGGCCAACCCCGCGCCATGCAGCAGCCCCACCTGGGCCACCACCGCGTCCTCTTGTGTAGCCACGTGAGCCCCCTGCTGTACCGTCCGAGCGTCCCGGCCCTCCACGTCCACAGTCGGCGCCGTAAGCCGACGATCACCTACCAAAGAAGATCCATCATGAATAAGCATCGAAGCCCTGTTCGGAGCCAACAAAGTTGCATCGGTCCCCGGGGATACCTCCATGAGAATAGGTCCTGAGAACGAATCCACGTCCCCGCGCGTAATAGTTCTGCCAAGCACATTTGGACGAGACCTGGCAGGAGACGGAGTATCCCTATAGGGCTGATTTGCCAAGTGCAAAGCCTCCTATAGCTGTGAATGTGTGACCCTTGGTAATGCCCCTTTGGGCGAAACCCCACGAAGAGGTGAATCAAGCGGGAGGGCATCCATCAACTCCTTTCCTCGTGGTGTAGTCGGAGAGGAGTTGAAAGGGGTGACAGCATACACCTGAATAGCAGACTGACGCAAAGAGGCTGGTGCATAAGCACCCTGTCTAGATGGCTGCCCAACCGAAGATCCACCCGCAGGTGGCGTAGGAGCCGCCTCAAAGGTATCCATCACATCATGTCCACTCGGCCCAGCACTATTATCCCCAGACCCATCAGGGCCCTTCCTCCAAAGATACGGCGAGAAGTCGGGCTCCGGAACAAAACCAGCAGGCTCCAACCGAAAACGTAACCCATAACCCTTCAGCAGCACCATAACATCAGAAGTAAGATATGATCCCGGTGCATCCTTCTTCTGAAAAACGGAGATATCAAACATACCAACCAAAATACGAACCAGGCCCCTCCGCCTAAGGCACAACAAATCCACGTCCAGAGGGCTACCCAGAAGGGATCCGACCGCCCACAAACCCAGAAAAGTCCGCAGAGAGTGAGGGCCCCCCTCAACATGCAACCAAACCTGATGCAATTCACACTTATGATGCACCTCCTGAATCATATAGGAAGAAACTGTCAGCTGAGTCTTGCTAAGAGGCATAGAGAACGGACTCCCCTCCACCCTGTCAAGGTCCTCAATGGTAGGAAAACTGACAAGAAAATCATTGGTCCCATGCTTTAGTGCCTCCCACTTCCACTGGGATTTGACCTGGCATCTCCTAGCGATTTGTTGTTGCACCACCTCTGCTGTAACGGGCTCCCCCGAAACCTGAACCAACGCAATAGGGGTCTTACTGGTCCCCAAATTAGGTCGTACCACACTATCAGGAATCTGCATGAATAGCGTCTTATCATGTCCCACCCAACCATGTAAGCGGTGGGGCGGGGCTGCTTCAGAACCGGACACCTGAGAGTAGGATGGGACGGAACATCGCAAATGTAACAATAATGTATTGCCTTACACTCCTTGGACGCATGAGAATCCGAAGCACACTTCTAGAACCTAACAACCTTCTTATTCTTTTTAGTCGCGTTCCCAGGCACCAACACCCCCTGCGACCCGGCCGTAACATTAGCATCCACACTATGCTGCATGCCCTGCACCCCACCCTACTCAACGGGATACTGAGTCAGGGTGGCTGAAGAGGCTGGTACTGTGGATGCACGAAAGCCCCAGGAACCCCCGCCGGTCGGCTGGCCTTGGGCAGGCTTCTTCTTCTTCTTCCTCTTGGGCACAGCGGGAGCGGTCGTAGCACCAGCCACAAACGGCGGAGCACCACCGTGTGCCCCACATGCGGCACACCGCCCCCCAACCCACCTCCAGCCGAACCAGGGTATTGTGGCGGTGGGCCACGGTATGGGTGATGGGTTCGTAGCATGGAAAACAAAAATTTCTACCGCAAGAACGAACAAAACCCAGATCTAATCTAGATAAAAGCCAAGATCTAATCTATTAGACATGTGCAACGAGATAGATCTGTACTAACCCTTGTAGACACGAAAGCGTTACGAGATTAGATCTTGTGGTTGATGTAGTCGATCACTTGCCGACCTCAAGATCGAGTGGACGATCCTTCCGGCGCCGCGTTTCGGCAGCGCTTCCGCAGTCGGTCACATGTGCGGAGTCGAAGCAGACCTTCCTCTCCTCGTTCCAGCGAGCAGCGGAGGTAGTAGATCTCTCCACGGAATCCCAACAGCACGACGGCGTGGTGGTGTGGTGGAGTGGAGAATTCTGCAGGGCTTCGCCTAAGCCTGAGCAGAAAGAAGAAGGAGGAGAGAGGCGGCTTGGGGCAAGAGTGGAGGATCAAAGGGGGGTGGCGCCTCCACCCCTCTATATATAGAGGGAGGGGTGCGGCCTAGGGTTCCCACCCCTAGGCCCACCCCTTAGGGCCGGCGCACCAAGGAGGTGGGAGGAGGAGTCCTCCCCCCCAAGTCTCCTCTTTAAATTTCCCTTATCTTATCTTATCTTATCTTGGTTTTCAAATAAACTCCAAAATATCTTCTAGAACCTTCCGGAACATTCCGAAACCTTCTAGAATCCCCATACAAACACTCCGGAACATTTCCTAACTCAGAAAAAAGATCCCCATTATATGAATCTTACTCCCCGAACAATTCCGGAGCTCCTCGTGATGTCCCGAATCCAATCCGAGACTCCGAACAACATTCGGTCAACAACGCACATTCCATATCTACTTAAAACAACTTCGAACCTTAAGTGTGTCACCCTACGGTTCATGAATATGTAGACATGACGGAGACACCTCTCCGATCAATAACCATCAGCGGGATCTGGAGATCCATAACGGCTCCCACATACTCAACGATGACTTCGTGATCGATTGAACCATTAACATACGAAACCAATTCCCTTTGTCTCGCGATACTCTACTTATCCGAGGTTTGATCATCGGTATCTCCATACCTAGTTCTACCTCGTTACTGACAAGTACTCTTTACTCGTTCCGTGATATGTCATCCCTTGTGACCTAGTCACATGCTTGCAAGCTAACTAGATGACATTCCACCGAGAGGGCCCAGAGCATATCTATCTGTCGTATGGATGGACAAATCCCAATCTTGGTCCATGCGCTTCAACACATACTTTCAGAATACCCAACGACACCTTTATGACCACCTAGTTACGAAGCGGTGTTTGATGTCATCAAAGTACCCATCCGGTGATGGTGATTAACACAACCTCATGGTCGAATGATTAGGTTACTATGCATTTAAAAGCTTATAGCAATACGAACTTAATGACTTGATCTTATGCTACGCTTACTATGGGTGTGTGTTCATCACATCATTCTCCTAATGATACAACCTTGTTATTAATGACATCCAATGTCCATGACTAGGAAACCATGATCATCTATTAATCAACAAGCTAGTTCAACAAGAGGCTTACTAGGGACTCTTACACGTTTACAAAACACACAAGTATTAGTGTTTCCTAATAATACAATTATTGCATGGGATGTAAACATTCATCATAAACACAAAGATATGATAATAACCGCTTTTATTATTGCCTCTTGGGCATATCTCCAACAGTCTCCCACTTGCACTAGAGTCAATAATCTAGATTACATGGTAATATACCTAACAACCATGGCGTTCTGGTGTTGGTCATGCTTTGCCCTAGGGAGAGGTTTAGTCAATGGATCTGCCACATTCAGATCAGTGTGTACTTTGCAAATCTTTATGTCACCATCTTGGACATACTCGCGAATAGCATGGAAACGCAGCTTGATGTGCTTCAGCTTGCTATGTGGCCTTGGCTCCTGTGCATTAGCTATGGCACCTGTGTTGTTACAGTAGATGGCCATCGGGTCCAACGCACTGGGAACCACGCCAAGTTCAGTAATGAACTCCTTCATCCATATGGCTTCTTGTGCAGCCTCCGAAGCAGCTATGTATTCCGATTCAGTTGAGGATTTCGCCACAACGCTTTGCTTTGCACTCCTCCAGCTCACTGCAGCACCATTCAAAATAAATACGTATCCCGACTGTGACTTTGAGTCATCCGGATCGGTGTTCCAACTAGCATCGGTGTAACCGTTTACAACAAGCTGTTCATCACCTCCATAAGAAAGAACCATATCCTTAGTCCTCTTTAGGTACTTTAGGATATTCTTGACCGCTGTCCAGTGCTCCATTCCAGGATCACTTTGATATCTGCTAGTCAAACTAATAGCATGTGCTATATCCGGTCTTGTACACAGCATGGCATACATGATAGAACCTATGGCCGAGGCATAGGGAATATTATTCATCTTCTCTCTATCTTCTGCCGTAGCTGGACTTTGAGTCTTACTCAAGGTCTTACCTGACAACATGGGCACGAACCCTTTCTTGCTCTCTTCCATTCTAAACTTCTTTAGAACTTTGTCTAAGTATGTACTTTGTGAAAGCGCTATTAGGCGTCTTGATCTATCTCTATAAATCTTGATGCCTAGAATATATGCCGCTTCGCCAAGATCCTTCATTGAAAAACTATTATTC
The DNA here is from genome assembly GCA_910589775.1 of Avena eriantha. Taxonomy (NCBI): domain Eukaryota; kingdom Viridiplantae; phylum Streptophyta; class Magnoliopsida; order Poales; family Poaceae; genus Avena; species Avena eriantha. The sequence continues at coordinate 227,087,179 of OU342743.1, read as the reverse complement.
AAATAGGCTTTGACACTTTTAAGAAGTTCTATATCATTTCCAATCAACAATATGTCATCTACATATATTACAAGGAATGCTACAGAGCTCCCACTCACTTTCTTGTAAATACAAGCTTCTCCATAAGTTTGTATAAATCCAAAGTTTTTGATTACTTTATCAAAACGTTGATTCCAACTCCGGGATGCTTGCTTCAGTCCACAAATGGAGCGCTGAAGTTTGCATACCTTGTCAGCATCTTTAGGATCGACAAAACCCTTGGGTTGTACCATATGCAACTCTTCCTCAATGTCACCATTAAGGAACGCTGTTTTGACATCCATCTGCCAAATCTCATAATCGAAATGTGCAGCAATTGCTAACAAAATCCTCACAGACTTTAGCTTTGCTACTGGTGAGAATGTCTCATCGTAGTCAACTCCTTGAATTTGTCGGAACCCTTTCGCGACAAGTCGAGCTTTATAGACGGTAACATTACCATCAGCATCTATTTTTCTCTTGAAAATCCATTTGTTCTCGACAGTCTTACGGCCATCCGGTAAGTCCACCAAAGTCCACACTTGGTTTTCGTACATGGATCCCATTTCGGATTTCATGGCTTCTAGCCATTTGTCGGAATCTGGGCTCACCATAGCTTCTTCATACGTCGCAGGGTCATCAGTGTTGTCCACCAACATGATGTTCAAGGCAGAGTCATACCAATCAGGAGTGGTAGGAACCCTCGTTGACCTGCGAGGTTCAGCAGTAACTTCGTTCGAAGTTTCATGGTCACCATCATTAGCTTCCTCTCCAATTAGTGCAGGCGGCACAAAAACATCTTCCGGTGCTGCGCTACTCTCAAATCCGAGAGAAGGTTCAATAACCTCGTCGAGTTCTACTTTCCTTCCAGTCACTTCCTTCGAGAGAAACTCCTTCTCAAGAAAGGATCCATTCTTGGCAACAAAAACTTTGCCTTCGGATCTATGATAGAAGGTATACCCAATTGTTTCTTTAGGGTATCCTATGAAGACGCATTTCTCCGCTTTGGATTCAAGCTTTTCAGGTTGTAACTTCTTTACATATGCTTCGCAACCCCAGACTTTAAGGAACGACAACTTAGGTTTCTTACCAAACCACAATTCGTACGTTGTCGTTTCAACGGATTTAGATGGTGCCCTATTTAAAGTGAATGCGGCTGTCTCTAATGCATAGTCCCAAAACGATAGCGATAAATCTGTAAGAGACATCATAGACCGAACCATATCTAAGAGAGTTCGATTACGACGTTGGGACACACCATTACGTTGTGTTGTTCCCGGCGGTGTCAATTGCGAAAGTATTCCACATTTCTTTAAATGCATGTCAAACTCGTAACTTAGATATTCACCTCCGCGGTTAGAATGCAGAAACTTAATCTTCTTGTTACGATGATTTTCCACTTCACTTTGAAATTCCTTAAACTTCTCGAAAGTTTCGGACTTATGTTTCATAAAGTAGACATACCCATATCTACTTAAGTCATCCGTGAAAGTGAGAACGTAACGATATCCACCACGCGATGCTACACTCATTGGACCGCACACATCGGTATGTATTATTTCCAATAAGTCTGTAGCTCGCTCCATTGTACCAGAGAATGGAGTCTTAGTCATTTTTCCCATTAGACATGCTTCGCATCTTTCAAGTGATTCAAAATCAAGTGATTCAAGAAGTCCATCAGAATGGAGTTTCTTCATACGCTTCACTCCAATGTGACCAAGACGACAGTGCCACATGTATGTAGAATTATCATTCAATTTTGTTCGTTTAGCATCTATGTTGTGAACATGTGTATCACTACTATCGAGATTCAGTAGGAATAAACCATTCATCTCAGGTGCATTACCATAAAAGATATTACTCATATAAATTGAACAACCTTTATTCTCAGACTTAAAAAGAGTAACCGTCTCGCAATAAACAAGATCCAGATATAATGTTCATGCTTAACGCAGGCACCAAATAACAATTATTCAAATTTAAAACTAATCCCGAAGGTAGATGTAGAGGGAGCGTGCCGACGGCGATCACATCAACCTTGGAGCCATTTCCAACGCGCATCGTCACCTCGTCTCTCGCCAGTCTTCGCTTATTCCGCAGCTCCTGTTTCGAGTTACAAATATGAGCAACCGAACCAGTATCAAATACCCAGGCACTACTACGATTACTAGTAAGATACACATCAATAACATATATATCAAATATACCTTTCTTCTTGATGTTGCCATTCTTCAGATCCGCCAGGTACTTGGGGCAGTTACGCTTCCAGTGACCAGCACCCTTGCAGTAGAAGCACTCAGTTTCAGGCTTAGGACCAGCCTTGGGCTTCTTAGCAGGTGCGGCAGCTTTCTTGCCGTCCTTCTTGAAGTTGCCCTTGTTCTTAGGCTTGCCCAGTCTCTTGAAATTGGTGGTCTTATTGACCATCAACACTTGGTGCTCCTTCTTGATCTCCACTTCAGCAGTTTTCAGCATGGACGATAGTTCAGGCAACGTCTTGTTCATGCACTGCATATTGTAGTTCATCACAAAGTTCTTATAACTCGGTGGCAGTGATTGGAGGAGACGGTGAATCCCTAACTCATTAGGAATCGATATCCCCAACTCTTGGAGCTTGTTTGCGTACCCAGACATGGTACGTGCTCGCTAACGGAGCTTCCCTCTTCCATCTTACAGTTAAAGAACTTTTCGGAGGCCTCATAGCTCTCCATGGCCGCGCGAGTCTCAAAAATTAGCCTGAGCTCCTTAATGATCTCGAACGGGTCGTGGTGCTCAAAACGCTTTTGGAGCTCCGCTTCTAAACCATACAGGATGGCACACTGAACTGTGGAGTAATGATTTTTCCGAGTGGCGTAAACATTCTTTACGTCATCGGTGGCATCTTCTGCAGGTGGGTCACCTAGCGGTGCTTCGAGCACATAGGTCAACTGACCAGCCCTGAGGACGATCTCCAGTCCACAGAACCAGTCCGTGAAATTGCTTCCATTGTTTTTAAGCTTTTCTTTCTCTAGGAACGCATTGAAATTTACGGAGGGGTCGCCATAATCTACAACAAATTTTGCAAGTAGTTTAGACTAAGTTTATGATAAATTGAGTTCAAATTTAATTCTTAAATTAACTAGGTGAACTCCCACTCAAAACAACATCCCTCACATTGTCTTAGTGATTACACGAACCAAGTCCACTACACCAAGTCCGATCTTCACGAGAGAAGATGTAGTTTCATCGGCGAACAATCTTCATGTTCATCATATCATTTATATGACTCATGCTCTACCTTTCGGTATTCCGTGTTCCGAGACCATGTCTGTACATGCTAGGCTCGTCAAGATAACCTTAGTTTTCGCATGTGCAAATCTGGCTTGCACCCGTTGTATGCACACGTAGAATCTATCACACTCAATCATCACGAGATGCTTCGAAACGAAGAGTCTTAGCAACGGTGCCAACTAAGGGTGAACACTTTATTACTTGATATTTAGCGAGAAGGATCATCTTATAATGCTACCGTCACGATCTAAGCAATACAAGATGCATAAAGGATTAACATCATAGGCAATTCATAATTAGTGTGATATGATATGGCCCTTTCTTCTTGCGCTTTTGATCTCAATCTCCAAGGCACGGACATGATCTCCATCATCACCAGCATTGCGTCAAGGTCAGTGGCGCCGCTTCATGGTTGTCCATCATCACTAGCAACTATTACAACTACTTGGAATAAAGCTATTACAAGATGAATAGACACGCAGGTCTTAACAGAATTAAAGACAACCATTAGGCTCCTGCCGGTTGCCATATTACAACAAGGATCATTGCATACATCAAATATAATCACAATCACATGATGGCCATATCACATCACAAAACCCCTGCAAAAACAAGTTAGACGCCTCTAATTTTTTTGCATGTTTTACGTGGTTTGGGGCTTTCGAATAAGAACGAATCTTACCTACGAAACTGAACCACAACGTTGATACAAGTGCTATCAAAATTTGCAAAGTGTAAATTGGATCTATACTATGGTGGGAGAGACAGACACCCGCAAAGCCACTTGTGCAAAGCAAGTTACACGTCAAGCGTGGAGCAAGTCTCATGTGCGATGACATGTAAGGTTAGCCCGAGCCGCTTCATCCCACCATGCCGCAAGATGCAAAGTACACAAAGCAAAATACGGCACGAGCACCAACGCCCACAAAACCATTGTGTTCTACTCGTGCAACAGATCTACGCATAGACACGGCTCTGATACCACTGATGGATTCGTAGCATGGAAAACAAAAAAAATCTACCGCAAGAACGAACAAAACCCAGATCTAATCTAGATAAAAGCCAAGATCTAATCTATTAGACATGTGCAACGAGATAGATCTGTACTAACCCTTGTAGACACGAAAGCGTTACGAGATTAGATCTCGTGGTTGATGTAGTCGATCACTTGTCGATCTCAAGATCGAGTGGACGATCCTTCCGACGCTGCGTTCCGGCAGCGCTTCCGCAGTCGGTCACACGTGCGGAGTCGAAGCAGACCTTCCTCTCCTCGTTCCAGCGAGCAGCGGAGGTAGTAGATCTCTCCACGGAATCCCAGCAGCACGACGGTGTGGTGGTGGTGGTGGAGTGGAGAATTCTGCAGGGCTTTGCCTAAGCCTGAGCAGAAAGAAGGAGGAGGAGAGAGGCGGCTTGGGGCAAGAGTGGAGGATCAAAGGGGGGTGGCGCCTCCACCCCTCTATATATAGAGGGAGGGGTGCGGCCTAGGGTTCCCACCCCTAGGCCCACCCCTTAGGGCCGGCGCACCAAGGAGGGGGGGGGAGGAGTCCTCCCCCCCAAGTCTCCTCTTTAAATTTTCCTTATCTTATCTTGGTTTTCAAATAAACTCCCAAATATCTTCTAGAACCTTCCGGAACATTCCAAAACCTTCTAGAATCCCCATACAAACACTCCGGAATATTTCCTAACTCAAAAAAAGATCCCCATTATATGAATCTTACTCCCCGGACAATTCCGGAGCTCCTCGTGATGTCCTGAATCCAATCCGAGACTCCGAACAACATTCGGTCTCCAACGCACATTCCATATCTACTTAAAACAACTTCGAACCTTAAGTGTGTCACCCTACGGTTCGTGAATATGTAGACATGACGGAGACACCTCTCCGATCAATAACCATCAGCGGGATCTGGAGATCCATAACGGCTCCCACATACTCAACGATGACTTCGTGATCGATTGAACCATTAACATACGAAACCAATTCCCTTTGTCTCGCGATACTCTACTTATCCGAGGTTTGATCATCGGTATCTCCATACCTAGTTCTACCTCGTTACTGACAAGTACTCTTTACTCGTTCCGTGATATGTCATCCCTTGTGACCTAGTCACATGCTTGCAAGCTAACTAGATGACATTCCACCGAGAGGGCCCAGAGCATATCTATCTGTCGTATGGATGGACAAATCCCAATCTTGGTCCATGCGCTTCAACACATACTTTCAGAATACCCAACGACACCTTTATGACCACCTAGTTACGAAGCGGTGTTTGATGTCATCAAAGTACCCATCCGGTGATGGTGATTAACACAACCTCATGGTCGAATGATTAGGTTACTATGCATTTAAAAGCTTATAGCAATACGAACTTAATGACTTGATCTTATGCTACGCTTACTATGGGTGTGTGTTCATCACATCATTCTCCTAATGATACAACCTTGTTATTAATGACATCCAATGTCCATGACTAGGAAACCATGATCATCTATTAATCAACAAGCTAGTTCAACAAGAGGCTTACTAGGGACTCTTACACGTTTACAAAACACACAAGTATTAGTGTTTCCTAATAATACAATTATTGCATGGGATGTAAACATTCATCATAAACACAAAGATATGATAATAACCGCTTTTATTATTGCCTCTTGGGCATATCTCCAACAATGGGGCCTGGAGCGGCTGTTGTTGCACCGCATGGCCAGCAACAAAGTACGGTGCGGGAGGCCAAAAACCATCCCCGTCGGGAACCCCGGGGGAACTGCAGAGACGGGCTTGACGTCGCAGCCTGCGTAGCCAGCGGCGGACCACCAGGAGGCGGAGCGACGAAGGCGGGAGCCGGGCCACCCATAGGAGGAGCCGCGAAGGGAGCCATACCCCGGGGCATCGGAGAGGGTCCCCGAGGTGGCTGCGCCGCCGCAGGCAGCTGTCCTCGTGGATGGTTCCCGACCATCGGAGTCGGAGAGCGGAGGACCTCGGCGAACGAGCACCCACGAGGAAGCGAAGAGGCCGGAGACGAAAACGACAGGAGAGGCGGTGGCGTTGGTGAGGCAGGTGTCGAAGGAGGCGAGAGAACCGAGGCTGGCGGCGAAACTGCTTGATCAGAAATCGAAGACCTAGACCAGGCCGCCTTTAGGCGTTGCACGATCCGAGTCCAGGAAAACTCGGCTACCGCGTCCGCCTCGTTCACCGCGGAGCTGGACCCACCCGAGTCCGCCATGTCAGTCGCCAGCGTGGCTGCCACCTCATCAGCCTGGTTCCGCGCAGCAGCCACTGCGGCCCCCGACCCCACCGCCTGAGTCGGCAGGTCGGCATGCCCTAGCGCCTGGGCGATCAGCACCCCCATCACCGGCGGCGCCGACAGCCGCCACGGAGGAAGCAGCCCCCGCCAGGGCCTCACTCTCTCCGGAGAAACCACTGGCCTCCGACGCAGCAGAGGAGATGCAGATCGGCGTCGAGACCCGCCCGCAGAAGACGGAGGAGAGACCGACGGAGGCGGCGAGGAAGCTCCGTCGCGCTCCGCCGAAACCGGCGACCTCTCCCAAAATCGCGAGGCAGGAGTGGGGAAGCCTATCTCCTCCCAAAATTGTTGCCGGAGCTCATCATCAGTCCTCCTCCGCCGCCTCGACACCGTCGTCCAGCCAAGTCGCCCATCCTCATCGTCAAGGCCCTCGAGGGCCACCCTGACCGCGAGGGTGTCATCGTCCGAGAGAACGTCGGCCAGACACGCGAATCTCGATCCAGACGACGACCCAAATCCCGGCGCAGTGGGCGACGCCGGCCGCAGGTCTCTAGGCGCCAGGGCCAATCGACGCCGCCGCATTTTCTCACCCATGTGTCAATTGTCACAGTTACACAATTCTAGGACGCCTCCGGGAAATCGACTGACAAGTGCAAAGTTAGGACTTAGGAGTTGCATTGTTTTTTGACGATGATGCATTAGTAGTTAGGGAAGAGATGGAGGAAACTGAATAATTGTTGTATATGTGTTTTGTTATACAGATTTCTAAATGCTGGTCGTCACCCTAATTCCAATTTAGCACTGCTGGAAAAGAAATTTCCAAGCGGTTTGTGTACATTTTTTACAAAGTTGGCACCAATTTTTTTTAAAGAGTATATATTAATATCACAGAGATATCAATTACACCCAGCCTCTGCAACAATGCATGCCCTAGCGGTCTTACAGACGCACACAGTCCAAAAAAAAGAAGAATTACAAAAAAAAAAAGAAACGTCCTACTAAAATGATCTACTCCTTATTGCAGCGGACCAACCACCACCAAGACATCACTAGAAATTCAATTTCTCCAAAAATGATATCTCCAAAAAGAAAATAGTGCACAAACACCGTCATCGTCCTGATCATATCATAGGTTTTCACCTAGGAGAAAACCCGAACTCACAAAACAATGCCTCCAACAAGATTATTGCTAGGCACAACCAACTAAGGGCGGCATAGCCTTTCACCCTGTAAGATTTATAAAAGCTGGTCGTCACTCTTGTTCAGATTTGTGCACATTTAGACCTGCTGGAAAGGAAATATCCAGCGTTTGTCTAATTTTTTTCTTTCAAAGTTCGTACTCCACCAAACTTCAGTAATCCCGTGAGAGTTTAGACACGATGATAACTCTTCGGATTGTTCCTATGGCCGATTAATCTGCAAGAGGCATCATAATGTATAAGGGGAATCTTTCACAAGTGAAATTTTGGCGCGGATAGTTTGGAACCCCAGTTGAAGAGCCCGCCAAAACGAAACAGCCGCACAGAAAGCTCGAACCATCTTCCCCACGCCGCGCTCCCACGCACAGTGCCCGTTCCCTTCGCTACGGCCAGACATGGACGCCGTCACCTCCGCGTATCGCAACCGCAAGCGCCCCCTCAACAGAGGGCCGTGTGGCAAGGCGAAGCGGCGCCTCTTCCCCGCGGACGTCAACCGCGCCGCCGCCAAGGCCAAGGTGTGTGTCCGGCTCAGATGCGCCCGCCCAGATTCGAGATGCTGGTTCCCTGCCACTGTAGATTGAATCGAGATGCCATGTGTCATTTACTGTCTCAACCTGCAGGTGCATCGGGTGCCGCTTAACCGACGGCGGCTCCTGGTCGTGCAAGCCGCCTGTTTGGCCATCACCGCCGCCGTCACAGCGTACTGCCTTGATGAGAGGAGGAGGGGATGCAGCGACCAGGAGCTCGCACCCATCGTTGAGGCTCTCAGGAGCCTTGCCAGCGCTGCCGCTGGGGCTCCGGTCCAGGGCGAAGCAGATTCTGGCCGTGCAGAGTAGTTCTTCTGTCTAACAGCCTTTCTGGTAATGTACTTGGAAATTCAGAATGGTCGTGACAGCAGCCTCCTCTAGTTTATATCCCCGTATCGTGAACTGCTACGAATCTCTGATGGTTTTGTGCATGTTGTTTCCTTGGAAGGAGGTGATGGTTAATATCCAGGTCTCCAGGTAGCTGACATCTCCCGATACTCCATTTGTGCGTTCCTCGTGTTTTGGTGCTACCTAGTTCATCCTATGTTGTTTCTTGAACTACTCCTGATACAGTTTGTAAGCGCCTCCGGGAAGTCGACTAGTAGTAATGATCATGTCATGGCAAGAACTCTACTGCAACCGCTGTTGATGGCTGTACATTCAACAGCTCTAGAAGCTGATCTAACTTCACTGAAGATGCTGTTTTGCATGCGAGTTCTACCAAATTAAATATGCTGCAAGTAGTAGAACTAAAGAACACAATTCCACTTGAACTAGGAAATGGGTTTGAACATAATTTAGAGAAATGTGGACATTCCATGCTGAACTTGTACGGATGCCTTGCTCCCCAGGGCGACGCCAGGGGCGACTATCGCCGCCGCCAAAAGCTCCCCCTCGCGATCCAATCGCCGCTGCTGCCGCCGGCCCTCACCGCGGTGGCGGCGGGCCTAGCCGCCGAAGGTGGCTGGGGGTGGTGTGTTGAAGGCGGAGGCCGGTGCTGCTGAGGCGGCGGTGGCGGAGGCTGAGACGCGGCAACCTGGGAGGCGTCCCTTGGTCGGGGTGGAGGTGGCGGTTCCCCGTGGTGGAGATCTGGTGGAGGAGGTGCTGGCGTTGGGATTCTGTTTGGAAGACCTAGATTGGCCCTCTAACCCTAATTTCCGGCGGGATCCATGCGTGGCTATGGACCTCTTGGCCATGGTGGGCGCGAGCCGGAGTGGCAAAGGGTGGCCGCGGGCAGCGCATAGAGATGGGTTCGATCTGGATTTATCCGATCTGGTACTTGTCTCTAGCGTTGCCTTGCCTTCTCTTTCGTTGTTCTGATCAGCGGCGTGGGGGCCTGTTGGTGTGCTTGAATAATGGTGGCGGTCCTATGGTCCCTCTCGCGCGAAGATGAAGATATGTTGTTGCTTGCCCTTGTTGATCTGGTCGGAATGGTGAGTTCCGGAAGGTTCCGCCGGCGAACTCCCATGGGCGAATAATGCTTGGAGATTGCCGAATTGGAAAGATTCGGTCGTGCGCTCCCATGTTTTACTCTGGCCGTTTGGGTTCAGAGGGAGCGCTTCGAAGCTCAGTTGGCTATTAATATCACGGGGCATATTCTCGTTCCATGGTGCTAACGGAGAATATCATGGAGATCGAGTTCTGATGACTGACAATGGTGGTTCGACTCTGGGTGGTGATGAGGAATTGGCTTGGTGACTTGTGACTTGGAGCAGCTGTATGCAAGTGGGGGCGACTGCACATGAGAGGTTCACAGTCCTACCTGTCAGGGTGAAAACCCAAGGTCTAGCCTTAATTGGTTGTGCCTGGCAATGGCCTTGTTGAAGACATTGTTTTGAGAGCGTGGATTTTCTTCAGGGTGAAAACCTAAGATCTATGATCGGGCGATGATGGTGTTCTGCTATTCCTTTCTTGAAGGCATCGCTTTTGGAGAAACTGAACTTCTGGTGTTGTCTTGGTGGTGATAGTACTGTTGTTTCAACGAATGTGTCACCGTAGCGGGACTTTTCTTTTTTTGTAATTCTTCTTTTTTTTTTTGGCTGTGTGCATCCATATGGCTGCTAGGGCAGTACGTTGTTGCAGAGGCTGGGTGATTGATATCTTCTGATATTAATATATGCTCCTTTCAAAAAAAAAAACCCAACCATTGGGTTCTTGTTCTCTCTAAACAAAGTGGACGACCGTTCGCATAAAGTTGCTCTCGATGGAAAATGAAAAGCCAGAATTACTAAGGAAACAATTTTGGAGCTGTATGTAGAGAAGCTCAAAATATTTATTGAACACATTGGAGTAACTGCATCACTTTACTATCATGAATGATGGTCCTGCTTTATTTGTGTCTTCTAGTCGTCTATATATCCTCCCTTGAGAGGCAACTTCTCCATATATATGGACAAATACGGAGTATATATGATTGAAGAGAACGAATCTGGTATGAGCGACCAAGAACAAGCTAGCATGCTATATTTTCTACACACTTAATCCATGGTGATAGAAGTAGGAGACATCAGGAACACCGAACATCTCGATTGTGATAGGAGCATCTTGTCGCCACAATCCTATTCCCGACTCGTTGGAAACAGCGAGGGCCACTAGATTGGCCTTTATGTCGAAGTTGCAATATGTGCTGGCCGTGCAGAGTAGTTCTTCTGCCGAAGACGCGCCTCTCGATATCAAAAGCTAACAAGTAGTAGTATCAAGTGTAGAACCAGTGCTATTTTCTGGTAATCGGCTTGGACTTCAGAATCATCATAGCAGCAGCCTTCCTATCACTACTTATTTTGTCGTTTCATGAACCACTACTTCTGAATCTCTGAAGCTTTTGCGCAACTGTTGTTTCCTTGGAATAAGGTGATAGTTAAGCTCCAATTGGCAATATCTTTGGACACGACATATGTGTGTTTCGTCTTCTGTGTTTTGGTGGTAGCTAGTTCATATTATTGTCTCCGAAACTACTCCCGATGCAATTAGTAAGTGCCTCCTGGTTCGTGTCATGGCACGAGTTCAGGTACAACCTTTGCTGCTGATAACGACACATTCGGCTCTAGAAGCTGATGTAAGCTTTTACTCTTGGTGCTATGACGATGGACACACCAAACTGGCCTTATGGTTTTGCATGGTTTCTACCAAATACAAGTAGCAGATCTAAATGACTTAATTCCACTGGAACGAGGAAACATGTTCAAACACAATTAGAGAAATATGGACACTCTAACAGAACGTGACCTACAAGCACTAGTAGAAAAAGAGCCTTTCGTCCATCCCAGTTCGGAGCATTAGTCCCGGTTGTGGTTGGATCCAGGACTAATGCTCGCATTAGTCCTGGTTTCAACGGAATAATCTTTAATCTCGGGTCAAACGGGATAAGGCTGCGGCCGGTGCCGCCTATCACCAACCGGGACAGTCACCCTTTTAGTCTCGGTTCGTATTACCAATCGGGACTAAAGAAACCGGCAAAAAAATTCTCAAATTCTGCCGCGGCAGGAAAACAGGCACAAATCCTACCGCGGCAGGAGAACGGCTCTCCACCCCCAGGTAGGAGATCGCCTTTTCTAATTTCAAAATCATGCTAAAAAATAATAAAAATTTCCAAAAATAGAATCTTTCGAACTGGAGTTATGTTAAGTGATTTAGTTATTACGAAAATTAATAAACATGAATTTCGACATAATTTGCAAAACAATGTCATGAAACATTCAAATGGCCATAACTTTTGCATACGATGTCAGAAAAAACATACAGCCTATCAAAACATGTAGAAAAAAATTCCTCTTCGATTTCAACAGCCTTAGGCCGTTTTGGATTCTTTTAGATTCTTAAAATTTGAAAAGAAAAAAGTTATTTTAAAAATTAAATTTTTTAGTAATTTTTTATGTCATATTTGAATTGCCCACATTTTTCTGATAATAATGGATATATTATTTTTCGAATTTCGATTTACAGATTTGAAGATATTATTTATGTCATATTAAATGAATAAAATATTAATTTAATTAGTTTTTCTATTTTCATTGAAATAATAATAATTATTACTTATTTATTATTGTTTACTTAAATAGTTGTTCGTAATTTCAAAAAGTAAAGACGGTTGACATATTGATATGAGTTAATAGGATTGATATATACCAGTCTTGACAACAAAGTATAAGGGTCCTTCGCGTGAGGTGGGAGAGATGGAATGGGGAAGTTAAGCATGCTGGGGATGAAGTAGTGCTAGGATGGCTGACCGACTGCGAAGTTTGACCATAAGTATAATTTGACCTAAGATTAAGTATAGTTAGTGTTGAAAATGAGAGATATGAGAGATTAATGAGTAAGACAATTCAAAAGTTCAAGAAAAAAATATTTTTTTTGAAAAAAAGGCGCAGCCTCGTGAGGGCCTTTAGTCCCGGTTTGTGGCACCAGAACTAAATGGGAGAACCTTTAGTCCCGCTTTCGTAGTTCCGGTTAGGAAACCGGGACTAAAGACCCTTACAAACCGGGACTAAAGACCTGTTTTCTACTAGTGAAGTGCACGGACCCAACGGCTGGGTTTTCCTTCTCCTAGATTAGTGGACAAAATGTTATAAATGCGACAAGCAAATACCCAAGAACGAAAACGAAATCACAGCAAGAGACTCAAGATTTAACGTGGAAAACCTCTCCAACAAAGAGAGGAAAAAATCTGATATGGGGTGGCCCGATCTTCTCAGTAAGCGGATGGCGATGATGATGGTGGATGATAGATAACTAGTGCGTAGCTATGATCTCTCCCGCTCGATTCCTGATGCCAGCGCAGCAGATCTCAAACCTTGTAGGATATTCACAACACCACACCCTTGCGCATGCAACCGTAACCACGAACGGTAGTATGCAATCTACTAATTCTCAATGGAACAACAGATCACACTCAATTATAGTTGGCAGATTCGAACACAGGGTAATTCCAGAGGTTCTATGAAAGAAACAACTCCGAAATATTTTAACGTGGTCTAAACCCTAACTTGTGACGGCTACGGAGGTTTATATGAGGGCTGGGGCGTCCTCCCCTCTAAACGGGCCTAAAAACAGCCATAACTTGGCCCAAACTGACTCGGTTCGACTCAAACTGATACATACCGATCCATATATGGGTTCGGCGTTATTGGCACGCAGTCCAAACGTCGTGGAACACCTCAAACATGTAATTCTTGATGCGCCATCTCTCACTCTTGCTCATACGTGATTTTCTCATTGCCTCCTAGTGCGCATGCCTCCCGCTCCTCCCTCACGCACTTGTTGATATTGGAAATCAGCGCTTGTCCTTCTTGCTGCAACTCTCCTCCTTCTCGCGCAACGCTTGTGTTATCAATAAACCTGATCATACAAAGATGCATAGACTTAGATAGTATAAAGTTCTCATTAAGTAAATCATTAGGTTCAATTAAGAGTGAATTCACCTGTTGCTCAATCAGCTTTGCACGAGCTCTTGTAATGGGTCCAATCCTGATTTCATTGGGCTTGTTCTTTGTAGCAACATCTTCATTGTGAATAGGAGTAGGAGATAGTGGAATAGTATGGATGTCCTCATCATCTCCCCCCCTTCAAAAGGCGTCGACCTCGACGCTCCAAGGTCTTCTCCAGCATATGGTGATAAATCAGCAACGTTGAAGCTGTTGCTAGCACCACCAAACTTCTCAATAGGTATATCAACTAAGTAGGCATTATCATTAATTTTGGCTAGCACTTTGTAAGGACCAACACCACGTGGCTTCAACTTGGACTTGCGAAGTAGTGGAAATCTGTCCTTCCGTAGATGCACCCAAACCATATCTCCAGGCTCGAACAACACTTCTTTTCTTGCTTGATTCCTTGCAGCAGCAATGTTCTTGCCTTTCTTCTCAATAGCCTCTCGAGTCTTCTCATGTATTTTCTTCACATAATCAGCACGTTTTGATGCCTCCATATCAACTCTCTCATGTAATGGCAGAGGCAACATATCAAGTGGCGTCAATGGCTTGAAACCATACACCACCTCAAAAGGACAAAGCTGAGTAGTTGGATGCACAGCCCTCTTGTAAGCAAACTCAACATGTGGCAAACACTCTTCCCACTCCCGCAGATTCTTTTTAATCATGGTCCTTAGTAGCTGTGACAATGTTCTATTCACCACCTCCGTTTGACCATCTGTTTGGGGGTGACATGTAGTACTGAATAGCAACTTCGTTCCTAGCTTTCCCCATAAGGTCTTCCAAAAGTAGCTCATGAACTTCACATCACGGTCAGAAACAATCGTCTTTGGTACGCCATGTAATCTCACGATGTCCCTGAAAAACAGGTTAGCAACATGCGACGCATCGTCGCTTTTGTGGCAGGCAATAAAATGAGCCATCTTAGAGAACCTATCCACTACCACAAATATAGAATCATGGCCTCTGTGAGTTTTAGGTAGACCTAGCACAAAATCCATACTAATGTCTTCCCATGGAGTAGTAGGTGCAGAGAGAGGTGTATACAAACCGTGAGGCTTCAGCTTGGATTTCGACTTGTGGCAAGTAATGCATCTTCTCACAAATCTGTACACATCACGCCTCATCTTGGGCCAATAAAAATGATCAGCAAGCATGAGCAATGTCTTCTCACGCCCAAAGTGACCCACCAAACCACCAGCATGTGATTCCTGTACTAAGAACAAACGCAACGACGATTCTGGAATACATAGTTTGTTAGCTCGAAACAAATATCCATCATGTATATGATACTTATCCCATGCGTTTCTAAGAGCACATAAACGATATGGTTTAGCAAAATCATGGTCAGTTGCATAAAGTGCACAAATAGCTTCTAATCCAGGAATTTTAACATTAAGATTGGTTAATAGCATGTTCTTCCTAGATAGAGCATCAGCAACAACATTCTCTTTTCCCTTCTTATAATTAATGATGTAAGGAAAAGACTCAATGAACTCAACCCATTTAGCTAATCGTCTATGCAAGTTTGATTGAGCTTTCAAGTATTTCAATGCTTCATGATAATGTATGATGAATTCCTTTGGCCACAAATAATGTTGCCAAACTTCAAGTACTCTCACAAGTGCATACAATTCTTTATCATAGATTGAATAATTCAAATGAGCACCAGTCAATTTCTCAGAAAAATAAGTTATAGGCCGACCCTCTTGCATCAAAACGCCACCTATGCCTATACCACTAGCATTACATTCAACTTCAAATTGCTTCGAAAAATCAGGTAATGCAAGCAATGGTGCAGAAGTAAGCAAACATTTCAATGTATAAAATGCAATATCTTGGGCCACGCCCCATACAAAAGGAACACCTTTCTTTGTCAAATCATTTAATGGTGCAACAATTGTGCTAAAATATTTCACAAAGCGCCTATAGAAACCAGCGAGACCGTGGAAACTACGCACTTGACTTATATTCATTGGAGTAGGCCAATTCTGAATTGATTCAATTTTAGATTGATCTACCTCTACTCCATGCTTAGAAACAACAAATCCTAGGAATATGACCTTATCTTTTGCAAATGTACACTTCTCAAGATTAGCATACAGTTTATTATCACGTAACACTTGCAAAACTTGTCTAATATGAGTGCAATGTTCAGATTCGGTGTGGTTGTATATGAGTATATCATCAAAGTAAACAACCACAAAAAGACCAATAAACTCTCTCAAAACATGATTCATCAAACGCATGAAAGTACTAGGTGCATTAGTAAGACCAAACGGCATGACTAACCACTCATACAAGCCGAATTTAGTTTTGAAAGCAGTTTTCCATTCATCCCCTTCTTTCATCCTAATTTGATGATAACCACTACACAAGTCAATTTTAGAGAAAACAGCAGCACCACTCAATTCATCTAGCATATTCTCTAAGCGTGGAATAGGATGACGATATCAAATAGTGATGTTATTAATCGCTCTACAGTCAACACACATGCTCCATGTGCCATCTTTCTTAGGAACTAAAATAACAGGAACATCACAAGGGCTAAGAGAAACACGAATGTACCCTTTATCCAGCAACACTTGTACTTGCTTCTGAATTTCCTTAGTTTCTTCGGGATTAGTCCTGTAGGGTGCACGGTTGGGAAGTATGGCACCATGAATCAAGTCCACTTGATGTTCTATACCACGCAATGGAGGTAAGCCTGCGGGTACATCTTCTGGAAACACATCCCCAAAGTCCTGCAAAACAGACGAGACACCAAGAGAAATAGGGGTCATGTCGTTAGAAACCAATACCTCGCCCTTATACATGAGCACAAGTGGCATGGCTATAGGATCCTCACGAAATTCTCTCATATCTTTCTTAGTGGCTAATATCAATAAACCAGGCACTCTCTCACTTTTTGTTATATCACTCAATTTAGGCTCAATTACATCAGGAACAGCTGTCACGCAATCTCGCCGAGTGGTAGTATCTTTCTTCAAGTTCACCTCTATCTTCTGGCGAGAATCATTCACAATTTCTTGTGGTGTCATTGGCTGCATAGTAATCTTCTTTCCTTTGAATTCCAAGTGATCTGTATTGGCTCGGCCATTGTGTTGCACATGACGATCATAGAGCCAAGGCCGACCCAATAGTAGGTGACAAACAGTCATAGGAACCACATCAAAATCAATAGAATCTTTGTATGACCCTATTTGAAAGTTCACTCGTACCATATGATTTACCTTCATCTCACCATTGTTGCTCAACCATTGTATGTAGTATGGCTTGGGATGAGGTAAGTATGTCAAATTCAGTTTGGCACATAGTTCCTTACTTGCAAGATTTCTGCAGCTACCTCCATCAATAATGACCTTGCAAGCTTTGTTCGGTCCAACTAGAGCTTTTGTTTGGAACATGTTGCAACGCTGGGATTCCTCAACCGGTTGCACACTAAGTACACGTGAAGATACGACAATAGTGGGTGCACGCTCAGCATATGCATCAGCACCAACCTCGTCGTCATCAATATCATCATCAGAAGCTTCATCTCCACTTTCTACTTCACCTTGTTCATTAACAAACATAACCTTGCTGTTTGGACAATCTTTCTTGTAGTGACCTCTACCTCCACAAGTATGGCACACCACATCACGAGTACGTGCAGTAGACATGTTGGAACCCGAGCTAGCAGTAGGAGCAGCGGGTTTCCGAGCATTAGAACCAAACGAAGGTGTACTTGCTGGTTTGGCCGATGGTGTAAACAGAACAGCAGCTGGTGGCGTGACTGTAGGAGGAATAGATCTGGCCGAAAATCTGCTGGAGGATGGAAAACGAGCGCGTGACTTCGCCTCTTCTGCCAACTAGGATTCGGCCTCTCTAGCATGGTGCAATAGCTCAGTCATGGTCTCATACTTGTGATGACGCACTATGCTCTTGATTGGCAACTTCAGATTGTTTAGGAATCGCTGCATGGTCATCTCAATGGACTCGCGAACTCGAGCACGCTGCATAAGTAGCTCCATCTCCATGTAGTACTCATCTACTGTCATTGTGCCTTGCTTCAATTGCGTCAATTTATCAAAAACTGAGCGCAAGTAGTTGGTTGGAACGAAACGAGCCTTCATGATTTGCTTCATCTCACGCCAATCCATCACAGGAAGTTCATTATCCTCCCTCCTATGTTGCACAAGAGCATCCCACCAACGCAAAGCATAACCATCAAATTCAGATGCTGCAAGCTTGACCTTCTTGTCTTCTAGATAGTCAAATAAGCGCCAGAGTTTCTCAATCTTCAACTCCCATGTGAGGTAATCTTCAGGATCAATGGAACCATCAAACTTGGGGATCGAAAACTTTGGCTTGCCCAAACCATCATCAGTAGCTTGGTTGTGAACACGTTGAGCACGCCCAAGAGGGGCAAACCCACGGTCATGAGCAGGTGCATGGGCAGGGGGAATAACACGTCCCCTGCCAACATGTGGAGCAGCATCCACAGCGCTACCCTCATCAAATTCATCAAAGGCATCATCATGTTGAGGATCTTCCCTTCTATGTAAAGCGGATGTTAAGCCCTCAATGGAACGCTGCAAAGTTGTGACATTAACATTGAGCGTAGCCACTTGCGTTTGAATAGTATCAACCGTTCCAACATGCTGATCCAATCTCATATTCATATCCTGGAGATTCTTGTCAATGGCATATGTCGTGTTAGTAAACACACGTGTCAAGTGGGACTTCAAAGCCTCATATTCACGCCAATTAACAAGCTCCTCATACTTCTTTATCTGCATCACAGCATCATCATCACTAGAAGACATGATTAGTAGGTTAGTGCAAAAATCAAAATCTGTATGGTGGAACTCTCACAGCTCACTCACAACTAATAAGAAAGGAGATCTTACCGTTCCAAAGTGAATAGAGATGCTCTACCAAACAAAATCAAAAACTGATGCACTGATGTGATGAAGTGAATATCAAAGGTATAGAGAACGATCACATGACACACAGGGTATTTATGGTGGAGCTGTAGGTATGGTATCCTAACTACACCGCAAACAAGTCCTAGTGCTGATCGTATGACAAAGACCCACGGAAACACACACGGTGGAGATAAATGGGGCAATTGCAACTATGAAAATGAGCTCAATAAAGTAAGGTATGTCAGAGGAATGCTCGTGTTGCAATGCACAAGGAGAGACGCTAGCAATGTCTCAACGAAACGGGCACAAGATTGCTAAACTGAGCAGCCCGCAGAGACTAAGCACGCTAGTCTCGTAGGATAGTTTTAGACACAAAGAAAGGTTTACTAAGGTTCACAAGGATAGGTGCGCTATGTGGACTCAGTAAAAAGAATAAACAAAAAAGAAAAAAATTTGACCTGAGAATTGGTCTCTGCCACGGCAGAAAAACGACCTAAAATCCTGCCGCGGCAGGATGTCGGCAGACAAAAATTTCTCGTATGAGGACAGACCTGTCTGTGGTACAGCGATGGTCCGATTTTTTTACGCTCGAGCACAGACCCGTCTGCGGTCAGGCGTGAGGCAGCGAGCCGATATTTTTTTTTGCCTTGAACGTGAAGCAAACTCAGTACAAGTCTAGATCCAATCGGTTTGCTTTTTTTTCTCCTTCTTTCAAACAGATCTACAACCTGAGACTAAAAGAAAACAGATCTACTAGATCTAAGACTCAAGAACACGGCGAACAGTCTAGAAATAGTCTAGGGACTCCGACAACGGATTAAAAACAGATGAAAACTAGACAAAAACTACGACTCGGATTTAGAAGAAAGACTACATAAAAGGATTATGATCAGCAACTAGAACTCATGAACAGTGTTATCTAGGCTATGGCAATGAACTATGAACCCTAATATTTTTGTTGGCTTTTTCTGTATAGGACAAAAACAACTAATCTATGGATGGATTTGTGGATGCTTACCGAGGCAACACTGGAAATCTGATACCAAGATGATAGCTCTGATACCAAGATGATATGGGGTGGCCCGATCTTCTCAGTAAGTGGATGGCGATGATGATGGTGGATGATAGATAACTAGTGCATAGCTATGATCACTCCCGCTCGATCCCTGATGCCAACGCAACAGATCTCGAACCTTGTAGGATATTCACAACACCACACTCTTGCGCACGCAGCTGTGACCACGAACGGTAGTATGCAATCTACTAATTCCCACTAGAACAACAGATCACACTCAATTATAGTTGGCAGATTCGAACACAGGGTAATTCTAGAGGTTCTATGAAAGAAACAACTCCAAAATATTTTAACGTGGTCTAAACCCTAACTTGTGACGGCTACGGAGGTTTATATGAGGGCTGGGGCGTCCTCCCCTCTAAACGGGCCTAAAAACAGCCATAACTTGGCCCAAACTGACTCGGTTCGACTCAAACTGATACATACCGACCCATATATGGGTTCGGCATTATTGGCACGCAGTCCAAACGTTGTGGAACACCTCAAACATGTAATTCTTGGTGCGCCATCTCTCACTCTTGCTCATACGTGATTTCTTCATTGCCTCCTAGTGCGCATGCCTCCCGCTCCTCCCTCACACACTTGTTGATATTGGAAATCAGTGCTTGTCCTTCTTGCTGCAACTCTCCTCCTCCTCGCGCAACGCTTGTGTTATCAATAAACCTGATCATACAAAGATGCATAGACTTAGGTAGTATAAAGTTCTCATTAAGTAAAACATCAGGTTCAATTAAGAGTGAATTCACCTGTTGCTCAATCAGCTTTGCACGAGCTCTTGTAATGGGTCCAATCCTGATTTCATTGGACTTGTTCTTTGTAGCAATATCTTCATTATGAATAGGAGTAGGAGATAGTGGAATAGTATGGATGTCCTTATCAAAATCACATACGCCAGTCAACAAAAACTTCACTATAGGGAAGTTGTTACACAACGTCGGAGATTATCTCAGATGTGACTTATCCCAGTTGACGGCTTAAAAGGGGTATATATAATGGTGAAAACCTAGATCTTTAACAATCCATACGGCGGGAGCTTCGCCGCACGAAATTGCTCTTCTTGTGGTGGAGGGGTTGGCACCATGGAATGATGTGATCTTTGGGAAGTTAATGTCACAGATTGAGCACTCAGCTCATTTGCTAAATTCCTATGCTGATTTCCTAAACGAGAGCACTAGAATGGGGATGAAAAAGCTTGCAACAGAGACAACTATTCTGGAGATGTACACAAAGATGCTCAAAATATTTATTGCACTTATATGTGACTTGTATTGTTAATGGCATGTTTTTTTTGAAAAGGGGTAAAGCCGCGGTATTGACAGATGCATATACTGGCATGTAGAATCTAAAAATCAAATGCATCATGTCATCTTGACTTCACACAGAAGAATACGAAGTGACCCACCCTAGCAAAATGGCACTCACTTTCTACATGTGATCCTTGTTAATGTGGAGATCGTCAGATCTTTTTTCATCACTTCAGTCCTATCATGAATGATGACCCTGCTTTATTTGTGTCTTGGAGTCTATCTATATATCTGTATCTATACCTAATAATAAATGACGGATTGTTTCTTCCGGTCCAACACTTTTTTGGACAAATTTGTCCTCCCATCAAATCCCATATTATTACTTTACTATTGTACCGGTTCGTTCTTAATATTTTCTCCGTCGTTAGTGCTTATGTTTTTTCCGGAGACACCAACTCAAGGAGGTAGGGGCTGGCAAGCCTGGCTTGGACAGGGATGGAGCAGAGGAGGTGGAGCGCCGACAATAGGGACAGGTCCTCTGAAATTGGCCGCCGCCGCCTGCCAGACCGGACGTGTTTCCCGGCAGTCCCGCTCTCGCACGCCTCCGTCGTCTGTATGCACAAGTACGCCGAGTAGGCGAGGCCACCACCAGGTCACGAAGCTAAGCATAGCACACGAGGCGAGACCAACACCACTGTGCTGATTACACGCGTGTGACTTTTTTCCCGAATCATGTTTGCATGCGTGACACTCTCGTCTATCAGTAGTGCTACTAGCCACTAATCTATAATTATGTGCTTGTTAGTTTTCACGCCTGGAGTTATCCAAATGACTTGTGTGGTTGTGCTATGTTTACTGCTGTTGTATAATTTATGTCAATTCATGAACTAATCACAAGCCAAAACATGGTCACGCTGCACTGGGCCGTGCTCGCCATGAACCTCGTCGGCTAGCTCATGGTCTACCTGGCCGTCGACAACAACAACACCTTCGCCACCTATGTCAAGAACTTGCCGTGTCGTGGCGCTGTCTACATAGCTCTACCTCGCCTTCTCCGGCGGGGCATGGCGGCGGGGCGGGCCAGGTCGGGTGGCGACTCGGGATGGAGTGGGGCACTGTTGGAGGGAGAGAGGCTTGTCGTGGCTGATTTTCCGGTCGTGTGCGACGGGACATGCTGAAGCTTTTTCTAGCTGGGCCGGTTCGGGTGTCGTGGGCTGCTTAAAAAAAGGCTTAGTTCGACCGTCGCTGATTTTCTTTTCTGATCGCATGCATTTTTGAGTTAAAAATAGTCCCACCTTGCTGCTTTACAATGAGTATAACTAGTTTATATATGCTAAAAATTCTCACGTAGTATCAGCAAGCGGCAACAAAGATGATTCATATGAAATCAAATGATCAAGTGGGATAAAATTCCCCATGTGATGATGATGGGCAGAGGATTAAACATGACCGAGGAAAAGTGGGCTGTTGCATTCTTGAATGAAATGAAAGAGTATGGTTGGACGTTGGCTGTATGTGCAGTAAAGCTGAATTAAGAGGAATTAAGGAGATGAGGAATCAGAGGACGCACAGTCAACATGACCGAGGAAAAGTGGGCTGTTGCATTCTTGAAAGAGTATGGTTGGACGTTGGCTGTATGTGCAGTAAAGCTGAATTAAGAGGAATTAAGGAGACGAGGAATCAGAGGACGCACAGTCATGCCTGACTCGATGAGTTACCTCCTTTAGGTCGGTAGGAAAAAATCTTAGGAGAGAGAACGTCGATAGAGAAGCTGGCTGATGACCCACAAGTATAGGGGGTGTATCGCAATATTTTCGATAAGTAAGAGTGTCGAACCCAACGAGGAGCAGAAGGTGCTGGCTAGTGGTATGGATCAGGAATTCTCTGCAAATACTTAGCAACGGATTTTTAGGGGTTTTTGATAAAGCAAGTAAACAAAGTACGAGTAAATAAAAGACAGTGGAATAAATGCAGCAAGTGGCCCAATCATTTATGCAGCAAAGGACAAGCTGGTTGTATTACTTAAGATGACCAAACGTTCTCGAAGACACATGCGAAGACTGTCAAATGCTTTCGCTTCATATAGTTGATTAATCTTCTTTAGATTGCTAAGTGTTGTGTGGGTGAACCTGTGCTAATGTACCACCCCATCCAAGACTAATACATACTTGTGATTATACCCCTTGCAAACATCCGTAAGTACAAGAAAGTAATTAAAGTAGAAACCTAACCACAGCTTTAAACTCTAAGACCCTTACGTCCCTTGTGCAATGGTTTCCTAACGGGGGTTCAGGTTTCTGTCACTCCGGCAACCCCTACGATTAGTAGCTAAATACACAAGGCATTCCCCTAGGCCCATATAGGTGAAGTGTCATGTAGTCGACGTTCACATGACACCACTAGAAGAAGTACACCATAACTTAAATAACAATCTATTGAATCTTTCTTAACACAACTCCACTACTAACAACAAGACTTCTCCCATGTCCTCAAGAACAAAACGAACTACTCACAAGACATTATATGGATCATGATCAAAGATGGAATAATGATGTATAACAATCTGAACATAAACAATAATTCAATGGTTCACTCAATAGCATCAACTACAAAGAGTAATCAACACCGGGAAAGTTTCCCCTATGAACTAATGCAAGATTCAACGCAATTGTTACAACAATATGGATATGGTGATGAGGGTGCTGATGGTGATGATGGTGGTGGTGATGATGATGATGATCCCGATGAAGTCCAGCTTGATGGTGGTGTTGATGGCGACGATCTCCCCTCTCTGGGAAGGAATTCCCCCGGCAGAAATCTGTCTGCCGGAGAGATCTTTCTCTCTCGGTGTTTTCCGCCCCGTAGAGGCGGCAAAATCTTTCTATGGTCGCTTCCTGAGTCTTAGGGTTTCGGGAGGATAATATACGCTAGAGGGGAGAGGCTGGAGTGGGCCAGGGTGGCCACACCACCTCCTGGCGCGGCCTAGGGCTATCCGCGCCATGGGGTGGTGTGGGCCCCCTGTGGCCCATCTCCACTCCGTCTTCTGGCAACCTTAGTCTTCTGGAAAAATAGGATTTTCCGTATATTTTTTCGAATTTTCTGATCTTCACGAATTTTGCCTCCAAACAACACATTTTCCATCAGAATCCTAACTACAGCGGTCCATGCTCCAAAAGTCATCAACCATACAAAAATAGATGAAATAACATAAGTATCACCTCTCAATATGAAATATATCAATGAATAATAGTGAATTAAGACATAGAATAGTGATGCAAAATAGACGTATGACTAGCTAGCGAGAGGGACGCATCGTGCACCGAACTAGGTCTGCTATCGTCCGGCTGGGCCAACTGGGCCTCGTGGGCATGGCCTGTTTAAGGGGTTTTTTGATTTTTTAAAATTCAATCTATGGCTAAAATAAATTTCCCTAATTCTTTCATTTTTTCCTAATCCTGTCTGATCTATTTAAAATGGACATCCTGCTTTAATTGGTTCACTCTGGTTTATTTGTTTCCGTTCATGTCTCCATTGGCTCAATGGCAGACCAAAGCTGCTTGCATGCAGTTACTGAAAATAAGATTTGACGTGTCTATTATCTCGGCAGAAAAACTCGGGTTGGCAGTTTTTTCTATTTTTTCAAATAAATCTGGGTGAATTTAGATCAAAATGTGTTTTGTCCCGTTAACAAAAAAATCGAGTAGTCAAATTCTCTAGGGTAATATTAGATTTCCACGACTTTTTTCCACTCGATGCAACGCACGAACATTTTTCTATTATCTACAAGGTCGACAAGATGTTCTTTCGCTGCAACGCGCGAGCATGTGGTAGTACTCCCTTAAGAGGCAACTTCTTCCCATATAGACTAAACACGGAGAAAGTGTTGATGATTTTCAAAACTACATATATATGTGATTGAAAAGAGCGAATCTGGTATGACCGTCCAAGTGTGTGACGAAGAACAAGTTAGCCTCTTGTATTCTCTAGGTATTTAAATCATGGAGATAGAAGTAGGAGGCATCATGAAAACATAACATCTAAATTGTGATAAGACGTGTAGCATAGTGTAGAATAGTAGAGCTATTGTGAATTGCGGTCATAGCAGTGTTCATGGAATGTATTCAGTAGCTTGTAGGGTTTCATGTTGATAAAGATTTAG
Organism: Avena eriantha; assembly: GCA_910589775.1. Taxonomy (NCBI): domain Eukaryota; kingdom Viridiplantae; phylum Streptophyta; class Magnoliopsida; order Poales; family Poaceae; genus Avena; species Avena eriantha. The sequence continues at coordinate 227,062,106 of OU342743.1, read as the reverse complement.
CTGGGTATTTATGCTTTGAAACACTAAGTATATGCCATCGTGTGGACCAAATATGCTTAAAAGATCCTCCATAATACTAAGTACTTCTGATATACCATCACTTCTTATTTGATTAAACCCTTTGGAAGTAAGGTCTTCCTTTGTAATATATCAATGTTGTCTTGCAGCTCAGGTACTGATTCCTGGAATAAAATCCACTACAAAATAGTAACGGATTCAGTGTTGGATAGGTCCACTGCTAATAGCTTGTAACTACCTCGGTGAATTACGCTCTTAGTTACATGCCTGGATGAACGAAAGTGGTTAAAATAGTACGGTGGGCCCAGGGCCACTCACGGTAGACCTTTCGGCCGTCCTAACCACTTTCAGATCATCGGGACAAGAACGAGCGGCGTAATCGGCAGGCGAAGGGATCAACTACATACACAAATGAGTATGTATGCAAGCCACATACAACAGTCCTCAGATCCATTCCATCTAAAAGAAATAGAAATATCGCAACGCCATACGGCATGATTCAAATATCCTAGATAGAGATAATAATTTAGGATAGCTCCTCATACAACAAACATCAGAGTATCAGGCGGAAGCGGAAAACAAGATCCGAGTACGGATAAGAAGCAAATCGGCATAAGATGCCCCATAAATAAACACATCCCGCCCACAGATCTCACGGATCTCCGTTCCCGGAATCTCTACACCGAAAGATCGTTGCCAACATCATCTGTCTCCTCCACCCAGTATCCATCTTGCGGGTACACCTGTCCATCTGAATCAAACAATTTATCGTGTGAGACCCTAGGGGTACTCAGCAAGTCTTTATGCCACAAAAGGGGACACAACCTGGAGTGACGCAATTGCAGCAAAATATAATATCTAGCAATTCTATAGATACTCGCTAACCATCCGCCTAACCAATGATAGACGGATGTCCGTTATTTAAGAACAACAGTTATAACAGTATAATTAACAGATCCATCCTCCTCCTCGCTTACCAACGAGGAAGCGGACGAACAACCCCCATCATCCGTTGGCAGTTTTATTAACCATTCCATGAGTATTACACTAATTACTAGTCAAGTACTTAGTCAATTTAAAAGAGGCACTTTAGTTATACTTGTCTATGATCAAGAAACTGTGCTCCAAGTCGTCCATAACCGCGGAGACGGCTTTCTGAAAGATTTACCCTGCAGGGGTGCACGAATAGCAACACACACTCGATCAACCTCGAAAAAAACCAAATCAAAACCCAACGAGGCATTCACGACAAAGCAATCACAGGATTCAGAAATATTTCAGGGGGCCACCCCATTAAGCTACCCGCAACGAAGTTGGCCGACTCCGAGACGGACCCAAGGTTTGTGTCAATGGCTGTAAACGACTGGGAACCCGTAAATGTGACTGGGCTTGTCGATACCGCGAAAACATTCCACGATCCAAAACAGTACAGGTGCTCCACGCACAATCTTAATAAAGCAGTAACATGGCATAAGTACAGGATAGTAATAAAGCCCCAAACTACTTGTGGCCCCAAGAAATAAGAATGAATCAAGCTCTGGCTCAGGGAGGTCCATAAGGCCTCCCGGATGTGGATAATGCGAATAGTCAAGGAACAAGAATCAAGTACTCGGGGTCCTACGGGACACAAGTGAGCAGGAAAAACCAAATAGCAGATATTGCTCACCAGTGCCTCTTTCATTAGTTATCCCATTACTACTCAGGTTATGTTGTTTAGGTACCTCATTATTCATCAGACACTCACATACCCTACACATGCTTTTCTACGACTCGCATGGCTCAAACAACTCCTGTAGTAATGGCTCATGGGATGGAGGAACAAGCTTCGGTGGGGTTTAAAAATAAAGGCTATGCAGTACTTGGGATTCAATTTAATGCAATCGTGACTCAATGATGCAAGAATAAGGTAGAAGCAATATGTACTATATGTATGCAAGCATGTGGTAGTGCTTGCCTGGCAGCTCAGTTGAAGCGAGAGATGGATCTTGGTAGTACTCCTGTGATTCCTGGTAATTCTCCTGCTGGGCGTCTATTCAAAGACGAACCAAACAAACAAGGGCCAACATAAATAAAGTGCACAAGCATATGAATTAAAATGCGACAAGCAAACAAGCATGCCATGATAAATGGTGCACAATTTACATGGCATTAAAGTAGCATGGCAAAGGTGAGGTGTGGATACAAGAAATAAAGCATTTTGTTATTTATTTAACCAAGTTTTATTGTCATAAACAGTTTAGAGTTTTAATAATGACATGATGCATGCTTCAATTCAGAACAAGGACTGCATAGATAGAACGGGCTCGTCGCGCTGATTGATTTAGACATATTATTTTCCAAATTTGGAGTTATAGAATTAAAGTTATTAATTTATTAAGAAAAGGGCATTTATTTGTAATTTTAATCATCTCGAAATTTTAAAAGGTTCAAATAATATTTTGAAGGGCATATTTGAATTCCTCACATTTTTCTGATTCAAAAACATATATTATTTGTATTGTTTGGATTTATATTTGAAAAGTTATTTAAATCTGATTTGAATTTGTATTTAAACAATTTCTGAAAAGTTTATTTTAAAACAGAAAACAAAAAAACGTTTTACACGCAGGCAAACCTAGCCACAGTCATAGACAGGTGGGCCGCTGCTGACTGGGTGAGATCCGCGCGCAAAAGGCTTTTCTCACCGCGGCTATTTCTAGCCACTGCGACTGACTGGTGGGGCTGGGTGGTGATGGGGCCACACGAGCGTGCGGCCAGCGAGCGACTGACACGTGGGCGGTCCAGGGAAGCGCGGGTTGAGAAAATGCAAAGCGCGGGGGCTTGCTTGCAAAGTGGCACCAGGGCTGACTCGTGGGGCCGCTGAGGCTGCTAAGGACCTGGGCGTGATCGACAAAAGCGCGGGGGGGAGGCTTTTCGCAAAACTGCCACGCGAGCTCTGAACTGAATCTGACGCTGCTCTCTGAATCGCGACGACGACTGACGACGGCGAGGTTTTCCGGCGAGGGTGGCGGCGCAACCACGGTGAGATAGATCTTGCTGTAAAAACGAAAAAGAAAGAGGGAAGCTCGAGTTACGGATCTTGTTCAGGGGGGTTCGTTGGCGGCGGGCTGTACCGGACGGAGCACCTCGGGGAACAGAGGGGGGACGCAGGCCTGGGCTGTGCGGCGGCGGGCAGATCACCGGCGGGGGTCACAATCGGGCGGCGCTCACACGCGGAGGGAAGAAGAAGGGGAAGGGAGAAGAGGGTGGCGCTCACCTCGTTCGATTCCACAGGAAATGAGAGGACGGGGTGGTCGGAGCGGAGGGGGACGGCGAGGCTGCTGCGGCGGTGCACGGCTCGCTGGCGAGGGCAGGCTCCGAGCGGTCCTGGTCCTCCTGGCCAGCAGAAATCGACGACTCGGACCGCGGCGACACTCCCCGGCGAGTTCTTGGACACCAGCGAGGGCGGCAACGACGTCGTGGCCCTCAGACTGGCGACGGCACACGGAGAAGAGGAAGAGGGGAACGGAGCAGGTAGCTAGGTTTAGGGAAAAAGGCGGCTCGGCGCGAGGATAAGAAGAAGGGGTTGGCGTGCGGTGGCGCGAGCTGACGGCGGAGGACGGCCACCTGCCGCGCAACTGCTTTCCGTCTGTGTGCAGGAAGGGAGACGGAGACGGTGTCAGACGGGTGAAGAAGAGGAACAGGGGGGGTGGCGTCGGCGCGTCTGGCTCGAACCGGTACGGGCTAGGGAGGCAGGCTAGGCCGCGGCTGGGGAAGTGGGCCGGGAGAGGCTGCGTCGGTGGGCCGCTGCACTGGTACTACGGCTGGGCTGCTAGCTGATAGGTAAGCTGCTCCTCTCTTTATTTCTTTTTATTTTTTAAAACTGTTTTGATTTTTTGTTTTGTGGCAGATTTAAACAAGCCCAAGAAATACCCCTTTTTGGGAGTTTTTGCATATTTTGAATAATGGAACAGGGATAGCTAGGGAGTGAGGAGAGGGCTTGGTGGATGCGCACAAGTTGTTGGTGAGGAAACAAAACAAGAGAGAGAGGGAGAGGAAGAGGTTTTAAAAGTAAATAAAAAGGAGATCCCCTATGAACATGCATGATGGAGAAATGGTTTTGTTGGGACAAGGGAAATGGTGGAGAGAGGTAGAAAAGATTTCCCAAAGAAAGATCCACTAAACAAAGAGAAAAACAAAGGAGCTAAAGGTGGTGGTGAAGGTTGCATGGCCCATGCAGATTAATTATTTGCCATGTTTTATTCTTGTAAAAACAATAATATTATAACATGGCATTATTCCATGCATTTCCAAAATGTAGAATAAAGACCAAGCAAAAAGGAATTAGAATTAGATCCACCCCACCCACATGAGCTAGAATAAATATCAAAAGAAAAAGAAATACAAGCTCATGGATAAGTGGAATGGTGGAATTATAAGGTGGTGAAAAGAAAGGTGATGGAGTTGAATAAAAGATATGCCCCCAACTCAATTTGGGCATTAAGCAATATATCAATAACCAAATACAATATAAAGAGGCAAATACAATTAATAATGCATATGAGAGAAGAATCAAAGAAAGAGGGTTTTATATGATGCTCAAATGCAAGGTGACATGATGACATGAGCATGATATAATTATGATGCAACAATTATATGTAGGAAGTAGCCATTATCTTACTAGACCAAGTAGCATTACCATTGTTAGACAATTGGGATGCTACATAGCTATAACTGAATTGTTCGATGTTTTGACAAGGTTTTTTCACCTTTTGATAAAAATAAATCTTGATTATAAATTGTTTCATCTCTGGTTTTAATTTAATTTATAGCAGGTTCTACATGCTTTGCGCTACCTCTAGATGAATCTTACTATTGCCGCATCGTGTTTGTACGACAATCCTATCTATATTTGTAAACTTATATAAATGGACTGTCACCAAAGCAGTCCATTCTTCGCTTGCTCCATTAATCGGAGCTGGTTGATTGTGTTTACATTGACATCAACAACTGCGTGCCATGTGGTCATGCACCTAATCAAGAAACTTTAGTTTTAAACATTTTTTTTGGTTTGCTAATGCCTGATACGTAAGTGTCTTCACCATTGCAGGGAAATGAACATAGTTTTGAAATCCATAGCTCTACTGCGAGCACCTTTATTCACAAGACATTTTCTGCAAACAATTAATTTTATTGTAGCTTCGAAATATTGCATACAGATTGTGTTAATTTTGTGAAACTCTAGCCTCCATGTATGCATCTATTGTAGTTCCGCTTTGGATGCAACCTTCAATTCAACTTTAAAGGTTTTAGTTTTCTCATGGATGGTTTCTTCTTTGTCAGTCTTTATCTTAAGTATGTTCACAGGAAGGTGCACATTTGCCCATTGTCTGTTGTATCAATGTAGTATAAATCATGTCAATGGAAAGTCTTGGAATTAGATAACACATTTTACTCGGCAGGAAACATGTAATTACAGAACTGAAGGTGAACTTTGTATGATTTTTATGTTGTACATACTGATTTCTTTCCTGTATTCTTCTGTTAATTTTGTTCTCCAAGCCACAAAGTATATGCATTTCCCATGAAGGATCCTATTAGCACGGTTCATTTAAAATACCCAACATCTTAGGTTTCGTTTTGACAATTGTCATTTCTAAGTTGTGTCAGGTAAGTGATATGCATTCGGTTTAACTTCGAACTGATGATTTTTCCGCTATAAGGGCAAATATCATTTTTGAATGGCTTTGGGCCCCGAGTGTTTATCTTAGCTCTAATGGACCTGATTTTTCTTCTCCAAGGCACCAAGAGACGGACATGGAAAACAATGGCATGGAAAAGTGGCCGGGGGAAATTAGGTTCAGTTGGAGGCTTTAGCATGTTTTTTCTAGAATACTAGGATGGATGCTTTAGCATGTAGGTGTTATGGGAGATAATAATTTACTGTGTTAATTTAAATATGTATAACAGATAGAAATAACACTTCTTCTATCCTAACTTATCTTTACTGCACATGTTAGTTATTCCCAGATTCTAGGTTTCCAATGTATTTATATATTTTAGTTCGCGGGAAGTTGCTATGGCGGTAAATGCATAGGTATAGATTAATTTGAATTGCTTATTTTGTTTAATGATAAAAATAGGTTACAGACTAACATATTGGTATATTGTTCTTCTTTATTTTTGTTTACTTTCCACCCTACCATTATTCTTGTAGGTCGTTCCATTTCTCCATGTTCTTAATCAGAATCGATCTGCTGCCATCTCATCTCATTTGCCACTCAAGGTATGGTGACAATTTTAGTTGTGCGATGTCCCATGGTTTTAATTGTGTGATAGGACTGTACTTCAAATTTCCTATTTATCTAGATGTCTTTAATGATGGAAATATAGGCTCCTTTGGGTCCTTTGAACCTTGTGAAATTACCGTGGAAACTTGCTAGATTTTTCACAACTATGAGAGGGGGTGCAATCTCTCCGAAGTCATGGGCTATGAGCCTATGAAAATAAATGACTACGCCAAAACACCAGACTTGTAGAAAACATCGACGGATAGCAACGAGTTACACAGGTAACTAGGAAACACAGTGGAAACACTATTGGAGGGGGTGATTACGATGCATAGTGGTGGCGGAACATCGAAAAAGGTGAAGCTAAGTGGCTGGCGGAAAAGGAGAAAGATGTCAGATGCATCATCATCATGCCTTTGGGTACTATGTTTTTTGTGAGTGAGAGAAAGTAGTGTGGAAGCTCCCTTTGTGTTAAGAAAAAGTGAAATATTGAGTGTAGATTTGTTAAATCAACAATTAAAAAGCTTTGACCTAGCTGTCAGTGCGGTTACCTATAAAAAAATGTTATTCCATGTAGGGACCAAGATCAGAGTAGAAGCAATGTGAAATACAAGTGTTGTGAAACAGATTAAGACTATCACCTACCACTTTTAGTAACACAAATTGCATGCTCTCCCCCTCAGAAAAATTGGTGTTGATGTTCAAATGATTATTAATAAGGCCTGTTTGTTCACGTACCATCGGAAAAATTATGTGCATTATGTTTACATGTTTGTTGACAAAATAAGTTGATCACATGTTGCAATGCACAACCATTTAACTAGTGTCCACAAACAGTACTCTGACACTTCCCAGGCCAATCGTCACTATGTGTTTGCACTGGAATAAGTAAAGGATCCTTCATACTAGAACAGGGACACCTAGTGCGGCATGCCAATTGTTGGCGTGAATCTAGCGTCTCGAAGTGCTTAGTGACGGCTATATGGTAGTCGTTCTCAGATACCATGTTACCTTCTTGATTTACTAGCCAGGGTGCACCGATGTCCCTTTTTACGTCTGACATGCCATATGCTATTTCAGAAATATGGTCCTACTTTTCGAGGTACATTAATATCAAGTAGTTTAAGTATCATAGACCCACAACAGTTGTTTTGAAACAGTTAGTGTGTTCCGTTATTGTAAGAAAATGAAATCTGATGCAAAGAGGGGTTGAATTAAAAAAAGAACTTAGATCATCAAAAAACATATCGACTTAACTCAACTAATTTTTTCATCATGATTAAATACCAATTAGCACCTAGTTATGTGGATTTTATCTATGGTTTTGATGGATCCCTATCACATATAACTAGTCTGTGGTGGACAGTTTCCCATGTAGTAGAGGATTTGCTTGTGGTATTCTAGGTTATAGAAGATGAGTACATAATATCGGGAACAAAGTATGTGGTTTATATGAAAATCTTGTGAGTTAACTTGAGATTGACAGGCTTTGCGTGGATATCTAGATCACATTGGATCAGACGTGTTTATTCCCCGAGCGTACATGTGAGTTCTACTTGCTCTATGTCCAGTTTAATAGTTAATGTTGCAAACACCATAAAAGAAAAAGAGTAGAAAAGATAGTTTCGCTTTACCCAATTGGATAATTGCACTTCTCCATCTGTTTCTATACTACTTTGAACGATTAGGTTTGGTCAAAATCAAGCTTCAAGGTCTTTGACCAACTATATAAGATAAAATATGAACATCTGCAATACCGAATGTACATTATATGGAAGTATATTTTACTATGTTTCTAATATTCTTGATTTAATATTGTAATTTTGAAACATTTTTCTATATAAGTGGTCAAACTCGCAAAAAATAACTTTGACTAAACCTAATATGCAGAGTAATATGAAATAGAGAAGTACTTGACTAATTTATAGTGTGTGTAGCTAAAGTTCACACGTGGCTCACCAACTCATTTGCCAACATTCAGTTCTACGATGTGACAAACTACCCTACCATCTTTTGTTTAATTGCCTTAACTACTAAAGATGTCACAGCTACATATAACTGTTGCTAGTTAGTGGTGCATCCATAGAGCCAAACGAATAGAACCAAGAGAGCAAACACGAGCTGAGCTGCGTGATGAGGGTGAGAGCAATGCTAAGCGTAGCCGTGGGTATGTGAGGTGTCAGTAAATGTTGGCCACTAAGACCAACGTCTCAGCGCTGCAACCTAATAGCCTCTCAAACGAAAAACCTACCTTATGTTGTGCATTCTCATGCTCGTAAAGTTTTTCATCATCCTCGAGTAAATCAATATTTTTTCCTAGCCACTGGGCGATCCAGCCGGAACACTCTGCTTTTGTTGCCGTTGTCACGAACGTTCATCCCATCCTTATCCCAAATCATTCTGTTGCCACCACCGGCTGCTAGGTTGATGCCTCCATGCCACAAGTGAAAGAGTAGATTATGGCCACGGACGCACCTGTATTTTTGCTAGGAACTGCTACCTCCCTAGCTAAATTTTAGCCTACCAAAATATTTTATATTTTGTAACAGAAGTAATACCGGCAATGAGAAAATTATTGAGAAGTTGGAGGTGCGTGCGTTGATTGAAAATGACTATCAGATATTGACAGATTTTGGTGCGCCCTACCGCAATTTGTTTGTGTTCTTTATCCATCTGGTAAAAGAGGTAAGTCGAAGAGGGTGGAAGAGATGCTCGTTTAGGTATCTGAGAAAAGATGCACTCAAACCATGCATTTTTTTAACATAGAACACTTGTATTTCATTAAGACACGGCAATATCATTGGTCACCAGACGGGTTACGATATTAGCGAACATTGCATTGGAAACTATCAACGGCTAGTGATTTTCTCCATGTCTCCCCTATTCTTGCCACCAGGTCCATAGCATCTCAATAGATAGAAGCTTCTCGTCAGATTGCAGACTTAGAACAGCATCTCCGGGGCCATCTGCAAGGCAATAACTTCAGCCGAACATCTTCCAGCATAAGTGATCTCCACCTCAGTTTTTTTAAGCAACACACGCTATTTCATTAATAAAAAATCAGGTTACATGACGCAACATACGTGGAAACTAAAAGATAGACCGTGATAAACTGATTATCCTGAATTTACAGATAAAATTCTAAAAAATCGAAAAATAAAAATGATCTCTAGAATTTTCCGCAACCACCATAGCTAGCGGCCGCCGCCCAACTCCAGCACCACCAAGGCGGATGCCGGGAGAGACGCCGAACCCCCACCATTGCAAGATCCAAAACAGCACCATCGTCAACGAGGCTTTGTGAGTCGATGAACCCCGCTGCACGCAGCGAGACACATGTCGCTATGGCACGTCGACCGGGAGACGTCCCCGTGCTATCTTGGACCAAGATCTGCCGTCTCCCATCGACGAAGTCGGAGAAGAATGGCAAATCCACCACCTCCGGACCAACATCCTCGCTCCAGAAGAATGTGGCGTCCCGCAAAAACCACTACTAGAAAATCGCGTTGTTTTTGTGCATTGCATCATCATGACCGCATGCTCATGTCATCATGCCACATTGCATTTGGGCATCGTCATCATCATGCATGGTTTTTGTCTAAACTATTTTCGAAAACACCTAGTTTTGTTTTCTAAATATTCCCGTCTTTATTCAAATTAAAACCTGCGTTTCCGGAATATTTTGGTTTGTCTAAATACGGTTTGCAAACGCCCCGTTTTAAATAATGAGATATTTATTTTATTTTTAGGGGGCAGCTGTACCGGGCCGATCCGACCCAGTCGGCCACCCCCAGTACAAAAACCAGAGTTACCCAAACCTTTTTCTACCCAATCCTAGCCTACCCAGCCCCTTCCTCCACCCCTCCACCTCACCCCCTCCAATCCCGTCTCGCCACCTCACCAGCTCACACCCCAACCCCTCTCTTTTTCCCTCCACCTCACACAGCACGCGCCCAACCTCATCCTCCCGATCGCCACCTGCCCGCACCGACCGCCCGGGCCAACTCCCCACCCCACCACCGCGTTTGCGCCCTGCTCCCCAGGCCCACCCCGCGGAAGACCGCATCCACGCCCGACCGCCACCACCTGCTAGCCTCGGGTTTTCCCCAGCCCCACCTGGCCCCAATCACGTCGCCCGGCCCCACCTCCTCTTCCGCGCACCTGTCACGCAACCCCGCAGCCCCCATCTCCCACCAACCCCCGTCTGTCGTCTCCATCTCTCTCTCCCTCCGTGCCTCCCCTTCCCCTACCTACCCCGCCGCCGGCGAGCTCCTCCGCCGTCCCCGCCGCCTCGGAGCCTCGGCCCCCGACCGAGCGAGCCGCGCCTCTCCGTGACCGGCACCACCTCAACCCCAGCAGCGGCCGCCTCAGCGTTCTTCGGACCCCGCCGCCGCCCGGCTCCCCTCCACGTCGTCGACCTCGCCTTCCCGCCGGCTCGGTCGACCTCCTCACCTCCTCCACCTACCGTCGTCCTCCTGCCGCGCCTCCCCGCTGCAAGCTCCTCGCCGGCGCCGCCGGCCTCGTCCGTCTCCTTCCCGTCCCCGTGCTCGACTCCGGCCGCCACCGCTGGGTGCCCTTCCTCCGGCCTCCCTCGCCGCCCGTGCAGCACCCCCGAGCCCCAGCGCCTCTGCAAGCCGCCGTCGGGTCTCGCTCAGTCGCGGTCGCCTCTCCTTGCGCCCTGCTCGTCTCCGAGACGTGCCGCCGCGGGCAGGCCTTCTCCTCGACGTCCCCTTCCTCGTCTTCCGGCCAGCGCCCGAGCCAGCTATCAGTGAGCCGGCCGCCCCGTCCCCGACCCTCTTTGTCACTGCTAGCCGCCGCCCCTGCTCCAGCCGCGACCATGCGTTTCCTACAGGTTCTTCGCCGCCCGGTCCGAGCACCTCCGCGCGGGCCTCCGCTACGAAGCACGCCACGGGGAATGATGCCGCCAGCACATGACCTCGACCCATGCTGGTGGTCCCTCCCTCGGACCTCTCATGCGTTCCGCGTCCGGCCGTCGCCTGCGCTCAACCTTCCCCGTCCGAGCCACCAGTGTGAACGGGTCTGCCTTTTGAGGCTCTGCACGTGTGACTCGTGTGCTGGTGTACCCTGTGAACGCCTCGGCTAGACCAGCACTTGTACCTGTTGCCGTGTTGTGGGCCAAGACCTACAAGATCTTCGGGAAGATGTGCATGCCCTGCTCCGACTTCCCGGGTACCCCGAGCCCGCACGCCGGCAAGACCGAAGCTTGGAGATAAACCCGACGGACTTCAAAAGACAACCCCATGACCTCCTCCCATGGTTCCGAAGACCGAGCCTCAGGACACCAAGATCTGCTTCCGAACGCTTTGACCGAGGTCGAACCAAGATCTCGACGGATGCGACAAGTTCTTCTTCCCGGCGACACTCGATGAACCGCGGACGAGATCTTCTACATGGACACCGAGTGGGCAATATCGGTGGGCAATATATGTTATTTGGTTCTTCCACACCCACTTGTGTCCCGTAGGACCCCGAGTACTTGATACCTGTTCCTTGACTATTCGTACTATCCACATCCGGGAGGCCTTATGGACCCCCCTGAGCCAGAGCTTGATTCATTTCTATTTCTTGGGGCCACAAAGTAGTTTGGGGTTTTATTACTATCCTGTACTTATGCCATGTTACTGCTTTATTTAAGATTGTGCGTGGAGCACCTGTACTGTTTTGGATCGCGCCACGTTTTCGCGGTATTGACAAGCCCAGTCACACTTTCGGGTTCCCAGTCGTTTACAGCCGTCGTCGCAAACCCTGGGTCCATTCGGAGCCGGCCAACTTCGTTGCGGGTAGCTTAGTGGGGTGGCCCCCTGAAATATTTATGAATCCTGTGATCGCTTTGTCGTGAATGCCTCGTTGGGTTTTGACTTGGTTTTTCCGAGGTTGATCGAGTGTGTGTTGCTATTTGTGCACCCCTGCAGGGTAAAAATTTGTGAAAGCCGTGTTCGCGGTTATGGACGACTTGGAGCACAGTATCTCGATCATAGACAAGCATAACTAAAGTAGTGCTATAAATTTGACTTAATATGTGACTAGTAATCAGCTTCACTACAATGGAATGGATAATAAAAATGCCAACAACTGGTGGATCTGTGGTGATCTGTGTCATACTATACCTGCCTAGTAAGTATTGCCACTCCAATGGAATGTGATAAAAGTGCCAACAACTGCTGGGTTTTGGGATTCCTCAGGATAAAGATATCTGACTAGTAAATGCTCCAACTACAACGGAATGGTAATTAAAATTGCCGCTACTTATGCTTCAGGATGACTCATGCTATCTATATCTGACTAGTAAGTGCTTCAATTATAACGGAACGAGTAAAATTGCCAACTGTGTGAGTTCCTTGGTCCGACTTCCTCATTTGGTCTCGAGGGGGAAATACCCGGATGGGTTTGTTTGGTGTTAGCTTCAGGTTGGATCCGAATATGTCTTTCTTATCCCTCTCTGATAACCACCAGTTGTATCAAGTCTCTATAGGTTGTTTAGTGCCGCTGCGCGGCCGCTTCAGCCCACCATACCTATGTAGGCGAGAGCCGCCGAATTCTAGCCTCGCCGTGTACTGGCCTCAGTACTGACACTCCTCTTTTTCCTTTGCCCTCTGTCGGCACCCCTTTTGTTTTAGCAGGTTTGAGATCGACGTCGTTAGCAGGGTTACCCTTCCGGCTTGGCCTAGGCAGGGTTATGGACGCCATTGGTTATTGTACAGGGCTCTTAGCCCCATTTGCATCTTGTCCGTAGTCGGACGCTCTATCGTTTTCAAGGTGATTTGGATCTTTGTATATTATATTTGTATTCTTGACTCCTGGAGTCACTGATGTATATATATGTTCTGTGGGTCCCATCGAGGACTGTTGTGTAATGGTATTACTTTGTTTTCCACCCGCACGAAAGTGCCTGGTGGGCGTCCTTGAATCGTTTCTATGCGGGTTTGGCGGAAAGGGCTAAAACTTGCATAGGGACGATTTGAGGGTGTTACAGAGTGGTATCAGAGCTCAGCAGTTGCGATACCCCACAAGTCCAGCCTGTAGGTTAACCTAGCTAATGGACGATCTAGAATGTCAAAACTATTTTGCAAAACGGTTGGATAGATCTGACTAGGTCTGCTTTTACTCCTTATCCCTCTGCTGTTCTCCTCTTACCTCTGCGTTTTTAAATCTGCTCTCTTACCTTTCTTCAAGTCCAGGATTTCTCGTGGTTGGGTTCCGTCGTACCTTCAGGGTTTCGCTTCCTCCTTTGGCAACGGTGTTTCTACCTCCGGACTTCATGCTATCTGAGTGATCCTTTATCTGTGGCACCATTCTGCGTTCCTTGTTTGTGCCTTCCGTTGTTTTCTGACGCGACGGCATCATCTACGTCAGATCCGATCCAGAGTCTGCATCCCTCCTTTGTTCCGAACCTCGTTTGTCGAGATCTTCAGTCTAATTCCGATAGTTGGTTGCATAATTCTCCTATTCATATGCAGAGTAATGGTTTGAGTGCGCGATGGACTGATCACCATCCGACTACTCTTATCATTCGCTTTTGTATATTGAATCGGGGAATCCAGCAATTTTACTCCGTCCACAGAAGCTAGAGGTGGCTTTATTTGTTGATACCTCTACTTTCGCCATTTGTTCCTGGAGTGTTCTCTCGACGCTAACGGACAACGACCTCTTGTTAGTGGTGTCGCGGGGATCTACACGAAGCGATAAGATTCAGATCGCCGACCTTCTTTCTGGTACCATGAGGTGGATCTCGAGGGCGAGATCCATTGTTAGTGGTGTCGAATTGTGGCGCCCCGCAAAAACCACTACTAGAAAATCTCGTTGTTTTTGTGTATTGCATCATCATGACCACATGCTCATGTCATCATGCCACATTGCATTTGAGCATCGTCATCATCATGCATGGTTTTTGTCTAAACTATTTTCGAAAACACCTAGTTTTGTTTTCTAAATATTCCCGTCTTTATTCAAATTAAAACCCGGGTTTCCGGAATATTTTGGTTTGTCTAAATACGGTTTGCAAAATCCCCGTTTTAAATAATGAAATATTTATTTTATTTTTAGGGGGCAGCCGTACCGGGCCGATCCGACCCAGTCGGCCACCCCCAGTACAAAAACCAGAGCTACCCAAACCTTTTTCTACCCAATCCTAGTCTACCCAACCCCTTCCTCCACCCCTCCACCTCACCCCCTCCAATCCCGTCTCGCCACCTCACCAGCTCACACCCAACCCCTCTCTTTTTTCCCTCCACCTCACACAACACGCGCCCCACCTCATCCTCCCGATCGCCACCTGCCCGCACCGACCGCCCGGGCCAACTCCCCACCCCACCACCGCGTCTGCGCCCTGCTCCCCGGGCCCACCCCGCGGAAGACCGCATCCACGCCCGACCGCCACCACGCCCGACCGCCACCACCTGCTAACCTCGACTTTTCCCCAGCCGCACCTGGCCCCAATCACATCGCCCAGCCCCACCTCCTCTTCCCCCCACCTGTCACGCAACCCCGCAGCCCCCATCTCCCACCAACCCCCGTCTGCCGTCTCCATCTCTCTCTCCCTCCCCGCCTCTCCTTCCCCTACCTACCCCGCCGCCGGCGAGCTCCTCCGCCGTCCCCGCCGCCTCGGAGCCTCGGCCCCCGACCGCGCGAGCCGCGCCTCTCCGTGACCGGCGCCACCTTAACCCCAGCAGCGGCTGCCTCGGCGTTCTCCGGACCCCGCCGCTGCCCGGATCCCCTCCATGTCGTCGACCTCACCTTCCCCCCCAGCTCGGCCGACCTCCTCGCCTCCTCCACCTATCGCCGTCCTACTGCCGCGCCTCCTCGCTACAAGCTCCTCATCGGCGCCGCCGGCCTCGTACGTCTCCTCCCTGTCCCCGTGCTCGGCTCCGGCCGCCACCACTGGGTGCCCTTCCTCCGGCCTCCCTCACGGCCCGTGCAGCACCCCCGAGCCCCAGCGCCTCTGCAAGCCGCCGTCGGGTCTCGCTCACTCGCGCCCGCCTCTCCTTGCGCCCTGCTCGTCTCCTAGACGTGCCGCTGTGGGCAGGCCTTCTCCTCGACGTCCCCTTCCTCGTCTTCCGGCCAGCGCCCGAGCCAGCCGTCAGCGAGCCGGCCGCCCTGTCCCCGACCCTCTTTGTCACTACTAGCCGCCGCCCATGCTCCAGCCACGACCATGCGTTCCTGCAGGTTCTTCGCCGCTCGGTCCGAGCACCTCCGCGTAGGCCTCCTCTACGAAGCATGCCACGGGGAATGATGCCGCTAGCACATGACCTCGACCCATGCTGGTGGTCCCTCCCTCGGACCTCTCCCGCGTTCCGCGTCCGGGCATCGCCTGCGCTCAACCTTCCCCGTCCGAGCCACCAGTGTGAAGGGGTCTGCCTTTTGAGACTCTGCACATGTGACTCGTGTGCTGGTGTACCCTGTGAACGCCTCAGCTAGACCAGCACTTGTACCTGTTGCGGTGTTGCGGGCCAAGACCTACAAGATCTTCGGGAAGATGTGCATGCCCTGCTCCGACTTCCCGGGTACCCCGAGCCCGCACGCCGGCAAGACCGAAGCTTGGAGATGAACCCGACGGACTTCAACAGACAACCCCATGACCTCCTTCCATGGTTCCGAAGACCGAGCCTCGGGACACCAAGATCTGCTTCCAAACGCTTTGACCGAGGCCGAACCAAGATCTCCATGGATGCGACAAGTTCTTCTTCCCGGCGACACTCGATGAACCACGGACGAGATCTTCTACATGGACACCGAGTACTTCTTCCCGGCTCCGAGCAAAGTTCGCCATCGACAATTGAAGCCGACACCCTCCAAGATCTTCTCCCCGATACGGCAAGCTCTCCATCCCGGACGCCAAGATCGTCGACACGGAATCCGGACCCTGGCACGACAAGTTCTCCTCCACGGGACGCCAAGTGCTTCATCCCGAACGCCAAGATCGACCCTGACTCGTGCCACCTGAAGACCGCACCGGTACCAGAACCAAGTACACCTTCGCTAATTAAAGTCGGACGCCAAGATCTCCCTCCTTGATTCCGAAGACCGATCCCCGTCGAACTCTGTCGAACCCCAAAACCCCCGGAACCCAAGATCTTCCGGACCAGATGTGTGAACCTTTTCCCGAGCCCTAATTTATAAATGCTATATATAAAACTTGTTGCATATTAAATTGTTCATCTCTCATGCATATCAGGTGGGTTGGGAGCATTATGCCGATTCACCTAAATTAAATCTGGAGTCCATCTGCGGGATATCTTCATTTTATTCTGGACTCCACTTAAATTTGTGTAGCGAACCGATGCCCTGATATTACATCTAAATTGCGGAGGTTCTAAACAACTTGAACCATATAATCATTTGTCGGGACCCCGGTTCCGCTTAATATTGCCTTAACGCACCGCATCTGTGCCATGCCATGCATCATATCATAATCATGCCGGATCTTATGCCGTAGTATTAAATATTACATCCGGTGTTTCTTCTAGTGTTTGCTTCTTCGCGGATTAGGCCGATGAGTTGATGCGAGTGTCGACAAGTTCTCTGGATATGATCCTTCAGCAGTGTTTCCCAGGCGAGCATCTCTCCCTCTTCTACCTATTTTGCATTTATAGTCTTTATTTCCTCCTGTTGATCTATTGTTATCCGTGTCGCGATGCTTTAGTTTCCGTACCCCAGTTATATCCCGTGCAGCCTCTATATTGCCTTGGACACCTCCTAATACCCATGTTTGGTAGATAGCTGGCCTTGCGAGTCGTAGTTGCTTGCTCAGGTGCGATCTCGTGTCGTCAAGTACCACAGTTGTTGGAATGCTGGCAGATGCTTAATGGTGGAGATGCTTATTGGTGGAGATGATCATGACTTTAATTACAACTATTAAAATGCTAGATACAACTAATGCAGAGGCATCGGTGGGCAATATATGTTATTTGGTTCTTTCACGCCCACTTGTGTCCAGTAGGACCCCGAGTACTTGATACCTGTTCCTTGACTATTCGTACTATCCACATTCGGGAGGCCTTATGGACCCCCCCTGAGCCAGAGCTTGATTCATTTCTATTTCTTGGGGCCACACAGTAGTTTGGGGCTTTATTACTATCCTGTACTTATGCCATGTTACTGCTTTATTTAAGATTGTGCGTGGAGCACCTGTACTGTTTTGGATCGCGCCACGTTTTCGCGGTATTGACAAGCCCAGTCACACTTTCGGGTTCCCAGTCGTTTACAGCCGTCGTCGCAAACCCTGGGTCCATTTCGGAGCCGGCCAACTTCGTTGCGGGTAGCTTAGTGGGGCGGCCGCTTCAGCCCACCATACCTATGTAGGCGAGAGCCGCCGAATTCTAGCCTCGCCGTGTACTGGCCTCAGTACCGACACTCCTCTTTTTCCTTTGCTCTTTGTCGGCACCCCTTTTGTTTTAGTAGGTTTGAGATCGACGTCGTTAGCAGGGTTACCCTTCCGGCTTGGCCTAGGCAGGGTTATGGACGCCATTGGTTATTGTACAGGGCTCTTAGCCCCATTTGCATCTTGTCCGTAGTCGGACGCTCTATCGTTTTCAAGGTGATTTGGATCTTTGTATATTATATTTGTATTCTTGACTCCTGGAGTCACTGATGTATATATATGTTCTGTGGGTCCCATCGAGGACTGTTGTGTAATGGTATTACTTTGTTTTCCACCCGCACGAAAGTGCCTGGTGGGCGTCCTTGAATCGTTTCTATGCGGGTTTGGCGGAAAGGGCTAAAACTTGCATAGGGCCGATTTGAGGGTGTTACAAAGAACCACCTCGCTCCGACCACCAGCGGATAACAACGAGCGCCGGCGACACACCGAGAAACTATTCTCGCCAGATCTGAAGAACGGCGAGAAGACCAAGCTGTCGATCTGAAGGACTGATCAGCACACGTTGCCATCAATTCTGAGGCGCCGCCTCGAAGGTCGTCGCCGGTGTGGGAGTAGAGTTGAGGCAGATTTATTCGCCTGGGCACCGCTCCCACCACCCCAACGGCACACCAAAGAAGACAAAACCTAACCCTAACTACTAGGCCAGAACGGAGGAACGAGCCCCCCCCTCCTCATTCTGCCGCTGGAGCGACAAGTGGAGAGAGAGGGGACAAGGCCAACGCCCTGGCCGGATGAGATCGGGAGGAGTTTTTTCCACCGCCGCTGCTCGCGAGAGCAAACGCGCTGGGGAAGATCGTGTCCAGGTTGCAACTATCTCCATCTCATGCTTACGACTGAGAAAAAGATGACCTCCATCTTCAAAATATTTATGGCACATTGCAAATCGTGTAACAAGTTCCACTCCACATCTCGCTATATTCATGTACTAGATCATGATGACGCGTGTTATCGCGCCTGTCTATTTTTCCAGTATAATAATTATATATATATATATCGCCTGTCTATTTTTTCAGTATAATAATTATATACAGAGTATGTATCAATTCATCATTGGACATTGAGAAGGCAAAGGGTTCTAACAAAAGCAACAACATGTAAGAAAGAACATATTTTTCCGTTAGACTGTACTATAAGGCATGAACAATAAAAACAGAAGAGGGATAAATAATTATCAAGCTAAGCGTTAATCTAATCAATGTAGACCAGTTTGCCAGAAAAAAATACACATAGAGCAAAAAATATTACAAATCAAAGGGTGCATGTTCCTTGGGAGATTGCAAGATCTAGCCGTGTAGATCCCTCGGCAAGCGTCACAAAACTTCAATAATCTATTCTTAAGTAAAGCTGCCTGTCAAAAAGTCATAGATAGAATCCGCTAGTACAGAAGCTACCTCAGGTAATATCTGGCATCACCATTTGAAGATTCAAGTCTCAGGTCCCCAATGGCTCAGGGAAACAAAATCTTTACAGATGCAGCTTGGAAAACAAAAAAAGTCCCAGGATCTCATGGAAGAACTACTACAAGAATTGGAGCTTATTGTCTATTTCAGCAAAACGATCTGAATGCAACAGTGTTGATCCAGGCCTCATCCCCAATGGCTCCATCAACTCCGCATGCGGAAGCAATGGCCCTAATTTTGGTGACCCAACTGCCGCAACAGCTCCATGCCCATAAGGTTACATTCCTTACTGACAGCCTAACACTAGCAAGAGCAGCAGCTGCATCCAAATCAACCGTCTCAGAGGTTCCATGGGAAATCCGGGAGCATATTGCACAATATCAGAAGGCATCGAGAGACCTGCAATCAACTATATACCATGTGAAAAGAGACCTCAACGGCGTTGCTCACGATTGTGCACATCAGGCTATCAGACAATCTCAGTCTAGGCCTATTTTTAGTTGTTCTAATTCAGCTCATGGTCATGGCAATTGTCCCATAGTTCTAGCTACTCAAAATATTATCTTGCAGGGATTTGTATTGCACGCTGTACATTGCTTATGAGCTGAAAAAAATTGGTGCCTCCGACGCCTCTCTCTGTTCCAAAAAAAAGTCCTCAGGTCCATGTTGGAGATATGCCCAAGAGGCAATAATAAAAGTGATTATTATTATATCTTTGTGTTTATGATAAATGTTTATATCACATGCTATAATTGTATTATAAGGAAACACTAATACTTGTGTGTTTTGTAAACATAAGAGAGTCCCTAGTAACCCTCTTGTTGAGCTAGCTTGTTGATTAATTGATGATCATGGTTTCCTGATCATGGACATTGGATGTGATTAATAACAAGGTTATATCATTAGGAGAATGATGTGATGGACACACACCCATAGTAAGCGTAGCATAAGATCAAGTCATTAAGTTCGTATTGCTGTAAGCTTTCAAATACATAGCAACCTATTCCTTCGACCATGAGGTTATGTTAATCACCGTCACCGGATGGATACTTTGATGACATCAAACGCCGCTTCGTAACTGGGTGGTTATAAAAGTGTCATTGGGTATTCTGAAAGTATGTGTTGAAGCGCATGAACCAAGATTGGGATTTGTCCATCCATATGACGGATAGATATGCTCTGGGCCCTCTCGGTGGAATGTCATCTAGTTAGCTTGCAAGCATGTGACTGGATCACAAGGGATGACATATCACGGAACGACTAAAGAGTACTTGTCAGTAACGAGGTAGAACTAGGTATGGAGATACCGACGATCAAACCTCGGATAAGTATAGTATCGCGAGACAAAGGGAATTAGTTTCGTATGTAAGTGGTTCAATCGATCGCGAAGTCATCGTTGTGTATGTGGGAGCCATTATGGATCTCCAGGTCCCGCTGATGGTTATTGATAGGAGATGTGTCTCTATCATGTCTACATATTCACGAACCGTAGGGTGACACACTTAAGGTTCGAAGTTGTTTTAAGTAGATATGGAATGTGCGTTGGAGACCGAATGTTGTTTGGAGTCTCGGATTGGATTCGGGACATCACGAGGAGATCCGGAATGGTCCGGAGAATAAGATTCATATATAGGGGATCATTTTCTAAGTTAGGAAATGTTCCGGAGTGTTTGTATGAGGATTCTAGAAGGTTTCGAAATGTTCCGGAAGGTTTTAGAAGATATCTTGGAGTTTGCTTGAAAATCAAGATAGGGATCAAGGAGTCCTGGTGGGTCAAGATACAGAGTCGTGGGGGAGGAGGACACCTCCAATCCTCCGGCCTACAAGGGAGGACTCAGGACTCCCCCTCCCTAGGCGCCTCCCTTCTTTAAATAGAGGGGCATGGGCGCCCCCTCCTCCCCTGCTCCCATAACACCCAATCTCTGCCGCCTCTCTCGTCCACCTTCTTCTGCACAGGCATAGGCGAAGCCCTACAGAATTATCTACTCCACCACCACCACCACGCCGTCGTGCTGCTGGGATTCCGTGGAGAAGATCTACTACCTCCGTTGCTCGCTGGAACGGGGAGAGGAAGGTCTGCTTTGACTCCGCACGTGTGACCGACTGCGGAAGCGCTGCCGAATCGCGGCGCCGGAAGGATCGTCCACTTGACCGACTGCGGAAGCGCTGCTGGAATGCGACGCCGGAAGGATCGTCCACACGATCTTGAGATCGGCAAGTGATCGACTACATCAACCACGAGATCTAATCTCGTTAACGCTTTCGGATCTACGAGGGTTAGTTCCTATCTATCTCGTTGCTCATGTCTAATAGATTAGATCTTGGCTTTTATCTAGATTAGATCTAGGTTTTGTTCGTTCTTGCGGTAGAATTTTTTTGTTTTTCATGCTACGAACCCATCAGTCCATATCCCGATCTCTTGATCGGGACTGATAACAATAAGTTTGAAAAGGTAAAAAATTCATCCACATATTGAAACCTTTGAAGGAGGTAGTTGGAGACATGGAAGACATCGTAATGTCAGACTCAAACAGTATTAGAAAAATCTTGTGTTCTGGAAAACTCAGAAGTGCCACCACCCAACAGTGCTGGCCAAGGAAGACAGGGGAGAAACATACGGCGGTCATTTCTTGTTCCCATGCCCCGTCCACCTTTAGTCTACAAACCAGTGGATTGGGATTGGATTCGTGGTCACGGCACC
This sequence comes from Avena eriantha, assembly GCA_910589775.1. NCBI lineage: Eukaryota > Viridiplantae > Streptophyta > Magnoliopsida > Poales > Poaceae > Avena > Avena eriantha. The sequence continues at coordinate 227,040,320 of OU342743.1, read as the reverse complement.
ACCGTTTCCTAGCTGTGACGTGACGAGGATATGATCACTGCGTTGCCGGTGGCAGAGGAGTGCCCGGTACTGGAGGGTGGCGGCATGCCGACGTTTGTTAGTAGTCTGGGAAGCTAATATCGCACGACCGCCGTCGTCATCCGTGTGGGGTTGGGGATGGAGAGAAGATTGCGAGCCTACGAGAGAGATGAATAAAATGTGGAAGGATGCCGACGACTGGGAAGTTTCGACGAGCTTGGGCCTTTGTGCGGGAAGGAGGGCCCAATCAACCAGAGGCCTCTCATTTGATGCCCAAAGTATCTGTTCTCGGGATGTTTGGCTCGCTGCGAGGCTCACAGGAGATCAAGCGACTCAATTCGCTTGTGGAACGTGATCCAACGGCCAAAATTTCCAGTTCGTGAGAGAGAGCTCCTATTTGACTCAGTTTTAATATCCTTAATCTCTAATTCTATATGTGCTTACACAAGGCAAGTGTATTTACCTTGTTAATAGTAACCCAAAAAAATTCGTAATACAAGGCTTGTTTAAAGAGTGGGAAATGTGAATAGTAGGAATGATGTTGGGACTCACTTCACTAGAGCTGTAAGACAGAACCAACAATGGGGGGGGGAGGGCAAAGTGGGTGCATCCGAGGTAAAATTGATGCCTCTGACAATGGCATGAGGCATGAGAGGGAAGTGTCTACCTTTTGACATGGAGAATGACTTGTGTACAAACAACAAAGGTTGTGACAAGATGTCGCGGTGGAGAGGTGGAGAAGGGTGAACACGAAGCGGGGTATGCCGTCGGATTGTGGTGGTGAAACACAATGTTGGAAAGTCGGAAGTCCAGGGGAATAGTCATGGCGGTCAGATATCGCTGAAGTCATTGCTAGGTGGGAAGAGTAAAGAGTGACTACAATGCACATATGTGGAAGTAGTTTTTCAGAATGTTTTGTAGGAGGAATTTATTTAACATCTCATTTAAACCTAGGGTGATTTTCTAACATGTTCTAAAAAAACATAATAAAGGCTTATGTTACAAATATCAAGAAATTCAGCTGGCCACGCATACACACCAAAAACGCCGATGAATACTTGCCTCGTGATTTTGATCCTTGTTAGTGTGCTCTCAAGGTTTTTTTTTTCCCTCGTAGCGCTCTCTCTGATGCATGGAGGCATGAAGATGATGGCCCCATTGCAGGCGACACGTGTCATGTAATTCCTGTTGGAGTCGCCGTCGTGCACCTGGGCCCGTAAACAGGTCTTATTTTACCCGGCCCAGCCAAACGAGGCGCGGGGCCCCAAGTCCACGGCGGAGGTAACGCAGGCGCCACGCCACTCCTCTCCCCGACCCGTCTATAAAACCTCCCCTTGAACCCTACTGCACAGCTGTTTCCTCACGCCGCCGCCGTCGCCGTCGCCGTCGCCTTCGCCTTCCCGCTCGGCTCCTCCTCTCCCTCCTCCGGCGCCTCGCCACCGTCGTCGCCATGGGGAGACGTAAGATCCCCAAATCCCTTTCACATCCCTTCCCTCCCCTCTCCTTGCTTGTTCTTGTAGCCTCGCTACCTTTCGGTCCGTGCGAGAAGTGGTTCCGGCCGTGTGGTAGGGTTTTGTCTCCGTGCCTAGGTCTTGCTTGATTTCGCTGCTCCGTGCAATGTCGCCGCGAGGCGAGGTCCGATGACTTGCGACCTAGTTAGGGTTTTACCTTTTGCCTACCGATGATGAGTTCCCGGTGCTTACTGCTTAGCATATCTCTGCGTGTAAGGTTCGGGTAAAGTTTGTTGGATGCGATGATCATTCCGTTAGACTTGTCAAATCTCGGTTCTATTTTCCGTAGACATCTCGTCGGTAACGTGCTACTACTATGGTTCGTGCAGAATGTTTTTCTTATGCTGTGGATTATTGGATTTTGGCCTCGATCTTTTGGAAACTTCAGTAAAGGTGTACTCTCGAAAGGGGATTGGATTAGGGTTGTCGTTGTTTCTAGGGAACTTTGATCTTCCGGTCCTTTCTGCAATTGTGCTAGATGTGTGTATACTATGTTTGTTGATTTGAAACCCATGCTTCAGTGCATGCAGTCTACACTGTTCCACCTCTTATTTTTTTTTGATTCATGGGTCTAGTATTATGTGAACCATACCTGTAACATGATTTGTCAGAAGTTAGATTATCTATGCTATGTGGTTTCAAGTGCGATGTATGCTTTAATTATTTTGTCAAGTGAGAAGGGATCCCTGTAATTTGCAAGACTGCCGTCTGTTACAATCATACTGTTTAATTTTTTTTTCAGCTTCTCTTCTGATTCTGTTTATAAATTGTATATTATGACTGTTGATGTGTAACCCATGCTGTCATGCATGCAGTATACACTATTATCTACCACTGATCTTATTATTCGTGGGTCTTGTATTGTGTGCATCATACCTGTAAGATGATCTGGCCGAAGTTAGATTATCTATGTATGCTACTTGGTTTCAAATGTGTGATTGTTCTGTCACAAGTGTAAAAGGTGTCATTAACTGCACAATTGTCTTATTGGGGAAAAATGATGTCGTTTTTTACCTGTGTGATTATGTGTTTATAACATTCCATGGTTATTGTTTTTTGTGTTAAATGTTAGTATAAGTATTAACTACTACCTTTTGTACACATTTATTTGGTCCAGGCTGTAGCTGTGTAATTTGTAGAGTATTTGTATATGCTAGAAATTTGTGAGATTTATTAAGTTCTACTTGTGCTGTCTATGCAATGCTTGACTACAATGTTATTGTTTAATCTTCTTGACGTCTTCTGTCCACACTTCGGTAGTGTTAATTATAAATTGTATACGCTCAAAAAGAAATTTGATTAGAGAAAGATTTTCTCTCTGATGTGTCACCGTTTGACTGGTTTCTATCTTATGGCATCTTACTTATTTTCTTGGGTGACATATCCGAGCTTTTCTTTTTTGGTTACACACCGAAGATTCTTCTGATTTGATGCTCTGAATTGTGTGACCTGCATTTGTATTGTATTTGATTTCTCAAATTTTGGTCCTTTATTCATCAACAGGACCTGCTAGGTGCTACCGCCAGATCAAAAACAAGCCATACCCCAAGTCGAGGTACTGCCGGGGTGTCCCTGACCCGAAGATCAAGATCTATGACGCTGGGATGAAGAAGAAGGGAGTGGATGAGTTTCCCTCCTGCGTCCACCTGGTCAGCTGGGAAAAAGAGAACGTCTCCAGTGAGGCTCTTGAGGCTGCTCGTATTGCTTGCAACAAGTACATGACCAATCATGCTGGCAAGGAAGCGTTCCACCTGAGGGTCAGGGTCCATCCATACCATGTCCTTCGTATCAACAAGATGCTTTCATGTGCCGGGGCTGATAGGCTCCAGACTGGAATGAGGGGTGCTTTTGGGAAGCCTCTAGGTACCTGTGCTCGTGTGGCCATTGGCCAAGTCCTCCTTTCGGTGCGCTGCAAGGAGAGCAATGTTGTTCACGCTGAAGAAGCCCTCCGCCGTGCCAAGTTCAAGTTCCCTGGCCGTCAGAAGATCATCCGCAGCAGGAAGTGGTATGCGTGAAATATACCGTTTGCCTTTTCAACTTGCTGTTTGTTCACTGTGTTACTGTAACGTCGTGAGATGACTTGTTTGTGGCGTTGCTAATTGTACTTTATTCTTCAGGGGCTTTACCAAGTACAACACTGAAGATTATATCAAGTACAAGAGTGAGGGAAGAATCGTGCCTGATGGTGTCAATGCTAAGGTGATAAATTTGTTCCGTTCTAAACTCCTCATGTTTCCTTCAGTTCTATTCTACAAGATTGGTTGCTTAGTTGCATTTTACGTTCTTACTTTTTGTTTTAGTGCTTAAGTTTATTTTTGTGTACTTAACATGATATATTCTGATTTAAATCACAAGGTGTTATGATTTTTTCCACACTAAAAAAATGCTGCTGCTATTTTAGTTCTGGAAGTTTTTGTTTAAAAAGTTGAATTTCAATCTTATGTTGGTATAGGTGTATTTTACCAGATTACTGCTTGCTATTATAGTTCTGTCATACAATGTATTCTGAGCTTTATAATCTTTATATGTTGGTTTCTGTTGTATTTACATTCAATCTGCTTGCTGATTGAATGTTATTTTTGTACTGTTAGTTGCTATCTGTGTAATGTATTACACAATCTCATAGTTGCTTCTTTCGTACTCTTGTTGCAGCTGCTTGGTGTCCATGGCCCAATTTCCAAGCGTGCCCCTGGGCAGGGCTTTCTGGTTTGAGGAAGTTGAAGCGTGCACAGACCATTTCCTTCGCTAAATGGAACTCAAGACCTTTTTTTGCATTAGCTAATTTTCCATGGTAGAACCAGTGTTAAGTAAAGATGGCTGTCGGCCGCGACATGATCTACTCCCTAGTAGCTCTCTCTTTAGGCCGTTTTTGGTGGTGGAGGTTTACATACTACGATTGCCTTGTTTCAACCCTTTATGCTGACCGTTATCCGCAAGTGCTGGAGAATTGTGGATTAACTGCTCTGAATCATCCAGTAATGTTGTATCACGCACTTATGCTCATCGTTTACTATATGTATGTATTGTATGAGGCAATTGTTCCCTTTTCCTGATGTGTCAACAATGTGCATGTGTTTTTTCGGATAAATATCTTAATTTTTCTCTGTTACAACTCAGTGATAGGTTATATTGTTTGCTTTGTTCTACTGCTTGATGTGGAATTCAAAGTTTTTGGTTGGCAGCTGACAACGTAAACATGGCATGGTAGTGTCAAGAGGGCGCTGAAGAATAATCTGTTTCACAATCCTGATGTTACTGTTGTTGGTGTGATTTGTAGATTTGACGCTTTGTTATAGTAGGTTCAACCAATTTGGTTGAATTCATATTGCAGGTTTGAGTTTCTGTCCCTTTCGTCCGTTTGTGCTGGATGACTCGGTTAATCCAATCTAATTTTCTGCTACTTGGCTGTGTTGTTTTCTGTATTCAATCTAAGCCTGTGGTGGTCTTGATTACTGTAGTTGCTAAGTGTATATTGAAAACATCCAGTTAGTTAAATGTTTTTCTACAATGTTCCATATATGAGGTAGCCACCTTTATTGAACACGTTCCTAAGCACAGCTGTTTGCTTTTCTGTAGATGAAGTGATCTATTTATATAGAGAACTGTGGAACGCAGCTAAATATGATAAATTTCAATTCTATAAATTCAAACTTATGACTTTTTTTTCTTTAAAAAAATTTGTGTTTGTGTGCCTACTGAATCCCATAAATATTTTGATCAACTTAAGTTTAGCATCATATCAATAGCATTTTTCCCTCTGCATAACAGAAATCGAAACAAGTGTAGTGTGATTTGAATCATTGATGTGTTGGCGGTCAACTGGGACTTTGAGTGGAGACAGGGGCGTACTCAAATCGCATGCTTACCCAGCAGGTTCAGAATTCTATGCAGAGTTGTGAATGTTGCGGTACCTCCCCACGATCATTGCCGATACAGTGCAGAGTTCTGAATGTCACAAAAACAACTCCTAGTAACTAGTAACGACAGTTTTTATTTTTGCGGTGACCATAGTAGTTCTCTTAATTCTTTGCTTGAATTTCATCAGGAAGGAAGAAACCAAACCAAACCATCCATTCGGCAAGCTGGATTGGATATTTTTCGTAGGGTTTCAGCTCCGCCGCCGCAGAGGCTCTTTGGATTGCGCATGAACGCGGGGGGTTGCATGCATGAATCGCACCGGCGGTATTGACCCATGTTTCCTGGAATCATTGCCACTGTGTCTGCCGGATGCATTCTCATGAGCCAGAGACACAGATCTCTGATCTGAATCCGATCGATATGTATACCGTGGGCCTTTCGCCTGCAGGCAGGCTAAAGAAGAAAAGCTGGCTGCCACGAAACTGGAATTTTGTAGGGCAGTCAAGACGGCCATGATCGAACGTGATCCAGAGGGAATTGCGAGCTGTGCGGTGGCCGGAAAGACTGCACGTACGCGCCTGCACGGGGCAAAAGGCCTCCAGTCCTGGCTCCTCCCCTCCCCGGTTCTTCTTTTCTGGTGGCAGCTGGAGGGGATGGGGAGGGTTTTGGGTTTTCTGGAGCCGTGATGATGGTGATGGTGTTGGTGGTCACCAGCAACCGCCGTGCGTCCCTGTCCGGTCTTGACGAATATATCTCGTGGTTAAGTGTGTATCTATCCAAGGTTTGCATGGAGCAAACTGATCATCATGATATGTAGGAAAGAGAGATAGTGTTATTAGTCTATATCTACGATTTTTTTTTTGCGTGGTTCCTCTTCAAGGAAGTGATTCTTACTAATACAAACAAAAATCTAGCTAAACTTAGTTGGGACGGGAGTAGGACACTAGGACGTGTTAATTGCTTTTGTGATGAGGATCTTTTGTTCATGTAATTGGCCTGTAAGAAAACTCTACATTTTAAATGGAATAAAAATCAACGTCATTGTGTTTTCTCGGGAAAAAAGAGAGAGAGGATGAAACGAAACGCATCCGTGGCAAAAGGAAAAGTTTGCCGACCCGACTAGCGTCTCTTCCGGATCTAAACAACGCAATGATGCCAAACTCGCCTTTCGCCTTTCCCTTTCCCCTTGTGCGTTTCTGTCTGCTGTGCCTGGCCGTGGGGTTGGAAACTTGGAACATGGCCTAGCTGCTGCTCCATCCCTTCATGTCTCGGTAGTCACTACACACAACTTCCCTACGTGTATCCATGCGATTCAGAGCGTCCATGTTGCTGCCTGGATGTATTACTTCCTGCAGGACAAGGAGCTGGTGGTAGAGTTTTCATATCACATTTTGTCGGCCAGTTTCTGGCCAGCTAGCAAGGTTTTTTCTTTCTGTTTTGGATAGGGCTTAATTGTGTGTCTAATTACATGGGTAGCTTTTGGTAAACATTATGCATGTTTCAGATCGGATGAGTGAATCCACCTTTCTGCTCATGTCATGTCAAAATCAGTTTACTCTTTTGTGCATCTTTAATGGTGGCATTCCCTTCTTTGTTTTTTTTTTTCCGAAATGGGGAGCATAGCCCCGTCCTCGGTATCACGACGATGCGCATAACCGTTCTATTATGAAGTTCAGAATCTCAGTATATTGCAATCATGGATCTTAGAGGGTTGAGCCATGTAGCAACCATGCATCTGAATAATAGAAGCATCAAAAGACTATGCATTTCCTTCTTCATACGAAGTTGTACCATTTTATGAACATGCTTGATTGTAGAGAAAGATCAACATATCACAACATTCATCGTCATATATCAACATGGCATAAGTCCCACATAGAACTATTAGTTAGCAACGACGATGAACTTGTGGAAAATACTACAAATATCACATTTATACACAAAAGCTAGCCTTTATGCCACCTTTTTGGTCTAATTTCGGCTTTAACCCTTTTTTCATACCCCTAATGCATGCCCTAATGGCCCAGCTTTTGTCCATTGGATCGGCAACATTAAGAAAGTAAGGCAGGCAAGAAAGACGATAAAAGGAACAAAACAAAGGAGAAAAAAAGGGTCACAAAAGGTGGCGAGTAAAGTAAACAAAGTGATCATCATCATGTTCTTGTACGCATGTCGCCTCGTTGATCGCCTCACTCATCATAATCATCATCTCGTCTCTAGCTTAATCAGCTTAGAATGGGGCATGAAGTTACTCGGGTGAAAGTATGAATATATAATCATATATTCTAGTATGAAAAATTATCCAGTTATTACATATAATTAACAGAAGTTCGTTCCAAAATTGCTCACGGTACCTCATGGCTGTCTCCAAGCTTTAAAGAAGCCTGATGTGTCTTTCATGATAGCACAAAGATTTCGTATAATCATTCGTTATCTGCAGCAGATTAGAGTTCCAAGTTGTACGATTCTCGACGTCTCGAGAGATAGTTTCAGGACCAGAACCAATATTTTCCGGGCGACACGTTTGTTGACCAAAATTATGACTCCGAGTGATCAACAAATCTTAGATTGTATGATTGCCATGATGATATATTTTAAAGTCCGAGCAAATAATACTCGGTTGAATACCCGTTCATAAATGTCAGAAGTTGGTCGAATGTACCGATATGTGCATCGTCGACTGATTAATTAGCTCAAACTCATAGTATAACCGATGAAGAAGGAAATGCACATGTTTCAACCCCCATGTATACTATAATAGACCCTAGGGAAACTCCAACGCGTCCCCGTTTCGGACACAATAAGTGTCTGATTTGGTCCGATATGCTAGAGACCCATGTCCTCGCTGTGTTTGTTTGGGGGTGGCTGTGCACCCAACAACGCCTCAGTTTGGTCCATACGTGACCATTTTAGATGAACACATATTTTTTCGGCCATCTTTGCACACACAAAACACTGCCAATAAAATTTAAGGATCATAGTTCATAAAAATAAATAAAGTCACGGTTAATGCATAATTTACTAAACTCAGATAGAAAAAAAAGTAAAGGGCTAGTGACTTCCAACATGATTCCACATATGTTGAACCAAATCTTTTCAGAGTTGGTTGGGAGTTGCACAGTCTTGGATTTCATGGCGATGGTAAGAAAATTTGCGAAGTCTGATGGTGGTCCTGTCTCACGCGCAACCAATTCCCCCCCGGAAATTCCCACCCTTGGTCATATGTAATGTCATCATGCTCCTTCTCAACGATCATGTTGTGCATGATCATACAAGCAGTCATGACCTCCCAAATATGCTCCCTACTCCATGTCCTATCAGGGCGCCGAACACTAGCCCAAGGAGATTAGAGCACACCACTGAAAGAACACAAATTCCGCCTAGAGCGGGGGTGAATAGGCGGTTTAAAACTTTTACGAGATGGGCTTAACAAAGACGGAATAAAACTAGCGTTTACTTTGTCAAGCACAAAAACTATATAAACCACGGTTCACCTATGTGCACCAAAAACTTATGCTAAGCAATACAAGCAACTATGTGATAGCCAGATATAAGACTTCAAGCATGAAGGCTATCACAAAGTAAAGTGCATAAGTAAATAGCTCGAGTATAGAGATAAACGAGGCACACGCAGACGATGATTTATTACCGAGTTCCTCCCATAAAGGGAGTACGTCTCGTTGGACGGGTGGACGGTACTAAGACCAACATGCCACTAAAGGCCTCACCCTATTCTCCCGTGAACCTCGCCACAAGAGGCCTGGTTCACTTCTTCACTATCGGTGCACTTGTCGGTGGCAATCTGTAACCTCTCACAAAGATTGGGGAACTTCTCCACAACTCAATTGGAGGTTCCCAACAAACAAGCTCGGGGAAATCTCCACAACTTAATTGGAGGCCCCAAGTAATCCAGAAACCTGCAAAACTACTAAACCGTCCAGGGTTCCAAGAACCCAAGAGTAAAAATCTTTTCACATTTCACCCAATCGAATCCTCACCGAGAACTCAAACCGATGCACCAAATGCAATAGCAATAACACAAGAAGTGCTCAAGTCCTTCTCTCCTAAATTTCATCAAAGCTACAAAAGCTAATGGGAGAATAAGAGAGGAATAACACAAGAGGAAATCCACAAAAGAAACCCCAAGATCGAGATCCCAAAATGTTCTCCTCACATAGAAGAGAGATGGATTGGTTGAGTTGTAGATCTCGATCTCCCTTTCAAATCCCCCAAAAGATTCAAGAAATATGGGAGAGATTGATAGTATTTGCAAGCTCTTGAAGGTTAAAATAATGGAGGAGAGAGAGAATGCAACCGACCAGCCTAAGGATGAAGAAGGGGTCTATTTATACCCCTCCCCAATGAAATATGACTGTTTGGGACCTCCCAGGCCGGATAGTCCGCACCTCTCCCAGATATTCTGGGTTCCCGGGCCAAAATATGGCTAAGGACCTCGCGGTGCGCCCCTCAGTATAGCGGTGTATATTTGCGCTGGATAATCCGCCCCTCCGAAAACTGGCTGAAACAGCAAAATTGAAATAAACATAACTTTTGCATCCGGACTCCGATTTTGATGATCTTGGGCCCGCTTCGAAGATAGTAATAAGCTCTACATGATCATGCAGTAAACCATCATAGTCCAGCAAGAGAGGATAGAACCAAATGATGAAAGGTTTAACATATCTATAAAAGACAAATCGATAAAACCTCCAATATCGAAAACACAATAGATAATGCATATGAAATCCGTTTTCGATAAACTTGAGATTTTCATGGAGATTAACACAAGATATAAATCCTATCATGGATAAAAACCAAATAAGAACCAAAAAAGATGATTCTAAGTATGCAAAGGTTTTAGCTCTCACCGAGGGATATGATCAAGTTACTCACTCGAGATCCCCTCTTTATAGTACGGTTATCTATCCTATAAACCGGTCTCCCCAACTAACACCGGGAGACCGGTAAGAAAGAAACCCTATCAAGAACATACCTTTTCCTTGCACACATTCCACATGATCTTGATGTTGATGATCTTCTACACCTCAAGATGGAGCACCTTTCTTGATTGCGCTAGCTTGGTGAAGACTTGGAATTTGCTCCCCATACTCCACTATGGAAGAGCCTCTCTTTTAGGCATATCTTCACATATCCATGATCACCATAAGAATGGAAAGCTTCAAGCATATGATCTCTTTGATATGGCACATCTTGAACTTGCACTTCATTTATTCTTTATTTATTGTGTTGGTGTCTTGTAGGTACACTTGAGATCATCTTATTCTTCAAGACACACTTGCCATAGGATTAACTTATACTTGACCAATCTCCGGATCATTCCTTGAAACCTCTATCAACACTTGATATTCTTCACTTTCTTCTTCTTCAACCTTGAAGCCAACATATGGTTCAAGCATTGCCTATGAACAAATCCTACAAGTAAAACTCAATGCAAATATAAGTCCATAAAGATTGTCATCAATTACCAAAACCACACATGGGGCACACATGTTCTTTCAGTCTCCCCCATTTTGGTAATTGATGACAATCCCTTTGATAGGGTTTATATAATCAATTTAACGAACAAAATGGTTACGCCAATATCAAATACCAATGTTCAGAATATCGGTGACTGGTGATTGCTCGGTCGGCCTCTGAGAAACGATTAATCGGTGAATCAGATGATTAACTGAATTTATTGGTTGACCATTAATCGGAAGAATATACCTAATTTTTATTTTTTGTTAGTACTATCCCAATCTCCAATGTTCCCAACAATTGTATTAAACATGAATATACTACTGTTATACTGTATGTGCATATAAAAAGCATAGGAGAAAGGCAAAAATGTTACATGGACAATCTGATCTTGATGAACCCATCATTGAACCTACAAAATTGGACGAAACATGTGAAGAACTGAAGATAAATGATACATGACACATGACATAGAATAACCAATACAATGGTACAACCATCGACCAAATACAAATAGGAACAAGTTCACTAGTTCACAACACAAATAGCAGGATAATATGGTTCACAACTCGCATAGTCGCATCACAAGCACAACAAAGTAGAAAAACATAAACAACCAATTGCAAACTGTACATCCCAGCTAGGCAGCAAAATAAGGTCTTATGGCGATAAATAGGTTTTAGGCTTGATGGTAAATGGCTTAAGGCTGCACCAGATCCTCCTCATCCTCATCATCTTTGGTTGACATCACACCATCATCGTCATCCTCATACTCTATGCCATCATCCATGACCAACTCATGATCAGATTCATTATCATCATCGGAAATGAACTCTTCAACTTCATGCATCTCTCTCACTCTTGCACTCATGCGAGGCTCCATAGCTTCAGTAGCACCCATTGCTTCATCAATGATGTTGTATGACAACCCTGTAATAGGATCAATATCCTCATCGACATATGCACCTTCACATATCCAATCTTGAGCTCACAACGCATCTCCACCAAGAAGAACATCACTAGAAGAGGAGAGCTTCATTCTTTTATCAATGCATCTTCCATTGAACTGGATATAAACTAGATTGTCCCTATAGACCAGATCTAGCTTATTTCTCCTCTTTGAATCTATCTACAAAGTGAAAATGGAGGCCTAGTTACAACTTAGAAGTAACATTAAGAATTTCCAGATTTGACTAGTTGAGAGTGACAAAGAGTTAGTGAGTTACCATTTCGAAAATGCTCTAATTTCTTTCACATCCTGATGAACTTGTGGTCAGATTCAATATCTTGATGGACATCTCTTGCAATGCTGGAGTTTGTAGCCCATAAGTTAACCACCAATCAGCTGCAGTTTGTCAAAAAAGTGAGTAATATGCAATCGACCAATAATTTCAAGAATACACTAATGATCTTTTCTTTGAGGACAAGCTTACCAGCATCAAAATTTGCATTGCTGACTGCTTTTATGTCAGGAACCTTCCCAAACATGACGTCCTTCTTTTTAAACCTTGTGAAGTCAATGTTGAGTACTACATTTTGCTTCTCATCATCATGATAAAATTGCTCCATGATCTCCATGAATGCAGCCACTACTTCTACATCCGTGAAGATGGTTGAGTCGGCATAGGTATACTTGGGATTCAACATGTAAGATGCAATGTGTAATGAAGAATCCAGTATCCCTTTCATCTTCATGTCCATGGCTTTTGTGATAATCAAATAGTCCTTCTCTGAATTTTCAATAGCGTCCATGATTGCCTTCTTTGCACCAATCAATTCTCCGTACATAGAGGACATGGATGGAACATCACTATCAGCCAATCGAAGCATCTTCACCAATGGCTCAGAAACCTTGCATTGCAACATAGAACATATAAAAATATGAGCAAACAACCCCACAACATTTATGCATAAAAGAAAGTCAAGTACTGATCATTGAACAAGGACATACCTTTATGCAAAAAGATACACTACTCCAAAAGGCCCTACTCATTATTGTGGCATGAGTTGACTTCCCTTTATTTGTTCTTGTGTGCTTGCATTCTTCCCAAGCATCACTACAAGCCATTGCCCTTAGTTCCTTCTTCTTGGCAACCAAACTTTGCAAGGTAAGAAATGCTGAAGCAAATCTTGTCACACCGGGCCTAACAATGTCTCTTTTTTGGTATAGGACCTCATCAAGGACAATGTTTTGTGATGTGAATAAATAAAGATGGTCATATCTTTGGCCTTAGTGATTGTAGGAGCAAATTGTTTAAACTTCCCAATTGCTTCTACCATCAAATTGAGGTCCAAAAGATCTTTGGCCATTTTTCTTTAAGCATGTCCTTTGCTCCCATGTTGCTGGAAACATTGTCGGTCACAATTTGCACAACATTATTCACACCTACAAGTCACAAGCATTCAAGCAATGGAAATCAGCATGCATACACAATTACACATTATGGAAATCAATGTAGAAAACAAAAATTGAGGGTTCATGTTTCATACCAATTTTTTCAATGGACTCAAGTACATAGTTGAAGATGTATTCACTTGTGTGTGCATTAGCCGATGCCTCCTTTGATTCGAGAAATGAAGTCCCTAACTTGTAGTGAACACACAAATTCATTATACTTCTCCTCTTCTTATCAGTCCAAGCATCAGTCATAATTGAGAACCAGGTTGCCACCCTCTCAGTTTCATGTGGCTTCATCAATTCCCTAGTTCTTTCAACGTCTTACAACAACATTTTCTCCCAGAGCAAATATTGGGAAGGTGTCTTCCATTTGGGACCAAACTGACCAAGATCTTCACAAAACTGCTTGAAATCATAATCATTGATGGCATTGAAAGGAACATTTTTCTTGTATATCCATCTAGCCAAATACTGGCCCACTTTGTAACTTCTCTCCTTGTCAATTGCATCACTTATGTTTTGCTGGAACTTCTTCACTAGAATAGGTGGATCAATAGGCCTCACATACTTATCCAAAGGACCTGACTTGCGACCTTCAGAATTTCCAATTGCAGCAAGCTCTTCATCATTGCCCTCAACATCAACAACATCTATGGTCACAGCAGCCCGATTTTCCTCTTCTTGTTGCTATTTCTGCCTCTACCTCAATTGTGGAGCTTCATAAGCTTCCCTACACCTCTTCTGTTGATTTGGTGTGCTCACCATGTAGCTTGTGACTTGCCCTTTAATTCCAGGAAAGTGTTGCTTCATCCTTGTGACCCCTCCACCCATCTCCTTTCCACACAACTTGCACTTTACTCTCTACAAATCTAAAGGGTTATAACACACTACAAACTCCCAAGCCATGTCATGTGAATTTCTCTTGAGATTGAGAGCATCCAAACTTGCAGCTGTAGAAGCAGCTGCTAAACCCTACCAAAGTACCAACAAACATAAGCCTTTGACCCAATTACAAGCAATATACTATGAACTAACAAGTAGTAACTAAAAATTACTAACAACATCAATCAGCGGTGAGCATCTACAAATCTACAACAAAATACAAATAGCAGTACTAGCTTGGTTACTGGAGGAGGGGGAGAGTTGGAGACCATACCTTGTTTGCTGGAGAATCCATGGAGGAGAACCGGAGGGTGGTGTAGCTGCTCAGGCGGGCAACGCAGCTGCTTAGGTAGACAGGCAGGTGGTAGATGAGCGAGGGCCTGGTGAGGGATGATCGGAGGAGGGGAGAAGAGAGGCTGGCGAGAGTGGAATCTGTCCTGGAGGCGGCGCAGGTGGTGGCTCTAGCTGGCTGATGACCCACAAGTATAGGGGGTGTATCGCAGTATTTTCGATAAGTAAGAGTGTCGAACCCAACGAGGAGAAAAAGGTGTTGGCGAGTGGATTGGATCAGGAATTCCCTATAAATACTTAGCAAACGGATTTTAGGGGTTTTTGATAATGTAGATAAATAAAGTGCGAGTAAATAAAAGACAATAAGAATAATTGCAGCAAGTGGCCCAGTCCTTTCTTTAGCAAAGGACAAGCCGGTTGTATTGTTGGGGATATACTTTCTGGGTATCCTCACAGCTCCTCACTGACCAGGGTGGCCCACTTTGGGTTAGAGATTTGCTTCACGGGCGTCCCCGTTAGGGAGAGAAGACGGAGTCCAATCCGACTACGGGAAGGCCCAGAAGACTTACCGACTTAGGCCCATAATGTTACTTGTAGTTCAAGATGTACTCTGTAACCAACTCTTAGTCGTAGCTGGATTGATCTCTCCTGTAAAGCCTAGGCCGGATATCTATATAAGCCGTCCTAGGGAGAGCCTTTAGGGAAAGACCAGATAACCTCAATAGTCTACAATCTCAACTCGCACAGGCGAAACCCTTGTAACCCATATTCCGGCTCTACCGTATTACTGGATTGCTAGCAGGAGTAGGATCCGTCCAAAGCCGGCGGATTTGAACCTGGGTAAACTTGTGTGCTCACCGTCCCGGAACACCGTACGTCTCACACCCCTCTCTCCCGCACGCCTCGAGGACCCCGTCATGGCGTACTTGTCCTCAAACCGACGACAGTTGGCACCCACCGTGGGGCAAGTGAGCTTCGAATCTGCGTTCTGAGCGGAATCTGCAAGAATCGGAATTGGCGAGACCATCGCCGTCGGTCGCATCCTCTACGCCAGCGACGTCCCTCTCATCGTTCTCGATGAGACTTGGATTCCAGCTAGGAAGGCCGTGACTGACTATACAATCATGTCTTTTGGCGAGATCGATGTTTACATCGGTTTTGCTGAACCTGCACAACCCACCCCAGCGGTGATAATAGAGGCAGAAGAATCTTCTGGGTCCCCTTTGTCCGCGGAGGCGGCAGAGTTCCGGATCTCAGAAAACCCTAATCCCACCCAGCCCGCACCAGTTGTGGAGATAGTGGAGAAATCCGAGCCTGAAGAAGACCTCACGGTCCAAGTCGAATCTAGAGTGGATCTCCCTGGAGAAGCCAGATCCCAGATCGACCCACCCATGGTAGTCGAAATCCAGGAGGAGCACATCAATGACACTGATTTCGACTCTGACGATGTCGGGACAAACATGCCTTTCCTTAGGTACACACTAAGATGTATGATACTGCAAGCCGCTAGCGCAGAGGCAATCCTCGAAACCATTAAAAGTTTCGATATGGCTGATCGCGAGAGCCGCAGGTACCTCAGGAAGCACGCATCGCACTTCGTCGGATATTTTGGATCCGGATCCGGCTCTGCCGATGCTGGAGAAAACACCGACTCGGTGCTGGAGGCAATTGGAACAAACGCCGATGTTCCCGCATCCTCGGATGAATACATGACGTCGGCAGATTTCCGAAAGTTCTCCGCGGAATATGAAGAGGAGTACAACTCCAAAGCTGCAGAAGATGGAGAAGCCATGGACGAAGGATCCAGGGAACACTCTCCCAAAAGGCAGGATGATATGGAATTCGGAGACAATCCCGAAGTCCAGATGTCCGAAAGTACCGATTAGAGCTTGACTAAGGAAACGGACCCAAAGCCGTCTTTGCTACCAGCGCTGCCAAGAAGGCAAAGAAGGCAAAGAAGAAGAACAAGACCCCGGCAAAATACCCCCTAACAGAGGAGGTGATTACCGAGGAATACGAGGAAGACTCGGATGGAGCACTTATCCCAAACGAGCCGAAAAAAGAAGCATCGGTGGATGGACACGTGATCACTGAAGGTTCGCGTAAACTCATCGATGTTGCATTAACCACACCTATCCCTACAGCTGCAGAACTTACTGCAGATGAGCTAGACGAAAGGGCCCAAGCCCTAGAAGCGCGTCGTCAACAACTCCTTGATGAAGCCAAAAACATCGAGGTGGAGAAGAAGCGCATGTCAAACAAGGAGTACATGTCCCGTCTACATTAGAAGACACGGAAGCGTCACATAGATGACAACCAATTCCCACGTGTCCGTGCCGTCCTTTTTGGAGATGAGATGGGAAAACCACGGAAGGATAGCAACAGAGATTGGGTTTACCCAACACCAGTGCAAAATACCGTGGCAGCTCGCGAAATTCTATCGGCTAATCCAGGACCAGAAGAGATACATTTGGGTATCAAGCTACTCAATAAGGGACTGAGCAGCAAAAGGTCGCCCTGTCTGGAAGCCAAAAGCTGGTCTCGGATTCCGACCAATGTCGCACAGACCTGGCATGGGCTGACGTAAGATCCCACTACGATCGGGCGCAACATCGTCACCCTGAATGCAGGGAAGACACTTATTCAAGAACCGGATCGTCAAGACAACACCGTAGAACTACACATAACTGGAGCAACGTCGCTCCAGCAGCCGAGAAAGATGCAATCGCTGCACTAATTCTGAGGAATCCTCCCCGAAAAGGAGAAGATAAAGATAAACGTCAGGAGGAGGATCGTTAGAAAATGCCACCTCCTAGACATGAAAACCGTCCGACTGAGCCTCACCATGGTGGGAACGATGGACGAAGGAACGACGGAAACCACGCTGGCACAAACCGGCAGGGGGCTCGTCATAATCAAGAACCTCCTCGGAACCGGAATAATGACGCTCCGGACGGAGGCCGGCGATCAGCCGGAAACAACCCAGCTGCACCACCCTCCCCACAACACAGTTATCACTACGGCCCCCAAGGAGGTCAAGGAGGATGACATGGCGGAGGAGGTGGTGGCAGAAGCCGAAGTCCGGCTCCAAGGCACCGCAACCACAGTCGATATTCGGGACGGTCCCTATCCCCGAACGACGCAAGGCATAGGATCAACTCTAACATAGAGGCTAGGCGCTACGAAAACGATGACGTGTACGTGGGGCCAAAGTGCTTCGGACCGCGCATCAGAGGTACAAAATTCCCGGAAGGATTTTCTATCTCAAGACATATTCAAGCCTACGACTGCCTTGCTCGGCCAGACACCTGGTTACAGGACTTCTTCCAAGCTTGCTGCATCGCTAAAGGCGGAAACAACCTGGTCGCAACCCGATATCTCCCACTTATGCTGCTGAAGACAGCACGATCATGGCTCAATGAACTTCCGGCAAACACCATCCATAACTGGTATGACTTATAAAGTGCGTTCTTTCGGAATTTCGAAGGCACATATCGGAGGCCCTGTTCGGTCGGAGACCTACAGCGTTGCACCCAGAAAGCCGGAGAAACTTGCCGGGATTATCTCAGACGATGGATCGACACCAAGAACTCCTGTGACAGAGTAAACGATCAAACTGCTATTGAAGCCTTCATCACATGACTCCCAATTGGTCTACTGCGTCACCGCCTGAAATGTGACAAGGTCACTGATTTGGGGGAGATGATAGAAACAGCGAGCAAGTATGCAGATGCTGACGACGATGCAGAGGGATTACTCAATGTCCTGGCTGTACCTCAGTCAGCAAAGACAAAGCAACAGGCTCAGAAGTGTAAAAACACCTCGGAAGAAAAACCCAACGCGGAGAGAGCAGTAGTCACTACAGTTTCCGTGTCTGGAGGGCGAGGAGGATGTGGCGGAGGCCGCGGGCGTGGCCGTGGGACATCAAGGGTCCAAGGTAGAGGAGAGCAGCAACCAGGCAAGACCTACACTTGGGCCGACATCGCCAATAACCCATGTGTGCATCACTTGGACGCCAATGGGGGCTCGTCCCACACCAACGCTGAATGTCGTTTTAACGACGACATCAAGAGAGATGATACCGCGGGCTACAAGGCTAAGCGGAAGAAGGGAAAGAAAAATCCCGAAAAAGACAAAGAGACCAAGGAAGATTCCGACATGGAGGAAGCTGATGCTTCAAATCCCAAGTCGTAAGGGAAGAAAACTTTTCCTACCAAGAAGGACACCTACGTCACCTTCCTCGGATCTCAACCAGCAAAGGTCAAAAAAGCAGTTCTCCACGAGGTCAGCGCAACAGTTCCGGCTGTCTCTTATTATCTGGACTGGTCGGAAGTGGCAATAATGTTTGACCACGCTGATCATCCGCCTAATTTACATAGGCGAGGAAAATACGCCTTAATCGTCAATCCACTTATTGACGGTTATGGTTTCTCCAAGACCCTCATGGACGACGGTAGCAACATCAATATCCTCTATGTAGAAACGCTACGCCGGATGAAGATCTCGGAAACACAGCTTAACCATAGCTTTGTGATTTTTCACGGAGTTGTCCCAGGAAGACAAGCTAATTCCCTGGGAGAGATCACTTTGGATGTTACTTTTGGTACACCAAAGAATTATCGAACGGAGGCACTTTCCTTCGAAGTGGTCCCGTTCAAGAGAGCATACCACGCTATATTCGGACGTCCGGCTTACTGGGCTTTTATGGCTCGTCCGTGTTACATTTACAATATGATGAAAATTCCAGGTCCCAATGGCGTGATCACCATCAGGGGAGACCCGAAGAAGGCGCGAGAGTGCGAGGATGGAAATGCCGCCTTTGCCGAAGCCGTGCTGCACGCCCAGGAGTACCAGGAGATCAAGAAGAGCATAGATCTGTCCGAGATGCCCGCAACAAAGAAAGAGGTGACAAAGCCAAATCCGGAGTTCAAGGCATCAGAAGAGACGAAGACGACGCCATTGAAGGATGATGACCCCTCCAAGGTGACCCAGATAGGCGTAGGCCTAAGTAGCACATAGGAAAGCGCGCTCGTCAAGTTCCTCCGAGCAAATCAAGATATCTTCGCATGGCAGCCATCTGACATGACCGGAGTACCTAGGGAACTTGCCGAGCACTCTCTAAATGTAAACCCGAACGCTAAACCCGTCAAACAGTCCTTACGATGGTTTGGTGATGAAAAGCGTAAGGCAATAGCTAGGGAACTAGCGCGGCTCGAGTTAGCCGGATTCATAGAAGAGGTCATCCATACTGATTGGTCGGCCAACCCTGTAATGGTCCCTAAAAAGGACACCACTGATTTAAGGATGTGTGTTGATTATACTGCCTTGAACTAGGCTTGTCCAAAAGATCCATTCGCTCTGCCTCGAATTGATCAAGTTATCGATTCTACGGTAGGCTCAGAACTCCTCTGTTTTCTCGACGCATATTCCGGTTATCACCAAATCCGGATGAAGGAATCTGACAAAATCAAAACTTCATTCATAACCCCTTTCGGAACCTTCTGTTATGTTACGATGCCCTTTGGGCTGAAGAACGCAGGAGCTACGTACCAGCGCACGATGCAGCGTTGCCTCCATGATCAGCTCGGACGCAATGTACATGCATACGTGGATGATATCGCGGTCATGTCCAAAAAAAGGAAACATTGATTTCCGACTTGGAGGAGACGTTCGCCAATTTACGAAAATACAACATCATGCTTAACCCGAAGAAATGCTTCTTTGGAATACCAGCCAGAAAATTGTTGGGTTTCATCGTGTCTCAAAGAGGCATAGAGGTGAACCGCGACAAGATCAAGGCTATTCTCAATATTTCCAGGCCAACTCGCCTGAAGGACGTACAAATATTAACTGGTTGCATTGCTGCGGTCAGTAGATTTGTAAGCCGGCTTGGTGAAAGAGCGGCACCATTATACAAACTCCTGAAGAAGACCAAGGATTTTGTCTGGACTAATGAAGCTGAAGCTGCACTACAAGACCTGAAGAAAGTACTCTCATCTGCCCCTATCCTTGCAGCGCCGGTACCTCAGGAACCGATGTTGTTTTACATTGTTGCGACAAATAAGGTTGTCAGTATAGTTATGGTGGTTGAGAGACCAGAAGAAAATCAGGAGCACCTGGTGCAGCGTCCGACGTACTTTGTCAGCGAGGTCCTGACAGAATCAAAACAGCGGTATCCGCACTATCAAAAGTTGGCTTACGGTGTTTTTCTGGCATCTCGTAAGTTACGACACTATTTTCAGGAGCATCCAATTACCGTGGTGAGCAAGGCTCCCATGAGAGATATAATCAACAATAGCGATGCCACAGGACGCGTCGCCAAATGGGGTATAGAGCTTGCAGCTTTTGATATTGAGTACAAACCCCGTACAGCAATCAAATCCCAGATCCTTGCCGACTTTGTCGCTGATTGGACAGAGACCAAGGAGAACATGGTCCTCCCTGAGTCGGAATATGGGACCCTCTTTTTCGACGGGTCCAAAGCTCGAGGGGGCTCGGGGGCTGGCGTGGTGCTCAAATCACCCCAAGGAGATAAACTTTTATACGTGTTGCAGATACACTTCACAGCGACAAACAACATTGCCGAGTATGAAGCACTGCTGCATGGAATCCGGATTGCTAAGGATATTGGCATCCGACGTTTGATGTGTTACGGAGATTCGGATCTTGTTGCTCAGCAAGTCTCGGATATTTGTAATGCAAATAAGCACATGGCAGCATATAAAGCTGTCGTGGATGATTTATCTAAATCGTTTGAAGGGTTTGAAGTTCAACACATCCCTCGAGTAGAAAACGAGGAAGCAGATGCACTATCTCGAATAGGCTCTGCGCGGAAAGAGGTTCCGGATGGCGCATTTTTAGAGCACCTCAAAGTTTCCTCGATAAAGGGAGTAGATGAGGAGTATCCGACCAAATCCGACTCACCTTTAATAGCAGTTCTGACTATAATTCCTAGCTGGACTCAACCCTACCTTGATTACTTGGTAGATGGCAAATTACCGAAGACGAGGTGCTAAGCCGGCAGATTATCCGACGAGCAAAAGCCTATACTATTGTTAAAGGCGAGCTCCATAAACGGAGTGTTTCTGGGGTTTTTCAGCGCTGTGTATCTCCGGAAGAAGGAGTGGAAATCTTAAGAGAAATCCACGAAGGCGAGTGTGGTCCCCACGCTGCAGCCAAATCGTTAGTGGCAAAAGCTTTTCGACATGGTTTTTTCTAGCTTACAGCTCAGGCAGATGCCGAACGATTAGTCAAGACATGCAAAGGCTGCCAAAAGTACGCCAAGCAAGCTCATGTTCCGGCTGATCAGCTGTGAACAATACCTATAACATGGCCTTTTGCGGTCTGGGGGCTTGATATGGTAGGACCTTTTAAACGAGCTCCAAGTGGATTTACTCACCTCTTAGTGATGGTGGATAAATTCACGAAATGGATTTAGGCTAAACCTATCACTAGTTGTGACGGAGCAACAGCCAAAAGATTTGTCGAGGATGTTATAATCCGGTATGGTTATCCGCATAACATTATCACGGACAACGGGAGCAACTTTTCCATGGGAGAATTGGCTGAATTCTGTGACGAGCAAAGTATCCGGCTTGACATTGCGTCAGTCGCACATCCACAGGCTAACGGACAAGTCAAAAGAGCAAATGGTTTAATTCTACAAGGCTTGAAACCAAGACTCGAAGCACCAATGAGACGTGCTGCGGGGGCTTGGGGAGAGGAACTACCCTCTGTAATTTGGAGTTTACGAACAACTCCGAACAGGTCAACAGGATATACACCTTTCTTCTTGGTCTATGGCGCAGAAGCAGTTCTTCCTAGTGATTCAATTCAGACTTCTCCTAGAGTGGCCGCGTATGTCGAAGAGGATGCCGAGATTTCTCGACAAAATGATCTCGACTTAGTCGAAGAAGTTCGCATCGTTGCTGAAATGAGATCTACAGCCTATCAGTAGAAGTTACACAAGTATCATAGCCAGAGAGTCCGAACTAGATCTTTCAATAAAGGTGATTTGGTTCTCCGGCTTGTGCAACAAAGAAAGCACAAACTTTCCCCAATATGGGAAGGGCCCTTTTTAGTTAGTTGAGTATTGCACAATGGGTCGTACTACTTAACTGACATGAGGCCAATCAAAGAAATACCTTCTACTAAGAAGAGAAAGAGAGCTGGAGGCAGTACAAATCCGGATGAGTTAGACAGACCATGGAATATTGCTCAGCTATGTCCCTTTTATTCTTAGTTTATCCTTCTTTGTAATCATACATATGTGCATGTTCTGTGTGAAATAAAAGTTTTGGTTACCTCAAAGTTTTTCTGAGAAGTTTTTACCATCTTATTTCCTAATGATCATGACATAATCGAAAATCCCAGAATGCTTGAAAGTACTTTATGCTCATGTTCGTTCTGGTTTAGATTTCCGATTCTAAAAACTGCTACCTTCGGGTATAACTCTAAAAAATTATAGTCTTTACTTGGGTTATTTGTCTGATTGCTGGATGCGGGTATCTTCCGAGTAGTGAATTGTTGGTACTGGAAGCCAGCTTTGTTTCCGAGTTTAAACTGGTTTAGCAATTGAGCTCCGTTGCTCGGCAAAGTTTTCGGCTGAAGGTTTAGCCGGCTCACGAAAGGGACGAGGCGGAAAGCCAGATAAACGATAAGTAGAGACGGAAAAATTTCAAGTGCTTATGAAAACATTTCAAGCACGCAAAAATGCTAAGACAAAAGTGCTGAATAGATAAAAAACTTAGCACTAGCAAAAGTCATAGTACTTAATATTTACAAAACGCATCGTGTTTTTTCTAGAATAATACATAGTTTTCTGATCTATGATGCAGGAGGAGATGAAGGAGCTGACGGCTCGCTGGTTACTCCGCCTTGATAACGTGCCGAGATGTCCGGATCCGAGGTGGTCCGTTCATCGTTGAAAACTTCTTTGGCGTCTTCTTGAGGAGGTGGCGGAGTATCCAAGCGGGTGAAGAAGGGCACCTCGTAGCTGGTCAGGTCAGCTACGTGGCACCCATATCTGGCACAGGAGTGCATGATGGCTTGAAGGTCCTGCTCCTGGCCGTCTTCGTCTACTTTGCAGTACCCTCTGGTCACTTGCCATATCTCCATGTTTCCATGATGGCTCATGACCATGGTGAGAGCGTTCTGCGCAGCAGTCCGCGCTTAGGACATATTCCAGTCCTGAATGAGCTGCGGCATCTCCTTGGCCTTCTCCCGCACCTGGAAGTCCGACATGCTTGGCATGTCCGGAATCCTGAGAGACTCGCCAATGTCCTCAAGGGATTGGCAGTAGTCATGAAGAAGATCACCGACTTGGGTAAGCCGGTGAGTGCGGGGCTCGGACAAGGAGGAGTCCGTCAAGTTCAGAGGACCTATACACAAAACAAGTCAATGAAAATCCGACATTGATGAAAGTCGAAGAAATGATAAATCAGACAGATGGAACGTACCAAGAATGACATCTTCAATCTTGGTCTTCTCCTCCTGGAGACTCTGGAGTTCAGCCCGGAGCGCTTCGGAGAGATTTTTCTCTCTGCCAAGCTCATTCTTGAGGTGCGAGATAACTTTATCTTGAGCGGCAATCTTGAGATCGCGCTCTTCAGTGGCCATGGAGGAGGACTCAAGGACTTGAGCTATGCTCCTTTCATGATCCGCCTTGAGCTTATCCAGCTCTTGGCGAAGTCCCTTGTTCTCCACCACTAGGGTCTTGAGGTTCTCGGCCTCTTCAATCATAGCGATGGATTGTTTCACCAACGCTGAAAGTCAAAAAGAACAACAATTCAGAAAAATTCAACATTGAAAAAGCAAAAGACAAGGTTTGAATCTCGAAATGTTTACCTTCGGCTTCATCCTTGGCTAACTTGAGCTCAGCATTTTTAAGCCAGAGAGCTTTGATTTCTCTCCGCTTATCACAGACATTGGTTAATAATTCCTGGTTATAGGAACATACTTTCTGTAAGTCAGAATACCCAAAGTCAGAAAGCTACTTAAGACTCGGGCTAATATTTTTGCTAAATATTAGCACGAGCCTTGGGGGCTACACTAGTTCGTTCTTTGGCATCCTAATGAAAGCATAAACCCGGATTTCTATATCCTACTTCATGCTTGGGGGCTAGAGGATATGATATAACATAATGTAAAAACAAGAGTTGGAATTCCGACTTACATATTGCTCGCGGGTGAGTTTGTCTAAACCCGCGTTCACCTCAGCTGGCACCTTCTCGGCGAGATTAAGAGGAATTACTAGGGCTGTTGGAAGCTCGCCAGTCCTGATCCTCTCGTCGCGAAGGCGGACTTGAGCGAGAAGGTCAGAGAACTTGACGTCCTCTGCTTCTTGCGCTTCCTCTTCGGGGGATAGATGGATTTTGTCCAGGACTTGCCTGGCCAGCCACTGGATCTCCTCTGCAGATTTCCGGGATAAGCCAAATTTGGCAAGTCCGGGGTTGTTGAGGAGGTTGTCGGCGAAGACTTCAGCCGAGGGATCATTACCCGAAGAGGGTTCACCCTTATCTTGAGCTGACGCACCCACGGTGACGTCAGTGTGCGATCCAAGGATCACATGCGCCTTTGGAGGAGCCGGATCTTCTGTAACAACCGGAGAAGGAGTAATCGCCGGTGTTGCAGAAGGTTGAGGGGCAGGAGTCGGAGGAGCCGTGGCCGGGGAAGCTATGGTAAGCTTCGTCTGTCGCAGGGGCTTCGCAGGAATCCCTTTCCCCTTACCCTTGATGAGAGGCTTTGCTCTGAGAATGTAGTAAAGTCGGAAACATTACATCT
Organism: Avena eriantha; assembly: GCA_910589775.1. Classification (NCBI taxonomy): domain Eukaryota; kingdom Viridiplantae; phylum Streptophyta; class Magnoliopsida; order Poales; family Poaceae; genus Avena; species Avena eriantha. The sequence continues at coordinate 227,015,102 of OU342743.1, read as the reverse complement.
CAGAAAGAAAATCGAGAAAGGTACAAAGGCGGAAATTGTGAATGAAAGTTACCTCTTCACAACAAGCACTTCCTTTGTGCCAACAACCACTGTCGGAGCTTTGCGCTTCTTGAGCGCAAGGTCCGACAATGGGACCACTTTAGTCTCCTGAGAAAACTCAGGAGGATATCCTTCGAGTGGAGCAAGCTCCGACTCGGGGAGATCAGCATGCTGAAAACAAGAAAACATATCAGCATTGCAGTATATAACTTAAAGATTGAAACACGTAAAAGGTGTACTGATGGAAGCTTACCGCTACCACGGGGTTTTCCGCCGTGTGCATATCCAGAGAAATCTCCGGGATTTTCCTCTCGATCCGCTCCTTGATCAGCCACTTGATCTGGCTTATGTAACCTTGGACGGCGTAGGCTTTGGGGCTAATGCGGAGAGAATATTTTTTGGAAGACGTGATGGAGTGCATCAGTCTATCCCCGCGGTACTGAAGTGGCTGGATCCGACGAGAGACCCAGCACTGGACTAAGTCGGATCCTTTCAGACCCTTGTGCTTGATGTGGCGCCCCGCAAAACCACTACTAGATCGTGGTGTTTTTGTGCATTGCATCATCATGACCGCATGCTCATGTCATCATGCCACATTGCATTTGAGCATCGTCATCATCTTGCATGGATTTGTCTAAAACTATTTGAAACGCCTAGTTTTGTTTTCTAAATATTCCCGTCTTAATTCAAATTAAACCCGGGTCTCCGGAATATTTTGTTTCGTCTACAAACAGATTTCAAACGCGCCGTTTTAAACAAGTAAAGTATTTAATTTATTTTTGGGAGGCAGCCCGCTAGGCCCGAAAGCCCGGCCGGCCACCTCCAAACCCTAGTCTAAAAATATCTAATCCTAATTCTACCCAATCCTACCCTACCCAGCCTCCCTCCACCTCACCCTGACCAATCCCCTCCCTCCACCTCACACCTCCACCTCACTCCAGCCAACCACTAGCCGTCACCTCCCCTCACACCCGCCACCTCACTGGTGGACACACACACACACCCACACCACACGGACGCACTCCCACGCGCGCTGCCCGTCGCCCAGACCGCATGCCTCACCAACTCCCGCCCACGCGCACGCCACCCCTGGCCCCTGCCCGTCCACAACCACGCACGCCAACCGACCGAGTCGGGTCCCACCCCGCTAGCCGGGGCGCGTCTCCCCCACCTACCGCCTCCGTCTCTCTCTTCCTCCCTAGATCCCGCTCCCCGCCGCCTCGCCCGCTCGCTCCCCGTCAACCCGCATCGCCGCCGCTCTCGCCACCAACCCCCCTGCTCGCCTCTCCGCCCCCTCGCCGTGGCCACCCTCCCGGCGTTCTCCGTCCTCCTCGCAGGTGCCCTCCACCGCCGCGCGGACCCGTCCTCACCGGCACCGCGGCCTCCCCTCTGCTCCCCGGTCGACCGCCGCGGGCCCCGTCGCTCGCCGGCCTCCCGCGCCTCCTCGGGCCACGACCCCGCCGCCGTGGACCCCCGAGCCCCCGCGCCTTCTCCTTGCCTCCGTGACCTGAGCCTCCGTATCGTGCTCAGCCTGCTCCTGGCCGCCGTCGACCCCGCGTAGCGTGGCCCCTACGCCGTCTGCCACCCCACCTGGACGTCGTCCTCATCTCCTAGCGCCGCCCCGCTCGCCTCGTCCTCCCATGGTCGACCCTGAGCCGCCGTTCTGCGCGCCTTCGGCCAACACCTCCCCCCTGTGCATGTTGCATCACGCCGACGCGCGCCCTCGAGCCATCCCAAGCTCGCCTTCCGGCTATCCGCTCCGCACCGGTCTTCTTCTCAGTTTGGGCAGCGGTTCATGCTGCCAAGACCAGCGGTGTCCTGCTGCTTCGCGTTGACCTACGCAGTACGAGCATCTGTTGTTGTTCCTATATGGGTTGCCAAGTGTCTTAGCTTCTTGTACCTTTGTCTAAAAAGGAATCGTCTATACCAGGGAATCGATTCAAGGCGCTATCCGTTTTGTTGTTGCCTGGCTACTTCCTCGATGCTTGGCTGTGTCATAGGCTCTCTGTTTCGGTGAGGTGTCCCATTGTCGATCCAACACCGCCACCGATAAAAGATGGACAATAAGGACTTCGACATGGAACCTGACAGCGAGGTACTCGAAACACAAGAGGTCATTCGGGGATTCCGAAGACTGCCTAAGACCAGTCTCGGCAAACTTGGAACCGATGAACCATAGGGACCGATCCAAGTTTGTCACCGGCCACGAGCTTGTCATGTATCCGATGACCCGGAGCCTTCCTCCTTCATGGATCCGATGGCCGAGACCCGGAAGACCGATCCCGCCGGACCCGGACCCCCGGAACCCAAGATCTTCCGAACCCAGATGTGTGATCCTAAGCCCCTATTTTTTATAATATGACATTATCAACTATCGCATAATTAATTCTTCATGCATGCATAGCTTTCTGTGGTTTGGGGGCATTATGCCGATTCACCTCATAATTAAATATGGAGTCTATATGCGGGATATCTTTGTCTTATTCCGGACTCCATTTAAATTGGTGTAGCGAACAGATGCCATGTTTCACCCTGTTAATACAACATTTAAATTGCGGGGGTTCTAAACAACTTGAACCGTTTAATTAAATGTCGGGACCCCGGTTCCGCTTAATACTGTCTAGTTGCACTACATCTGCATCATATCATAATCATGCCGGATCTTCTACCGTGGTATTAAATATTGCATCCGGTGTTTCTTCTAGTGTTTGCTTCTTCGCGGATTAGGCCGATGAGTGGATGCGAGTATCGACAAGTTCTTTGGATATGATCCGTCGGCAGTGTTTTCCCAGGCGAGCATCTCTCCCCCTTCTACCTATTTTGCATTTATAGTCTTTATTTCCTCCAGTTGATCTATTTCTATCCGTGTCGCGATGCTTTAGTTTCCGTGCACCAGTTATATCCCGTGCAGCCTCTATATTGCCTTGGACACCTCCTATTACCTGTGTTTGGTAGATAGCTGGCCTTGTGAGTCGTGGTTGCTTGCTCAGGTGCGATCCCGTGTCGTCGAGTACCACAGATGTTGGTATGCTGGCAGATGATTATTGGTGGATATGCTTACTGGGGGAGATGATCATGACTTTAATTACAACTATTAAAATGCTAGCTATAACTAATGCAGAGGCATCGGTGGGCAATAGATGTCATTTGGTTCTTCCACGCCCAGTTGTGTCCCGTAGGACCCCGAGTACTTGATACCTGTTCCTTGATTTTTCGCACTATCCACATCCGGGAGGCCGTGGACCCCCCTGAGCCAGAGCTCGATTCATTTCTATTTCTTGGGGCCACAAACTAGTTTGGGGTTTTATTACTATCCTATACTTATGCCATGTTATTGCTTTATTTTCGATTGTGCGTGGAGCACCTGTACTGTTTAGGATCGTGACACGTTTTCGCTGTATCGACAAGCCCAGTCACACTTTCGGGTTCCCAGTCGTTTACAGCCATCCACACAAACCCTGGGTCCGTTCCGGAGCCGGCCAACTTCGTTGCGGGTAGCTTAGTGGGGTGGCCCCCTGAAATATATCTGAATCCTGTGATCGCTTTGTCGTGAATGCCTCATTGGGTTTTGAGTTGGTTTTTCCGAGGTTGATCGAGTGTGTGTTGCTATTTGTGCACCCCTGCAGGGTAAAACTTTCGGAAAGCCGTGTCTGCGGTTATGGACGACTTGGAGCACAGTATCTCGATCATAGACAAGCATAACTAAAGTAGTGCTATAAATTTGACTTAATATGTGACTAGTAATCAACTCAATTATAACGGAATGGACATTAAAAGTGCCAACAACTGGTGGATCTAGGGTTATTTGTGACATGCTGTACCTGCCTAGTAAGTATGGGAACTCCAATGGAATGTGATAAAAGTGTCAACCACTGCTGGGTTTTGGGATTCCTCAGGACAATTTATATCTGACTAGTAACTGTTCCAACTATAACAGAATGGTAATTAAACTGCCCACTACTTATGCTTCAGGATGAGTCATGCTATATATCTGACTAGTAAATACTACAACTATAATGGAATGAGTAAAATTGCCAACTTTGTGAGTTCCTTGGTCTGACTTCCTCGTTTGGTCTCGAGGGGGAAATACCAGGATGGGTTTGTTTGGTGTTAGTATCAGGTAGGATCCGGATAGGTCTTTCTTATCCCTCTTTGATAACCGCTAGTTGTATCGTGTCTCTATAAGTTGTTTAGTGCCGCTGCGCTGCCGCTTCAGCCCACCATACCTATGTAGGCGAGAGCCGCCGAATTGTAGCCTCGCCGTGTACTGGCCTCAGTACTGACGCTCCTCTTTTTCCTTTGCCCTTTGCCGGCACCCCTTTTGTTTTAGCAGGTTTGAGATCGATGTCGTTAGCAGGGTTACCCTTCCGGCTTGGCCTGGGCAGGGTTATGGACGCCATTGGTTATTCTTTAGGGCTCTTAGCCCCATTTGCATCTTGTCCGTAGTCGGACGCCCTATCGGTTTCAAGGTGATTTGGATCTTGTATTGTATATCTGTATTCTTGACTCGTGGAGTCGTATTGTATATATATCTGTTATGTGGGTCCCATCGAGGACTGTTGTGTAATGGTATTACTTCGTTTTCCACCCGCACGAAAGTGCCTGGTGGGCGTCCTTGAATCGTTTCTATGCGGGTTTGGCGGGAATCGCTAAAACTTGCATAGGGCCGATTCGAGGGTGTTACACTTGATAAGATATTCGATCCTCCTCTAGCGAGGATCAGATTGTCGGTGAGAGCCGGAGCGGCCTTATCCCAGGAAGGCTGGGCTATGGCGGCTCCGTCGACAAAAGCCGGCAAAGCAGTAGCTTTGCCGGGAGCCGGAATATCCCTATGATAGAAAAAAGTGGCTGGCCATTGTTTGACCGAGTCACTGGCAGAAATTTTGGGATATGCCCGGTCTCGTCTAACAGAAAAACTAATAGTACCGGTGATATAAGGAACACCGGCAGTAGTGGAATTTCTCCGGACATGGAAATAGTATCGGAAGAGAAGCAAACTCGGCCTAATGCCGAGAAAGCCCTCGCAAAGCGCAGCATATGCGCTCATCTCTAGAAGAGAATTGGGAGGAAGATTATGGAGTTGAACTCCATAGTGGTCAATCACCTCGGAGAAGAACTCCGAGGGAGGAAAGGACAAACCTCGGTCCAGATGGGTGCCGAAGTGGACACGCTCGCCCTCACACGGATTGGGGACGGTTTCGCCGGAACCGCTCCGCTAGTTGCCGGCGGCGAGAAGCGCCTCCTTCTCAACGTTTTTTAGGCCGTCCTCGTCGAGGGCGCAGGGGATCCAGATTCCCCGGAAACTCTGTTTCTCCTTAGCTGCTTCCGCCGCCGCCACCGCCGCCAGAGAGGAAGAAGAGGATGAAGCCATTTTCTCTCGGGTGGAAAAAGTGGCCTTAAAGTGGCGGCGCTAGGAGCTCTGTGGGAGGAGGACGAAAAGGCTCTGGGCACGCCGGAGGATTGGGAAGAAAGGAACGACGAAGGATTGGTGGAGAGGAGAAGAAGGAATCTAAACCCCTTATATCCACCTACCTGCGCCAAGATTCGTGCAAACGCTACAGTGTAACCGCCACGTGTCGTGGAAAGAACTGGGAAGGGCCCGCGCAATGATTGCGTCGCCTCGATCTCCACGCACGCATTGAAACGGCGCCTCGGTTCCGCGAACCGCGGACCCACCAACGGTCGTGCTGACGGAACGTCTGTCAGATGATGTGACTTGACCATGCTTGTGTCAGGTGGCGTTAGAGACCAAGTTCCGGCTTAGTTTAAAAGCGAGCTGGAAAATCCGAGTAACTAATTGAAAGGTCCGACTTACTTTTAAGACCCGGATCGTATTTTTTGTTATGAAGTTTCAGGAACCCTTCAAGATTCTACAAGCTGAAGATCAAGCTGGATGATGATAAAATCCGACTTTGGATCTTGGAGGCCTCCGGGGGTTACTGTTGGGGATATACTTTCCGGGTATCCTCACAGCTCCTCACTGACCAGGGTGGCCCACTTCGGGTAGAGCTTTGCTTCACGGGCAGCCCAGTTAGGGAGAGAAGACGGAGTCCAATCCGACTACGGGAAGGCCCAGAAGACTTACCGACTTAGGCCCATAATGTTACTTGTAGTTCAAGATGTACTCTGTAACCAACTCTTAGTCATAGCCAGATTGATCTCTCCTGTAAACCCTAGGCCGGATATCTATATAAGCCGTCCTAGGGAGAGCCTTTAGGGAAAGACCAGATAACCTAAGTAGTCTACAATCTCAACTCGCACAGGCGAAACCCTTGTAACCCATATTCCGGCTCTGCCGTATTACTGGATTGCTAGCAGGAGTAGGATCCGTCCAAAGCCGGCGGATTCGAACCTGGGTAAACTTGTGTGGTCACCGTCCCGGAACACCGTACGTCTCACACCCCTCTCTCCCGCATGCCTCGAGGACCCCCTCATGGCGTACTTGTCCTCAAACCGACGACATGTATTACTTAAGATAACCATACGTTCTCGAGGACACATGGGAATACTATCAAGTGCTTTCTCTTCATATAGTTGATTAATCTTCTCTACTTGGATAAGTGTTGTGTGGGTGAACCTGTGCTAATGTACTGACCTTCCTAGGACTAATACATACTTGTGATTATACCCCTTGCAAGAATCCGCAAGTACAAGAAAGTAATTAAGATAGAAACCTAACCACAACCTTAAACTCTGAGATCCTACACTCCCTTGTGCAAAGGTTTACTAATGGGGGTTCAGGTTTCTGTCACTCCGGCAACCCCTACGATTAGTAGCCAAATACACAATGCATTCCCCTAGGCCCATAAATGTGAAGTATCATGTAGTCGACATTCACATGACACCACTAGAAGAATAACACCCCAACTTAAATATCAAACTATCGAATCTTTCTCAACACAATTCCACTACTAACAACATGACTTCTCCCATGTCCTCAAGAACTAAACGAACTACTCACGAGACATCATATGGATCAAGATCAGAGATGAAATAATGATAAGTAACAATCTGAACATGACCGATAATTCAATGGTTCCACTCAATAGCATCAACTACAACAAGTAATCAATACCGGGAAAGTTCCCCCTAAGAACTATGCAAGCTTCAACCTGATTGTTACAGTGGTATGGAGTGGTGATGATGGTGCTGGTGGAGATGATGGTGGAGATGATGATGATCCTGATGAAGTACAACTTGTTGATGGTGTTGATGGCGACAATCTTCCCTCTCCGGGAAGGAATTCCCGCGGCAGATTTCTACCTGCCGGAGAGCTCTTTCTCCCTCTGCAGTTTTCCACCCTGCAGAGGAGGTGGAATCTTTCTGTGGGTGCTCCCCGAGTCTTAGGGTTTTGAGGGCATTATATACGCCAAAGGGCGATGCCAGAGGTGGGCCAGGGTGGCCACACCACCTGGTGGCACGGCCAGGGCTGGCCCGCGCCAGGGGTGGTGTGGGCCCCCTGTGGCCCATCTACACTTCCCCTTCTGGCTTCCTTCGTCTTCTGGAAAAATAGGATTTTCCATGTATTTTCCGGGATTTTCTGATCTTCACGAATTTTGCCTCCAAACAGTGCCTTTTCCATCAGAGTGCTGACTTCAGTGGTCCATCCTCCAAAAGTCATCAACCATGCAAAAATAGATGAAATAACATAAGTATCATCTCTTAATATGAAATATATCAATGAATAATAGTAAATTATGATATAGAATAGTGATGCAAAATGTATGTATCAACTTCCCCCAAGCTTAGACTTCGCTTGTCCCCAATCAAAAACTGAGCTCAATAAACATGACCTCAGGTTTATGGAGTGAAGTGTCGATAAAAGAATACATATAAGAAGCATCACATTCATCAATACATAAATCATAATAGAAGACAACTCACTATTATATAACTTAACTTGCAGTGAGTAAAGGAAACACAATAAAGATACACAAAGTAAATCATAATTGGTAATGGCAAACTTTACTCTTGGTCAAAAGAATAGTTATCAATTTGCAAGAGTTCAAACATAATGGGTTTTCAATGATAGCTTTCAAAGTAATATTCACTAAGATAAGAGCAGTGTGAAAAACAAGGAACATAAGAAACATGATTGAATAAATCATCATATGAATGATTGAAACACAACAACTCAAATACTTGCTTGAGATAGAAAGGAATAGGTTTACTGACTCAACTAAAAAAGTAAAAGATAAGCCCTTCGTAGAGGGAACCAGGGATTTCAAGTTTCATGAAGAGCTTCCAAAAATTATGATACTTATTAGCTTTTAGCTCTCATTACCCCTATCATAAGCATCTTTAGGTGATTAAGGTTAAAGTGAATAAATATGAGGATATGCCTGACAAGTTATAAGCTGAAAATCTCATGCCCCTTGCTTACGAGTACCGAACCTCATGCTACTCAACTCTAGTCACAAGTAAGTTCTTGTCATTGTAAGTACATGTGTATCATAGAGAACCACCAACATGGTACCTATTGCCCCATGATACAGGAGCTTTCCCATATCATAATGACAAGGCAACAGACAATGAGCATCTCAGCGATCCTTTTATTTCCTATTTGCATAGGTTTTTATTTCCTATTTGCATAGATTTGTTTATTGAGGATGCTTCATGAATTGCTCACTATGGTTATGCTGCAAGTTTCCACCATGACTAGGCATGGCTTAGGCTAGCCGCCTAGGCGTTTCTCTAACACATATACAAACTCCATGAGCTTTACAAGCTCCCCTTTTATTTCACAGCGCCGGTATCCATAAGCAAAAGAACATGATATCAACTAAATAAAGTGCAATGTTGAAAGTGTTCCCCATGATAACATGGTTCTGCTAATTCACAACTTACAAAGCGCAAGAATATATGCAACATAGATGGGAACAATGGTTCAAGTTTATTAAGTGCAAGAAAGTAAAGTGTGCCATCAAGTTCGTGAGAGCTTTAATCACTAATTTTCACATAACAAGTTTAATTCGGAAGGTAGATAAAAACATAAATTTATTTGGAATAGCAATAATGCTAATAGCTAGGTATGGTGGACACAAATGGCATAGGTTTTGGTTTAAGGATTGGATGCACAAGAAGCATTCCCTCTTAGTGCAGGTTTTTGGCTAGCAAGGCTGGGTAGCAAGCAGAAGAGTTGAAGGAAACAAACAAACATACAAGTGATAAAACAAACATACAATCTTCCTTGGAAGCACAAAATATCTTAACTAGAGAATACTAAGCTTATGAGCCAATCAAGAAAGAAAGATGGTGAAATTATATTTCAAGTACTTTTCTCTTTTTATTCAATTCTCAAATAGAGTTGCTACTGACCAGAGCCAGGTTTTCCAACACCAACTAAATTTACTTAATGATCCCAAAGTGATACCACTAACAACAAGATCAATCATATAACAGAAATTGCAAACTAATATGAGATGTGCAAAAAGTAAATGATAGAACTTCTCATTAATATTCTATAACGGCAACTCACTCCATGGGATACATAGATAACTAACTAGAGGGGAGATACTTCCACAATGCAAACCATCCTATATGATAACTTCTCTATTCATGATATGACTCTACTTAAAAAGTTAAAAGATAAAATATAAAAGATGTGATACCGCGACACTCCCCCAAGCTTGGAACAAACCAAGGGGATGCCAAAACCTGATGACGAATTACTCCTTCGGTGGTGGTGGTGTTGCTCCCATGATCGGAGTGAGAAAATCCTCCAGGATCTTGCGAAGCCTGTTATTCTCTTCTTGCAGTATATCCACCTTTCTCCTCAGGACTCGGTACTTATCGCAAAACTCATCAGTGGCTCGTAGAGCTTCCACAGCTACAGGGCAGGAACCGAGGTTTAGAACTAGAGGTATCAGCCCCTATCCTTTTATGCCTGCTGACATGCCCTTCACTTCCTCCTCAATGCTCCAATCCATGTCTTCACGCCTAGATGTGATCTTTTCTTCTTCCACCCATCCTACAAAGGTCCTCCGCTCAAGGTTGCGATAGAGCTCGCACCGGCATCACAGCTCATAGTCCTCCGAAAACGAGTCCTGGGACGACATCTGAACAGAACAGATCGAAACGAAAACACGAAAAGAACACAATATACGAACCTCGGGGGATCCGGGGGATTATATATTACGAAGTTTAACAACAAAAGGAAAGTACTGGGAGAAAACGGTCGGAGACGGGCTCCGGGGTGGCCACACCCCCTGGTGTCGCGGCCAGGTGGGCCCACGCCACGGGATGGTGTGAGCCACCCAGGCTCTGTTTCTATCCCTTTTTCGATTCATTAGATAAAAACTGCAAAAATATATCTTGGAAGGTTTTTCACGGACCTTTTCTTACCAGAACTATTACCTATTCGAAAACAGACTCTGCAGGTATCTGAATTTGGTCTTTAATAAATTTTTCTAGAGTCACCATTTGAATAACATCAATATATTCATCTTCATAAACATATTGCTTGAGTCATTTGACCATTCACCATCTTATAACATCATTTTCTCCTACAACTTGGAAATTTTATTCACACAAAACTTCACACAATTCTCATTAGCAACATTAGTGCATGCAAGGTAATAAACCTTTAAGTTAACTTTCAACTGAAATCCATCAAAATATAAGCTACTGAAAAAACTCCTCTCGAAGGCCCAAAAGGAATTCAAAAAGGAAATTGGTTTAAGAGGCAAATGCAGAAATGGCAGAAATCTGTCAAAACAGACCAGCAGGTAAAGATCAATTTTTTCGAAAATCTTATATTGCTCAAATCAAAAAGTGCAAAACGAACGAAACTTAAATAATAACCTGGGGCACGCACACAAAAAATTATAGATCAGTACGACGTTCTGAGATTTTTCACGATTTTTTATAGTGAAGCACAAAAAATCTGTTTCGGGACGGTGACCTCCCCAAATCTTACTTCTCTCTCATTAGAGGCTGATCTTGACACAAAAATCAAACAAAATGGATAAGGAGAGGTTATTGCAGAAGCAATAATTTCCAAGACTCAAATAAACAAAAATAAACTGAAAGCGAAAATATATTGGGTTGTCTCCCAAAAGGCTCTTTCTTTATAGCCATTAAGATAGGCATGATAAATTTCAATGATGTTCACACAAGAATATGGACTGAAGTAAAAAGAGAGCATCAAGAAGAAAATATACACGTTTTTAAGTCTAACCCACTTCCTATGCAAAGGAATTTTGTAAGCAAATAAATTGTTGAAACTAGAGGCTACCAACATATAAAGGCAAAACAAGTGCAACATAAAGACTTTCAGCATAAAGCGAGGAAACTTAATATTATTGAGATGCATAAGAACAATTTTCCCTCTCTCATAGTAACTTTCAGTATCATGCATAAATTTAACGATATAACTATCACATGAACCATTGTAGCAATGATCACTTATTCTGACAGAAAACACAGGGACACTACCTTTCCTAGTTCCATTAGGATGTGAAACAATTTTAGAAGTATCCTTACAAAGGATAATGTGCCCATCTTCTACATTTTTAGTGACAAAGTCTTTCATATTTGCTACTGCAGGTTCAACATCAATTTTTTCATCAGGTTCTATAGCTTTCTTTGTACTTTCGTTAACCATACTAGCTGTCATAGAATGTTCCTTTACCTTAACTGGGAAAGGAATTTTCTGAATGTATGGTTCAGGTAAAATATGATTAGCAGTATAAACTTCAGTATCTCTTGTAGGAACACAATTAACAATATCTTTATATGGCTCATGATACTTATTCCATTTCTTTTTAGGAATTTCAATATAAGAAGCAAAAGCCTTAAAATAATTTGCAATACTTTGAGAATCAAGACCATAAGCATTACTAATATTATGAAAGTCCTTAGTTCCCATAAAAGATTTAATGCATTCATAATTATAATTTATACCTGACTTTCTTCCTTTATCATTCTCCCATGCTTCAGCATTGTCTTGAATACGGTCTAGAAGATTCTATTTAGCTTCTTCTTCCATGCGTGTAAATGATCCAGCACAAGAAGCATCCAATAGATCCTTATCATGAAGAGAAAGCCTAGCATAAAAGTTATTGATAATAATATTGTCCGGGAGCTCATGAATAGGACATTTGAGCATTAGTGACTTCAGTCTCCCCCAAGCTTGAGCTGTACTTTCTCCATCACGAGGCCAAAAGTTATATATTTGATTCTAATCTTTATGAATCTCACTAGGAGGATAAAATTTTGAATAAAAGAGGGGTACAACTTCCTCCCATTCAAGAGATTGGCCATTCTTCAGCAGCTTGTACCATTCCTCAGATCTTCCTTTTAGTGATAATGAGATTAAATTCTTCTTGACTTGATCTGTTGTAATACCTGCATACTTGAACAACCTGCATAATTCGTGTATAAAGAGCAAAATAGTAGTTATCCATAACAAAATGAGTAATTCTTGTAGGTATCTTAACAACCGGGATGGACAATTCCATCTCCAAAATAGTAGTTATCCATAACACGATCAGTAATTCTTGTAGGTATCTTAAAAGTATCATTTTCATCAGGTGGAGGTTCATCTACTACCTTAGCAGTGGTAGTAGCATTACGAAATAAGAAACTAAGTGAATTATCCATATTGAAAATAAAGTAACTAACAGAAATAAACAATACTCATAGTAGAAGTTTCCTTTACCAGTTCCACTCTTCAATAGCGCTTCACTCCCCGGCAATGGTGCCAAAAAATAGTCTTGATGACCCACAAGTATAGGGGGTGTATCGCAGTATTTTCGATAAGTAAGAGTGTTGAACCCAATGAGGAGAAGAAGGTGTTGACGAGTGGCTTGGATCAGGAATTCCCTGTAAATACTTAGTAAACGGATTTTTAGTGTTTTTTGATAATGCAGATAAATAAAGTGCGAGTACATAAAAGACAATACGAATAATTGTAGCAAGTGGCCCAGTCCTTTCTCTAGCAAAGGACAAGACGGTTGTATTACTTAAGATAACCAAACATTCTCGAGGACACATGGGAATACTGTCAAGTGCTTTTGCTTCATATAGTTGATTAATCTTCTCTAGTTGGATAAGTGTTGCGTGGGTGAACCTGTGCTAATGTACTGACCTTCCTAGGACTAATACATACTTGTTCTTATACCCCTTGCAAGTATCCGCAAGTACAATAAAGTAATTAAGATAGAAACCTAACCATAGCCTTAAAGGTGATCCTATACTCCTTTGTGCAAAGGTTTCCTAACGGGGGTTCAGGTTTCTGTCACTCCGGCAACCCTACGATTAGTATCCAAATACACAATGCATTCCCCTAGGCCCATAAAGGTGAAGTATCATGTAGTCAGCGCTCACATGACACCACTAGAAGAATAACAACACAACTTAAATATCAAACTATCGAATCTTTCTCAACACAATTCCACTACTAACAACATGACTTCTCCCATGTCCTCAAGAACTAAATGAACTACTCATGAGACATCATATGGATCAAGATCAGAGATGAAATAATGATAAGTAAAAATCTGAACATGAACGATAATTCAATGGTTCCACTCAATAGCATCAACTACAACAAGTAATCCATACCGGGAAAGTTCCCCTAAGAACTATGCAAGCTTCAACCTGATTGTTACAGCGGTATGGAGTGGTGATGATGGTGCTGGTGGAGATGATGATGATCCTGATGAAGTCCAACTTGTTGATGGTGTTGATGGCGACGATCTCCCTTCTCTAGGAAGGAATTTCCCCGGTAGATTTCTGCCTGCCGGAGAGCTCTTTCTCTCTCTGCAGTTTTCCGCCCGCAGAGGCGACGAAATCTTTCTGTCGGTGCTCCTCGAGTCTTAGGGTTTCGAGGGGATTATATATGCCAAAGGGCGATGCCATAGGTGGGCCAGGGTGGCCACACCACCTGGTGGCGCGGCCAGGGCTGGCCCGCGCCAGGGGGTGGTGTGGGCCCCCAGTGGCCCATCTCCTCTTCCCCTTCTGGCTTCCTTCGTCTTTTGGAAAAAAAATTCCGGGATTTTATGATCTTCGCGAATTTTGCCTCCAAACAGTGCCTTTTCCATCAGAATCCTGACTTCAGTGGTCCATCCTGCAAAAGTCATCAACCATGCAAAAATAGATGAAATAACATAAGTATCGTCTCTTAATATGAAATATATCAATGAATAATACTCCCTCGATTCCAAAATGTAAGGAGCCTAAGGTTTAGTCAAAAGTCAACATATTTTAAGTTTGACCAAATTTATACATGAAAATATAAACATTCACAATACCAAATCAATATCAATAGATTCACCAGAAAGTATAGTTTCTCAAAATATCTATTTGATTATGTAGATATTTATATTTTTTCGTATAAACTTTGTCAAACTTAGAAGATGTTGACTTTTGACTAATGCTTAGGTGCCTTACATTTTGGGATGGAGGGAGTAGTAAATTATGATATATAATAGTGATGCAAAATGGACATATCACCAGCGGGAATGTTTCCTTGCCGGTGGCCGCCAGGAGATGAGGCGGCGGCACGGGAGCCCCAATTCCCAACCCTAACGAGCGGGATGGGTCGATTATTGGAGCGGGGGGGGGGGGGGGGGTCTATTTAGATAGAAAAGGGTAGTCCAGTTAAATGAAACCCTAGCAGTTAACTGAATATTCCTGATAAATTGGCTTGTTAGACCGATTAATCAGCTAGACCAGTAAACCCACCAAATAAGCCCTTTTCATTTCGGCTAGGCCCCGATCTGCAGTTAATCAGCTAGTTAACTGATTTATCGGCCGATATTTAGAACATTGTCAAATACTACACAAGTTTGTCATGTTGGTACGCCCATAATATATAGAAAGCTCCACCACAATATATGCACATGTGATGAACTTGAATTTTATTGCATATATTGCCAACCGTTACCGTTGGTGGAGTTTCCTCTATAAATTCAACATGCAAAGCAACAACAACGATGAAAGAGCACGAGAGGCACATTCTTAAGAACAAAATCAAAGCATAAAACCAACTTCCCTTAAACCCTCTAAAACTTCTCCCCCATTGGCATCAATTTCCAAAATGGGTAAAAGCTCTAGACAACCAATAGAGTGAGAATTCCTACAAAATGTGTACATTTCTCATAGTATGAGTGGAATAAAATACACGTATCCAATGAAAAATACTTGGAGGATTCAAACTAAATTGAGGATCAAAAGATTGCAAAAGGATAACAAGGTTAAGAAGCATCAATGAATGAATCAAGCAATCCAAAATCCCAAAGAACCGCTTGACACAAGGAAGATACCAATGAAAGATAGACATTATTATATGATCGAAAAGGGAGTGTTCTAAATAATATGAGGAGCCCCCCAAGGTTTGTGCATAAATTATAATTTTCATTTGAATACCATATGCACAAATATGGCATCCTCACTCCCTCAACATTACTTACACCAAAAACAACACTAAGAAGAAAAATATGATAAGCACAAAGGGGTGCTATAAATAAAATTAGGAAGCTCCCCAAGGTACGTGCACAAATTAGGTTTTTGTATTTGAATACAATGTGCACAACCTGGAATCCTCACTTCCTCTATTTTACTTAAAAAAACTATGTGCAAAAGATCTTATTCCAAGGCATAAAACTTGCAATAAACAAATCATGGTTGAGCAACTAGTAAGAGACAACATAATAGTAGGCTCAACCACAAGGATGTGTGAGAGGCATGACAAAGCATATTATAAGACTAATACGACGATGAACATTGAGCATCAACATAGTCTTCAATGAATGATATTTCTTAGTATGACCATATGTCACATCCCAAAATTTTCCAAATTTTGAAATGTGAAAAACTTAAAACAAAATAAACAATCAAATCGTTGAAATTCAGAGGAAACAAAAACTTTTGACTATTTAATATAACTCCTCTAAAACCTATGTCAAATAGAATGAATTTTGTTTGTGAAGTGGTGTGCATGTTTTCAAAACCTCAAAATCATGAAGCATGCATGAGCATCTTGACTTGGTTGCATTTTAAAAACCTAAGAGAAGTGAAAATTATCTCAAACCCTAAAACTCTAATTATTTGTTAACACTCAAGAACAACACAAGACTATGGATATATTCCACATTTAAATTATACAAAAGAACTTCTATGTGAGCTAAAAAGATAAGCGGAAAAATTATAAAACTATAGAAATTAGTTTAACTCTATTTGAAGCTCATTTGCTAATTCAAATCTTAGTAAAAAGAAAAACTAAAAGAATAAGCAAAAAGGAAAAAAAACAGCAGCAACAACAGTCGGCCTGCTCGGCCCAAACCCCTAGCCCACTAAGCCCACCCGGTCACCCCTTTCCCCTCTCTTTCTTTTCCTCACCGATCCCCTACACGCCTCCTCTCACTAACGCCCTGGCCCCACTGCCCCGCCACCCTCCACCTCACCGTCTTCAACCAAACGACGAGCAACTCGTTCCCCTCCCCTACCGTTTCTAACTCAAATGAATTCGAGTTAATTCGCACAACTGTGGGAGTAATTCTCCACTCCGACCCCTGCCTCTTAAACCCCAATCCCTCCTCTCTGGTTTCCCCTCAGACACCGCCACCAGAGAGCCCCCAGGCTCTCCGATTTTGAGCTTGAACCGCCGCGGCCATCGACGAGCTTCGACAACGATTCCGGTGAGAACCGACTGCCCCACGCCCTCCTCTCCGTCCTGTGTTTTTCGCCATCCTCGTTCGCATCTGTTAACTCCCTCCGTTCGATTTATCATGCCCCAGGTCGTCGCCACGATCACCATCGGAACTTTTTCTGCCGCCACAATTCGCTGACGAATTCCGGTGAGACACGGGTTCCCGCCGCCCTCTTTTGGCCACCGCTAGCTTGTACAGGACCTAGCCCCACTGACCCCCTGTTTTGTCTGCTCGAGCCCTAGGACGATGCCACCGTCACACGCAAGCACCGACGGCTTCGGCAAGAACTTCGACGAGGAATCCAGGATGAAGCCGAGCACCCCTTCCTCAACTGCGACCATCACCGAGACCACCTCGACCGTCACAACCTCCGGTAATAGTCCACGGTCTGCCAACCCCTTTAGAACCACCGGAGCGCCACCATCCCGACGCGCTGCCCCCACGTGCAAAGAGCCAATGCCGCCAGTTCTTGGCCATACGCTAAGCACCATCCGATTCAGATCCAGTGGCCAGGATTAGATCAGTTACCGAAGGGGTATCGATCGATCTGACCCGCTCGTTATCACTTAAATCCAATGACCCAAGTTGCCGATCCGCCTGAACTGGTATGGACCAATAAGATTGCGCCACGTCAGTTATTGCGTCTATTAAAATTATAAAATAGACAGAAAACATGATTAACTTAGAAATTCAATAACTTTTGAACCACAAATCAGAAAAATACAAATTTGGTGTCCATGGATTCATAAAATTGAGACTTTCACTGCTGAGGCCTTATTTCACCCTTTAGCTTCTAGAAAATTGGAGTTTTAGGCAGAACCTTTCTAGGAGTATTTTACCCATAAAAATTACTTTATAAATTATTTTTGGGTGAATATTTTTGCTATGGATTGTAAACTGAACCCTCTGTCCAGTAAGACCAAAATATAAATTTAGTTTAGTATAAATAATACCGTGGCAATTATTTAAGTAAGAACGGCCTTTCTTAGTGTTACAAAATATTGCTAATTGTTACAATTGCACAAATGGTTGCATTTGTAATCTTGCAAATATAAAATGTTCAGAAAGCACTTAGTAGTGTTCAAAACCTTGTTATAACAATTTGTACAATAAAAATTACCATCTTGCATGCTTGCATATTTTGCAAGATTTTTGTATTGCCATTAGTGCTGATTTTGTGCATGCTTTGTCTTGGTTGTTTTGTTTGATAGATAGTGTGGATTGTCAAGTGTGTTACTGCGAAGAGTGTACCAAAACGACCAACTACTAAGGCAAGTGGCACTATCATCCATGTCCTACTATTTTCATTACACTTAGTGGAATTTTGTAGTATGCATGGTAGGACTACTATGTTACTATGCTATGATATGTCCTATTTAGGATATGATTTGTATCTTTCTTAGTTGAAACATCGTAGTTGTAGTATGCTTAGCCCTGCTATAGATTTGGGGTGGAATATATCATGATATGATCATATGAAGTATTGGAAAAATATATGTTTTATATAATAAAACAAGTACTCAATGAATCACCTGGGTGGAATGTGGATACTCAGTTGTGAATAAGGTGGCAACGAAGGGAACCATATCTATGGCTGTCTCTTTCGTGTGTGCACTAGAAGAATACCACCCATGGACTTAGAGATTGAACATGTTTCTCGTACAATGGCTTCCGTGTACAGCCACATGCTAAATGGGCTCTGGCTTAGTCAATTACATAGTGGAAGACCCTTGCATTGGTACCTCTTCAGGTTAACCAGAATTATGCATTGGAAGTATATCCTTGCATTGGTGCCTGGTAGACATGCTAGCATTATGTATTGGGAGGACTTCTATAGAAAGACTTTGTCACATTCTCGATCTGCCGGTACTCCATCTTGGTGTGTACTAATCCAGCGGCCACTAGTGGCATCAAGACGAGATTGTGTCATGTGGGTAAAGTGTACAACTTCTGCAGAAGATCAAATTCTAAGTACTTAGCTGTGTCCTCGGTTACGGACAACTCTGAGCAACTAAGGCCTGAAGCTATGGAAGACCTCGACATTCCAATTTCTCAAAGTAAAACTTGATGATGTCAGCAAGGGAGTAGAAGCACTTGGAGTTTGCCAAGGAGTTCAGAAAGTTGTTGAAAGTTCAAAACTATTTTGCAAAGATATGATAAAACCATATTGCTTTCTGCAAATAATCCTAAGCTCTACTTAGCCAAATATGCATGTAGTGATAGTCCCACTTATATCCACAAACTAGTGACACTTGCCAATACATTCAAAGTATGACCCTTTGTGGCTGCAACCTATCATGTTGTAGGTTATTCTATTGACGAGTGAGGGTTGATGATAAGGGTTACGAGTCTGCACCCAACATGTTTGCCTGTGGCACATGAAGATGAAGGACTCCATGCTATATAGTTATATCTGCTGCGTTGTTATAAGATAGCCATATGAGCTATGTAAGTTGTAATGAACTATTTTTATTTCTGGATCATGCGATGTAATATGACCTTTGTATCTTGATATTACATCTTAAACTGTGGGTGCTAGCTATTTGATCCAGGGACTAGCACTGTAATCACAGGGATTCGAACCAAGCCAGGTTTGGGTCTTTACACCATACAACTCACACGAAACAACGAAGCTATCAAAAATAGAGAAGTAACATCTCTCATGTGTATACGTTTCTAAGTAGACAATCTCACAAAGATATTGATCCACAATGAAACATGTATACACAACATAGATACTAAAATAAATAGAGCAGGATATCCAATGAAGTCATACAATACACCAATAAGATCTTTGCTTGATAGCATGACCAAAAGGCTCAATTTTCTCTTATTGTATGTTGGTGAACTTCAACCACACACAATTGCAAATACAAAAATTCATGCCAAGACGAAACCTACAAGAGGTTCAAATCAAGATATGTATGCATGAGTAAGAGATACTTGTTACCGAGATATGATTGGTGTGGTGAAGTAGATAGGAGTTCATTGATCATCCTAGCTTGTCTCTAATTATCATTGTGTCTTCACTTCTTCCTTATGAAAGAGACCAGCATCCAATGCATCTCCAATGTACCTAAAACAAAATTTAAGTACAATATGGTCCCCATACTTATTGGGCCCAAAGAAGTTAGAGCAGCTATAATACATAGGAGAGACTCCACAAAAATATGTGCATACTGATATGAAATTGAATTTCATGCATATCATAGCCAATTAGGATTTGGTGGATTTTCCTCTATATACTGGATCATGGAAAGCAAACATGCCATAATATGTACATGTAGTAAATATGCATGCATACAACTTTCAAGAACCAAAAGGAGATGTGATTAAACGAAGAAGGCACACCAAAGTGTGACACGAATAATGGTTGTCCAGATTATATCAACAACCAAATCAACACATGCAAGATCATAAGTCCAACATATGAACTAGACAAAAACCAAAGATCATGAGATGGACAAAAACACAAATGTTTAAGGGTTTATCTCATTCTAAAAGGTTAAAACAAGAAACAAGGCATGTGACAAAACCAACTCCCCAAAATAGCAAGGTTCCAACAACCAAAGGAAACTCTCCACATTTTCATGATGGCACAAAGTACCAAAAATGAAAAGCTTTATCATCCAAAGATACAAAACACGATATGGATCAAAGCAAGAAGCAGAAAAATGAGTGTTATAAATAATATAGGAGAACTCCCCCATGATTAGTGCATTATTTAGTATTTTGCATTTGAATACAAAATTCACACACACGGGATCATCATATCTACCTACATCAAAATAGAGCACTAAACAATTTCAAGTCAAATCAACATCCATAAGAGGAAAAAAACATACAACTAGAGAATATTAATGGACATATAAAATTTGAATTTATCATGAGTATGACATACCACATAGAAACAAGATAATATTGCAATATCAATACTAAGTGATATTCCTCATGTATGCATTTTTAGGATCGTGGAATGCCCAAAGCACACCACTCCCCCAAAATGGGATAGTCCATTAATTTCTCGCAAGAGCCAAATAGTATTAAAAGTAGATTCAATAAAGGCTCAACACAACAAAACAAGTACATGGTGTGGAAGCCAACATACACAAATAAACTTGATAACTCAAGATAAGTAAGTGGTCATGCACAACATATACAAACACATGCAAGGTACACAACCAACACCTGCACAAGGGGCGAGTAACTTTCAACGTAAATGAGTTAAGAACATGTTACCGCAAGAAGGAGAAATGGATATATGATAGAGATATGATAATCCAAATGACTTGGCTTGAGAGAATATAATTGATGAAGTTCCCTTAATTCGTGATGATATAGCCAAGTTTCCAATGCCCTCGAACAACACCTATTGATCAAGTTTTAGCTTGTTGGTCCCCAACCAAGTTGGGTCCTAAGAAGTTAGTCACAATAGGCTTGGCAACCCAAATGGTTCTTTTCTTGACACCACATTGGGCACCAACATATTTGGCAAACACATTGCCAAACTCATCCTTACAAAGATAATAAACATTATCAATCATGATAGGGTTGGATGAGGAGTTACCTATAGTGCATGAAGAATATATGTGACCTTTCTCATGACATATATATAACAAGTTATTTTGTTCCCTTTCTTCACACTTGATTTCTCCACCATGGGAGTATTATCTTGATTCTTATTGGGAAGTGGCCTTTCTTCAACTTGAGGTAGACCATGACCTTGAACTTGAGGCCTCTTCCCTTTTTTTTCTTCTCACTAACAATCTTATTCTGCAATGGGCAATATCTAACATGGTGCCCTTCAATTTTGCACTTGAAGCAAACAATCCTGGCCGAATGTTTTACTTGTTCTTGTCCCTTCTTATTGTTGCTATTGAACTTCTTCTGGTTAGTGGACTTGTTCTTGACATTTCATTTGAATCCAAGCCCACTCTTGGCATTGGGGGATTTTTGCATATTCAACATTTTTTCAATTTTGGACTTCCCTTCATGAATATTTTTCAAGTCATTCTTCAAAGAAGTGACTTGAGCCCTTGAGCTCATTTATTTCCTCTACATGGTCAATATCAACAAAAAATACTAGAGGAAATAGATGATTCATTGTTAGAGCAACAAGGCAATGAATGTAATTCATCACAAGATATATCAATAGCATGAGTGGATGAATTACAAGGACTAACACATGGCAATATGACATTTGTAGTGGATATAGTGCTAATGTCCACATGAGGCTCATTAGATGTTACTTTTGACATAATAGCCTCATGAGCTAATTTTAGCCTATCATGGGAGGCTAGAAGATCCTCATGTGAGCTTGATAGATTACCATTACTTTCTTCCAAGATCCCATACTTGCTAGTTAGCAAAGCGAGTTGAGCCTTTAGCTCAACATTCTCCTTCAAAATAGACGCTTCACAAAAATAGAGTTAGTAGCACAAGCATCATTATTAATTGCAAGAGGTGAGGGCAACTTGGAAAGCTCTTTTGAGTATGAAGCTTTAAGTTGCTCATGTGACTCGGTGAGTTTGATGAGCTCACCCTTGATGACCCTAGAGCCATTTTTAGGTGCTCAAAATCCTTAAGGAGTTTAGCATAAGCAATTTGAAGCTCATCATTTTTACTTTTGAGATCTCTTGCCACCCAAAGATATCTATCATGAGATTCCTTCACTCTAGAAAACTCTAGAGCAAAAGCCTCCTCAAGATATTCCTTAGTGGTTTGTTACTCTTCAAGAGATTCATTTAGATTAGAAATTTCATTATCATACTCACGCTCAAGGCTACTCATTTTGTCAATGATGTTCTCATGCTCCTTAACTTGAGCTTCTAAATTATCAATGTGTTCCTTGATCTCAATATCAAAACCCATGATTTTAACGAAGTTAGAGCAAGCAATATTATTCTTAACAAGGGCACAATAAACAATCTCACCCTTTTCTTGTAACGAATCAACATCAATCTCTTCTTCCTTATTATCCCCAGCCTCATCATTATCGCCCTCATCATCACAAGAGGTATTGGATTCTAAAGTAGGATATACCTTTGAAGCCTTAGCCATAAGGCATAGGTGGGTACTATGAGATGATCGTGAAGAAGAATAACTTGAAGCTCCATTCAATATATTATCTTTACCCATAGAATCTTAGGTTTCCCCTACATTGTTAGACACAGAACAACTAGAGGAAATAGAAGCATTTTTATCATGGAAACAAGGTATAGAAAGCGTATCATCATGAGATTCATTAAAGAAACTCACACATGATATGCAAGGACTATCAACACGAGCATGTAAATCATATATAGTTCTAGAAGTGTTTATGTCGAAAGATGAAGCATTCTAATGAGATATAGATGAAGGATCATCAAAAATAAGCTTACAATCAACATTGCAATTTTAATCACCACTCACCATATCATTACATTGTGTCTTGACACACTCCGGTAAAGTGGATGAAGATAAGAACTTATCACAGACAGAAGTGAAAGCAATACCATCATCCTCAATAATATTGGACACATCATATTTATCATGAAGTTTTGTCCATAACTCATGATAGCTCCAAAAAGATATGATTGAAGAAGTAACTACATGTCTCAAAGCATTAACAAGCACATTAGATGCTTGAGCATTGAGATATAAGTTTTTATCGTCCTCACAAGATAGGTTTAGGAAATACATTAGAGGAGGAAAACCTATATCTACAATTCGCTCCAAATTTGGGTCCATGGACCGAAAATGATTAAGCATCCGATTTTCCAAATCTCATAATATGTGCCATCGAATATGAAAATGTCATTGGGCACTAATCCCCTAGTCGACATATTTACTCTCAAGGCCGTGAATCCTAAAATGAGAGACTAGGCTCTGATACCAATTCAAATATAACACAGATGCCGCCTAGAGGGGGGGGGGTGAATAGGTAGTTTAAAACTTTTATGAGATGGGATTAACAAAGGCGGAATAAAACTAGAATTTACTTTGCCAAGCACAAAAGCTATATAAACTACAGTTCACCTATGTGCACCAAAAACTTATGCTAAGCAATACAAGCAACTATGTGATATCTAGATATACGACTTCAAACATGAAAGCTATCACAAAGTAAAGTGCATAAGTAAATAGCTCGGGTATAGAGATAACCGAGGCACACAGAGACACTGATTTATTACCGAGTTCCTCCCATAAAGGGAGTACATCTTGTTGGATGGGTGGACGGTACTAAGACCACCATTCCACAAAAGGCCTCACCCTATTCTCCTGTGAACCTCACCACAAGAGGCACGGTTCACTTCTTCACTATCCGTGCACTTGTCGGTGGCAATCCGTAACCTCTCACAAAGATTGGGGCACTTCTCCACAACTCAATTGGAGGCTCCCAACAAACAAGCTTGGGGAAAGCTCCACAACTTAATTGGAGGCCCCAAGTAATCCAAAGACATGCAAAACTAATAAACTGTCTAGGGTTCCAAGAACCTAAGAGTAAAAAGCTTCTCACCTTTTACCCAATCGAATCCTCACCGAGAACTCAAACCGATGCACCAAATGCAATGGCAATAACACAAGAAGTGCTCAAGTCCTTCTCTACCAAATTCCACCAAAGCTACAAAAGCTAATGGGAGAATAAGAGAGGAATAACACAAGAGGAAATCCACAAAAGAAACCCCAAGATCTAGATCCCAAGATGTTCTCCTCACATAGAGGAGAGATGGATTGGTGGAGTTGTAGATCTAGATCTCCCTTTCAAATCCCCCCAAAAGATACAAGAAATATGGGAGGTATTGAGAGTATTTGCAAGCTTTTGAAGGTTAAAACAATGGAGTAGAGAGAGAATGCAACCAACTAGCCTAAGGAGGAAGAAGGGGTCTATTTATACCCCTCCCAACGAAATATGACCGTTTGGGACCTCCTAGGCCGGATAATCCGCCCCTCCCCCAGATATTCCGAGTTCCCCGGGCCAAAATATGGCTAAGGACCTCGTGGTGTACCCCTCAGTATAGGGGGGAAGATATTTGGGGCGGATATTTGCGCCGTATAATCCGCCCCTCCGAAAACTGACAGAAATAGCAAAACCAAAACAAACATAACTTTTGCATCTAGACTATGATTTTGATGATCTTGGGATCGTTTTGAAGATAGTAAAAAGATCTATAAGATAATGAAGTAAGCCATTATATTACAACAAGAGAGTATAGAACCAAATGATGAAAGGTTTAACCTATCTATAAAAGACAAATCAGTAAAACCTCCAATATCGAAAACACAATAGATAATGCATATGAAATCTGTTTTCGATGAACTTGAGCTTGTCATGGAGATTAACACAAGATCTAAATCCTATCATGGATAAAAACAAATAATACCAAGAAAGATTGAAAGGGCATGTATTCCCCCATGTGTGGTTTTGGTAATTAATGACAATGCCCCCATGTGTGGTTTTGGTAATTAATGACAATCTCTATGGACTAATGTGTAAATTGAGTTTCACTTGTGGGTTTGTCCATTGGCATCGCTTGGACCATGTGTTTGGTTCAAGGTTGAAAAATAATAAGATCTAGTATGTCTTGAAGAAGAAGAAGATGGATTTCCTGATGGCAATCTTCAAGACATCTTCAAGAAATGAAGTGCAAGCTCAAGTTGCGCCATCTCTAGAAGATCTCATGCTTGGAGCTTGCCATCCTCGGAAATCATGGAATGATGAAGACAAGTTTGAAGAAGAGGTTTCCCTATGGAGTATGGGGGAGCATTTCTTAAGTCTTCATCAAGCAAGAGAAACCTAGTGCAGTCAAGAAAGGCGATCCATCTTGAGAAGGACAAGACGGTCTACATCAAGCTCATGTGGAATGCTCAAGGCAAAGGTCTGATCTTGATAGGTTTTCTATTTTACCAGTCTCTTGTAGTATTGGGAGACCGGGTTTAGGATAGATAGTTGTACTATCAAGAGGGGCTCTCGACTCTTGAGTGGGTGACTCATTCGTATCTTTCGGAGAGAGCTCAAACCTTTGCATACATAACATCATCTTTCTTGGTTGTTGTTTGGTTCTTGTCTATGTGAGGATCTAGATCTTGTGGTTATCATCATAACAAGCTCTAGTTCATCAAAAACGGATTTCCCTTGAATATCTTATTGTGTTTTTGATCTTGCGGGTTTTCCAGCTCCACACCTTGGGAGATATCTCACATATATATATTAATGATATTTTCTCCCTTGGTGATACCCAATATTTCCAACAAAATTGGATTCTACACGTCATTATCTTTCCAACAAAATTGGTTTCATATCTTTTGGAGTTCGGATGCGAAAGTTGTGGCAATTTTGGTTCTAGAGTTTTTGCCTGACCGGTAGTTCCGGCGGGCCACCAGTAGTACCGCTAGGGAATTTTGCCGCCGGTAGTACCAGTGTAAATTCCGTCCCAACTTCCGGTAACCCCGATTTTGGTTCAGCACCTTCTCTGTTTTGGTCACGCCTATTTGTCGGAACTTCGACTGGAATTTTTGGCGGTAGTTCTGGCCAGGTTTTCTCCCTCTTCACACCTTGATTTTGGACCATTGGCTGGGTGCCACCGGTAGTACCAGCCACCCACCGGTACTACCGGTCGTGCACGAGTCTGTGAGTAACGGGCAGATCGGGGAGCCCTTTAAAAGGAGCTCCCCTTCCCCTTCATGGGGTCACTTGTTCTTCTTGGTTTTTTCCCGTCTCTCTCCTCCATTATTGACCTTGAAGAGCTTACCCTCTCCCCTTCCCCCTCCTATGATTCTTGCATCTTTTTGAGGGATTTGAGAGAAGAGATCTAGATCTACAACCCCACCAAACCAAATCCCTTCTTTGTGAAGGAATCCTTGGGATCTAGATCTTGGAGAGTTTTGTGTTCTTCCTCTCTTATTCCCCCAATAGATTTTGTAGCTTTGGTGGAATTTGAGAGAGAAGGACTTGCCTCTTGCATTTGGTGCATAGATTTGAGTTCTCCTTGGAGTTTTGGCGAGTTCAAGCTCTTGGGCTTGTTTCTCTTGGGTTCTTGGAACCCTAGACGGTTGTGTGGAGTTGTGGTGGGTTCTTGAGTGCTCCAATTGAGTTGTGCAGATTCCCCAAGCTTGTTGTCCTTTCATGGCATTGTGGAGCCTTTGTGGCGTTTCTTGGGAGCCCTCCAATTGAGTTGTGGAGTTTTCCCCAAGCCTTGTAGGGGTTTGGTGACCGCCCTCAAGTGTCCCATAGTGGAACATGAGTAGGCCTTTGTGGTGATCTCACGAGAGAATAGGGTGAGCCTTTTGTGGCGTCGATGAGTTGTGTGGCTTCGCATCCTCGGTGAGGCCTTGTGTGGCATTGGGTGAGCATCGAGCCACCACACCTCGAGGTGAGCCATTTGTGGCATTCGAAGTACATTGCGCCCCCGCACCTCTCCAATGGAGATGCAGCTTCTTTGGAAGTGAACTTCGGGAAACAAATCATCGTCTCCGTGTCCATCGGTTATCTCTCAACCAAGCCCTTTAGTTATGCAATTTACATTGTGATAGCCATCGTGCTTGAAGTATTATATCTTGCTATCACCTCGTTTCTTCTCTTGATTAGCATAGGTTGTTGGTGCACTTAGTGAACCTAGTGAATATAGGTTTTGGCTTGATAAATTAAACGTTAAGTTTTATTCCGAATTTATTAGAGCCTAAAACGTAATAATTTTAAAATGCCTATTCACCCCCTTCTAGGCGACGTCCATTTCCCTTTCAAATATGATGCCAAGTATGCAAAGGTTTGAGCTCTCACCGAGGGATATAATTAATTTACTCACTCGAGAGCCCCTCTTGATAGTACGGTTATCTATCCTATAAACCGGTCTCCCCAACTAACACCACGAGACCGGTAAGAAAGAAACCCTATCAAGATCATACCTTTGGCTTGTGCACATTCCACATGATCTTGATGTTGATGATCTTCTACACCTCAATCTGGAGCACCTTTCTTGATTGCGCTAGCTTGGCGAAGACTTCGAATTTGCTCCCCCATACTCCACTATGGAAGAGCCTCTCTTTGAGGCATATATTCACATATCCATGATCACCATAAGGATGGAAAGCTTCAAGCATATGATCTCTTCGATATGGCACATCTTGAACTTGCACTTCATTTCTTCTTTCTTTATTGTGTTGGTGTCTTGTAGGTACACTTGAGATCATCTTATTCTTCAAGACACACTTGCCATATGATCAACTCATACTTCACCAATCTCTGGATCATTCCTTGAAACCTTGATCAACACTTGATATTTTTCACTTTCTTCTTCTTCCAACCTTGAAGCCAACATATGGTTCAAGCATTTCCTATGGACAAATCCTACAAGTAAAAATCAATGCAAACATAAGTCCATAAATATTGTCAAAAATTACCAAAACCACACATGGGCACACATGTTCTTTCAACCACATGCCTGCTTCACAACCTTCTTAGTAGCCTCTTACTCTTTGGCAAACCTAATCTCTTTCTCATCTTGAGGTGTGTAGATTGTCTTCAAAAATATTGTCCAGAGAGGATAGATACCATTCGCTAGATAGTACCCTTTGTCACAGGGGTGACCATTGATCTCATAGTTGTCCATTGGAGTATTGCCTTCCGCTAGCCTAGAGAACACCGGGGAATGCTGAAGTATGTTGATGTCATTGTGAGAGTCTGCCATGCCAAAAAAAGAGTGTCAAATCCATAGATCTTTTGATGCAACATCCTCAGGTATGACTGCGCATACTTTTTCATATCCTTTGTATTGACCCTAGCAAATAAACAAACATTTATTCCACTCCTAGTGCATGCAATCTATACTTCTAGGCATAGCATGACATCCTTTGTGATCATTGATACCTTCGATCCGGATTTATGGTAGTATAGTGTCTTTTCCCTAGAATACCTAGGTTTGTTAGACCTTGGGAAACAATTGCGATAGGTTAAGGGGCGTCTGCAAGACTTGCTAGTTTGCTTCAATCTTTGTTTACCGGACCTTTCTAGCTTGCTTTGTTAATGGGTTGTATCAATGGATGGAGATAGCCCAGAGTTGAGGTTTCACCTACAACTATGCATACATATGGGATAAAGATGAACATTCATGTGTAAATGATCTAATATATTAGGATTTGTGGGAAGCACAACCATAAATTCAAAAGCTCCTGCAAGTCATAAAAATAACATAAAGTTTCTTGATCCAACCGTTATACCACGAAGCACCGGGGAACTAACGATTATTAAGTAAAAATAGACCAAAGCATTGAGATCAGTGATGTTGCTATTGTTCCCAAGTGGATCACTAAACGACTACTGTACTCCCCTTGTTGTCACCTTATTTCACGCGTAGGCACCGTTTACCACACATGTCACCTCAAACCTTGATGAGTCCTCGCTCGGGGTCTTGGGTACCTGACAATTCCTTGGATTGAGGTAAGATACAGTGATACAAATACAACTCTTCTATGAAATCACCACACAATATTCCCATGTAATTAGATGCAAATAGTTGCTGCAAGACTATTACCCAGCCCGCAACCCATGAGGACTACTCACTCATAATAAGATCATGGATATAAAACATTGTAGAATTAATTAGATCAATACCAAATATCCTTAAAATAGTTACCAACCGTGAGTAGATCTTGAATACAAGTTATGGCTATGGCTATGGACGGAGATGGACATGATGAACTATGGAGGTGGTGAAGTAGTGGATCTTCCTCAGTGTATTTTCATATGCAATCTGCAAGTGGCGGATCTCTCTGCAGTGGTTGGGAATCTCGAAATATATATGGCCCTTCATGGAAGTTGCTTGGTTTTACCTGGCGAAGCCACCGCCGTATGGTACGGGCGGACGGTACGAGCAAGCTCTGCCCATACCGATGCTCGTTAACTCTTCTAGTTGACGACATTCGGTCTTTGTTGAAGTGGTGGTGTTGGCAACGTGTGATTCTCCCTTAATTGCTCCAGATTTCACCATAAAAGAGTGATTTTCTGCACATCACAATTCAAAACAAGGATTTTCAAATCTTTGCAATAATTAGTTATTAGTGGTAAGGGTAGAGAGATATTTTTATCAATTGATTGACTTAATATAAGATTTGAATGCAAATAAAGATGGCTATTTTCACAACCATCAACATCCCCAAGCTTAAACCTTGACCATCCTTGAGCAAAAAAAATCATAAGGAACTCAGTGTTTACACTGAAACACCAAGAAAGCAAGTTCACTTACAATTGGTAGTCCCATGCGACCAGCACTTCTTTTCACCTGAATTCTTAGCATAGAAATTGTAATGGCAAGAGTATTATACAAGCTTTGTTAAATCAAGACAATCAAAATAAAGGTTTTATAAGCATGAATAACTAGATGTGAAGCAATTGTTCTAATTCCTCTAGTTAACTCTCAGATTGCCAAGGAACACTCCAAGTTTTCATATTAGCATATTAAGAGTGAGAGATCATGTCAAACGAAGCATAACATTGGAGTGTCTCATTATGTAACACCCTAAAATCGGCCCTATGCAGGTTTTAGCGATTCCCGCCAAACCCGCATAGAAACGATTCAAGGACGCCCACCAGGCACTTTCATGCGGGTGGATAACGAAGTAATACCATTACACATCAGTCCTCGATGGGACCCACAGACATATTTATATACATCAATGACTCCATGAGTCAAGAATACAGATATACAATACAAAGATCCAAATCACCTTGAAACGATAGAGCGTCCGACTATGGACAAGATGCAAATGGGGCTAAGAGCCCTGAAGAATAAGCAATGGCGTCCATAACCCTGCCCAGGCCAAGCCGGAAGGGTAACCCTGCTAACGACATCGATCTCAAACCTGCTAAAACAAAAGGGGTGCCGGCAAAGGGCAAAGGAAAAAATAGGAGCGTCAGTACTGAGGCCAGTACACGGCGAGGCTAGAATTCGGCGGCTCTCGCCTACATAGGTATGGTGGGCTGAAGCGGCAGTGCAGCGGCACTAAACAACCTATAGAGACTCGGTATCACTAGAGGCTATTAGAGAGGGGTAAGAGAGACCTATTAGGATCCAACCTGAAGCTAACACCAAGCAAACCCATCCTGGTATTTCCCCCTCGAGACCAAACGAGGAAGTCAGACCAAGGAACTCACACAGTTGGCAGTTTTACACATTCCATTATGGTTGCAACAATTACTAATCAGATATAGATAGCACGAGTCATCCTGATAGCATAAGTAGTCGGCAGTTTTAGTTAACATTCCGTTGTAGTTAGACCATTTACTAGTCAGATATCATTGTCCTGAGGAATCCCAAAACCCAACAGTTGTTGTCACTTTTATCACATTCCATTGGAATTGCAATACTTACTAGGCAGGTATAACAAAACAATCTAGGTCCACCAGTGGTTGGCATTTTTAATATCCATTCCGTTATAGTGAAGCTGATTACTAGTCAGATATATTTAGTCAAATTTATAGCACTACTTTAGTTATGCTTGTCTATGATCGAGATACTGTGCTCCAAGTCGTCCATAACCGCGGACACGGCTTTCAAAAAGTTTTACCCTGCAGGGGTGCACAAATAGCAACACACACTCGATCAACCTCAGAAAAACCAACTCAAAACCCAACAAGGCATTCACGACAAAGCGATCACAAGATTCAGAAATATTTCAGGGGGCCACCCCACTAAGCTACCCGAAACAAAGTTGGCCGGCTCCAGAACGGACCTAGGGTTTGTGTGGACGGCTGTAAACGACTGGGAACCCGAAAGTGCGACTGGGCTTGTCGATACAGCGAAAACGTGTCACGATCCTAAAAAGTACAGGTGCTCCACGCACAATCTTAAATAAAGCAGTAAGCATGGCATAAGTATAGGATATTAATAAAGCCCCAAACTACTTTGTGGCCCCAAGAAATAGAAATGGATCAAGCTCTGGCTCAGGGGGGGTCCATAAGGCCTCCCGGATGTGGATAGTGCAAAAAATCAAGGAACAGGTATCAAGTACTCGGGGTCCTACGGGACACAAGTGAGCGTGGAAGAACCAAATAACAACTATTGCCCACCGATGCCTCTGCATTAGTTTTATCTAGCATTTTAATAGTTGTATTTAAAGTCATGATCATCTCCACCGGTAAGCATCTCCAACAATAAACGTCTGCCATCATTCCAACAACTGTGGTACTTGACAACACAAGATCACACCTGAGCAAGCAAGTACGACTCGCCAGGACCGCTATCTACCAAACACAGATAATAGGAGGTGTCCAAGGCAATATAGAGGCTGCACGGGATATAACTGGGATACGGAAACTAAAGCATCGCGACACGGATAGCAATAGATCAACAGGAGGAAATAAAGACTATAAATGCAAAATAGGTAGAAGGGGAAGAGATGCTCGCCTGGGAAAACACTGCCGAAGGATCATATCCGGAGAACTTGTCGATACTCGCATCCACTCGTCGGCCTAATCCGCGAAGAAGCAAACACTAGCAGAAACACCGGATGCAATATTTAATACTACGGCAGAAGATCCGGCATGATTATGATATGCATGCAAGATGAACAATTTAATATGCGACAACTTTTATATAAGGCATTTATAAAATAGGGGCTCGGAATAGATTCACACATCTGGGGTCGAAGGTCTTGGGTTCCGAGGGTCCGGGGTTCGACAGGGTTCGACGGGGATCGGTCTCGACGGAAACGCTCTCGGACCACGGAGTAGATCTTGTCGCATCCGGGAAGAAGGACTTGGTTTGGCGTCGGGGGCGCATCGGATTTGCCCTGGTCAGGGTCGATCTTGTCGTCGCGAAGATCTTCTCAGGTCCACGTATCGGGTCGGTCTTGGCGTTCGGGATGAAGAACTTGGCGTCCTTGAGGAAGTACTTGGCGTATCCGTGTCGACGACCTTGGTGTCCGGGTTCTCGGGCATCGCAGCCGGGAAGGAGAACTTGTCGCATCCAATGGATCGGTCCTCGGGGACGAAGAACTTGGCGCGCCCGGGTTCGGTCTTCGGATCATGTCGACGGTCTTGTCGTTTCGCGGCGGAGATCTTGGCATCTCGGGTCTAGGCGTCTTTGATCGATGGCAAACTTAGACAACATCGGGTTCCAGGTAGCACACACAACATCTCTTCACGGTCATTGTCTTATCATCACCACAACAACATGGCCTTCGGGTTGCACACTCCTCTTCACATCATCTGTAGCTCACTACCTCATACCATCGCCGCATCATATTGTTGCAGGGCTAGCACACACGGAGGACAAGAGAGGTACTCGTAAAAAAAACAGAGAACATACGCAGGTCACAGTATGGAACAGAGGAGGGCTGGACCTCATGGTGCTCGCGCGAGAGGCAATGAGGCGGAGCTCGGCCGTGCTACGGGTGGAAGACGGCGGCGGGGAGGCACCATACTCGCCGCAGCGAGGGCTCGGGTCTGGAACCGGAGGAGCAAGGGCAACGACGAGAGGGACGAGGCGAGGCCAGGGCTGCGGGAGAGGAGGGCGGTACCGCATGGGCCGAGCCGGCAACACGACGGTGGCCAGAACAGAGAGGGGAGCCGAGGAAGCGCGGGGAAGGACGCACAGTGGAGGCCGCGCGGGGACGACGAGGCTCGCGGGCAGATACCCGAGGAGGAGGCGGCGAGGGAGAGGCGAGGGGGTCCGAGGCAGAGGAGAGAAGGGCGGCGCGGACGGTCGTCGACGCGGGGAAGGACGGCCGAGGAAAAAGCTCGAGGTCGCGGACGAGGGGCGGGGGAGCTCGCTGGCGGCGGGGTGGTGCACGGTGGTGGGGGACTAGACGAGGAGGCCGCGGTGGACGGCGGCGTCGGTGACGGCGACGTGGGGGAACCGCGGCGGGGCAGCCCGTCCGGGCGGCGGCTCGGTGAGGCGAGGGGGAGAGGCCGAGCGGCGGCCTGAGGCGCTCAGGGGGCGGCGGTGGATGGGGAAAGTGTGCCAGGGGGAGGCCGAGCGAGGCGGGGAAGAGGAGAGAGGGACGCGCGGGAGGAGTGGGTCCAGGGACAAGAGGTGGGCCCGCGGGGAGGGAATCCCGAGGTGGGATTTGTCGGGAGGTGGGGATGGGTGCGTGTGTGCCTGTGTACACGCGCGGTGGAGTGGGTTGGTGGCATGCGACGGGGTGGGCCAGGGCAGCCGCGTGGCAGGTTGAGCGCGCGCAGGTGGGGTGGATGTGTGGCGTGCATGCCCTGTGTGTGTTGTGTGTGTGGGGGTTGGGACAGGGGCTGAGGTGGCGAGTTGTGATTGGAGGGAGTGAGGTGGAGGGGGGCTGGGTAGATTAGGTTTGAGTAGATTAGGGATTAGACTAAGTTTTAGTTTAGGGCTTGGAGGTGGCCGGCCGGGCTTTCGGGCCTAGCGGGCTGCCTCCTAAAAATAAAAGAAATATCTTATTATTTAAAACGGGGCTTTTGAAAACCGTTGGTAGACGAAACAAAATAATCCGGAGACCCGGGGTTTTAATTTGAATAGAGACGGGAATATTTAGAAAACAAAACTAGGCGTTTCGAAAATAGTTTTAGACAAAACCATGCATGATGACGTGACGATGCTCAAATGCAATGTGGCATGATGACATGAGCATGCGGTCATGATGATGCAACACACAAAAACAACGCGATTTTCTAGTAGTGGTTTTGGCGGGGCGCCACACATTAACACCCACTTCAATAAATTAAGACTATCAGAATTCTTCTTTTCTATTATTTGCTTCTTCAAGAACTTTTTAACTTAGTAGTAACTATACCATACCAAAGGTTTAGTGATTTTAACCGGAATGTGTAGGCTAGGAAACCATTCCGTTCAATAGAGTTGTTCTTTCTTTTGCTTGCAGACAATGAGAGTGCCATACTTTTAACCATTATAGCAGTTGCTTGCTACAACTGTTCATTCAACTCATAGCAAAAATCCAAGTGTTTCCTTTATACAGATCATTCGTAGTCCGGCGGAGTTGTGACATATCAGGAGTGCGATAGTGGTGTAGACACGTGTAAAGAAATACCATACTTTGATTAACAGGTCAAGTTTTGGCATGTATATCAATTATCGCTAAGCATTAATTACATCAAACAAAATCCTTTCAAGAGTACCATCAAGTCTACTATTAAATCTATGGAGTTGAGTGTCTTCAAGGTCAAACTCTTAAGACAATTAAACATCACACAAGTCATAGTTTGAGACTTTTTCTTATTGTAGTTGTTTGGGAATATTATTTTTAAGGCAAGAATCGGTTAACTATAAGACTAGAGCAAGAGCAAGCACAACCAATTAACCGTACAAATAAAAGCTTTACTCTAACTCTCAAGATTTACTCCCACTCGCATAACATCTTAACAATACTACAAACTAGCATAAGCATTTAAACTTCCAAAGTGGGAGACATAGGACATACCTCTCATGAGTGACTTCACAATTCTCTTCCATATGATGTGTTCCTTCAAAACTCAGAGTAGATCACTCTCATTAATAAAATTAAAAAAGAGGCAAATGGAAATCCACTTTTCATGAATATAGATAAAAGAAAAAATATTTTTGTATTTTCAAAGACTGGTTTTAAAGAAAATAAGGATTGGCAAAAAAGCAAGGTAAAAACGAAAGAAAAATAAAGTGTTCGAACTAGACCAACACAAGTGTTTCAAATATCACTTGGAACTAGAGTACATCTCATTATTACGTTAATAAATTACTTAGGCAATACATCCCTAAGCTTAGGCTTTTGCAAGCCCTCTTGATGCTCATTTTGGCAATGGAGGAAAGCCCTTCATGTTCCATTGGCCACTCCATTCATTAAACTGGGATGAGAGGTGCGGTGTGTTGTCTTGAAGGTTGATGGCGAGGTTGCTCATGTTCAAAATGTTGCCTTCGAGTGTGTACAAGTTATCATACATGGTGTACGGGTTTGTGGCTGATGCTCCTGCTCGGGTCCTTATTGTTGTTGTTCTTCATCGTCTTCCACTGTGGGTACTTTCTCATGTGGTCGATTTTCTTCAATGTGCGCGTCATAACACAAACACTCCTCCTCAATAGAGAAGAGACTATGAGGTATGCGAGTTCTGATCCAATGATTGGCTCCAAGTATATCAAAAAAATATCTACCATGTATCTTTTTAACCATTTCACAGGGATTGAGAGTAGTGAAACAGAGAGGACGAACACCTACCAACGGTTTCAATTTACCTATGTGATATTGAGTGCTCGAGCAAGGACAGCGATCACTTCTCCTCGGCAGATGGGTCCACGGGTTTGGTGAGACTGGTACTCCAAATAAAATACAAGAAGAGCGCCCAAATTTGGTGCCAGGTTGCATCCGAGGATGGCAGCTCTTGCGAGGACCATCATGTCCTCCTAATTGAATCTTGTAAATTCACCACGGGTCTGCAGGGTGTTAGCAATAACATAATAAAATAGCATATTGTAGGACATTCAATTTTATTACCCTTAGGAACAGGATAACTAATTCTCATCATGTTGAAATAAGTAAATGGGGTAGGATCAACCAAAAGAGTAGGAGCACAAATGTCGGTGATGTTGTTGACGAACCCAAAGCAGTTGCTCCATTGGTCAAGCGACAAGGTATAGTCACGATTCATTAGACGGAAAGTGATTAAGTCTCCTCCTGGTCTATCTTCCTTAGAGTAATAACCCCTACCCATTGTATGCTTCAAGCTACTAAGGAACTCGAGAGTAAGCTGGCGATAGGTGGCAGCATCCTGAAAGACAAAATCAATCAAACCAACTTTGTTCCAAAGTGAATTAAAATCAAGGCCATTGCCTAGTTGGTTCAAAGTGTGAGGACACTTCCATTTGGTGGACTTGATCTCCCGGTCCTTTAGATGGTTGAAATGGTTGAAGTGTGATTCCTTGTTGAGCTAGATGCTAAGTGATGGAAGGGTAGCATCTTCAACGGGTGGTGCAACTTGTGCCACCACCGCATGTGAACGACTCCTTGTGTTCATCTAAAAATAAAAACTTAAACTAATTAAACTTTTGATCCAATAGAAATAGGCAATGAATGATCTTATACACATTCTACAAAAGAATCTACTATAAAAATCATAACTAATTATGCTCATTAATAAAAATGGTATGGAAATAACAAGGTCTAGATGGATAATAGCAAGAGATATAGCATGGTTTTGATCTAAACAAGTGAGTGAACAGATGAGAAACGTACCTTGGATCATTTTTGTGTGAGGAATCGAATAAAAACAAGTAGGGGTGGATATCCAATTAAGGCAGTTTGAGGTTTGAAGGAAGAAGAAAGATAAAGAGGGGGTTTGATTTAGGTTTACCTCCTCCTAGAACGATATAAGACAGTCATGTATGCACTATAGGCCGATGGTACGAGTGGGGCATGCCTGCACTGAGGGTCATTACTTTTGATCTTTTAGATCCCAAGTGACAACCTCAGTACAAGCATGTGGTATGACCAGACCTGCCCATGTTGTTAAGATTGAAGTAACTTTGTCGAAACTGATGTTTGTTTCTTAGACTCGGTACAGGCGGACTCCGACCATATCAGTGCTCATTAATACTTCTATCCCTGGTGAGAAAAATTAAAATTCTTTATTTTCTCTTCCGTGAGGTGGTATGGGCGGGTGGTACGGGCATATATGTCCGTACGGATGATCGTTAAAACTTTTGTGAGCTGCAAAAATTGCATTTTCACATAGAATTTCTTCACATGCCTTTGCACATCAACAAAATCTCGAAAATGATAGTACATTAGAACTAATAATAGCGCTAGATTATTTCGACTCAAATTGCTATCCACGTCGTTTCTATTCTTTTCGGCCGTGGGATGGATGTCAGAAAGGACACGCGGTGACGTTACAACGGAGCTCTTTTATCTCGTGAGGCGGGACCCACTGGGAGCCAGGGATAAAGATTCCAGACCACGGATGGGTGTTGTGCGTACCATCGTACCCCGCATCATCGGACAGTGGGCCGCGTGTGTGCCATGGGACCGCCATCAGCGTACGTGGGCAGTACAGTGCTCTGTGAGAAGCGTTCCCAGCGCGAAATTCCTCTGGACCCGCCGGGTGGAGGGGCCTGCCGTGAGCCCGTGACGATTGTGAACTCTCGTGGACATGGGCCCGACGAGTCGACTTGTCACCGTGAGCCAATGACATCCATGGTTTCTCCTGGGTGTAGGTCATGTGAGAAACTATGTGGCACCGTGAGCCCATGCCGCCGCGGTTTGTCATGGCCATGGGGCCCAATCAGAGCTGACATGACATCTTACACTTTAGCAGCACGCAATTTCTCGTGACGGAGAGCCGAGCTGGCAGTGGAGGTGGCATTAGAAAGCATGGAGGGACACATATTATCGCGGTGGAGGGATGAGCTGGAAGCGTAGAATCTAGGTGTCGGCGGATTCTCGTGGCTGTTAGCACTGCTAGTAACGTATACTCTAGATGGACGCGGGTTCGCGTGGCGAGAGAGTTTTCGTGGGTCCCAAGTGTGTGGATCCTCGGCGCAAGAACCAGTGCTTAGCTAATAAAAGACCACTTCATCTTCGTGGTTTCTCACATCACATTACCTCGTTCAGCTTACCTTTTTAGCACGTCGTGCTAGAAGAGACATCGTCGGCCACCCCGAATGACGGCTTTGTCTTATCCGAC
The DNA here is from genome assembly GCA_910589775.1 of Avena eriantha. Lineage (NCBI taxonomy): Eukaryota > Viridiplantae > Streptophyta > Magnoliopsida > Poales > Poaceae > Avena > Avena eriantha. Next base: position 226,976,792 of record OU342743.1, on the reverse strand, counting down.
GCGTTCTGGGTGGTGGCTTGGTGCTCTATAGTACGATGGGCAGTCGAAGCATAGGTTCGTTCCTTTGTACGTATCCCATAGCGATAACCAACACACTACATCTCGGTTGCGCGTGATCCTGTGACATCTTCGGCTTTAGGCTGGACGCTCTTCTACGGGTTCACACGGTCGGTATGTCCTCTTGCAGATTCTTTTCCACAGTGTTGTTTGTACGCCACTTCTTCGCAATGACAAAATACGACACCTTTGGTGGTATGAACTATTTTTTGTTATCCTCCTATTCATGTTCTTGCCGCTATGAAGAGGGTTATGAAGAATAGTTCATGATGTCCGAGGCTTTTTTACACGAGGTTTTGCCATCCCCGCAACATCGACATTGGAGGCTACTGTGGTTGCCGTTCTAGCGGTGACGACGTCGGAGGCTACACTAGCCCTCTCTAGGAGGCGCTTATTTAGAATGTAGGATATAGAAGGATTTTTTTGTTTATTTTTTATCCGAAATTGTAACTTTCCTATTTGCTACCGAGATAACATGTGATTTTGTCAGCTAACCTATCTTTGTGTTCTCATCTAGATTCGACAATGAAGATGTATTATCTTCTCATGGTTGCCATTTTGTTAGCTTTTTTCTCTGCTTTTCTAACATGCGGCCTTCGCGTCGTCTTTATGCGTCTGCAGTTTGTTTACCATCTCTCTATGCACGATATTAACATATCTTGTGTGTATACTTTTTGTCTTTAGCGTTCTTTCAATGCTTTTAAACAGGTATTCAGATTAAATCATATGGTATTTTGCTAATAGGTCAAACATTGTCTAGATCGTCTTTGTTTGTTCATTCGGATATGATAATGATTATAAATAATAAATATATTGTGTTACTTTGTTTATGTTTTTTTCTCCGCTTTTTGTCCGTACGACCTTCACATTGTCTCCGTCTGTCTGATGTTTGATCACATCTTCTTCATTTCGGGCTTTTCATATTCTCATGTTTGGCTATTTTGTTACTGTGTTACATCGATATGTGTACTTACTAGTTGATTTCTGACGTTATACTTTAGAATCGTATAGGTATTATTAGACTTAATATCTTCGATGAAAATTTTACTTGCGTTTTGTAAAATCTCGCATGTTCGAGTTAGTGGTAGAAAAAAGTGGAGCCTCTATATCAGTCCTCACATGTTCGCCGTACATCGTCACAGCTCTTCTCGCACGATAGTTGTCCTCCGTGCGTTCTTGCTGCGAAAACACGCGCATACCCACTCTACGTTTGGAACATCATAATGTGTACGCGTGTTTTGGCGCTCTAGTCGGTCCGCACGTCTAGAATATGCAATATTTCATGTTCATAGCCGATCTGACAACACAGACTATAGCTGTTCGTGGGTTCTAGTGGGCGCTAGCTCAGTTCTTAGCGTTATCCCTCAGCGATATCGTGCGGTGGGTCCCGCTAACATGAGATTTTAGTGAGAGATGAGTCCAACATAAAACAGTTCTCTTTGTGCACCGACCGTTCTAGATCTAATCGTTGTATTTACATTCTCATCTTCACCGCTCTTCTTCCGTTTTCTTCTACGAGCGTACTCTCATCTGTTTTCATATGTATTTCCTGTATTGCCCATTGTTCCTAACGGATTATACGAAAAGCGTGACTAATGGTCACCTCACTGGACGATTAGCCGTCTTGGAATCGCCTTCTCCCTCGGAGGCTCATCGTGTGGTGCGCTTCCACGACGATTCATTGCAAGAGATGGTGACCTGCTACGCACCCAACGGTGATGCAAAGGTTATTTTGCCTCATTCATTCGTAGGACAAGTGTATGATCATTCTGAAAAATATAGCTACAGTCTTCACACGTACTTGCTCGACTAGACTGGTATGACCGGGGTGGCAGCTACCATTGCGCCGAAAACATGTGGCAACCAGGTTCTCGACAATATTGGTACGAAGGGACAAACATTGATCCGTATGGCGGCTACTTCTGAAGCAGTGGCGCCCACATCGACAGATTATACTAAAGAAGATAAGGTAGCTTCTGACGCTGCCGATGACTATGCCGTTGAGGACGGCCGCGACAAGAAAAGGAAGCGTTCTGCATAAGCGCTTTCCACACGATTTAATATATTATTTATGTGTTTGTGTTTTTTATTTATCATAAAGTCACTACTATGTATGCGTTCTATTTAGTCATTTGTTATCAGCTCGATCATGTTTTTAGGCAAACTAATCGCGTTACGATTCTAAGTCCGTCGCTGGTGTGCTATAAGCGTTATTTCTCACGAGCATTTATCACCGGCACCACCTGCCTAAGTTGTTTCCTCATCAGATGAACTATTTTGCATATGTAGCATTTTTTCGCGAGCATTTATCACCGGCGGAACGTGCCTAGGTGATTTTCTCATGAGTCAAACTGCTTCACATATGTAGCAATGTTCTCTCTTATAGTCACGCCCCGTTGGGCGCATGGAGGGGTCTATTATATATAACCAAATCAGTACTTTCGTTATAGTTGAGTGTTAGTAAATAACTGAGGTCGAGATTTACCTTGTTTTTATCCTCCCTACATAGGATCTTTGAATACTCATTATTAGCACACAAAAACAAAAACAAAATGAAACACACTAACACAAAGACTTAAAATTTTATTTCCATGGGTTGCCTCCCATGAAGCACTACTAGTGAAGATCAATTAGCTTGACTCAGATCGTGATCACTTTGGTTTAGGCTTTGGAAGTAGAATGCCCACTCAAAGTAATTATCTTTCAAGGTTATGATCCCAGCATCATTTGGTTTAGACTTCTCCTTTCTAGGGAAGTGAACTACAAATGGTTCTCTAGATGGTAGCCCTATTGTCACATTCTATTCATACAAGTTAATCAAGGCTTTAATAGTTCTTAAAAATGTCCTACCTAGAATATAGGCTCTATAGGATCTTCAAGCATATCAACTATAACAAGATCAATAAGTGTGGGACATCCTTTGATGTTAACAACTATGTTTTCTTTAATTCCCATAGCTTGCTTATAAGTAGAGTCGGCTAGATGGATTTTTAGTTTTATAATTTCAAATGTCCAAGGTTTAATTTATCAAACAAACTTTTATAAACCGTTGGAACACCAGCACCTAGATCACAAAGTGCAGCTGACTCATTAACTCCTATATGAATCTTAATAGTGGCCTCAAATATATCATCAAGCTTAATTGGAAGTTTCTAATCTAGATTTTTATATTCCATCTCAAATTCATGTACCTTTATGGCCACTTTATTTATAAATTGATGGTATATGGCCTCATTACCTCCTTCGATAAAGAGATTCTTCAATGAAATCATTTTGACTAGATCTTCCATGGTATACTAAGGAGACGGTGCATTACTATAGTTTAGCTCTTTAGGTTTTTCATATTCATTTTCAACCCTTATCATCTTGAGGTCTTCACCTGGATTTGGCTCGGGCTTTTCTGTGAATTTCACAAGTATGAGAGTTTGGCTCTCATCAAGTTTCCTAGTTGTGCCTCCATTGTATTTGTTCTTTCCTATAGAGGCTACACATCATTTCTAATAGCAGTAGCTTGAGTATAAAGTTTACCAATAATATTATCATGTTTCTCCGTTCTTTTAATAAGAATATTATTTTGTTTAGTTTGAGCTTACATAAATGATTTAAAGGAATTTTCAAGACGGAGATTCCATTACTATTATTTAAGTTATTGTTTGGAGAACATGCATATTAGAATATTTTGTTTTTAAAAGTTTGAGCCAAAAAATTGAATCTTTCATGCAGGATTATAAGGATTACAAGCTATAAATTTACTTCTTCAGTAGTAGTGTTGGTGATGGCATTTACCTGGGTATCTTCCTTACGATTTGTAATAGTTAATAGCTCATCTACCGTTGCCTTAAGCTCTTCATTCTTCTCCTCGGTGATTGAATTCACCTTTCTTGAGGAGGATCTTTCTACAAGCCATTGGGCATGATTGCTTTGCATATCATCAATAAGCTATTTGAAAACATTTACTTGTTTTCCCATGGAAGTGCCTCATGCACCAATGTCAAACATAGATTTAGATATAGGATTAAAACCATTGTAAAATAAATGGAGGATTAACCATTCTTCTATCCCATGGCTGGGATAATTCATTATGGATTTCTTCATCCTTTCGCATGCAAGTGCTAGTGGCTCGCGATCTTCCTATCTAAATAGATCGAAGTTGCATAGTCTTAGCTAGACGGAAAAACTTAGTTATGAGAATATTAGTGCATTGCTCCAAAGAAGTAATTGTGCCTTTAGAAAAAACTAGCAACCAATCTTTTTCCTTTCCGCTAAGCAAGAATTGAAATTAAACATAGCTTGACCGCACTAGGGTCAACATATTTTTTGTGCATCATATAGCATATTCCAGTAAATGTATTTAAGTGCAAACCTGAACCCAGAAGTTAAGCCTCCAAATTGATTTTATTGAACCAAACTTAAAAAGTTAGGATTTATCTTATAATTCTCCGCTGTGATAGCGGGATGAGTGCTAGGTGCATGCATAAAATCTTCATTAGGGGTATCATATTCCCCAAGCTTCTTTTGTGCCAAAATACTATTTTTTTTAGGTTTTTTAGATTATGATAAACAATAAAAAGTAACTATTTTTTTGGGATTTTAAATTGATCACAAAAAGTAAACTAATAACAATAAATAAACTAAAACAAAATTAAAACTAACTAACAAGGACTCTAGTAAAGTTTCAAAAAAGGGCTCTAGTAACCTTATCGGGATACAGAATTGTTTCTCCGATAACGGCGTTAGAAAAATGGCTAATACCTTTGATCTGTATTTACAGATGCAATATAGTGTCTTTTTCCCTAGAAGACGTAGGTTTATCGAACCTTGGGAAACAATTGCGTTAGGTTAAGGAACGTCTGCCAGACTTGCTAGTTTACTTCAATCTTTTTTACGGGACATTTTTAGTTTGCTTTGTTATCGGCTTGCATCAATGGATTGATATAGCCTAGGGTTGAGCTTTCACCTATGTCTATGCATACATATGGGATAAAGACAATAATAAGCACATTCATGTGTAAATGATATAATACAGATAGGATTTGTGGGTAGCACAATCGTAAATATAAAACCCCCTATGAGTCACATGCATAGCTTAAAGTCTCATGGTCCAACCATTATACCACGAAGAACTGGGCTATGAATGATTATTAAGTAAAATATAGACCAAAACATTAAGATCAATGATGTTGCTATTGTTCCCAAGTGGATCACTAAATGATTACTATACTCCCCTTGTGGTCACTAGGTTTCACGCGTAGGCTCTGTTTACCACACATGTCACCTCAAACCTTGCTCAATCCTCGGGGTCTTGGATACTTGACAAATCCTTGGATTAAGGTAATGTACAATGATACAAATACAAATCTTCTATGCAATCACCACACAATATTCACATGTAATTAGATGCACATAATCGCTGTGAGGCTATTCCCCAACACACAGCTTGTGAGGACTACTCACTCATAATAATAACATGGATAGAAAATATTGTAGAATTACTTAGGTCAATACCAAATATCTTTACAATAGTCGCCAACCATGAGGAGATCTTGCATACAATTTATGGCTATGGCTATGGATGGAGGTGGAGATGGAGATGATAAACTATGGAGGTGGTGAAGCGGTGGATCTTCCTTGGTGTGTTTTAAGATGCAATGTATGAATGGCGGCTCTCTCTATGGTGTATGGGAGTCTAAAAATATATAGGGACCATCACGGAATTTTCTTGGTTTGACCCAATGAAGTTGCTGTTGTATGGTGCGGGCAAGCTCTGCCCGTACCGATGCTCATTAACCCTTATGGTCGACGGCTATGAGACTTAAACGCAAATAAAGATGGCTATTTTCACAGCGATCACTCGTTGATTGACAATAGCAACGCTATGTCGGCAACATTTAGTTCTCTCAAGTATTCTCTAGCAAAAACTTGAACGACTGCTTTGTAGAACTTGTACATTGGCACAAGGCAAGTAGACTCTCTCATGGACATGTACTCACCAACTAGTTTACCATCAAGTCCATACGCAAGCATCCTCATAGCCGTGGTGCATTTTTGGTAAGAAGTGAATCCAGATAAACCCGTGGCATCCTTCTTTAACCAGAAGTATTCATTATAAGCCCTCACTTCCTAAAGAATACAAATGACACTTTCCTTGACATCCGAAAGCATTGCCAAAAAAGAGATGCCTTGTACAACAGATCGATGCGATGAAAGTAGCCCCTCCACGGTTAATCATGGATGGCCTCTCGGTTGCGATTCAATGCAAGAATCCATCCTGGCACCGAGCCCCTAAATCGTGGCATTTGGTTATCTTCATGGTCATGGACGAGAAGAGTGATGGCTATGAAATACAACCATTTTTATCTGCATTTAAACTAGATATAAGTGAAGTATTTGATGTAATATCACTCTAGCCTTGCCACTAATCACTAATTATTGTAAGATGTGCAAGTCCTTTATTTTTTATTCTTGCAAAAATTTACACTTTTATGGCAAAATTTAGAGTAGTTGATGAAGAACCATGATTTGCTAATTTTTCTAATCCAAAGAGGCCATGGAGAGGCGTTTAGATGCTTCAACGACCGTCGGTACGGGTGGAGCCCCGCCGTATCGTCTGTTCATACCAAGTGTAGCCACCTTCGTCGAGTCAAACCAAGAAACTGTTGTGAAGACACCTATATAGTTCGCATGAGCGCCACCACAAAGCCTAACACATCGAAAGACAATCACAGAAAACACATACGAGGAGAAGACATCCATCGTAGAGTCGCCACCATTGTAATCACCATATCCATCCCTCAATCTTCATCTCCATTTCCCCTCCATAGCCATATCCATATACTTGTAATCTTGATCTCATCGTTATTGGTGACATTGTAATACTATTTGTCTCTCAAGAATTTGTATACAATGTTTATGATTGTTGATCTTATCATAAGTGAGTAGTCCTCATGGACTACGGGCTCAGGCCTAGCCTAGCAGCATTCTGTGCATCTTTTCACATGGGAAAATTGTGTATTGATTGAATAGTGGATTTGTATTCATACCATTGTCTCTTACCTTGATCCAAGGACTTGTCAGATACCCAAGACCCTAAGGATTGATAAAGTTAATGAGGTAAAATGAATAGTAATCGGCAGCGATGCATGAAACCTAGTGACACCAAGAAGAGTACACTAGATTTTTGAGATCCATTTAGAAATAACAGTGGCGTAACAATTCATAAAGCTTTGGTTTTTTACTTAATAACCGCATGCATAACCCCATGCAGTGGTTTTGTAGTGGTTGGACAAAAGTTGGTATTAATTTTTGGCTGGCAAACACTATAGTAGTTATGGACGCATTACCCACATTATCTATCTAAATTATATCACAATTCATGAATGAGCTTACCATTATATTTATCCCATATATGTATCCAGCTGCAGGTGAATCCTTAGCCCTGTCCTATCTCCATCCATCGACACATAAAACACAAAAGTAAATGTGAGAGGTCTAGTAAACAAAGATACTACAAGTTCTCAACGTCTTATTTGGCATAATCTTACACCAAGCAAAAACATTCCAAGGTTCAATAAACCTAGGAATTCTAGGAAAAAATCAAGCTATACTACATCCGGAATATGGATCGAAGGTAACAACCCTTTTTCTAGCACCATTGCTGCGAAAGCAATTCTTTATACCCTATTAAGGTTATTAGAGACCTTGCTAGTTAGTTTTATTTTTTGATTTAGTTTATTTATTGTTATTAGTTTACTTTTTGTTATCAATGGAAACCCAAAAATAGTAGTTTATCTTTTTGTTACTAGTTCTGCTATTTATCTTAATCCAAAAACCCAAAAGATCGGAACTATGGCACCAAGTAAGCATGAGGAGTATGTGATACGTCCATTTTGCATCACTATTCTATGTCTTAATTCACTATTATTCATTGATATATTTCGTATTGAGAGGTGATACTTATGTTATTTCATCTATTTTTGCATGGTTGATGACTTTTGGAGCATGGACCGCTGCAGTCAGGATTCTGATGGAAAAGGTGCTGTTTGGAGGCAAAATTCGTGAAGATCAGAAAATTGGAAAATCCTATTTTTCCAGAAGACTAAGGATGCCAGAAGATGGAGTGGAGATGGGCCACAGGGGGCCCACACCACCCCATGGCGCGGGCAACCCTAGGCCGCGCCAGGAGGTGGTGTGGCCGCCCTGGCCCACTCCACCCTCTCTCCTCTAGCGTATATCATCCTCCCGAAACCCTAAGACTCAGGGGTGATCACAAAAAGATTTCGCTGCCTCTGCGGGGCGGAAAACACCGAGAGAGAAAGATCTCTCCAGCAGACAGATTTCTGCCGGAGGAATTCCTTTCCGGAGAGGGGAGATTGTCGCCATCAACACCACCATCAAGCTGGACTTCATCGGGATCATCATCATCATCACCACCATCATCACCATCAGCACCCTCATCATCATCTCCATATTGCTGTAACAATTGCGTTGAATCTTGCATAGTTCATAGGGGAAACTTTCTCGGTGTTGATTACTCTTTGTATTTGATGCTATTGAGTGAACCATTGAATTATTGTTTATGCTTAGATTGTTATACATCATTATTCCATCTCTGATCATGATCCATATGATGTCTTGTGAGTAGTTCGTTTTGTTCTTGAGGACATGGGAGAAGTCTTGTTGTTAGTAGTGGAGTTGTGTTGAGAAAGATTCAATAGATTGTTATTTAAGTTGTGGTGTACTTCTTCTAGTGGTGTCATGTGAACGCCGACTACATGACACTTCAGCTATATGGGCCTAGGGGAATGCATTGTGTATTTGGCTACTAATCGTAGGGGTTGCCGGAGTGACAGAAACCTAAACCCCCGTTAGGAAACCATTGCACAAGGGACGTAAGAGTCTTAGAGTTTAAAGCTGTGGTTAGGTTTTAAGCTTAATTACTTTCTTGTACTTACGGATGTTTGCAAGGGGTATAATCACAAGTATGTATTAGTCTTGGATGGGACGGTACATTAGCACAGGTTCACCCACACAACACTTAGCAAGCTAAAGAAGATTAATCAACTATATGAAACGAAAGCACTTGACAGTCTTCCCATGTGTCCTCGAGAATGTTTGGTCATCTTAAGTAATACAACCGGCTTATCCTTTGCTGCATAAAGGATTGGGCCACTTGCTGCATTTATTCCTACTATCTTTTATTTACTCATACTTTGTTTACTTGCTTTATCGAAAACCCCTAAAAATCCGTTTGCTAAGTATTTGCAGAGAATTCCTGATCCATACCACTAGCCAGCACCTTCTGCTCCTCGTTGGGTTCGACACTCTTACTTATCGAAAATACTGTGATACACCCCCTATACTTTTACGTCATCAAGACTATTTTCTGGCGCCGTTGCCGGGGAGTGAAGCGCTATTGGAGAGTGGAACTAGTAAAGGAAACTTCTACTGTGAGTTTGTTTACTTCTGTTAGTTGCTTTATTTTTGTTATGGATAATTCGCTGAGTTTCTTATTTGGTAATGCTACTACCACTGCTAAGGTAGTAGATAAGCCACCACCTGCTGAGAATGATGTTTTCAAAATACCTACAAGAATTATTGATCGTGTTATGGATAACTACTATGTTGGGGATGGAACTGTCCATCCCGGTGATCATTTACTCTTTATACACGAATTGTGCGGGTTGTTCAAGTGTGCATGTATTACTACAAATCAAGTTAAGAAGAAGTTCTTCTCATTATCACTGAAAGGAAGAGCTGAGGAATGGTATAAGCTGCTGAAGAATGGTGAAGCTCTGGAATGGGAGGAAATAGTGCCTCTCTTTTATTCAAAGTTTTATCCTCCTAGTGAGATTCATAAAGATCGGAAGCAAATATACAACTTTTGGCCTCTTGATGGAGAGAGTAAAACTCAAGCTTGGGGGAGATTTAAGTTACTAATGCTCAAATGTCCCATTCATGAGCTCCCCAACAATATTATTATCAACAACTTTTATGCAAGGCTCCCTCTACATGACAAAGATTTATTGGATGCCTCTTGTGCTGGATCATTCACTCGTATGGAAGAAGAAGCTAAATGGGATCTTCTGGACCGTATTCAAGACAATCCTGAAGCTTGGGAGAATGACAAAGGTAGAAAGTCAGGTATAAATTATGATTATGAATGCATTGAATCTTTTATGGGAACTGATGACTTTCAAAATATTAAAAATGCTTATGGTCTAGACTCTCAAGCTATTGCTTCTTATTTTAAGGCTTTTGCTTCCTACATTGAAGTGCCTAAAAAGAAGTGGAATAAGTATCATGAACCTTATAAAGATGTTGCTAAGAGTGTTCCTGCAAGAAATACTGAAGTTTATACTGCTAATCATGTTTTACCCAAACCTTACATTGAGAAAATGCCTTTCCCAGTTAAGGTAAAGGAACATTCTATGATAGCTAGTATGGTTAATGAAAGTACAAGTAAAGCTGTTGAACCTGATAATGAAATGGTTGATGAACCTATAATAGCAAATGTGAAAGACTTTGTTACTAAATATGAAAAAGAGGGACACCCTATCCTTTGTAAGGATACCTCTAATATTGTTTCACAAAGTAGTGTTATGAGAGCTAATATTCTTGTGTTTTCTGTTAGAATAAGCGATCATTGCTATGATGGTCCTTGTGATAGCTATATTGTTAAGTTTATGCATGATACTGAAAGTTACTATGAAACAGGGAAAAGTGTTCTTATGCATCTCAATAATATCAAGTTTCCTCGTTTTATGCTGAAAGTTTTTATGTTGCACTTCTTTTGCCTTCTTATACAAGTTGCATTTGGTTTCAATAACTTGTTTATTTAAAAAATCCCCTTGCATAGGAAGTGGGTTAGACTTAAATGTGTGTGTGTTTTTGCTTCTTAATGCTCTCTTTCACTTCAATTCATATCCCTATGAGAGCTTCTTCAAAATTATCATGCCCATCTTAATGGCTATAAAGAAAGAGCTTTATGGGAGACAACCCAATTTGTTTTTGCTTTCAGTTTGTTTTTGTTTCTTCGAGTCTTGGAAGTTATTACTTCGGTAATAACCGCTACTTATCTGTTTTGTTTAGTTTTTGTGTCAAGATCAACCTCTAATGAGAGATAAGTAAGATTTGGGGAAGTTGCTGTCCCGAAACAGATTTTTGTGCTTCACCGTAAAAATTCTTGAGAGATCTCTGTATATAGGATTGAGGTGTAATTTTTTGTGATTCTGCCCCAGATTGTTATTTAACTTTCGTTAGTTTTGCACTTTTTGATTTGAGCAACAGAAGATTTTCGAAAAAATTGATCTTTACCTGCTGGTCTGTTTTGACAGATTTTGCCAATCTTGAATTTGATTCTTTATTCGATTTCCTTCTTGAATCTTTTTTGGGTTTTCGGAAGGAGTTGCTACAGTAACTTATGTTTTGATGGTTTTCAATTGAAGTTGGACTCAAAAGGTTTTATCACTTCACTTATACTAATGTTGCTAATGAGAACTGTGTGAAGTTTTGGTGAAAGAAATTTCCAGGAAGTGGAGATAATGGTGTAATAAGGAAGAGAAAGGTTTTATGAATCAAGTAATAAGTGTATGAAGATGAAGATATTGATGTTATTCAAGAGATTACTCCGGAAGAATCTACTAGATACCAAATTCAGAGACCTGCAGAGTCTGTTTTCAAATAGGTAACAATTCTGGTAAGAAAAGTTCCGCGAAAATACTATCCAACTATATTTCTGCAGTTTTCAGTCAATAAGGAAAGCTACGAAGCGAAAAAGGGACGGAAACGGAGCCAGGGTGGCTCACACCACCCTGTGGCGCGGGCCCACCCCTGGCTATGCCACCAGGTGGTGAGTCCACCCCGGACTCCGCCTCCGACTCGTTTTCTCCTAGTACCTTCCTTTTGATATGAAACTTCGTAATATATAACCCCCTGGATCTTCCGAGGTTCGTATATTGTGTTTTCGTCGTGTTTTTGTTTCAATCTGTACCTGCCAGGTAGAATCCCAGATTTGGAGCCACAATGTCTTCCACTGGATCAGCCGAGGGAGATTCCTTAGAAGATATCATCAACCCATACATGAGAGAGTTGAAGATTCATCCCAAGGAGTTGTTGCTCGAAGATGGGGAGGTCCGGATTAAAGAGGTTCAAGGCCCTAAAGGTGAAGGAAGTCTGGAGGACAGGATGGAAGCACTGGAGCAAGAAGTCTTTAGGTACAAGAAGATGGCGGAGCACGAAGTGGATATCATCCATAAGATTTGTTCCGAACTCATCACCGAGCACCAAAAGGAGACTGCTGAACTCAAAGACGAAGTCCTCTCACTCTGCCAAACAACCAACGAACTGCAAGCACAGTTCTGTGACGTACAAAATCAAAATTGTGAGTATGAGGCTAGGTTTAAACGCATAAGTGCTGCTGCAAGTTTCAGGATGTTGGAAACCACGATGTCCTTCGTTGATGGGAAGCCTTTACCCTGGAAGACGGACGAAGATAAGAGGATACCACCACCACCAAAGGAGTAATTCGTCGTCAGGTTTGGCATCCCCTTGGTTTGTTCCAAGCTTGGGGGAGTGTCGCGGTATCACATCACTATCTTCTATCTTTTTACCTTATTAGTAGAGTCATATCATGAATAGAGGAGTTATTATGTAGTATGGTTTGCATTATGGAAGTGTCCCCTCTCTCGTTAGATTTGTATCCCTTGGTGTGAGTTTTCGTTATGGAATATTAATGAGAAGTTCTATCATTCACTCTTTTGCATAGCTTATATTAGTTATCAATTCGTGGTTATATGATTGATCTTGTTGTTAGTATTGGTATCACTTTGGGATCATTGAGTTAATTTAGTTGGTTTTGGAAAACCTGGCTCGGTCAGTAGCAACACCTTTTTGAGAGTTGAAAAGAAAAAGATAGAAGTACTCTAGAGAAAAATAATTTCATCATCTTTCTTTCTTGATTTGCTCATAAGTCTAGTATTCTCTAGTTAAGATCTTTTGTGCTTCCAAGGAAGATTGCATGTTTGTCTTTATCACTTGTATGTTTGTTTGTTTCCTTCAACTCTTATACTTGCTACCCATCCTTGCTAGCCAATAACCTGTACTGAGAGGAATTCTTCTCGTGCATCCACTTTCTTAAACCAAAACCTTTGCCATTTGAGTCCACCATATCTACCTAGTAGCATTATTGCTATTCCAAGTAAATTCTTGTTTTATCTACCTCCCAAACTAAACTTGTTATGTGAAAATTAGTGATTAAAGCTCTCATGAACTTGATGGCACACTTTACTTTCTTGCACTTAATAAACTTGAACCATTGTGCTGACCTATGGTGCGTATATGCTTGCGCTTTGTAAGTTGTGAATTAGCAGAACTATGTTGTCATGGGGAACACTTTCAACATTGCACTGGTACTTTGTACCAAGTTGATATCATGTTCTTTCGTCTATGGATGTCGTCGTTGTGAAATGAAAGGGGAGCTTGTAAGTCCATGGAGTTATGCATATGTGTTAGAGAAACGCCTAGGCCGCTGGTCTAATCCATGCTGACATGGTGGAAACCTGCAGCATAACCATAACGAGTATCTATGAAGCATTCTTCTTATAAAAAAAGAGTCCGATATTGAGAAAAAAGAGAAAACGAAAAAAGGAGATATTCTGAAAAGAGGAAAGGGAGAAAAAAGCACCATATTCCCATGGTAAATAAGAAGATTGCTGAGATGCTTGTTGTCTGCTTGCCTTGTCATTTTGATATGGGGATTCTTCCGTATCATCGGGCAAGGGGTACCCCATTGGCGGTTCTCTATGATACACATATGCTTACGACGACAAGAACTTACCGGTGACTAAACTTGAGTAGCATGAGGAGCGGCCCTCGTATTCAAGGGACATGAGATTCTCAACTTACAACTTGTCAATGCATATCCTCATTTTTGAACACTTTAACCTTAATCACCTAAAGATGCCTATGATAGGGGCAATGAGAACTGAAAGCTAGTAAGTATCATAATTTTTGGGAGCTCTTTATGAGACTTGCAATCCCTGCTTCCTTCTTTGAAGGGCCCTTTCTTTTACTTTGTAGTTGAGTCAGTAAACCTATTCCCTTCTATCTTAGCAAGTATTTTGAGTTGTTGTGTTTCATTCATTCATATGATGATTTATTCAATCATATTTCTTATGTTCCTTGTTTTGCACATTGCTCTTATCTTGATGTTTACTACTTTGAAAGCTATCATTGAAAAACCAGCTATTTGTGAACTCTAGCAAGTTATCAACTATTCTTCGACCAAGAGCTAAGTTTTCCATTACCAATTATGATTCACTTTATGTATCTTTTTTGTGTTTCCTTTACTCATTGCAAGTTGAGTTATATAATAGTGAGTTGTCTTCTATTATGATCTATGTATTTGATGAATGTGATGCTTCTTGTCCGTATTATTTTATCGACTCTTCACTCCATAAACCTGAGGCCATGTTTATTGAGCTTAGTTTTGCTTGGGGACAAGCGAAGTCTAAGCTTGGGGGGAGTTGATACGTCCATTTTACATCACTATTCTATGTCTTAATTCACCATTATTCATTGATATATTTCGTATTGAGAGGTGATACTTATGTTATTTCATCTATTTTTGCATGGTTGATGACTTTTGGAGCATGGACCGCTGTAGTCAGGATTCTGATGGAAAAGGTGATGTTTGGAGGCAAAATTCACGAAGATCAGAAAATCCGGGAAAATATATAGAAAATCCTATTTTTCCAGAAGACTAAGGATGCCAGAAGATGGAGTGGAGATGGGCCACAGGGGGCCCACACCACCCCATGGCGCGGGCAGCCCTAGGTCGTGCCAGGAGGTGGTGTGGCCGTCCTAGCCCACTCCAGCCTCTCGCCTCTGGCGTATATCATCCTCCCGAAACCCTAAGACTCGGGGGGCGACCACAGACAGATTCAACCGCCTCTGCGGGGCGGAAAACACCGAGAGAGAAAGATCTCTCCAGCAGACAGATTTTTGCCGAGGGAATTCCTTCCCGGAGAGGGGAGATCGTCGCCATCAACACCACCATCAAGCTGGACTTCATCGGGATCATCATCATCATCACCACCATCATCACCATCAGCACCCTCATCACCATCTCCATATTGCTGTAACAATTGCGTTGAATCTTGCATAGTTCATAGGGGAAACTTTCCCGGTGTTGATTACTCTTTGTAGTTGATGCTATTGAGTGAACCATTAAATTATAGTTTATGTACAGATTGTTATACATCATTATTCAATCTCTGATCATGATCTTTATGATGTCTTGTGAGTGGTTCGTTTTGTTCTTGAGGACATGGGAGAAGTCTTGTTGTTAGTAGTGGAGTTGTGTTGAGAAAGATTCAATAGAATGTTATTTAAGTTGTGGTGTACTTCTTCTAGTGGTGTCATGTGAATGTCGAATACATGACACTTCACCTATATGGGCCTAGGGGAATGCATTGTGTATTTGGCTACTAATCGTAGGGGTTGCCGGAGTGACAGAAACCTAAACCCCCGTTAGGAAACCATTGCACAAGGGACGTAAGAGTCTTAGAGTTTAAAGCTGTGGTTAGGTTTTAAGCTTAATTACTTTCTTGTACTTACGGATGTTTGCAAGGGGTATAATCACAAGTATGTATTAGTCTTGGATGGGACGGTACATTAGCACAGGTTCACCCACACAACACTTAGCAAGCTAAAGAAGATTAATCAACTATATGAAACGAAAGCACTTGACAGTCTTCCCATGTGTCCTCGAGAATGTTTGGTCATCTTAAGTAATACAACCGGCTTGTCCTTTGCTGCATAAAGGATTGGGCCACTTGCTGCATTTATTCCTACTGTCTTTTATTTACTCATACTTTGTTTACTTGCTTTATCGAAAACCCCTAAAAATCCGTTTGCTAAGTATTTGCAGAGAATTCCTGATCCATACCACTAGCCAGCACCTTCTGCTCCTCGTTGGGTTCGACACTCTTACTTATCGAAAATACTGCGATACACCCCCTATACTTGTGGGTCATCAGTATGCTACTCCAAGTGATGGTTATTTACGTGCACCTATTACTCAGTCCACTCTCACAAGGGAGAATTATAAAATTAAGCCTAACTATTTGAGTTTGGTTCAAGAACACCAATTTGGAGGCTCAACTGTTGAGGACACATGTATTCATTTAAATATCTTGACTAATATATGCGACATGATCCGCATAAAATATGATGATCTCGATGCAGTCAAGTTGTGTTTATTCCCTTTCTTGCTTAGAGGAAAGGCAAAAGATTGGTCGCTCGTTTTTCCTAAAGTCACTATTATTTTATGGGAGGAACGTACTAGTATATTCATGACTAAATTTTTCCCTCATGCTAAAACTATGCAACTCCTATCTAATGTTACAAACTTTAGACAAGAAGATCATGAGACACTAGCGTTTTCATGGGAAAGGATGACGGAGTCCATAAAAAACTATCCCAACTATGGGATGGAAAAATGGTTAATCCTACATTTATTCTATATTTCTATTAATCTATGTCAAAGTCTATGCTTGACATTACAGTTGGAGGCACATTAATTAGCAAACAAGTTTATGTTGCCACAAAGAATCTTGATGATACGCAGAACAACCATGCCCAATGACATGTCGAAAGATCCTCCCCAAGGAAAGTAAACTCTATTAACAAGAAGAAGAATGAAGAACTTACTACAAAGGTAGATGATCTTATAAGTATAATCAAGGGTAAATAAGAAACCCAAGTTAGTGGATCACCAATCCTAATATTGAAGAAGTAGACTTCATTGTTCGTAATCCTTATAACCCTACATGGAAGAGTCAAAACCATGTCTCGAACTTTCTAGAACAATATCTTAATCCCATAGGTGCTCCAAAAAATAACAAATAATTATTATGGAGCGAAACATGGTAATCTCCCTATGATTGAAATTTCTTTCAAATCTTTTATGGAATCTCGAACTAAGGAGAATAATATTCCTATTAAAATAATGGAGAAACGTGTCAATATTATTGCTAAAATTCCAAACCAAGTTGTTGCTATAAGAAATGATGGGCATGTTCTAGAGGAGAGAACAAAGATCATGGAAGCACAGTTGACCAAGATAGATGAGAGTAAAACTCTCAAACTTTCAAGATTCTCAGAAAAACCCAAGCCTAGCCCGGTTGAAGAACCCAAAATGATGCGAGTTGGAAAAAAGATGAAGAACCTAAAGAGCTAGACTATATCAGTGCTCCCTCAGCGGATTATACTATGGAGGACCTTTTTTAGATGATCATTTTAAAGAATCCCGACATTGATGGAGACAATGAATCTATGTACCTACATTTTATCAATCAAGTTCCTATGAACGTACATGAGTTAGAAATGGAGTATAAAAGGTTATCTAAAAAACTTCTTGCCAAGCTAGAAGATGTATTGGAACCTACTATTAGGATTCATGTAGGAGTTAACTAAATACCATCACTTTGTGATCTTGGTGCAAGCATCTCAACCATTTGCAAAAGTTTATTTGGTAGACTTGATCTTGGTTCATTCTCAATTACTGAACTTAAACTTCATTTAGTGGATTGTACCTCTAGACAAGTTGTGGGTATTAAGAAAACATTGTTATACAAAACAGAGGGTGCCTAACACTCACTGAACGTATCATAGTCGATATGCCTGAAGATCCAATAACACATATAATTCTTGGTAGATCATTTTTAAGAACTATCAAAGTTTTGAGTAACCTACATGAAGGGAATGTGAGGTTTGAATTACCCCCGCGAGAACCTTTGTTGTTCATTTCCCAGGAAAAATAAGGTCAAGAAATATGACTATGGGATTATAAATTTGAAGTCAAACTACTTTGGAGTAGGAATTCTACTTCCAAATCCAAAATTCTCACCATTATGGTCGAGTTAAACGGCCAAAACTAGAAGCACTTCATCATGGAAGGTAACCCATGTGAAATAAATTTGGTAAAGTATTTTAGCTTTAGTTTTTTTGTTGAACCAAATAAAGAGTGTTCAAAGATCCAAGAAGGATAAAAGATGTTGAACCGGTACTGGGCTTTTCTAGTGTGTATCCCCTTTGGCCCATGTGGCTGATGGATCTAAAATATAGCCATCTACGTCCACATTTAAACTGGATATTACACATATTCTTGATGAAATATCTCTCTAAACCCTGCCACTAATGATAATATTTCGAGGGGTATGCAATCCTTTCTTTTATATTATTCCTGCACAAATAATGTCGTTTAAAGGAGGGAATCACTACATTAAAGTCAAAGATACGAGATTTCCAACAACCAGAAGAAACCAGGAGCCGTACAACGGAGGTAGACGGTTTAACGACCAACTATACAACTGGAGCAAAAAATTCCGGTCGTATAGTTGGCTCCGCCACCGTTAGGTCAAAGAGAACAACTTCTGTGAAGGGACCCCTATATAAAGAAGCCTCGAACAACGAGAAAACAAGCCAGACCTCGCCAAAAAGTCTCTGCCACAGATCACCAGCCGCCTCCAGATTTCCAAACCCTTCTCCATCTCCATAGCCATATTCCACCACTTGTAATAGTAGATCTCTTCTCCGACTGCCGACGTTGTAAGACTATTGCTATCAATCTTATGATTTTCATTACAATGTTTGTGATTATTGATCTCATCTCTATGTGTGAGGTATTCTCCTTGGGCTAAGGGCTTTGGCCTAGCCATGTAGCAATTATGCATGTTATTTATCATAGATGTGATCGTGTATTAGTTTGTATGACATGATGATTATTGTATCCTCTCTTGCCTCAATGGCTCAATCTAAGGACTTGTCAGGTAACCAAGACCCCGAGGGTTAAGCCAAGTATAGGGAGTATGAGTGATGACTGATCTGTAGGTTGGGAACCCCAGTGATAGAAGGGGTAGTATGGCTGTATGTGAGGGATTTGCTTGGGATTAACAGTGACATCACTCTGCATATCAGTAGTTCTCTTTCTTCTATGGATGAGACTAGTAGGTTATTGCTATAATCGGTTGCAGAGGCAATAACAATTATGGATGCACTACCCACATATAATTTATCTTGCCCTAACAAGTACACGCGTACTTTATTTCTATCCTTTATTTCCATCAGATGTTTTGCACAACTATAGGTGAAACCGAATGCCCTAGGCCCTCTCTCTCCATCATCGACAACAACAAAAAGACGCAAGCTATTGGTCCGGTAAAAACACAAAAGGAATTCTAAAACTCCCAAAGGTCTGTTAAAATAACTTCACTACACATTCGCTTCCCGAGGATTCGATAACCTAGGTCTACTAGGGAAAAAGAAGCTATACTACATCCGTAATCCGGATCAAAGGTATCAACCATTTTTCTGGCGCCATTGTCGGGGAAGCAATAGCTACCCTGGTGAGGTTATTAGGAACCTTGCTAGTTTTAATTCTTGTTTTTAATTTTGTTAGTTTTCTTTCAGTATTTATTTGATAAACCAAAAAATTAGTTAGCCTTTAAATTCTTGCTTTTACTATTATAATTCTTTGTCTAAGAAAACCCAAAAACATAGGAAGTATGACTAAAAAGATGCTTCGAGAGTTTGCTACTCCCAATAATGATTATTTGCGTACTCCTATTACTCAGCCAGCAATCGCTGCTGATGACTATGAAATTAAGCCCCATTACTTAAGTTTGGTTCAACATAATCAATTTGGAGGCTATGTTATTGAAGATGCAGGTATGCACTTGAATACTTTCACTAAAATATGTGATATGATGCGTATAAAATACGTTGACCCCGGTGCGGTCAAATTGTGTCTATTTCCTTTCTCGAGAGCAAAAGAATGGTTGCTATCTTTGCCTAAAAATACTATTACACCATGGGTGGGATGTACTTCTTTATTTATGACTAAATTTTTTCCCACCTGCAAAGACAATGCAACTTCGATCTAATATTACTGGCTTTAGACAGGAAGAGCATGAGCCACTAGCGCTCGCATGGGAGAGGATGAAAGAATGCTTAAGAAACTGTCCTAGTCATGGGATGGAAGATTGGTTAATCCTCTATTTATTTTATAATGCTCTTAATCCTATGTCTAAGTCTATACTTGATACTACAGCTGGAGGAACATTCATGGGTAAACATATTACTGAAGCAAAGCAGCTGCTAGACAATATGCAAGACAACCATGCCCAATGGCATGTGGAAAGATCAAACACGAAGAAGGTAAACTCTATTTCACCGCAAGAAAACGAAGATCGCAATGCTAAGTTGGATGAGCTCATACTAGCCGTAAAAGGTAAGGAAACTCAGGTAAGAGCTACCCCTGAAACAAATATTGAAGAAATAGACTTCGTATCTCGTAATGATTATAACCCTGCTTGGAAGAAGAGTTACAATCCTAACTTTCAGAAACATTATTTTAGTCCTATAGGTAACTCTAATAATAATATGGGAACTAGTAATGGTAGTCTCCCAGAAACACTTAAGTCTTTCATAGACTCACAAAATGAACAAAATAATATTCTTGTTAAAATTACGGAGAACCATGATGCTATCCTTGGTAAATTATCTAACCAAGCTGTTAGTTTGAGAAATGATTTGCAGGTCCTTCAAGAAAGAACAAGGATCGTTGAGGCACAGCTAGGTAAGATAACCAAGAGTCAAACTCTCATTCTAGCTAAATTTGCAGGTAAAGCTGAGCCCAATCCTGTTGAAGAACTCAAAATGATGAGGATCCAAAGGGAGGAGTCTGAAGAACTTGACTATAGTAATGCTCCTTTACCAAGTTACACCATTGAAGATCTCGTAAAAAGGATCAACGTCAAGATTCCGGTAAGTGAAGGTAGTGAGTAAGCTATGTACCAACACTTTGTCAATCAAGTAGCAATAAAGGTACGTGAGCTTGAAGAAGAATACAAGCAAATTGCTAAAAAATTACCTGTTACACTAGATGACATATTTGAGCCTACTATTAAGATTAAAATTGGAACCAATAAGATAGCTGTACTTTGTGATCTAGGTGCAAGCGCCTCAACAATTCCAAAGAGTCTTTTTAACAAGTTAAATCTTGGATCCTTGAAATTACTGAGTTAAAATTGCATCTAGCAGATTCTACCTACAAACAAGCTTTAGGGATTATGGAGAACACTTTAGTATACATTAAAGGCTGTCCCGCTCTCATTGATTTCATTATTGTTGACATGCTTGAAGATGCTACTGCTCCTATTATATTAGGTCGTCCTTTCTTAAGAACTATTAAGGCTTTGATTAATATGCATGAAGGGCACGTGAAGCTGCAATTTCCTTCGCGGGATCCTTTTGTTATTCATTTCCCCAGGAAGAAGAAAGCCAAGCATGATGAAAAGGAGGCCATCACTTTGAAGGCCAACTATTTTGGAGTGGGTGTTCCACTCATATGGCCCAAGTGAGTATCATCAAGGTCAAGCTATTGACCATAAAAGAGCGCTCCATGGGAGGCAACCCATGTGAAATAAAAGTTTGAGTTAAGTTTTTAGTTTTAGTTTAAGTTTATGTTTAATAAAGAGTGCTAGAAAAATCCATTTAAGGAGAAGAAGTTTGGTAGTACTTGAAATTCTGCTTTATTCATGCTCTTGTTGGTTGACAATATTTACTGTCAATTTTCTGTCAAAAATAAGGTATATCACTAAGTTACAGGAAAAGAAATAGTTTACAAAAAAATATATTTTTTTTGATGCACACACCGAGTTTAACGACCAACTATACGGCGGGAATAAAAATTTCGGCCGTATAGTTCCGTCCATATAGATATCTTTGCCATCGAATTTTTTTCTGCAATATGTTCTGAGAGTTTAAAGACCAACTATACGACGAGAATAAAAATTCTGGCCGTATAGTTCTGGTCGTATAGATACCAATACCTCCGTACAATTTCTTTTCTAATATACTAAGAGTTTAATGACCAACTATACGGCGGGAATAAAAATTTTGGCCGTATAGCTCTGGTCGTATAGATATCAATGCCTTCATATAATTTATTTTCTAATGTACTGAGAGTTTAACGACCAAATATACGGCGGGAATAAAAATTCCGGCGGTATAGTTCCAGCCGTATAGATATCGATGTCTTTGTGTATTTTCTTTCGCAGGGACAGACAGTTTAACGACCAACTATACGGATGGGACATTTTGTTCCGCCCGTATAGTTGCGTTCGTATAGCTGCGCCGCCAGGAGGAAACCCTAAAATTTGACAAAAGGCCAACTATACGGCCGGAACACATTGTTTCGACCATATAGTTCCGCCCGTATAGTTGCGTCCGACCACAAAATCGCACGGGAAGGTACTTCCAACTCCAAAACTTCAATTCTTTTTCTTTCTTCTACCTCCAAACTCTCTAAAAACCTCAAGAGATCTTCATCTCTGCTCAATTTCGTTCGATTTCCTTGCACACAAGTGATCTATGGTATGTTTCTCCTTCGATCCTCGAATTACTTTTCGCAAGTTCATCTTTGATCTGTCGTCATTATCAATCTAGGGTGAGAGCTACTATGAACCAATTGCCATGATTTTCTTGCCTAGATTACTATTTCGAGGAGAATTCTTTAGTGTGCTATGATGAGGAATATGATGTATTTACTATTGTTGGATCAAAACGTTTTATTTTTTCCTTTCTTCGATGTTTTAGATGATGAACACAAGGAGCCAAACTTGTGCTCGTGCCACCGCTAGCACTTCTCGGACTTTCGCTCAGGAACGCATGGGGATACGGTTCAGGGATGAGGCCCATCGTGTCACTTCAACAGGATCAAGAACCGTGAAGTGAAGGCCACCAAGTGGGCTTGCCCCATCATATTGAACCAACTCGGTATTTCGGATGACTTCAATTTACTTTGCAATAGAGATGGCCTGCAAAACTTTGTGTACAATGATGTACCTACTTATCGTCGCTTAACCATTGAATTCCTAAGTTCGTTGCAAAGCACCGTTAAACAATGGCAAGGAGAGGACACTATTTCTTTCCATCTGATGAACAACAACTACACCTTAACATTAGATGAATGGTGCGCATGTTTTAATTTTCCAAACAATGATATTCATGATTTACGTGCATCCTTTACTGGTTTAGAACCTACCCCTAAACAATACTATATTGGAAAGAGTTTCACTAGCAGAGTGAATAAGGGGAAGAATATTCAACATCCTCCAATTCGCTATTTGTTCTATGTTATTGCTAACACCTTGCAAGCACGTAATGAGTTCACAAGAATCAATGAGGAGGACATCCTAGTCCCCGCAAAGGCTGCTTACATCAACTGCAGCTTGTCACTCAACTTGGGCGTCATCCTTGTGTGCTACTTGGAGCACCAAGCCTCCCAAAGCCAAGGACCGATCACAGGTGGAGGCGTCATCACCATACTTGCCACTGCCCTAGGCCTCAACCTAGGTGAGTTGCAACCCGTACTAGGTGAGACACGTGCCGATTTCTCCACTTTGAGAGCCTATGGAATGTTGGAGATATGCCCAAGAGGCAATAATAAAGTGGTTATTATTATATCTTTATGTTTATGATAAATGTTTACATCCCATGCTATAATTGTATTAACCGGAAACTTTAATACTTGTGTGTTTTGTAAACATAAAAGAGTCCCTAGTAAGCCTCTTGTTAAACTAGCTTGTTGATTAATGGATGATCATGGTTTCCTGATCATGGACATTGGATGTCATTAATAACAAGATCATATCGTTAGGAGAATGATGTGATGGACACACACCCGTCGTAAGCATAGCATAAGATCAAATCATTAAGTTCGTTTGCTATAAGATTTAAAATACATAGTAACCTAATCCTTCGACCATGAGGTTATGTTAATCACCATCACCGGATGGATACTTTGATGACATCAAACACCGCTTCGTAACTGGGTGGTCATAAAGGTGTCATTGGGTATTCTGAAAGTATGTGTTGAAGCGCATGGACCAAGATTGGGATTTGTCCATCCATATGACGGATAGATATGCTCTGGGCCCTCTCGGTGGAATGTCATCTAGTTAGCTTGCAAGCATGTGACTGGGTCACAAGGGATGACATATCACGGAACGAGTAAAGAGTACTTGTCAGTAACGAGGTAGAACTAGGTATGGAGATACCGACGATCAAACCTCGGATAAGTATAGTATCGCGAGACAAAGGGAATTGGTTTCGTATGTAAATGGTTCTATCGATCACGAAGTCATCGTTGAGTATGTGGGAGCCATTATGGATCTCCAGGTCCCGCTGATGGTTATTGATAGGAGATGTGGCTCTGTCATGTCTACATATTCATGAACCGTAGGGTGACACACTTAAGATTCGAAGTTGTTTTAAGTAGATATGGAATGTGCGTTGGAGACTGAATGCTGTTCGGAGTCTCGGAATGGATCCGGGACATCACGAGGAGATCCGGAATTGTCCGGAGAATAAGATTCATATATAGGGGATCATTTTCTGAGTTAGGAAATGTTCCGGAGTATTTGTATGAGGGTTCTAGAAGGTTTCGGAATGTTCTGGAAGGTTCTAGAGGATTTCTTGGAGTTTGCTTGAAAACCAAGAAAGGGTCAAAGGAAACCTAGTGGGGCAAGACACGGATTCGTGGGGGAGGAGGACTCCTCCCCCTTCCCACCGCCGGCCATAGGAGGGGAGTCCTACTAGGACTCCCCCTCCCCAGGCGTGCCTCCCCCCCTTAAATAGAAGGGCAGGGGCGCCCCCTCCAAGCCCTCTCCAAGAACTCCAATCTCTGCCGCCTCTCTCCTCCACCTTTCTTCTGCATAGGCATAGGCGAAGCCCTGCAGAATTCTCTAATCCACCACCACCACCACGCCGTCGTGCTGCTGGGATTCCGTGGAGAAGATCTACTACCTCTGCTGCTCGCTGGAATAGGGAGAGGGAGGTCTGCTTCGACTCCGCACGTGTGACCGACTGCGGAAGCGCTGCCGAAACGCGGCGCCGGAAGGATCGTCCACTTGACCGACTGCGGAAGCGCTGCCGGAACGCGACGCCGGAAGGATCGTCCACACGATCTTGAGATCGGCAAGTGATCGACTACATCAACCACGAGATCTAATCTCGTTAACGCTTTCGGATCTACGAGGGTTAGTTCCTATCTATCTCGTTGCTTATGTCTAATAGATTAGATCTTGGCTTTTATCCAGATTAGATCTGGGTTTTGTTCGTTCTTGCGGTAGAATTTTTTTGTTTTCCATGCTACGAACCCATCAGTGGTATCAGAGCCGTAGCTATGCGTAGATCTGTTGCACGAGTAGAACACAAAGTTTTTGTGGGCGTTGATGCTTTTGTTGTCGGTGTCTTAGCGTGTACTTTGCATCTTGCGGCATGGTGGGATGAAGCGGCTCGGGCTAACATTACATGTCATCGCACATGAGACTTGCTCCACGCTTGACGTGCAACTTGCTTTGCACAAGTGGCTTTGCGGGTGTCCGTCTCTCCCACCATAGTTAAGATTCAATTTACAATGAGCATCTGACAACACTTGTATCAACGTTGTGGTTCTTGTTCGTAGGTAAGATCGGTCTTATATGAAAGCCCCAAACCACGTAAAACATGCAAAGAGAATTAGAGGCGTCTAACTTGTTTTTACAGGGGTTTTGTGATGTGATATGGCCATCATGTGATTGTGATTATATTTGATGTATGCAATGATCCTTGTTGTAATATGGCAACCGGCAGGAGCCTAATGGTTGTCTTTAATTCTGTTAAGACCTGCGTGTCTATTCATCTTGTAATAGCTTTATTCCAAGTAGTTGTAATAGTTGCTAGTGATGATGGACAACCATGAAGCGGCGCCACTGACCTTGACACAATGCTGGTGCTGATGGAGATCATGTTCGTGCTTTGGAGATGGAGATCAAAGGCGCAAGAAGAAAGGGCCATATCATATCACACTAATTATGAATTGCCTGTGATGTTAATCCTTTATGCATCTTGTATTGCTTAGATCGCGACAGTAGCATTATAAGATGATCCCTCTCACTAAATATCAAGTAATAAAGTGTTCACCCTTAGTTGGCACCGTTGCTAAGACTCGTCGTTTCGAAGCATCTCGTGATGATCGGGTGTGATAGACTCTACGTGTGCATACAACGGGTGCAAGCCAGATTTGCACATGCGGAAACTAAGGTTAACCTTGACGAGCCTAACATGTACAGACATGGTCTCGGAACACAGAATACCGAAAGGTAAAGCATGAGTCATATGGATGATATGATGAACATGTTGATTGTTCGCCTTTAAAGCTACATCATCTCACGTGATGATCGGACTTGGTGCAGTGGATTTGGTTCGTGTAATCACTAAAACAACTCGAGGGATGTTGTTTTGAGTGGGAGTTTATTTGTAATTTGGATTAGTCGAACTCAATTTATCATAAACACAATCAAAGTGAATTTGCATAGTTTGTTGTAGTCATTGGCATCCGTTCACCACCTTACGCTTAGTTATAGTTGGGATAGTGGAACTAGAGAAATTCTGGATATTTACTTTACGAACTGGTATCATATTGTTTTGAATGTCAATTTAAAGTTTATAAGTCCTATTGCAAACTTTCAGCAAACTCTATTTACTCCATGAAGTTTAATAAATAGTATTAAATCAAGAATAACAATTCCAGTGTTAGTATCTAATGTATCATGTTTGCCTCCATGATTCTTGATACTCAAAAGATTATTTTTAATATCAAGTTTATCTAAGAGCTGAAAGAAATGTTTCAGAAACCATCATATATGAAAGGTATTGCGATATCTAAAACAATGTGTTGGTTACAACATGATAGAGTATACGTCCTCATATTTGATGAGAATTTGTGAAGGTTGGAGACGCTAGTCGTCCTAATACTCCAAAAGGTTTTGAAAAAGAAACATTATACTCGCAATTCACCTTTATAAGCTATTGCAGCTTGATCATGAAAGTTGTCATAATAAGGATGAATAGAAGATGTAAGTAAAATGTTTACTACACTAAAAGATTACTAAAGAATGGATTTTTGAAAGAACACCAAACATTTGATGATGGTGATCCACCTCAAAGTGCAAGTCCAAAGGTATTAGTAGTTGACTATATACGCTTTGTACCATGTGTCATGTTGATGACACCACTATTGATGTTGATAGATTCTTTTAAAAGAAAAGGAATTGCTAAAAGAGAATCTATAAAATATTTGGCAGAAAATAAAAGGTTGGAGATGTCCAACTTAGGCATATAGAAGATATACATGTTATGGTTGTATTCCTTGCTTGTTAAACAATGTGGTTCTCCGGTATTGGATACCGAATTGGTTGGTATGAAGTGTCATACAGGACAACACAATTCATGAACTACACTGGCCTAAGTAACTAGCAAGAGAATGAGTGATGATGTTCATCGAAAACAAATAAAATATTATTGTGTTTTTCGTTGACATCAAACCTAGCCTTCAAGATTTGTTTTAATAATTGTTATTTTGTTCCGGTATTACGAGAACAATGGTTGTTCAAATAATTACCGTATTCCATAAAGGATGGATGAACTTTTACAAGTCTGGTGGGAGAAATCACATCCATAAACACTATTGCTAAAATGTCGCAAGACAAATGATTGAAAGATCACTTGCGAAGTAACATCACCGTTTAAATTATATTGAAAGGATATATGAAGAAACTCTATATTGATGGATTTTTGGAGTCTTTGATTTGGATCAAATGACGCTTATGATACTTTCCAGGAGATAATTAAAACTCCGTTCGTAGGACAAAAGAGGAACGGACGACTAACTGATTGGAATTTGTACATATTGATGTATATAGTCCATTATGTGTAGTCATGGGCGTTGGATTTCAACTTCATATGCTTTCTCCAAAGATTTGAGTAAGTATATGTATATACTTACTCAATAAGGAAGAAGTATGAAACATTTGAAAAATGTTCAAAGACTTTCAAGATGAAGTGGAAAATCATTGTAACAAGAAAATAAAAGAGTTTATGATTGGATCATAAAGAAAGACGTTTGAGTTACAAGTTTAGCAAAACACCTAATATTTTAGGAATCGTTCCATGGATTTGCATTTCCCAAAACACCATAGGAGTATGGAGTGTTCAAGATATGTAATGAAACCTTGTTTGACATGGTAAGATCAAAGGTGTCATTTATAAAACTGCCATTATATTTTAAAGATTAAAGCTTTAGTGACTATGGCTTTTACACTGAAAAGAGCTCCATCGTGATCCGTTGAAATGACACCATATAAGTCATGGTTTGGGATAAAACCCGAATTGTCTTTTCTTAAATTTTGGTATGTTATGCATAAGTAAAATGCTTACAACCAAAGTCGGATAAGCACGTCTTTGTAGGTTATCCCAAAGAATTTGTTGGGAATTTCTCCATAACGCTGAGGACAAAAGAGTTTGTTACTTGGAACGTCAAGTTTCTTGAGAAGGAATTTTTCGTGAAAAGTTAAGTGGGAGGACAATAGAACTTTGATAAGGTTGTTGAACCTTAGCTATATGTGCTAAGTAGCGCAGCGCCGGAAAGTGTCCCGGTGATGGCCACAATGCTCATGGCTCTCGTGATTACAAAAGGTGTGATCTCGGAGATTAGAGTTCCTATAGAACCGTGTGGGTCGGTAAGAATCAAATAGTAAGATTTGATAAGCAAGTCGTTATTGTTTTGACAATGATGAACCGACTACATGCAAAGAAGCGATGATGGGCCCTGACTCCATAAAATGACTAGAAGTCATGGAATCCGTGATAGTATCCATACATGAGAAATCAAGTTTCTGAACTTAGAAGACCCTCCGGAAAGGCGTGAAGCCTATCGGTCGTGTTTGGATATATAAAGAAATAGACATGGATGTTTCAAATCTATGAAATAGTCGACATGTCGGAAAGAGTTTACGACAATGTTCAAGGAATTGACTATGATAAGATTTGATCTTTCATAGCGATATTTAGTCTGGACGGATTAATGTAGCAACCACTACATATATTTTGGTATATGGTAGTTGAACAAACAAAACAAGTTCTTCTAAAAAGATGGTTACCTAGGACGTGTACATGACACGATCCAAAGGGTTTGGTTAATTCAAAGGATGCTAAAAGAGTATGCAAAACTTCAATGGTTGAAGTGAGCATCGCGGAGTTGGAATCTTCACCGTGATGAAACCGTTGAAAGGTTTAATTTCATCAGAGACGATGAAGATGTTTGCATTTTGCAAGAAATTAAGTGGGAGCGCTGAGACATATTTCTAATACGTTATGTGAAAGACATATTGTTGATTAGAAATAATGTATCTTTTATTGACACAGGTTAAGAATTTCATTTCGATGAAAGACTTAGGCATAACTCAAGAATTAGGCATCAATGTCTATATGGATAGATTGAGGCGCTAACATGATTTTTCCAAATGTACATAGATAAGATGTTGAATGAGTTCAATATGGAAGCAACAAGAAAGGTTCTTGACGCACGAAAAGGACTGAATCAAGATTCAAGTGTGTTGACACGAGATTCAAGTGTTTTGACACTTGGTGAAATCACAAGAATATTTTGATCAATCATTCTTTGAGATGTACACATCCAGATATGTCCTATGCTCTAAATGTTATGAGCATATACCAGAATGATTCATAAGATGATCATTGGACAATAGTAAAGATATTCTTATGAGCTTTGGAAGAACTAAGAATATATCATGTATAAGTGACAAATAGTTAAAGGTAGTTCATTGTAAAGTGTTACATTGATACTAGTTTTGTCACAAGATACAAATTAAATTTATCTCAATTTAGACTATGGGTGGCACAATATAATGGAAAGGATGTTCCATGATGGATTTGGATGAGTTCCAAAGTTGAGATATTGTGACGGATACTACAACAAAAGGCTAAGTATATAACTGCTATAGTAGCAGCAAAGGAGGGCATTTGTGTTAAAGTAGTTTGTTATCAAACTAGGTGTGGTTCATAGTGGGATAATACTATGAAGATACATTGTATGACAATTGTATCAACATAATTAATCCCAAGGAACTAAAGGTCTCACCAAAGGACCAAATTTATACAATGCCATCTCACTGGAGAATGAGTAATGCGTAGAGACGCAAGGACATGCAAATACACACGGACCTGGAAGTGTCAGAGCCGAAGATTATGTTCACCACTAGCAATAGTGTCTATACAACACCAGAAAGCCAAAGGTGTTGAATGCACAAGTTTTTTTTAACTAGATTATTGACTCTACTGCAAGAGGGAGACTGTTGGAGATATGCCCAAGAGGCAATGATAAAGTGGTTATTATTATATCTTTATGTTTATGATAAATGTTTACATCCCATGCTATAATTGTATTAACCGGAAACATTAATACTTTTGTGTTTTGTAAACATAAAAGAGTCCCTAGTAAGCCTCTTGTTAAACTAGCTTGTTGATTAATGGATGATCATGGTTTCCTGATCATGGACATTGGATGTCGTTAATAACAAGATCATATCGTTAGGAGAATGATGTGATGGACACACACCCGTCGTAAGCATAGCATAAGATCAAATCATTAAGTTCGTTTGCTATAAGCTTTAAAATACATAGTAACCTAATCCTTCGACCATGAGGTTATGTTAATCACCATCACCGGATGGATACTTTGATGACATCAAACACCGCTTCGTAACTAGGTGGTCATAAAGGTGTCATTGGGTATTCTGAAAGTATGTGTTGAAGTGCATGGACCAAGATTGGGATTTGTCCATCCATATGACGGATAGATATGCTCTGGGCCCTCTCGGTGGAATGTCATCTAGTTAGCTTGCAAGCATGTGACTGGGTCACAAGGGATGACATATCACGGAACGAGTAAAGAGTACTTGTCAGTAACGAGGTAGAACTAGGTATGGAGATACCGACGATCAAACCTCGGATAAGTATAGTATCGCGAGACAAAGGGAATTGGTTTCGTATGTAAATGGTTCTATCGATCACGAAGTCATCGTTGAGTATGTGGGAGCCATTATGGATCTCCAGGTTCCGCTGATGGTTATTGATAGGAGATGTGTCTCTGTAATGTCTACATATTCACGAACCGTAGGGTGACACACTTAAGGTTCGAAGTTGTTTTAAGTAGATATGGAATGTGCGTTGGAGACCGAATGCTGTTCGGAGTCTCGGAATGGATCCGGGACATCACGAGGAGATCCGGAATTGTCCGGAGAATAAGATTCATATATAGGGGATCATTTTCTGAGTTAGGAAATGTTCCGGAGTATTTGTATGAGGGTTCTAGAAGGTTTCGGAATGTTCTGGAAGGTTCTAGAGGATTTCTTGGAGTTTGCTTGAAAACCAAGAAAGAGTCAAAGGAAACCTAGTGGGGCAAGACACGGATTCGTGGAGGAGGAGGACTCCTCCCCCCTTCCCACCGCCGGCCATAGGAGGGGAGTCCTACTAGGACTCCCCCTCCCCAGGCGCGCCTCCCCCCCTTAAATAGAAGGGCAGGGGCGCCCCCTCCAAGCCCTCTCCAAGAACTCCAATCTCTGCCGCCTCTCTCCTCCACCTTTCTTCTGCATAGGCATAGGCGAAGCCCTGCAGAATTCTCTAATCCACCACCACCACCACGCCGTCGTGCTGCTGGGATTCCGTGGAGAAGATCTACTACCTCCGCTGCTCGCTGGAATGGGGAGAGGAAGGTCTGCTTCGACTCCGCACGTGTGACCGACTGCGGAAGCGCTGCCGAAACGCGGCGCCGGAAGGATCGTCCACTTGATCGACTGCAGAAGCGCTGCCGGAACGCGACGCCGGAAGGATCGTCCACACGATCTTGAGATCGGCAAGTGATCGACTACATCAACCACGAGATCTAATCTCGTTAACTCTTTCGGATCTACGAGGGTTAGTTCCTATCTATCTCGTTGCTTATGTCTAATAGATTAGATCTTGGCTTTTATCCAGATTAGATCTGGGTTTTGTTCGTTCTTGCGGTAGAAATTTTTTGTTTTCCATGCTACGAACCCATCATGGAATGCTCACTAGGAGAGGTGGTGTTTATTATCTGCATATTGCAGGAGCTGGGCATCTCTACCCTGCTCCTTTGCCTAATGGTCTTTTCTATATCGAGGAAGGACGTTTGCTATATGATTCCCAAGTTGAACAACACCAACCCGAGGAGGAGATTCCGGAGGAGGATGAGGACCAAGAGGAGGAGCAAGAAGTTCCTTATCAAGAGGAGAAGCCACAAACCCGGTTCGTTACATATCAAGATTTCCAAGGACTTGGAGGGACTATGAAGTTGGATGCATAGCCTCTCTTTGAACCTCCGAGAATCAACAAGTAACCTCTCAACTCAATTTGCGAACTGGAGTAACGGCTTTTCCCGCATCCACAATGATTTGAAGGGCTTGCAAAAGCCTAAGCTTGGGGAAGTATCCTCATGTATCTTTATTTGGCATTTATTTGCTTTTATTTAGAGGTTGTGTTTTTATTTGAGTTTATAAGCACTCGTGTTGGTTTCCCTAACACTTTATATTTAGTTCTTTCTATTTTTCTTTCGAAATTTTCTAGCCGAGCTTTGCAACCAATTTTCTATTCTCTAAAGTTCCTCTCTTAAAAACCACAAAAATATTTCTCCATTTTCCTTATTTTCCCTCTTTCTTTTCTTTTTGCCTCGAGGTCTTCATATATTTGAAGGAGAGTGGTCGACTTCGAGTTTCCAAGAAACAAATAAAAAAGGAAGAGAGAAGTGGAACCAAACATGAGAAGTATGCCTTATGACTCCCCACTTTTGAAAGTTTGAGAAACTCATCCTAGTTAGTAGTAAATGTTGAGATATTATATTGGTGGAGTGAGTCTTCATATTGTAGTAAGATTTCCGTTTGCATGGGTATTTAATTAGGTACATTTTGTTCCGGCTCTCGTAATTAACCAAGTCTTGCCTAAAAATTGCTAAACTATTGTAATAAGAAAAAGTCTCACATTTTAAGGCTTGGGTGTTGTAGTGCTTAGTCTTGAAGGCTTATTTTTAAAGACACTAAACACCACTGAAAATGTTGATTGACTTGATAGGTCTCTTTGAAAAGAGTTGTTCGATTGAATTAATGTTTGGCGGTTTTTGTGAGCATGCCAAAGTTTGACTTGTTAATCATAAGAATGATATAGCTTTATGCGTGTCAGACTTCATGGGATGCCAACAACTCCGGTGGCCTACGAATGATCTCATGGAGGAAACTCCTAGATTTCGGCTATGAGTTGATTAAACACTTGTAGCAGCAATGCTATAGTGGGTAAGATTCTTGGCACTCCTGGGTAGCTGTAATCATGATGAAATCACTCCTCTGGCTATTATGAGAAATCATTATGCAAAAGGAACAAAACCTTAGTGATGCCACGATTGTCCATCACAGCCTGATAAACTAATAATTTTTTTTGGCATGCTCTCAATTACTTAAAAACTAAAATTCTTGAAGGACAATGAATAGAAAAGTAGTGCTTGAAAAGTCTTGATTTATTGATGTGGGAGAATTGAGATACTCTAGTATATATGCTTTTCAAGACAACTCCCACAATCTTAATTTATATGATTATACTTTACTGTTCAAAGGCAAGCCTATGAGTTGATTACTTGACATGGAATAAAGTTTGCTCATTTGAATCATTCATGTTTACAATAATTTTGCTGCACTATAAGGATGCATGAAACCCGTATGATACGCTTTCCATTACTCTATCTATGCTGAAGTTTTTCAAATTTATGTAGTGGAGGAAACATGAGATTACTAATCATGAGTAAGATCACCATCTCGTTATTTCAGTTTAAATGCTAAGTTCCTTTTTTGATTTTTGGTTTCTTACTCGGGGACGATCAAGTTTAAGCTTGGGGAGGTTGATGGCTCTGAAATATAGCCATCTACGTCCACATTTAAACTGGATATTACTCATATTCTTGATGAAATATCTCTCTAAACCTTGCCACTAATGCTAATATTCAGAGGGGTATGTAATCCTTTCTTTTATATTTTTCCTGCATAGATAATGTCGTTTAAAGGAGGGAATCACTACATTAAAGTCAAAGATACGAGATTTCCAACAACCAGAAGAAACCAGGAGCCGTACAATGGAGGCAGACGCTTTAACGATCAACTATACGACTGGAGCAAAAAAAAATCGGCCATATAGCTCCGGTCATATAGTTGGCGCCGCCACCATTAGGTCAAACAGAACAACTTTCGTGAAGGGACCCCTATATAAAGAAGCCTTGGGCGACGAGAAAACAAGACAAACCTCGCCAAAAAGTCACTGCCACAGATCACCAGCCGCCTCCGGATCTCCAAACCCTTCTCCATCTCCATAGCCATATTCCACCACTTGTAATAGTAGATCTCTTCTCCGATTGGTAACATTGTAAGACTATTGTTATCAATCTTATGATTTTCATTACAATGTTTGTTATTGTTGATCTCATCTCTATGTCTGAGTAATTCTCCTTGGGCTAAGGGCTTTGGCCTAGCCATGTAGCAATTGTGCATGTTATTTATCATAGATGGGATCGTGTATTAGTTTGTATGACATGATGATTATTGTATCCTCTCTTGCCTCAATCCAAGGAATTGTCAGGTACCCAAGACCCCGAGGGTTGAGCCAAGTATAGGGAGTATGAATGATGACTGATCTGCAAGTTGGGAATCCTAGTGACAGAAGGGGTAGTACGGCTATATGTGAGGGAATTGCTTGGGATTAATGGTGATATCACTATGCATATCATTAGTTCTCTTTCTTCTGTGGATGACACTAGTAGGTTATTGCTATAAGTAGTTGCGGAGGCAATATAAATTATGGATGCGCTGTCCACATATAATTTATCTTGCTCTAACAAGTACATGCATACTTTATTTCTATCCTTTATTTCCATCAGATGTTTTGCACAGCTACAGGTGGAACCGAACACCCTAGGCCCTCTCTCTCCATCATCGACAACAACAAAAAGACACAAGCTATTGGTCCGGTAAAAACACAAAAGGAATTCTAAAACTCCCGAAGGTCCGTTAAAGTAACTTCTCTACGCATTCGCTTCCCGAGGATTCGATAACCTAGGTCTACTAGGGAAAAAGAATCTATACTACATCCATAATCCGGATCGAAGGTATCAGTGACCCATGTAGCTATGTGTATATATAGAAGGGTTCTCTCCTAGAGAAACCCTAAGATAGAACATACAGAGGTAGCTATCCAAAACAGGTTAGCCACCTTCACCCCTCTTGTATTCTACATGGTATCGGAGCAAGGTTTGATGGTGATGGTGTCCAAGGCTGCTATTGCTAGGAGGTGTGCCTCTCTGGTGGAGTGAAGAAGGGAAGGGAAAATTTAGATCTGCAGGGGGCAGTGGATTTGGAGGAGCTGGTGGAGTTCAGATCTGCTGCAAGGGGCATTGGATTTGGATGAGCTGGTGGTAGTGCTGGAAGGAGGAGATGGGGAGAACGACAACAACCAACAGCTGGCTCGGGCCTTGGAGAAACTAACGGAGTTCCGCATCACCAAAAAGGAGGATGGTGCTAGCTATGCTGGTGCAGTTCCTCAACAGGTAGAGTTAATTCAGAAGATCGATCTCATGCGAAATGAGATCAAACTAGAAGGTGTGGGAAACTACTCGAGCTAGTCAAGAAGGGCTCTTCTAATCCTAAAGACCAATAATTTGGAGGGGTATGCCTTTGCTCATGTTAGTGAGCCAGGGGACAAGACAAGTTCTGAGTAGAAGAAATGGAGTACCACCAATTCTGTGGCGATGGCTTAGCTGTTAAACTCATTAGTTCCTATGATTGTTGCATCAGTGGAAGCTCTCTCTATTGTAGAAGAGGTATGGAGTACACTGTCAAATTTGTACTTAGGGAAGGGAAATGTCATGCTGATGACACAAATTGTCGATAAGGTGCATGATTTAAAGCAAGGTGAAAAACCATTCATGGAGTATGTGGCTGAACTGCAGTGTTTTTGGTCTGATCTAGATGACTATGATGCACTTGATCTTGCACATGCTGAGTGCATTGTCTCTGCAAAACAGTGGATAGAGTGTAGGCATGTAATCAAGCTCCTGAAGGGACTGAACCCCAATTTTGAAGGAAGGAGGGAAAATCTCTTTCACCAAACTAATCTACCACCTATTGGAGAGGTTATTGCAGCTATGACACAAGAGGATATGAGGCTAAATCTTGGAAACGGAGGTGAACTTGCCTCTAATCTTGCCTTCTTCATGACAGAGAGGCAGGAGATAAGGGACTGTTACACTTGTTGAAAACTAGGCCACCTGAGCTACGATTGCATAGCTCCAAGGTGGGGTAGAGGAAGAGGTTACAACAGGGGATTCCATCGTGGTGGTAGAGGTCGAGGTGGCCACAACAACTCAAGGACACCGAGAGCGCATGTTGCTCTTTCTAAAGACGGTCAGGTAAGTGCAGCCACCCATGAAAAGAACAAGAATGGATGGCATGAGGATGCCACCTTTGGAAGCTTTGCACATTTCACCTACACAACTGAAGGTTATATTGGAAAAGCATCTATAGCTACCCATAAAATTGATCCAAAGTGGATCCTTGACTCTGGGGCATCTAAACATGTGACCAGCAACACTAGAGAAGTTGAATCCTATGATAAATATCCTATCTCTCAGATTGAAACCATACAAACTGCTGATGGTACAACACAACCCATCAAAGGTATAGGGATTGTTCAATGCACTCCATTCATAAAACTATCTCCAGTCTTACATGTTCCAGCATTCCCTGTCAATTTGATATCTCTAAGTGCTTTACTTGATCAACTGGACTGCATAATATACCTTGATAAGAAAATGTGTTGTAATTCAGGAGAGGCTGACAGGCAGGAGGATTGGGGCTGGAACCAGACATAAAGGACTATGGTACATGGATCATGGAGGTTCGATTTTTAGTGTTGTTGCTGATGAAAGTGAGAATATTGCCATGATTTATCATTGTAGAATGGGTCATATTTCTTTTGAGAAGATGACTAGAGTTTTCCCTTATGTAATGCATGGAGTTGATAAGAACAAATAAAAATGTGATGCTTGTGAGTATGTCAAGCACACACGAACCAGTTATGTGAGTAAGGGAATTCAAAGTATATTCCCATTTATGCTTATTCATTCAGATGTGTGGACATGTCCTGTTGTATCAGTGAGTGGAATGAAGTATTTTGTGACCTTTATTGGTTGCCATACTCGTATGAATTGGGTTTATCTGATGCATCACAAGGATGAAGTAGTCAAATGTTTCCAAAACTTCTATTCCTATGTGAAAACCTAGTTCAATGTGCAGGTACAGATGATTAGGACTGATAATGGAACAGAGTATGTCAATAAACGATTTAGCAACTTTCTTGTCAGAGCATGGCATCCTACATCAAACCTCTTATCCAGACACACCTCCACGGAATGGAGTACCAAAAAGTAAGAATCGACATATTTTAGAAGTTGCAAGATCTCTTATGTTTACTATGAATGCACCTAAGTTCATGTGGAGTGAAGCGGCGATGACTGCCACCTACTTGATAAATATAATGCCTTCAAGAGTTATGGGCATGCAGTCACCCCGTGAGATGTTAATGGGTGAGAATACATTTCTAGTCCCACCAAAATTATTTGGTTATACTTGTTTTGTTAGAGATCATAGACCATCCGTTGGTAAACTTGACCCAAAGGCAGTAAAATGCATTTTTATTGGATATGCATCTAGGAAGCATGGCTATAAGTGTTGGAGTCCATCATAACGACGTACCTTTGTAAGTATGGATGTCACTTTTCGAGAATCTAAACCCTTCTATGGTGAAAAGACCGATATAAGTATGTTGTTTGAGGAGCTTGACCAACAGAAGAATAATGAGATTGGCCAAGAGGGGGATAAGAGTATTGGTGTAAGTCTAGAACAACATGCCCCACAACCAATTGTGGTTTTAGTCCCTATTCTTGTAGCTGCTGAACCACTTGTCCATGCTAAACCACCTGTTGTACAGCCTGAAAACGTATAAAGGTGGAGGTACAACATGCTGGTGTATTCGCGACGACCTCGATAGGGAGTACAATAGGAGCAACATGTGTAGGGGGAACAACAGGTGCAAGGGGAACAACAAATGTAGGGGGAGCGACATGAGGATGATGTTGATGAGACTGCGTCTAGTGGCAGTAGTCAGTCCGAAAATGAGCCTGTAGCCATAGATGAGTCAATGAATTTGCCAATTGCTTTGAGGAAGGGTAAACATGGAGTTAACCATGACATTAGCAACTATGTGTCTTATAAGTG
The DNA here is from genome assembly GCA_910589775.1 of Avena eriantha. Lineage (NCBI taxonomy): Eukaryota > Viridiplantae > Streptophyta > Magnoliopsida > Poales > Poaceae > Avena > Avena eriantha. Next base: position 226,938,444 of record OU342743.1, on the reverse strand, counting down.
CTTGTCTCCCTCGTATAGAGCATTTGTTGCTTCTCTGCAATCTATCTCAATTCCAACTGATTGGAAAGCAGCTAAACAAGATCCAAATTGGAGGCAGGCTATGATGGAGGAGTTGGATGCTTTGAGGAAGAACAAAACATGGGAACTTGCCTATCTTCCAGAAGGAAAGAAGGCAGTGTCTTGCAAGTGGATTTATATAATTAAACAAAATTCAGAAGGCAAGATCGACTGATACAAGGCAAGACTAGTGGCGAGGGGATATAGTCAGACCTATGGCATAGATTATGATGAAACATTTGCTTCGGTAGAAAAAATGAACACTGTGAGGATTTTGGTTTCTTGTGTTGCTAATTTTGGGTGGCCTTTACACCAACTAGATGTTAAAAATGTCTTCCTGCATGATGATCTAAAAGAAGAAGTGTACATGGAACTCCCACCTGGCTTTGCTACATCAGAAACTGCTGACGAGGTATGCATATTGAAAAGGTCTCTTTTTGGCTTAAATCAATCTTCAAGGGCATGGTTTGATAGATTCAGGAGTGCAATTTGTGGTATGGGCTACATGCAATGTAATGGAGACCACATTGTCTTTTATAGACATCAAAACCAGAAAATCACTATACTTGTAGTGTATGTTGATGACATCATAATTACTGGCAATGATGAAGTAGAAATAGTGAAGCTGAAAGGGTGCTTGAGTAAAGCATTTGAAGTCAAAGATCTTGGAAAACTTAAATATTTCTTAGACATAGAAGTTGCTAGGTCTCCAAAGGGAATTGCTCTGTCCCAAAGAAAATATACCTTGGATCTTCTCCGTGATATGGGCATGCTTGGATGCCGAGCAGCTCCAACTCCCATCGATCAAAACCATAAAGTTATTTCTATATCTGGTGAACCAGTTAACAAGGAGAGATATCAAAAGCTGGTTGGGCGACTTCTATATTTGTGTCATACAAGGCCTGACATTGCTTATACAGTGAGTATTGTGAGTAGATATATGCATGATCCAAGGAGTGGGCATCTAGATATTGTTTACTGAATCATGAGGTATTTAAAGGGTAGTCCAGGTAAAGGGCTATGGTTTAAGAGCAATGGACACTTAGGGGTTTATGGGTACAATGATGCTGATTGGGCGAGTTGTCTGGATGATAGCAGATCAACTTCAGGCTATTGTGTCTTTGTTGGAGGGAACTTTGTGTCATGGAGGAGAAAGAAGCAACCCGTAGTGTCCAAATCAACTGCTGAAGCTGAATACAGAGCAATGTCTCAAGGGCTAAGTGAAATGTTGTGGGTGAGAAATCTCCTTAGTGAACTGAAGGTGCTAAGACAGGGCCATCTAAATGTGTGGTGTGACAACCAGTCAACCATCAGCATTGCCAATAATCCAGTGCAACATGATCGAACCAAGCATGTGGAGATAGACCAATTCTTCATCAAGGAAAAAATGGATGCAGGTATTATCAAAATATCTTATGTGAGTTTAGGACATCAAGTGGCAGATTGTGTAACCAAGGGTGGGAACTAAGGAGTGCAATTTGGCTTGTGACAAGATGGGAATGATAGATATTTATCACCCATCTTGAGGGGGAGTGTTGGACCAGTACTGGACTTTTGTAGTGTGTATCCCCTTTGGCCCATGTGGCCCATGTAGCTGTGTGTATATATAGAAGGGTTCTCTCCTGGAAAAACCCTAAGATAGAACATACAGAGGCGGCTGCCTGAAACAGGTTAGCCACCTTCACCCCTCTTGTATTCTATCCCTCTTGTATTCCACAAAAGACAAGGTAAACTTTCTCCAATTTATTCACTAACATGTGGATATTAAAGTATCTGCGCTATTTTATATTACTTTCATTTGAAAGGTTTCACTAATATTTAAGTTTGGTGGAAAAAATCTTAAAGAAAAATAAGTCATTTTGGAGCAAATTTTATTCATAACGATCACTGGTACGAGCCCCCCGCCCCATTGTATCGTCTGTCCGTACCGACAATATCGTCTAAAACAGAGATTAAGAATCTTAACATGACTTCTCATGACCGGCGGGTACCCGCGGTACTAGTGGACAAAATTAGGATTGATGCACAAAAGATTGCCACCGACAATATGAGGGTGATAACAAATGCAGATCAAGTAGGTTGCAGGGTTCACTTAGGAGTCTTACGTCATGTTGGCAACAATACTCTCATGGACTCAGCGACAAAGGCTTGGTATGAAGTCTGCGCAAAATCTCGCCTCACAACATTTGATCATTCTTGTGTTTTTGTATGAACTATATGCTGCTTCGTGCTCGTTTTGGTACTTTTATGGAAGCTTGGCATAGTTAAATTTTAAATCTGAACTCGATCAACAAATTTTGTATATTTTTTTATCCATAATGTACTAAAATATTTATTTTTAAATTTAGGTAGCAACAAGGGCATAATTTGTAGGCTGGCCTGATTTTTGAGCTCCCGGGGGTAGGCCCTAGGGAGCAGGGCCACATAGAAGCCACGTTGTGGACTTAGCTTGGTCGCCCACATGGAAGTTTTCCCGTATTTCTTGAGCATTTTTACCCCTTTGTTAGGTGCACTGTACGCATGGATTTTTGCTAGGTTGCTCCAAATAGAATGTGTTTGGTTACATACATGAGTATTATGTGGTTACTTTTTTTATAGTGTGGCGAACTTACCATTACATCCCACGCTCATCCTACATTCCTACTCTACTCCTCCCATTAGCAAAAGAGAATGAAAAGTTCATCCTTTATCCTATTGCTAGGACAGAAATTAGCCTACCACTAGATATCACTCATCACATATTTTCCTGATCCTCTTCAGCTTATTCTTGTTAGCCTAGCCAACATTGAGCATATCAATGAGCATATGCTCAACCTTATTTTTTTCCTCCTTCATCCCCTCTTTTTCCTGATCCCAGTTCTTCTGCCTAGCCTTCATTATGCTAGCCTAGGATTTCTGCACTAGTTTAAGCATACCAAATTCATTCTACAGTTCTTGAGTAGCCTTATCATTAGTATTTGACAAGTTGTTCTCCACAAACCATCTCCCATTTTCATCCTTGAATTTATTCACATCAACCAAGATACTTGAATAATTCTTGGCAATCTTGTTCTTCTTATTATCAAGCTCCTTCATCATCTTAGCTTTCTAAATCCTCTCTTCCTCTATCTTCATACATTCCCCATAGTCTTCCTAGTGTATTTTTGACAGTCTATGGCCATTTTTTGTCCAACCAAGCTACGGACCCATAGTTTGTGGCCTCCTGCATATCAAAATACCGTGGACATGTGTATAGGATGCGCTAGTGACTGTCAAAGCAGAAGATTCAGGTCGAGCTAGTGAGTTATACTTACATCCTACACAGAACATAGGTAGAACTCGCGACCAGTGTTAGTTCCTTCAAATGCAGCGCACTTCAGAGGCTCAAGCTTGTGGACACAACAGTCGTGGGGACAATCTACTTCTATTCCGCAGAACGAGGGGTCTTTGATGTAGTCTAGAGCATAGTCTTTATCTGTGAGGGCCTAACACATAAGAATTTCCTCATAATCGGCCTGAATCAAGGTCAAAATCCCCAATCGAAAGCTAATCCTAGCCATTGAAAAGAATTGGGGGAAATGGAACTTAACCCTACCATCATTGTGGTCGAGCTCTCGGCATTGTTCCCGCTCGGCATGGCTCTTACGGACTCGCCGACGGTAGATTAGCCGCTAGGAGGTTGTCGATCGTCAGATTTGCCGCTGCCGGGAGAAGAGACCTCGATGTGAGCAATGGTGGTTTGGCATTTTGAGGTGAGGGAAGAGGGTGGAAATAAGGGGAGAATTTCTACGGGTGGTGACCGAAATACTCCCGCCTCCTTTTTCGCTGCAACGCCGGTGCTCGTCCATCTCCATGGTCGCAGTAGCTTGTGCAACTAGCGGCGGAAGTTGGCTCTCGGGAGGCAGCTGATAGGGTGGCTCTGGGGAAACGGCCGAATCGGTCGTTGACGCTGGGCCTGGCTCGGCGCTGCTTCGACGCGAGTACTGGCCACAACGTGGGCAACGCGTGGACTGCCAATCGACCCGTTTTTGCATCTAGCGGGCCTGTTTCTAAGTGGTGCGGGCTACCAATCGCGCCCCAAGTGTCCCGGAAATTTGAGTTGCTCTTGTGTACCATGTACATGTACCCATGTTGCCTCTAGACCATACCTGGGCATCTTTCAAGCCGGGCCAGGCTCGGGCTGGGCCTGACCAAGCCCGCCCGTGAAAATCCCAGGCCCGAGCCCGGCCCGGCCCGGCTGTCGGGCCTGAAAATCAAGCCCAGGCCCGACCCGTGATACACGTTTTCCCTCGGGCCGGCCCTTTCCCTATTTTGCGCATTCATGAAACCCGAGCCCGACCCGTGACACCTTCGGGCCGCATAATTGGAGCCCAGGCCCGGCCTGCGGGCCTCAAAAGCCCGGCATGTCGGGCTTTTTTCGGGCCGGGCTGCCCACGTCCAGGTATACTCTAGACACCTCAAGAAATCTGAACACTGTTTTGGGGTGCCCTAACACTAGCTACTGTGGACCGCAGAGATGTCAAAAAAAAAGTATGCACAAAAGCATTTATGTGCGCATGCATGGCTAGATGGAAGCAGGGGAAGTGCACACGTATGTGCGTGTATGTTTTATGTCTTCTAGGTAGATTAGGCTTATCATCCCCTCAAGTTGCATCATTTCGACACGACTGTCTCGAATATATCCGAGTGATTGCACGCCCGACTCCCTTTTCGTTGGTTTCGTCGTCGCTTCAATCCATAATTCTACACAGGGCACCAGAAATGTGTGCACGTACGTGCATGCATCATTGGTTCATGAAGTGAGGTCGACTAGGTAGTAGCGACCCAAATTCCCTTTCCCTAGCTAGGGGTAGATCGATGATAGTACCTGTGCTGCAAAGCTAACATGAGCGCATATGTTTTCATAATTGAATAATCGCGATTTAAAATCGCGATGCAAATGCTTTGAACCAAAAGAAAATGTGCACACTACTGTAGTATATAGATATGTTGCAAGTAACAACACAATGTACAAACAATAATTATCATGTGATACCCTTACTCATGCAGTACGTAGACGTATTACTTGTTTTAGGAAAGAAAATACTTAGTTTAGAACGATTTGCAACACTTTCGATCACCATATATTCTCTAGATCTTGATTATTCTTGCCACGATTCTTTTCACAAGATAATAAATAAGTAATTATATTTGGGAAGATACAGTTGTTCGGCAGAGTTAGGAGGCAAAGATCTCATTCCCATCAAATCTCTTCCCAAGAATTGTATAACTAAGGAACACGTGCAACAATCACTCCACCGTATCCAAACCGAGGATCACAAAGGACAATTCATCTTCGAGAACCTAGATCAATATATATTTTCCTACAAGATCACACAATCTCAGATTACACGTACTTACAAGATTATGCATGACAAGACAAACTCGCATGCATGCATGCATATCGGTTCAGCATTCAAGAGCCATCATCCAAAAGTATATAGAGTTACTCTATATCTTTACTTAAAAAAGATTTTTTTGGTAGCAAATGATACAGTACAAGATCTTGGTACGTGCAGTGGTGATTTCAAATTGATGCGGCTAGCTAGCAAGCAGTGTGTGCGCGCGTGTGTGTTCCTTTTGGAATTTCCCGGTGCATGCAAAGTAGGGTTTGCAAGCAATAATTAAAGCGGACGGAGAGCAAGTACTGCACCGTGCATGGTGGAGGAGATGATGGTCTCATCCCCACCATGCACCAGCCAGCCGCACATTCATGCCAAACAAGAAAAATACAAGGTGATACCTATTGCAAATATGAGTTGCATGCCTCAGCTCAGAGGGCATACATGCATATGCATGCCAAACTCTTTTTTTTTTGGAATTTCTATATATTGTCAAAAACTCTAAATCAATGGTGAGAATATACTTTGGTGTTGGTAGGAAGCTGTAAAATAAAATAAACTATAATCCCCAATTTTTTTGGTTCACATTTTCACATTTTGTCTAGCTCTACCCACAATTGTTGTAAATGCTCTAAAACTTATACACATGCACGCCCGCTAAGGTGCAAAGTCCGCTCTCTCCCGAGAATTGCATGTGATGGCTACACAACTAGGTACACAAAACAACATGATGGAACTACTACAACTAGCATGGGGTACACAGATATGGCACCGATCATCTCTTGCACATGAGCATGATACTCCCATCTTTCTACAAAATCTTGGTTGAAATCATTGCCCCTCCCCTAGCTTTTCTGTGTAGGCTAGTACATCTCTATATCTATGTACATATATGTACACCCATATCTCTCCATCCATCAACCACCACTGCACCATCTCTTACATTCTGCCGACACATTAATTCTCTCCTCCACCAGTAGCATAGCACCATCTTTCCGCTCACCAACTCGCTCCTCGTTCCTTCTACTTCAACTCTCAATATCATCAACCATCAATCTGTTCCGTTTCTGTCTACCATCAAAACTTCTTGGTTAATCCGCCACCATGATGAATCTTATATCGTTTGAGACGCCGCCTCTTCCCCTTGGTAGGCAGGAGAGCGCTGCAGCCACCTTCAAGCTGGCTAAGGAAGCGAGCTCCAGCGGCACAGCATGCTTCGATGGCAGCCATCTAGACCTCAGCCTCGGCATCTCTCCTGGCGGTGGTGGTGGCTGCGGTTGCGGTGGCACCTCCATGTCGAGCTACAGCGGTCGTCGAGGTGTCGTCGGCGATGTCGGTCGCGTGCAGAGCAGTGGCATGATGGCTGGTACCGCCATTGCGAACACGCTTAGCGCAGGGCATGGTGGTAGTCTCCATGGCATTGTGAGTAGCAGCAGCAGCAGCAGCAGCTGGACGGCGGCTTTCATGCCGAGCCCGACCGGCTTCATGCACCCCTGGAGCCTCGCCGCCAGGCAGCAGAAGGCGGCCGCTGAGCAGGACCGGAGCCTTGTGCCGGCACCGGCGGCCACAACTTATGTGACAAGGTGAGCTAGTTAAAATGTTACTCCGTGTGTGTGCAGACTACATAGTTACAGTAAGATTTAAGCACATATATATGCATCTCGATGCATATACACCCTACTCAGTTTCAGCAGCCACTACTATGCATGTTTCATTATCACGGCAAAGCACCAGCTAGCTATCTACAAATGTTCAAGTCCACATATGGTTTTCTTCCCGTTTAATGAGTTAATACGTTCACTTTTCATTTCAGTAATTCGGAGTATGGTTAGCTAGTACTACCTCCGTTCCAAAATGTAAGCCTTTTTAGCAAGCTGTTTTAGTTTGCTAGAAAGGCTTATATTGTGGAACAGAGGTAGTAGACTATTACTGCCATTTGCGAAAACGCTTGCTACCTGTGATGGTGACCATGTGTTAAATAAATAATGAGGGAAAAGTGCAGAATCAAAGGTGTTCTACTCCTACGGACGTACAAATGATTGCAATCATGAACATTTTGAACCCCCTACATACTCCACTAGCTCATCAATTAGTATTTTGCAGGTCCTCGTGTGGTTAGACCTGCATTTAGAAATGATTGCGAAATGCAAATAGATTCTTCTACGTGTACCTACACGTGAAATAAATGGAGTTCTTAGCCGTTTCAAGAAAAAAGTCCTTAAAATTCAACTACTATATGAGAAATCATGAATATTAAACCTTCAACTTTGTCGCTCCGTCACATCCATATTATATTTTTGTTATCAAAGATCCATATACTCACCAAAAATGAATTTTCCGGTGGTGAGTCTTCGTGAGGTTTATCTAGTTTTTCCTTCTTATTTTGGTCTTATTTTTTTTGGCTTCTAGCTGTCTACAATGCAAGATTCATAGTTAATTTAAATTATTTGCGTTAACACGATGAAAGAAGAAAGACAACATGTTATGCAGATATTTTTTCTAAGAAAAATTACAAATGTAAACATGTTATTCCAGCTAAATCATTTTCGTAAAAAATATCTACCATATAGATCTCTATATACACTGAACTAGGCCCAAAGCGGGGTATTTATCAGATATAAAATTCCAACGGTTTTTGCGCTTGAGAGTTCATTTTGTGCTCCATGAGCAAATATGGAATGAATATTCAATATTTCTAAGATGCATTGCTGAAACCTGAGTGGTACAATACTACTGAGGACACTTGTAGACTTTTAGGTGCAATGTCAGTGGATATTCAGAATACAATCTTTTGGGACCGTTAGCGAGGAGGTAGGCAGAGAAGATCTCCTGCAAAGGAATTAAGAGGGAATATTCAGCGCAGGACAGCCAGAGGAGCAGCAATCATAGCATGGCCCTGCTTGATTCAACGCTGGCCGTCTAGTGAAGCCCAGTCTTTTCCTCCCCGCAGTAAAAAATGAAAAAAAGAACAGCGCAGTCTTTTCCGTAAAAACGACTTTCGTGTTCTCTGTCTGTGGCTGTGTTGCTCCCAATAATTGGACAGCTGTTCATGCTATCTGTGGCCATGTGGCCAGATGATGATGCATGCTCCTTTTTTTCTTTTACAAATATATATTTTTTGGCTTCGAGAGATAGGCGAGAGGCTGGACGGTGGGTCCAACCAGCGTCAGTGGCACTTAGCATGGCCCACTTGCAGTGCCAAGATGCTTGTGTAGTTGTAACACTGCGCCGCAGGGAAGATTAGATATGCTAGTGCTCCATTATCCAACTACTCATAACCATACCGTTCATTCATTCATCTCGTGCTGCATTGACCATTGAAGCATGGGACACAAAGGTTCCCAAGAAAAGTACTCCATACGGATACAGATAAAAAACATTGGGGGATTTAAAGAGAGAAAACTTTTGCTTTGGTTAGGCCCCAAGATAGTCTTTTGATAACAAAGGGGTTCGGAGGATGATCCATCTTTTCAAGCAAGAGTAAATCAGTTTGTTTAGATGACGACTTTGGAGGTAAAGTGGTGGTTGAGGTTATTGATGCATGGAACGGCTAGCATGGGTAGAATTACCGTCTTTGTGGTTTAACACTTTTCTACTAGATTCCTGTAAATTAATCCCTGGTAATCCTGAGCCCACTTTTTGTTTTACAATGTTCACTTCTCAGTGATCTTTGAAGAAATAAAATAGGTACCATGTTAAAGAATATAATACATGCCTAGTCCTTTCCATCAGTTTGGACTTTTGGTTTAGATGGCTAGTGTATGCAATTCAATATGGTATCAGAGCCAAGAGGTCTCAAGTTCAAGACCCTGCTCACGCAGTATTAAAAAAGATTCTGCGGCCTGCACCGAATCCACGCTAAAGACTAAAATAGCCTAGACGTGAGGGGGAGTGTTAAAGAATATAATACACGTCTAGCCCTTTCCATTAGTTCGGACTTTTGATTTAGATGGCTAGTGTATGCAATTCAATATACCAAAGTATGTCTTGATTAACCAGGGAGCAAATAAACTGCACTGCATGCATCCATGTATCTACCAATTCAGAGTTGCACGCTTGTGTTGCGCCCCTAATGCTTGCATGCAATTCTTGTCACCAGTGATGCTAGTGTCGTCTCTCTGCCTTCGGCGGCCGTGGGTTGGCCACCGGTGCACACCTCCCGGCGCAACCTCGTCATCACCACGCACGCGCCAAAACCCGACGCCGACCTGAAGCAGACTGACGGGCCCAAGGACACGAAGATGGCCGCCGCCGCCCGCGAGGATGAGAAGGTGGTGGCGGCGGTCACTGCCGAGCCCCGACGGCAGCCTGCGAACATGTTCGCCAAGGTGCACATGGATGGCTGCCTGATCGCCAGGAAGATCAACCTGAGAGCCCACCGCAGCTACGACTCCCTCTCTCGGGCGCTCACCAAGATGACGAGAAACTTCTTCTGCCGTAAGTGCACTGCCTTTCATTTATAGTTAATTTTTTTTTCTAGATTATCTAATTGATTTCAGTGAAATGAGAGCCGTAGTACCTCAAATAAAGCCCCTTTTCACTAATTTTCATGACGAATCGAGGAAACATGCTGAGGCAAATCGGCAAATGTGTGCGGCCGAGCTTCGTGGGTTTAAGATAATTCAGTTTAGCTGGGCCACCAGTGCAACACACAAGTTCTTTAGCATGTGATGCAATGTGGGCTGGCCCAACTACTACTCCAGTTGCACCACACAAGTTATAGACGAATTTAGCATGGTCTTACTCTTAGCCATAGCAGTTAACAGGTTTTCTTAAACTGAAAATCATTTCGTATATCCGTTTGAACATACTTTGGCCTGTTGAAACTGTGCGGTCAAATATTCCAATTTTTACCACTAGTATTTTTAGAAGGGCACTGCTAGGCGTCCCCAGAACGATGGGAAGTTCCCGTCGTCCTCCTCCCCTGTGCGACACGTGTCCACCGAAATAGCTCCAAATCCCGCTTTTGTTACAGAACACATCTTTTTGCTGCATACGTCCCCGCTTTTGCTTCCGAAGCAGAAAAACGGTTCGTTTCAGAAAATAGAAAGTCTCGTCGGAGACCTCGCCGGAGACCACACCGGAGACCATGCAGCAAAAAAATTGTGCTAATGTAGCAAAACAGACCTCGTCGGAGACCTCGCCAGAAAAAACTCGCCGGTGAATCTCGCCAAAGACCTTGTAGCAAAAAGTTGACACTGTTGTAGCAAAAGAACAAGATGTTTGTAGCAACAAAGTTCTTCTAATGTAGCAAAAAACTGACTTCACCGGATACATGGCTGCAGACTAGCCGGGAAACCTCGTCGGAGAACTTGTAGCAAAAAATTCACGGTATTGTAGCAAAACCAAAAAACGAAGATAGCAAAAAAATGTATCGATGTAGCAAAATCGGAGACCAGCATTTGTAGCATCGTCCGCCTTAGTTTGCAGCTCCGACGATCACCGCCATCCTTAGTCTATAGCTCCGGCGCCACCCACTATAGCAGGGTCGTCGTACCGGTGTAGCAGGGTCGTCGTGCCTATGTAGCAGGGTGCTTGGGGTAACAGCGACGTAGGTGCTCGGGGCCACGGCGGCGCAGCGTGCGCGTGGAGGCAACTTGGTCCTATGAACTCTGGCGAGGCGTGGCTCGGGGGAGGTCAACGCAGGGGCGTGCGTGGGCTCGCGGGAGGAGGAAGCCGCGGCGAGGGCTCGCCGGCTGAGGCAGGTCTAGGTGTTCCCGGAGCCGACGGTGGCCGGGACGGCTGCAGGAGGGACCGGAGGCGAGGCCTACGTGGGAGGGAGGGGGCACTGGGGGACAGGGAGCTCGGGCGCGGGCGCACAGGTGGCGGGGCGTCGCAGCGGGGGCGCGCAGCCGGGCGCTGCAGAGAGGAAGAGGGCGGCGGCGGGTGAGGACCTTGCAGCGGCGCCGCCGCCATGCGGTGACAGGGAGCGAGGGGAGAGAGGAAAGTGCAGGGGAGGGGGGTTGGGATACGGCGCTGGGCGCGCGACAGGCCCACCCAAGTGCGCGTCGGGATGATGTGCGGACCAGGACGATGCCATCGTCCGGATGTTCATTTCCCTTTTTAGAATGGTAGGGTGGAAAGGGTATCATCGGATTTTCCATGGATAATGTTCCATACTTCATTTTACAGTTTTGTGCTCCTGAATTCTTCTAGGTAGTTGTCGAACACATTGCACGTTGGATACCGTCGTCATGTCCACTATTCTTTAACTGAGTGGTAGTATTTGTTGTGTATGCAGTGTATTTCCTGTTTTGTTAACCATATTAAACATTGGGACTGGATTTCACAAATGCAGCCGCAGATTATCCATGTTCAGAATCCGGGGAAGAAGAATGTGCAAGTAGCGACGATTTCATATTTCTGTATGAAGACTTTGAAGGAGACCGAATGCTTGTTGGAGATGTCCCATGGGAGTAAGTTTTATTTTCATACATCCGCTTGCCCTATCAATTTATATCCTAATAAGATTTTGTTAAAAACAAAACTAGAGTCTTCGTGTTGTAGATGTCTAATAGACAAAAATGTTCTCGGATCAAAAATCACTTCAGAGGTTATACTGACTTTTCGTCAGAGTATCATTTATCCTTTTTGTGGTGAATTTGTAAAGAAATCGGTGATACGATCTGGAGAGTACTCATGCTGTAAAATTTCCTGAATATGCAACAACTATGGAAAGTGAATGAAAATGATCGAAATAATTGTGCATTTTTCTTTTTTCAGGTTGTTTCTTGCATCGGCTAAAAAGTTATACATTGCCCTTCATCCAGCATTAAGAGACACCAAAGGTAACTTAAAAGATGGTTTCCTATGTGTTGAAAAGTTTAGTGAAAGCATGGAAATGAGATTTGCTACTCAGTAATTTCAGGTCATGACAAAGCAACAAAAATTGATGCAAATGAGAAGCTATGAATAACTGAAGGCACCCGGAAGCAACTTGATCACAAGCCTTTTTTGGACTATGAAAGAGAGAGACCCCCTGTCATGCTCATCTTAAAATGGACACATCATACTTGATTGACGAAATGTATGTGCACACTATATATGCACATTTCTTGACCTGGAGCTGTAGAGTATTTCTCTTTTGGTACTGCTAAACTAGCTAGACGAGAAGAGTTCACTATGGTGTATCTATGTTAGAATCTTTATGATGGATATGTGCATATAGTTTTGGGACCTTAGCTAAGGATTAGTATTGAAATCAAGGTGATGAATAATGTTCCAGCTAGAGATTGTACATCATGCCATTGGACTCGATATTGCTTGCTTAACCACATTTTATCTTATTACCTTACCATTATTGTGTGGGATTTTCTATTATGAACATTAACTCAAATTGTTGCCTAAATATGGTGTGCCATCTTCTCCTCCATTTGTTGAGATGGTTATATCCTCTCTCTCTCCTCCATTTGAGTAAAATATCTACATGGTAGAATGGCGATATTTCTAAGTTGCACCATCAACTGAAATTCATGTCGTAACAACAACATTGCTAATCTTGTGTATCTCTTTATAATCCGACAAGCATTAAATAACCCGAGTGAATCGTAGGGTTACCATCTCTTGATCTTCGGATTGTCTTCTATGAACAATATCCTTAGCTTCCAACAATCCCCTTAATTTGCTGGCATCACATGGTTTATTCAAGCCACTACATAGTAATGCTTGATGCTCCGTTTCTTGAGTATGGCTTTGTTGGTGGTAGCTCAAAGTTCGTTAAGATTTTTTTGGTGATAATTGAATAGATCTTTGTTTTTGGTGGGAATAGTAGAAGACTCGTGCTTTGCCACGGTCTTTCACGTTTTTCTCAACGTGGCACATATAAAAATCAAATGCACGTTAATGTTCATGTGTATAAAAAATTAGCCACGTAGAATTAGAAAATATTGATTTCTGATCACATAATCCTATAACATGTAAAGACCTAACTAATTATCTCTATTAATTACTATATACTCCTTAACATGGTTAAAATATTCTCATACAAAATTAAAAAATTCTCTTTCCTGGCGAATCATGACATAGCATGTTTGATCCATTACAGGTTGTCTACTCATCTATTCCCCCATCCACCTATTTCGTAGTCTTCTGGTTAATAGACAAATACAACCTCTGCAGATCGCCAACCACTAGAAGTGGAACCGATCTGCAACAATTTGAAATGGTCTAAAAAATATAAATGATACCAATTTAAGCTTTAATAAGAAGTAGCCGACACAATTTTCTACTTCCTCCGTTCCACATTATAAGATGTTTAAGCCTTTTCTAAAACACATGTATTTAGACGCCTTTTTAGTATGTAAGTTTACTCATTTCGATCTGTATGTAGTCCATAGTAACAATATTGTATCGCCTCTCCTCAAGCAGATAGTTGCTTACCGGTCTCCACTCGGGCCATCAATATGTATATACTTCCTTGTTTGCACCACAACCCTTCAATCAGCTACAAGCTTCAGCAGCTTGTCACACACGGCAATGTCACATTTATTACCTGCAGTATGCTTGACTTGCATATGATGGATGGATATCTCTTGCTTGTCACAATTTCTTTGTTTTTTCACAGAATTATGAGAAGTTTCCATTGGATAAGGAATACATCATCCTGACATAAGAAAATGTTGGTTCTGCGATAAATGAAAACTTATTCACATCTCCTCTCCTATTACCTTCATAACTTAGGTAAAAGTAAATGATCCGTACCAAGATTTATTTTTTATAGCATTTGTTACAACACACCACAACAAGTAGTTCTAGGAAGGGTAACATTCTATAGAGATGCCCGACACCACTAAATATGATGCTACTAAGAAATGATCATTAGGAAATAAATTTTACAGCACATAAAGGTTAAACACGCCATTTTCATGACATTGCACAAAAATAATGGTTGGAACATTGAAAAAAGGCATGAACATATTTAGGTAGGTTAATCTCTCCGATCCTAATTAATTGACTCAATTTATCGAGATATGTATGTATCTAGACGCATTTTTATCTGGATACATGTGTATCTAGTCAAATTTGAATCAATTAATTTGGATACGAGGAAGTATTATCATCTAGACACGAGATACCAGGTCATTCGAAGCTGGAGTTGTCACCAATTTTAAGTTCTAGCCTGAAACATCATTTCAGTGGTGTGTCAAATTACAAGCACCAACTAAGAAAAAGACATCCTAGCACAACCTGTATGAGGCAAGCAAGCATATCAACAACCACTTACAGTTATGTACTCTCAAGTTGTATTGCAAATTTCAGCTCCATAATCCTCATGAAATTTGATAATGGGAAGTATTTTGGAAAACAAAATTTACATACTGATTCATAAAGCAGCGCGAACACATTACTCAGACACTTCATCTCTTCCTTCTGGTCTTTAATGCGAAGGGAGAAGGCACTCGGTCTCCTTCATCGGTGATACCTTTTGTTCCTTCTTTCTCGTCATCATCTTCTCCTCTTTCACCTGGTTGTGTTAATAAGAACACAATTGCAGTGCCATAATTACTTGTACCCGAGTATCACATCTTAGACTAATATTCTTGCAAGAGAAAAAATGCGTCGCTAACTAATCTTTGAGCGAATGGAAGATATAAATGTAGGGAAGGATCTGTTAGAGTATATCTGTGTGTATTGTAGTTTCCCCATATGTTAGGGGGTTTCCTGTATATTTGCACCTGTACTTGTACTATATATTCTGGCCTTTGGCCCTCTGGTAATACAAGATTTATTGCCCTAACATGGTATCAGAGCCGTAAGGCCTTTTTTCTCTCTCTACTCCCGCCACCGCCGCCTTGGCTGCCGCCGCCCCGGCCCGCCGCCCCGGCCGCCGCCCGTCTTCCCCACCGCCCAGCCTCCCGGCCCGCCGCCGCCTCGCCCGCCGCCGCCCCGGCTCGCCGCCGCCTCGGCCGCCTCCGCCCCCGCCCCGCCGGCCGCTCCCCGGCCCGCCCCACCGGCCGCCCCGACCTCTGCGTCCGCCGCCGCCTCTCAGCCGCCGCCAGATCTGTCAGATCCGATCTAGGTCGGCTTGAAAAAAAAATGTCTTCCTCATCGGGTTATGTTGCGATCCCTCGCTGCCCGGTGATTTTTGATGGCGCGAATTATCCTGATTTCGCTGCCTTTATGCGCGTTCATATGCGCGGTCTTCGCCTTTGGGGTGTGCTTCCGCTGAGGTCTTCTGTCCACCGCGCCCCGTTGTGCCTCCAGTGCCTCGTGCCCCGACGCCCGTTGCCCTTGCCCCCGATGCTACTCAGGCGGTCAAGGATGCAGCCCAGAGTGCTGATGATTCTGCTCGGGCTGACTATGAGCGCCAGGTTCAGGCGCATTCTACTGCTACTACGGCCTACCGGCTGGATCTGGCCGACTACACTCAGTGGATCGATGAGGATGCTCGTGCTGCTGCTGTTCTCACTTCCAGTGTTCTGCCTCAGTATGCTTCTGAGTTCATGGGTCTTCCCACTGCTGCTGCTCAGTGGGCTTTTCTTCGTCAGCACTATCAGCCATCTGGAGATGCTCTTTATCTGTCCGTGGTTCGTCAGGAGCATGAGCTCAAGCAGGGTGATTCTACTATTGATGATTTCTACACTCAGGGTGCTGCTATTTGGCGTCAGCTTGACTCTCTTCGTACAGCGGTGTGTAACGCCTGTCCCTGCTGTCTGATTGTGCGCGCGGATCTGGAGTTTCAGCGCGTCTTTGAGTTCTTGTCACGGCTCCGCAAGGAGTTTGAGCCGCGTCGTGCCCAGCTGCTTGCCCGTGGTCGTGTTCCGCTCTCTGAGGTACTGGCTGAGCTTCGTGCTGAGGAGACTCGTCTTCGTGGTGCTGGTCTTTATGAGGTTCCGTCTGTGCTTGCTGCTCATGGTCCCCCTGTGCCGCTGGCTTCGTCGCGGTCTCTCGCGCTGCCACTACTCTCCACTCCACCGGCCCAGGGTCAGCGTCAGTCTCAGCAGCCTCGTGGTTCTCGTCCTCCCTGTGTTCACTGTGGCAAGCCTGGCCACGACATCTCTGGTTGCTGGACGAGGGATCCACGCTTACGTCAGCAGTATCTTGCTCGTCGACAGTCTGGGTCTTCAGGATCTTCTGGTGTTGCCTCTGGACGTCCTACTGGTGCTTCTGGACCTCCTGCTGGTGCTCTGTCTGATCAGGACATTATTCGTGGTCTTCGTAGTCTGCTCGCTCCTACAGGCTCCTCCTCGTCGGGTTCTGCTGGTTCTGTGACTACTTCTTCTGGCACCGCGCGACCATCATCTTCTACACAGTCAGGTACGTCATCCCCGTGGTATCTGGATTCTGGAGCTTCTTTTCATATGACTTCTGCATCTTCTATTCTTTCTGCTCTTCGCTCTCTTATTTCTCCTGTCCGTGTTATTACGGCTGATGGTACCTCTCTTCCTGTTTCTAGTCGAGGCACCTTCTCTACTTCTTCCTTCTCTGTTCCTGATGTTTCTCATGTTCCCAGTCTTAAGATGAATCTTTTCTCTGCTAGTCAGCTTACTGATTCTGGTTGTAGGGTCATTCTTGATGCTGATTCTTGTGTTGTTCAGGACCGTCGTACACAGGCTCTAGTTGGAGCTGGCCCTCGGAGCATTGAGTCTCCGGGGCTCTGGGAGTTAGACTGGCTTCGCGTTCCTTCTGCCGACACTTCTTCTGCCACTTCTCCTGTGGTTGCTGCATCTGTCACTGGCTCTTTTCAGCAGTGGCATCATCGGCTGGGCCATCTTTGTGGTTCCCGTTTATCATCCTTAGTTCGTCGTGAGCTTCTGGGGCTTGTCTCAGGAGATGTGTCGTCGCTTCATTCGTGTCAGGGTTGTAGGTTAGGTAAACAGATTCAGCTTCCCTATCCTACTAGTGTGTCTGTATCTCAGCGACCTTTTGATTTAGTTCATTCAGATGTGTGGGGTCCGGCTCCCTTTGCTTCAAAAGGGGGCCATCGATACTATATTTTGTTTATTGATGATTTTACACGGTACACCTGGTTATTTTTTATGCGCTCTCGCAGCGAGGTGCTTGCTATTTATCAGCGTTTTGTGGCTATGGTTCGTACCCAGTATTCCACACCTATTCGTGTTTTTCGTGCTGATTCTGCAGGAGAGTATATCTCTCAGCACCTGCGTGGTATCCTTGCTGAGCAGGACACCCTTGCTCAGTTCTCGTGTCCCGGCGCCCATGCTCAAAATGGTGTCGCCGAGCGTAAGCATCGCCATATTCTTGAGACTACCCGCGCTATGATGATTGCTTCCTCTCTTCCGCCGCATTTCTGGGCTGAGGCTGTCGCTACGTCGACTTACCTCATTAATATTCAGCCTTCCGCTGCTCTTCAGGGTGGCATTCCTCTCGAGCGTATCTCTGGATCCTGTCCAGACTACTCGGGTCTTCGTTTATTTGGCTGCGTTTGCTATGTCCTTCTCCCTCCTCGTGAACGCACCAAACTAACCGCCCAGTCTGTTGAGTGTGTTTTTCTTGGCTACAGTGATGAGCATAAGGGCTATCGCTGTTGGGACCCCGTTGGTCGTCGTATGCGCATCTCTCGTGATGTCACGTTCGATGAAACGCGTCCTTTCTATCCTCGCCCCACCTCTGGTACTTACCCCACGGATGATCTCTCCTTTCTTCTTTTTCCTGATACACCTTCCGCTGTCTCTTCTCCTTCACCTCCTCCTTCTGCTGCGCCTCCTTTGTCTTTGGCACCATCCTCTCCTCCGTCTAGTTCCCCTAGTTCTCCTTGGTCTCCATCTTCGGATCCTTCCTCCGCGCCTCCTTCTTCCTCCTCTTCTGATGAGTCATCTTCCGCGGATGAGCTTCCTTCCTCACGACCTGTTCGTCAGCATCGTGCTCCAGATCGTTACTCCCCTAGTCAGTATGGCCTCTCTGTAGTTTCCGAGCCGACTTCTTATCGGGATGCTACGTGTCATCCTGAATGTCAGCTTGCCATGGTTGAGGAGATTGCTGCGCTTGAGCGCACAAGCACCTGGGATCTTGTCTCTCCCCCTTCTGGTGTTCGTCCTATCACATGTAAGTGGGTCTATAAAATTAAGACCCGCTCTGATGGATCTCTTGAGCGCTATAAAGCTCGTCTTGTGGCTCGTGGTTTTCAGTAGGAACATGGTCGTGACTATGATGAGACCTTTGCTCCTGTGGCACATATGACCACTGTGCGCACTCTTCTTGCTATTGCTTCTGTCCGACGCTGGTCTGTATCCCAGCTTGATGTTCAGAATGCTTTTCTTAATGGCAAGTTGAGTGAGGAGGTTTATATGCAACCTCCTCCTGGGTTTTCTGTTCCTGATGGGATGGTTTGTCGTCTTCGACGTTCTCTTTATGGCCTGAAACAGGCCCCTCGTGCTTGGTTTGAGCGCTTTGCCTCTGTGGTGACTGCTGCTGGTTTTTCTCCTAGTTCTCATGATCCAGCGCTTTTTGTTCACACTTCTCCTCGTGGACGCACTCTTCTCCTTCTCTATGTTGATGATATGATCATTCCTGGTGATGATCCTGAGTATATTGCCTTTGTCAAGGCTCGTCTTCGTGATCAGTTTCTTATGACTGATCTTGGTTCTCTTCGCTATTTTCTTGGGATTGAGGTTTCATCCACTTCTGATGGGTTTTCTATTTCTCAGGAAAAGTATATTCAGGATCTTCTTGCTCGGGCTGCTCTTGCGGATGAGCGCACCGTTGAGACTCCTATGGAGCTTCATGTTAAGCTTCGTCCTACGGATGGTGATCCTCTTCCCGATCCCACTCGTTATCGCCATCTTGTTGGGAGTCTCGTTTATCTTGCTGTCACCCGTCCTGATATCTCTTATCCTGTTCATATTCTGAGCCAGTTCGTCTCAGCTCCTACCACTGTCCACTACGGTCATCTCCTCCGTGTCCTTCGCTATCTTCGTGGCACGATTACTTGTCGCCTTTTCTTCCCTCGTTCTAGCTCTCTCCAGCTCCAGTGCTACTCGGATGCTACGTGGGCGAATGATCCTACGGATCGTCGTTCACTTTCTGCTTACTGTGTGTTTCTTGGTGGTTCACTTGTTGCTTGGAAGACAAAGAAACAGGTAGCGGTTTCCCGTTCGAGTGTTGAGGCTGAGTTGCGGGCTATGGCTTCGATGACTGCTGAGGTGACCTGGTTACGGTGGTTGCTTGCAGATTTTGGGGTCTCTGTTACGACGCCCACTCCACTTTTGTCAGACAGTACAGGTGCTATCAGTATGGCACGTGATCCGGTCAAGCATGAGCTGACCAAACATATTGGTGTTGATGCTTTTTATACACGTGCTCAGGTGCAGGATCAGGTTGTTGCGCTCCATTATGTGCCTTCAGACTTGCAGTTGGTAGATTTCTTTACAAAGGCACAAACTCGCGCTCAGCATGATTTCTTACTCTCCAAACTCAGTGTTGTGGATCCACCATGAGTTTGAGGGGGGGTGTTAGAGTATCTGTGTGTATTGTAGTTTCCCCATATGTTAGGGGGTTTCCTGTATATTTGCACCTGTACTTGTACTATATATTCTGGCCTTTGGCCCTCTGGTAATACAAGATCTATTGCCCTAACAGGATCAAGGATGGATGTCAAAAGGACCTAAAGCAAGCTTTTGTGTTGTATTTGTAATTGGCTTTCCTTGAGCTTTTCTCTGGTGACATTGGGCATGGGTTAATAAAACCGTCTTCATCTTCACATGGTAGTGCTGGATTCACATCATCCAAGACAAACGAGTCATCCATCATGTTGAGGAAGAAAATGTACCCAGTGTCCATTGCCCCACTACATAGCACGAATTGATCGGAAATTCAAATAATTTAGAATAGTATTGCATAGCAAATGATCAAGAAATTAAATAATGGGGCGAAAAATAACCTTGTTGGCATTGACCGAGCATGTTGTGTGCGTCCAGCATGGCGGCAGTTGGCAGCGGGAGGGGGGACCGGCGAGGTGGCACTAACATAGTGTATGAGCTTTGAGGTATATATGGATTCAACTGGAGAAGCGCCACCATGGCTGTAGTTCGCCTTCCATGCCCGACGCTGGTACATGTTGGTTCGCCCGGCGGCCGGCAGTGGCCCAGTGCCAATGCGGTCATGACCTCCTTTGATGCGAGATGTTCCTCTTGAAAAACCACGACGATGGCCGCATCCTACTGGTTGGCTCTGGCGGTCGCGCCACTGTTCTCATCGACATGCATATACAGGATAGACATGGTGTACACGTTTTGATCTCCTACATATAGATAATTCCACCAACATCTTTTTTCACAGGACCAAATGGGTGAGCCTTAGAGAAGGAGCCACGGGCCTATGTTGTTTAAATTTTCACTGGATAAAGTTAATTTGTTACATCTGTTATTGTGTGCTAATATTTCTCTACCGCTTGTAAGGTTTGTTACGTCTGTTATTGTGCTCTATTTTTTGTCCACCGAACCGCTCGCAAAGTTTGTTACTTCTATTACTGAGCGCGCTATTTCTTCTCCACCAAACAGGCCGTGCATTCTCAGTGAGAAGGTTTAGTAAAATTGATTAGAGGTGGCACTTGATATGTAATTAGTGTGAAGTGTGACACCGTGTGACACCACCGTTTTGCTTTTAATAGTAAAGATGATTGAGAAGATATAGTGGCAATACTACCAACATTAATGTCTATTACCGGTGTTCCCATTAGGATTGGCACCGTCGTCAGCCATATTGTCGAGGAAAAGATTGTTGATGTCGCGGAAGAAGTCGTCGTTGGGGAAGATGTCGGTGCAGTCGCTATCCGTGAAGGAGTCCGTGATGAAGCCAGTAGTCGCGCTGGTAGCGCTCCCGAAAAACCGTATCGCCCTTCTCCCGTACAGGACTCGAAGCAGCGGGGTCTCGGAGGCCTACTGTCCCAGCTCGCGGTGCACGCCGCAAGACGGGATGGGGAAGATCTAAGCAGCGCAGTGCTCTGGATCTGGAGGCACAAGGTGTGTGCGTTGGTGTGTCTAAGGAGAGGAGCGACCTCTCGCTCTTATAGGCACGGGTAGGCAGGCGAACAGTCGGTGCCGGGAGAGGAAGCGAACAGGCATCGACCGAAGCCGAACAGCCTCCACTAAGCTCGACTTAAATCTCCGCTGAGTTCGTATTAAAAGTACACTCACGCAGACTGTTCAAATTATTATCCATTTGTGCATGGCAAAAAGAAAGAGAAACTCTCGGCTCGAGGCATTCCCGCAACCCGCGGCACGCGCGCGTTGTGACGAGGCTGGCGGCGGCGGAGGAGGAGCGCGCGTGTATATGTCTTCTGTTCTCAAGCTCGTACAAGTGGTGGAAGAGCTCTCCTTATAAGCTGGTCCAACTTCCACTCAACTAGCAATGTGGGACTAAACTCTGGTCCCACCTCTTGCCTTGCATGAATGGGCCAAGTGGGCCTCTAGGATTTCAGGAATTGTTGAATAATATAAATGGGTTGGGCCTTTATTAGGCAAAATTCCAAAAATCCCCCACCAGATTCCAGAGGCATACATAAATTTGCCTATGGTTCCAAAATATTGCTTATATACTGGTACTAGTGGAGACTGTTAAGTTGAACTTCCACCTAGAACTCTATGCTACACTAGTTTGCAACTTGTACAGTGGACTATGCCTTGAACTGCAAGTTTGCTGCATTCTAGCTTTACACAAAGCCTTGACCAATACTGGGCTGCCGTGGGACTTCCCCTCGGGTGGAGCTTATGCGTCATACTCCATAGCCTTTCATGAGTTTATTAGAGAGCACCCAACTCTCATAGACTGCGACGTTTAACAGTCAGACTCATATAGGTGTGTTCTTCAAAAGATGTTCTGTAGGACAACATCTCTGCTTAAACTAAGCCACTTAGAACACATTATAATTCAACCTGCCATGCAGAATAGGTAAGTATTGCATCTTCACGGAGTGGTGTTTTAAAGTAGGGATACTTTCCTCTCAGTTAACCAACAGCTTGTCTCCCAACTCTAATTCACGGGATCTCCGATCATATAGAGTGGTTTACCACTGTGGAAAACTTATATTGTGGGTCTCATACCCATCTCCTTTGATGCATTTTCTATCACGTTACGTGATAGACCCTTTGTGAAGGGATCTGCCAGATTCTTAGATGTTTGGATATAATCCAATGCAATAACTCCAGAGTTTCTCATTTTCCTGATAGATTTCAATCTCCTCTTCACATGTCTTGAGGACTTCATATTATCCTTAGAACTGTTAATTTTAACAATCACAGTTTGATTATCACAGTTCATTGGGATTGCGGGTATAGGTTTCTCAACCATAGGTAAGTCCATAAAGAGTTCTCGAAGCCACTCTGCTTCAACAGTGGCTGTGTCTAATGCTACGAGTTCTGCTTCCATAGTTGAACTCGTTACGATGGTCTGCTTGCAAGACTTCCAAGAAACAGCACCACCACCAAGTGTAAATATATATCCACTCGTGCCCTTTATCTCATCAGCATCAGATATCCAATTTGAATCACTATATCCCTCTAGCACCCTTGGGTACCCAGTATAATGAATGTCGTAGCTCGCTGATACGTCCAAAACGTATCTACTTTTCTGAACACTTTTGCTATTGTTTCTCCTCTATACTTGTGTGATTTGGATGCAACTAATGCGAACTAACGCTGTTTTCAGCAGAATTGCCTTGGTGTCTACTTTTTGTGCAGAAAATCAACTTTCAGGAAAAATCCCAGAAAATATGCCAAAAATCCTCTTTCACCTGAAGACTTCAGGAGCCAGAATACGAGACGGAGAAGAGCCCTGGGGTGGCCACACCACCTGGTGGCGCGGGCCAGGCCAGGCCGTGCCAGGGGGTGGTGTGGGCCCCCCAGGCACCCCCTCGGTCTCTCTCTTCGCCTATAAGGAGCCTTCTGACATAAAAACTTCGCGGGGTTCGTCGTTTTTCCAGAAGGAGTTCCGCTCCGCCGCCACCACCAGATTCCACGAAACAGCACCAGAAACTCCGTTCTGGCACCCTGTCGGGACGGGGAATTGGAGGAGATCAACGCCATCATCATCACCATCGCTTCTCCATCGACCATCCATGTTTCCCTCATCTATGAGTGAGTAATCCCCCACTGTAGGCTATGGGGATGGTAGGGATTGGATGAGATCGTTCATGTAATGGCATCAGATTGTTAGGGCATAGTGCCTAGTATCTTTTATTAGTGCTTTATGACTTTGTTGCGACTTGTTGTGCTTAATGCTTGTCACTAGGGCCCGAGTGCCATGATTTCAGATCTGAACTTATTATTGATTCATTATGATAGTATTGTTCTTGGTCTTATCTACAAGTTGTATACACGTGTTGTTGTCCGGAACCTATGGCCCCGAAGTGACAAAAATCAGGATAACCGGAAGGGAAAGGCTTTGATGTGAGGATCACATGTGTTCACGGAGTGTTAATGCTTTGCTCCGGTGCTCTATTAAAAGGAGCACCTTAATTGCCAGTAGTTCCCTAGAGGCCCCGCTACAAACGGGCTGGCAGGACAAAAGATGTTGTGCAAGTTCTCATTGCGAGCACGTATGACTATATATGGAACACATGCCTAGGATTGTCTAGTACTTGGGTGCTTTATCTTATTTATCTACAATTGCCCTATGTTCTGATTGCTATGTGAATTGTCTTGTCCATGCAACTCCCGTCCATCCATCCCTATGCCTACCGCACTCGCATCCCACTGTTTACTGCTTTTGTTACTACTGTCTTTGTTTTACTACTGTTGTTACTTTGCTATTCCTACTACAAAACTGTTGCTACTGATAAACTGCTGTGAGCAAGATTGTTTCCAGGTGCAGCTGAATTGACAACTCAGCTGTTAAGGCTTATAAATATTCTTTGGCTCCCCTTGTGTCGAATCAATAAATTGGGTTTCACTTCCCTCAAAAATACTGCGATACACCCCCTATACTTGTGGGTCATCAAGACTATTTTCTGGCGCCGTTGCCGGGGAGCATAGCTTTATTTATCAAGTTCACTTGGATTCTCTATTGTTCGCTGCTTTCCATCCATCATGGGTAAGTCTCGTGATGGCAAGGTTCCTATTTTACCATCCACTACAAGAAGAGGTACGGTTCTGAACACCTCTACTGCTCTTGATTCACCGTCTGTTTTGAGTAAGTTCCTTACACCACCACATACACGTGCTACACACACTGCTACTACTGCTGAATATGAAACTTCTGATGCTTATGATGCTGCTTCTACTGTGCTTGATAAGAGTGGTTCATTACGTCCTTTCCTAGATGCTATGATCGCTAGAACTATAGGTGGAAATACCGAAACTCCTAATGAAGACACTGCCACACCTATTAGCTCGCCTGAGTCTAGTAAGAGTTATGATGCTGAAGAAGATTATGTTGAGATGACTAATGAGTTTATTGAAGAATGTAGGTACACACATGATAGGAGCGCTGCTAAGAGTCTCCTTGAGAGGCGTACTATTAGACCCAAATTATCTCTTGATGCTAAGTTTGCTGCTTCTCCCATAAATATTATAGATGAAGATTATGATTTCTCTCTCGATCTATCTTACATAGCTATTGTCGAGAAAGAACCTTTTTATGGGACTAAGAATGAAAGTGCGGTAACACATATGAATGAACTTTCTACCATGAGTGGCTTGTTTTCTGATGATATTAAGATGTGACTTATTTTGTTGCTAAGATTTTTCCTTTTTCACTGAAAGGAGAAGCTAAAACTTGGTTTAGTAATTTACCTCCTAGATCTATTGATAGCCCTGAGTGCTTGATTAGTACTTTCCTACAGAAATATTTTCCTCCCAGTGCTAGACATGCTATTTTGCAGGAACTTTTTGATTTTAAACAGGAAGAAAAAGAGGTATTGCTTGAATCATGGGTAAGGTTTTGTGCTTTGATTCATGCACAGGCTGGAAGTCCACTTCCTAAGAATGAGCTATTTGATATATTTTATAATGGACTAACCGAAGAATCTAGGACATACCTAGATAGTTGTGCTGATTGTGTTTTCAGGAATAGGACTCCCAAGGAAGCTGAGGAATTAATGGCTAAAATAAGCAAGAATTATGAAGATTGGACTCCTCCTAAACAAGTTACACCTGAAGTAATTGTATCTGAACCATCTATTCCTGTGCCTATTCCAACATCAAAGAAGAGAGGAGTTATTGAATTAAATGATGAAGTGATGAAGGAAGCTAAGAAATGTCTTAAGGAGAAGGGAATTAAAGCTACAGATGTCAAGAATTTACCTCCTATAGAAGAATTATGTAAGCCTATTCCCTACTCACCCACTATTGAGGTACACTCTCTCCAACACTTTGATGAAGGTGATATCCCTTACTTGAAACCTCCTGATCAATGCTTAGAAGAATTTCATATCTTTATTGTTAAGAAAGATAACTTTAATAAAAGGGTGCAAAATCATCTAATGGAAAACACTAGAGCTATTGTTGAGTTGAAAGATATTGTGGAAAGAACCTCTAATGATGTTAAAATGATTCTTAAACACTTTCAAATGGTTCAAACTCAAATATATCAACTCGTTAAAGTACAAAACGACTTGCTAGTTAATGCTGCTAAAGAAAAACATGCTTATGAAATTAGAACTAGAAGTGGAGCTGCTACCCAGGATCCTCTATATCTTGAGGGGCATCCCAAAAGGATTGAGCAGGATTCTCAACAAGCTGAAAATTGTAGTTCTACTCGTAAGAAAAGGAAAAAAGAAACATAAAACTGTTGTAGAACCCTCTGAACTTGCTTTAGATCCTAATAGTATATCCATCTCTGATGCTGAAACTGAAAGTGGTAATGAAGAAAATGTTGTTCCTAATGAAGAAAAAGTTAAAGAAGAACCTGAAAACCACACTAAGACTACTAAATACACCAAAGAAGATTTTATTGCTAAGAAACATGGTAGTGAAAGAGAACCTTGGGTCCAAAAACCTATGCCTTTCCCTGATAAGAAACACAAGTCAAAGGAAGATGAACACTATAATAAGTTGTGTGAGTGGATGAAGCCTTTATTCTTGCAAATTCCTTTGACTGATGCTATTAAATTGCCTCCTTACTCAAAGTATATGAAGGACATTGTCTCGAATAAAAGGAAGATCCCTAATGAAGAAATTTCTACTTTGCTTGCTAATTATTCCTTCAATGGTAAGGTTCCTAAGAAACTTGGAGACCCAGGGATTCCAACTATCCCTTGCTCTATTAAGAACAGTTATGTTAGAACTGCTTTGTGTGATTTGGGAGCTGGAGTTAGTGTTATGCCTTTTTCTCTCTATAAGAGGCTTCAGCTTGAAAAATTGATACCAACTGATATATCTTTGCAAATGGCTGATAAGTCCACTATTCCTGTGGGTATATGTGAGGATGTACCTGTTCAGGTGGCTCATAATTGCTTGATATTAACTAATTTTGTTGTGCTTGAAATGCCTGAAGATGATAATATGTCAATTATTCTTGGGAGACCTTTTCTTAATACTGCAGGAGTTGTTATTAATTCTAATCAAGGAAAGGTGACCTTCAATGTTAATGACAAGGAACATACTGTCTATTTCCCCAAGAAGATTGAATGGACTTATGGTTTAAATTCAATTGAACATGTTGAAGGCATTCAAGTTGGAGAAATATATTGTCCCATACCAAAAGAAAAATTTGAAACTATTATGATTGGGACCATTGCTATCAAGGTTGAGGTAACATAATCATTAGTGGAGTACAAAGTTTTGTGTCATATGCAATTGTTTTGGAAGCAAGACTTGATCAACCTTGCTAACAAAAGGATTCCATTGAAGAAAACAATGTTTTCATTATGATTATCTCCGTTTATTTCTATCCTTTGCATTTTAGTTTTTGCTTTCGCTTAGTTTTAATTTTTGTTGTTAGTTGCTTGCATGCTAGAACTTCTGTAGTTCTAGCCTTTTTTTGTCCTTGCATCATGTTTCCAAAAACAAAAAAAATCTGTCTGTCAGAAAAATCATTCTTCTATTTTTGAAAATTGCCCAAAAGTAAAGTGTCTCGAAAAATTCCAGAAAATTCATATTAAATTTTTACGTGAAAAAGGGGCAGAGGAGTACCTGGTAGGTACCAGGGGGGCCACCAGGCAGGCACACCATGTGGTGGCACGGCCAGCCCTGGGTGGCGCCATGCCCTGGTGTGGGCCACCCCTGGCCCCCCACTACCTCTCTCTCCTGCCACTTTCTTCTCTCTCTCCCGAGTAAGCTCCAGTTCATAGCTCAAAATCACGTTCTCTCTGTGCTTGCTCTTGATTTCTTCGATCTCTTTGCTCAACCCATCTTTCTTGCTGAAATTTGGAGCAATTGTTCCTTGGTATGTGACTCCTCCCCTTGTCCAAGTAGATTTGTGATTGGTAGATTGTATGTTGAGTATTTTGCTGCTATAGGTGACTGGTTATGAGTTCTTGTAAGCTTGTTTGATGCTTAGAGATATATTTTTGATGCATGTTTAGGCCTCTTGCTAGTCCCTATGAGTAGAATCCTTCATTATATTTACTTTGCAATCACTTGTTTAATAGATGTTTAAATTTCAGAATACCAAGCATGAACAACCACACTTTTGGAGAGATATTTGAGAGTGATGCACCTAGGAGGTCGAGCCCTCAAGAACAGCCTCTCAAGCTAGGCCATCATATAATGAAGACCTCATTGCAACACGCATTGGCAGTGAAAGGGATGATGGGGATGCTCACCCATCCTCTTTTCCTTGTTTTACTTTCTTGCAAGCTGCAGGTATTCTTGACGATTTCTTGCTACTGATTGAGAGGGTTGGCTTGACCTCTTATATGCAAGATGATAGTGCACAATACGCTATGCTCACCAAAACTTTTGTTGAGAGCTTCTCATTTACTAACACATCTTATCATTCCACTGTCTCTTTCAAAATCTATGATATGCCCTTCACCGTGCCTTTGGAGAGATTTTGCAGTATTGTAGGTGTGCGTATGACAGGGACCGTGAAGAAAATTCAAGGGAGACCCGCTGATTTGTTGGAGCTTTACTGAGGGGTGACCAATGATGATGACCACGTGGCGTAGCACGGAAAGATAAGAAATATCCAACTCCCTGCTCTCAGATACTTTGCATACTATCTTGCCACTAGTGTATTGGGTAGGGAGAACACTAGTAATATCTCCAACTATCACTTAGCTTTCCTTGCTGCTGTGCTCAACAATGATACTCGGTACAATCTTGGCTCGCTTATTGCTCGCCGCCTAGCTGCTAGGGGGCCTATCTATGGGGGCATCATTGCCTCGCGTGTAGTCGATGCATTATATCTTTCGGTGGCTCCTAATGATGTTATGCTAGCACCACAGAGGCTCGACCTTGTTGCCATGAAAACTCATCACTTTGTCACTGCTACCTCTGATTTGAACAATCTAGTATATAGGATGCTTTTCACTGACAGAGATGAAAGGGAGATCCTTTTTCCACAGCTTGCTTTGTCCAGTGTTGACAGGAGACCGTGGTCGCGCTCCAAGGAGGAGGTGGATGAGCAGCTTCGCTTGTTGGGTTTCCACGAGCAGCACCAGGAGGATGTGCCCTCCTATGATTACTCCGCACATTATAGAGGGACGTACTCAGGCTCGCACCAGGACGAGGGTACCTCCTCGTCATACCCCGGTGACACTTCATCTTGGCCAGCCTGAGAATGCTATCCACTTAGGCCAAAAGCCTAAGCTTGGGGGGAGGTACGCCGACACCGCACTCATCTCCATATCATGTTGTGTCGGTTCTTTGTATATTCATGTTTTTGCTTTCTTTTTAGTTTTGTTTCTTCTTTGCTTTGCTTTCTAAAAACACAAAGAGACCAAAAATATTTCTGTTGTTTCTCTTTGGTTTGCTTCTTCTTTTTGCCTTGGTTTGCTTTCCCCTTTTTGCTTTGTTTCAGCTATTTGAAAAACCCAAAAAGATTTTGCTTTGTTTGTTTTTCTCTTTTTGTTCTTGTTTAAAAATCGAAAACACCAAAAATATTTGCCGTTCTTCTTTGGTTTTTGCGAGTTGGCTACAGGGTTCGGCAGTTCTCAGTGGATTATTGGTTTCATATTATTATTCAAGCCACACAAGTGAAGAGCAATAATGAGGATTAATGACAACTTGAGGCGTGGTAAGAGGCTGGTAACGAACTCTATTTGTTTTCATTTTTGTACATATACTCATCATTGTGAGCTTGCTTAGTCCGTTCATGTAGAGTGTATGTTTTCTTTGGATGCTTAGTAGTTCTTGCTTTCTTGTGATTAGCTCTAGCTCGCTAATAGTTTGTAGTATGTTTCATGAATGTTTGCTTGCATTACTCTATTCATAAATTGGTATGACACCGTGGTATCCTCCTCTGAATGTTTCATTTGATCGACTTGGCACATGCTTACGCATGCACATGACTGTAATAATTAGTTAAGCCTTGACGAATTATTTTGCTTTGAGGATCTTGAATCATTTTCATGCCATGAGTAGTCTTGTTTTGTTGCAAGCATGATAATGACAGCTATTGCTCTCTCGGTTGTCGCTCCCTTACTATTGCTAGCCTTCATTTCCACTGAGTGTTTTACTCATGTTTCCAACTCCCTAAACCAAATATTTCCAAAGTGTCCACCATACCTACCCATTAGCATCATTTGCTACTTCCGTGCATTTTCAATATGCCTTGTTTTCTTCCGAATAAAATGCTTGCTTGTTATGGGAAAATTAGTTAGTAAAGCTCTCACGAACTTGATGGCACACTTTATTTTTCCGCACTTAATAAACTTGAACCATTGTGAACTCTCCATGAAAGTTATATGCTTGCAAATTATAGGCTGGGGATTAGCAGAACCGTGCTGTCACGGGGAACGCTTTCAACACTTGTAAATATATACCCAGCTGATACCTTGCTCTTTTGTTTGCGAATGTCGTCGGTGTGAAATAAAAGGGGAGCTTCTAAGTCCATGGAGTTATGTATGTATGTTAGAGAAACGCCTGGGCCGCTGGTCTAATCCATGCTGACATGGTGGAAACCTGCAGCGTAACCATAATGATATCTATGAAGCATTCTTCTTATAAAAAAAGAGAGAGATAGCTATTGAAAAAAAGAGTTTTACGAAAAGAGGAAAGAGAGAAAAAAGCTCCATATTCCCATGGTAAATAAGAAGATTGCTGAGATACTCATTGTCTGCTTGCCTTGTCATTTTGATATGGGGATTCTTCCATATCATGGGGCAAGGGGTACCCCGTTGGCGGTTCTCAATGATACGCACATACTTATGATGACAAGAACTTACCAGTAACTAAATTAGACTAGCATGAGGAGCGGCCCTCGTACTCAAGAGACTTGGGATTTCTAGTTTATAGTCTGTCAAGCATATAACTCAGATTGGACCTCACTTTCACCCTAACCACATTAAAGATGCTTATGATAGGGGCAATGAGAGCTCAAAGCTAATGAGTACCATACTTTCAGCATTTGTAAGCCTTTCAAAATTACTCAAAACCTTTTCCTTTACTTGTCGAGTCTCCACATATTCTTTGAGCACCTTCTTGAGAGCATAGTTGTCATTCTTCGCGTTTGTTTCATTACTTGATTATTTGTGTTATGACTTTGATGCTTGTATCCTTGATATCTTTACTTCTAGTCATCACTTGAACTTCAGAGGTGCCTTGGCATTCATAATCAAAGGCAAGCGAGATACCACTATATCATACCTTTCTATGAGCATTGTAATGTTGCTTATGTTTGTGCTTCATGATACTTATTATTCTTGAGTTGGAATCTCTTCATAGCTTGCAATGACTATTAAGTAGACTCAGTTGCATACTCTTTATTATGAATTGTCTAAGTAGTTGATCACATTGCTAAGAATGTTTTACATCATATGAAGCAAATGTGTCCGTGAAAGTTCTTTTATCGCACTCAGTTTTCAACTGAATTGCTTGAGGACAAGCAATAAGCTAAGCTTGGGGGGAGTTGATACGTTCAAAACGTATCTACTTTCCCGAACACTTTTGTATTGTTTCTCCTCTATACTTGTGTGATTTGGATGCAACTAATGCGAACTAACGCTGTTTTCAGCAGAATTGCCTTGGTGTCTACTTTTTGTGTAGAAAATCAACTTTCAGGAAAAATCCCAGAAAATGTGCCAAAAATCATATTTCACCCGAAGACTCCAGGAGCCAGAATACGAGACGGAGAAGAGCCCTGGGGTGGCCACACCACCTGGTGGCGCGAGCCAGGCCAGGCCGCGCCAGGGGGCGGTGTGGGCCCCCCAGGAAACCCCTCGGTCTCTCTCTTCGCCTATAAGGAGCCTTCTGACCTAAAAACTTCACGGGGTTCGTCGTTTTTCCAGAAGGAGTTCCGCTCCGCCGCCACCACCAGATTCCACGAAATAGCACCAGAAACTCCGTTCTGGCACCCTGCCGGGACGGGGAATTGGAGGAGATCATCGCCATCATCATTACCATCGCTTCTCCATCGACCATCCATGTTTCCCTCATCTATGAGTGAGTAATCCCCCGCTGTAGGCTATGGGGATGGTAGGGATTGGATGAGATCGTTCATGTAATGGCATCAGATTGTTAGGGCATAGTGCCTAGTATCTTTTATTAGTGCTTTATGACTTTGTTGCGACTTGTTGTGCTTAATGCTTGTCACTAGGGCCCGAGTGCCATGATTTCAGATCTGGACTTATTATTGATTCATTATGATAGTATTGTTCTTGGTCTTATCTACAAGTTGTATACACACGTTGTTGTCCGGAACCTATGGCCCCAAAGTGACAGAAATCGGGATAACCGGAAGGGAAAGGCTTTGATGTGAGGATCACATGTGTTCACGGAGTGTTAATGCTTTGCTCCGGTGCTCTATTAAAAGGAGCACCTTAATTGCCAGTAGTTCCCTAGAGGCCCCGCTACAAACGGGCTGGCAGGACAAAAGATGTTGTGCAAGTTCTCATTGTGAGCACGTATGACTATATATGGAACACATGCCTAGGATTCTCTAGTACTTGGGTGCTTTATCTTATTTATCTGCAATTGCCCTATGTTCTGATTGCTATGTGAATTGTCTTGTCCATGCAACGCCCGTCCATCCATCCCTATGCCTACCGCACTTGAATCCCACTGTTTACTGCTTTTGTTACTACTGTCTTTGTTTTACTACTGCTGTTACTTTGCTATTCCTACTACAAAATTGTTGCTACTGATAAACTACTGTGAGCAAGATTGTTTCCAGGTGCAGCTGAATTGACAACTCAGTTGTTAAGGCTTATAAATATTCTTTGGGTCCCCTTGTGTCGAATCAATAAATTGGGTTTCACTTCCCTCGAAAATACTGCGATACACCCCCTATACTTGTGGGTCATCATTCGTAGTGCCATTTAGATAGCGCATGACTCTCTCAAGAGCTTGCCAATGATCATCTCCAGGATTTGAAACAAACCGACTGAGTTTGCTTACAGCAAAAGTGATGTCAGGCCTCATAGCGCTAGCTAAATACATAAGCGACCCAATAATCTGAGAATATGTCAATTGATCTCTAGTAGTGCCTCTATTCTTTCAAAGTAACACACTAGGATCATACGGTGTTGGAGAAGACTTGCAGTTGCTATACCCAAAGCGACTCAAGATCTTTTCCACATAGTGAGACTGAAGCAGTGTGATCCCACCATTATCATCTCTCAATAGCTTGATGTTCAAAATAACATCAGCTACTCCTAGATCCTTCATCTCAAAGGACCGAGATAAGAAATCCTTGACTTCCTTAATCACATTAAGATTGGTCCCAAAAATCAGTATGTCATCAACAAACAAACAAACAAAGAATTACTCCCTCACCCTCACCATAGCGACAGTACACACATTTGTCAGCTTCGTTTATAGCAAAACCTGCAGTGGTTAGGGTTCTCTCAAACTTCTCGTGCCACTGCTTAGGTGCTTGTTTAAGGCCATATAAAGACTTCAACAACTTACACACTTTTCCTTCTTGACCACTCACTACAAATCCATCTGGCTGATCCATATAAATTTCCTCATCCAACTCTCCATTTAGGAAAGCCGTCTTAACGTCCATTTGATGAACGAGAAGACCATGTGAGGCAGCCAAAGATAGTAGTACGCGAATGGTGGTCAATCTGGCTACGGATGAGTAACTATCAAAGAAGTCCTCACCTTTTTGGGTATAAGCCTTGGCTACAAGTCTTGCCTTGTACTTCTCAATAGTACCATCAGGCCTAAGTTTCTTCTTAAACACCCATTTGCATCCTACAGGTTTGCACCCATAAGGACGATCGGTGATCTCCCATGTTCCATTCGCTAAGATGGAATCCATCTCACTACGAACGGCTTCCTTCCAGTAGTCAGCATCAGGAGATGCATCGGCTTAGGAAATAGAAGTAGGAGTATCATCCATAAGGTACACAATGAAATCATTACCAAAGGATTTTGCAGTCCTCTGTCTCTTACTCCTCTTAGGAATTTCATTATCATCCTCCTCAGGTTTTTCCGAGTGTTCAATAGGAATGGTATGTTCAGGAATTGTGGGTATTTCTTGATTCGATGAGACAGGTATCTCCTGATTTGATGAGTGATGGCTCAATGCACGGCGCCTAGAAAAATGCTTGATGGCGGTGTTGATGTAGAGCTCATTGGGAACCCCAAGAGGAAGGTATGATGAGCATAGTAGCAATTTTCCCTCAGTTATGAAACCAAGGTTTAATCAAACCAGTAGGAGCAAAGAAACACCCCAAAGGTGTTACTAGCTGACCTTTGGCAGGGCGCACTACCGGTGCTACTAGCAACGTGGAGACCTGCACAACACAACCATAGAACTTTGTTCCCAACTTGCGATGAGGTTGTCAATCTCACTGTGTTTTGCGGAAAACAAAGGATTAAACGTATCGAATGGAAACAAGTAAAAGTTTGCAGAAAGTAATCACAAAGCACTAAAAGATTGTAGATTGTATGCAAAGTAAAGGACCGGGATCCATAGTTCACTAGAGGTGGCTCTCCTTAAGATAGATAACATGCTGGGTGAACAAATTACAGCGGGGCAATTGACAAACACCGAGAAAGCAATACATGCATATACTAATCATCTTGACTCCTTTGAGACTTGATTGGGCATTACAACATAATACATAGACCGCCATCCAACTGCATCTATGACTAATAATCCACCTTCAGGTTATCATCCGAACCCCCTCCAATATTAAGTTGCAAGCAACAGATTATTGCTTTACGAACTGCGTGTAAAGTAAACAATACGATTGTTCTATGAACAAAGGATTGTTGTTTTCTCCCTAGTAGCAACATCACATCTAGTACCTTAGAGATTTCTGTCACTTTCCCAGATTACCAGAGGCATGAACCCACTATCGAGCATAAATACTAACTCTTGGAGTTGCTAGCATCTACTTGGCCAAGATAGCTACTAACAACGGAAAGCATGCAAGATCTCAAATAACAAAGACATGATAGAATCAATAATCAATCTGAAATAGCATCTCAATATCCATTGGATCCCCACAAACACAACATGCATAATTACAAATAGATGATCTTGATCATGAACGGACCTCACAAGATCTAGACATGAAATCACAAAGGAGGAGAACCAGCCATCTAGCTACTACATGGATCCGTAGTCCAAGGATGAACTACTCACGCATCACACCGGAGGCTTGCATGGTGATGAAGAAGGCCTCTAGGGTGCATTCCCCTCTCCGGTAGGGTGCCGGGAAGAGCTTCAGATCCCTCCCGATCTAGGGATGGAGATGACGGCGGCTATAGACTCTTTCGTGGATTTTTGATCGGGTACTTAGGGTTTTCATCCCGAGGGCAATATATAGGCGGAAGGAGAGGCCGAGGGGGTGCCGGGAGCGGCCACACCACCCCCTGGCATGGGCCAGGCCTGGCCACACGGCCAGGTGGTGTGGTGGCTCCCTGGCCCTTCTTCGTCCCGTATTCTGGCACTTAATCACTTCCGGAAAATAGGCACTTTGGCTTTTGTCCCGTCCAATTCCGAGAATATTCATTTTCTGACTTTCCTAGAACCAAAAACAGCAGAAAACAGGCAGTTGGCACTGTGGCTCTTATTAATAGGTTAGTCCAAGAAATCATATGAAAAGTACTCCAAAGTTGGAACAAAACACAAGAAAGTGGATAAAACTAAGCATGGAACATCAAAAAATATGGATACATTTGCAATGTATCAACATCCCCAAACTTAACTCCTGCTCGTCCTCGAGTAGGTAAGTGAAAAAAAGAAAGAATAATTTTTGAGGTGACATGCACCATCAAAGACTTGATCAAAGTATTTGTAAAACATTCAAAGCTGGGATCATAGTACTTCAATCATAGCATGAAAGACAAAGTTCTAGCAATAAGCAAAGAAACTATGATACAACATGAAAAGGCACAAACAAAAGATTCATGAATAACAATGCTTTGCAAGACGTTTGTTTGTTTCACATAAAGAAAACATAGCATAATAGTATTCAGCTTGTCCCTCAATAGAGTATCAAATATAAATGCATAGGACACCTTCAAAGTTCATAAGAGTGACTAGATACAATAGTTTAAAACAAGCAATACCAAAGTATGCATCAATCAACTAGTCTTGGGACAATGCACATAGAACTAAGAATGGCCACTATGCTCTCAAAGAAGGTGCATAAAGATAGAAGGTGGAGACTCAATATAATGGTGGAAGAAAGGCCTTTGTAAAAGGAAGTAGGGATTCAAGTCTCATAAAGAGCTTCCAAAAATTATGGTACTTATAGCTTTTAGCTCTCAATGCCCCTATCATAAGCATCTTGAAGTGATTAAGGTAAAAGTGAACAAACTATGGTGTACATGCTTGACGAAGTATAAGTTAGAAATCTCATGTCCCTTGTATACGAGGGTCGCTCCTCATGCTACTCAAGTTTAGTCACCAGTAAGTTCTTGTCATTGTAAGTATATGTGTATCATAGAGAAACGCCAACGGGGTACCACTTGCCCGATGATACGGAAGAATCCCCATATCAAAATGACAAGGCAAGCAGACAACGAGCATCTCAGCAATCTTCTTATTTACCATGGGAATATGGTGCTTTTTTCTCTCTTTCCTCTTTTCATAGTATCTCTTTTTTTTCTCTTTTTCTCTTTTTTCTCAATATAGGACTCTTTTTTTATAAGAAGAATGCTTCATAGACAGCTCATTATGGTTACACTGCAGGTTTCCACCATGTCAGCATAGATTAGACCAGCGGCCCAGGCGTTTCTCTAACACATATACATAACTCCATGGACTTACAAGCTCCCCTTTCATTTCACACTGATGACATCCATATACAAAAGAGCATGATATCAACTAGGTACAAGTACCAAGTGCAATGTTGAAAGCGTTCCCCATGAAAGCATGGTTCTACTAATTCCCAACAAATAAGTGCAAGCATATACAACATACAAGACACAATGGTTCAATTTTATTAAGGGCAAGAAAAGTAAAGTGTGCCATCAAGTTCGAGAGAGCTTTAATCACTAGTTTTCTCATAACAAGTTTAAGTTGGAAGGTAAACAAAAGCATGAATATACTTGGAATAGCATATGCTAATAGGTAGGTATGGTGGACTCTTTGGAATAAGTTGGTTTAGGGAGTTGGATGAATGAGTGGAACTCATACTTTGTTGTGGAGGCTAGCAAAAGACTGGGAGCGAAAACTAAGAGAGCAATAATGGCCATAATCATGCAGAGCGACAAAACATCATTGATCAAAGCATAAAGTGATACTACAAGTTGAAAACTAAAGGACCATAAAGGCTATGGTGACTTTAGATAGTCATAACATGGTGTGAGCATGCGCCAAGTCAACCCAAATAAAGAATCAAAGGAGAATACCACAATACTATGCTTTAATATGCTAAAACAATGCATGATTCATCCAAGGCACATTAAGCAATCTCAATTGTTTATAAAAGTCATGCTACAGCAAAGCATACTAAGCATAAAGCCAAAACAATATCAAGCATGGCATGAGAAAGCATAGGCCACAGTCAAAAACGAGCTCTTTTTACCACATAAGCATGAACTTTCCTACTCTTTTCCAAACCAAACCAAACTATTTGCAAACCAATGTAAGAAAGAGGGGGTCCAATCAATTTATTCAGCAAACTAAGCAAACCAAAGAAAACGAAAACCAAAACGAAAAATAAGACGCTCCAAGAAATACACAACTGTACATGAAACAATAAAAATGAAGCATTTGGAAGAAACCTGGGATTTTTATTGATGAAGAAGGGGATGCCTTGGGCATCCCCAAGCTTTGACGCTTGTACTTCTTGTATATTTCTTGGGGTGACACGCATGGCATCCCCAAGCTTGAGCTTTAGTCCATCCTTTATCTCATTACTCATTCCTTCCATACACCTGAAATTTTTGCTTCATACAAAACTTCACACAATCTTTATTAGCAACATTAGTGCACTTAAGATAAATAAGTCTTAAGGTTCAGTTCCAACACCAAATAAACTTCCATTAGAACACTAGATACTGTAGCACTTCCCTCAAAAATCTCAATTCCCCAAAAGAACTCAAATAGGAACCCACAAGAAGCAAATGCAGAAAATGGCAGAAATCTGTCAAAACGGACCAGCAGGTAAAGACGAATTTTTTCAAAGACCTTCTGTTGCTCAAATCAAAAAGTGTTAAACTAACGAAAGTTCGATAATAACCTGGGGAATAAGCACAAACAATTACAGCTCAATCCGACATACAGAGCTCGCTCACAAATTTTTACGGTGAAGCACAGAAATCTGTTTCGGGACAGCAACTTTCCAAATCATTACTTCTCTCTCATTAGAGGTTACTCTTGGCACAAAAACCAAATAAAAAGGATAAGGAGAGGTTATTACAGAGGTAATAACTTCCAAGACTCATCTAAAACTTTTGGGTTATCTCCCAATAACTACTTTTCTTTAACGCCTTTAAGTTAGGCATAAGAAGCAAGGAAAGAATCAAGTGTTCTCAAATGAAGAAGCATTAAAACCAACTTTCTTGCCCTTACCTCTCTTACTTTTATACTTAACCTTGGGGAAAATATGATTGTTTAGTGTAGAAGAAAGGTGCATGGTCCCCTTTCCCACATCTATTATTGCTCCAAGGAGTTCTAATAGGGACCTTCCGAGTGTAATTTGTCCTTTTCCTACACATTCAATAACAAGATAATCAATAGAAATCGTTTTCCCAAGGATATTTGTAAACACTCCTTCAGCTATTCCAAGAGGTAATATGGTAGTATTATTAGCAAGATATATTTCTTTTCCTCCTTCAATAAGCCCCCAAGTATTCAGAGATTTATAAATATCTTTGGGCATAAGACAAAATTTAGACATGATATCACAGCGAGCTTGAAAAATTTCGGTGTTCATCTCAATCTTTACTGTAGGGAACCACTTTGATGGTTCAGAGTTTATTGGAACATAATTGTGATGCTCCCTAAGCGTATTAAAGTAACTTTCTAAGCTATTAGTACTAGCCTCAAGAGTGTTCAACCTAGCAAATATTTTTGCGAAAGAAATATCAGTTTGGCTAGGCATGTTGTAAGTGAGGATCAATTTCTTTATATCATTAATAGCATCATCCTCATTACATTGGAGGAAATCTCCTCCCATAACAACATCTAATGCATATCTATAGCAAAGAGCAATCCCAAGGTAAAAACTGCTAAGGAACAAGCTTTAAGTCATTTTAGGCTCAGTTTTTTCATGTAGATCAGAGATTCTAGACCAAGCTTCCTTAAAACTTTCCTCAATTCCTTGTTTAAAAGTGAAAATCATTTCCTCGGGCGACATAGTGATTGAAGCAAGGCTAGACATAGTGGCACTCAAGATAGGAACTAATTTTTTTGTATTTTTCAAATAAGAAAGCAAACTTGTAAAACTAATTTTTTTTGTGTTTTTTGAAGAGCAAAACAAGCAAACAAAGCAAAAAGAAACTAAGAAAAATAAAAACAACAAAGTAAAGAAATTGGTTATGAGGGACTCCCCTTGTGAAGATGTCCTTGACTCCCCGGCAACGGCGCCAGAAAATCGCTTGATGGCTCAATGCACGGCGCCCAGAAAAATGCTTGATGGCGGTGTTGATGTATAACTCATTGGGAACCCCAAGAGGAAGGTATGATGAGCACAGCAGCAAGTTTCCCTTGGTTATGGAACCAAGGTTTAATCGAACCAGTAGGAGCAAGGAAACACCCCAAAGGTGTTACTAGCTGAGCTTTGGCAGGGCGCACTACCGGTGCTAGTAGCTACGTGGAGACCTGCACAACACAACCACAGAACTTTGTTCCCAACTTGTGATGAGGTTGTCAATCTCACAGTGTTTTGCAGAAAACAAAGGATTAAACGTATCGAATGGAAAGAAGTAAAAGTTTGCAGAAAGTAAACACAAAGCAGTAAAAGATTGTAGATTGTATGCAAAGTAAAGGACCGGGATCAATAGTTCACTAGAGGTGGCTCTCCTAAAGATAGATAACATGCTGGGTGAACAAATTATAGCAGGGCAATTGACAAACACCGAGAAAGCAATACATGAAGGAAATATGCCCTGAGAGGCAATAATAAAGTTGTTATTATGTATTCCTTGTATATGATAGATGTTTATTTTGCATGCTATAATTGTATTGATAGGAAACATCAATACATGTGTGTTTAATAAACAAAAAGGGTTCCTAGTTATGCCTCTCTTATAGACTAGCTTGTTGATTAACAAGATGATCAAAGTTTCCTGATCATGGACATTGGATGTTGTTAATAACAAGGTCACAGCATTTGGGAAATGATGTGATGAACATTCATCCGAAGTATAGCGTTACGATCAAGTAATTATGTTTATAATTCTATAACATCATACAAAGTAGTCTTAGTCCTTAGACCATGAGATCATGTTAATTGCTAACACCGGAAGAGTATCTTGATAACATCAAACGTCACACCGTAACAGGGTGACCATAAAGGTGGGTTCAGTGCTATGAAGGTGTTACGTTGAGGCTCATGGATCAAGAGTGGAATTTGTCAATCCCGATGACGGATAGATATACTCTGGGCCCTCTCGGTGATATCACATTAAGATAGCTTGCAAGCAAGTGATGTGATCACTAGAATGTTATATCACGGGAACGAGAAAAGAGTGCATGTCGGTAATGAGATCAAACTAGGTATTTGGATACCGATGATCGAATCTCGGACATGTATTATATCATGAGACAAAAGGATTAAATTGCTGACGTTAAAGATTCTCACGATCACAGAAGTCATCATTGAATATGCAGGAGTCAGTATGGATCTCCAGGTCCCGCTTCTGATTATTGATCTGAGAGGAGTCTCAATCATGTCTGCATTATTCGCGAACCGTAGGGTGACACACTTAAGGTTTGTCGGACACCATTTAGGAGCACATATGTTCTAGACAAAAGGTTTGCAAAGCGCAGGAAATGTTTCGATAGAAACAGGAATTGTTTCGATAAAAACCGGAATTGTTTCGGGTGAAATTGCAGAAAGTGGTTCTGCATGTGATATTGAAATGTTGCAAGGGGTTTTATGTGAATGTTTGTTAATTAAAGTAATTAAAAAATTCTGAATAAAATAAATAAAAGAGTTTTATTAATTGAGAGTTGCATTTAATTTGGTGGAAATTAAATACATGTGAGTGGGTTTTTGGGTGGAGGCCATGTTTATGTGAGTGGAGGTTCACCACATGAATGAAGGAGGGGAGGAGTCCCCCCCCCTCATGCGCCGGCTATGGGAGGGGAGGGGTCTCCCTCCCTCCTATATAAAGCCCCCCTCTCCCCTCTCACAAAACACACCTCCTCGTGAAGGATCTCTCTCCCTCTCTAGATATTCCCCCATGGTCTCGGATTAGCGAGATACATGTTCCCGGTGGCCTTGCGTCTGGAAGGAGTTGCTGCTTCCGCTGATTCGCTGGAGCGAGGAGGTGGAGGTTGTCTGGTGGCTTGAACGTGTGTGCGAGGACGGATGCGCTGCTGATTTGCGGCGCTCGGACTTCCACACGATCTTGAGATCGGCAAGCATACGACTACATCAACCACGAGTTCCTACTCGTTAACAAAACTCGTTGTCTTCGAGGGTAAGTTCTCCATGGATGTATGTCCACCCGTTGCTCTGTATCTAGTAGATAGATCTTGGCGTATAGTTCTCATCGTAGGAAATTTTTTGTTTTCTATGCTGCGGACCCAACAGTGGTATCAGAGCCAGATCTGTGCATAGGTGCTTTGCACGGGTAGTACACATATGTTTATATGTGGGCGATGATGATCATGTTATCGCATCTTCTATTTACTTTGGATATTGGTGGCATAGTGGGATGAAGCGGCCCGGACCAACCTTACATGTCATCGTACATGAGACCGGTTCCACGACTGACATGCAACTAGTTTTGCATAAGTGGCTAGCGGGTGTCTGTCTCTCCTACTATAGTCAATATCTGATTTACAACGAGTTGCTTATAACTTGGTTGTCCTCGTTGTGGTTCATGTTCGTAGGTAAGACCGGTTCTATCTCCGAAAGCCCTAAGCCACGTAAAACTTGCAATTGATAAATTAGAGGCGTCTAGTTTAGATCGTTGCTGGGATAGTGTCTTGATATGGTATTGTTGTAAGTAGATGTATGATAGATACTCTTACAACTCACTTAACGTGTAAGTTCCATAGACCTTGGCCTTACACACAAAGGAATGATAGAGATCATACCACGATGCAAATGATAGAGATCAAATGCATGGACCATATCACCTCACTTCACACATTAGATGTTAGCATCTTATATTGCTAGTTTGGCGCTTTTGGTAGCATTATAAGATGATCCCTCATTTAGATATCAAGATAAATGTGTTCTTCCTTAAGTATGCACCGTTTTGTGGATCGTATTTTGAGGCATCACGTGATGATCGGGTGTTCACTCGACTCTATGCTTTCATACAACGGGTGTAAGAAAGTTTTACACACGCGAATACTAAGGTTCTTACTTGACGAGCCTAGCATGTACAGACATGACCTCGGAACACGGACCGAAAGGTTAAGCATGAGTCATATAGTTGATATGATGCCCATATAGATGCTCGCCTTTGAAGCTACACCGACTCACGTGATGATCGGACTTGGTGTAGTGGATTTGGTTCATGTAATCACCAAAAGGACACGAGGGATGTCGTTTTTGAGTGGGAGTTCATTAGTAATTTGGATTAGTTGAACTCAATCTATCATAAACTTAGTCTAAAATTATTTTACAAATTCTGTTGTAGATGGCACCACCTGCTTTTAATTTCAATGTGTTCATGGAGAAAGAGAAGCTTGCTGCAAATGGTAGCAACTTCACCAACTGGGCTATGAATTTGAGGATTCTCCTCACTGCTGCACAAAAGCAATATGTGCTAGAGGCGCCGCTAGGCCCCCCACCAGCTCCTGATGCCCCTGACGAGGAAAAGAACGTCTATATAACTCGTCAGGAGGACCACAACTTAGTTCATTGCGGCATACTATATGGGCTAGAGCCAGAACTTCGAAAACGTTTCAAAAATGGCAATGCCTTTGATACCATGGGAGAATTGAAAATGATTTTCAATACCCATGCTGCTGTAGAGAGTTATAATGCTTCTGAAAAGTTCTTTAGCTACATGATGGAAGAGAACAGCTCCGTTAGTGAGCACGTACTCAAAATGTCTGGGTACGCCGATAAGCTTGTGTCCTTGGGAATAACAATTCCCAATGACTTAGGCATACATCGTGTTCTCCAATCTCTGCCACCTAGCTACAAGAGCTTCGTGATGAACTATAATATGCAGGGCATGAAGAAGTCTCTTCCCGAGCTTCTGTCAATGCTTAAGACTGCAGAAGTGGAGATTAGGAAAGAACGTCAAGTGTTGATGATCAATAAGACCACCGGTTTCAAGAAGGACAAGAAAGGCAAGCAGAAGGGAAAGAAGGGCGGCAAATCTGTTGCCGCGCCTGAAAAGAAACCCCGAGCTGGCCCTAAGTCTGACACCAAGTGCTACTATTGCAAGGGGACTGGCCATTGGAAGCGCAACTGCCCCAAGTATTTGGCGGACAATAAGGCCGGCAAGGCAAACAAAGGTATATGTGATATACATGTTATTGATGTGTACTTGACTAGTACTCACAGTAGCACCTGGGTATTTGATACGGGATCGGTTGCTAATATATGTAACTCGGTTCAGGGGCTGCGGAACAAGCGACAACTAGCAAGGGATGAGGTCACGATGCGGGTCGGCAATGGATCAAGAGTTGATGTGATCGCCGTC
Organism: Avena eriantha; assembly: GCA_910589775.1. Lineage (NCBI taxonomy): Eukaryota > Viridiplantae > Streptophyta > Magnoliopsida > Poales > Poaceae > Avena > Avena eriantha. The sequence continues at coordinate 226,894,778 of OU342743.1, read as the reverse complement.
GGAACGCTGCCTCTCCATATGCCATCGGGATTAGTTATAAACCTGAATAATTGTTATTTGGTGCCTGCACTGAGCATGAACATTGTATCCAGATCTTGTTTGATGCAAAGTGGTTATTCATTTAAGTCTGAAAACAATGGTTGTTCGATTTATATGAATAATATCTTTCATGGTCATGCACCTGTGTTGAATGGTTTATTTCTGTTGGATCTCGATAGTAGTATTACGCATATTCATAATGTTGATGCTAAAAGGATTAAACTTGATAATGATATATCTGCATATATGTGGCACTACCGTCTAGGTCATATTGGCGTTAAACGCATGAAGAAACTCCATTCTGATGGACTTTTGGAATAACTTGATTTTGAATCATTTGATACATGTGAGCCATGCCTTATGGGCAAGATGACTAGAACGCCGTTTTCCGGTTCAATGGAACGGGCGACAGATTTATTGGAAATCATACATACTGATGTGTGTGGACCAATGAGTGTGTCGGCGCGAGGTGGATATCGTTATTTTGTTACTTTCACGGATGATTTGAGTAGATGCGGGTATATCTATTTGATGAAACATAAGTCTGAAACCTTTGAAAAGTTCAAAGAATTTCAGAATGAAGTGGAAAATCATCGTAACAGAAAGATCAAATTTCTGCGGTCCGACCGTGGAGGAGAGTATCTTAGTTACGAGTTTAGCACACATATGAAAGACTTTGGAATAGTTTCACAACTCACGCCTGCCAGAACACCACAACGTAATGGTGTGTCAGAACGTCGTAATCGTACTTTATTGGATATGGTTCGATCTCTGATGTCTCTGAATGACTTGCCACTGTCTTTTTGGGGTTATGCAATGGAAACCGCTGCATTCACTTTAAATAGGGCACCATCTAAATCCGTTGAAAAGACACCATATGAATTATGGTTTGGAAACAAACCTAAGCTGTCATTTCTTAAAGTTTGGGGATGCGATGTTTATGTGAAGAAACTTCAACCGGATAAACTCGAACCCAGAGCGGAAAAATGCGTCTTCATAGGATACCCTAAGGAAACGATTGGGTATACCTTCTATCACAGATCCGAGGGCAATGTTGCCAAGAATGGATCCTTTCTTGAGAAGGAGTTTCTCGCGAAAGGTGTGAGTAGTCGGAAGGTAGAACTCGAAGAGGTTATTGAACCTTCTCTTCATGAAGTGGCGAGTAGCGCAGCACCGGAAGTTGTTTCGGAGTTGACTTCACCTAATGAAGAGAGAGCTAATGATATTGATCATGAAACTCCGAAAGAGGACACTACCGAACCTCGCAGGTCAAGCAGGACACGTGCAGCTCCTGAACTGTACGACAATCCTATTATGAATTTCATGATTGATGAAATAGATGACCCTGCGACGTATGAAGAAGCGATGATGAGCCCTGATTCCAACAAATGGCTAGAAGCCATGAAATCCGAGATGGAATCCATGTACGAAAACCAGGTTTGGACCTTGGTGGACTTACCTCACGATCGAAAGGCCGTTGAGAATAAATGGATTTTCAAAAGAAAAACTGATGCTGATGGTAATGTAACCATCTATAAGGCTCGACTTGTCGCAAAGGGGTTTCGACAAATTCAAGGAGTTGACTACGATGAGACATTCTCTCTTGTAGTGATGCTTAAGTCGGTTAGGATTATGTTAGCAATTGCTGCATATTTCGATTATGAAATATGGCAGATGGATGTCAAAACTGCATTCCTCAATGGTAATATTGAAGAAGAGTTGTATATGATACAACCTAAGGGTTTTGTCGATCCTAAGGATGCTGATAAGGTGTGCAAACTTCAGCGATCCATCTATGGACTGAAGCAAGCATCCCGGAGTTGGAATCTCCGCTTGGATGAGGTGATCAAAGAGTTTGGATTTGTCCAAACTTATGGAGAGGCTTGTATTTACAAGAAAGTGAGTGGGAGCAATGTGGCATTTCTGATATTATATGTGGATGACATATTATTGATTGGAAATGATATAGATCTTTTAAACAGTGTTAAAAGTTATCTAAACAGCAGATTTTCGATGAAGGACCTTGGTGAAGCTTCATATATATTAGGCATTAAAATCTATAGAGATAGATCAAGACGCCTAATTGGGCTATCGCAGAGTACATACCTTGATAAGATATTAAAGAAGTTTAATATGATGGGGTAACGGGTAGGCTACACTAGCGTAAAATCAAAAATTTCTACCGCGTCAACCAGGAATACTATTGTCATAGATCACGGGATTACCGCTAGACGCGCAGGTGCGGAACTCGATGAAGCACGTTGCGGCAGTGTAGATGTTCTACGTCTCCTCCTCGTCCTCGTCCCACGAGCAGCTCCCCTTTGCGCGGCTCGTCCAAGTGCTACAGATGCAGCACCTCCGAGGTATCCACACGTCCGGAGTGGAAGTCGTCACACGCCAGACTGCTAGGTCTGCGCGTGCAACACAGGCGGAAGAGGAGTGGCGGCTGGGTGGAATGCTCTCACACTTTCAGCTCGCCTCACTCCCTCTTATATAGGCATCCCTGGTGGGCTTCTACATTAGCAGCCCATTAGCAGCCTAAGCCTGGTCTAATTCGGATCCAATCCTCATTAGGCTTCCAGCCCCTAAAGTGTGTGACCCTATAGGTTCATACACGTATAGACATGACGCGAGTACACTTACTCCGTCAATAGTTGGTAGCGGCCTCTAGCAAGACGTGCCAACTCCTAAACGCATATAAAGATCATCCGGACGAACCATCACAAGGTTGAGTACATGTCTTTCCCTTTGCCTCACGATATTTGGTCTAGCTCTAAGCTGACCTCTCTTTCTCGATACTGTGATTCAGAATCCCTTTACTAGGTTAACTCTTAACCATATGTAGCACGGCCATGCATTTCTGGATCCGATCACTCGAGGGGCCCAGAGATATCTCTCTCAAGTAGAGAGGGGCAAATCCCATCTTGATTGACCGATGCCTTGCAGCATGTATCAGGACAAACCCGAAAGCTACCTTTATAACTACCCAGTTACGGAGTAGTGTTTGATAGCCCCAAAGTAGGTCGATCCACATCTCAAGTACATGCGACAATCTCAGGTCTAAGGACAAAACGTACACGATGTGTAGAGAGAGCTGCAAGTATTATTGCTAGTCTCATGTTGGGTCAGTCCAACCCCATGTTCATAACATGTGTCCACATCATTGGTTTGACATCTCCATGTCAATGACTTGCGAAACATAGTCATTAACCAATCGATGTGCTAGTCTAATATTCACGTGTGTCCTCGCATGAACTCCGACTAGGGACAATTATTAGATAACCATACAAGTAAAGAGTTTCACAAACAATTCACATAATTGCCAATCAATACAAGTTGCCTGGTATATGGATATTCAAGGAACATTATAATAACTCATGGATACACATGAAATACAATCATCTCTATGATTGCCTCTAGGGCATATTTCCTTCATAATATGGACGGAACTAAGAAGGGGTACTTACCTATGTTGCAAGGCAAGACATTGAGTAAGACTCAAAGTCCGGCTACGGCGGAAGAAAGAGAGATAATGGATAAGATCCCCTATGCCTCAGCCATAGGCTCTATAATGTATGCCATGCTATATACAAGACCGGATGTGGCACATGCTATTAGTTTGACTAGTAGGTACCAATCTGATCCAGGTTCGGAACACTGGATAGCGGTCAAGAATATCCTTAAGTACTTGAGAAGAACTAAGGATATGTTTCTTGTATACGGAGGTGAAGAAGAGCTAGTCGCTAAGTGTTATGTCGATGCTAGCTTTGACACTGATCCGGATGACTCTAAGTCTCAATCCGGATACGTATTTCTCTTGAACGGAGCAGCAGTTAGTTGGAGGAGCTCCAAACAACCTGTGGTGGCTGGATCAACGACGGAGGCGGAATATGTTGCTGCTTCAGAAGCAGCGCAGGAAGCGGTTTGGATGAAGGAGTTCATAACAGAACTGGGTGTGGTTCCTAGTGCGTTGGACCCAATGGTGATCTATTGTGACAACAATGGAGCCATAGCCAACGCCAAGGAACCAAGGTCTCACAAGAATTCCAAGCATATTAAGCGCCGGTTTCACTCCGTCCGCGAGCATGTCAAGGATGGAGATATAAAGATTTGTAAAGTGCACACGGACCTGAATGTAGCAGATCTGTTGACTAAAGTACTTCCTAGGGCAAAACATGATCAACACCAGAACTCCATGGGTGTTAGATTTATCACTATGTAAACTAGATTATTGTCTCTAGTGCAAGTGGGAGACTGAAGGAAATATGCCCTGAGAGGCAATAATAAAGTTGTTATTATGTATTGCTTGTATATGATAGATGTTTATTTTGCATGCTATAATTGTATTGATAGGAAAAAATCAATACATGTGTGTTTAATAAACAAAAAGGGTTCCTAGTTATGCCTCTCTTATAGACTAGCTTGTTGATTAACAAGATGATCAAAGTTTCTTGATCATGGACATTGGATGTTGTTAATAACAAGGTCACAGCATTTGTGAAATGATGTGATGAACATTCATCCGAAGTATAGCATTACGATCAAGTCATTATGTTTATATTGCTATAACATCATACAAAGTAGTCTTAGTCCTTATACCATGAGATCATGTTAATTGCTAACACCGGAAGAGTATCTTGATAACATCAAATGTCACACCGTAACAGGGTGACCATAAAGGTGGGTTCAGTGCTATGAAGGTGTTATGTTGAGGCTCATGGATCAAGAGTGGAATTTGTCAATCCCGATGACGGATAGATATACTCTGGGCCCTCTCGGTGATATCACATTAAGATAGCTTGCAAGCAAGTGATGTGATCACTAGAATGTTATATCACGGGAACAAGAAAAGAGTGCATGTCGGTAACGAGATCAAACTAGGTATTTGGATACCGATGATCGAATCTCGGACATGTATTATATCATGAGACAAAGGGATTAAATTGCTAACGTTAAAGGTTCTCAGGATCACAGAAGTCATCGTTGAATATGCAGGAGTCAGTATGGATCTCCAGGTCCCGCTTCTGATTATTGATCCGAGAGGAGTCTCAATCATGACTGCATTATTCGCGAACCGTAGGGTGACACACTTAAAGGTTGTCGGACACCATTTAGGAGCACATATGTTCCAGACAAAAGGTTTGCAAAGCGCAGGAAATTTTTCGATAGAAACAGGAATTGTTTTGATAGAAACCGGAATTGTTTCGGGTGAAATTGCAGAAAGTGGTTCTGCATGTGATATTGAAATGTTGCAAGGGGTTTTATGTGAATGTTTGTTAATTAAAGTAATTAACAAAATTCTGAATAAAATAAATAAAAGAGTTTTATTAATTGAGAGTTGCATTTAATTTGGTGGAAATTAAATACATGTGAGTGGGTTTTTGGGTGGAGGCCATGTTTATGTGAGTGGAGGTTCACCACATGAATGAAGGAGGGGAGGAGTACCCCCCCCCTCATGCGCCGGCTATGGGAGGGGAGAGGTCTCCCTCCCTCCTATATAAAGCCCTCCTCTCCCCTCTCACAAAACACACCTCCTCGTGAAGGATCTCTCTCCCCCTCTAGATATTCCCCCATGGTCTCGGATTAGCGAGATACATGTTCCCGGTGGCGTTGCGTCTGGAAGGAGTTGCTGCTTCCGCTGATTCGCTGGAGCGAGGAGGTGGAGGTTGTCCGGTGGCTTGAACGTGTGTGCGAGGACGGATGCGCTGCTGATTTGCGGCGCTCGGACTTCCACACGATCTTGAGATCGGCAAGCGTACGACTACATCAACCACGAGTTCCTACTCGTTAACAAAACTCGTTGTCTTCGAGGGTAAGTTCTCCATGGATGTATGTCCACCCGTTGCTCTGTATCTAGTAGATAGATCTTGGCGTATAGTTCTCATCGTAGGAAATTTTTTGTTTTCTATGTTGCGGACCCAACAATACATGCGTATACTAATCATCTTAACTCCTTTGAGACTTGATTGGGAATTACAACATAATACATAGACCGCCATCCAACTGCATCTATGACTAATAATCCACCTTCAGGTTATCATCCGAACCCCCTCTAGTATTAAGTTGCAAGCAACAGATTATTGCTTTACGAACTGCGTGTAAAGTAAACAATATGATTGTTCTATGAACAAAGGATTGTTGTTTTCTCCCTAGTAGCAACAGCACATCTAGTACCTTAGAGATTTCTGTCACTTCCCCAGATTACCAGAGGCATGAACCCACTATCGAGCATAAATACTAACTCTTGGAGTTGCTAGCATCTATTGGCCAAGATAGCTACTAACAACGGAAAGCATGCAAGATCTCAAATAACAAAGAGATGATAGAATCAATAATCAATCTGAAATAGCATCTCAATATCCATTGGATCCCCGCAAACACAACATGCAGAATTACAAATAGATGATCTTGATCATGAACGGAGCTCACAAGATCTAGACATGAAAGCACAAAGGAGGAGAACCAGCCATCTAGCTACTACACGGATCCGTAGTCCAAGGATGAACTACTCACGCATCACACTGGAGGCTTGCATGGTGATGAAGAAGGCCTCCAGGGTGAATTCCCCTCTCCGGCAGGGTGCCGGGAAGAGCTTCAGATCCCTCCCGATCTAGGGATGGAGATGACGGCGGCTACAGACTCTTTCATGGATTTTTGATCGGGTACTTAGGGTTTTCGTCCCGAGGGCAATATATAGGCGGAAGGAGAGGCCGAGGGGGTGCCGGGAGCGGCCACACCACCCCTTGGCGTGGGCTAGGCCTGGTCGCGTGGCCAGGTGGTGTGGTGGCTCCCTGGCCCTTCTCCGTCTCGTATTCTGGCACTTAATCACTTCCGGAAAAATAGGCACTTTGGCTTTTGTCCCGTCCAATTCCGAGAATATTCATTTTCTGACTTTCCTGGAACCAAAAACAGCAGAAAACATGCAGCTGGCACTTTGGCTCTTGTTAATAGGTTAGTCCAAGAAATCATATGAAAATTACACCAAAGTTGGAACAAAACATAAGAAAGTGGATAAAACTAAGCATGGAACATCAAAAATGATGGATACATTTGCAATGTATCAATGAGCTAGGTATATCCTTCATGGGAAAGATATCCTCAAAGAAAGTCACATCATTTGACTCCATGATTGTACCAACATGCATTTCTAGTACTCCAGATTTTACTGTCAAGAATCTATAGCCAATGCTATGAAAAGCATATCCCAGAAAAACACAGTCCACGGTTTTTGGTCCAAGTTTACTTCTTTGGGATTGGCACATGAACCTTTGCCAGATAGCCCTAAGTTCGCAAGCAAGAAAGATTTAATATTTTGTTTTCCCATTCTTCAAATGGAGTGATCTCTTTGTTCTTAGTGGGAACTCGGTTTAGGACATGACATGCAGTCAATAATGCCTCCCCCCACCATTCCTTGAAGAGACCCGATGTGTCTAACATGGCGTTAACCAAATCTGTTAGAGTACGGTTCTTTCTTTCGGCTACCCCGTTTGATTGGGGCGAGTAGAGAGGCGTCCTCTCATGGATTATACCATGTTCCGCACAAAAAGAATCAAACTCGTTGGAAAAGTACTCTCCACCATGATAAGACCTAAGCCTCTTAATCTTTCGATCAAGTTGGTTTTTCGCTTCAGCTTTATAGATTTTGAAGTAACTCAAAGCCTCATCTTTTGATTTCAGAAGATACACATGACAATATCTCGTAGAGTCATCGATCAATGTCATAAAATATTTCTTTCTGTTGGGGGGATACCCCCGGGTAGGGTCACGCCGGGGTATAAATGCCAAGTTAGCCGAGGTTCGGCAAGGTCAAAGCGGATGCTGGCCGGGTCACCTCAAGGCAGGCCAAATCACTGAGTAACCCGGACCAAGGGATGTCCACCTAACTGGGTCTCAGCCGACTTAAGCTTTAAGTCGGAACGATGTATCTAACTTTCATGCAGGAACGGGTGTGGTCGGATCTACTACGATCCGGGTCATGTCAAGCTTCTAGGAGAAGGAAGGAATCTCGCTGGTCAAAAGTAGCCCCGGTACGCACGGCATGAGCGAAGTAGACAGAGCAGGACCAGCGAGGCGTGGCCGACAAAGGTGACAAGGCCAATGTCGGGTGACGCAAGCGCCATAGAGGCTCACGTAGCCTCTGCATGGATGACGCGGGGGGAAAGTAACCCGGTCGGCTTACTATTTTGGGAGGAGGCATATTCCCTGGAATATGCCTCCACGTGTGCCCTAAGTGGAGACCTAGCCACCCCTATATAAGGAGGGCTAGGGCCTCTGTAGAAGGGGTGGGTTGGTGAATTTTAGGTTCTACGGGTTGGTATTGTACGGGTTAGCTAGTGGCAAGAGTAAGAGAGTCCCTTCTTCCTCCTCTCCCCAAGACAGCTCTAGGAGCACTTGTAAACCTTGGAAGTGAATCAAATACAAACTTCTGTGTGTGGAATCACCTCACTATCCCTCCCTGTATTCCCCTAGTGCATATTAGTCCCCACCTTTAGCCTATCCATGGCATCTGCCGTGACACCACCACGACAGTTGGCGCCCACCGTGGGCCTAGCGGCGCTAGCAGGGGTCAAGATCCGGACAGGAAACCTCATCGGCATCGGCGAACACATCGTCTCCGGGCTCGTTCGGCGCTTTGGAGCGCTGGACTTTGTCAGCGACAACGCTGGCTGCTTCGGCACGCGCCCGCTTCCGCGCAACGGCCTCTTCGTCAAGCTCGGCGCGCACAAGGTCTACGTTGCTGTCGCTGTGTCGTGCGTTCATCCGCGGCACGTCGTCGAGGCAGGGGAGCCACCCCTTAGCGTGGTTAACGGGGCGCGTATCACTCGCTCCCCGGACCGTGCTGAGGTGATGATGATTGCACCTGGTGCAGGCGCAAGCAAGGATCCGGCACCAGATCCGGAGGTAACGCCTAAGGCACCGAGGAAAGGTAGAGGTCCTCCACTAGAGAGGCCTGAGAATGTGTTGCGGGAAGCAATAAATAGCTTGGCAAACCCTGTAGTAGCAGCCATAGATCCGGCTTAGGCACAGGCCGAGCTAGAGGAAACTAGGCAAAAAATACTAGAGGGTGCGAAAAAGATAGCCGCGGCTCAGCAGTCGTTGAACATGATACTGCGTGAGTACGCAAAGGCAAACAAAGTTGATGTTGTAAAAGTGAAGGGGAGAAATCTCATGGGTGAAATGAACAGGGAGGATGATACTAGGATTGAGGAGTCAGAGAACTGTTTGTCCGTGGGGCTGCCGAGGTATAGTACCCCGGCAAAGAACCTTAGAGCAGCGGCTACAGCTGCATCCGAGTTAGAGGGTCTAACGGGTGAGGCCCGTCAAAGACAACAAGATAGGGTCAATGAGTTGGTTCGGATCGCGAACAGGCAAAATGAGGAACTGCTCAGAGCTAACCCGGAGAGAGCTGGGGCCTCCAAAATCGTTCATTCGGCAATGGGTAAACCGGAGAAATCCGTTGGAGCCGCATCGTCTCCTCATGGTGGTCCTAGGAGAGAAGAAGTAGTAACCTTGGCCAGAAGAAACAAACAGATCGTCCCGTATGACCCAACACGAGCAGGGAAAGGAAAGAAGTACAGAAAAATGATGACCGACGAAGTGTGAGCCGAGGTGAAGCTGGCCGGGGTAACCGTGACCAAGGCAATGCCGGTCAAGGGAATGCTGTAAACGGCAATGTCGGACAGCAAAACTCGGCAAGAGTAGGACAACCGCAACAGCGGAATATACCAAGGCAAGAGCAAAGTGCCGACCGAGGTATGCAACAGAGAGGTGCTCCACGAGAGCAAGACCGGTACAACGATGGGGATTCGGAGATGGTAAACGCAGGATACCCAAGGCCGGACTATCATGTGATAGGTTCAAGATTGGGAAGCAGGGATTTGATGCCAGATGATGCCAGGTTGAAACTGGATCGACTGTACAGGTCAGAACAGATCGAATGTCAAGGTCCACCGGGTCCTGCGTGTTTTGGGCCCCGGATCATGAAGGAGCCACCGGTACCCAACTTCTAGTTACCCAGAGGCACAAAGACATATGACGGCAGTACCAAGGCGGAGGATTGGTTGATAAACTATGCTATAGCTGTGAAAATTGCTACAGGCAACTTGAGATGGGCTGTGAGATACGTACCCCAGATGTTGGAGGGGCCAGCAAGGGTATGGCTAAACAATTTGCCGCCCGGAAGCATTAACTGCTGGATCGATTTTGAGGAAATGTTTATCAGCAATTTCTCAAGTACGTATCAGAGGCCAAATAGGCCACAGACCCTAGCTATGTGTAAGAAGAGACCAAACGAGACGGACCGGGAGTTTTTAACCCGGTGGTGTACCGTGAGAAACTCATGTAAGGGCGTGATAGAATCATAGGCCATAGCATGGTTTGCGCAAGGGTGCAGATATGCAAGCGAGCTGTGGCAAAAGTTGCAAAGGAAAATGCCAACCACATTGGCAGAGATGATCCAGATCGCTGATTCGTATGCTCTGGGTGATCCGACTCAACCTAGGCTCATGTCAAACGAGTCAAACGATGAATACTACCAGAGAGATGGAGCCGGATCATCCCAGAGGAATGACTACAGAGGTAAAAGAAGAGATGACAGACCGGATCACCGGTACAGTTCGCAACAAGTTGCAGCTGTGAATCAAGATCAGCCCGGAGCAGGGGGCAATCAACGTCAGAAAACTGGAGGGCAATGGACTCCGAGAAACGATGGTAAGAAAGCTTGGACGCCAGAGCAAAAGAAACAGTGGCAAGAAAAGAAGGACCGTCCAAGATATACTTATGAGTCGATGTTGGATCAGCCGTGTAAATTTCACACGCCAAATCCGAGTAACCCAGCGGGTCATACAACAAGGCAGTGTGAATGGATGCGCAAAATAGAACAAGGTGGTTCGGGGAATGCTCAGGCACCCTGGAATGATCAACCTCGGCAGGAGTTACCCCGGCAGCAGTTGCTCTCCGGAGCGAACACCCAACAGCTAATGTTGCCTCCCCCTTCGCCGAGGTATGATAACCATGAGAGAAGGGATGCAGTGCATCAGGTGGAAAACCAGCATCAGCCGGATCAGAGGTACCCCATAAATGAGGGGAGGAATGAGTACAGAGAGCATCATCAGAGTTACTGTGTGTTTACCACTGAGGAAACAGATAGAAAGAGTTTGCAGCACCGACATATGGAGGTGAATGCGGTAATGCCAGCAGTGACGAGGTATATGCCTTGGGCGGACCAAGAAATCACCTGGAGCATTAAAGATCATCCCAAGCTTATGCCAAGTCCTGGTTCGTATGCGTTGGTGCTGGATCCGACATTCATTGGGCCTAACATCAATGTAAGGTTCTCAAAGGTATTGATTGACAATGGCAGTAGCATTAACATCATCTATGCGGATACAATGCGCCCATAGGCAAGGTCCGGGTTGACGTATTGTTCGGCACGAGAGATAACTGCTGAACTAAAAATTTGGAGTTCGAGGTGGTGAACTTGGAAAGTGCGTATCACACGTTACTCGGAAGGCCAGCACTGAACAAGTTCATGGCAAGCTGTCACATTAGTTACTTGAAGATGAAGTTGCCCGGGCCAAACGGAGTGATTACCATTGCTGGGGATTTCCGACATTCCATGGAGTGTGCGTCGGCCGGTTCTAACCTAGCCGAGTCACTCGTGATTGCGCAAGAGAAAAGGAAAATCCAAGAGGTGGCGGCATTGGCTCAGTCCGCGCAGCAGTATATGCCGGCGCTGAGTAACCCGCATGGAAGTGTCTCATTCCAAGCCACAAAAGATACCAAGAAGGTGTCTGTTGATGATATGTTCCCAGAGCGCACCGTAACAATTGGTGTCGGGTTAAATGACAAATAGGAAAGCGAGCTCGTCAACTTCCTCCGTGAGAATCGGGACATTTTTGCTTGGTCCACACAGGACTTGCAAGGTGTTCCGAGGGAGTTGGCCGAGCACTCTTTGAATGTAAGAACCGGAGCAAAGCCAGTGAAGCAACCTCTCCGCCGCTTCGCCGAAGATAGGAGGAAAGTCATCGGAGATGAGATAGCTCGGTTGTTGGCTGCAGGATTTATCATGGAAGTTCTTTACCCGGATTGGCTATCTAATCTGGTGCTGGTGGAGAAGAAGAAGGATGATCCAAATGTGGCAGTGGTTTGGCGTATGTGTATCGATTACACGAACCTGAACAAGGCGTGTCCAAAAGATCCATTTCCACTGCTGAGGATAGATCAGGTCATAGAGTCAACTGCTGGATGTGAATTGTTGTCATTCATTGATGCATATTCTGGTTTCCACCAGATACCTCTGAATCTGGATGATCAAATAAAGACCGCATTTATCACCCCGTATGGGGCTTATTGCTATCGCACCATGTCGTTTGGTTTACGTAATGCAGGAGCAACGTACCAAAGATGTATGCAAAAATGTTTGCACGACCAAATAGGTCAAAATGTACAAGTGTATGTGGATGATGTGGTTATCAAGACCAAGGCAAGCAAAACGCTCCTTGACGATATCAGGCAGACGCTCGCGAACTTAAGAAGGTTCCGGATGAAGCTTAACCCGGAAAAATGTACCTTCGGTGTTCCGGCTGGAAAATTACTCGGATTTCTTGTTTCCAGCCGAGGTATCAAAGTTAATCCAACTAAAATCCGGGCCATTGAATGAATGGAACTGCTTAAGTGTCTTAACGATGTCTAGAAGTTCACTGGTTGCCTGGCATCGTTAAGTCAGTTTGTGTGTCGGTTGGGAGAAAAGGCATTGCCTCTCTACCAACTCATGAAAAAGTCGGATAAGTTCGTTTGGACGCCGCAGGCCAATGAAGCCTTTGTCCACTTGAAGAACATGTTAGCCACTGCACCAGTGTTAGCCTCTCCACTATCAAAGGAGCCAATGTTGCTCTACATAGCCGCAACCAACCGAGTTGTAAGTGCAGTGATAGTGGTAGAGCGCGACAAGGAAGGTAAGTCGGTGCAAAGGCCAATGTATTACCTGAGTGAGGTATTATCTGCCTCAAAGCAGAACTATCCACACTATCAAAAGGTGGCGTACGGTGTCTATATGGCAGCCAAGAAGTTGAAGCATTACTTTGGGGAGCATCCCATCAGGGTAATATGTGAGGCTCCCATATCCAAGATAATGAGTAACAAGGATGCAAGTGGTAGGATTGCAAAATGAGCAATTGAGCTAGCTCCCTATGCACCACAATATGACAGAAGAGAAGCGATCAAGTCTCAAGTTGTGGCGGACTTTTTCGTAGACTGGGCCGAGGTGCAATACGAACCACCGCTACCAGATCCGAATTACTGGAGGATGCACTTTGACGGGTCAAAAACGAAAACCGGGCTAGGTGCCGGAGTTGTACTTACCTCGCCAAAGAAGGACCAGCTGAAATACGTGCTGCAGATCCATTTCGCAGCATCAAACAATGTCGCTGAATATGAAGCACTTGTGCATGGGCTCAAAGTGGCAAAAGAGATTGGGATACGTCGGATCCTATGCTTTGGCGACTCGGATTTGGTAGTACAGCAAGTGTCGGTACCGTGGGACGCCCTTGATCCAAACATGGCGCTGTACAGATTTCATGTGTAGAAGATATCTGGTTACTTTGAGGGATGTGAATTTCACCATGTACCATGGGTGGAAAATGAGGCTGCTGACGTACTGTCGAAGCTTGGATCAACCCGACAAGCAATTCCACCAGGGGTAGCATTGGAACACCTTAGAAAACCATCTATCAGGCCGTCCCTAGAAACCGACTCAATTTACGTCCCGGAAGATACATAATCCGGAGCTGTGCCCATGGACATTGACACGGGAGGTGGTGCGCGAAACCCGGGGACTGCCTCAGCGAACCCAGGGACTGCTTTGCAAGACCCGGGGACTGCTTCGCAAGACCCGGGAACTGTTCAGCGTGATCCGGTTGAAGTTATGCCGGTGGATCAGATGGAAATTGATGAGGATGTGTTCCCTGTGCGAGCAATACCAGCTTGGGCACTACCTATATTTCAATTCCTGAAAGATGGAACGTTACCCACTGAGGAAGTGCTATCCAGGCAAACTCAGAGGAGGGCAAAGGCATACACGATCATCAATTCCGAACTATACAAAAGGAGTGTGACCAATGTCCTCCAGCGATGCGTTGACCTAGAAGAAGGGCTTGACATCCTCCGAGATATACATCAAGGGGAGTGCAGGCATCATGCCTCGTCCCGAGCCTTGGTGGAAAAAGCCTTCCGGCATGGATTCTACTGGCCAAGTGCCTTAGAGCAAGCAGAAGATCTGGTGAGAAAGTGCAATGGTTGTCAGAGGTATGCTACCAAGACACATATGCCAATGTCGGAGCTCAAGACCATACCAATCACCTAGTCATTTGCCGTATGGTGCTTGGATATGGTTGGCCCGTTTAAACCAGCAAGGGGAAATATGACTCACATTTTGGTCATGGTGGACAAATTTACAAAGTGGATTGAAGTGAAGCCAATAAGAAAATATGATGGAGCTATGGCCGTGACGTTTCTCAAAGACATCATCTTGAGATACGGTTATCCTCACAGTATCATAACTGATAATGGCACAAACTTTGCGGAAGGAGCATTTGCGCGTTTCTGCCGGGATAAGAAGATACGGTTGGATGTTGCCTCGGTAGCTCACCCTGCTTCAAACAGACAAGTGGAAAGATCCAAAGATTGGTATTATCCGGGATAAAACCCCGGCTCATTGAGCCGCTGCAAAGATCAGCAGGGTGCTGGATAGAAGAACTACCAGCAGTACTGTGGAGTTTAAGAACAACTCCGAATTGATCAACAGGCTATACGGCATTCTTTCTGGTATATGGGGCAGAAGCTGTATTACCAACCGACATAGAGCATGATTCGCCTAGGGTCACCCAATACACAGAAGCCGAAGTGCAAGAAGCCCGGCAAAATGATGTTGATCTGCTGGAAGAAGCGAGAGAATTGGCATTGTCTAGATCCGCCATATATCAGCAAAATCTCCGACGCTATCATAGCCAGAAAGTAAGCCCCCGATTTTTCCAGGAAGGCGATCTGGTACTCCGATTGGTACAACGTACTGCCAGCGTGCATAAATTATCTCCTCCATGGGAAGGGCCATTCATTGTGAGCAAAGCATTGCACAATGATTCTTATTATCTTATAGATGCAAAGCCACAGGAAAAGAACAAGGCGGACAGGTCCTGCGAGGAATCTAAGCGTCCGTGGAATGTAGCTCTACTTCGTCCTTTCTACACTTAGTAGAGAAGTGTATGTATCCGAGTCTTCTCATGTGTCGGTATGTATGCCGGCAATGAGCTTATCAATGAAATGTTGGCACCTCAAGCAGTAACTCGGGGACTGCCTTCATAATATTTGTTGTCTTTTGTGATTTATGCGTCAGCTGGAATAAGTTGATCTACTTAACTCGGATTAGTAATGTGTGAGCACCAAAAACTTAACTCTTCGACTTGCTGCTGTCCAACAAGAATTGGCTTCATGGCAAGCAAGAGAACAAGTTTGGAATTGCGTAGCACATGAAAAACGACTAAGGAAAAGAACTTAATCGAGCCAACGTTTGTTTTTCGAACTAACCTTGTATGTTTTTAGTTTATTATGTTGAATTATTTTGAGCTAAGCCTAAAAGTTTTTTAGTATTTTTAAGACAATTTTTGAAGCTCGGATTCGTAAGTCGTAAAACCAAATCAAGGTAGACACGAGTCGAGCCAAAAGATTGGACGAACAAGAAAAGGAAACTCGGGGACTACGCCCAAGTTAATCAGGCATAGGAACTTAGTAGCAAAATAACACATGTGTACTGGATACAATTCCACCCGGCATACCGGGGATCTGATAAACTTTCGAGTTTTTTCACTTAAGGAGTAGTAGGAGGAGGAAGTTCGGCGTCATCTTCGATGTCTTCAATGTCTGAGGCATCGCCTTCTTCGTCCTCATCCGACCCGTCTTCAACGTTCTCAGCGTTTTCGTCACCAGCGGCTTCCAGGAAGCTCGGTCCCTCAGTCCATTCATAGATGGGAGCATATTCGATGAGGCTGTGGGCGCAAGCCTTGCGCCGAGCTACCCACTCCGGGTCACTAGTCCATTTGGATCCGGTGCGCATGCGTGTTAGGAGGTTGAGGTCGATCTTCTCGTACCACGTGAGTACGTAGTGGAGAACGGTCTCAGCTGCGGCGCGCCCAGCGGATTCCCTCCAAAGGTCGAGCTGGGTCTCGCACTCCATCAATTTTTCAACAAGAAGTGCGGTTCCCTCCGGAGTGTCTTCTGCATGCCAAAACGTGTTGAAGACTCGGACTATAGCGTCAAGGATATCCTTGCCATAGTTCTTGATGATTTCCACGCGAGATGACAGGCTGACCAGCAGGTCCTCCATGTCATAGGGAATCTCTTGAGTGTCAGGCCCAACGGGAGTACCCCTCTCCCGGCGGAAATCAGCAACAGCAGCGCTCGCGATGGCAGTGCCCTCTGGAAATTTGCCTGAAAACGAGATAAGAGAAACGGATAAAGAAAGGACATATGAAGTAACCCGGAGAAGTATGCCGGATAAGGGAAAGGAACTTACGTGAAATATGGCTGAGGACCCGAGTCACCTCCCTGGTACAGTCATCACGTCTTTTGCGAAGCTGCACAAGTTCAGCGTTCGCCGAATCAAGCTTGACGTCGGACTCCTGAAGGAGTTCTCGGTCCTTGGAAATTTGGAGGTTGAGGCGTTCGCGCTCTTCGGTGTAATCTTGGCCAACCTTTTGGAGCTCGGATTGATGTTGTGCCTTCAATTTCTTCATCTCGGCCTTAAGCTTGGCGATCTCATCATCCTTGGTCCAGAGGAGGGCAAGCTCATCGTCTTTCTTCTTGAGCTCGGCCTGATGCTGCCCTGCTTGTTCGAGAAAATGCAGCATCATATCAGGCACGAGCACACTATCTTCTAGCATACCGAAATAGTGTATTGACCCGGCAGAGCCGAGGTATGAATGTTTGCTGAGCCAAGGAGGAAAGGAGATGGAAAGCGTGGCAAGGTCGGACAAAAGTAGCTTACCCTTGATCTGATCCAGATTTTTCCTCATAAGCTTGTTCTCAGCCTCCACCCCAGCTGCGGAAACCGAATGATGGGTTAGTTCGGCAGAAGAAAATGAAGAAAAACAAAGAAATGCCAAGGAAGGAATTTACCCCTTTTTTCGTATTCTGCGAGAAGTGCAGTTTGCTTCGCGCGTAGCATCTTGTGAGTGTCCAGGAGATGCTGGAACTCAGCACTCCGGCGATTGGTGGTCACCTGAAAAGAGTACAAAACTATAACTTAGCTTTGTACATATTCGAAGTGTACAAAATCCGGGCCAAGTGGAACTTAACCCGACTCTAGGTGTGTGCATATTCGAAGTGTACAAAATCCGGGCCAAGTGGAACTTAACCCGGCTCTAGGTGTGTGCATATTCGAAGTGTACAAAATCCGGGCCAAGTGGAACTTGTGCATATTCGAAGTGTACATAATCCGGGCCAAGTGGAACTTAACCCGGCTCTAGGTGTGTGCATATTCGAAGTGTACAAAATCCGGGCCAAGTGGAACTTAACCTGGCTCTAGGTGTGTGCATATTCGAAGTTATCAAAATCCGGGCCAAGTGGGACTTAACCCGGCTCTAGGTGTGTGCATATTCGAAGTTATCACGGAACTACATTAGTTTTCTAAGGAGCATCCGGCCGAGTAACAAGTTACTCCCCCGGAGGCTCGGGGACTAATGGTTATGTCATCATTATCTACAACATGTAAAGGGGAAGTGACGTACCTCCATCATCCGACCTGCGAGGTTGATTGCCTTAGCGGCTGTGTTCATTTGGGCAGAAAATTCAGCAGGGCCGAACCTCTCCGGGAGATCATCGTCGTGGACGAACTCCACCTTGTTCCAATTGTTGACGAATTCAATAAGGGTCGGAGGGTATCGCTCGCCGGTGGGCATATGGGGCACCACCAAGCCCTTCGCATGCACCTCCTTCCTCTCAACCAGGGCAAGGGTCGGGCTGGAGTGCAGAACAAGTTGTTGCGCATCAGCTAGCTCGGCAGGGGCGTCCTTCGGCGCTGGAGGCTTCTTGGGAAGCATGGATGCAAGAGTGCGTTGTCCAGCCTCGACGAACGCTGTCCTGGCGGCATCAGGGGCCTTTTTACCCTTGGGATGCTGGGAGGAGGAAGTGGTTGCAGCAGATTTTCCCTTAGGAGCTGTTTGGGTGCTTTCTCGCCGAGACTGAGAAGTCTTGGACGAGGCGGAGGAGCTTGGCGCTGGTGCTTTTGCTAGAGCCGGAGTTGGTGCCGGTGCCGGAGTTGGTGCTGGTGTTGAGGTAGTCTTGGTGATAGCTGGTTGTGGCGGAGCCGAAGTTGTGGATGCCACCGCCTCGGCTGAGCCAGTCTCCCCCGCTTCAAGGTTGCCCCCTCTTGACGAGGTGGAGCAGAACCCGGAGCAGCCGCAGAACCCTCTGGAATAGGGCTCAGCGGGCGTGACTCGTCGCCACGAGGGGGAGAAGGGCAAGGTCAGAGCGGCGAAGCAATGCCAGACCCACTCTGGGGGACCTCCACCACAGCCCTGTCAAATCAAACAATGTCGGATGAGAAACTAAAACAGTACAAGAGCAAGTAAGTGGCTGAGGGAAAAGAGGCTTACGCGTCCGAGGTCAGGGGCTCCTTGGGCTTCCGAGCCCTTCGTGCTGGGGCCTTGGCTGCTGGCTTGGAGGCAGTTTTGTCTCCAGACTTCTTTCGCCTTTTGGCAGGCTGAGAAGGTCCGGAGGAAGAAGTTGATGCAGCTCCCCGCTTCTTCTTCGGTGCAGCCGGAACAGGGTCACCCACGACAAGGGGAGGGTCCTCATGGATCTGCCCACCGGGGTTAGCTGATGCCAGAAAAGCATAAGAAAGGGGGACAACATCAACAGCTTCCATCACCTCGACATCTGAGTCATCTTCATCATCGGGCCAATCTCTAATGGAAGAGGGTTTACCGGTGGGTCGCTTCGTAGCGTCGGTCATCGGAAGGAACATCTCCTGATCTGGCTCTTCCTCGTCCGAGGTCTCCCGGTCAGGCGCCCACTTAAGGGTGGGATCGGTGCCATCTTCTAGGGTCTGCTGAAGGAATAGCTAAGGAAAAGAACAGACAACAGAGTTAAAATAACAACAGCGACCAACATAAGGTTTAATTCGGAGAAAGTTTGCGACACAAAACTTACCACGGGAGGAGGCCTATCACGGCAAAAGTGCTCAATTCCCCACGTCCACTCAGAGGAGAAGTCCTTGTGCATGGTGAAGAGAGCCTTGACCCGGCAATAGATCTCCGTGTTGCTCAACTCGAAGGACAAGGTCCGGTTGGGGTCGCGGCCCCAGCTCATGTGACACACTTTGTGAGTGCGCTTCTGGAGGGGGAGATCCAGTTGCGGACGAACGTGATCGTGGCGTCCTCGTTGCGCAACCCGAGCTTCTTCAGTTTCGTGGACCTTTTATTGACCTGGTTGGCCAAGGCCGTGGGTTTTTGGGGGACAGCCTCCCACAACTCCGGGTTAGGAGGACCCGGAGCATATGGGAGCAGCCAGATCAAGTCTTCGGTGCCGGCATTCCGGACATAAAATAAAGTTCAGGTCCATCCCTTGCAGGATTCCAGCCCGGTAACTCGGGGAAAGACGGAGAATCTCTGGGGTGAAATGGACGTAGCCCCGAATTGTGTAAGCTGCTTGTCCTCCGGATCAAGTTGAATGTTCGTAATTACGTTATGGCGAAGGCCGAAGAACCAGATCCACAGCTCCTTCGTGGGCCATAATCCGGCATAGCCTTCAATCGTGGAGGCGAAAGCAGAAAGAGAGGTGATTGCGTTGGCAGGAAGGTGGTGCGGCTGGAGTTCGTAAGTGCTCAACCAATCATGGAAAAAATAGCTGACCGGCAAACCGAACCCTCGCTGAAAATGTGACAAGAACACCATATACTCACCCGAATTGGGTGAGGGGGCGAGTTCAGCGAAGGCGAGGCGCGCGGTGACTCTGGCGGGGATGCGCCTGGTGCGGTAGAGCCAGTCCAGGTCATCCTGGCAGACCCAGGATCCAGCCCACGCACCACGGTCTACCATGGCGGCGTCTTCCTCCATCTCTTGCTCGGCGACAGCGAGCTCCTCCTATGTCATCTCGAGTTCGTTGCCCTCGCTGGCGCTAGCGGCGGTGGGGGGCAACGACCTAGACTGACAGTGACCCGTGGCGGAGGAGGTGCGCAGTGGCGGCGGCGACGCAGAGGCGCGGGGAAGCAGTGCGGCGGCGGCGCTGCTACTTAGAAGCGGTGGTGGCGGCACTGTCGCGGGAGAAGACGAAGAAGAAGAACTGGAGGTGGAGGGGTGCGGAAGGGGGAAAAGACCTAAGGGGTGCGCCCCTCCCCTATTTAACCACTCCCTCGTGGGGGAAGTGGGATCGTGCTTTGTGGTTATGCCACACGGTGTGGCCGTGTACGCACCGGATTGGCCAATCAGCATCAGGCCACACGGAAGGTCATAGGGCGCAGACGATCCCATGACGTGACGCATTGATGCAGTTAACGAGGAGGCAGGCGTGATGTGACGTGCGCACAGTAACTCCTGACAGTAACTACGGCGGTTACTGTGGCTGGCCCTTAAAATGAGGCAATGTGATGATTACCCTCCACGTGGGGAAGCGTGCGAGAGAAGGAAGAACAACCCGGATGAGAATATGGTAACCCGGCCGGCAAGTGAAAACTTGGAATGTGCCAAGGGAAAATAAATCCATAGAATCCGAGATAAGGTGGTAACCAGGCCAGCAAGGGAAAACTTGAAATGTGCCAAGGGAAAGTAAATCCATAGAATACGAGATAAGGAGATAACTCGGAAATAAGATCCTAAGCTCAGTGAAATGGAACCTGATGTGGCCTTAGCGGCCAAGGCATCTAAGGCCGCACCAGCTTCGGGGACTAATGTTGGGGGGATACCCCCGGGTAGGGTCACGCCGGGGTATAAATGCCAAGTTAGCCGAGGTTCGGCAAGGTCAAAGCGGATGCTGGCCGGGTCACCTCAAGGCAGGCCGAATCACGGAGTAACCCGGACCAGGGGATGTCCACCTAACTGGGTCTCAGCCGACTTAAGCCGTAAGTCGGAGCGATGTATCTAACTTTCATGCAGGAACGGGTGTGGCCGGATCTACTATGATCCGGGTCATGTCAAGCTTCTAGGAGAAGGAAGGAATCTCGCTGGTCAAAAGTAGCCCCGGTATGCACGGCATGAGCGAAGCAGATAGAGGCAGGACCAGCGAGGCGTGGCCGACAAAGGTGACAAGGCCAATGTCGGGTGACGCAAGCGCCGCAGAGGCTCACGTAGCCTCTGCATGGATGACGCGGGGGGAAAGTAACCCGGTCGGCTTACTATTTTGGGAGGAGGCATATTCCAGGGAATATGCCTCCACGTATGCCCTAAGTGGAGACCTAGCCACCCCTATATAAGGAGGGCTAGGGCCTCTGTAGAAGGGGTGGGTTGGTGAATTTTAGGTTCTACGGGTTGGTCTTGTACGGGTTAGCTAGTGGCGAGAGTAAGAGAGTCACTTCTTCCTCCTCTCCCCAAGACTGCTCTAGGAGCACTTGTAAACCTTGGAAGTGAATCAAATACAAACTTCTGTGTGTGGAATCACCTCACTATCCCTCCCTGGATTCCCCTAGCGCATATTGGTCCCCACCTTTAGCCTATCCATGGCATCTGCCATGACACCACCACGACACTTTCCACCTTTTGTTAACACACCATTCATCTTACAAAGATCTGAATGTATGAACTCTAGTGGCGCCAAATCTCTCACCTCTGTAATCGTATGTGACTTGCGGGATTGCTTTGCTTGCACACAAGTTTGGCATTTAGATCCGTTCACAGTAGTGAATTTTGGGATTATATTCATTTTAGCTAACCGCGTCATGCAACCAAAATTAACATGACAAAGACATGAATGTCAGACATTTGATACAAGATCAGATGAAACATGATCATGACTTTATTACACACATCTGACAGTGACAGGCGGAATAAACCTCCACACTCATAGCCTTTACCAATAAATGTTCCAAACTTAGACAGTACAAATTTATTGGACTCAAACACAATCTTGTAGCCATCACGACATAGAAGTGATCCACTCACAAGATTCTTATTTATTGAGGGAACATGATGCACGTTCTTCAGGCGCACGGTCTTTCCCGAAGTGAACTTCAGATCGACCGTACCAACACCATGAACAGAAGCATGCGAGCCATTCCCCATCAGCACGGATTGAGCCCCTCTGACCTGATATGAGGAAAACATGGAAACATCAGAACAAACATGTACTTTAGCGCCCATGTCAATCCACCAATCAGAAGAATGACATAATGAAAGAACAGTAGGTAATATACCATACCCAACATCTTTCATCTCAACGTCGCCCATGACAACATTAGCAGTCTTGCTGCCTATTCCATGTTGGCGCTTGTCAAAACGGTTGGGGCAAGTAGGAGCCCAATGATCAGGATCACCGCACACATGACAAGCACCTTTCTTTTTATCAGTCTTCTTCTTGAAGCTCGTAGACTGTGAAGCTTTGTTCTTTCCATCAAACTTTCCTTTTCCATCAAACTTTCCCTTGTTCTTAAACTTGTGAGACTGGAAGTTCTTTTTCTATACCAGTTTGGCACTTGAACCTCCATCAGCACCTCGAGCACGTGTGTCTTTTGCTCTCGCCTTCTCTTCCACATCAAGAGTTCCAATGAGATCCGATACGGAAAACTCTTGTCTCTTGTGTTTCAGGGAAGTAGCAAAGTTCCTCCATGAAGGGGGAAGTTTGGCAATAATGCCCCCGACAATGAACTTGTCCGGTAAAACACAAGGGAAGTGCTCAAGCTCCTTGGCCAGTGACTGTATTTCATGAGCCTGTTCAACCACGGAGCGGTCATCAGTCATCTTGTAGTCATAGAGTTGTTCCATGATATACAGTTCACTGCCAGCATCCGAGACCCCAAATTTGGCCTCGAGCGCAGCCCACATGTCCTGGCCATTATTAAATGACATATAGGGTTCAACAATGTTATCCCCTAGAATAGACAGCAAAGCAGCCTTGAACATGGTATCAGTTTTCTGAAAAACTTCTTCCTGAGCAGGAGTAAGCCCTCCCTCAGGCTTGCCAAGAGTGGTGTCATAGCAGTTCATATTCAGAAACCAGAGAACTGCTCTCACGCGCCACCTCTTATAATGCGTACCCTCAAAAACAGGTGGCTTCACATAAGCAACGAAACCACTTGGAGCAAATTGCCTATAATAAGGTTTTTGGATGGTTGAGAAATAGAGCAATTTTCTAAGATATTTAACCATAGTAAAAGATAGATAAAACACAGGTAGAATAATAGAAAAGGACCAGAAGATGATATACATCACGATAGAGGAACCTCCGGTGTTCCCGTTAGCGTTGGCACCGTCGTCAGCCATAATGTCGAGGAAAAGATTGTTGATGTCGGGGAAGAAGTCGTCGTTGGGGAAGACGTCGGTGCAGTCGCTATCCGTGAAGGAGTCTGTGGTGAAGCCAGTAGTCGCGCTGGTAGCGCTCCCTAAAAACCTTATCGCCCTTCTCCCGTACAGGACTCGAAACAGCGGGGTCTCGGAGGCCTACTGTCCCAGCTCGCGGTGCACGCCGCAAGACGGGATGGGGAAGATCTAAGTAGCGCAGTGCTCTGAAACTGGAGGCGCAAGGTGTGTGCGTTGGTGTGTCTAAGGAGAGGAGAGACCTCTTGCTCTTATAGACACAGGTAAGCAGGCGAACAGTCGGCGTCGGTAGAGGAATCGAACAGGCATCGACCGAATCCGAACAGCCTCCACTAAGCTCGAATTAAATTTCCACTGAGTTCGTATTAAAAATACACTCACGCAAAAAAGAAAGAGAAGCTCTCGGCTCGAGGCATTCTCGCGACCCGCAACCCGCGGCGCGTGACGTGACGTGACGAGGCGGGCGGCGGAGGAGGAGGAGCGCACGTGCATATGTCTTCTCTTCTCAAGCTTGTACAAATGGTGGAAGAGCTCTCCTTATAAGCTGGTCCAACTTTCACTCAACTAGCAATGTGGGACTAAAATCTTGTCCCACCTCTTGCCTTGCATGAATGGGCCAAGTGGGCCTATAGCATTTCAGGAATTATTAAATAATATAAATGGGCTGGGTCTTTATTAGGAAAAATTCCAACAATTAATAGCATCACGACTCCATGATGAGGTTACAAGTTTCCTCTATTCTATGGACAATGATTTTTCTTCTTGATTTATAGCAAATATATCTCTTTGTTTGCTATATGAATCAATATTTTTTCAGATTTTCTTCTTTCTCAAGTATGAGTAGGAAAACATACAATAAAAATGATTGGTCATGATAAAGGAGGAGAAGGTCTCCTCCATCCTCCACATCAACTCATGCATCCATATCTGACTCTTTTTCGCGGTATGACCCAGTGTCATCTTGAAAAAAATTCACCATTATAAATATAATGTTATATCTTGGTTTAAGTAGGAAAGGAAAGTGACATAATGTGACCCCCACTGCGCATGTTTCATATGTGATTATAGTTTTTAAATGATCTGTAATATACCTATAGATTATATCCAGGAATATGTTTTGTAGTGTACCTATCATAGAAAGTATCAACAATTATTAAATGTAATAGTTGTTTGTGGAGCAATGTCGATTTTTAATTAAAACATTTGGACCATGGTGTAATAATAGAACACTATTGATCATTGTTGATATATCAAATCTACGAGGATTAGATTCTAAATCTCATGTTTTACTCAATCTTATCATTTAATAAATGCAAGATTTCCATATTACTCTATGATAAATGCTTCCCCCTACGTTTATTTTTGCATGTGCTGCCATATGAAGGTAAAAATATCATTTTCTCAAGAAAACAATTAAAGGAGCACTATTTGTAAGGATTAAGTCACTTTTTTCCAAGGAATTATTCAAGGAGCCGACATGTGAATATCTAAAGGATTTTTTCCTCAAAAGGACAACGTATGCAAGTCAAATGATATCTTTAGCAACCAATGCAAACATATATGGAACATCATACCAAGATATATATGTATTTACAAGACATTTATTGGAGATATAATTTTATCCCATATGTGTATGCCAACTCATTTCCCGTCACACCCTTATGTTTTTCTAAATTTCTAGACGAGTTACATATATAGCAGATATGCCTAACACATTACTTGTTAGTCCTTGGACGTTTCCCTTTACTTGAGACTCATCTTCTTCTGACATATATGATGGAAAACTATCCTATCTAATTTAAATTTTTTTAAAATTCTTTTCAAATATATGCTAGTCAATTAGTAAAGCTAAAACTCCGGCATCAGAACGATATGTGCATGACCAAAGTAAAAACATAAAAGTACGCAGCATATTAAGCACCATATATTCAAGTGCAACTTCCATTCTATTTTAAGAAAAAAAACAGCTAGTTATGATGTCATTTGTAGAAATACTATACTTACAAGGACAAAACTGCGAAAACATATATGCCACATAATCTATCATTTAATTGTAGGATCATCCGAAACAGTATAATAGGGGGGCCCATCTGCCCATGATGCATCCCACTATATGCCTATCGTGACCAAGGTTCTTATATTTCGAACAACACCTACCAGCGTACGTAGCATTCCACATACACTTATATTCTGTTCTTTGCAATTTGTTTCATGCTGTTAGTATTCAATTTCTGTTAGAGTATCCTAACCACAAGTTTTTCTCAATCAAGCTTGTTTATTATTTGAGAAATTCATCTTGTTTAGGGACCAGATATCTCCAATGGATGTTTCTCTTGTACCCGCGGGAAATACAAGGTTGTCATCAAGAAGGTTTGTGAAGGTTTTCTTGCATGGGGAACACTTCGGAAGGAAGATAAATTTGTCTGTCCACAATAGTTATGACTCATTGTCCTTCACCTTGAAAAGGCTGGGCAATAACTATTCCCGTAAGTATCATTTTAAATGAATTTTTATGTTATATCTTATTGTAAGATATGCACGGATTTTCATTCTATATGAATACACAAACATAAATCTACATAGATACGTAGCCTTTGTCATATATTTGAATTGAACTTCTGAATCTTGCCTTGTATAACTATGGTTGGAATAGGAAAATATATCATGGAGAACAAGAAAAATATCAGAAATAAAACATTACAAGATAGATCTACGCCTCACTTCCTTTTTTGTTTTAGTTCACCTAAGTTAATGTTCTTATTTCCATTCTGTTACCTGACTTGGGTTCACACACATATTTTTTTTCTTAGGACTGATAGAGGATCTAAATATTCATTTGTATACGATGGCAGAGTTGCAAACTCAAATTGCAAAGCTAGATCGGTCGTCTTCTAGCACTCTAGGAACTACTCACTCTACTTATATATACAAGGCCATTTACTATATATCCCTCAAAAAACAAAATACATGGCCACTTACTCATGGTTTAAGTCAAACATGTTTAAGTTTGACTAACCTTATAAATAAAATTTCAACATCTACATCATCCAATGAATATACAAGGCATATTTTACCAGTGCGGAATTTGTATTTCCTAATCCAACCGGCTACTGATCTTTTATCATTTTAATTGACATGGGTCGTGGGCCAGTAATGACCAATTGAGTTCTTTCCTGTTTCTTATTACGTCTAATTTTTTTCCATTATGTATTTATTTGAAATCTTTCCATTGCGTTGCTTAGTTTCACAGTTCGAGCTTAGTGACGTGGATATCCGTGAAGAAGATGGTGTGTTAGATGAGAACGTCTTCATTCTCTTGTATGACAATGTGGACGGTGAACGTTTCTTTCTCGGTGAAGTCCCATGGGAGTGAGTTCTCGTATCTTATGTAGAATTTTTTAGTTTTTCATCATAATGAAATACTAACAGTTTAATTTTACAGGGATTTCACCATGTCAGTGAAGAAGATCTACATTCTTCCAGGAGAAAAACAAGATGGTGCGTGCAATTATATATGAAGCAGTTCTGATAAATAACAAAAGCAAACAAGAACCCCAACTAACTGGTTAATTTTCCAAATAGACATGTGTTTGAACTACCAGAGTTTTCTAGCATACAAAAATCAACCACAAACCCACGATTTGCCAAAAGAAACAAAATATACAAGTATGTGAGGAACATATAGTAACGTAAGTGACCACACCGCATGCATGCAGATAATGCGGACTATCTAGAAGAGATAGATGGAGATAAGGGTGATGTCAATGCTGCTGCCGCTGATGGAGACGAGGATGCCGCTGCTGAAGATGGAGGCCTCGCTGCTGCTGTCGCTGAGGACGCCGATGGAGATGGAGGTTGTGATGATGAAGGCGTTGCTGCTGGTGAGGATGACGATGACGATGATGTCGAGGATGGAGATTTCTGAGAAGTAGTAGCCGAGAAATATTAAGAGTGCCATGCATGAGCTTACCTCGCAGGCATGCCTGGTCGCTAGTTTGCCTTTCAGTTCCTTATGGATCCCTTATGAACTGATCGTGTATCCTATCTTCCATTATTTACTTGATATATAAATCCAAGAAATAAAAATGTTCCCTTCTTTCTCTTCAGAGTTCAGATGTATTTACGCATTCTTATCCTCATAGGCGTGTCAGCACAAAAGTATGATTAAGCGTCTCAGACTCTCAGTACAAAGGCGCTTGATTTGCCCAGCTGAAATGATCTGATTCGAAGGCGATGGGCGATCACTCTAGAATTATTATTTCTGTAGATCACGTTGCCAAATGAAATTGATCTACTCTCTGTCACTGTGAATTCTCTGTGCATGGGTACATGGAGACCACGATTAGCACTATCTAGAGTGCGCATATCTGACTGATCATGAAGGAACCTGTTGTGAGCCCGTCCGGACCAGCTGGAACTTGTCCGTATGTCTCATCAGCTTAATTAGACCTCTCCACAGACTCCAGCTCCTGCTCTAGGTGAAGAGATCCATGATCATCCTCGTTGTGTGAAGTGGAGGGAGGGGCTCAAAGGACGAAGCTTTCCAGTCGCCGGTCGCACACCAAGCTCGCCGTGGCCGAAGAGTCGTGGTCGGAATTTCGCCTGCCTGCCTAAATTCCGGCACGTCCTAGCTCCGTGTCGGGCGTTCTACATCATCTCCATCCTCCGCCGGTTCCGTTTTGAAACAAACCGAGCTCCGCGCCGCCGAAATCGGTGATGGAATCGACCTAGCGATGACAAAGATATGGCCCGATTCCGGTTACAACATCAACCGGCGAGCAAGTATGAGTGGGGTAGGAGGGCAGCAGATGGTGCGCGGTCTTGTCAGAGGCAGTTGGTGGTCGTCGGAGGAGACGCTAGAAACGATGCGATGCTGTAGGGAGAGTGTCTGCACTAGATAGAGGCAGGACATATTTTAGGGACGATCCGTTGCGGAGTATAATGGAGAGTCAGAGAGTGAGTAAAAGTAGGGTTTTGCTGTAGTACAACCCCTCCCTAAACTCATTAAGTGTCAATAGACTTTAATTAAGTAATTAACGAATAAAAATAAGTTAACCTGCTTAGGCGTATACAATATTCGCCATGATCACCAGCAGCACCTTCACCTCATGATCACCCCATGGCCCACTCGTTGCCACCTAGGGCGTGGTTGATAGCTTCGGCCTGGCCGGGCAATGGCAAGTTGGACAGGGCTATGCAAAAACAAAGTTTGGGCCATGTTGTGCAACCCATTTGAATTCCTCCATAAGTTTTGTTGCTTGGGTTGAGCTATGTTTTTCCACTTTATTTGGTTGCGTTGCATCAAACTTTTGGTTCTTCTCATGCACACGAGCCTTGTTTGGTTGCCCACATGAGGCACGTCGTTGTCACCTGTGCAACATCGAGTGAGCTTACCATGTCTTAAACTACATTGTTGTACACCTCCTTCGTGGAAGTATACACTATGGAGACCTCCTCCATGAAAGTATACACTGCTAGAGCCCTTCTCCAGGAAAGTGTACACCTCATCTTAAGAAGAAGTATCTAGCAATCATAACAAGCATCACAACTTCATACTAGCGGTTGCATAAATGAGCATTAGAAAAAGGGGATCACAAGTTCATACTAACACTATGATGTTCATCATACCAACACGAGTTAACCATCACATGAGGGGTTAGCATATACCACCTCATCAAAATGTACATACCATCAGAGTTTTTAGAATCTAGCTACGACAAACTGAAATGAAATAAATTACAAATCACTTATGACATATTTCCTTAACCCCTTTCAAATTATCCTAGTTAGCCTCACTAGTTTTGAGCATATCGAAGAGCATGTACTCAAGTTCTTCTATTCCTCTACCATACTATCCATCATTTCATTTCTTCTCCCTAGCCTTCATTATCTTTCCTTGAGATTTTTGTACCTGCTTCGGCATATCCACTTCATTCTTCAACACTTCAGTTATCTACAAATTACTCTTTGTCTCCATCTTCACCAAATTCTCCTCAGTATTCACACTATTGTCCTTAATCCTGGCTAAGTTCTCCTCACAACCCTTTTCTCATATTCATCCATGAATTTATCCACATCAACTAAGAGACTTGAGTACTTCTTCTTAATATTGTGCTTCGCATCAGCTAGATCCTTCACCACCTTTGCAGTCTCAATCCTCGCATTGACTCTTGCACTGTTGTTGTCATGATACACTCCACATAGTATTCCTAATGCATTTTTGGTTGCTTCAGACCAAAAACCCACAATTTGTGACTTGATGCAAATTTCACTATCATATTGTTGCTACAAATCACTGATAATCGGAGTAAATAAGAGTTGTCGAAAATATCGTCTCAATTGGCTATCCATGTCTTTCAGATTATTTCTAACCGTGGGGTCAACATCATTTATGCGCATCATATCACATATCATAGTGAAAGTGTTTAAGTGTATACCTACACCCTCAGAAGTTAAGCCTCCAAATTGGTTACGTTGAACGAAGCTCAAATAGTTAAGCTTAATTTCATGATTCCCCGTTACGACAACAAGTTGAGTGACAGTTGCATGCAAGTAATCATCACTGTGGGTAGCCAACTTCCCAAGCTTCTTTTTGTGCCATAAATATTTTTGTATTTTCAAATAGAGAAAAATAACTAAACTAAGGATAAAAATATAACAATTTTTTTGGGTTTTCAAATAAGAACAAAAGTTAAACTAATAACATAAAATAAACTAAAACAAAAGTTAGATAATATATAAGATCTCCAATAAACTCATCATGGTAGTGAGAATGGATGCCTTCACAATGGCGCTAAAAAGGGTTGATACCTTCGATCCGGATTATGAATGGAGTATAACTTGTTTTTTCCTAGAAGACTCGGGTTTATTGAATACTTGGGAAGATTCTTCTTGGTACAAGATCACTTCGAAAAAGACCCTGTGAACTTATGAAACTTTTGTTTACTAGACCAGAACATTGACTTCTTGTGACTTTTATTAATGGATGGAAATACGCCAGAGCCAAGGTTTCACCTGCAACTATGCACACTTAAATGGGGTACAAATATAATCATAAGTGAAAAATGTATAAGAACATAATAGAGATTCAGTGATACTTGTGGCAATGTTTCCTAACAACACCATAGCCTACTATCGTAACAATATGGATACATTATCCAACCACTTCTCCTCCGACTAGCACGTAGATCCATTAATACAAACATACCAAAGTATTAAGCTCAGTGACTTCACCATACTCTCTAGAAGATCTCCTCCGGCTACTGTACTTCCCTTACTCACACCGGGTTTCACTTTGTAGCCATCAGATCTCCTCTCTCCTCTTTACCTTCATCGATATCTAGGGTCTTGGGTACCTGACAAGTTCTAGGATCAGGTCAATAGACTAGAGATAAATACAGATCTTGATTACTTCAAATATATAAAGGATCCCAGATCAAAAGATGCACATAATGCTGTGAGGCTAGGCCTAAGATCTTGTCCCGTAAGGACTACTCACTCATGATTAGATCAACAATCATAAATATTTTTAAAAATTCTTGAAGAAAATAACAAATAGTCTTACAATGCTGCCAATCGCGATGGAATCAAGATTACAAGTATTGGACTGTGGCTATGATGGGGAATGTATATCGATATGGAGGGATGAATATGTAGGTGTATTGTGATGGAGATGGAGATGGAGGAGGCTCAATGGTGGTTCTCGTCCTCGGTGATGGTTCTATGAGTGGTGTTAGGTTTTCGGGCACTTTTGGTGCGAATATGAAGGGGCTCCCTTCACGAAAGTTGCTTTGTTCATTGTTCCCGAGACGGCGTATCGTACGGTCACATTGTACAGTCGTTTGACCATACCAGTGCTCATTAAAGGCTTTGATGCTTGGCTCCACGTTCTCTTTGACTTGGGAAAATTTTCAGCTTGTGATTCTTCATTAATCAACTTTGATTTCCTCCTAAATACGTCCATTTCTACAAGGAAATAAATGACCAAGATGAATTGCACATCTTTTTTAGTAGATAATATTGTCTTGTGGATATCAACCTCATTCATCTATATTTGGTGGTAACCATATCTCAAGTCAACTTTGGAAAAAATGACAACTCCTTGTAATTCATCCAACGGATCCTCCCTAACTGATATTGGGAATTTATATTTTATAATCATGTCATTTAAACCCCAAAATCCATATAAAGTCTCCAAGGTTTATCTTTTTTCTAACAAAAAATGTCTGGTGAAGAAAGAACACTTGTGCTAGGCTTGATTTCTAAAGGTTGCGGCATTTCCTTAATCAGAACTCCAATGGTATTTTTATTGCTTTGGGACATCCTATATGGTTTGATATTTGGTGTTTTCCTACCATCATTGGTTGAAATGCATGTGGTGATCATAGTTTTGTGTGTGGATGCGGGCCAATAGGTTTTTGGAGTAGCACTTTGTGTCTCTTTAGTGTTTTCCACATAGTGAATAAACATGTATCCCTCGGCTCCCTAGGCAACTAATTTGCTGCAGCTATCATATGGGATAAGCAATTAATTTTGTGGCAACAAGTGATCATGAAGGGTTAGAAGTTTCACCGTTTACACAATTTTCAATTTCCTTCCAAGAAAATCAAAGGTCATAGGATTGTGATATTTGAACTAGTTGACACCGAAAATTATGTTAGAACCTTAGAGCTTCCAAAATTTGTTGTAAACTGATGGCCTTGTATGGAGTAAATTATAAGTAATTGTACTAGATGATAAAAAGCCACCACCATCTACTTTGGCATTCCTTTATTTTGTAATCGCGAGTGGGATATTGTTTTTAGAGCACAAGCATGATCTAAAAATGTAACAGTAATCCTAATGCCAACTAATGCTACAACAGCAGATTTCTATAACTTGATAAATAGTGAAAGGAAAGAAAATCATAGCCAGGGATGGAGGGTAACAATAATATTAGATCTATCAGGAAGCTCCGGGAACTCGATCGATCCACGGTTAGTGAAATACATATATCTTCGATCAGAGCAGTAAGGAACAACTTTACGTTCTGACAATGTTACCTTAGCAAGTCTACATTTGAAGTTCTCTATGGTTAGACTCCTCGACACCTTAGATTGTCTACATCACATGCTTAAGAAGGACTTGCAAGAACATTCACTCAGCTCGAAGTCTTCGTCTAGACGAAATCTTACTTAGGCAACCATTATATGCTGCAATAGAGATGTTCATCAGGTGATCTACTGGTTGTTCTTCTATAGGTACATTTTGTTGCTGCTCTAATTGTTCAGGAAGAAGTAATTTTGGGGATTTCTTTATTTCTACCATAGGAATTTCATCTTCCTCATCATGTCCCTGCATTTCTATAGCATTTAGTGCCATTTGCATTAGTTTGCATCTATGGCCTAGAGTCCAATTCTCACTGCAGTACCAACACTTCCTTGGTATGATGTCATTCTTAGCTCTATTTCTGGCATCTCGGATATGTGTTGCTTTGTTTTATTGATGCGAAAATTGACTAGGAGTTATAACAGGTACCAATATGCAGACAACAGAGTCTCGGGTTTTTGAAATTGTATAGTATGCTTAATATTGTCCTTAAGCCCACTGATAACCTTTCCACAAATAAATCATATAGCAAGTCAGATATTTCTATTTTAATCTGTCATCAATGTCTCATGTACACCAATATAGGCATTGATAGAAGTTACTTGCTTGAGCTTTTATAATTGATCCATAAGATATGTTGCTATTGTGGCAGGTTACCTGTCAATTATAATCTAACTCAGCTTATTAGTCCAAGACATGTTCTGCAGGTTCGAACTATTAAGCCAGGTTTTGGCTTGGCCTCTTATATGGGCAATTCCACACTTCACTCTGTTCTTAGTTGGTATGTGAACCAAGTTGAACAAATCCTCACATTCTAGAAGCTAGGCTCTTGGGTTGTCTCCTTGAAATGTTGGTAGATCCACGTGGGGAGTTACGATATGCAATTATGCATGTAGACTTTGTTGCTATGGTTGAATGGTATTGTTGCTTGGTTTATTGACCGATAGTTGTAGTGGCTAAGAAATTTGGGGAGGTATTTATGTAGGTTGTAGCTAGAAGTTTTGATGTTGATATAGCTGTGGCTATTGTTAGTAGTAAGGAGGTGAGGTTATGATTATGGGAATTGTTGGGGGGAAGGGAGTGTTTGATAATACCGTATGTTGTTGGTGGTGGTGTATGGGTACTGAATCTGTTGGTAAGGTCTAGAATTTTGTGGAATGCGTGGAATTAGTTGGTAAAGATTTGGTATAGACATGATTGATTATGTGTTGTATGGGATGTAAGTTGGGGGTAAATCCAGGTAGG
This sequence comes from Avena eriantha, assembly GCA_910589775.1. Classification (NCBI taxonomy): domain Eukaryota; kingdom Viridiplantae; phylum Streptophyta; class Magnoliopsida; order Poales; family Poaceae; genus Avena; species Avena eriantha. The sequence goes on along the minus strand of OU342743.1, from coordinate 226,860,891 downwards.
GAAAGTTTACCGGTCGTCACGTTGCCGAACTATGGCATGGTGATGGTGGAACAATGTTACATGTTGGGGTTGGTGTCGTGACTTGGTGATTGGTGTTAGAGAGTGATGGGGGTGTGAAGGTGGGTAGAAAAGGAGCGACTTTGAGCCTCTTTCGATGAATCGCCAATGCCTCTGTTCTCTGGCATAACTTGCTTGCACAGAAAACACCATATTAGAAATCCTAGCAATATTATCGTGGATCGTGCGTAGGGCAGTGGTGGAGTCAGCTTTGTGGCAATCTAGAAGGCATCTGATGGCACGAACATCACGTGGTAAGCGCTTCTGGACTTGTTTCCCATCTTGGTCCTCATCAGTTGTGTCCAGCTGAATTAGCGCAGAGTCGTGCGCCATAGTTGCACGTACCCGCTTTCGTGATGACGAGCATGACGATGGCATGGTAATCGATAAGCGTTCATGGGAGGGATTTTAGGCCAAATTAGTATGATCAGGTAACCTCTCGAATGGTAGAGTTGGGGAAGGAGGTGGGAAGAAATCTACCGACTTTGATACCACCTTGTCAGGACCAAGCGGCCGCTAACTACCAGTCGTAGAGGAGGAAGAAGGGGGCATGGTCTAAAACAAATAGATAAGGAAAACTTGGAAAACAAGATAAAAATTAGGGTTTACATTGTGACATGCCATCGAGCCATCCATTCTCCCTGGTTATATAGAGTTCCTAGAGGGGCCATGCGTACATTAGCTTAAGTATCATTACACTAATAAGTTCACTTAACACGGTAAACAACGAGATTCAAATTAACTTGATGACAAAGCTCGATGTTCGTTGGATTCCTGTGAAGAGGTATCAATGCTCTCTTTCGGTGTGTTCTTCAGTTATCAGGGCAGAATAGGGATGGTCTTGACAGAAATAGGTATGTTTAGACATGTGATCAAGAGATGGACGGTGTGATCACCGTTGACAAGGGTGGCTACACCGATTGTTGGTTGGTTGGAGACCTACCTAAACCTTTGGTTGCAGGTTTTGTCATAGATTATCCAAATTTAGTAGGGCCATCGAAGAAGGGCATCTGAGATTTATGTGCTTGGATCAAACTCTATCATCAAAATTTGCCTAGATGTTGTGTTACTTTGGCCATTTTCGATGGGTCATTGCGTTATGAACTTCTCGCACCGACAAATTTCTAACGGCACAGAGAAGAAAGAACCAGTCTCTGGTTTGGTTGCTAGAGCTCATGGTGTTGAGCTCGTCCACATGGATCCCGATACGAAGGTGAAGTGTTCAGACCAAATAGGGTGCGATCCGACTGTAGTGAATGGAACGATCCTTCCCCGTTGGTCAATGTTTAATTTTCGTTGGTACATTCTCCGCACCTGCCATGAATCTCGCAAAACGCAGAAAGCAAAGTTGGAAATTTTCTACAGAACAAACCATGCTCGAAAAGGGAACATCAAAAAAAAAGGTAGACGTACAATACAAAGCCCCACATGAATAAGACCGAACACTCCTCCACTGGTCTACCGAAAGAAACCAGGTCCCGGGCTTGTGCCTGGAAGCTGACCCGCTGCCTTGGGTACGATAAGAGAAATGGCAGAAGAACATGCAAAAAGGCCGCGCATATTCGAAAACAATTCGCACACACCGCCTGGCACAAAGAAAACTAGAAAAGGCCTACCAGGGCGGAAATGCTCACGCAGCTTTTTTTTGTCCGATCCGGGGGAGTGGCCTGCTAAAGGCCGATCAAGAATGTTCCCCTCTGGCTCTGGTCCGATCGCGCGGCAACGAGACAAGCGAATCCATCCATGACCGGATGTCCATCCGAGCACGCTTACGGGAGAAAAGGCGACGGCGGCGGCCGGCCGGCGACCGACGACCGGTCGGCATCAGTCTCTCGGGGCGATGGTGCGCGCGTGGGGCGTAGCAGGTACAGCTACTACTCCCATGATCATCCCATCCACGCAATATTCGTACGGCTCCAGTCATATGATCCTAGCTAGTTTAGTTGCCGGGTTAGTTAGAGAACCAGGTAGAGAGCGACGGCGGCGTCCACGTCAAACTCCGGTCAAACCGTGTCGCTGCTGTTTGGTCCTTGCCTTGGTTCGTTTCATCTACGGCCGTCGCCACTTCTTAACCACCATTTTGTCACGTTGTAACCATGTTTGTTAGCAGCTGTGACAGTTTGTTTAATGTAACACTTGATGGTTGGCAAGATAGGAGAGAGCCCCATCCTTCATTATTGCTGCTGGAAAATGCACCGGGCTACATGGAGTGAAACGAACTTGAAACATGTTAGAATATTAGGCAATTTCCTCATGAGATTTAATTACCGAAGCCAACATTATGTAAGCACTAACAGATCTAAACACAGGCAGTCAAACAATCACATCTAGTAGATCTGAAAATCTAGCCAGAACTAGTGCATACATAAAGAAGAATAACACGTACAGGTTGACCAGGAAGGTCGTCACCGCAGCAGCAGCACCTTGGTCTTTATTGATGTCGCTCATGGTGCTGATGAGGTCGTCGATTGCTGAAGAAGAACACACGAACCGAGGCGAGCAGTCGCGTCGAGACGCTCCCCAAAAACTTTATCGCCCGTCTCTCGGTGCAGGATCTCAACGGACGGGGTTTTGGAGGCCTGCTCTCCCGGACAGCAGTGCACGCAGCCGCCGGGATGGGGAAGCCTAGACAGCAGCGCAGCAAAAGGAACACACGGCGAGAGAGACCGAGAGAAGAACTGGATCTACTAGATATGTTTGTGTCTCGCTCTATTAAGCCTGGGGGGTGAGCCGACCAAGTCGCCACGCGTTGAAAGACAAGGACACGCGTCAAACATGCACACAAATGTTGACACGTACCCAACAGCTAGTGCACCAAGCAAAAATTTAGTCTTCCATAAAACGAGTTTCTAACTCGAACTCGATTCACGAAACGCGACGCGCGTGCGGGCGAGGCGAGGCGAGGTGGGCGGCGGCGGAGGAGGAGTGCGCATGGACTCCTTCTCTTCTCACTCACTTAGTGGGAGTGAAACAGCTCACCTTATAAGCTGGTCCAACTCTCTCCCAACTAGTAATGTGGGACTAAACTTTATCTCCCACAGAGCTCCCAAGCTACCATAGTAGATGGGTCTTGAGATTTCAGGATTTATTAGACTACATGGGCCGCAGCTCATATAAATCTAACAATTCCCCACCAGATCTCAGAGGCACATTATATGGCACATCAGTTCCAATCACTATTTAATATACCTGCAGTTCAGTGGAGACAATTAAGTTGAACTTCCACCTAGACAAAGAGATACGCTTACTACAACTGAACAATAGACTATGTCTTGAATTGCCAGTCTTGCGCAGCAGGTTTCACTCAATGCCGGTACCGGTACTTGGCTACCATAGGCTACCCCTCGGGTGGAGCTTATAAGTCACACTCCTTGGCCTTTCATGAGCTTCCTAGAGATTCACCCAAATCCCATACACTGTGACCAACAGTGTAGCTCATATAGGTGTGTTCTTTCATGAGCTCCCTCGATGCATTTTCTATCAAATTTCTTGATAGTCCTTTTGTAAAAGGATCTGCTAGATTCTTAGCTGTTTGGACATAATCCAATGCTATAACTCCGGAGTTTCTCAGCTTTCTGACAGACTTCAATCTTCTCTTGATATGTCTTGAACTCTTCATATTGTCCTTAGAACTGTTCACTTTGACAATCACAGTTTGGTTGTCACAGTTCATAAGGATTGCCGGTATTGGTTTTTCAACCATAGGCAAATATGTTAAGAGTTCATGAAGCCATTCTGCTTCGACGGTCACAGTATCTAATGCTGTGAGTTCTGCTTCCATAGTTGACCTCGTTAAGATGGTCTGCTTGCAAGACTTCCATGAAACAGCGCCACCACCAAGAGTAAATATATATCCACATGTGGCCTTTATCTCATCAGCATCTGATATCCAATTTGAATCACTATACCCTTCAAGTACTCTAGGATACCCAGTATAATGAATTTCATAGCTCACGGTTCCCTTTAGATAGCGCATTACTCTCTCAAGAGCATGTCAATGATCATCTCCCGGGTTGGCCACAAACCGGCTAAGTTTGCTCACAACAAACGAGATGTTAGGCCTCGTAGCGCAAGCTAAATACATAAGTGAGCCAATAATCTGAGAGTATCTCAACTGATCTCTAGCTGCCTTTTGATTCTTTCGAAGCAAAATACTAGGATCATAAGGTGTGGGAGAAGATTTGCAATCATCATATCCAAATCTACTCAACACCTTCTCCACATAATGTGATTGCACAAGTGTAATCCCATTATTCTCATCTCTCATTAGCTTGGTGTTTAGGATTACATCAGCTTCTCCAAGATCCTTCATCTCAAAACATTGACACAAGAAGGTTTTGACCTCATTAATCACTTTGAGACTTGTCCCAAAAATTAATATGTCATCAACATAGAGACATAGGACAACTCCCTCACCCCCACCATGGCGGTAGTACACACATTTGTCGGCTTCATTTACAACAAAGCCCACAGATGTCAAAGTTCTTTCAAACTTCTCATGCCATTGCTTGGGAGCTTGTTTGAGGCCATACAAAGATTTCTTCAATTTACACACCTTTCTCGCTTGACCTTCTAGTACAAAACCATCAGGCTGTTCCATGTAAATTTCCTCATACAACTCTCCATTTAGGAAAGCCGTCTTAACGTCCATTTGATGAATGAGAAGACTGTGTGAGATAGCCAATGACAGTAGTACTCGAATTGTGGTCAATCTAGCCACAGGTGAGTAAGTATCAAAGAAATCTTCACCTTCCTTTTGGGTATAGCCTTTAGCCACAAGCCGAGCTTTGTACTTTTCAATAGTACCATCAGCCCTAAGCTTCTTTTTAAATACCCATTTACATCCTACAGGTTTACACCCATGCGGACGTTTAGATATCTCCCATGTTCCATTAGCCAAGATGGAATCCATCTCGCTTTGAACCGCTTCCTTCTAGTAGTCTGCATCTAGAGATGCAAAAGCTTCTCAAATGGTAGTGGGAGTGTCATCCACTAGGTACACAATGAAATCATTACCAAAAGATCTTGCGATCCTTTGTCTCTTACTCATTGTGGGAGCTTCATTGTCATCCTCATCCGAATCTGAACTCACATCATCTGATTGTTCATCAGTCTCTATGGGAGTTTCAGGTTCAGAAACTAGATCATATTCCTTATTAGATATGCTAGGCATATCTCTCATAGGAAATACATCCTCAAAGAATGTAGCATCTCTTGATTCAAAAATGGTACCGACACTCATGTCGTCCATTTCAGATTTCACCACAAGAAATCTGTAAGCAATGCTGTGAGAAACATAGCCAAGAAAGACACAATCCACAGTTTTCGGTCCAAGCTTACGCTTCTTGTTGATTGGCACATTGACCTTTGCCAAACAACCCCAAGTTCGTAAGTAGGAGAGTGTCAACCTTTTCTTTTCCCATTCTTCAAATGGTGTAATCTCTTTATTCTTAGTTAGAACACGGTTCAGGACATGACACGAAGTCAATATAGCCTCCCCCACCATTCCTTGGATAAACCGACAGTGTCTAACATGGCGTTAACCAAATCTGTTAGAGTTCGGTTTTTCCTCTCAGCAATCCCATTGGATTGAGGGGAATTGGGAGGCGTCCTCTCATGTATAATACCATGTTCCGAATAGAATAAATTGAACTCATTAGAAAAGTACTCTCCACCACGATCGGACCGAATCCTTTTGATCTTTCTCTCAAGTTGATTTTCAACTTCTGCTTTATAGATTTTAAAGAAATCTAAAGCATCATCCTTAGTTTTCAAGAGATATACATAACAGTACCTAGTAGAGTCATCAATCGAAGTCATGAAATATTTATTTCCACTAATTGTCAACACACCATTCATATCACATAGATCTGAATGTATAAGCTCAAGAGGTGCCAAGTTTCTTTCCTCTGCAGGCTTATGAGGCTTGCGAGGCTGCTTTGCTTGCACACAAGCATGGCACTTAGAGCCTTTGACAATAGTAAATTTCGGAATTAAACTCATACCAGCAAGCCGCGACATACAACCGAAATTAATATGACAAAGTCGTGAATGCCAAACATTAGTTTCATTACTAGTAGTGCAAACATGGTTCACTACATTATCACAGAAGTCTACCAATGAAAAACGGAACATGCCTCCGCATTCATAGCCTTTTCCAACAAAGGTTCCATACTTAGATAGTACAACTTTATTGGACTCAAATACCAAAATAAACCCATCTTTCAGAAGACGGGAACCACTAACGAGATTCTTCTTTATAGAAGGGACATGCTGCACGTTCTTCAATTGCACGATCTTGCCCGAAGTAAACTTCAGATCTACCGCGCCAGCACCAAGAACAGTAGCATGTAACCCATTCTCCATCATGACTGAGGAATCTCGAGCTTGATAAGAGGTGAACATGGAAATGTCAGCACATACATGGACATTGGCACTCGTATCAACCCACCATTATGTGGGTTGAAATACTGAAAAAACAGTAGGTAATAAATTACCGTACTTAGAACCTGAAGTTCCTGCATCAGTATTGCCAATGACCATGTTGACAGATTTAGAACTCTATCCAGCCTGATCCTTCTTGCCTTTCTTTTGTAGACAATGATGAGCCCAATGGCCAATCTCGCCACACACCCAGCAAGGTTCTTTATTTTCCTTGTTCTATCCCTTCTTCTTCTTAAAGTTGGTAGTCTGGCAGACTTTATTATTTCCCTTGAACTTGTGGGCTTTTTCTGTACCATATTGGCAGCAGAATGTCCCTCGGTTCCACTAGTGTGTTTGTCTTTTGCCCTTGCCTTCTCTTCAACATCCAGAGAACCAATAAGGTACTTAATAGAGAGCTCATGCCTCTGATGTTTCAGAGAAGTGGCAAAGTTTCTCCACGAAGGAGGAAGCTTAGCGACAATGCATCCCCCGACAAACTTATCCGGAAGCACACACTTGAGGAGTTCGAGTTCCTTTGCCATGATCTATAACTCATGAGCCTGTTCTACTACAGATTGGTTTTCAACCATCTTGTAGTCATTGAACTGCTCCATAGCATACAGTTCACCACCGGCATCGGCAGGACCGAACTTAGCGTCCAGCGCATCCCACAATTCCTTGGTATCATGAATATGCAAATATGCATCAACCAACTTGTCTCCAAGCACACTGAGTATAGAGCCCACGAAAAGTACAGTGGCCTCCCTGAATGCTCTCTCTTCCTCGAGAGTAAGCGGGCCTCTAGGAGTGCCAGCTGCAACTTTTTCTATGCCCATTGCAGTGAGCCATAAGAGGGTTTTCCCTTGCCATCTCTTAAAATTAGCACCCGTAAAAGTGCTCGGTTTCAGTGAAGAAGCAAAGGCAGATGACGAAAATTGCCTGAATAAATAAGGTTTTTGGATTGTTGGAATATTAGGCAATTTCCTCATGAGATTAATTACCGAAGTCAACATTATGTAAGCACTAGCAGATCTAAACACATGCAGCCAAACAACCACATCTAGTAGATCTGAAAATCTAGCCAGAACTAGTGCATACATAGAGAAGAATAGCACGTACAGGTTGACCGGGAAGGTCGTCACCGCAGCAGCACCTTGGTCCTTGTTGATGTTGCCCATGGTGCCGATGAGGTCATCGGTTGCTGAAGAAGAACACACGAACGGAGGCGAGCAGTCGCGCCGAGACGCTCCCCAAAAACCTTATCGCCCGTCTCTTGGTGCAGGATCTCAACGGACGGGGTTTCGGAGGCCTGCTCTCCCGGACAGCAGTGCACGCAGCCGCCGGGATGGGGAAGCCTAGAGAGCAGCGCAGCAAAAGGAACACACAGCGAGAGAGACCGAGAGAAGAACTGGATCCCCTAGATCTGTTTGTGTCTCGCTCTATAAAGCCTGGGAGGTGAGCCGACCAAGTCGCCATGCGTTGGAAGACAAGGACACGCATCAAACATGCACATGAATGTTGACACGTATCCAACAGCTAGTGCACCAAGCAAAAATTTAGTCTTCCACAAAACGAGTTTCTAACTCGAACTCGATTCACGAAACGCGACGCGTGTGCGGGCGAGGCGAGGCGGGCGGCGGAGGAGGAGGAGTGCGCGTGGACTCCTTCTCTTCTCACTCACTTAGTGGTAGTGAAACAACTCACCTTATAAGTTGGTCCAACTCTCTCCCAACTAGCAATGTGGGACTAAACTGTCTCCCACAGAGCTCCCAAGCTGCCATAGTAGATGGGCCTTGAGATTTCAAGATTTAATAGACTAAATGGGCTGCCTACATGGACCGCAGCCCATATAAATCTAACAAAACATCCAAGAAATTTCAGCTAAATTTCGTGAAATTCCATGGTGAGTGACAAAAGGCAGATTACTATTCTAAGTTTGAAAAACCAAGCACAAACAACCAAGGAACTGGAACATATAGAGGACAACTCCCTAAGACGACGGAGACGGCGTTATGTCTTCCACCCCAAACAAGGATGAACGAGTTCGTGTCCGTCAGTGTTTGTCATAACAAGTGGTAACCCGCTGTAAAAAAAGAGAGTCGGTGCTATCAAGGGGGCTTCGACGGAAACAAGAAAAACACACCAACATAGATGGTTTCTCCGGAGTTGTTTCAGCTCCAGAGAACAACTCGGCCCCTCGCGTCGCCCCCACCTAGCATCTGAGGGGAAACCCTAGCACCGTCGCCTAGCTCCCCTCCTCCTACTCCGTCCTCCATACCCGCCGCTGCCAAAGGGTGCGGCTGGGCAAAGCCTAGCCGGCACGAGCTGTGGCGGGGACTCCCTCGCCTCCTTGCCTCTATATCGGAGCAGGCCGGCTAATGGGCAAGGACGTGGCGCCGACGGGCGTCATGGCGCGGCTGCTCCGGCGATGGCATGGCGGAAGGCGGCCTCTTCACTGGGCAGATCGAATGCGGATGGCAGTGGCGGCCTTCCTCTCCCGCGGATCGGCCATTGGCTGCAGCGAGCGGGTTGGAGGCGAGGCGGTTGGCCGATGAAAGTCGGGCTCTAGTTGGAGCCGACGATGGCGGCATTCTTGGACTACGTTTACCTTGTTGAAGACGTCGTTGCTGCGAATTCTGCCTCATGCCTAAGGCTCTGGGGAAAACTCTAGATCTAGGATAGATCGGACGATGACGACACTTTTGGTGTCGTTCACCCTCTTGACGGCATTGTTTTGGAGCTCAAGATGCCTGGAGGAGGTCTTTTGGTGGTGTAGTGTCTCATCTTCCGCATCGACGGCGGTGAGCCCCGGCTGCGTGGTGCAGCAAGGTCTCGGCGGCGGGCGTGATGATGTCCTCGTGCAGGGCGGTGGCACTGTCTAGCGCCGTGGTGGCATCGGCGGCAGGACTGGCAAAGTTTATGCGGATCTTAATCATGAAGATTGTTCAGAGGCTCAACGGCGGCGACGGCTTCTGTGGCGTGCACACAGGGTGCTCGCTAAGAGTCAGCTAATCTGGATATACGCTCTCGTCTCGTCTAGAGGGCGCCTCGGGTATACGATTGTTCCCGGTCCCTGGCTGGTGGAGCATCTTCGTTGTCTTTCCGGGCACACAGCGGCCCTGTTGACAAGATTTTTCTCCATTGTTGACTTTGTAAGTGTTGTGTGGTAGCTTTGGGTTTGGTGATGAATATTATTTGTTGTTCCTTTGTTGATCAATCAACAATAAAGCAATAAAGGTTGTATGCATCTTTTCGATGCAGAGGCCAGGGGTCCACCCTCCATTTCGGAAAAAAAAAACATAGAGAGGATGACTTTGTTCCATTCCCCACATATATTGATCAACATAGAGAGGCTAAACAACATTCTTTCCCCAAAATCATTATTTTGGGGAAACATACTTGGAGGAAACTTCCTTTGGCGGTCAAGAATTTCGATTGTAGTGGGCGATAAAACTCAATTCTTGTCTACATTTTCATCTAAGTTTTAAAAAATCTAGCACAAACACCATGAACTAGGCTAGAAGATATAAAAACTACTCTCCATGCAACTACTCCTTTCCAACAGAGATGGTGTTATGCATAATCGTAGCCCGGATCCACCCGACAAAGCATACATGAATCGATGTCTCCCACCCTAAAGGGCAAGTATATCGTCGCTCGGGGATAATACTATAAGAAGGGGTGCTCGTGCATTATCGGTGCCTGAAACATGTTGCCACAAACATGTCTGGGTTGCCATGCCATTACGTGCATTGATTTTCTTGGAGTGGCAGAGCTTCGACAACTATGGAGGGGCTAAACGAACCTTTAACATGACTGAGAGGCTAATAAAGGGTATTATGTCAAATTTGGTCTAAATAGTGCTAAATATTAGGTTCAATCCTAAGACTTGCTTTTGGTTGGGGAGCCCATAGCTCTGGATTCCCTTAACTAAGGTAGGCCACTGATCGCTTGTCATCAGTGGCACAGCTAGAGCATGCAGTACCATAGTGCCTATGGGTTCTATAGCAGACAAAGTTTATCATTTCTAGGATGCATATGTGGTGAAAAATTGTGTTTTTACAAACAAAATAGATTTTACCCGCCATCATGTGCACCCCCACATCATGATGCCTATTAATCCGATATTGAAAAGGAAGTTTCATGCTATTAAGAGAGTCCAGAATGAACCAAGAAAAACATGCCACATACAGAGGTTGAACTCTCGTTATGCTCTTCGCGGTGGTTGATGGTACTAGTACAATAATGTGTGGTTTGGAAGGAGCACACGTTGTCACTTGAGATATAACCTTGTTTACATTTAGATCTCAACACATAGATACATGTCTCTTTCTTATCAGGTACGTGCTGCCATTGATCAGGTATGTGCTGCACCACGAGCTGCTAGGAGCTCAGAGCGCGTCATGCAGAGGGGTTGTGACGCTATGCCTGGGAGCCTATGGTGGCGCAGCGCGGTTCATGGGAGGCCTCAGGTGCTTGCACTCTCCTTCCTGAGAGCCAGTGGGTGTCTACGGCAGTGCAGTGCAGGTGGTGGGCAGCCTTGGGTTCGCCGCTGGAGTGAGTCGCCCTCGACCCTTACTATCTGCATCGATGTGCTCTAAGGCTCTGATGTGTTCTCGAGGCGGAGGCTGGTGGCTAGGGGCCGAGGAGCTGCTATGGAGAAGGAGGGCGGCGAGTTGTCCGGACGGATAAGCACGGCAAGGTGCTGGAGGCGGAACATCGTAATGATATATGTATAGTTTTGGCATGAATTCAGCCTGTATGGACCGTATTGATACCTGAGTATATAATATTAGAATATGTATTTCAATTTTTTTGAATCCCTAAATAGTTACTTATGATGTTCACACATTTTACGGGTGCGTGGTTCAGCCGACGAGGTCTGTACTCCACTATTGACGTGCTTTTAAGGCCCTTCCCATCGATAGTCATAAGTTCATCCGACGAGTGCGTGATTCAACCAACGAGGTATGTACTCCACTATTGGCATGCTTTTAATGCGCTGCCAGTCAGTAGTGTGAAATTCATCTGGTGAGGTGATCGGTGACGTCGAGCTACATCATCGTTGTAGGGTGATCTTGGCCTGTCACTGGTAAGGATTTTGCAAATAGTGTGTTCTTGAAGTTCTTGGTGTTCTTAGGTGTTCTTAGGTGTTCTTAGATGTGTTCTTGATGTTCCTGATGATCACAAGAGCATCTTGTTGTATAGGATGGTATCTAGATCAAATATATGATCTAGAAGATGGATTTGGGTGCTTATGTGATGTGTAGATGATATAAAGATACATTTGTGGACAAAATTGTGTTGATCTCCATATTTTGTTGATAATTTGTGCAAATCACTCTCGTCGCCCATCACTAAATATTCACTCTACCCACCAATCTACAACTATCTGATCTTAGAGACTAGACTATAACATCCTAAGTTTTCTTGGTGAAGATTTGTAGATGCTCCTCCTCCTCGTTCTTCGTGTTCTTGAGTTGTTCCTCAAGTTTCACTTCCTTGCTCCCTCTAAATCTCTCTCTAAAGTGAGCGTGTGTGTTTTTGGCATAAGCTAGGATGGTGATTTGTGAGGCTTGGGATCTTGGGTGAATGGCTATTTATAGTGTCCTAGGATGCATAGCAAGGTGACACCTCACTATTTTGCATGGGCGACTCATACTTTAATAATTGTGCAATTGTTCTTGTAGTTCAGCTTTATGTGAAGGTTCATCCCCCTTCATGGAAAGATGACACCTCAAGTGGTGACTCATCACTTGCATGGATGACTAAGCTACTAGGGGTCAAGCTCTGATGATCTACCCTGGTGGCGAAGGTTCCTAAGATGTCTTAGGCTTGAAGCAACTTAGAAGCCAAGTTTCGTATGTGGCATTTTGAAAGATTTATTTTCGAATCATGACAAGTGGCATTTGTTACTAGAAGGGCTTTGGGCTGAATTGTACATATGGACTGCTTTGCATATTAAGTGAAAATTTTATTTGCAACTAAAATTTATCATTGTAGGCCTTAATCTTTTAGTTTTTCCCATTTGGGCGAAATCTCAAATAAGTTCCTCGTGTTTGGAAGTACTTCATAAGACCTTGATTAACTCAAAATTGAGTTCAGATGCTTATAAAGAATTTGGGATAGGATTTCAATAGTTTTACTACTAGTAGACAAGGATTGGTTTTGAGTAGTTACTCTTGTGATGAAAATAATAAGATGGTATTTGTGTGTTTTACCCAAGGTCATACTTTTTCTCCTTTGATATTATCAACCAAGGTTATGGTTTAGGTTTACTTTAACTCTAATGCATGTGATCATCTTGTCATCATGGCACTAGGGTGTAGTATTAGAAGGATACAATCAAGTGACAAAAGTGTGAGGTATATATCATCCCACCACTTGAGCTCTAGGTTTATAGGGTAGACAAAATATTGTCTTATAACCCTAGGTTTATTTCATTGATGATTTGGAGAGATCTGAGTCACAAGCTTATACATGGAAACATAAGGTTGAATTTCTCTCTGGATTACTATGACATATTAGATATAAGCCCTAGATGTATAATAGAGTATGCATCATCTACTCAATTCCCCTACTCATCCAAAGAATTGGATATAAAAGAGGCTTTAGGAATGGAACACTAAGAAATAATCAAAGGTTGGTCGAATGAATTGGATAAGATCCTTAGATGACTGGATGGACTTTGTGAAGAGACTCACTAACCTATTACTAATGAGTTGTAAACAAGGTTTACTTCAACTAAAGAGTAGTTGAAGCAAAAGGTTTCCAGTTGAGGTTGACATTGGCTTAGACTTCACAAGTTCCAAGTTACATATATCAATCTCATAAGAGAATGATTATCAGTTGGCTTGAACTTACTTAAGGTCAGCTAAAAATGTTGGTTAACTCTGAGTATTGTCTAAGTATAACATCATCAATTCCTATAGTGAGTTGATGGTGATGATGTGGTCTTATCAATGGTCAACTTGATAAGGCTTTGGAATGAATACTTGTTTATCCAGAATACTCACTAAGCTGAATTTCATAGGATGGTACTTAAGGCTTATCATTAAGTGCATTACTTATCCTTGATTATCAAGATTGTTGAATGGAGAAGACTCGATACGTCCAAGTTTAGATAGGTCAAAGTCTAGTTTATTGACTTGGATAATGTTACGTGTTACATGACTCTTGTCAATCACAAGTGTTTGTAAAGTGAATGATGTTTAAGATAAGATAGAAAAATTAATGATAAACATATATTTGATCTTGCTTTGGTGGAGTGATCATGTGCTAAGAATTATTCAACACATGTGTTAAATGAGGTTTAGAGAAGATAAGTTAAGAATTAAGTTTTTACTTGTTCCTTAAGTATGTTCGCTGTGCTGATTCACTTTTATTCACGAGTTTTACATTTACCCTTACTAACTTAGAAGTTTACCAAAGGTAATTTAAAAGTTTTAACACTCAGCATGATGAACTAGTCCTAAATCACCAGCTCAAGTGGAATTTCAATCAATTTGACAAGTTCTATAAAAAAACTTTTAGTCCTCCTGGATTCTATATGTAGGGATGCAATGCACAGAGCTATGTTCTACCCATTTTGAGTCTCTCAAATTTATGGGATGTTACAAGTGTACTTGAGGGCGTGCCGAATTCACTTCGTCATAGGACTATATCCGCAGGATTAGGTCGGTGGCTAGCAAGAGTGTCTCGGTAGTGTGAACGGTCATGTGAGTGTTAGTTGCATAGTACGGCTTGGAGCTTTATCTCCCCAAGTGGTGGCTAAGTATAGGGCGCTTTAATGGGTGGTAATAACAACCTCTATAGATTTTTAAACTCTAGTCTAGCCTTATTTCTAAGTTACGGAACATGTTTGAATTGAGTCACACTATAAGTTTAGTCCTATCGAGTATGGAAAAAATTCTCTAAGATGAGAATGTTGAAGTTATTATCCAACCTTTGTGGCTAGAGGCTTTTGAGCCTAATTGTGGTTGTGTTGAGATTGTGCGGAAACGTCAATACTCATTTCGGCCGCATGATCTCACATGCAGGAAACGGGAATACACATTTCAACCAAGAAATATTCTCTTATCTACAAAGGTAAGAGGATATGTTAAGTACATCTGTTTTGCTTAGACTCGCAATTGTTTTTCGTACTTATGACTTGCTATTTTATAAACTTAAGCCTTGCCATATAGATAATAATTGCTTGTTATTTTCTTGATATCTTACAATTATATTCAAACATACGCAGGCTGGCTTTTAACATGTCAGATTACTCGCCTTGTTGTCGTGTACCTGCTACCGTGGACTAGCACAAGTATCCCAAGTAGAACCATATGGATAGGACCCTCCGCTGCCTTAGATTGCTATCTATGCCATTGCCGAAGCTCTTTGATAGACAATAGAAAAGTCTGATAAATACCATAAAACTTGATACATACACTTGTTTCTCTTTGTGAGATGCTTCGCCATCTTGTTGTAATTTTTTAACCTATTGGATTCCACTATCATAATATATATTGGTCTTTTATCTTTGTTTGATGAGTTGCCACATTTGCCATGTTTCTAGGACGGGAATGTGAGGTGTCTCAATCACACTAGATCAGGGTGCCACAACATGGTGATCTAACTTATCGTAGTCCTTGGAGATCATGACTGAGGATACATAGAGTATTGTTATGAAGTAGCAATCCATCCAAAGATGTATCTTAAGTCATACATAGATAGGAGCGAGTTCAACTTATCATGAAGGAGCTTGGCTTGGACACGAGTTATCGGTCACTTGAGGGACCGGTAGTGTCGATGTACAGTCATTCATAGGACGGGCTGCATCACAAAAACAAGACAGCTCACAAATATTCAAAACACCCAAAGTAAATCAGTAACCACCATGCATACGTCAAAGGTGAGCCACCTCGTATTTTCCAAACTGACTATTCCCTCCATGCTAAGGTTTACAACTGCGATAAATGACGAATTTTGGACCTCACTAAAATATCCAAAAAAAATATTGAAATTCAACCTTATTCACTTTAATTTAATAAATTTGACATGATCTATTTTTATCTAGATCAAATTATTGCAAAAAATATTTGTCGTTCCAAATAATTCCCTACCCACCAAAATTACCAAAACAATAGAAATTGAGTTAAAATTTGGACCCATCACAGAATACAAGATGTTCTAAACCATGACCCGACACAATCTGATGAAAAATTGTGTTGCCTTGCTCCTCCTGGCACATGAATAGAACAGATAGGGAGCATGCTCCCGTCTTCTGACATCGTTATTTTTTTCTTGTGAAAAACATGAGGTAGATGCACACCACCACCACACACACACACACAACGTCTAGCTTCAACTGGAGTCGTTGAGTTCCAAAACCGAGGAAGCCACGGCAGGTGCCTACATCATATTAGAGTTGTAGAGTATCAAGATTGATCAAGTCTCCCATTGAAGCCTAAACCCTAACCTAAAGCCTAGGAACTCTACATATGGAACCTTTAAATTTACAAATGAAATTCCGAGCTATGAGGGGCATAAGTTCGAAGCTGAAGCTACAACTAAAAGATGAAGAGTCTCGCAAAAAAAAACTAAAAGATGAAACACAGTCGCACCATATATAGCTAGTATTTTAAAACAAGAAGCCCAGCTGTTTAGTGTAGGTAGTAGGCACAGAAGATTCCGCTGTTTGAGACAAAACCGTTGCTAGGTTCCTGCGCCTTGATGGCAGGGGATGTCCCAAAAAGAAATGTCATAACTAAATCCATGTCATCCCTCCAGAACGTGCTGGGGCAGATGCTCCCCTCGCATTACCAGAAGTGATGAGCAGTGAGCTGACTAGGGGCTTAACTAACTCGGATCTGGAGTAGCCAGGCAGAGTGGACATAGATGAAAGGGAGAAGCACTGGAAAGTGAGCTGAATGCATGCGAAGATGAGCGAGCACTACCAATAAAAAAGGGCTCCCTTTTCTCCTTTTGACCATATCAAAAAATCAGCAGGGAGACCTTTCAAATATGTACTCAATTGTATCACATTATCTTTGCATCGTGTGCCGACACTGGACATGGTTACATACAAGTATCGTTTTGTTTCCGCACTGACTGAATCACAGAATTTCTCGCATATTTGAAGTGATTTTGTTCCTCTGAAATTCCTGTTTTTTGGAACAGGGCCCAATAGAAGGAAGCATGGAGAAATGGAGAGATTGTCGCCCTTTGTAAATGATCTGGTATAATGTATACACAATTACACATCAATAAAGAATCTTTATGGCCAAAGAAACCACCAAAGAGTAAGCACCAAAAAAGGAAGAACAAATGCAGCACGCACGCTGTAAGGAAAAAAGAAACAAAAGAAAAAGTAGGAAGAAAGAGTAGAAATGTTCTTTTTCCATCGTGCCGTGTCTTTTCATCTCAATTCCTTCTGCATGATGACCGGAACCGGTGGAACGTCGCTGTGGAGTTGTTATCGAGTGGTCGCTGCTTCTTGATTTGACCATGATCGACAAGATCGGCCCGCGCAAGAAGAATCCCCGTCTCTTTGGTTTCTTCTCCGCCTTTCTGATCCCCGTCATCGCCTTGCTTTCGATCCGTCTGCAGGGCCCCATCGGCACGATGTCTTGCTTGTGTGTGTCCCCGGCTCCAATGGCGACTCTGATCGCGTGGATTCTTGGATGGAGCCGAGTAGCCGCTGACGCAATGCGGACCGAGACATTGCATCAGCAGCATCGGGTTCGGTCAGTTCCGCTAGTCGGTGTCAGTGAGGTCAAACTGGTCCGTGCCGGAGCGGGACAGCACGCGGCGGGCGGTCACGGAGCGGGAGACGGGCGCCGTGGAGGTGGCGGCCAGCGCGCGCTCGAGCGCGTCCACGACCTCGGTCATGGACGGCCTGTCGCACCCCACTGGGCCGACGCAGTCCGCGGCGAGGTAGCCGACGTAGGCGAGCGCCTCCGCCTCGTGCGGCGTCGGCGCGGGCAGGCGCGGGTCGAGCACGCGCGCCACGTCGTCGGCGAGGATGTGCGGCACGGTGAACTCGACGACGTTCTT
This sequence comes from Avena eriantha, assembly GCA_910589775.1. Classification (NCBI taxonomy): domain Eukaryota; kingdom Viridiplantae; phylum Streptophyta; class Magnoliopsida; order Poales; family Poaceae; genus Avena; species Avena eriantha. The sequence goes on along the minus strand of OU342743.1, from coordinate 226,843,371 downwards.
GGGCGTCACGCTCTCGGCGTACCGCTGCACGACGCGGCAGCCGGACATGAGCTCCAGGAGCACCACCCCGAAGCTGTACACGTCGCTCTTGTCCGTCAGGTGCTGCAGCCGGTAGTACTCCGGGTCCATGTACCCCACCGTGCCGCCCGTGTAGATCGTCTGCTGCTGCTGCTGCGGCGGCGGCGGGTTGTCGCCGCTGCCGTTGTCCTCGCAGTCGCCGGCGGGCTCCAGGACGGAGGACAGCCCGAAGTCGGCGATCTTGGCGGTCCACGAGTCGTCCAGGAGGATGTTGGCGGACTTGACGTCGCGGTGGATGATGGGCGGCACGGCGTAGACGTGCATGTACTCGATGCCCCGCGCGGCGCCCAGCGCGATCGTGAGGCGGCCGCGCCACGACATCACGGGCGCCGCCATGGGGCTCCGGTCGTGGAGCTGGTCGTGGAGGGTGCCGTTCATCATGAACTCGTACACCAGCACGCGCTCGCCGGACTGCGCGCAGCAACCCAGCAGGCACACGATGTTCTTGTGGTTGGCCCGCGCCAGCGCGATCAGCTCCGAGTTGAACGCCGTCTCGCGGTCGCGGCGCCGCGCAGGCCGCGCCGTCGAGCTCGACGACTTGGTGGCGTGGTCCTCCGCCCGCTTGATCGCCACCACGCGCCCGTCGGGGAGCGTGCCGCGGTACACCGACCCGAAGCTCCCGGACCCGATCCGGCGCTCGTCGTCGAACCCCTCCGTGGCCGCGCGCAGAGTGTCCAGCGTGAAATGCTCCACCACGCTACCCGGCCCCTTGCTCCTGCTGGACCCAAGCCGCGGCGGCATCAGCGACTGCAGCGCGCCCAGCTCGTCTGTGCCGTCCTTGCCGCGGCGCCGGCGGCGACACCATAGGAACAGCGCCAGCTGGAATGCCACCGCCAGCAGAAGGAACGCAGCCGCCGCGACGGCGACCCAAATAATGGCCTTCCTCCTGGCGCTGTCCTTTCCGGATGGCAGTGCGGCAGCCTTGGGAACCGCGACGTTGAGCTCGAAAGCGCAGTCGACGCAGATGCACCGTTCGCCGGCGCAGAGGCTGGCGGAGCCCGGCAAGACGCCGCATTGGCAGGACGACATGGGGACGCACGGGCCCGGCAGGACGCGGGGAAAGACGAGGCGGTTGGTGGCGTTGAACTCGTGGCCACCCCAGCACACCAGCGAGTAGTTCGCCATGAGGACGGCGCAGAATGCGGCGCCCTGCGCCTGGATGTCGATGTACTGGAAGCGGGCGAGGACGTCCGGCGGCTTGGCGACGCCTTCGCCGAAGCAGCGGATGGTGCCGTTGGTGCGCAGCCCGCACACGCCGCTCTCGCCGAGCGCGAGCGCAGCGTACCCGGCGGTGCCGTTGAGCTTGGGCGCGTCGCTGCCCCAGCACGAGATAGCCCCGCCCGTGGAGAGCGCGCAGGCGCGCTCTCCGCTGGCGGCGACCACGTCGTAGCTCCCTCCTCTGGGCGCGGCGCGGACCGCCTCCATGTCCTCCGTATCGTTCCCAAAGCACCTGATCGGCGTGGTGGGCGAGGAGTCCTTGACGATGCCGCAGACGAAGCCCTTCCCGACGGCGACGGCGACGAAGCGGAGGGCGGCGGGGATGGCCACCCCGCGCCAGCGCCAGCAATGGAGCTCCCCGGTGGCGAGCACCCCGCAGACGCGGTATCCGCTGGAGTCGAGCGCCCGGAGCGGCGGGCCGAGGTAGACCCGCTTGGGCTTCCCGGGGTTCCTGGACAGGTCCCACCAGCGCATGTCGACGGCGTCTTTGCGCGCGGAGGATGGTCCGACGGCGCAGAGGAAGTCCTCCCCGCCGGCGAGCGCGGAGAAGGGGTGCGTGGACGGGTACGTCTCCTGGCGCTCGTGGTCCCCGCCCGCCGCGGTGCAGTTGAGGTCAACGAGGTCCTGCGACGACGCGGACGGCAGCAGGCCGCACACTATGGTGGTCTCGTCGGCCTTGGCCATGGCGAAGGTGGCGAGCGCGGAGGCCGCGGCGGGCCGCGGCAGCAGGAGGAGGAGGAGGAAGACGGAGAAGAGGAGTAGCGCACATGGAGGAGGGAGCTGAGGCGGCGGCCGCATCGGAGCGTACGGAGCAGGAGGCGAAGCAGAGTAGGAGGCGGGTGGACATGGACATGGTAGTTGCTCTCTGTCCTGGCTTGCTTGCTTAACCACACCACACACACAGCAGCTCCTAGCTTAGCCGCCTAGTACTGCTAGTGTGTGCGTGCAGCTCCTCATCATCATCGCATTTCACCGCGGAAACCTGTCAACTTTTTCCCCTAGTTTGAAGTGAATCAACACCAAGTGGCTGCTGCTGATCTAGTGTGAAACGAAATGAAACGAGGCGGGAGATGTTTTGCTTGCTCTCTCTCTCACTCGTTCATCATGTTGGTGATGGAGATAAGATTAAGCCGATGGAGCAGAGAGCATGTGGGGGTTATAGGTTGCTTGCTTCCTTGTCTGCTTCCTGTAGGAGGAGTCATCGTCGGAAAACTACCTACCACCGTCTGGTTAACAGCAGCAGATTGGTTTGGTAGTACTTCCAGAGGGGAGAGAAAGGGCAGGTGGCCTTTTCGTCGTCCGGGGACGGAGATGGCTACAATTCTGGACAGATGAAAATGCCTTCTCACTGGCCACCGGATCTTTTCTTGCTTCCTTGAGGGCGAGTGACGAGCGGCCGATACACCGTGCGGTGCCCACTAGGACAGGATAGGCATCTGCTAACGATTTCTTTTAACCTATATTTCTTTAGTATTGGACGGTCGTACTAGATAACAATTCATCTGATTCGGGAGCGTATGGCTCTTGCACTCTCACCACCTTCACTTCAGGTGGAGGGTCCATCGGAAGCCAGCATGGCATTTCGCAAGTAAGGGCGTGTTCGGCAACTCGCTGGCTTCCAGCTTTCGAGAAATCCACGACGGAGCAGTGCCAAACACCCTAGGTCCACGGAGCCAGATCCAAGAAGCTGGTCCAATTTCCTTCACAAATCGTGGAGCACCTCTTTTGCAATTCCACGGATCGGAAAATGTCGGAGCTGTGCGAATTTACGGAAGAATGCCACCGCCAAGTCCCCGAACTGATCGCTTCGTGACAACCCGTCGACCTCTAGCATGAGGCACAGAAGTTGCGGGGTTTTACGGGGTTTACGGAATAATGCCACCCGCCAAGTCTGTTCAGTTTGGCAAGAGGCACGGAAGTTGCGGGGTTTTCCCCTAGCGTGAAACCTAGGGTTTACTCTCCTCTAGCGGCGTAAAACCCGTCGAGAGTTTCTCTGTTCATCGATCAAAGGAGGGCGTTGGAGAAATTGAGACACCCCGAAAGAATTTAAAAAAAATCCTAGATCCAGAGGCGAACAAACCCAGATGTACCTTTCTGTCCAAGTCACATCTAGATAAAGCGAAGGCAGAAAAACTTGCAAGAAAGATGAAGTTTGAGGGGTTGTTGTTTCATGAGCGTAACGGGAGGAGTGGTAGCTTGATTCTCATGTGGAAGGGGAAAGTGAAGATGGTGCCGAAGGATATTACTGCAAATTATATTGATGTGGTTGTTGATGGGGAAAATATATGGCGATTAACGGGTTTCTATGGGGGGGCTAAATGTTAGGACAAACATAAATCTTGGACTTACTTATGTGACCTACATAGCCATTACCTTGGATGGTTTTTGGTGAACTTATGAAATCTTGTATGCTCCAGAGAAGGAAGAAGGGGCTCCTCGAGCACCTCGAATATGCAAGCTTTCCAAGATTGTCAGTCTTAGTGCTCTCTAGATGCCCTTGATTATAGAGGTGATACATTTAACCGGAGGAGAGGAAGGCTTCGGGAGAGACTTGACAGATTAGTGGTTAATGGTACGTGGAAAACTTTGGAAAACTTTATGTCCTAATGTTATTGTCATCATGAGGGAGCCGCTAAAAGTGACCATCGGTCGATTACTATCGATATTGCTTACGTAGTTGGAGTTCATCCTCTAGGTGGGTCGAAACCGAAGCGTTTCGAGGCCCGGTGGTTAGAAGAAGAGAAGGTGGACGCAGTAGTACATGCTACATGGCAGGAGGTGGGAGAGAGGCTAGTGGAGCCCATTCTCATGCAAAAAAAACTGATCGTGTCCATGACGAATTGCACGCATGGGATTGCCGTGAGTTTAGGGGGGCTCAGAAGAGAATTGATTTGCTAAAAATAGGCTTGACGAGGTGCGGTGACCCAACATACCACTGCATGATGTAGTATACTATAGTCGTTGACATAACACTAATAAAACATCATTCACTAGTATTACATCCCTCAGAGTGGTACAACAGAAACACAGCAGGTCCAAAACATGACTATAGATTACAACTCGGCTCTTTACAAAAGATCTAGAGAATACTTTAGGTTAAAGAGGAAGAAAGAAACTTCTTACAAAGAAGAACCAGAAATAACAACTCAGAACTATCTTGAGTAAGGCTAGTATCTAAACCATCTGGCTTGCAATTGCTGCTACTGCAATGCTCTACATAAGTATGTTTTATGGCTAGAGAATATACTACTATCAAATCAGTAACTTCGTCTTCATTTTAGTTGATGTGTATATTGACTCCATTGACTTTGTTGAAGAGCTTAAGATTTTAGTGACGATTCTTTGAGCATGAGTTGGTGTTGATGACGTCTTCAAAGGTTTTAGAACCTAGCAAGGGTTAAGAAGGTATGGTTGAGTACGAGCGTACTCAGCAAGTTCACTAAAAATGAGTGTTTGATGCACTATCTATAGACACAGACCATAGGTCGTAGGCCATGCAGATTTTCGTAAACATTTCTTCAAAGGTTGTTTTATTCTGAAAAGCTATGTCCGTCATCCTTCACAGGTTTACCAGAATTTTCATGGAGTTCCTTTCCTACCGCGTTCATAGCTCCTTCTCGGAACAGGGAGTAACATATCACAGTTCTTACACTCTACAGAGGTGCATTACTTTACCCATGAGAGATCTTAAGCCTTGTTGCACATCCGGGCGTGCATTCCTATTCACACTTCCTTGGTATGAGGCTCAGTCTAACATCCAAGCCAATCACTACCCTTCTCCGCGACCTCGCATGAAGACACGACCCTCCAAGCAGTAATACCTCTGTTAACCCCCATATAGGTAGATATAACCCTGGTAACCCCTTGGAGACTCCAGTTAGCAGGTTATGTCCCTGGCAACCCCCACCGAAGTGGCATAAATACCTCCAACAACCCCTCACAGATAATCTAGACATCAATATCGCGGGACACTGAGGGGTCCCACCCATGTGCTGGATTCTCCACGAGAAATCTACAGGCTCAGGATAAGGTCATCCGTCCATGTGAAAGGAAGAAGATCTAGCTGACTTCTCTGTCCCATTCCAAATCTCATGGTTAACGCGTAATATATGGCGCTAGAATCACTGGTGACATTGGTTGATTAAGTCCTAGATATCATGTTCCTTTACCACTGGAACTGTAATAGCAGATTATTACCATTTGGTAAATAATCTATAATCATATTATTATGAAAATAGTGTTTTTTGAACTTTTTGAAATACATGTGATGACAACATTTGAGTTACAAGTATTTGATAGAAAATAACCAAAGGACATGAGTAAGTGTGAACTTGCCTTTTGTGATTGCAAGATTATGCACTCACGGTCTTCAAGACAATAGAAGATCCAAAATCTGTAAATAGCAACATTGGCCCGATTAGGACTAATGTTTAAAGAAGCAAGATGCAATTATGCATAAGTAATGTAATGCAATTTGATAAAATCAAATCCCCGAAATAACAATCTATGATCTAGGGTTTGGAAAATGGGAATGGTTTATTTAGTGTTTGTTGCCTTTTTAAATCTGTTTCACAGATGTGCTTCTTATTAAAGCTTGTGAGTGTGTGAAACAATATGTACATACACTAAGTAGCATACAATACTAAAGCACTCAAGTGGGGAATTATATCTAAAGATTTCTTAAACAAGATTGTTAATCATTTAGAGCCTTTATAGAAATGCTTAAAGATTACCTTTAATGTTTCTTAAAAGAATAACTTTGAGGAAACTATTACTTTACAAGGGAAAAGCATTTCAATTTGAGGTTACACTTTTAGGGATTTTATTAACTATCACTATTATAGAGGAAATCATTATTGAATTTGAACAATTACAATACTTGTAATGGAAACTTATGTGTTTTGAATTGGTATCATATTATATGTGGTTCACTTCTTGATGTTTCATATTATATGCGCCTTGCCCCTTTGGGCCTCCCCTCCGGGTGAGGCCCATTAGCAATGGGTTGCCTTTAAAATAAAATAAAATATATATTTTAATAATAATTCACCAATTAACATAAGATACACATATTATTATATTCCTTCACTCCGGAACTCCTTCCGGACCCCTTCCGGTCAACATCGGATGTTACCCGGAACTATTCCGGTTTCTCTCTCTTTTTCTCCTACAATGCCGCATCTATCCCTAAGCGTCCTCACCCTTAAGCGTGACATCATTCGGTTCAGAAACACTCCGGACATGATTGCGATCTCTAATGTCTACGCACTTCTATTCTTGTAGACAGTTGTTGGGCCTCCAATTGCAGAGGTTTGTAGAACAGCAACAAGTTTTTCCTTAAGTGGATCACCCAAGGTTTATGGAACTCAAGGAGGAAGTGGTCAAAGGTATCCCCTCTCAAGCAACCCTGCAATCATGATACAAGAAGTCGCTTGTGTCCCCAACACACCCAATACACTTGTCAGGTGTATAGGTGCACTATTTCGGCGAAGAGATAGTGAAATACAAGTGGTATGGATAATTATAAGTGGTAACGGTGCTAGAAAATAACTTGGTGGCGTGGAAAAGACTAAAGTAAAACTGAAATAAAGATGGAAGCAAGCAAACATGAAACAGATCTAGTAGAAAACGGTGTTTCAATGCTTAGAAACAAGGGCTAGGGATCATACTTTCACTAGTGAACACTCTCATATAAATATATTCTTCTCATGATACTACTCTAAACTACTCTCCGGTTGGACACTCTAATCAACGGTAGGGCTATAACAGCACACCTCAAAGTTCATCTTTCCCATCTTGATAACCCCACACTGTCACCTTGAGTACTAGATGAGTCCAACAAACACCACAATTTCATAGAAACATCCAACTCCAAATATAACTCACAACAAGTATTTGTAATCTCTAGCCTAAGTGCCACCATGGTGAGCACGCTGTCACTTTCACACACATGGGGAGAGCAAAGATCTATTAAAGCACTTGAGTAGCAAGGTAGATCTACTTGATTACAAAGCTCATGATCACAATATGATCATGCATAGAGAGAGAGATGAACACATAGCTACCGGTAGAACCCTTAGCCTCAAGGAAGAACTACTCCCTCATCATCATGGGAATCAGCAACGGTGATGGAGATGGTGGTGGAGATCGATGGAGATGGCTCCGGGGGCACTTCCCCGTCCCGGCAGGGTGCCAGAACAGAGACTTTCTGTCCCCCGAATCTCCCCTTCAGTGGCGGCGGCGCTGCGGAACTTTTCGTGGCTAGAGGCTTGACTATTTAGGGTTTTCGCATCGGGAGGCTTCTTATAGGCGAAGAGGCAAGGTCGGTGGGCGGCCAGGGGGCCCACACCACCTGGTGGCGCGGCCAGGGCTAGCCCGCACCACCACATGGTGTGGCCGCCCTGTGGCCCCTCTCCGTCTTGTCTTCTGGCTCCGTGAGTCTTCCGGTAAAATATCAACTTTGGCTTTTGTCCCGTCCAATTCCGAGAATATTCATTTTCTGACTTCCTAGAACCAAAAACAGCAGAAAACAGGCAACTGGCAGTGTGGCATCTTGTTAATAGGTTAGTCCAAGAAATCATATGAAAAGTACTCCAAAGTATGGACAAAACATAAGAAACTAGATAAAACCAAGCATGGAACATCAAAAATTATAGATACATTTGCAATGTATCAATCTCTCTCATATCAATGATCATCAGAGGGACCTGGATGCCCATGTTGACCCATGTGCATTTCATGAATCTTATCGCTCGAACCGTAAACAACGTTTCCCGTTCCCTTTGTCACTTGATAGCTAGTTCATCCGAGACTTGATCTTCGGTATCTCTATACCATAGTTCGGTCTCATTACCGATGAACTTGTTTACTCTTTCCCATGTCATTGAATTTTGTGACCAAGTCACACGCTTGCAAGCTTCGTTAATGCAACACCACTAAGATGTCCACATATGTATATGTCCGTTCCATGGACTGGTAAATCCTGGTCTTGATATGTACTCCTCTACACACCCCTTTGGGAAACCTGAGTGACACCTTTTTGATCATCCAGTCACGGTATCATACTTGATACCATCTAAGCTCCCTCCAGAATGGTGATTTACATTATCTCACAGTCTAAGGATCAGGTTGCGAGGTTTTTTTTGTTTATCATCAATGGTGAACTTTGTAACTAGATCTCATTAAGATTCAACTGTCGGATGTTTGTCTATCATATCTTTCAACTAATGATATGACCTCTGATGTAGCCCGTCCTACGGACACTCCTACATGTACACCACCAAGTCCCCCAAGTGGACCGATGACCCATGCTCGAGCCAAGCTCCTTCAAGCTAAGGTGAATTCGCTCCTTGTCTCATGTGACTTCGATACATACTTGGATGGCTTGCTACTTCATGCCAATACCTTATGCATCATTAGGTAGGAACCCCATGAAGAAATGCCAAGAGAAGGAGCCTAGCCAACGCAAACCAGAGTCCCAGGCCAAACCAGCGCTAGGACCGGCAGACCGGACTCCTCGCCGGAACTTCCGGCGCACGCCCCGGCGGACCGGACCCAGGACCGGAGTTTCTGGCGCACGCTGGAACCAACCGGCGCACGCCGAAACGCTGTTCTGTACGCCATTCTGGTGGCCGACCAGAATGACCGGCGCGGACCGGAAATTCCGGCGCCCAGTCCGGCGTGACCGGACTTATCGCTGGAACGCCTCCAGTCTCAAGTCAACTAGGGTTTGATGCCCAAGAATATTCCCTATTTCGTCCAGTCTTACCCTTTTATGCCCAAACTACCCCTGTTTTAGTGGCTAGCCTATAAATAGCCCCCACACCCCTTTGTATGACTTAGGCATGATATTTGGAATTAGTGGAAACCCCTTGTGGATCTATCTAGTTCTTGCCTCATGCTCCTTTGACAAAGGAGCACCAAATATCATAAACCTTGTTGGAGTTTGCATCGTGCCTCCGTGTTGTATAAGGCCTAGGCATCGAAGTCCCTTTGCCTAGACGTCAAGATCTCACCGAGTCTCCCATCTCGCCGTGCCGGTTAAAGAGAGAGATCCCCGACTGACGCCGATCCTAAGGATTACCCCAGACCGGTAGCCGCCAAAGTGAGAAATTGGCTTGTATCGTGTCTTCGTGGTCTGTTGTGGCATCCCACTAAAACCACTACTAGAAAATCGCGTTGTTTTTGTGCATTGCATCGTTATGACCGCATGCTCATGTCATCATGGCACATTGCATTTGAGCATCGTCATGGCAGCATGCATATTTTTGTCTAAAATTATTTTCTAAAAGCCTAGTTTTGTTTTCTAAATATTCCCCGTCTTAATTTCAAATCAAAACTCTGGTCTTTTTCGGGTCTTTTACTTGTCTAAAAACTATTTAAAAAAGTCTATTTTAAATTAAAACAAAAGTTTATATTATTTTTGGGAGGCAGCCAGCCAGGCTCGAAAGCCCGGCCGGCCACCTCCAAAGCCTAGTCTAAAAATATCTAGTCCTAATCCCTAACCTACCCCACCCTATCCTACCTAGCCCCCCTCCACATCAACCCGGCCACCCACAGCTCGCCACCTCACCGAGCCCCTCCACCTCATCTCTCCTCCTGGCCCCACCTCCCCTCACCAACGCGCGCACACACACAGCCCGCATGCCCCCACGCGCCCCATCCCCACCCCAACCAGCGCGCACGCCATCTGCCTCCCACCAACAGCCTGCGGGCCTGGCCCCATCACCGACCAGGTCCCTCCTGGGCGCGTTCCCCCACACCAGCCACCTGCCCCGCGGCCCACCTCCTGTCCGTCTCTCGCCCACCTTGCCCAGCTCTGTGGACGCCGCCGCCGCCGGGCCTCCTCGCACCGGCCGCCCCTCGTCGCCTCCCCCATCCTCCTCTCCCTTCCTCACCCTGACACCGACGCGCGACCCCCGCCTCGTCCCCCACCAGCCTCGCTACCGGCATCGCCGGGATCCCCCTCTGTTGCGCCTCTCCCTCTCAGGCGCCGCCCGCCGGAGCCACGCCGGGCTGCTCCCCTTCCCCCAAGCGGCGCCGTTCCCCGGCCTGGGCGTCTCCTCGCCGTCTCCCGCCTCCAGTCCGCCCGCCGCCGAGCTCGTCCGACCCCGCTCCCCGGCCGTCGGCCTCTCTCCTCTCCGCCCGTGACGCCATGCCCTTCCTCCTCCCGAGCGTCGCGTCCACCGCCATGGCTGCTGCCCTCTCCGATTGTGGCACTGCCGCTCTCTCCTCCACGCGACTCCCTCCCCGAGGCCGCCTGTCCCCGTCTTCCTCACGGCCGGCGAGCCCCTTCCGCGCGACCGACCGCGCGTGGCCGCTGCCTCCGCCGTGTTTTCCTCCACCGTGCCCCTTCGCCGTCGTCCTCCTCGCCTCCTGTGCCGAGCCCGACCCGGTCCTGCAGCGAGCCCCACTCGCCATCGCCTCTGCAACCTCCTCTGCCCGTGAGCGCCGTCCTCGTCCTATGTATTTCATCCTCACGCATGTTTGGTCGTGCTGACCGTGTGATACACGTGTCCATGTGTGTATGCCTAAGTTACTGTGTGTTGGTGAGAGCTAGATCGATGACTATTTGTTTGGCTTCCACATCATAGATTGTATCTATTTATATCCTTGGTCACACTGATTCTTTGTGGCAGCTCGGCCCCCGTGATTCTGTCTTGTTGGTTCGGTGACCAAGATCTCCCAAAGATCGTCGACATGCAATGCCAAGATCGTCTCTCGGACGCCAAGTCCTTTGGCCCGGGAAAAACCGACGACCCGACCAAGATCTGAAGACCGAACTCTTTGCATCCGGTGTTTCTTCTAGTGTTTGCTTCTTCGCGGATTAGGCCGATGAGTTGATGCGAGTATCGACATGTTCTCCGGATATGAACCTCCGGCAGTGTTTCCCAGGCGAGCATCTCTCCCCCTTCTACCTATTTTGCATTGATAGTCTTTATTTCCTCCTGTTGATCTATTGCTATCTGTGTCGCGATGCTTTAGCTTCCGTACACCAGTTATATCCCGTGCAGCCTCTATATTGCCTTGGACACCTCCTATTACCCGTGTTTGGTAGATAGCTGGCCTTGCGAGTCGTAGTTGCTTGCTCAGGTGCGATCTCGTGTTGTCCAGTACCACCGTTGTTGGAATGCTGGCAAATGTTATTGGTGGAGATGATCAGGACTCTAATTACAACTATTAAAATGCTAGATATAACTAATGCAGAGGCATCGGTGGGCAATAGATGTTATTTGGTTCTTCCACGCTCACTTGTGTCCTATAGGCCCCTAGTACTTGATACATGTTCCTTGATTTTTCGCACTATCCACATCCGGGAGGCCTTATGGACCCCCCCTGAGCCAGAGCTTGATTCATTTATATTTCTTGGGGCCACAAACTAGTTTGGGGTTTTATTACTATCCTGTACTTATGCCATGTTACTGCTTTATTTACGATTGTGCGTGGAGCACCTATACTGTTTAGGACCGTGACACGTTTTCGCTGTATCGACAAGCCCAGTCACACTTTTGGGTTCCCAGTCGTTTACCGCCGTCCACACAAACCCTGGGTCTGTTCCGGAGCCGGCCAACTTCGTTGCGGGTAGCTTAGTGGGGTGCCCCCCTGAAATATTTCTAAATCCTATGATCGCTTTGTCGTGAATGCCTCGTTGGGTTTTGAGTTGGTTTTCCGAGGTTGATCGAGTGTGTGTTGCTATTTGTGCACCCCTGCAAGGTAAAACTTTCTGAAATCCGTGTCCGCGGTTATGGACGACTTGGAGCACAGTATCTCGATCATAGACAAGAATAACTAAAGTAGTGCTATAAACTTGACCTAATATATGACTAGTAATCAGCTCAAGTACAACGGAATGGTTATTTAAAAATGCCAACAACTGGTGGATCTGGGTTGTTTTGTGACATGCTGTACCTGCCTAGTAAGTAATGCAACTCCAATGGAATGTGATAAAAGTGCCAACCATTGCTGGGTTTTGGGATTCCTCAGGACAAATATATTTGGCTAGTAAATGTTCCAACTACCACGGAATGGATAACTAAAACTGCCCACTACTTATGCTTCATGATGACGCAAGCTATATATCTGATTAGTAATTGCGGCAACTATAATGGAATGAGTAAAATTGCCAACTGTGTGAGTTCTTGGTCCGACTTCCTCGTTTGGTCTCGAGGGGGAAATACCAGGATGGGTTTGTTTGGTGTTAGCTTCAGGTTGAATCCGAATAGGTCTTTCTTATCCCTCTCTGAGAACCGCCAGTTGTATCGAGTCTCTATAGGTTGTTTAGTGCCGCTGCGCTGCCGCTTCAGCCCACCATACCTATGTAGGCGAGAGCCGCCGAATTCTAGCCTCGCCGTGTACTGGCCTCAGTACTGACGCTCCTCTTTTTCCTTTGCCCTTTGTCGGCACCCCTTTTGTTTTAGCAGGTTTGAGATCGACGTCGTTAGCAGGGTTACCCTTCCGGCTTGGCCTGGGCAGGGTTATGGACGCCATTGGTTATTCTTCAGGGCTCTTAGCCCCATTTGCATCTTGTCTGTACTCGGACGCAGTACCGTTTTCAAGGTGATTTGGGTCTTTGTACTATATATCTGTATTCTTGACTCGCTGAGTCGCTATTGTATATATATATCTGTTCTGTAGGTCCCATCGAGGACTGTTGTGTAATGGTATTACTTCGTTTTCCACCCGCCCGAAAGTGCCTGGTGGGCGTCCTTGAATCGTTTCTATGCGGGTTTGGCGGAAAGGGCTAAAACTTGCATAGGGACGATTCGAGGGTGCTACATGTGTGTTCATCGTGTTCTTCGTGCGCGAGTTCACAGTTTCACTCTCTCCCTCATCCCCACACCTCCTCCGCCTCGATTTCAAGGGATTCCTGAAGATCGGGCCACCCTCGAGGTTAGCCCTCAACATATTGGTATCAAGAGCTTCGTTGCTCACGAATTCCCCCACAAATTTTTCTTCTATCCACCAAAAATTTGAAAACCCCCAAAAAAAGAGCCTCAAATTTGCCTTCGGACCGATCTCTGGATTTGGTGCGTTTTTCGTGGTTTTGTTCCACAGATCTATTGCTTTGGGTACTGATCTACCTTCCTAGAACCTATTCCCAGCCCAATTTGGACAAATTTCCGAAAATTTTGACCGATTTGACTTTTGGAGTTCGTCACGAACTCAAACTGGCACCAAGCTCGGTGGACCGGCCCAGCCGCCGGAAATTTCGGCGACAGTTCCGGTGAACCAGAATCGCAACCGGAATTTCCGGCTCTAGGCTCGGCGCCGCCGGTTTGGACGCCGAAAGTTCTGTTTAGCCCATTTTTGTTCGTTTTTCCTCTTGCGTTGTTCGTGTTTCGTGTGCGTGTCGCCCCAACTAACTTCAAGCTTCCGCAACAATATTCACATACCGCGCTCATCAACACCGCGACACCGAACATCATCCCCAACACCGGTAACAAGTCATCAATACCGAAGGTATAAATTGCTACACCTTTTAAACCCTTCTTCCTTGTGTGTATCTATCCTATGAGAGCAACTCATCTTGTTTTTGCCTAAGCATTGTGCACTTTTCCTTGGAAAGTGAGAGTGTGCGAGAAAATAAAAGAGTTAACATTGTAGTATAGAAAGGAGAAAAAGAATCAAAAAAAGAGAAAAAAAAGCAAAAGAAAAATAGAAAGATACATAGTCTCCCAATACAAAGAGAGTATCAAGCTTGTAAGCAAAGAGAGAAAAAGAGCGTGACCCAGGCAAGTGCACAAATCTGTTGCTTATTTCTCATTTGGCGAACGAGTTGTGGTCTCTCCTTGTGTTGGCATGACACCGAGCGTAGTCTTCGTTAGGACCTTTTGTGCTCATTTTCATAGTCGTGCTAACCACATCCGTCTCCACGTGTGTGTATCCTAGTCACATCCGTCTCCACGTGTGTGTATCCTAGTGTTTTGTAGATCACCTCCTATTTTCTTTTGATCTTTTGGTTCTCTACCACATTTGACAATAACCTTTTCTTTGGATTGTTTCATTTGGTTTTCCACAACCCTAACCTTCCACCCATAGCTTTTGAGAGCTTTAGCTTCCCTTCTTTAGTGTGAGTTTTCTTTATATTTTCACATTGCAAGCCAATAATTCTCTCTTGTGGGTTCTAGTTTGGTGCAATCCCCAAGGTGAGGTACAAGGCTAATACCACCATACTCCACTTCCATATACAATCCTTGTGTGTTTTGCATAATGGATAGGCACAGTGAGTCGAGCCAACCACCTCCCCAAGAAGAAGAACAAGGATCGTACATGACGCATGCAAGTCACTTCATCGTCCGACAAGAGTTCCGTAAATATTGCCAAGCCCTTGAGACGTGACAAGATGAACAATTTGGCTAGACACAAGCCGAGTTCAAGAACATTGAAAACCGCTTCGATGGCCTCGAAAGACAAATGCACGCAATGCATCACAACTTTGGCCATCAAAATGAAGCGCTCCAATGCTCCGTCGCCAAAACAAATGACAATCTTCAACGCCTCATCGATGGAATGGCAAGGCCACGCTCACGTGCATCAAGCTCTTCAAACTCGTCGCATCGTCATGTTCCTCTCCAACAACATCTTCGTCCAAGTGCTCCAAGACGCAATGATGCCCCCGTGGTTGAAGATGGAAGTTCTTCCAACTACGTACCTTCTCCACGGCATGCTGCAACGTCATGCTATGACGGTGATTTCTCTTCAAGGCCACAAGCAAGGCAAGAAGCACACGTCATCACGCAAGGGCATTGGTGATACAACAAGAGCAACCACAAGAAGAACCGCAAGTGCAACCGCAAGTCCACCACCATCACCCACGACACGTACTTGACACAACAAGTGATGACTCCAATTTGGAAAATCAATCTCGTCATCGACGTGAAGCTCTCCAAGATCCTCCTCCTCGTCATCATCATCATGAACGTCCCACCAACACCATGGTCATCACGAGGCGCCTCCTCCACCATGTCAAAACTTGGAGCGCCAAGTGGTCCAAATTGAGCGACGTCCACCATGTCAAGACGCTCAAGACCATGATCTTCGTCGGGCCCATGTGCCTAACCAACGTCACCAACCGAGGAACGAGCCTCCCCTTCGTTGTCAACCGCGTCAAGAGGCTCCACACATTCGCCACCATGAGGCCCAACCACCTCAACCACGTCAACAACCGCACCAAGAGAAAGAGTAAGCTCCACAACAACAACATCAAGAGCAAGATCTGCAACAAGATCACGAGAACCAAGTTCCACCTCCTCAACCACAAGATCATCAACACGCTCGTTGCAATGATCGCATGGAAGATGAAGACCATCATGTACATGGCAACAATCGCTACCGTCACCGCAATGATGAAGAAACTTTCGGCAAGCTCAAGTTCACAATGCCCAAGTTTACTGGATCAAATGACCCTGAAGAATACCTTTCATGGGCACTCAAAGTCGACAAGATCTTCCGTATGCACAATTATAGCAACAAGAAGATGGTCGCCATGGCTTCGCTTGAGTTTGATCATTACGCCAACCTTTGGTGGGAACAAGTTCAAGTTGCTCGTGATGCAAGACAAGAGCCGCCAATCACAACTTGGCATAACATGAAGGCTCATATGAGATCCCGCTTTGTCCCCGCACATTATACGCGTGACCTCTTCAACAACCTTCAAGCGCTTCGTCAAGGGACAAAGACCGTGGAAGAATACTTCCAAGAAATGGAACTCAACTTGATTCGCGCTAACATTGACGAGCGCATGGAGCAAACTATGGCACGCTTCCTTATTAGGTTGAACCACCCAATCAAGCGCATCGTCGAGTTCCAAACATACAACACCATGGTTGAGCTTGTGCACATCGCAACAAAGGCCGAACGTCAAGTGCAAGAGGACATCAAGTACAACAAGCCCAAGACGTACTTCACCTACAAGCAAGCTTCAACCGCTACACCAACAACTTTAAATGGAAGCTCCTTAAGTACCTCCAAGCCTTCCTTAAAGCCCACACTTCCTCAAGGAAAACTGCCCCCAAGTGGCAAACAAGCAAAGAGTGACACACCTTTCAACGGTGAGTGCTACAAGTGTGGAGGAAAAGAACACAAGTCGGCCAAATGTGGAAACAAGAAAGTATTGTTCATCCACGACAATGGCGAAGAAGAGTACTTGAGTGAAGATGAATTTGATGCCCGAGTCAAGGAACCAATGGCAAGGCAACGAGTGGAAGATGACCAAGAACTCCTCATGTGTGAACATGACGCAAGTCCATCGCTTGTCGTCACAAGGATCTTGACCACTCAAGCACAAGAGTATGAAGAACACTGCTGAAATATCTTCCAAACTCGTGCCGGCATCAATGGAAAATCTATCAAGGTGATCATCGATGGTGGGAGTTGCCACAACCTTGCTAGCACCGAGATGTGTGAGAAGCTCAACCTCACCCTCCATCCGCACAAGCACCCCTACCACGTGCAATGGCTAAGTGACCAAGGGTCCGTGAAGATCAAGCATACTGTATCGGGCTCCTTCGCCATTGGCCCTTACAAAGACACTGTGGAGTGCAATGTGGTTCCTATGAAAATTTGTCACATGCTTCTTCGTCGACCATGGCAATTTGACAAGTCTGCTCTACATGATGGTCGCACCAATGTTTACACATTCAAAATGGCTCAACAAAACATGTGTTTTGCAACCAATGACTCCTAGCCAAATAATTGTGGATAATGCAAAGGCTTTAGCGAGGGCGCAAAGCACAACACCTACTTGTGAGAACAACGGTGAGAGAGAGAACCACCTCATAGTGAGTGAGAGCCACAAGCCAAACTCGAGTGGAAAAACTAAGAGTGTTCTCTTTGCCACCAAAAGTGAGATGAGAGAAGTGCAGAAGAACCCATCCATCTTGCACTACATCCTCATTTGCAAGGGCCTAGCGCAAGGAACTAATGAAGTAACCAATGTTCCTCCATCTTTGATGATTGTCTTGCAGGAATTCAAGGATGTGTTTCCCGAAGAGCTCCCACATGGACTACCTCCCCTTCGTGGAATTGAGCATCGCATTGACCTCATCCCCGGCGCACCCCTTCCAAACCGCGCCGCCTATCGCACGAACCCGGAGGAGACGAAGGAGATCGAATGTCAAATCAACCAACTCGTCTCCAAATGTTTGATCCAAGTTAGCACTAGTCCAAGTGCGGTACCCGTGATTCTTGTCCCAAAAATGGATGATACGTTACGGTTATGCATGGACTACCGTCCAATCAATTCTATCACCGTGCGTTATCGACATCCTATACCACGTCTCAATGACATGCTTGATGAGTTATGTGGAGCCACTATTTTTTTGAAAATTGATCTTCGTAGTGGTTACCATCAAATACGCATGGCTGAAGGTGATGAGTGGAAAACCTCCTTCAAGGCCAAACTTGGTCTCTATGAATGGTTGGTTATGCCCGTTGGTTTATCTAATGCCCCATCCACCTTCATGCGACTTATGAATCACATCTTGTGTTCTCTCATTGGAAAAAGTGTTGTTGTCTATTTCGATGATATACTTGTTTATAGCAAGTCACTTGAGGACCATATTACACATGTCAAGGAAGTTTTGCAAATCCTTCGACATGAAAAGCTTTATGCTAATCTTCCCAAGTGTACTTTTACTAAAGACAAGTTGATTTTTCTTGGATTTGTCGTTTCTTCGAAGGGAATTGAAGTTGATGTGTCCAAGGTAAAGGACATACGAGATTAACCCATCCCAACAAATGTGAGTGAACTCCGAAGTTTTCATGGATTGGCTGGTTTCTATCGTCGCTTTGTGAAAGACTTTTCCACCATTGCTTGTCCTCTCAACGAGTTGACAAAAAAGAATGTCACCTTCGTGTGGGGCAAAGCACAACAAAAAGATTTTGATGAACTTAAAAAGAGGCTCACCGAAGCACCTCTCCTTGCGTTACCGGATTTCACAAAAACTTGTGAGATAGAGTGTGATGCTAGTGGTATTGGCATTGGAGGAGTCCTTATGCAAAACAGACGTCCTATAGCCTACCATAGAGAGAAACTTGATGGTGCTCGCCTTAACTATCCGATTTATGACAAAGAGCTTTTTGCCTTAGTTCGTATTCTTCAAGTTTGGCAACACTACCTATGGCCCAAATAATTTATCATACATTCCGACCATGAGTCATTAAAATATCTCAAAGGCCAAGACAACTTGAGTAAGATACACGCTAAGTGCGTTGAGTTCATGGAGTATTTTCCGTACATTGTCAAGTATAAGAAGGGCAAAGATAATGTAGTTATGGACACTTTGTCTCGCAAACACACAAGCCTTCTTACGAGACTTGAAATCAACGTGTTGGGTCTTGAGGAATTAAAATCTTTGTATGCTTCCAACCCATTCTTTGAACCAATTTTCACAAAATGCTCCATTGACAAAGGAGTTGATGATTTCTATTTGCATAAGGTCTTTCTCTTTAAACAAAACAAGCTTTGTATTCCAAAATCGTTGCTCCAACTTTTGCTTCTCCAAGAATCTCATGGTGGAGGCCTCATGGGTCACTTTGGCCGTGACAAGACATTGGACATACTATCCACTCACTACTTCTAGCCCAAGATGAAGCGCGACGTGGAGCGCTACGTTCAACAATGCACGACATGTGTTCAAGCTAAGTCGCAAGCTAACCCTTATGGTCTTTATATGCCATTGCCTATTCCTCATACACCTTGGTCTAACATTAGTATGGATTTCGTGTTAGGATTGCCTAGATCTAAGCATGGCCATGACTCTATATTTGTTGTCGTGGATCATTTCTCAAAAATGGCACACTTCATACCATGCCATAAGACCGACGTTGCTTCACATGTTGCCAATTTGTTTTTCAGGGAAATCGCCTGTCTTCACGGTGTGCCACGAACAATCGTCTCCGACCGCGACGTCAAATTCATGAGCTACTTATGGAAGACCCGCATGGCCAAGCTCAGCGTCAATATCCTCTTCTCATCCGCATCGCATCCCCAAACTGATGGACAAACCGAAGTTTTCAACCGAAGCCTCGGGACTCTACTTCGCGCGTTGATCAAGAAAAACCTCAAGGATTGGGAGGAATGCATCCCACATGCCGAGTTCGCCTACAACCGTGCCAAGAACTCAACAACCAAGATGAGTCCATTCATGATCGTCTATGGTTTCGAACCCCTCATCGCGCTCGACATCCTACCGCTACCTCTATATGAGCACACAAACATGGACGTCGAGAAGCGCGCACAAGCTATGAAGAAGCTTCATGAAGAAACAAGAGCTACTATCGAGCAACAAGTCCTTCACCAAGCTTCAAGGTTAAACAAGGACAAGAAGGAAAAATGATCTTTGAAGAAGGTGATCTTGTGTGGATACACCTAAAAAAGACCGCTTCCCCAAGGAACGCGACTCCAAGCTCAAGCCAAGAGGAGATGGTCCCTTCAAGGTCCTCAAGAGAATCAACAACAACGCCTACATCATCGACATACCGGTGTCCAAGTACCTCGCAAGCAATACGTTCAACGTCAAAGATCTCTCACCCTACCATGGAGATATTCAAGATGACAACCATGAAGAGTCGAGGACGACTCTTTCCCAAGGGGGGAGCTGATGGAGCCCGTCCTACGGACGCTCCTACATCTACACCACCAAGTCCCCCAAGTGGACGGATGACCCGTGCCCGAGCCAAGCTCCTTCAAGCTAAGGTGAATTCTCTCATTGTCTCATGTGAATTCGATACATCCTTGGATGGCTTGCTACTTCATACATACCTTATGCATCATCAGGTATGAACCCCGTGAAGAAATGCCAAGAGAAGGAGCCAAGCCAATGCGAACCGGAGCCCCAGGCCAAACCGGCGCCAGGACCGGCGGACCGGACTCCTCGCCGGAACTTCTGGCGCACGCCCCGACGGACCGGACCCAGGATCAGAATTTCCGGCGCACGCTGGAACCGACCGGCGCACGCCGAAACGCTATTATGTACGCCATTCCGGTGGCCGACCGGAATGACCGGCGCGGACCGGAAATTCCGGCGCCCAATCCGGCGCGGCCGGACTTATCGCCGGAACGCCTCCAGTCTCAAGTCAACTAGGGTTTGATACCCGAGAATATTCCCTATTTCGTCCAGTTTTACCCTTTTATGCCCAAACTACCCCTGTTTTAGTGGCTGGCCTATAGATAGCCCCCACACCCCTTTGTAAGACTTAGGGATGATATTTGGAATTAGTGGAAACCCCTTGTGGATCTATCTAGTTCTTGCTTCATGCTCCTTTGACAAAGGAGCACCAAATATCACAAACCTTGTTGGAGTTTGCATCGTGCCTCCGTGTTGTACAATGCCTAGGCATCAGAGTCCCTTTGCCTAGATGTCAAGATCTCACCGAGTATCCCATCTCGTCGTGCCGGTTCGAGAGAGAAATCCCCGACCGACACTGATCCTAGGGATTGTGCCAGACCGGTAGCCGCTGGAGTGAGCAATTGGCTTGTATCGTGTCTTCGTGGTGTGTGTTTTCATCGTGTTCTTCGTGCGTGAGTTCGCGGTTTCACTCTCTCCCTCATCCCCACACCTCCTCCGCCTTGATTTTAAGGGATTCGTGAAAGATCAGGCCACCCTCGAGGTTAGCCCTCAACAAACTCATTATCAATTGGCATAAATGCCCATGATCTTGAAACCCTAGATCATCCTCATGACCAATGAGCTAGTTCGCTAGAGGTAACTAGAGACACGGTTTTTTTACATACCACATGTGTATTAAAGTTTCGTATTAACACAGTTATAACACAGTATGAAACGTCTTATAAACATATAAGAGATATATCAAACAATATACTTTATTATTTGTCTTTAGGACATATCTCCTTCAGAAAAGGTTTATCCATGGATGGCATACCCGTGGAGCACCTTGATATGGTGCTTCATGGATAATTATCCGTGGCGCATAGCAAAATGGTGCTCCACGTGTATGACCCTATCAGTGGCGCATGGTCAAATTGGTGTGTCACATCTAAGTGGGCCCCAGCGCCGGGGAGGGGGTCGCCCCCATCTATCCATGGCGTGCACCACGCCACGCATAAGTGCGATATCCGTGGCGCACGCTATTTTGATATCCGTTATTTTTTTGGTTTATCTCTTATTTTTTTCCTATTTTGCTTTTTTCAAATTTTTTCATTTGCTTCTTTCTTCCTATTTTTTGTTTCTCACACGCTGAGCATCGAATTCGTTGAATGCGAAACCGTTAACTGCGAGCATGTTGACTGTGCGAGGGTTGGGTACGATATTTTTACGAACATGCTATGTGACACAATCATAGGCTAACCACGTTGAGAATGAAAATATGTCGAGAATCAAAAAAAATTATAGCAAACAAAAATATTTGAATGTTGAGAAGGGCAAACAAAAAAATCAATCATCGAACACGTTGAATGTGAACCCGTTGACTGTGAATGTGTTGACCGCGAGATCGTTTGGACTTTGAGCAGCAAACGCATTGAATGTGAATCTGTTAACACCGAAATTGTTGGCCGCGATACCGTTGGATGCGAAATTATTGGATGCGAACATGCTGCATGCAATCACGATCATATGAGAGACACGTTGCTAATGGAAATACGTCGAAGGTTGAAAAAACATTCATAACAAATAGAAAAGCTTTGAACATTGAGTACAAGCTGAAAGTTTCATATGAAGTAAGACGACGAAGAGTCGAGGGTCGAAAAAAATGTTCGTAAGGTAAAGATTCGAACGCCGAGAAAAAACAGTAGAGGTTCGAACGAAGTGAGATGACGATTAGAAAATGAGACGGATAGTAAAGCTGGATATGAAACTTGGTTTGAGTTTTTTTTCTATAATCATGCTATATTATTTATTTCTTTGTATTAAATCATATGGAAAGTTACCTACATCAAACGTTGTACGAATATTACACGCCGTATGTTGTGAAATTGTTCAATGTGAAACGTTCAATCGTATAGAAATTTGCTTACATTTTTGGCAATAGCGTTACACAAATATTACACATCATTTATTGCGAAACAATTCAACGTGAAACTATTTCTTTAGACTGAAATAGTCAGGCCATTTATCGAATCGTCTTACTTTACACTAGAATAGTCGAGAAGTGTGAACGTTATCAAAATCTAGCGACAAGATACGATGAATAAAAAATGCTCGTAAATAGTTGTGATGATGAAATGTTTCATCGCTCTGTTGGTTAGCATAAAAGTTCGACAGTATTAGCCTACAAGAAATATAAGCCTCTGCACCGTTCGCAGAAAGCAAGAGATAGAATAACTCGAAAAATAGATGTAAGAACAAAATGTTTCATCATTTTGTTGATGAACCCTAAACGGACCGACCGGAGCATTCGAGTAAGTAATCGTGACACCAAAATACAACACATAAATATATTAACAGGTTGTCCACTAACGAATTTGAGTTAAAGTATAAGAAGCAGACATGAAAAACGAGACGGAAATGATACGAACAAAAACAATCGGAATGGATTAAAATCATGCGCAAATAGAGTAAGTTCAGAGAACTATACAGATTCACTTCATTTATCTTCGCCACTTCATTTATCTTCGCCAGTTGGGCAGTTTACAGCAAGAGAGAGCGTAAGTCGAAGTAATTCTTCTTTTGCATGGTAAAATATAAATATCTTGCGGTTTGCGTGATAACATTGATAAGCACGCAACAATGTTAGAACTCAGATCCTTCCACGATCCAAGGACACATCAGCTACTGATACTTGCATTTTGTATCATCATAGGACTAGTTTATATTATTATTGGCATTGATATATCTTTGTTTACGTAAGTTTTAGATAATTTCTGGGACTTTCCTATAAAATCTCTTATTTTGATATTTAATTTTTAGAAGTCAGAAAACCTCATTTTTCGTATTTTGTTATTTCAAGGACTTTCGGGGCACCAATTAACTCAAGGAAAATACAACATAAGTTTTTCAACACAAGAAGGACCATGGGCTTCTGAAGCATGCGACAAGAGCCATGAGGGACAAATGAGGCCTTGTGGCGCGAGCCCACATGCAGGTCGCTCCACAAGGCCCGTTTAGACCTCGAGCGTCACCTCGGCCCCCTCTTTTGATAGATGACATCGTATTGCTGGAAAACCTACGCCATAATTTTCTCATGATTTACAGAGGTAGCTGCGGAGGCAGGAGTCTTCTCCTACCCTGGGAGAGACTAGATGCTGTTGTACTAAGGCATCCGGAGAGGGGGAAATCGAAGCCTTCGTCATCACCACTCCTCATTGGCATATGGTGAGGCATCTCCATCACCATCTACATCATCCCTAGCATCAGCACCATCTCCATCTCGAAGATCCATGTTGTTCCCTTTGCAGTTTGTGATCAGATTGAACCATGGATATTGTTTTAGTGCCTTTTGCATGAATCTTCTTGGTAACTTATCATTATTTTATGGTGAAGTTATAGTTTCATATTGTGTTGTACCCCATATGCCTGTGATCTATATCATGATTCACCGTTGTGGGTAGTTTCCCATGTTCCTGAGGGCATATGATGAATTGGCTATGACTTTCATATAGTAAGCAATGAGTATTTGGTTATGTTTTAATCTTCTATGTGGTTCTATTATGATATTATGCAAACATCGACTGCATAGTACTTCACCTATATGGGCTCATAGGCTGCACCTTAGTGTAATAGAGAGAGTACGGAGGTACAGACTAATAGAAACCGTGTCCTGAGTCTTGAACTTGTAGTAAGGGTTTTTCATATTAGGGACCTTAGAACTTTATGTTGTGGTTGAACTTCATGTCTTAATGAACCCTTTTTTTCTCATGAGAATGGTCTTAGGACCAATCATAAGGGGTATAATTGCTCATGTATATGACCGCACCTATTTTAAGCTCCGTCCAAAGAGAATAAAACTTAACAAGATACTCACGTGTTGCTGTATAATATATATGCCAAGTAAATCCATGCCATCCTTAGGAATCCTTTGTCACAAATAAGAATACAAACTTTTTCTTGTCCTCTTGCTGCATAGAGGATTGGGATTTTTCCGGAAAGATCATTTATTTTACTTGAAATCTACTTTACTTGCAATTTACTTTACATCAATTTACTTTTCTAAACCCAAAACACCACACATTTGCATCTTTTATTTTTTTACCAGGAAAACTTACTAATCAAAACCTTCTGCTCCTCGTGGGTTCGACACCCTTTTCTTATTAAAAGGTACTACAATTGATCCCTGCACTTGGGAGACATCGGCTTTGTATGTTGTTTATGTATCTGGATATTCAGACTCTTGGTGCATGTACACGATTAACATGAGTCCTTTACCCACGTCACGTCCTAGTGATCCATGTTGATTGTACGAGGGCGACATTTTCGTTGAGCATTAGTGGCGAGTCCCTTAACCACGCCACGTCTTTGGCAGCCTCATCGATTGTACGAGAATGACATTTCTATGGAGCATTTAGTCCCATCTCACTAGTTTAGATTGCTTTCGACATGTTTATAAATCGAACTATGCTACCTTATGTATCAGAAAAAGTATCAACCCTTGCACATGCATGTTGTCATATGCAAATAAAGAGTCATATTTCCTTTTTTGGAGCGACGAACATGTGATTGAATGAAATTTTGCCATACATAGTGTCGTCGACATGATAACCTCAACACTATTCACCTATGCATTTTTCTTATCAGCGGGGCTCTATGTTTCGTGCAACATTTTGTTTTGCTGCCGCACCCTAGGTGGTGCAAAGAGAAGTCAAGTTATATTTATTTCTCATTCGTAAAACTTGTTTAAAACAAGTCAAAACCCATTTCAGAGTAGCAGATTCGGTGTTTTTATCAGATAAAAGAATGGTGTCTTATTTATGTTGGAGTCAGATAGCACCTCTAGGACAAATATTAGAGAAACGTAATCAAGTTTTCATTAGTGGCTTAATTAGCATCCTAGTTAAACTATCTACTTCATTATTGAAGAGGTGTGGGGACAAGGGGGCCCTGCATTAGATCCTTGCCAATAATAGAGAAATTACCAATAATGTTGTTAATCCTCACACCTACTGAGTCACCATGAGTGGCGGCTTTAATCCAAGATAGGGTCTTGGCACCAAAACCCCTCTTATATATGAAGCAAATCCAATAGAAATTCCAAACTAACTTTATCAAAGGCTTCATAGTCTAACTTGAGAACTAGCCCTTGAGGTTTGTCTTGCACTATAGAATGGAGGATTTCATGTCTAGTGACAATGCTTTCAGTATGAATCTGCCTTTAATGAAAGCTGATTGGTTAACACATGTAATTACACCCTTTATCAAAGCTAATATGTTAGTGAGAACTTTAGTGAAGATCTTGAAGACAATTAAGGAGGCTAATTGGTCTAAATTTCTTCATGCTACTAGCTTATATTTCTTTAGGGATAAGATCCAAGATAGCAAAATTGAGACTATAGATATCTAGCCTCCCATTGTAAAAATCAAAGAACATGGCCATGTCAGGTCATTTTTAAGCAATCCCCAAAAATGATGGTAGAAATGAAAAGGGAATCCATCTGGTCCAGGGGACTCATCTGACTAAAAATTGAAAACAACTTTTTGACTTCTTTAGTAAAAGGAGCTTCTATGTTCTGGTTCTATTCTAGTGTAATTTTCTCATGGGGAGAGAAAAATCATCAGCTAGAGAACAACCAAAGTTGTCTTTAATTTTGAAAAGATCTTTGTAAAAACTAGTAGCAATATCTAACAAGCTAGAATCATAGATAGGCCCATCATGCCCATCTAGAGAATGTACCAGCATTTTGCTTCTCCTCTAATTAGCTATAGCAAGGAAATATGATGTGTTCCAATCACCTTCTTTAATATATATATATATATATATTGATATTTTCTTAGATTTAACCTCCTCTTTAAGCCTATGCATCTCAGTAAAGATTTCCTTTAATCTAGCTTGCTCTTGTGGAGATAACTCATCTGATTCAGATTTGACATCTAAAGAGTCATCCTCCTCCATGCGATCTTTTTTCCAGATTTCTAAGTTCTCATTTTATATTCCTAATCCAACCTTTTGACCATTTCCTAAACCTTGTAACTTTATATTGCCAAATTTCAATGGTACTAGTACCTCTTGTGGGTAGGCACCAGTTTTTGATGGCCAGTTTGTTAAACTCATCCCTCATTAACAAAAATTTCTCAAATCTATATATGGTTTGTTTGGGGGGGGGGTCAGGAAACTAGATTCCCATAGAATAGGTGTGTGATCATTCCCAAGTCTAGGAAGATCTCTAACTATAGCCAAGAAAATTTGATCAAGTTCAACATTGTAGAAAACTCTATCAGTATTGACATGATTCCTGGTTACTGTACTTGGTGAACTTTTTATTTCTTAATCTAACTTCTAAGAGACTCCAATTCTCAACCAAAACATTAAATTTATCACTTCATCTATGATCTATGACTCCATTACTTTTATCACTCTTAAATTTAACCAAGTTAAAATTCCCACCAAAAATGGTGTGTCCTTGATAGTCTAAAAAATACTATGAAGTTTTGAAATAAAATCCTCCTTTCTTCATAAGAGGATCCATAAACAAATACAACTCTTACTACAATGTCACGAGCCTTCAGCTTAATAATAACATAAACAGAAAAGGACCTAACCTCCTAACTAATAATATCATAGAAGTCAATGCCAACCCCAACCATGATGCCTCTAGTAGATCCAACAACTAGAAGGGATTTTCATTCAAATAATATATTGCCAATAATAGATGTAAATTAACTATCATAGATAGTTCCTTTCTTAGTTTCTTGAAAACCTACCATGTTTACATGAGTCTTATTAAAAATATATAGAAGATCTGAATTTCTACCATGGTTTGAAATGCCTCTAGGGTTCCAAAAACAACAATTCATTTAGAACAAATTTTATTGGGGTGCTTTCCCTTCCTAGTTTTGTTAACAAAAGACCAACCCAAAGCAGCTAGGAAATTCTCATCATACCCCTTATCCTTCATATCAGGGGCATGGTTAATAGGACTAGGTGTAGAATTATCTTTTTCTACAATACCATTATTACAAGAATCAATAGAAACATTGTCATCTAAATGTGGCATAAGCACACAAATAGTGTTAGCCATCCCATTAAGTTTACTAGAAGATAGAACAAACAAATGGTTTTGTTGAGTTATACCTTTTAGTTTAGAAGCAGCAGGGGCAACTTTCTCCAAGTTCGTATTTTACTAATTTCCTGAGCTATTTGTAACATGGTTCTTCCCTCAGAGTTGCTTAATCTTGAGCTTTGTATTTTACCAAAGACTAGCCCCCGCCTAGTGGCATGTGGAGTAGCTTCAGGGGGAGGCACAACTTCCACAGCTTGAGTGAATTCATCTTGATCAATTTCTCTGTTAGGATCTTCATAGAAAAGTTCATAGTCATGAGCCAGCTCCATGTCTTGCAGGAGATTGATACAGGAATCATCATGAGTGTTGTTGTTATTAATCCGGTCCATCACCTTCACCCTAAACATCTCCACATGAGCAATAGAGCTAAGTTTGCTTGCACTGGGGGATTCAAATCTCTGTTGTCTATGTAAACCTGAACAATCTCTTGGACTTGAGAAGAACAAGTCCTAACATTTTCAGCCTTTTGTTTGCTAGCAGGGCACCGGTTCCAGTTTGTTGTCAGGAGTCATACTTGTCCCCATTTCTCTCTTTTCCAGCTGCACCATCAGTGTCCATCCTATCTCCTTCTTTGTTAGTTGCAGCTCCACTCCGATCTTCACTGTGTTCATCTGGATTTGGTGGGTGAACATTATCTAGAACTTATTCCACATTAACAACACTAGAGGACCTTACACAGCAAACCTTATTTGAAACATTACCCCCTCAATCTCAAAGTTTCTTGAGGCAGGTATTCTACTGTAATCCCTACATTTGATTTTGATTCTAACTACCTCATAGAAGCTTTTGAACATACAATACTAGTCAACATCCAACATGATACCAAAAGCACTGACAAATTGCATCAGAGTTGGCCATTGGCACCATGTCTGATTCAGACCTATAACCTACAACCATACTTGATGCAGATCAGCATAGTAGTCTAGAGCTCCACTTCACACATGGACCTTGATGTAGGCCCCTTCTTTTGATAGGCCAAATCTGGGGTACCATGCAATTTCTTCAACTTTCAAATAGGGAGGAAACTTGACAAGGTAGTTCCACTCATCTAACTGCCTTATCTTCCATGGCCAGATGGTTTTGTAAATTTCTGCAAGGCCCTGATAAAGATCGTCTTTGCTAACCTCACATTTGTCTATGTACACCAACCCAATGCTCTTGGGGAAAGAAGAGGTGCTAGAGCCTTGGTAGGGTAGCTCAATATGATAAAATCCTAGGCCAGATGTTGCACTTCCAATAAACTTAGCCATCAGTTGGGCTGCTTTTTAACTAGGCAGCCTTCAACTTCATGTTCAATAGAACTGCATATGAAGCCAAAAAAATGGAACGATACAGCTGGTCTTGTGATGCCCTGGCACACCACAATTATAGTAGATAACTTCACCATATTACTCCACAATCTCAGTAGCATTCAAACCTGAACCAACTGAGGTAGATGAATTAGCAGCTTCTTCCCAGGTCGTTGTAGCAGGCATTGACTTGGCAGAATACTTACTTTTCTCTTGTTGTTTCTGGTTCTTCCCCTGCTAAGAGCTACACTTGTTCCCAGATCTCTGCTACTACTGTTATTGCCGTAGTTGTGGCTACGACTGCTGTGGCGTGTTAATTTGTTGGTGATGCCATGGAGCAGTGCCAGAAGCAGGTGGCCAACTAGGGTATTGTCCTGGAAACGACTGTGGGAGGCAAGGGCCAAAGTGTAGCTGCCATGTGGGGGAAGTTGAAGGGAGGAGAGGGACCATAATATGGCTGCTGGGGGGAAGCATCAGGCTTGGGCGTGGGCTTATTTGTACTTTTATCGTACACCATACACAACCATGGAGCCTGCGACTTGTGCAATATGAATATTTGTCGGGAGGTGAAAAAATATTGTGAACTACTCTCCCATTCCTAGACATAAGATGTTTTGGCAGCTCAAATTGAACTGTCAAAATATCTTATATTTTGGAACAAAGGAAGTACTCCCTTCCGTCCATATTATTGTTCTCAACTTTATCTATCCGAATCTAGATAAAGTTGAGAACAATAATATGGACCGGAGGAAGTAGTAACAATCAAACAAGAATCGAGATCCAGTATTTGATTCTATATTCCAACAGATCTCAGATTATCACATTATGTACAAAACGGTCGGTGAATCTGCTTTGCCGTAAATATCCTAATAAGATATGTTCATGCGTAAAAAATTTATTACACTTGGTGATGTTACCCGCGCCTTTGCATGGGGACAGCATGTTAATTTCTGTGATAAAGAAGCGAGTAAAAAGTTGCACATTTCAGCGTGTCGAACCCTACAACGACTAGAAAAGGCACACATAAAATATCTAAAAATAAATTTCAGATAGTGAGGAATACTGGAGGAGCATAGTATATAGGAGCACACCATCCTGTTGTATGATAGCGTACGTTCCCATGAGAGAAGACCAGAGACCAAGCACATCATCTTGAACGATCGTGTTCAACTTTGTTTCGGTTTAGCGCTTGCAAAGCGACACAATTAGTCAAACTAACGAAACCAAGCATAATGGAACCGGCCGGGAACATCATTAGCATCCGTGTCCATGGAGCAGTCACACGCTCTACCCAGTGTCAAACTAGCTGCTTGTGGCCGAGACGTCTACGAGCACGGCAGCCGCAATAAATACAGACGAGGGTCGGCATGCACGACTACTGGCTAATTGCGTGGTACTGGAGCGCTACTATACTTGTGTTGTTGGTGACAGGTTAATAAGAGGAAGGTGTCATGTTGTTGAGTCGGGGACTCTAGCAAGAAACGTCCCTGTTTCTCGTTAATGACAGAGTACTGCTGAGAACGCTGCGTCGATAGCGCACTTGCTAACAGTACCGAACAGCGATGCTGCTGGCCGGAGGGAGTAGCTACGCTGTGTCGACCTAGCAACGCACGCTTGCTGCTGTGGGACCGTCGTGATCGTGTGAGCGAACCCAGCCAGAAATACAGCGTCTGGCCGATGAAAGAGGGCTCCGATCCGGCCCCGGTTTCATTTGACGAAACGGCCGAACAGAACCCACCAGCTTCGACTCGAGCATCAACAGGAAATTAACATCGCGGCTGCATCACATGCTAAAGGCTCCAGCTAGAACCTTATATTAATGATGAGGGTGTATAGATGTTTTACCGGCATCGTCCAGATGGAAGCTACGCCCACAGAGCTTTCGGCAGGGTCTTTGCAGCGCTCCAGTCTGCTGTTTACCACCCTACGGTCATCCCTCTGTCCAAGTGGACACGGGATAAGATCATTCGCATTGCTAGAAACTTTGTCTGGGCTGGAGACGAGGGGGAGCATGCCGCAAAGGGGAAGGCCTTGGTCAGCTGGACGTCACTCTGCATGCCAAAGGAGCTGGGAGGTCTTGGTATGCCTGACCTACTCCGAACTGGTCGTGCTCTCCGTATGCGGTGGCCTTGGTTTCAATGGACCGACCCTGATCGCACCTGGGTCGGATCGAAGCTTCCTTGCGACCAGGTTGACATGGCCCTCTTCCGGGCTTCCATGAAGATCACTATCGGAAATGGTAACTCCGCATCCTTCTGGCACGACAACTGGTCCGGGTTCGGACACCTCAAGTCTTGGGCGCCCGATCTTTATGTGATTGCCTCTAGAAAAAATAGAACAGTGGCCAAAGAGCTTTCGAGCAGCAACTGGATTCGTTCTGTCTCGAGTCTCAACACGCCTGTACAACTTGCCCAATATCTCAAGGTTTGGGACGTGGTGGTGGGCCTCCAGCTCCCTCAGGAGGACGACGACTCGATCGTTTGGTCCTTAACCGAAGACGGGTCCTACAACGCTACCTCGGCCTACCACGCCCAATTCAACGGCTCCCATCCTAAATTCCTCATGGGGAAATTATGGTATGCTCATGCCGAGCCTAAATGCAAACTCTTTGCATGGCTAGCCATGCACGGAAAGCTTCTCACGGCTGACAACCTTGCTACCAGGGGTTGGGATCATGATCCGATCTGCTCGCTCTGCCGCGGCGCTCCTGAAACAGCGGACCATCTATGCAAAGACTGTCCTTTCACTGTGGCGGTCTGGAACCTCATCCAAGGATGGGACAATGCTGCAGTGGGGCCCCTGGACAACAGTTCCCTTCTATTTCGGAATGGTGGGACAACTTGATTCTCGGTCGGGCTAAGAACAAGAAGCAAAGAATCAACAGCCAATTTCTATACGTCATCTGGAATGCTTGGAAAGAAAGAAATAGGAGGATCTTCACTAGCCGTCGATTAACCTATGTGGAGGTGGCTGATATCGCGAGGGAAGACATCATGCAGCACGCATGCGCTTTTACGGCCTGGGGGCCCGCCATCCTGGCGGAGCCGGATTAGGCTAATTTTGCTCTTTTCTTTAGGGGCTTTTTCGGCATGTTTTCTCCCCTAGTTCAAAAAACATGCATTATTTGTACCTTTGGACTTTGATTTGCCTCGTTCTAAATGAAAAGACAGAGCTCCTGCCGGTTGTTTCAAACAAAAAAATTGCAAACAAACACCCTGCAGATATATTATTTCTGAGCAAAGTTGAAAATGTAGGACCACAAGTTTCCGGGTAGCAACTTCCCAAAAGCACGTTATTGGTGCAGAAAAGGCACAACTTCCCAAAATCATGTTTACCATTTGATGTACTCCCTCTGTCCAGAAATAACTGACTTGAGTTTATCTAAAATCGAATGTATCTATACACTAAAATGTGTTTAGATATATTCGAATCTAGTCAAACCCAGATCAGTTATTTCTAGACGGAGGGAGTAGTACATGTTAGGGAAAAGCCGCCCAAAGAACGTAAAATTGGGATGACTAAAAGATTCTATAGGTATCGAACGCACGCGAAAAGAATAGAATCCATCTGACAGTGTACAAGGAAAACACATCGATTTTAAACGAATGCATCATTATAAGAGAACTACACCATAGGGAAATAGTGAGGTTGTCATAAAACTACAAGGTTTGAGAAAATGTTTTATTTCATCCAAAAATATGTAGGCAAATAGGAAATTTATATAGGATATTAGACCCAAAAAATGAAATGTTATATTCGGGAAAAATCGCTTATCCCGATAGAAAAATATACAAAAACTTATAAAAGAATTCGAATCCTACAAAGTTCTTCAAACAAAAAAAAAGATTCAAAGGTGTCGGTTACCTAATTTACGCAATTTATCATATCAAACAAAATTTCTGAAGTTCTTCAATTATATCACACCATGTATGTGTGCTCGTCCTTTTTGTAATTGGAAGTATGGATAATACTTCAAAAGAACAAAATTGATAGTTGCCAATCCAAAGATTGGTATTGCCATGCTTGTCAAGGACTTTATTTTCCAATAATACAAGATTCGTTGCCGACCGCTTTACCAGTTAAAGAGTGTGTCAAATGCCAATTACACTTCTTTGGATTGGCAAATGCCCCAACAAAACATTCATACAAAATAACCTTTTCAACCCTCAGGCAAATATAACAATTTTGTTTTTAGCACGCCACGATATCCCAAGGACCATTTCCTGCAATGATTTATACTTCCTCCGTCCGGAAATAAGTGATTTGGATTTATCTAGATTCGAATATATCTAGACACGTATTCGAATCTAGATAAATCAAAGTCTGTTATTTCTAGATGGAGGGGTAGCATAAATGTTGCCGTCAAAACATTGTTCATGAAGTGTTATGTAATTCGTCACAAAGGTGTTACTTAACCATACATATCTGGACATGCGCCCTAGCCAGGCGAAGGAGCACGGCTGCGCTGTCAGGTATGGTTAGGTGGACCTGTCAATAGGCTATTCACCACAGTGATCCAACTGTTGAGGTGTCTGGTTCCATTTGGTCTCCGTCTTGTACAAGAATACTATGATTGAGTCTGACCTACCTACCTATATGTGATCCTCAGGTCAACCTTCTCGTGGCCAATTCATATATCCATTAGGAAGGAGGAAAAGATGGATAACATGATAGGATGGATGGGAACGGAAGTGATCACATCAACTGTTAGTGACACTAATGGTTACCGCCCTTGACTCTCGAGTAAAACCCAAGCTCCACTCCGGTTGATGCTTTGGAATTTCTAATGTTCCAACCCTTGGTCGCATCAATTGTTAATGCCAATTGCGCTCTGGAATTTCCAATGTTGCACTTTTCGTGTAATGCTTGATGCTTCTAACACTTCCAATAAAGTTCCTCCAATTTGGCTTGATTGAAAAAGAAAATAATGAGGGGCTCAGAAGGCCTATACTTGCCGATGAACTTTTGCGTAACTTTTTAGTGTTAAGCAGCATGTGTATTTAGTTTATTTATTACCTCCTCCGTTTCAAAATATAAGATGTTTTAGCTTTTATGAAAAAAATGTATCTAGACATATTTTAATGTGTAGATTCGGAGTGAACCACAAACTAAAAGGTGTTTAGATACATCCGTATCCGTTTTACAAAAGCTAAACCATCTTATATTATGAAACGGAGGGAGTATATATACCCATCGTATTACTTCAACAAAGGTCCAGGCAGAAGGTTTGGATTTTGATAATGCAATTGAAGATATGGAACTTGTAACATATCAACACCGTTCCATCATAATCTTATGTAGGACTTCAGTTCAACCTGGTTTTGTTAATCCGTTTTCTGGTCATATTTTTTCTTAGGTTCATTGCGGCTAGCAACATTCCCATGTGAGAGATTGCCATACTGTCCGAGGCTTCACGTGGGAATCAATCAGTCCCATATTATTGGTCGCTTCAATCATAGCAAAACCCCAATGTTGCTCCCGTTACCTACTCCAAAAGGGAAGAAACAAAATAACATGGGGAGCCAGATCAGAAGAATGTGGGTTGTTGACTTGCTAGTTTGAACATTTGCCCCCAGACAAATCTTTGTGAGAATCAGAGAAGGTGCCCATGCCATCAGTGGCCACTGACTATTTGCCAAACCTGCAAGCTGGATTGAGGAGGCTGATGCATCTTACTACAAGCTAATAAAAGGACAGCACATTTCCCATTTTATCTTTCGTCAAATTTAAAAGATGTTAGCTTAAATAGCTTCAGATCATAGGCATGCGACTGAAGCTTGAACCCAATATTTTTTTACAGGTAAAGCATGTCTGATTTAAGGGTTGGATTTATCACACAAATGGAAAAAAAAGCTCAGAACCAGATTAATGTTCAGTACATTTGGAACAAACTAATCTTCAGCACAGCAGGTATGCAACATAGACTATTCAGGTCCATGCTACACCTGTCTCAGCTACCAAAAAAATTGCTTCTATTGTTCCCTGACCTGCAGGCCCAAGATCTATTCGCTTCAACTTCTACCAAGTGTAGCTCCTTTCAGAATTACTCCTCTGTTTCAAAATATAAGACATTTTAACTTTTGTGAAACGAATGTACCTAGACACCTTTTATGTGTAGATTCACTCCAAATCTACACACCAAAAACCATCTAGATACATTCGCTTCACAAAAGCTAAAACATCTTATATTTTGGACCGGAGGGAGTACTAGTTTAAAACGCAATAATATAACCTCTATTTGACATGCCCAATAATACAACCTACCTATACTAAATTAACACCAAATCGTAAAAACTGTGGCATTGCAGAGGCACAGCACATACATCTGGGTTGTATAGTTGGCATGCACAAAGGAAGCCCCAGAATCTGCAGCCTTGGTTGAAAACATCAATTCACCAAATTGGCCAGACTGGACTCCTGGCAGCTGTGATGCTGGCAGGTATTGCATACTACATAAAGGTCTAGCATATCTTAACAGTTCAATAAATAAAGCTGTGGTCACACATTTCCCTTCCTTTTCTATGACAGGTCTAGCATAGTATTTCCGTTTGGGCTGGCTGATGTGTATGGCATCTGCATGCTACGCTTGCCACGGAGGCAAATAGTTAGACTGAACGTCGCATTCCGGTGTAGGAAGCAAAGTTTGATCTATCTAAGAAACTAGCATCAACAATTATAATAAACTCTTGCCCGACTCCAGCTTATATTTTGTAATACAGTTATTCACTAGTGTGTAACCTGCAATCAACGCAAATGGTTCAGAGATGGATTTGGGAAATCCTGGGCTTCATTTTCCACAGGAAATAAACTCTTCTGCTGTCCAGATTTGTTGCAAACAGAAGAAAAATAAGGTACGAAAACGAAAGAACAAACTAGTAGTTAGAGAA
The DNA here is from genome assembly GCA_910589775.1 of Avena eriantha. NCBI lineage: Eukaryota > Viridiplantae > Streptophyta > Magnoliopsida > Poales > Poaceae > Avena > Avena eriantha. The sequence continues at coordinate 226,807,726 of OU342743.1, read as the reverse complement.
ATCCTGAAAGCCAATCAGTTTTGAGAGCGTACAGGACATCCTTTTCTTCTTCCAGGTCGAAAGGCCACCAGCCTCATCACAAGTCACCATCACCACTACGGATGAGCAAGACAAACAGAAGCCTGGCAGATGCCGACAAATCATGTTTTGCACTGCCATACGGAGATTGATGCACGTACAATGGAGTTGGTACAGTACAGCCATTGAGGGGAAAAGCCCGAAGAAGCCACCGACACTGTCAGTAGAGTGTAGCCATCAGTGAAGCTGAAGAAGTAACCATTGCCTTGTGAATTAAGCATAAGAAAGCTGAAGAAGAACCTTTCTTCCTCTCTGGGAATTGTTCTCCACATCATTTCAAGGGCATTCCCACATGTGAGCATTTTTATTATTTCATTAGTGTCCTATTCGGTCAGCAGTGCTACTCGTGGTTCTCAGATCAGTGACAATTAACTGTGAGGTATAGTTCTTGGTGCTGACAGAATCCTAAGCGCTGAGACGATGATAATCTTATTCCTTTCATCTGAGACTTGATCAATGTGAGGGAACATAGTGTCGCAGGCATCACACACTTGTGCTTCATTCACCACCAAAGATCAGACAAGCCTGCTGACAACCAAATGAATGTCATCAACGGTAATGATACTTTGGTAGTTTTTCTAAAATGAGGAGCATACTTATGTAAATGAAAGGGTCTATATAAGGAACCTTCCAAATTCCAATCATATTCCCAGTAAGAAAAAGGCAAATAAACAGCACTATGTCATATGAACATGATATGGGAACAAAACAATGCAAAATATCTTCAAAAAAATATTGATACGTAAGTACAATGGAAAGGCTGGTAGCTCAAACTTCAGAGTACTCACAAGTCATAGGACGAGGATGAGAGTATATTCTTAAAAAGAAGCACTGAAAGATTAAGGTTTATTCGATTCGCGAAATGACTAACAAGGTCAAATCTGCCACACTATTTTAACCCTGGTCAATACGGTGACACCCTCTGCGCAACCACCACCCAGCTATCACCCAGTTTCCACAAAGTAAATAGACTCAGCACAACAAATACATAAGACTTCTATTATAGGCACATGGAAATAAAGTTTTTTCTATAAATTGCACATGCCTAAAGATTTTCACGCACAGATAACAAGCATATATTGCAATATTGCCTCATGGTTTAGCACCATGGTGGAGAAACATACAAGTAGCACACAAGCTGCTGACACACAGAGTGCGTGAATTATTCACGTAGTAAAGTCAAGATCAGGCAGATCGGAAAGCAGAGATAATCCAACAAATACATGTAATATGGTGATAAGAGTGTCAAACCTGATTCTATGACTGTGATGAAGGATCAAGTACATGCCCCATGAAGATAACTGTAGAAGAGATCTCCTCGCGAACAACAAAGAAGAAAGGGTGGTCAGCAGTGAAGTGCTCCCTTGGTAAAGGCTTTCCTATGCTCTTTTTCATAGAGTTCTCTTCAATCTCATCATCATTCACCTCCAAAATCACTTTATGAATTACATCAGATAGAAACAAAGGTTCCCTCGAGTCATCTTCCTTTACCATATCTTTGAAATCTGCATCACGGCGGAATGGTAATTCAAGAGACATGTCTTTCAGAAAATCCTTCATGTCGATCTGAAAAGATATCGTGAATTTGGGCACCCCAATACCAACATGGCGCTTCTCTGTTGGTAAATGTTGTTCTAAGAAAGTTGGTTCAGAGAAAATTTTCTTGGTTAATTCAAACAGGCCATCATGAGCATCTGGGAGAAAAATGTACATGGAGAACTTCCGTTCATTCTTTCCTTGCTTGTAAGGAAGCTTAATAACTTTGAACCCATCATGCACAGCAAATAGACGTGTTCTGTCATACTCTACAAAAGGCACCAGGACAGGTGTTCCATCAAGACAGTAGAACTTTTGTTCAGCAGTCTTCCCAATATCAGTCTTATCCAGCCATCTGCCTCTAAAATACACTGCACTCCCAAGTACAAGTCCTGTATTCCGGTCAATTATTCCATCTGGAAGGAGTGAGGTAATGGTTTGTTTCGTGGACTTGTTGACCCATGAGTTAATTTGCTCAGCAGCATCTTCTGGCTTCAAACATCAAGAAAATATTTCCATTAATATCGAAATTAAGAAACACAAAGCATCTCAAGTACGCTTACACCACAAGATTAATACATTACCAAGTTATTTTTTCTACAAAAAGATTAGTATCTTACAGTTCAAATTTAAAATATTTAAGAAAAGAGCTCTTTTATAAGGATCTTACCATAACGACCCAGCATTACTTTCATGAGATAGTATCTGCTGGAATCCGATTTTAACGAAAACTCCCTGGAAACAATGTTTTAAAATTTTCAAAAAACTTTAAGAATATGGCACGTTAGAAAGTTGATGATATTCTATAAACATGTGAAATTTGAAGTCAAACTCATATTCACTCGGGAGATAAGAAAAAAATGCAGAAACATGATGTTATACTGTGTGCCATTATTCATTACTGATTTGGGGTTTTTCATACCTTCCAAATGAATTTGATTTAAAACTTGAAATTACATTTTGGTACCAACACACTGTATTTTTTCAGAAGTTTTAGAAACTTTGGAACATAGTTTTTACTTGGTTTCCACTGGATATTTTCTCTAACTTCCATGATGAAATACTGGTATGACAGGTGTACCTGCCAAGTTCTCTGATGCAATTAACATTTTTTACTAGACGAAAGTCCATACCAAAATAGTCCATACCAAGACAGAAAAGCAGAAAGCACCAGCATACATGGAGGAATCCGATTACCTAAACTAATCAGATGATACATGGAAAAAAGGCTTATTCCTTTCAAACAAGCATGTTCAAAGATTCATCGACAAGAAATTGAAACGTTTAGCATTTCCCCTGCAGCATTAGCGGTAACTCATGGCGCAAGCATATCGCGCCCTGTAATTACAATCACCAGGGTTCTTGCAAGAAAGGAGCCATAGGACATACCATGTTCTTGAAATCGGCCGTCTTGGCCGCTGAGCCATACAGGCCACCCGCACCCTCCACAAACTCCGGCGAGAGCGTCCTCGACGCGTCGGCCCACAGGCCAGAGGCGAACGCGACCCGTGGTCCGCCAGATTTCGCCCGGTCCTTGAGCACGCGCTTGACCACACGCGATGCCACGTTGGCGGCGTCGGCCGCCGCGCCCTTGCCTCCGCCGCCGCAGCCCAGCGTGCCGAGCATCTGCCTCCGCGTCGCACCCTGCGCGCCGGAGGCCGCGAGGGCGAGCGCGGCGTGGACTCCGACAGGGGACACGGCAGCGTTTCCGGTGCCGGCCGAGGCTAGGACGCGGCCGGCGAGGGGCAGGCAGAACGCGCGTTGTGCTGCGTCCAGGGCCTCCTCCCATGGCCTCGTCGGCATCGGCGGCGGCGTATCGGGAGCCTGAGAATCGGCGACCGGCGTGGGGGACGACGACGAAGGGGTTGGTTTCGGGGCTGCGCTCCGCCTGTGTGGTGGTTTTGGGGCGGCGCTCCGGCGGAGCACTCGCGGGAGGGAGGAGAAGTGCCGCATTTTGGGATGGAACGAAGGAAGACTCTGTCGCCGTCGACCTCGTGTCAGGGTTTAGTTAGGGTTCAACGACGCCGATTGGATTTGCGGCCCAAGTAAACATAGGCCGCCTTCTCTGAACCAATGTAGGCCAATTTGGGCATGGCCTGAGGTATGGTGATAAAGATTCTGGCCCAGTAACATAAAGAAACAATTATATATTTACTTTACTAAACAAAAAAGAGCAGTGGATTTCACTTTAAGGGCCTCCACTTTTCGAGCCTACGCTCTAAGGGGTTGAATTTGCTTATAATCAGAGCGGCTCACCAAACTTGGTGAGCCACTTGTCGGGAGGGTCATTTCGAGTCAAACTCATCCCACGTCGGTCCGGATTCAAATTGGTTGCGAAGTGCCCCATGAAGGAGACGGTTGGGTCCTGACTATCAATACCCGTCAGTTATGCGAGCACCAACTAGGCAAGACGCGTGGAAAATTGATCAAAAGGATAGGATCGGTGCGGTGTCCAAATTCACAAATACACTCCCAGCGACGGCGAAATCCTCGACCCAGCTCGTGTCCGTGGGAGCCAGGAGGGGGCACATTGCCTTCCACCACCGACTTGCCATGCCCCACTCGCGAATCCCGCCCGCTATCCTGATGCTGCATGGTGTGCCTACCGGCGCGAGGAGCTAGTCCGACGTCGCCTAATGAGCTGAGCAGCACGGAGCATGGAAGGGCCTTCTACTCAGGAATTTGTTGTTACCGAGATCAGCCATGGGTGAGCTCGTCGTCTCTTTTCTTTTTCCACAAACAATAACTCCCAGCTGGCAGTAGTGTGATAGATCGAATCGAGGATAGTTTGTTGGTCGATCGCAGACAGACAGTTCTTTTTCCCCTGAATTTCTGTCTAGTAGGGTTCTTACAGAGGACTCATTCATCATCCATGTACAAGTTGACAACGACATTCAGAAATTAAAAGGTTAGGGTGTGCATAGGATCTTGTGTACAAGTTGCCAGCTAACTATAGAACAGGCTCAAGCTAGCACTCTCTCTGGTCCGGTTGATGCTCTAGGTAAGCACACTCCAATTGGCTCCGGGCAGACTGCAGTATTATTCTATCCAAAAAAGGAGGAGGTAAGGATAGAATTACCAGTGACGGCCAATCGCTTGATATTCTTATTGCGAATAAATACCTTCGGATGTTGTTCATGCTATCCCAAATAAAATTGTGTGTCCTAGTGGGGATGTCGCTATTGTTTTCGTACGTCCAGGTTCTTTAGCGAAGACTGCCGTTGCCCTGATTCTTTTGTGCAAGTTGCTGCTACCAGTCACGTATCTGGTGTTGTTGACGTAGATACGAGGGGTCAACGCCTTGATATCCTAGCTTCTGTTATTGCTACCAGTCTCCTTGTTGATGTTGTTGACACAATAGTGGGAGTCAGTAGCCCTGATCTTCCAGCTTTTGTTGTAGCTACTGCTACCATCATTCTAGTGATGTTGTAGCCGCCAATCCTCGTTGACGCATTGGTCTTGTAGTTTCTATTATAGGTGTTGTTGCTGGTCGACCTCGCCCTACTAGTACAACTGATAATGCCAGAGATGTTGCTGACTCTCTCTTGTCACCTTGTCAAGTTGTTCATGCTACTAAAATTTGTTGTTGACTCTCTTCTACCGCCTCGTCCAACTTCTCGTGCTACTGAAGTTAACCCTGGTGATGGTGTTGATGGAGTTATTGAACCTTATGATGGTCATGTTAATGCTGAGGAACCCGATGATGGTGAGGTCGGTATCCATAGGTACAATACAATTCTTCAATATGGCACCATACACCTTTTCAATAGTTAAGATATAGTAATTGGCTGGGTTGATCCTAATGCGGTACAATTAGCTGACATCCTCGCACTGGTACATGTGAAGGTATTATGGGGCCCCTCCCAGCATGGACAATTGGTGTGGTATATCTTTAAGGATCAATCGAGTGTCCTGCGGAACACCACCAGTTACTTAACCATTATGTTTAAGAAATTGAAATCCCGAAAGTAAATGTACCTTCAACTAAAGGTTATTACCAAACTTGGAGAAGATATTTGGGATGGCTCTACCGGCACTGATGAATTTCTAGGTGAACTGATTAGACAAGTTGGTAAGAGGAACACAACCCCGAAGAAAAGGGACACCAAAAGAGATGGCACCCCAAGAAAGCACGATACAAAGAAAGAGTACCCTAATAAAAAGCACCCCCTCCAAGGAGTCTGATACCACCCCAACTAAGAGAGGCACATAGAAGGTCTCCAACACAAAGGAGACCAAGACAACCCCTAGCAGAACCACACCGAAGGGAACACACCTAGGAGGCCAGGGAAAAAAGATAGAACCAAGAAGAGTATACCCAGGAGGTCAAGCGTAAAGAGTTGAAACACCAAATTAGTAGTAGACATATAAGAAACTGAGGGAGAAGGCCATGAAGGTGAAGATGATTTCCATAGGTGTATTGCTGATGAAGATGAAGAACAATTGGTAGCGTAGGAACATGGGATACGTTACAATGACACACTTTGTGCCATGGTAGCAACAGTAGCAGCAGAGCGTCTTCGAGAAAATTCCCTCTAGAGGAGCTCATCTAGAGCATTGTTCCCATCAACGAAGATGGTGGTGATGGTCTATTCCAACCCATGTCAGAAGATTATATGTGTGAACTACTAGGCGGTGGTGCTGGTCCTAAAGATTCAATCCCCCTTCATTGATATGTAGAAGAACCACGTGAAGAGGAGCAAGATCCTGGTGAAACTGGGGAAATACTAATGGCCGAGGCATCCATTGAAGTTGATGATGAGGATCAGAGGGGACATGTGATAAAACATGATTCTAAGAACCCTATCATATAGGTGGGCACAATATTCAGCAACATGCTGAATTTAGGGCCTCATTTCAGTAGTTTTGTATAAAGGGGGGTTTGATGTTGACACGAAGAAGAACACTACCTCGAGGTTTGAGGCCGTTTGCAAATTGAAGTGTTCCAATGGTGCGAATATACCTTGCCCGTGGAAGATAGTAGCAAGAGTCATCCCGACTACATAGGCTATTACGGTAATGAAATATAGCAAAAATAACAATTTGAACTGCATTTTCTCCTTCAATCCTTAACTATATTTGTGGTGCTTCGCATGTTTCTGACAACATTTGAGCCTCGTTAATACTTTAAATGAATGTTTGTTGCAGGTCAATAAAATGGGCCCTGCCCATGAGTGTCCTATAGGAAGCATGCTTAAATCATCAATGGCTACTAAAGGGTGGGTGGGGAGAAATGCTATGAACATGCTGAAGGAAAACCCAAAGTTGTCTGCGAAGGCGATTCAGGATAAACTTGTTGTTGATTACCATATGGTCATGCCATATCATGTAGCTTGGAAAGGCAAAGATAGGGCTTTGAAACTCCAACATGGGAACTAGGATAATAGTTTCAGGATGTTGTACAAACTTCAAGGTCGAGGTAAAATCAAGGTGCCGAGGAAGCTTTGTGGAGGTTGACCCTAAATAAGATAATGGGGATATATATTTCAACAGATTTTTATGGTGCTTAAACCTTGTCTACAGGGATTCCAGGATGGTTGTAGGCCATATTTGAGTGTAGATGCTGAATCTCGGAGGGAGACTTGGCTTGAACCTTTGAGGCCAAAAGACAGCGCACAGCTCCTTGGTGTATGTGGGAAAGTCTCTTGTCGTCATGAACTTGGTGGTAGTGATGTCTTGGTGCTTGCATAGACACTTGGCTTCCACGTTTGCACCCTCTAGAGGCTGATGCGTGACTCCACCACTGAATGAGCTGGTGCTAGTGTTGGCCCTTTATGAAGGCGTGGCTGGATGACGAGTTGGTAGGCCTTGTAGCCCCCGAGCCCTTTGATTGTAGCTCGACGAGGGGCGTTGTGCGCGATCTGGGCTGTCTGCGCTACTAGTGCCTGTGGAGGCGGCTCAGAGCACGGGTTTGCTGGCGCGACGGCGGCGTCGACAAGCTCGGTGACGTGTTGTAGTCATGCCTCATACTTAGCCACATCAGGACGGTGCCGCAGCAGCTCCTGTGCTGCGCGTAGCGCGGACCCTAGCGGAGGCTTGTTGTTGCTAGCAGCTCTGAGGCCAAACATGGTGCACGTGCAGGTGCATGGATATTTGGTGCGGGTGGGATGGTGCACCTCGTCAATCCCATTCCCATTGTCCTGAGGAAGACTATCACTGGTGTAGCCGGTGTTGCCGTCGGGGGTTTGCTCTACTGGGCTAGCGGTGAGGGCAGCCTAGCAACGAGCGTGCTCCTCGCGACTCAACCCAGCCATGTCGGTGAAGGAGTAGGAGATGAGCCTCAACCTCCTACCTGGTGCGCCAAATGTCAAAGATTGTCCCTGCAGGGTATCTCTAGATGTAGGATGGAGTCGAACACTAGGGGCTGAACAGGATCTCCATGAACCACCTGCAAGATTGATGAGGAAATTGCGGGAAAAGCACAACAAAGGGATACCGAGAATTTACCCAGGTATAGTCCATCGTGCGGTGTAAAACCCTACTCCTGCTTGTCTAGATTGCTTGCATTGATTGGCGAGGTTTACAGTACAAGGTGCTGATCAGACAATCAGATCTAGGGTTCCTAGCTAGAAGAAAGCTAGGGTTTCCAGAGGTGGGATAAGGTCGGATCTCCTCTAAGGTGTTACCTTGCCCCCTTATATAGGCGCTCCGGTCCTCTTCCCGCACTCTAGCGGGAAGATAGGCTACATTGGTGCCCTCCTGTGGACACTGTCCACCGCCGGACGTAGTAGGCATCTAATCTTATGTGCCTTTGTCCCATACCAGAGAGAGAGAGAGAGAGGAAAGGGGTCCCCGCTAGATATAGGTCTTGTCGGCCACTCTTGGCTGGGAGAAGGGGAAGATTCCTTCCTTGTAGGAGAGGCATAACAGTGCCACCTCTTTGGTACTAGTGCTAGGGCGCTGATGCACAAGTGTGCTTCGTGAGCCGCCCTAGCGGGATACGCTCTCTCCTAACGAGCTCTCTGTGGAGGCGCCTCCTCGAGCAAGTATCTCGTGGAGGATTCTGGCTGAGTCCCCGGCGTGATTCCTCCTGAAGCAGGCGACCCGTTGAGATGGGACCGGTAGTAGGTGGGTCATGGTACCCTAGTGTCCACTGGTCCAACAACCATACCCTCAACCGCTCTCCCCCCTTCTCCATTGTTACCCATACTCTGTTAGGCGGTAATGCCCGAATAAAGAGTCAAGGCTCTGATACTAATTTTTGTTCGAGAGTACACGAAAGCGTACATTAATTTTATAGAAGGCAGAATATATGTAACAAGAAGGGTTTCCAAGGTGCGCACACCCGAACCCAAGAACTCCATAGAAAAAGACAAGGACTACTCTCTCTCCCTAGGTCTATCTTCTACTCCACTACGGTTCCGCCTCAAGGCTACCCTCAGCAAGCTCATCTCCTCGAGGATGAGATCAGTGAGGCGTCTAGTTCCAAGCTACTTATGTGGGTTATTAAAAACCGAGGCATTTCTATTTTTCCACAGAGCATATCGAGCGGTACAAACAAGACCATCAAACCATCTTTTCTCCTCAGCTCCGAACCTCTTCTCTGCTCTAACCACCAATCTTTGATGTTATCCGTTGGTGTAGGCCCTCGTAGTGGTATGCTGATGCGAGCGCCGGAAAACTTCCTGACAGTTGTCATTGGAGCTTCGCCCTGCACCTTAACGGTTGAGACTCTAAGTGGAGAGTAATGTAGTAAATGGAAGTCTTCCCCACGAGGGAATCTCAAGGGTTTAAATATCGTACTCTTGGGGAGCTGTGTGTAAGAGAATGATCCTCTTTGTTCTTCGTCAAGCAACCTACAAAATAGTTGTAGATTGTTTTATACCCTCAACCTCACCAAGTGGTTGTTAAGCACAAGGTGTATGTAAGCAAAACTGAAATAAAATACAATAAAAGTAAAATACAATGCAATAGTAAAGTAAATATGCAATGGTGGTAAAGGCAATGGAATATGATGTTTTGGGGTTTTGGTTGGTGTTTGCAAGTATGAGAAATGTTTTTGTATTTTCGGATTTAATTAGTACTGAAAATAAAAAGTGATGTAGGTATGTTGGTAGTGTTTTCTTATGGTTTAAAATGGACCGGGGTTCGTCTTGCTTATGCACTCTCTCTTTGAGTTGTGGTGGACACGTGACACTCTAGTTGACATAATATTGGTGCAACATGTTAAAGTATGGATAGCAATTCATATGGGCATCACGTCCTAACATAGATATGTTATTTCTAACAATTCACTTGTACTCCACTAGAAAGGGGGGTCTCCAAGCAATCTAGTATTAGGAACAATTCAGAAGTATAGCATTAAGCTCTATGACATTTTGAAGTTAAAAATAAGAACATACTTGATCTAGTCTAAGCATGGCATTTTCTTTATCCCTAGTGAGGCAACTAAGTAAGGTAAACACCCAAGTGATTCGCAAGTTTTACTGTCCTACCTGCAAGATCACCCCCTTGCTCCAACTAATGCACATGTTCCCCCCCACACGCTCCCATATACAAGTTTGATCAAAAAAGTAAACAAGAGCTGGGTACATAATATGCATCTATTCATATACTTCCAATACTAAGCAATTGCAATCTCAAATATCAACAATATAAAGATCCACCACATAGGTAATACAAATATGACCATAATCATGTTATGTAGCTCATACAGTTCTAATACAATCGAGATCATGAGAGAGAGATACAATAGCTACTGCCACAAACCCATAGTTCAGGGGTGGTTTACTCCCCTTCATCATGGTGAAGGTGCTAGAGTCATTGGAGGAGGTGGAGATCACACCGGCAGGGCCCTGCCGGAGTTTTCCCCCTTCAATCTTCTGCCTCCTGTATATATCATGTATAAGTGACAAATAGTTAAAGGTAGTTCATTGTAAAGTGTTACATTGATACTAGTTTTTTCACAAGATACAAATTAAATTTATCCCAATTTAGACTATGGGTAGCACAATATAATGGAAAGGATGTTCCATGATGGATTTGGATGAGTTCCAAAGTTGAGATATTGTGACGGATACTACAACAAAAGGCTAAGTATATAAACTGCTATAGTAGCAGCAAAGGAGGGCATTTGTGTTAAGTAGTTTATCAAACTAGGTGTGGTTCAAAGTGGGCTAATACTATGAAGATATATTGTGTGACAATAATATCAACATATTTTGAGTCGAAGGAACTAAAGGTCTCACTAAAGGACAAAATTATACAATGCCATCTCATTGGAGAATGAGTAATGCGTAGAGACGCAAGGACATGCAAATACACACGGACCTGGAAGTGTCAGATCCGAAGATCATGTTTACCACTAGCAATAGTGTCTATACAACACCAGAAAGCCATAGGTGTTGAATGCACAAGTTTTTTAACTAGATTATTGACTCTAGTGCAAGTGGGAGACTGTTGGAGATATGCCCAAGAGGCAATAATAAAGTGGTTATTATTATATCTTTATGTTTATGATAAATGTTTACATCCCATGCTATAATTATATTATTAGGAAACACTAATACATGTGTGTTTTGTAAACATAAAAGAGTCCCTAGTAAGCCTCTTGTTGAACTAGCTTGTTGATTAATTGATGATCATGGTTTCCTGATCATGGACATTGGATGTGATTAATAACAAGGTTATATCATTAGGAGAATGATGTAATGGACACACACCAATAGTAAGCGTAGCATAAAGATCAAGTCATTAAGTTCGTATTGCTATAAGCTTTGAAATGCATAGTAACCTAATCCTTCGACCATGAGGTTATGTTAATCACCATCACCGGATGGATACTTTGATGACATCAAACACCGCTTCGTAACTGGGTGGTCATAAAGGTGTCATTAGGTATTCTGAAAGTATGTGTTGAAGCGCATGAACCAAGATTGGGATTTGTCCATCCATATGACGGATAGATATGCTCTGGGCCCTCTCGGTGGAATGTCGTCTAGTTAGCTTGCAAGCATGTGACTAGGTCACAAGGGATGACATATCACGGAACAAGTAAAGAGTACTTATTAGTAACGAGGTAGAACTGGGTATGGAGATGCCAACGATCAAACCTCGGATAAGTATAGTATCGTGAGACAAAGGGAATTAGTTTTCGTATGTAAGTGGTTCAATCGATCGCGAAGTCATCGTTGAGTATGTGGGAGCCATTATGGATCTCCAGGTCCCGCTGATGGTTATTGATAGGAGATGTGTCTCTATCATGTCTACATATTCACGAACCGTAGGGTGACACACTTAAGGTTCGAAGTTGTTTTAAGTAGATATGGAATATGCATTGGAGACCGAATGTTGTTCGGAGTCTCGGAATGGATCCGGGACATCACGAGGAGATCCGGAATGGTCCGGAGAATAAGATTCATATATTGGGGATCATTTTCTAAGTTAGGAAATATTCCGGAGTGTTTGTATGGAGATTCTAGAAGGTTTCGGAATGTTCCGGAAGGTTCTAGAAGATATCTTGGAGTTTGCTTGAAAATCATGATAGGGATCAAGGAGTCCTGGTGGGTCAAGACACGGATTCGTGGGGGAGGAGGACTCCTCCCCCCTCCCCAAATTCGTTGGTCATAGAGGAGGGGAGTCCTACAAGGACTCCCCCTCCCCAGGCGCGCCTCCTCCCCTTAAATAGAAGGGCAGGGGCGCCCCCTCCAACCCCTCTCTCACAACTCCCAATCTCTGCCGCCTCTCTCCTCCACCTTTCTTCTGCACAGGCATAGGCGAAGCCCTGCAGAATTCTCTACTCCACCACCACCACCACGCCATCGTGCTGCTGGGATTCCGTGGAGAAGATCTACTACCTCCGCTGCTCGCTGGAACGGGGAGAGGAAGGTCTGCTTCGACTCCGCACGTGTGACCGACTGCGGAAGCGCTGCCGAAACGCGACGCCGGAAGGATCGTCCACACGATCTTGAGATCGGCAAGTGATCGACTACATCAACCACGAACTGCGGAAGCGCTGCCAGAACGCGACGCCGGAAGGATCGTCCACACGATCTTGAGATCGGCAAGTGATCGACTACATCAACCACGAGATCTAATGTCGTTAACGCTTTCGGATCTACGAGGGTTAGTTCCTATCTATCTCGTTGCTCATGTCTAATAGATTAGATCTTGGCTTTTATCTAGATTAGATCTGGGTTTTGTTCGTTCTTGCGGTAGAATTTTTTTGTTTTCCATGCTACGAACCCATCAGTGGTATCAGAGCCGTATCTATGCGTAGATCTATTGCACGAGTAGAACACAATGATGTTGTGGGCGTTGATGCTTTTGTTGTCGGTGTCTTAGCATGTACTTTGCATCTTGCGGCATGGTGGGATGAAGCGGCTCGGGCTAACATTACGTGTCATCGCACATGAGACTTGCTCCACGCTTGACGTGCAACTTGCTTTGCACAAGTGGCTTTGCGGGTGTCTGTCTCTCCCACCATAGTTAAGATTCAATTTACAATGAGCATCTTGACAACACTTGTATCAACGTTGTGGTCCTTGTTCGTAGGTAAGATCGGTCTTATGCGAAAGCCCCAAACCACGTAAAACATGCAAAGAAAATTAGAGGCGTCTAACTTGTTTTTGCAGGGGTTTTGTGATGTGATATGGCCATCATGTGATTATGATTATATTTGATGTATGCAATGATCCTTGTTGTAATATGGCAACCGGCAGGAGCCTAATGGTTGTCTTTTAATTCTGTTAAGACCTGTGTGTCTATTCATCTTGTAATAGCTTTATTCCAAGTAGTTGTAATAGTTACTAGTGATGATGGACAACCATGAAGCGGCGCCACGGACCTTGACGCAATGCTGGTGATGATGGAGATCTTGTCCATGCTTTGGAGATGGAGATCAAAGGCACAAGAAGAAAGGCCACATCATATCACATATTATGAATTGCCTGTGATGTTAATCCTTTATGCATCTTGTATTGCTTAGATCGCGACGGTAGCATTATAAGATGATCCCTCTCACTAAATATCAAGTAATAAAGTGTTCGTCCTTAGTTGGCACCATTGCTAAGACTCGTCGTTTCGAAGCATCTCGTGATGATCGGGTGTGATAGACTCTACGTGTGCATACAACGGGTGCAAGCCAGATTTGCACATGTAGAAACTAAGGTTAACCTTGACGAGCCTAGCATGTACAGACATGGTCTCGGAACACGGAATACCGAAAGGTAAAGCATGAGTCATATGGATGATATGATGAAAATGTTGATTGTTCGCCTTTAAAGCTACATCATCTCACGTGGTGATCGGACTTGGTGTAGTAGATTTGGTTCGTGTAATCACTAAAACAACTCGAGGGATATTGTTTTGAGTGGGAGTTCGTTTGTAATTTGGATTAGTCGAACTCAATTTATCATAAACACAATCAAAGTGAATTTGCATAGTTTGTTGTAGTCATTGGCATCCGTTCACCACCTTACGCTTAGTTATAGTTGAGATAGTAGAACTATAGAAATTCTGGATATTTACTTTACGAACTGGTTATCGTATTGTTTTGAATGTCAATTTAAAGTTTATAAGTCCTATTGCAAACTTTCAGCAAACTCTATTTACTCCATGAAGTTTAATAAGTAGTATTAAATCAAGAGTAAGAATTCCAATGTTAGTATCTAAAGTATCATGTTTGCCTCCATGATTCTTGATACTCAAAAGATTGTTTTTAATATCAAGTTTATCTAAGAGCTGAAAGCAATGTTTCAGAAACCATCATATGTGAAAGGTATTCCGATATCTAAAACAATGTGTTGGTTACAACATGATAGAGTATACGTCCTCATATTTGATGAGAATTTGTGAAGGTTGGAGACGCTAGTCGTCCTAATCCTCCAAAAGGTTTTGAAAAAGAAACATTATACTCGTAATTCACCTTTATAAGCTATAGCAGCTTGATCATGAAAGATGACATGATAAGGATGAATAGAAGATGTAAGTAAAATGTTTACTACACTAATAGATTACTAAAGAATGGATTTTTGAAAGAATGCCAAACATTTGATGAAGGTGATCCACTTCAAAGTGCAAGTCCAAAGGTATTGGTATTTGACTATACACACTTTGTACTATGTGTCATGTGAATGACACCACTATTGATGTTGATAGATTCTTTTAAAAGAAAAGGAATTGCTGAAAGAGAATCTATAAAATATTTGGCAGAAAATAAAAGGTTGGAGATGTCCAACTTAGGCATATAGAAGATATACATGTTATGGTTGTATTCCTTGCTTGTTAAACAATGTGGTTCTCCGGTATTGGATACCGAATTGGTTGGTATGAAGTGTCATACAGGACAACACAATTCATGAACTGCAATGGCCTAAGTAACTAGCAAGAGAAAATGTGATGATGTTCATCGAAAACAAACAAAGGGTTGTTGTGTTGCTCGTTAACATCAAAGCTTGCCTTCAAGATTTGTTTCAACAATTGTTATTTTGATCAGGTATTATGACGACAAAAGGTTGTTCAAATAATTACCGTATTCCATAAAGGATGGATGAACTTTTACAAGTCTGGTAGGAGAAATCACATCCATAAACACTATTGCTAAAATGTCGCAAGACAAATGATTGAAAGATCACTTGCGAAGTGACACCGCCGTTTAAATTATATTGAAAGGGATACATGAAGAAACTCCATGTTGATGGATTTTTGGAGTCTTTGATTTGGATCAAATGACGCTTGTGATAACTTCCTGGAGATAATTAAAACTCCGTTCGTAGGACAAAAGAGGAACGGACGACTAACTGATTGGAATTTGTACATATTGATGTATATAGTCCATTATGTGTAGTCGTGGGCGATGGATTTCAACTTCATATGCTTTCTCCGAAGATTTGAGTGAGTATATGTATATACTTACTCAATAAGGAAGAAGTATGAAACATTTGAAAAATGTTCAAAGACTTTCAAGATGAAGTGGAAAATCATTGTAACAAGAAAATAAGAGTTTATGATTGGATCATAAAGAAAGATGTTTGAGTTACAAGTTTAGCAAAACACCTAAGATTTGAGGAATCGTTCCATGGATTTGCATTTCCCAAAACACCATAGGAGTATGGAGTGTTCAAGATATGTAATGAAACCTTGTTTGACATGGTAAGATCAAAGGTGTCATTTATAAAACTGCCATTATGTTTTTAAAGATTAAAGCTTTAGTGAATACCACTTTTACACTGAAAAGAGCACCATCGTGATCCATTGAAATGACACCATATAAGTCATGGTTTGGGATAAAACCCGAATTTTCTTTTCTTAAATTTTGGTATGTTATGCATAAGTAAAATGTTTACAACCAAAGTCGGATAAGCACGTCTTTGTAGGCTATCCCAAAGAATTTGTTGGGAATTTCTCCATAACACCGAGGACAAAAGAGTTTGTCACTTGGAACGTCAAGTTTCTTGAGAAGGATTTTTTCGTGAAAAGTTAAGTGGGAGGACAATAGAACTTTGATAAGGTTGTTGAACCTTAGCTATATGTGCTAAGTAGCGCAGCGCCAGAAAGTGTCCCGGTGACGGCCACAATGCTCATGGCTCTCGTGATTACAAAAGGTGTGATCTCGGAGATTAGAGTTCCTATAGAACCATGTGGGTCGGTAAAAATCAAATAGTAAGATTTGATAAGCAAGTCGTTATTGTTTTGACAATGATGAACCGACTACATGCAAAGAAGCGATGATGGTCCCCGACTCCATAAAATGACTAGAAGTCATGGAATCCGTGATAGCATCCATACACGAGAAATCAAGTTTCTGAACTTTGAAGACCCTCCGGAAAGGCGTGAAGCCTATCGGTCGTGTTTGGATTTATAAAGAAAGAAGACATGGATGTTTAACATCTATGAAATAGTCGACATGTCAGAAAGAAGTTTATGACAATGTTCAAGGAATTGACTATGATAAGATTTGATCTTTCATAGCGATATTTAGTCTGGACGGATTAATGTAGCAACCACTACATATATTTTGGTATATGGTAGTTGAACAAACAAAACAAGTTCTTCTAATAGAATGGTTACCTAGGACGTGTACATGACGTGATCCAAAGGGTTTTGTTAATTCAAAGGATGCTAAAAGAGTATGCAAAACTTCAATAGTTGAAGTAAGCATAGAAGAGTTGGAATCTTCACTAGGATGAAACTGTTAAAAGAGTTTAAATTCATCGGAGATGATGAAGATGCTTGCATTTGCAAGAAATTAAGTGGGAGCGCTGAGACATATTTCTAATACATTATGTAGAGGACATATTGTTGATTGGAAATGATGTATCTTGTATTGACACAGGTTAAGAATTTCATTTCGATGGAAGACTTAGGCATAACTCAAGAATTAGGCATCAATGTCTATATGGATAGATTGAGGCGCTAATATGGTTTTGCCGAATGTACATAGATAAGATGTTGAATGAGTTCAATATGGAAACAACAAGAAAGGTTCTTGACGCACGGAAAGGACTGAATCAAGATTCAAGTGTGTTGACACAAGATTCAAGTGTTTTGACACTTGGTGAAATCGCAAGAATATTTTGATCAATCATTCTTTAAGATCTACACATCCAGATATGTCCTATGCTCTAAATGTTATGAGCATATACCAGAATGATTCATAAGATGATCATTGGACAATAGTAAAGATATTCTTATGAGCTTTGGAAGAACTAAGAATATATCATGTATAAGTGACAAATAGTTAAAGGTAGTTCATTGTAAAGTGTTACATTGATACTAGTTTTGTCACAAGATACAAATTAAATTTATCCCAATTTAGACTATGGGTAGCACAATATAATGGAAAGGATGTTCCATGATGGATTTGGATGAGTTCCAAAGTTGAGATATTGTGACGGATACTACAACAAAAGGCTAAGTATATAAACTGCTATAGTAGCAGCAAAGGAGGGCATTTGTGTTAAGTAGTTTATCAAACTAGGTGTGGTTCAAAGTGGGCTAATACTATGAAGATATATTGTGTGACAATAATATCAGCATATTTTGAGCCGAAGGAACTAAAGGTCTCACTAAAGGACAAAATTATACAATGCCATCTCATTGGAGAATGAGTAATGCGTAGAGACGCAAGGACATGCAAATACACACGGACCTGGAAGTGTCAGATCCGAAGATCATGTTTACCACTAGCAATAGTGTCTATACAACACCAGAAAGCCATAGGTGTTGAATGCACAAGTTTTTTAACTAGATTATTGACTCTAGTGCAAGTGGGAGACTGTTGGAGATATGCCCAAGAGGCAATAATAAAGTGGTTATTATTATATCTTTATGTTTATGATAAATGTTTACATCCCATGCTATAATTATATTATTAGGAAACACTAATACATGTGTGTTTTGTAAACATAAAAGAGTCCCTAGTAAGCCTCTTGTTGAACTAGCTTGTTGATTAATTGATGATCATGGTTTCCTGATCATGGACATTGGATGTGATTAATAACAAGGTTATATCATTAGGAGAATGATGTAATGGACACACACCCATAGTAAGCGTAGCATAAAGATCAAGTCATTAAGTTCGTATTGCTATAAGCTTTGAAATGCATAGTAACCTAATCCTTCGACCATGAGGTTATGTTAATCACCATCACCGGATGGATACTTTGATGACATCAAACACCGCTTCGTAACTAGGTGGTCATAAAGGTGTCATTAGGTATTCTGAAAGTATGTGTTGAAGCGCATGAACCAAGATTGGGATTTGTCCATCCATATGACGGATAGATATGCTCTGGGCCCTCTCGGTGGAATGTCGTCTAGTTAGCTTGCAAGCATGTGACTAGGTCACAAGGGATGACATATCACGGAACGAGTAAAGAGTACTTATCAGTAACGAGGTAGAACTGGGTATGGAGATGCCGACGATCAAACCTCGGATAAGTATAGTATCGCGAGACAAAGGGAATTAGTTTTCGTATGTAAGTGGTTCAATCGATCGCGAAGTCATCGTTGAGTATGTGGGAGCCATTATGGATCTCCAGGTCCCGCTGATGGTTATTGATAGGAGATGTGTCTCTATCATGTCTACATATTCACGAACCGTAGGGTGACACACTTAAGGTTCGAAGTTGTTTTAAGTAGATATGGAATATGCGTTGGAGACCGAATGTTGTTCGGAGTATCGGAATGGATCCGGGACATCACGAGGAGATCCGGAATGGTCCGGAGAATAAGATTCATATATTGGGGATCATTTTCTAAGTTAGGAAATGTTCCGGAGTGTTTGTATGGAGATTCTAGAAGGTTTCGGAATGTTCCGGAAGGTTCTAGAAGATATCTTGGAGTTTGCTTGAAAATCATGATAGGGATCAAGGAGTCCTGGTGGGTCAAGACACGGATTCGTGGGGGAGGAGGACTCCTCCCCCCTCCCCAAATTCGTTGGCCATAGAGGAGGGGAGTCCTACAAGGACTCCCCCTCCTCAGGCGCGCCTCCTCCCCTTAAATAGAAGGGCAGGGGCGCCCCCTCCAACCCCTCTCTCACAACTCCCAATCTCTGCCGCCTCTCTCCTCCACCTTTCTTCTCACAGGCATAGGCGAAGCCCTGCAGAATTCTCTACTCCACCACCACCACCACGCCATCGTGCTACTGGGATTCCGTGGAGAAGATCTACTACCTCCGCTGCTCGCTGGAACGGGGAGAGGAAGGTCTGCTTCGACTCCGCATGTGTGACCGACTGCGGAAGCGCTGCTGAAACGCGACGCCGGAAGGATCGTCCACACGATCTTGAGATCGGCAAGTGATCGACTACATCAACCACGAACTGCGGAAGCGCTGCCGGAACGCGACGCCGGAAGGATCGTCCACACGATCTTGAGATCGGCAAGTGATCGACTACATCAACCACGAGATCTAATCTCGTTAACGCTTTCGGATCTACGAGGGTTAGTTCCTATCTATCTCGTTGCTCATGTCTAATAGATTAGATCTTGACTTTTATCTAGATTAGATCTGGGTTTTGTTCGTTCTTGCGGTAGAAATTTTTTGTTTTCCATGCTACGAACCCATCAGGGTTTTCTGCCTCGGCAGGGTTAATTCCAAAACAATATGGGAAGTGTGAATTATTCCCAAATATCATTATAAAACATGAATATACCCCATATATGATGCAAATATGGGAGAATATCAAGTAATAAAGTTAAAAGTTCATGGATACATTTTACATGCATCAACATCCCCAAGCTTAACCTATACTCGTCCTCGAGTATGAAGGTGATAAAACTAACATGGAGGTTATACTTTAATACTATTTTGGATATCAAGACTGATTACTATTGCTACACAAAGTCAAATGATTCATTCTTTAAAGGAATATCAATATGCAAGATAGATAATGAAGTGATATCTCATATACCATGAAAGGATGATCAATAGCAATTCACAAAGTGTAACATAGAAGAAAGAGCTATGGACCAAATGAATGCAAAATGCAAGAGCAAAAGTAAAGTTAAAACATCATGTAGTGGTCATAGAGTTTTCTTCTCAATTCTGAATATAAAAGTGGACACTTTGGGAAGATAAATAATAAGCAGAGATTAATCATGAATAAGTTTCATATAGCTTCCAAACTCTTCCTCTTATGATAATGTTTGCACTATGGTATTCATTAGCTTTGAGCCCTCATTGCCCCTATCATAAGCATCTTGAGTGGTTAAGGTTAGTGTGATGGCAAGTATGAGTTATATGCTTGACAAATAAAGTATAAGTTGAATGCCTCATGCCCCTTGAATACGAGTACCTACACCACATGCTACTCAACTTAGGACCCTAAGCAAGTTCTTGTCATTGTAAGCATACATGTATCATCGAGAACGCCAAACAGGGTACCTCTTGCCCCATGGTATGGGAGGTTTCCCATACTAAAATGACAAGACAAAGAGACAATGGGCATCTCAGAAATTCTTTTATTTACTATTGGAATAGCTTTTTATTGAAGATGCTTCATAGAATGCCCACTATGGGATGTTGTAAATTTCTACCGTGAATTATGCATGGCTTGGGTTAGCGGCCCAGGTGTTTCTCTCACACATATACAAACTCCATGAGCTCACAAAGTTTCCAACTTATTTCACCATGATAGGCATCCATAACAAAAGAACATGGTATCAACTAAATATGAATAAGTGCAATGTTGAAAACGTGCCCCATGAAAGCATGCTTATGATAACTCCCAACTCATAATTTGTCAAGAACACAACTTCATAAGATAGTCACAATGGTTCAAGTTTATTATGTGCAAGAAATAAAAGCGTGCCATCAAGTTTGTGAGAGCTTTACTAACCAATTTTCTCATAGAAAACATAACCATAATCATCTTAATTTGTAAGTCAATAAAACATGAGAAACATACTTGGAATGGCAATTATGCCAATAGTGGACACTCTGGAAAACTTGGTTCAAAGGAGTTGGATAAGAAGTTTTAACTTGTTGGTTTTATTTTTGAGCTAGCAAGAGGGAGAAAGTTGACCGTCTACATGCATGCATAAGAGTCCATAGTTCTAATCAGTCCATGTAAAACAATTTAAACTAATAGCATGCATCAAAACATGAATAGAAGATAACTCAACACAATGCATTTGCAAATTGATACTCATTCAAACCATATGAACCATGCAACTATGTGTAATCTTTTTAATATGAACTTCAACATCCCAATCCCAACTTTTTAATAGCATCGGAATTTACTTAAACCAAACCTCCTGTAGCTCTTCCATAATATATATCAAAGTGGTGGTCTTACTCAAATAGAAATAAAACAAAACAAACTAAAACTAATAAAAGACGCTCCAAGTTTATGCGATAGTAATGTGTTGCTCGAAAAAACAGAAAGTAGACATGTGCAAACCGAGAGTGTGGTTGGTCTAGTGGGGTGCCTTAGAAATCTCCAAGCTTATGGTTTTTACCATCCTTGGATTGCTCTTGGTGCAGCTCCTCTAATCCCTGTGAAAAATCATCAACACAAAATTTGCTCTCATATCTTTTCTGTGGGGTGACATTAGTGGGTACAAAAGACACATTGGTTGCTACAAGAAATCCTTAAACAAATGTATATATGAAATATCCATTAGTTATATAATGTTGTATGCTTTCTCATTAACTCAAATCAATCAAAAAGATTCAACTTAAAAGCTCAAAGAATGCATAAAACAAAATGGGACACAATCTGTCCAGAATTTTAGCAGCAGCAAAATGTAATTAATTACCCTACTTAGACATTTCCTAAAATCACGAAATTACATGAGCATACATAGGATGAAAATTTGTAACCCCAGTTCCAATATGAGCCATCGTAGTTACAGGAAAAATATGAAAAATCATACGGTACAGAGACTCGTGCAAAAATCTGCAACTCCATATATGTGTTCAACTTTTTCAATCCAAAATGGGTAAAACTTGGTATTTTATTGAAAACTACAGAACAAAAACAAAAACTAAAGTCTCTTTATACATCAAGAGGACACAAATAAAATCAAAACAAAAACATTTGGGTTGCCTCCCGCAAAGTGCTTTCTTTAAAGCCATATAGCTAGGCTTACTTACTTGAATTTCAAGAGGGGTGAAGCTCATGAGGGAGCTTGAATTTTGGAGTGTCCCTCTTCCTTGGAAAGTGTTCAATACACTTCTTATGTGGAAACTAAAACTTTACATTACCTTATTTTGAATCAATAATAGCACCTATAGTACGAAGTAAAGGTCTTCCCAAAATAAATGGACTAGAGGTTTTACTCCCCATGTCCATGATAATAAAATCAACGGGAACGAAAGTCATGTGAAGCTCTACCATTACATTACTAACTTTTCCTACAACATGTTTAATGGTATCATCAGCAAGTAGTAAGTCCATGGAGAATTTTTCTATATTTTGCAATTCTAGAAATTCATAAAGATCTTTAGATAAAATGGAAACACTAGCTAGAACCTAGATCAAGTATAGCATGGTGTGTTTATTTTCCAATGGTAATTAATACCTTGGGGATCCATACATCCACAGGCTTAGGTGGTATCATAGCATCTTGATTGTACCTAGCAATCTTTTCTTTAAGCACATGGTTAGCTATATAAGAACCAAAACCTGCTTTGGTGAGAATTTATGGAAGGATCACTAGCAAATTTTTGTTGTAGATTAATGAGTTCATGTAAGCTACACTTATCTAGATCAAGTAGTGGAACCTTAAACTCACTAAGCATATTTACTTCTTCTACTTTTTTATCATTCATAATCATGCGAGTTTCATATTCCACTCTCTTTCTTTCATTAATAACTTCCCAAGATCTATCTATTACATCTTGCACATAGTTTATAGCTTCCTCATGTTTTTGAGCGATGATAGTTTCTTTCAATAATGTTACTTCCCTAGTGAGTTGATCTACCCTCTCAAACAAAGCATCTTGCTTCTCAAATTTAGATATAAATTCTTTGTTCAACACTTTTTGGGTAGATATAAATGTTCTAATAGTGTTTTCCAAGTCATTAGAAACATTACCACTACTAGCATATTTGTTGGGAACAAAGGGTGGCCTATTGTAATAGTTGTAGTTATTGTTACCATAGCTACCACTACCAAAATTCCTAACAAAGTTCACATTCACACTTATAGCATTGTTACCAACTAAGTCTTGCAAAGGAACATTCTCAACATTTTATTTAGACATGAAAGCAAGAATGGCGTCCATTTTACTAGATAAAGTATCTATCTCTTTTATGGAATTTACTTTCTTGGAAGGAATAGGTGCTCCTTGATGACCCACAAGTATAGGGGGTGTATCGCAGTATTTTCGAGGGAAGTGAAACCCACTTTATTGATTCGACACAAGGGGAGCCAAAGAATATTTATAAGCCTTAACAACTGAGTTGTCAATTCAGCTGCACCTGGAAACAATCTTGCTCACAACAGTTTATCAGTAGCAACAGTTTTGTAGTAGGAATAGCAAAGTAACATCAATAGTAAAGTAAATATAGCAGTAACAATAGCAGTAACAGTTGGATTCGAGTGCGGTAGGCATAGGGATGGATGGACGGGCGTTGCATGGACAAGACAATTCACATAGCAATCAGAACATAGGGCAATTGCAGATAAATAAGATAAAGCATCCAAGTACTAGATAAGCCTAGGCATGTGTTCCATATATAGTCATACGTGCTCGCAATGAGAACTTGCACAACATCTTTTGTCCTGCCAGCCCGTTTGTAGCAGGGCCTCAAGGGAACTACTGGAAATTAAGGTGCTCCTTTCAATAGAGCACCGAAGCAAAGCATTAACACTCCATGAACACACGTGATCCTCACATCAAAGCCATTCCCTCCAGTTATCCCGATTTCTGTCACCTCGGGGCCTTTGGTTCCGAACAACAACGTGTGTATACAACTTGCAAGTAAGACCATAAACAATACTATCATAATGAATCAATAACATGTTCAGATATGAAATCATGGCACTCGGACCCTAGTGACAAGCATTAAGCATAACAAGTCGCAACAAAGTCATAAAGCACCAATAGAAGATACTAGGCACCATGCCCTAACAATCCGATGCCATTACATGAACGATCTCATCCAATCCCTACCATCCCCATAGCCTACAGCGGGGTTAGTCACTCATAGATGGGGGAAACATGGATGGTCGATGGAGAAGCGATGGTGATGATGATGGCGATGATCTCCTCCAATTCCCTGTCCCGGCAGGGTGCCAGAATGGAGTTTCTGGTGCTGTTTCGTGGAATCTGGTGGTGGTGGCAGAGCGGAACTCCTTCTGGGAAAACATCGAACCCCCTAGAGTTTTTAGGTCAGAAGGCTTCTTATAGGCGAAGAGGGAGACCGAGGAGGTGTCTGGGGCGGCCAGACCACCCCCTGGCGCGGCCAGGTGGTGTGGCCTGGGCCCAGCCCTCCTCTGTCTCGTATTCTGGCTTCGGGAGTCTTCTGGTGAAATAGGATTTTTGGCATATTTTCCAGGATTTTTCCTGATAGTTGATTTTCTGCACAAAAACTAGACACCAGGGCAATTCTGCTGAAAACAGCGTCAGTCCGTGTTAGTTGCATCCAAATCACACAAGTTTAGAGGAGAAACAATAGAAAAAGTGTTCGGGTAAGTAGATACGTTTTGGACGTATCAACTCCCCCCAAGCTTAGCTTATTGCTTGTCCTCAAGCAATTCAATTAAAAACTGAGTGCGATAAAAGAAACTTTCACGAACACATTTGCTTCATATGATGTATATATTCTCAGCATGTGATCAACTACTTAGACAATTCATAATAAAGAGTATGCAACTAAGTTTACTTAATAGGCATTGCAAGTTATGAAGAGGTTCCAACTTAAAAATAGTAAGTAGCATGAAGTATAAATATAAGCAACATTACAATGCTCATAACAAGGTATGATAGAGTGGTATCTCGCTTGCCTTTGATTATGAATGCCAAGGCACCTCTGAAGTTCAGGTGAAGACTAGAAGTAAAGATGTCAAAGATACAAGCATCAAAGTCATAACACAAATAATCAAGTAATGAGACAAGCACAAAGAATGACAACTAAGCTCTCAAGAAAGTGCTCATAGAATAAGTGGAGACTCAACAAGGAAAAAAATGGTTTTGAAAAGTTTGAAAGGCTTCCAAATGATGAAAGTATGGTACTCGTTAGCTTTGAGCTCTCATTGCCCCTATCATAAGCATCATTAAGTGGTTAAGGTTAAAGTGACACAACTAAGAGGATATGCTTGGCAAGTTATAAGCTAAAGTCTCATGCCCCTTACTTACGTGTACCGGACCTCATGCTACTCAACTTCATTCATAAGTAAGCTCTTGTCATTGTAAGTACATATATATCATAGAGAACTGCCAACGGGGTACCCCTTGCACATGATACAGGAGCTATCCCATAATCAAAATGACAAGGCAAGCAGACAATGAGCATCTCGGCGATCTTTTTATTTACTATGTGCATAGATTTTTATTGAGGATGCTTCATAGAATGCTCATTATGGTTATGCTGCAAGTTTCCATCATGATTAAGCATGGATTAGGCTAGCGGCCCAGGCGTTTCTCTAACACATATACAAACTCCATGATCTCACAAGTTCCCCTTTTATTTCACACCACCGGGATCCATAAGCAAAAGAATCATGATATCAACGGGGTACAAAGTACCCGTGGAATATTGAAAGTGTTCCCCATGATACATGGTTCTGCTAACTTCAACTTATAAAGTGCAAGCATATACACAACAAAGAAGGACACAATGGTTCAGGTTTATTAAATACAAGAAAATAAAGTGTGCCATCAAGTTCGTGAGATCATTACTAACTAGCTTTCTCATAACAAGAAAACATTTTATTCGGAAGAAATCAAGGCATATTGAATATGCACGGAGGTAGCAAATGATGCTAATAGGTAGGTATGGTGGACACTTTGGCAATATCTAGTTTGAGGGAGTTGGAAACATGAATAAAACATACTCAGTGAAAGTGAAGGTTAGCAATAGTAAGGGAGCAACAAACGAGAGAGCAATAGCTGCCATAATCATGCTTGCAACAAAACAGGACTAATCATGGAATGAAAGTGATTCAAGATCCTCAAGGCAAAATAATTCATCAAGGCTTAACTGATTATTTCAGTCATATGCATGCGTGAGCATGTGCCAAGTCAATTCAGATGAAACATTCAGAGGAGGATACCATAGTGTCATACCAAGTTATGAATAGAGTAATGCAAGCAAACATTCATAAGACAAGCTACAAACTATTAGCAAGCTGGAACTAATCATATGAAAGCAAGAACTACTAAGTATCCATAAATAACATACACCCTATACGAACAGACTAAGCATTCCCACAATGATGAGTATATGTACAAAAATGAAAACAAATAGAGTTTGTTACCAGCCTCTTACCACACCACAAGTTGTCATTAATCCTCATTATTGCCCTTCACTTGTGTGGCTTGAATAATAATATGAAACCAATATCCACTAAGGACTGCTGAATCCTACAACAAACTCACAAAACCAAAGAAGAACAACAAATATTTTTGGTGTTTTCAATTTTTTAAAAGAAGAACCAAAAAGGAAGAACAAGCCAAGCAAAATCTTTTTGGTTTTTCGAATAGTTCAAACAAAGCAAAAAGGGAAAAACAAACCAAGGCCAAGAGAAAAAGAAGCAAACCAAAGAAAAACAACAGAAATATTTTTGGTCTTTTTGTGTTTTAGAAAGCGAAAGCAAAGAAAGAACGAAAACTAAAAAGAGAACGAAACATGAATATACAAAGTACCGACGCAAAATGATATGGAGATGAGTGCGATGTCGGCGTACCTTCCCCCAAGCTTAGGCTTTTGACCAAGATGGCCAGGATGAAGTGTCACCGTGGTATGACGAGGAGGTACCCTCGTCCTGGAGCGAGCTAGAGTATGTCCCTCCGTAGTGCGCGGAGTAATCGTAGGAGGGCACATCCTCCTGAGGCTGCTCATGGAAACCCAGCAAGCGGAGCTGCTCGTCCACCTCCTCCTTAGAGCGCGACCATGGTCTCCTGTGAACACTAAACAAAGAAGACTGTGGCAAAGGGATCTCCCTCTCATCCCCGTCAGTAAAGAACATCCTATATACTAGACTGTCCAAATCAGAATCAGTAGTGACAAAGTGATGAGTTTTCATAGCAACAAAGTCAAGCCTTTGTGGCGCTAATATAGTATCATTGGGGTCCACTGAAAGCCCTAATGCATTGACCATACGTGAGGCAATGATGCCCCCATAGATAGGCCCCCTAGCAGCTAGGCGGCGAGCAATAAGCGAGCCAAGGTTGTACCGAGTGTCATTGTTAAGCGTAGCAACAAGGAAGGCTAAATGATAGTTGGAGATATTACTCGTATTCTCCCTACCAAGAACGCTAGTAGCAAGATAATATGCAAAGTATCTAAGAGCAGGGAGTTGGATGTTTCTTATCTTTCCGTGCTGAGCCACGCGGTTATCATCATGGGTCACTCCTCGGTAAAGTTCCAGCAAATCAGCGGGTCGCCCTTGAATATTCTTTGCGGTCCCTGTCATGCTTACACCTACAACACTACAAAATCTCTCCAAATACATGATAAAGGGTAGATTATAAATTTTGAAAGAGACAGTTGACTGATAGGGCGTGTTAGTAAACACGAAGCTCTCAACAAAATTTTTGGTGAGCATAACATATTGCTCACTCTCATCTTGCATATATGAGGTCAAACCAACCCTTTGAATCAGTAGCAACAAATCATCAAGAATCCCTGCAGCTTGCAAGAAAGTAAAACAAGGAAAAGTAGATGGGTGAGCATCCCCATCATCCCCTTCTTTACCAATACGAGTTGCAATGAGATCTTCGTTGTATGATGGTCTAAACTGAGAGGCTGATCTTGAGGGCCTTGACCTCCTAGGTGCATCCCTTTCAAATATCTCTCCAAAGGTATGGTTGTTCATGCTTGATATTCTGAAATTTAAACACCTATTAAACAAGTGATTGCAAAGTGAATATAATGAAGGGTACTACTCATAGGGACTTGTAAGAGGCCTAAACATGCATCAAAACTATATCTCCAAAATCAAACAAGCTTACAAGCTCTCATAACGTGTCACCTACAATAGCAAAATACTCAAGATATAATCCACTAAACACAAATCTACTTGGACAAGGGGAGGAGTCACATACCGCAGAACAAATGCTCCAAATTTCAGCAACAAAGATGGGCTGAGCAAGGAGATCGAAAAAATCGAGAGCAAGCACAGCAAGAACACGATTTTTAGCAATGAAATGGAGTTTGCTCGGGAGAGCGAAGAAAGTGGCAAGTGAGAGTGTGAGTGGAGGGCCAAGGGTGGCCCACACCATGGCATGGCGCCACCCAGGGCAGGCCGCGCCACTAGGTGGTGTGCCTGCCTGGTGGGTCCCCCTGGTACCTTCCAGGCACTCCTCTACCCCTTTTTTCACGTAAAAATTTAATATGAATTTTCTGGAATTTTTCGAGACACTTTATTTTTGGGCAATTTTCAGGCATAGATGAATGATTTTCTGACAGACAGATTTTTTTTGGAAATGATGCAATGAAAAAACAAGGCTAGAACTACAGGAGTTCTAAGTCACTCTAACATGCAAGCAACTAACAACAAAGAAAACTAAACGAAAGCAAAAACTAAAATGGATAGAATAAAAGTAAACGGAGATAATCACGGTGAAAACATTGTTTTGTTCAATGAAATCCTTTTGTTAACAAGGTTGAACAGGTATTGTTACCAAAACAATTCCATATGAGACAAAACTTTGTATTCCACTAATGATCATGTTACCTCAACCTTGATACCAATGGTCCCAATCATAATAGTTTCAAATTTTTCTCTTGGTATGGGACAATATATTCTCCAACTTGAATGCCCTCAACATGTTCAATTGAATTCAAACCATAAGTCCTTTCAATCTTCTTGGGGAAATAGACAGTATGTTCCTTGTCATTAACATTAACCACCTTTCCTTGATTACAATTACTAACAGCTCCTTCGGTATTAAGAAAAGGTCTCCCAAGAATAATAGACATATTATCATCTTTAGGCATTTCAAGCACAACAAAATCAGTTAATATCAAGCAATTATGAGCCACTTGAACAGGTACATCCTCACATATACCAACAGGAATAGTGGTAGATTTATCAGCCATTTGCAAAGATATATCAGTTGGTATCAGTTTTTCTAGTTGAAGCCTCTTATAGAGAGAGAAAGGCATAAAACTAACTCCAGCTCCCAAATCACACAAAGCAGTTCTAACATAACTATTCTTAATAGAGCAAGGGATAGTTGGAATCCCTGGGTCTCCAAGTTTCTTTGGAACCTTACCATTAAAGGAATAATTAGCAAGCAAAGTAGAAATTTCTTCATTAGGGATCTTCCTTTTATTCGAGACAATATCCTTCATATACTTTGAGTAAGGAGGCAATTTAATAGCATCAGTCAAAGGAATTTAAAGGAATAAAGGTTTCATCCACTCACAAAACTTATTATAGTGTTCATCTTCCTTTGACTTGTGTTTCTTATCAGGGAAAGGCATAGGTTTTTGGACCCAAGGTTCTCTTTCACTACCATGTTTCTTAGCAATAAAATCTTCTTTAGTGTATTTAGTATTCTTAGTGTGCTTTTCAGGTTCTTCTTCAACTTTTTCTTCATTTGGAGCTTCATTTTCTTCATTACCACTTTCAGTTTCAGCATCAGAGACAGATATACTATTAGGATCTATAGCAGGTTCAGAGGGTTCTACAATAGTTTTATGTTTCTTTTTTCCTTTTCTTACGAGTAGAGCCACTATTTTCAACTTGTTGAGAATCTTGCTCAATTCTTTTGGGATGCCCCTCAGGATATAGAGGATCCTGGGTAGCAGCACCACTTCTAGTTCTAATTTCATAAGCATGTTTTTCTTTGGCAGCATTAACTAGCAAGTCTTTTTGCACTTTAATGAGTTGATCTATTTGAGTTTGAACCATTTGAAAGTGTTTAACAATCATTTTAACATCATTAGAGGTTCTTTCCACAATATCTTTCAACTCAACAATAGCTCTAGTGTTTTCCATTAGATGATTTTGCACCCTTTTATTAAAATTATCTTGCTTAACAATGAAAATATCGAATTCTTCTAAGCATTGATCAGGAGGTTTAGAGTAAGGGGTATCACCTTCATCAAAGTGTTGGAGAGAGTGTACCTCAATAGTGGACGAGTAGGGAATAGGCTTACATAATTCTTCTATAGGAGGTAAATTCTTGACATCTGCAGCTTTAATTCCTTTCTCCTTAAGACATTTCTTAGCTTCCTTCATTACTTCATCATTTAATTCAATAACTCCCCTCTTCTTTGATGTTGGAATAGGCACCGGTATAGTTGGTTCAGGTATGATTACTTCAGGTATAGCTAGTTCAGGAGGAGTCCAGTCCTCATAGTTCTTGCTTATTTTAGCCATTAATTCCTCAGCTTCCTTGGGAGTCCTATTCCTAAAAACACAATTAGCACAACTATCTAGGTATGTCCTAGATTCTTCGGTTAGTCCATTATAAAATATATCAAGAAGCTCATTCTTAGGTAATGGACTTCCAGCCTGCGCATGAATCAAAGCACAAAACCTTGCCCATGATTCATGCAATATCTCTTTTTCTCCCTGTTTAAAATCAAAAAGTTCTTGCAAAATAGCATGTCTAGCACTAGGAGGAAAATAGTTCTACAGGAAAGTACTAATCAAACAATTAGGGCTATCAATAGATCTAGGAGGTAAATTACTAAACCAAGTTTTAGCTTCTCTTTTCAGTGAAAAGGGGAAAATCTTAGCAACAAAGTAAGTACGCATCTTTATATCATCAGAAAACAAGCCACTCATGGTAGATAGTTCATTCATATGTGCTATCGCACTTTCATTCTTAGTCCCACAAAAAGGTTCTTTCTCAACAATAGCTATGTAAGATAGATCGAGAGAGAAATCATAATCTTTATCTTTAATGTTTATGGGAGAAGCAGCAAACTTAGCAATAGGAGACAATTTGGGTCTAATAGTATGCCTCTCAAGGACAGGGCTGGATTTGATGTTTGTCTAGTCTGGTATAAGCTGCCTCGCAACTACTACAGGGGATGAAACTCCCTGGAGGGTGGGCCTTCTCTGGACAAATGGTCCATGTGACACATCGACCGAGAGAAGGAACGAAGGGTCTACAAACCTCCACGCGTTACTATGAGCCCCTCATTGAAAGCGCGCACGTGGGGCGTGCAATATGCGCTTCGGTTGGTCTTCGGTACCCGACGTCCCGGTGTTGAGGGGAACAACACTCATGGGGTAGGCACTTATACTGGAGTGGGCATCCGGAGAGTTGATCGGTTACTCGACCCACGATCGGTGTAGATCAGGGTAGTGTACCCGGTTGGTGTGGGTAAAGTGTACAACCTCTACAGAGTGTAAATCTATTCGAATAGCCGTGTCCGCGGTCATGGACGGTTGGGAAGGTTGTTGTAGAGCGGTGCTGGTTTTGTTTTCAAAAAGGATTTCGGAAAGGCAAAGGCTTTGAAAATGTTTTGACCATGGGATGGTCAAAAAGTAGGAAGGTTTTGACCATGGGATGGTCAGAAAGGAATAAAAGGAGTTTGGTTGTGGGACGACCGGGAGAAAGGAACAAATGGGTGACCCAATCCTAATGTTCAAATGGTTTCCAACATGTTTTACAAAAGTTTTTAAACAAAGATATGGAGATGCTATCTCTACAAGAGAAACTATTTGAGAAAAGAACCTCCCTTGGAGCCCTCCTACTACCACAACCATATTGCATATCCTCTTGTTATTATTATTCTCTTAAGGTGGGTTTGTGAGTACATTCAAAGTACTCACTGGCAATGTTCCCTGGCTATTAACTTGGTCAGATATCAAGAAGAGGATGAAGTTGACGGCTAAGCGAGCTAGGACGTTCTCCCAGTCAGTTGCCTGTAGGTTAAGGCATGGATCGGGCTCTACACTTGATGAAGTTCCGCTGATGATTATTGATGTAGCCTTAATGGCACCTATGTAAGTCTTGTAATTCGGTATGTTTCGGATATTGTAATGATACTTGTCGTTTATGTGCCACGACTAACTGATCATGGGATCGTGGTTGTATGCATAACAAGGATTCTCGGAGGATTAATCCGGGGGCCCCACAGACTTGGTATCAGAGCCATCCTGACTGTAGGAGAACCTCAGTTAGCATGGTCGCTAGACATGAACCTTATTTTGAAAAACCCGGCTTTCGAAAACTAGTTTCTCAATGAGTTTCAAAAGGTTCTACTTCTTCTCTTACTCTAAGTAAGTGCTTTCGAAAATGGTTTCCTCTAAATCTCGTCCAAACTTCAAACCTACATATTTTAACAACTATGATCTAGAACCCGGTGAAGACAATGAGAACAAAATGAAGACAAGCAACTACCAGTAAACACAAGGAGACTACAATATCGCTCTACCAGAGGAATCCTCACAATTAGAAGACATCGGGTGTTGCACTATGAAGAAGCGTCCAAGATTCGACGAAGGCTTCATCTGCAAGATAGTGACTCCGACTCGAAGAAAGACGATATCTAGGATTAATAGTCCTAAGAATAGGATTCCCCTACATCGCGAGTAGTTAACTCCTTGGTCCCTAGCATTGACCTTATTTGCTTGCCTAAGTGCATCCTATGTTGCTTGATGTGTGTTGTTTGCCAAGGACATTGCGATCCCCTCGCTCTGTTCGTCTTGTTTGTATGTTCTAGTTTGCTTTGACCTCCTTAAAAATATGACTCGTGGAGCGGTAACCCACCTAGTAACTAAGGAAACCCCTTTGTAGATGTCGGTAATGAGACCAAGACTAACCTCGAGAGTATATGAGAGGAAAAGCATCGAAAGAACCAGGAGTTCGACATCGCCCAGACAGAACAACTAGAAGACTTCACCTCAGCAGGATGGCATACCCCGCCCAACTCACCTTACAAGACTCGTCGATCACATAGCACTCCGTTATTATCAGTCCACTACAGTAAGAAATCCCGTTGAAGCCGGAAGTAAACCCCCGAAGGATCCTCCATATCCACAAGAAACCACCAGAAATGTCTACCAAGACAAGAAGTGAAGACCTAACCATGCTGTCCCCCGGTATATTAGACCTTCCAACCACCTCAGGAGACTAACTATTCTAGTCGACCCTACCCAACCCAACGGGAAATTCCTCACCAGAAGGACCAAATAATCCAAAAACCTGAAGACGAGGATGCATGAAGACAACGAGTCCACTCCGCCCTCAAGCAGAAGCAACGCAAGCGATTCAAGTGAAGACCTCTTCTTTAACGCTGACTGCATCCACCCTAACTAAAGACTAGCCAGGAGAGTCATAAACCGCTAGCTTGCCCTGAGCTAACTCCATAAGGCTTCTATAGGAAACCACCCTCGCCAAGGTTTATAGAATAGGGCGTCCCTCGACGACCCCAGCTCAAGACTCCGGGAAGATACAACCTTCCGCTAACATCGGTCAGGACTCCAAGACAGAAGATCCGCACTCTTCTTGATGAACCTTAGTGAAGCTCTAAGGTGGAAAGACTACGTCTTCCCACTCGATCTCCAGAAGACGGTCTACCAGAAGGTACTTTAGAAGAGATCTCAGGATCCGACGTCCTTTCACCAAACAACAACCCAGGAGTTATAAGAGGAGAAACTAACTAAAGATCCTACGAAGTCCCTCTACTATTTCAGCTACAGACATACCGGAAGGACCACAATATCGCCAACCCCTCAGTTCCAATCGCTTAGAGGATGTAAGTCCCCGATGGCTTCAACAGGCTAAGTATGAATAATAATAGTATATAAGCCCAATAAGTCATAATTCCTGGAAGACTTCCGAAAGTCTCTACTCTAGAAGAAAGATGGACGACAATCCCCAAAAACCCCATTCAATGACTTCAAGAAGGAAGGACTATGTCAACTCTCCGTTATACCCTAGTTTAATCCTAAGGGGGAAAGACTGCGTCTTTCCCACAAATATAGAGTAACCTTTCGCTGAAGCAAACTCAGGAGTCCCAACCCTAACATCGTTAAATAGGATACGCTATGACCCTAGGGAAGAACTGTGGACCCTTAGACAGAGGTGCTCCCAGCCGCAAATTCTTTCCTCCGACGAGTACCCCGTGAAGTTCAAAATCGAGACAGTCTGCCCAGCCTAAGCCCTCGAGATATAGAGTCCGAAAGGAAAAGAAAGTCATCCCTCGCAATCGGGACTAGGCTCTGCTCAACTCTCCGTGCACCCCGAAAGACTGAAGCTTAACTTCATCGACAGAATGGCCACTTTCAAAGATGGAGTCCGTAAGATAGTACGCGTAAGACCCCTAGTATCAACCCGACTCAAATCCCCTAACCTTACTCTCCCGAATCTCGGGACGAGATTCTTTTAGGGGGGAAAGGTCTGTAACATCCCAATTTCAGCAACCCTGATTAGCTGTCCAGAATGCAAAAATCAGGGGGAACAAAAAAAATTTCTTGTTAAGTGTTGCAGTGTTTGCTTGCTGATTGTCAGTGCTCATGCCTCTGATTGTATAGCTTATGATATACTCCTTACCTCAACATTAGTTGACAAAATCTATTTAACAAAACTATCCTGGCTCATTTTACATATTCTCAATTCTGGCATTTCAAAACATGAGCCCAGATGCTTATGTAACCAAAACTATTTTAGTAGCTTCTACTGACAAAACTATGGAGAGATATATAATATGATCTCCTTATGTCCTCAAGACAGAACCTTCAACTACTCTTACCTCTAGGATTTCCAAAACCTTGTATAAAACTTTTGAATTCTACTCTTGGTAGGAATATCAAGGACTCTTACCTTATTCGAAATCCAACCTTTTCAAAATGCATCAACCTTACCTCAAGCTAGGCCTGATGGTAACCCTAGTAGTAGTTGATTTGTTTGTAAGATGAGTTGTCTTGATCTGCTGTCTGACTTGATTGCTCAGAAGTACTATGAGCTACTCTAGGAGCTCATCCACTAGGCTCAAGATATTTTAAAATCACCAAACCCTAAGCAAGAATACAATCTGGATCTAATCTCTAGATACTAGGTGATCATCTAAAACCCTTAACCAGATCAGCTCTAAAGTGATCTAATTCTAGAAGCTTCCAAGTCAATGAAGACCAATATCAAGCAAGGATCCTTTATACTCAATCTAAACTTCAACACAATCCTCTTTATGATGCTATGGTACCTTGCAACCCATCAAAATCATCACCACCCACATTCTAGTCAAAAACCCTAAATCTGCCAAATTTGGCTAAGTCTGGAAATCTGTTTCCAACATCACCTTTTTGAATGTCTCCCTTTCTCAACCCTTGTGCATTATTGGTAATGCACTTGAACCATATTGTAAACCATCATAAGGAATACCAAGTTCCACCCTTTCCCTTGGTTAGATAATCCTCCTACCCACTTGTTCTTGATGGTTTTGCAGGCAAGAAAATAACTATACCTGCAAATCTAGTCAACATGCCTACTTTGATAGAAGCTCACACCACCATCCAACCTTCTCTGGACCAAATCTTTGCATGGTTGTTCTCCACTCATATAGGTCTATCAACATCTACTTCACTTGTTCCAAGTGGATCTTTGTGCTTCTTAAACCAACATGGTTTATAAGGCATCATGACTCATCTGGTATGGCAGCCTTATTTTCAACAAAGTTTGCCATCACCTCTAGACCACCTCAAATGTAACCAATCAAAAATCCCTATTCCTTGATCATATATAGGACTTGGTCTAACTATCAATCTATCCCTTGCTTCAAGGTGAGCTCTGAGCTCCAAGATCCAACCAGGATTTGGTGGTATGAAAATAACATCACCCTAGATCCTCAATTTCTTGTTTTCCATCTAATTCAAGTTGGATTTCCAATCCCCAAGGTTGAAAATGCTTGCTACACCTTGTATATATCATCTAAATTGATCATCAAGATTTATCAAATATTATCCATAATTATTATGGCTCCAAATCTAATAAATCTCTTTAATAGTCAAAATCTCCAAAACTCCTTTCTCAAAGGAAAGTTTGGTTTTTGCCAAAACACTTCCCCAACTCTAAGCACTTTTGAGGCCCATATATCATTCCCTATCTCCCCACTTCAAAAATAAATATTTGTGAAGAGTTTTATTATTTCTTTTTGCCTATTTTCTTAAATGGCAGAAATGGAATAATAATAGTTTTAAATACTTTTAAGCTTCAATAAATCTTGGGAAAATCCCCCTAAGTGTGTATTCACATTTGGACCATCTCCAACCAAAAACCAACCCTGTCCAATGTAAACTTATCAAATTATCTTCTAGAAACTACTTCTGTACTTTTTGAATAAATATTTGCAAGTGGAATTAAAATCCTCAGAAAAATCCCAATTAATTCCTAGATATCTACCTTGACCTCATCTATCTACCAGTACCATCTTCCCACCTTGCCCTATGAATTTTTTTGTACTTCCTTCAAAATCTCCTATTTACTCAATTTAGCAAACCTAGCTAGTATTGAGTTAAATCAAGATCAAACCACCACCAATCTTGCAAAGCAATGCACCACAGAACCTAGCACTCATCTCTGGCCATGATCACTGTAGCAAATCACTGTAGCATCTTGTCCTCTAGTGTTTGGACACTAGAGCTTAACCTCATATGGGTGTCTTGCCTTGCAAACCTCTTTACTCCCCTTGCAGCTGCTGCACGCTGCTCCTTCTGCCCTCTGCACCCCACCAGAAAACACTCTCCATGCCCAAAACATCTTCCCCTCTGGTTTCCACCTCCCTCCATACCTCTCCATGAGCCAAGTCCATGATGAACCTCTCCCCTTCGGTTTATAAGGGCTAGAGGCCACCCACCCTCTCCTGCTCCCTCATTTCTCCCCCTCAGACTCCAACTCACCTTCCCAGAGCCTCCCCTCCCTCTCCCTTGCTCCAAGCTACTCGAGAGAGAGAGAAGCAAGAAGCTTCGGCCTCCCCATCTACAGAGCTAAGCTTCCTCCCCCTCTGTCCTCTCACTCTGCATGTGCTACTACAGGACTCCCCTCCGCTGTACGCATCTAACCCTGCCTTTTTCTTTGACCAGGACCCCCCTTCTAGCCACACCGGCATGATCCGGTGACCTCGCCTCGGCCTCCATTGCCCGAGCCACCTCCCGTCGCGGAATTGTACCTTGCCGCCTACTGCAGGCCTTGCCGTGACGCGCCGCATTTCCCTGTTATATCCCCGTCATCTCCCCCACATTAGGTGAGCCGCGCCGCCGCTGCCTGAGCGCCACCTAGGGTTTGCCGCGCCGCCATCCGTTTTCAGCCGAGACGACGACGGGTAACCGTCGAATCTGTCTTAATCCAACGGCCCCGCCGCCCGATATCCCTTCGGGGGTCTGTGTCACCGACACCCGGGCCCCATTCCACCTTTTCAAACGCGCGACCGCGCGCTCTTCTGCGGCCAGGTTGGGCTGGCTGAGCTGCGCTGCGGCCCAGTAAGGCCCGTTTCTGGCCCGTGCCCCATATTCCTTTAATATTTTTCCCTAGTGCAGTTTTGAATAGTTGTTGCTTTAATTACAAATGAAAATGTGAAATACACTTTCTGTCCCTAGAACAAATTTCCCCAAGTACCTTGGTATGATGTGCAACAAGCAGTACCTCTATTTTTCCCAAAAGAACCTTTGTTCTTTTCTGATAATTAAAATACCACATGATGTCCTTTTCACTAAATAGATCTTTCAGGGAGTTTGGTAAACCCAAATTGGGTAAATCCAATTGTATCTGGTAGGTGTGGCATGTACCTACCTCATGGAATTGTCCTCATGCCAAGTGGAGCATTTGTTTTCCTATAGCATAAATAACAATACCAGCTCCTCTCTGACTTTAGAAAATTCCCTGGACCAAACCTTGAGTCCAATTGACCCAATTGACCCAATTCCAACTCTCATGGATGAGCTACATCCATATCTACCCAACCCTAGGAGATCACTAATTTTGGAGCTTCTGTAGATTTTTAGTGAATTAAACATTTCTGTCCCTAGTGTTTTCACTAGATAAATCCCTCCATTAGCTCTGTAACTCCAAAAAGGTTTATTCCAATTTCTACAGAAAGGCATCCAAAATACCTACATGGTATCCTTTGTATCAAGTCAAAAGGTTCTGTAGTTTTAATCTGGTGAAAAAGACAAAACAACTACAGAACTGCCTTTGGGAATTTCCTGAGGGCCTTATGGTAATTATTTAGACTTGATTCCAACTCTCACTAAACCAATACCCCAAACCCTACCTAAACGTCCAAGGAAATAATTTTTGGAGCTCTAGAACTTGTCTGGTGAATTATTTCCTAAAACTGGAGCTTTTATCACTAGAATCTTCATAAGAAATTAAAGAAAAGTGATAAAATAGTGAAACCACTTTTGTTGGTTCCATTTTATCAATACCTATCTATTGGTATGATGTTTTTACAATGGTATCTTATGGAATAAGTATTTGTTCCAAAACCCTCTCATCCCTAGCTTCTAGACTTTGAAACCCATATGGTTTCCTTCAAATGTTCCAAGACATGCGCCCAATCCTTCTAATCCATTTTATCAACACCACTACTGATTTGTAAACTTGTATTGTCATTTTCTTGTTGTATTGTTTTGATGCTTGAATGCCTTGTTTGATTGTGGTCTTGCTTGCTTGCATGTATACTCGGTGACGACGATAGTTGCACTTGTATTGACACCGAGAAGAAGAGGTCTTATTATTGGTACTCTTGGTTTTCTGAAGAAGAAGTCCATGGACATATTGCCATATTACTGATCATCAGGAAAGCCACCTTCTTGCTCATACACCTTGTCTTACTGTTTTACTTATGCATGTTTTATCTACGGTTTACTAAAACTGCATTGTTTTACTATATGTTGAAGAATATATGGTAGTGGTTTGGCCCCTCCGAACTATTACACTTGTGTACTACTAAGTACAACCCCCTTGATGACACCTACTTGTCCCTAGTAGAATAGATGGTGTATACCACCATAACCCTCTGGAGACCCTGTTTTAGCCGAAGCAAAACTAGAGGATGGGAAGACCCCCGAAAAAGTTTTACCAAATACTTTTCGATAAAACCTTGGTGAGGTGGGACCTCCCAAGAGATGTTGAGAAAGAAAAAGGTTTTGTTTCACAAAATGCTGAAGGAAAGCTGGAGGAAAAAGGTTTACAAAAACACACCCGGTTCTTTGCAGTTTTGCTAGAACAATTAACTCGTGCAACCACATTACTCTGGAATGGGACAGGGCTGGATTTGATGTTTGTCTAGTCTGGTATAAGCTGCCTCGCAACTACTACAGGGGATGAAACTCCCTGGAGGGTGGGCCTTCTCTGACAAATGGTCCATGTGAGACATCGACCGGGAGAAGGAACGAAGGGTCTACAAACCTCCACGCGTTACTATGAGCCCCTCATTGAAAGCGCGCACGTGGGGCGTGCAATATGCGCTTCGGTTGGTCTTCGGTACCCGACGTCCCGGTGTTGAGGGGAACAACACTCATGGGGTAGGCACTTATACTGGAGTGGGCATCCGGAGAGTCTTGATCGGTTACTCGACCCACGATCGGTGTAGATCAGGGTAGTGTACCCGGATGGTGTTGGTAAAGTGTACAACCTCTACAGAGTGTAAATCTATTCGAATAGCCGTGTCCATGGTCATGGACGGTTGGGAAGGTTGCTGTAGAGCGGTGCTGGTTTTGTTTTCAAAAAGGATTTCGGAAAGGCAAAGGCTTTGAAAATGTTTTGACCATGGGGTGGTCAAAAAGTAGGAAGGTTTTGACCATGGGATGGTCAGAAAGGAATAAAAGGAGTTTGGTCGTGGGACGACCGGGAGAAAGGAACAAATGGGCGACCCAGTCCTAATGTTCAAATGGTTTCCAAAATGTTTTACAAAAGTTTTTCAACAAAGATATGGAGATGCTATCTGTACAAGAGAAACTATTTGAGAAAAGAACCTCCCTTCGATCCCTCCTACTACCACAACCATATTGCATATCCTCTTGTTATTATTATTCTCTTAAGGTGGTTTGCGAGTACATTCAAAGTACTCACTGGCAATGTT
Organism: Avena eriantha; assembly: GCA_910589775.1. NCBI lineage: Eukaryota > Viridiplantae > Streptophyta > Magnoliopsida > Poales > Poaceae > Avena > Avena eriantha. The sequence goes on along the minus strand of OU342743.1, from coordinate 226,767,512 downwards.
TCCTGGCTATTAACTTGGTCAGATATCAAGAAGAGGATGAAGTTGACGGCTAAGCGAGCTAGGACGTTCTCCCAGTCAGTTGCCTGTAGGTTAAGGCATGGATCAGGCTCTACGCTTGATGAAGTTCCGCTGATGATTATTGGTGTAGCCTTAATGGCACCTATGTAAGTCTTGTAATTCGGTATGTTTCGGATGTTGTAATGATACTTGTCGTTTATGTGCCATGACTAACTGATCATGGGATCGTGGTTGTATGCATAACAGGGATTCTCGGAGGATTAATCTGGGGCCCCACAGATACAATAGCTACTGGCACAAAACCATAGTCCAGGGGTGGACTACTCCCCCTTCATCATGGTGAAGGTGCTTGAGTCATTGGAGGAGGTGGGGATCACACCGGCAGTGCCCCGCCAAAGTTCCCCCTCCAATCTTCTGCCTCCTACCTCTCTATTTCGTGTTTCTGTCTTCTGCGGTGCTCCTTTCTGAGAATCGCCGGGAGACCTTTTTTATACGTGGTTTTAAGTCAGAACCTTTGCCTGGGAGAAAGAATCGACGAAATCGTAGACTCGAGGAGCAAACAAGCACACCACACACGTAAGGGGCATGGCCACGTGTGGTGGGCCCATTCCTCCCTCGACCTTCTTCTTTCGCTGATCTTTGGCCCGATGTTCTTCCATTTGATAAATAATGGGTCCTGTGAAGTTTGAGGTCAATTGGACATCGTTTGGGGTACCTAAAAGTCAAAACATTGAAATAGGTTTTATTTTGCCTCGGCATGGTTAATTCCAAAACAAGATAATTTCTATATTACGATTATGCAAAAAATAAATCCAAAATAGGGAAGAGAAAAGTCAAGAGGCCTCGAATGACCGGCATAAGGGAAAGGAAGAAAGACAGATGAGCCAACTTGAGATTTTTTGGCATTATCATAACAAAGAATATATTCCAAATTTTTCTTATTTCATATCTTCAAGGCAAATCGACCCAATCCAGTGGCGGATGAAGTTTTGAACTTTTTTTTTATAATATTCGTTGAAAATTTGTGTGTTTCTACTTGAGCCGTACGAGATGAAATTTTCATATACGGCTCTTAGAGGGGGGGGGGGGGGGCTTGGGTTAGTTACCTATCTCAATAAAGTATATGATTGGTTTGAGGAACGTCTTGAGATTCAGGCAATTGCAGATGATATAACTAGTAAATATGTTCCTCCCCATGTCAACATATTTTATTGTTTAGGGGGAATTACACTTACTTGTTTTCTAGTACAAGTCGCTACCGGTTTTGCTAAAACGCAAAGTTCATGGATGCATTTTACATGCATCATATGCCCAATGCTTGAGCACAACGGTGCCATACCTCCCTGGCGAATACACATTGAATAAGGATGTGCTCTGCTGTGTCCTCCTCCTGTAGGCACACAAAGCAACATGAGGGTTTGCTCTGTACCCCATGCCTCAAACACCGATCCGCTATCCTCTGATACCAATTGAAAAGGGATCGTATGGGCACCTAGAGGGGATGAATAGGAGCTACTCCAATTTTTAATTCTTTTTCAATTTAGTCTTGACATAAAGGTAAATTCTCTAGATATGCAACTAAGATGAATTTCCCTATATCACAAACTAGCAACTAACACGAAACAAGAAACAAGTAAAGAGTGATTAAAGGATAGTGGTAACCGAGAGTGGAGCACGCGGAGACACATGATATGATTTCCTGTAGTTCCTTCCTTTTGAGGGGAAGTACATCTGCGTTGGAGGGGTGGGCGATACTAAGACCACCACAACACAAAGGCCTCACCCTATTCTCTGGTGAATGGTCCCACAACTGGCCTAATTCACTTTTCCACTATACGGTAACCCTTTGAGGCGGGAACTGGCGCCTTTACACCAAGCTCGGGGCACACATCCACAACTAAATTGGAGGCTCCTGAGTGGTATAAAAAGCTATTACAACAATAGACAAACTTAGCAAGGGTAAAATCAAGAACTAGGGTTTCCAATGGAAACACTAGAAGCAAATCCCTCAAGTGAATGAGGGGTAGATCAAATATCTTTGGTGATGATGTTGATCAATGTCTTCTACTTTAATTCCCCAAAGATCACCGGCTTTAAGTGGTTGGAGGAGGAGAGCAAGCGGTATTGGTGGCTCAGTTGTGAGAGTTCTTTTGATACAAGACTAGCAGTTTGAGGTTGAAGATGGGGAGGGGTATTTGTAGCCCCTCCCAAGATGGAGCCGTTGGTGTCGACTGGGGGCAGATTATCTAGCCCAAGATGGGTCCGGATTATCGTCATGGGCCGCTCCCATGGTCCTTAGCAAAAATGCCAAGGGTGGATTATCCGGCCATTCGGCCGGGTGGATTATCTGGCACAGGAAAAATCTAGCCCTTGCTAGAAAAATTGGCCCAAACCTCCACCCCCATATCCGAGAACCGCGTCTTCGTCCCTTAGCCGATTCTGAGGGGGGTGTAGATTATCCGGATCAGGCAAAACTCTAGCCCTTGATGAAATCTATAACCAATCCTCCGGCCCCATATCCAAGAGCTGTGCCTTTCGTCCTTAGTCAATTCTGAAGAGAGGTGGATAATCCGGACTGGGTAACCTCAGATTTGCCAGCTTTAGCATGTAACTTCTTTTCCCTTATTTGAGGGGACGATGCTGCCACATATATGAAAGGAATATGCCCGAGAGGCAATAATAAATGGTTATTATCTTATTCCAGGTTTATAATAGATGTTTATTTCTCATGCTATAATTGTGTTAAAAGGAAATGTTAATACTAGTGTGTTTAATAAACAAAAGAAAAGGTTCCTAGTAATGCCTCTCATTACACTAGCTTGTTGATTAACCGATGATCAAGGTTTCCTGATCATGAACATTAAATGTTGTTAATAACAAGGTCATATCATTAGAGAATGATATGATGAACATTCACCCACAATAGATTTATACGATCATGTCCTCAAGTTTATATTGCTATCTCATTCGAAGTAACTCTAATCCTTAGACCATGAGATCACGCCAATCACTAATTCTGGAAGAGTACTTTGATTTCATCAAACGTCACACCATAATAGGGTGATTATAAAGATTGCATTGAGTATTTGGAAAATATTGGTTGAAGCTCGTGGATCAAGAGTGGGATTTGTCCATCCTGATGACATATAAATATACTCAGAGCCCTCTCGGTGATATCACATTAACATAGCTTGCAAGGAAGTGATAAGATCACTAAGAATGTTATATCAAGGGAACGAGAAAAGAGTACTCATCGTTAATAAGATTGAACTAGGTATGGATTGATACCAAATGATCGGATCTCGGACAAGTAAAATATCAAGAGACAAAAGGAACTGGTTACTGTGAAAAAGGTTCACACGATCACTAGTTCATCGTTGAATTAGTGGGAGTCATTATGGATCTACATGTCCCTCTAATGATTATTGATCGGAGAGAGTCTTGATCATGTCCACATAGTTCACAAACCCGTAGGGAGACACACTTAAGGTTATTCGACATATTTGAGTGGATAGGGAACGCCGGGGAAAATACTGGACAATGCAGGTATAAATCTACCAGAATAGTTTTGGTGTATCAAAGTATTGCAAGGGGTTAAATTGTTAATGTATTCATTAAATGAAGTGCTCATTAAATGAAGTGTTCATTAAATGAGTGGCATCAAATCAAGTGAATTAAAAGTGTTTTTAATGAAAAGAATCTTGATTTTTGAGTGGAGAATAAATGAGAGAAAATGGAGATGAATATCTGTGAGTGAAGTGTCCACCCACATGAATGAGGGAAGAGGTGGGGGCACCTCCTTGGTAGACGGCCATGGCAAGGGAATCCCCTCCCCTATAAAAGGTGGGGTGGAGCACCTCTCCTCTCAGTCATTCCTTCTCCCTCTCATATGCCCTTTGGTTGGCATCTTCCTCCCTTTGCTAGCCTTGTCCATTGCCACGAGCATGGTGCTTAGGAGATGGCCTGTTCAAGATATTCTCCACCACCACCACGACGACGACGATGTTGTAATGCTGTTGGAGTTCCCGAGGATCCCCTACTTCCACTGCCCAGCTGAAGCAAGGGACAAAAGTCGTCGGCACACCATATGTGTGATCGATTACGGAGGTGCTGTCCCTTTGTGGCATTGATCATCTTCGCGTCCTTGAGTATGGTCCCTTTGTGGCATTGATCATCTTCGGTGTACAATCTACAACAATCACGTTTGTTTGCGGGAACATTATCCTGCTTACGGTCTTCAAGGGTGAGTCCTTCTGAAACCGTTACAAGCGTCGCATAGATTCGATCTTGGCAGTCACAATCGTAGTAATTTTTTGTTTTCCATGTAACGAATCCCATCAATATAAAGATTCTTTTGTATCTGCAGCACTCAATGCACGTTTAGAATATCCAAGGTATTATTATCTAACACACAAAACACTAGGGATCAAGAAATGCTTTTTCAGTCATGCGAGCCCAGTCCACTATGGTAAAAGAAATAAACAAAAGGGAACCTAGACAATAAGTCGTTTACCGCACTTCTACTGGTCGGTTAACCTGCCCACCCGGTAATTGGGGCGCACAGTAATTGCACCAACCCCATATTTCTTGCGGACAAGGCCAACGGCAGTTCTTCCCTCCCATCTCGAATAACTGCTCTACTGGAATATCAATCTTTGGAAAGCCACTAGCCACCACTACCCTCCCGCATTCCACCAGATCGACTCTGTTGCCCCTTCCTTTGGCTATGGAGTCACCGAGCAACAATATGAAGCGCAAGGCTGATGATCCTGATCGCAATAGCCAATATTATGGGTAGGGGAACCTCCACTTTTGTAATGAAGACTTTCCTCTATACTGGCAGAAGCAGAGAGGCTGGTACAAAATAAGGAAGCGGCTGGGTACACATGGTAATATAACCCACTGGATTCATTCAATTAGATGTATTCCACAAAGTCAATCTATGAGGGGAAGATTAGCGCATGGATCGACATCATCATAGCCAGTCTCCTCGCTCGCAGTGGCGTTGGCATGCGATGTAGGATTCGGGGAGACCCCAGCTGCCCAATAGGTGTGTCGGGCCTACTCCACCCCAACTCCAACCACGGATTATGGCTAGAGGATCACGAGGACCGCGATGAATTTTTAAGTTCACAAACTCTGAGTGATTGTTTCATTGAAACGGTTACTGAATCCATTGAGAAATCTCTATGCAGTAGGCTGTTACTTCCATCAAATGCCTTACGTGCATGTATGTTTGTGAAAATTTCCTTTTGTAGAACATTCACACCCAACTGATGCTACTAGACAAGGAGACAATATTTGCAGTGGTGCATCTCAAGGGGGAAGACGAGGAAGGACAAGGAGATGATCAACACTAGGTGGTAACGGGGAGTGGTTGGTTACAGTCTATGGCCGTAGCACTTGGACACCAATGTTTACATACCACTGAAACTCCGAATGCCATCTGTGGAGTGTGATGGAACTACTCCAAGGACAACCGGTTGGTTGTCGAGCTCCCCATGCGCTTTCATCTTCAATTAGGAAGAAATATATCTCTTGAATATACAACTCCCGGAGAGGCCATTTTGGAAGAACGGGAAATGTCATTACTCGGCCATAGCGGTGTTCAACAAACTAATCGCTTCCATAAATTGGCATGAAGATAAGCATTAGACCATCTTGTGATGACTACCTGTATCCAGTAAAGTATGTCAATGTTGTCGCAACCTACAGGTGGCAACGGATGCCGCTTTGTATATATGCAGTTACTGAACCACGAGGAGATGTGCATGTTTGGGAACCATTCGAGTGGGGTGAGTCTTGTTTAGCACATAAATGCAACCCCTTTTTACCTCTTGCATTTTGGTGACTTCCTTACTAACTACAAGTAACAATCATGTATGCACCCATCCCCGTGTGTCATGTATGCACCTAGCTGATGGAGGGGAAGCTGATGATCTCGACTCCAGGCGCTGGTTCCTCACACCAATGAAGCCCGACAAGGGTCAACTAGAGAATCTCCTGCGGATTCATACCAGGGGAGCACGAACAAGCGATGGTAATTCCATAAAGCATATGGGGACAACAGTTTATTCTTATCCTTCTCGAGGTCTACACACCACTTAGAAGACACTGTAGAACAAGTCTGGAGTAGGGTCGACAATCTGAATGGAAAATCTGCATCTATTGGGATCAAGTACCCATTCTTCATCGAAGCCCCTTCTACTGTAACAACTGACGCTGAACCGGATTTTGCTATTGCTGCTGCTGAATAAGAAGAACTTGCTACTATCGCTGCTGCTGGTGGAGCTAATGAAGAACTTGCTGATGATGATGCTGCTGCTGGTAATGGTGAACAACCTAATGGTGATGCAGCTGGTGGCTATGAAGAACCTGAAGCTGCTGGTGGTGGTGGTCAAGAACTTTCTATTGGTGTTGATGACGAACCTGACAGTGTTGCCTCTGATGAAGAATTTGATGCTACTACTGGTGGAGCATACGAGGAACTTGTTGATGATGCGGATGTTGCTGGTGATGGTGAAGAACCTGACGGTGATGCTGCTAGTGGCGGTAATGAACCTGACACTACTATTGAGGTACCAACGCTGACTGTGTTCAGACTATACTACATGTTTCCTACACACGCGCACGCCTATCATCACTATCTAGGGCTATCTCCTGCGTGGAGCCGCATGTGCGTCAGCAGAGGCCTGCCATTGCGCAGAGTTCCTACACATAGGGGGGACTATGGTACACTCCCCCAGGCACCGACCTGGTTCATTCCAATGATTTCACCAGCTATGGAGACCCAGGGCTCAGTTTATGGATTGGAGGAACTAGTTATCTTTAGTCTTATTATTTTTCTGATCACTTTGTTATGGTAATGTGTAAGACTAAGTTTTAGCACTATATTCGGTTATGCATCCTAGCGCGTGAGACAATGCTATGCAACTATCTTGTGTGTCAATATGTATGTAGAGTATGCAATGTTTTATCTATGTTTCTACAAGTCCTGTATTCAGTTATCTAGTGCAAATGCAGTATCCATAAAAATTAGGTATCCCAACAAATGTTGCAATTCCACAACCAGATACAAACCGGTTGATAAATATCACCTAGTCATGCATGCTAAATATTTCGACTGCATTGGAGCGCATAACAAGAATATGCCACCTATAAATGATTGATAAGATGAACCTAACTTCTCCTCTTATATTTGCATTAAATCGCTCATGTATTTGTTCCCAAAATAGGCACAACGGCCGGTGAACTTCACTCTCAATGTACAATGCTTCATCAGTAAGCCTCTGGTGATGCCATGCAAAGTAAACACCATTGTCTTCATCAGACCTATGAATTTGAAAAGAAAAATCAAATAAAAACACATTTGATATGTTCTTCTACCTCACGCACAAAAGCATAAGGGGAGAATGCACCTCTTAGGCATTGTGCAAAATGCCATGGATGCGACCTAGATATGAGAAGAGAATGATGCAGTGACTACGGCCACATCAATGACGAGCTCCGAATTGGGAGGAGCCGAGCTTGGCCGAGCAGGTTCACCCTGCTGACAGATCTCCGGGGAGAAAATCGCATCCCACCGTCATGCCCTAGTTGTGACCACACCGACAGCGAGCTCCGAATTGGGATGTGTAGAGCGGGGCTGAGTAGGCTCGTGATGTCTACGCATTTCTATTCTTGTAGATAGTTGTTGGGCCTCCAAGTGTAGAGGTTTGTAGAACAGCAGCAAGTTTTCCCTTAAGTGGATTACCCAAGGTTTATCGAACTTAGGGAGGAAGTGGTCAAAGGTATTCCCTCTCAAGCAATCCTGCAATCCAGATACAAGAAGTCTCTTGTGTCCCCAACACACCCAATACACTTGCCAGGTGTATAGGTGCACTAGTTCGGTGAAGAGATAGTGAAATACAAGTGGAGATAACTATAAGTGGTAACGGTGATAGAAGATAGCTTGATGGCGTGGAAGAGACTAAAGGCAAACTGAAATAAAGATGGAAGCAAGCAAACATGTAACAGATCTAATAGCAAACGGTGTTTCAATGCTTAGAAACAAGGCCTAGGGATCATACTTTCACTAGTGAACACTCTCATATAAATATCTTCTCTTTATGATACTACTCTTAACTACTCTCCGGTTGAACACTCTAATCGATGGTAGGGCTATAACAGCACACCGCAAAGTAAGTCTTTCCCATCTAGAAAACCCCACACTGTCACCTTGAGCACTAGATGGTTCAAACAAACACCACAATTTCATAAAGACATCCAACTCCTAATATAACTCATAACAAGTATTTGTAATCTCTAGCCTAAGTGCCACCATGGTGTGCACACTGTCAACTTCATACACATGGGGAGAGCAGAGATCTATTAAAGCACTTGAGTAGCAAAGTAGATCTATAGATTACAAGCTCATGATCTCAATAAGATCATGCATAGAGAGAGAGAGATGAACACATAGCTACCGTAGAACCCTTAGCCTCGAGAGAGAACTACTCCCTCCTCATCATGGGAATAAACAATGGTAATGTAGATGGCGGTGGAGATCGATGGAGATGGCTCCAGGGGCACTTCCCCGTCCCGGCAGGGTGCCGGAACAGAGGCTTTCTGTCCCCCGAATCTCCCCTTCGGTGGTGGCTGCACAGCGGAACTTTTCGTGGATTTCTGATTGACTCCTTAGGGTTTATGCATCGGGAGGCTCTTATAGGTGAGAGGGGAGACCTAGGGGGTGCCAGAGGGGCCCACACCATGCCCTGGCATGGCTTGGGGTGACCCGCGCCTGGGGGGAGGGTGTGGCCAGGCCCTGGCCCTCCTCCGTCTCATATTTTGGCTCCGTGAGTCTTCCGGTTAAATAGGAACTTTGGCTTTTGTCCCGTCCAATTCTGAGAATATTCATTTTCTGACTTTCCTGGAACCAAAAACAGCAGAAAATAGGCAACTGGCACTATGGCTCTTGTTAATAGGTTAGTCCAAGAAATCATATGAAAGTACTCCAAAGTGTGGACAAAACATAAGAAAGTAGATAAAACCAAGCATGGAACATCAAAAATTATGGATACGTTAGCAACATATCAACATCCCCAAGCTTAACTCCTGCTCGTCCTCGAGTAGGTAAGTGATAAAAAGAAAGTATAATTTTTGAGGTGACATGCACCATCATAAACTTGATCAAAGTATTTGTAAAACATTGATAGCTAGGATAATAGTACTTCAACATAGCATGAAAGACAAAGTTCTAGCAATAAGACAGAAACTATGATGTAACATGAAAAGGCACAAACAAAAGATTCATGAATAACAATGCTTTGCAAGACGTTTATTTGTTTCACATAAAGAAAACATAGCATAATAGCATTCAGCTTGTCCCACATAGAGTAGCAAATATAAAAGCATAGGACACCTTCAAAGTTCATAAGAGTGACTAGATACAAATAGTTTAAAACAAGCAATATCAAGGTATGCATTAATCAACTAGTCTTGGGACAATGCACATAGAACTAAGAATGGCCACTATGCTCTCAAAGTAGGTGCATAAAGATAGAAGGTGGAGACTCAAAATAATGGTGGAAGAAAGGCCTTCATAGAAGGAAGCAGAGATTCAAGTTTCATAAAGAGCTTCCAAAAATTATGGTACTTATAGTTTTTAGCTCTCATTGCCCCTATTATAAGCATCTTGAAGTGATTAAGGTTAAAGTGAACAAACTATGGTGTACATGCTTGACGAAGTATAAGTTAGGAATCTCATGTCCCTTGTATACGAGGGCTGCTCCTCATGCTACTCAAGTTTAGTCACCGGTAAGTTCTTGTCATCGTAAGTATATGTGTATCATAGAGAACTGCCAACGGGGTACCCCTTGCCCGTTGATACAGAAGAATCCCCATATCAAAATGACAAGGCAAGAAGACAACGAGCATCTCAGCAATCTTCTTATTTACCATGGGAATATGGTGTTTTTTCTCTCTTTCCTCTTTTCATAATCTCTTTTTTTCTTTTTCTCTTTTTTCTCAATATAGGACTCTTTTTTATAAGAAGAATGCTTCATAGACAGCTCATTATGGTTACGCTGCAGGTTTCCACCATGTCAGCATGGATTAGACCAGCGGCCCAGGCGTTTCTCTAAGACATATACATAACTCCATGGACTTGCAAGCTCCCCTTTCATTTCACACCGACGACATCCATATACAAAAGAGCATGATATCAACTAGGTACAAGTACCAAGTGCAATGTTGAAAGCGTTCCCCATGACAACATGGTTCTGCTAATTCCCAACAAATAAGTGCAAGCATATACAACATAGACGACACAATGATTCAAGTTTATTAAGGGCAATAAAATTAAAGTGTGCCATCAAGTTCGTGAGGCTTTAATCACTAGTTTTCTCATAACAAGTTTAATTTGGAAGATAAACAAAAGCATGAATATACTTGGAATAACATATGCTAATAGGTAGGTATGGTGGACTCTTTGGAATAACTTGGTTTAGGGAGCTGGATGCATGAGTGGAACTCATACTTGGTTGTGGAGGCTAGCAAAAGACTGGGAGCGACAAACTAAGAGAGCAATAATGGCCATAATCATGTAGAGCGACAAAACATCATTGATCAAAGCATAAAGTGATACTACAAGTTGAAAACTAAAGGATCATAAAGGCTATGGTGATTTGAGATAGACATAACATGGTGTGAGCATGTGCCAAGTCAACCCAAATAAAGCATCAAAGGAGAATACCACTATACTATGCTTTAATATGCTAAAACAACGCATGATTCATCCAAGGCACATTAAGCAATCTCAATTGTTTATAACAAGTCATGCTACAGCAAAGAATACTAAGCATAAAGCCAAAAAAATATCAAGCATGGCATGACAAAGCATAGGCCACAGTCAAAAACAAGCTCTCTTTACCACTTAAGCATGAACTTTCCTACTCTTTTCCAACCCAAACCAAACTATTTGAAAACCAATGCATGAAAGAGGGTGTCCAACTAATTTATTAAGCAAACTAAGCAAACCAAGCAAATGAAAACCAAATCAAAAAAAGAAAAATAAGATGCTCCAAGAACAACACAACTGTGCATGAAACAATAAAAATGAAGTGTTTGGAAGGAACCTGGAATTTTTATTGATGAAGAGGGGGATCCAAAGCATCCCAAGCTTTGACACTTGTAATTCTTGGATATTTCTTGGGGTGACATGCGTGGCATCCCCAAGCTTGAGCTTTAGTCCATCTTTCATCTCATTACCCATTCATTCCATACACCTGAAATTTTTCTTCATACAAAACTTCACACAATCTTTATTAGCAACATTAGTGCACTCAAGATAATAGGTCTTTGGGTTCAGTTTCAACACCAATAAAACTTCCATTAAAACATAAGTTACTGTAGCACTTCCCTCAAAAAGCTAAGTTCCCCAAAAGAACTCAAAAAGGAACCAACAAGAAGCAAATGCAAATAATGCAACAAATCTGTCAAAACAGACCAACAGGTAAAAACCAATTTTTTCCAAGACCTTATGTTGCTCAAATCGAAAAGTGTTGAACTAACACAAGTTATATAACAACCTGGGGCAGAAGCACAAAAATTCACGCCTCAAAAGGACGTACAGAGATTTTACACGAATTTTTATGGTGAAGCACATAAATCTGTTTTGGGACAACAACTTTCCCAATCATTACTTCTCCGTCATTAGAGGTTACTCTTGGCACGAAAAGAAAATAAAAAGGATAAGGAGCGGTTATTACAGAGGTAATAACTTCCAAGACTCATCTAAAACTTTTGGGTTATCTCCCAATAATTACTTTTCTTTAACGTCTTTAAGTTAGGCATGATAGTTTGAGAAGATGCTCACACAAGAAATATGAATTGAAGTAAAAGAGAGCATCAAGAAGCAAATTCAAAACACATTTAAGTCTAACCCACTTCCTATGCATACGAATCTTGTATAGAAACAAGTCATGAAAGCACAAAGCAACAAGCGTAAGAAATAAAAACAAGTGCAACTTCAAAAGTTTCAACATAAAGAGGGGAAACGTAATATCGTTGAGACTCATAAAACCATGTTTCCCTCTCTCATAATAACTTTCAGTAGCATCATAAATAAAATTAACAATATAACTATCATAGGAAACATTCTTATCATGAGCCACATGCATAAAACAATTATTACTCTCCCTATAAGAATAGTCATTCTTATTAATCATAGTGGGAGCAAACTCAACAAAATAGCTATCATTATTATTCTCATCACCATAATCATCAAATATAGGAGGCATATTGTAATCATAATTAACTTTATCCTCAATAGTAGGTGGACTGAAAATATCATATTCATCCTTGTAATCATCATATATTGGAGGCATAGTATCATCAAAGTAAATTTTCTCCTCCAAAGATGGGGGACTAAAAATATCATTTTCATCAAAACTAGCTTCCCCAAGCTTAGACTTTTCCATAGCATTAGCAATAATTGTGTCCAAAGAATTCATACTAACAACATTGCTATTAGCATGCAAATAAAGTTCCATAGGTTTTTTTAATTTTCTCTTCAAACACTTCATGTCCTAACTCAAGATAAATACTATAAAGCTCTCTAATTTTGTTGTTGTTTTCCATTAAGCCTAACTAGTGAAAATAAAAACAAGAAACAAAAAGACAAAATTGCATAATCTAAAGGAAATAACTTCGAGCACTCACACCGGAGGATGTGAGTACCTTTTACCTTACCTCCCCGGCAACGGCGCCAGAAAATAGGCATTTGCCATGTGAGGTTCTTCTTCTTTAATCCTCCGGTGTGAATACCTTTTACCTAACCTCCCTGGCAACGGCGCCAAAAAATAACTTGATGTCTACGCACTTCTATTCTTGTAGACAGTTGTTGGGCCTCCAAGTGCAGAGGTTTGTAGAACAGCAGCAAGTCTTCCCTTAAGTGGATTACCCAAGGTTTATAGAACTCAGGGAGGAAGTGGTCAAAGGTATTACCTCTCAAGCAATCCTGCAATCAAGATACAAGAAGTCTCTTGTGTCCCCAAGACACCCAATACATTTGTCAGGTGTATAGGTGCACTAGTTCGGCGAAGAGATAGTGAAATACAAGTGGTATAGATAACTATAAGTGGTAACGGTGATATAAGATAGCTTGATGGCGTGGAAGAGACTAAAGGCAAACTGAAATAAAGATGGAAGCAAGCAAACATGTAACAGATCTAGCAGCAAACGGTGTTTCAATGCTTAGAAACAAGGCCTAGGGATCATACTTTCACTAGTGAACACTCTCATATAAATAGCTTCTCTTTATGAAACTACTCTTAACTACTCTCCGGTTGAACACTCTAATCGATGGTAGGGCTATAACAGCACACCTCAAATTAAGTCTTTCCCATCTAGAAAACCCCACACTGTCACCTTGAGCACTAGATGGTTCAAACAAACACCACAATTTCATAAAGACATCCAACTCCAAATATAACTCATAACAAGTATTTGTAATCTCTAGCCTAAGTGCCACCATGGTGTGCACACTGTCAACTTCACACACATGGGGAGAGCAGAGATCTATTAAAGCAATTGAGTAGCAAGGTAGATCTATAGATTACAAGCTCATGATCTCAATAAGATCATGCATAGAGAGAGAGAGAGAGATGAACACATAGCTACCGGTAGAACCCTTAGCCTCGAGAGAGAACTACTCCCTCCTCATCATGGGAATCAGCAATGGTGATGGAGATGGCGGTGGAGATCGATGGAGATGGCTCCGGGGGCACTTCCCCATCCCGGCAGGGTGCCGGAACAGAGACTTTCTGTCCCCCGAATCTCCCCTTCGGTGGTGGCGGTGCAGCGGAACTTTTCGTGGATTTCTGATTGACTCCTTAGGGTTTATGCATCGGGAGGCTGTTATAGGCGAGAGTGGAGACCGAGGGGGTGCTAGAGGGGCCCACACCATGCCCTAGCGCGGCCTGGGGTGACCCGCGCCTGGGGGTGTGGCCAGGCCCTGGCCCTCCGCCGTCTCGTATTTTGGCCCCATGAGTCTTCTGGTAAAATAGGAACTTTGGCTTTTGTCCCGTCCAATTCCGAGAATATTCATTTTCTAACTTTTCTGGAACCAAAAACAGCAGAAAACAGGAAACTGGCACTGTGGCTCTTGTTAATAGGTTAGTCCAAGAAATCATATGAGAAGTACTCCAAAGTGTGGACAAAACATAAGAAAGTAGATAAAACCAAGCATGGAACATCAAAAATTATGGATACGTTAGCAACGTATCAGCTCGCCATGTTGAAAGATCTCCTCCTAGCTGTAATTCCTGTCTCGGATCCATGCCATGGCTACGGCCACAACAATAGTGAGCTCCGATTTGGGAAGGAGAGTGGTACCAGGGGAAGAGGGTCAGGGAAGGGAATGGATGTGAGCGCCAACTATGTGAAGGGAACATGCCCGAGAGGCAATAATAAAGTGGTTATTATCTTCTTCCTTGTTTATGATAAATGTTTATTTTGCATGCTATAATTGTATTAATTTAGAAACGTTAATACATGTGTGTTTAGTAAACAAAAAGGAAAGTTCCTAGTTATGCCTCTCTTATAAACTAGCTCGTTGATTATCAAGATGATCAAGGTTTCCTTATCATGGACATTGGATGTTGTGAATAACGAGGTCACAGCATTAGTGGAATGATGTGATGAACATTCATCCGAAGTATAGCATTACAATCTAAGTCATTGTGTTTATATTTCTATAACATCAGACGAAGTAATCCTAGTCCTTAGACCATGAGATCATGTCAATCACTAACACTAGAAGAGTATCTTGATAACATCAAACATCACACTGTGAAAGGGTGATTATAAAGGTGGGTTCCGTGCTACGAAAGTGTTAAGTAGAGGCTTGATACGTCGTAAACATATCTATAATTTTTAATGTTCCATGCTTGTTTTATATCTACTTTCTTATGTTTTGTTCACACTTTGGGGTATTTTTATACAATTTCTGGAACTAACCTATTAACAAGATGCCATAGTGCCAATTGCCTGTTTTTGGTTTCAGAAAAGCTAGTAAGGAAATATTCTCGTAATTGGACGGGACAAAAGCCAAAGTCAATATTTTACCCGAAGCAACACGGAGTCCGGAGGGGAGATGAAGTGGCACACTAGGGTGGCCACACCTGGTGGCGGCATGGCCTAGGGGGCACGCCACCAGGGAGTATGGGCCCCCTGGTGCTCCACCGACCTTGCCCCTTCGCCTATAAGAGCCTCCTGGGACGAAAACCCTAGGTACCCGATAAAAGACCCAATCATAAATCCACGAAAGAGTCTGTAGCCGCTGCCATCTCCATCCCTAGATCGGGGGGGGGGGGGTCCGAAGCTCTTCCTGGCACCCTGCCGGAGGGGAGAGATCACCCTAGAGGCCTTCTTCATCACCAAGACTACCTCCGGTGTGATGCGTGAGTAGTTCATCCTTGCACTATGGGTCCATGTAGTAGCTAGATGGTTGGTTCTCCTCCTTGGTGCTATCATGTTTAGATCTTGTGAGCTCCATTCATGATCAAGATCATCTATTTGTAATCTTACATGTTGTGATTGCAGGGATCCGATGGATATTGAGATTCTATTTCAGATTGATTATTGATTCTATCATGTCTATGTTATTTATGATCTTGTATGCTTTCCGTTGTTAGTAACTATCTTGGCCAAGTAGATGCTTGCAACTCCAAGAGGGAGTATTTATGCTCGATAGTGGGTTCATGCCTCTAGTAATCTGTAGAAGTGACATGAATATCTAAGGTTGTAGATGTGCTGTTGCTACTAGGGAGAAAACAACAATCCTTTGTCCATGGGACAATCGTATTGTTTACTTTACGCACTTTGCTTAATGCAATTATCTGTTGCTTGCAACTTAATACTAGAGGGGGTTCAGATGATAACCTGAAGGTGGATTATTAGTCATCGATGCAGTTGGATTACAGTCTATGTATAATTTTGTAATGCCCAATCAAATCTCATAGGAGTCAAGATGGCTAGTATATGCATTGTATGCTTTCTCAAACCTGTCAATTGCCCCGCTCTAATTTGGTCACCCAACATGCTATTTATCTTAAGGAGAATCACCTCTAGTGAACTATGGACCCCGATCCATTATTTTTCCATTGATATACCATCTACTATTTACTATTTACAGTTTACTTCTGCAAGCAATTACTATCTTCCACACTATACATTTAATCCTTTGTTTTCAACAAAACCGGTGAGATTGAAAGCCTCACTGTAAGTTGGGGCAAAGTTCTGTGGTTGTGTTGTGCAGGATTCCAAGTTGGTAGCAACACCTTGGAGTTGTTTCCTTGCTCCTACTGGTTCGATAACCTTGGTTTCATAACTGAGGGAAACTTGTTGATGTGCTCATCATACCTTTCTCTTGGGGTTCCCAACGAGCTTGAGATATCTTGAGCCATCAAGCCTCTTTCTGGCGCCGTTGCCGGGGAGTTAAGGATAGCTTCACAAGGGGAGTCCTTGACAACCAATCTCTTTACTTTGTTTTTTGTTTTGCTTAGTTTATTTTTGCTTTGTTTGCTTATTTCTTTTTATCAAAAACACAAAAAAAATTAGTCCCTATTTTAGTTCTATTTCTGTTGGCTTACTTTAATCTTGCAAAAATGAATACTCCTGAAAACACTAAGTTGTGCGGCTTTACTAGCACAAACAACAATGATTTCATGTGCACACCTATTGCTCCACATATTCCTGAAGCTACTTTCTTTGAAATTAAACCTGCTTTGCTCAATCTTGTTATGAAAGAACAATTCTCTGGTGTTGGTACTGAAGATGCTGCTGCTCACCTTAATAACTTTGTTGAACTTTGTGAGATGCAAAAACATAGGGATATAGATGGAGATATTATTAAGCTTAAATTGTTTCCTTTCTCTTTGAGAGGAAAATCTAAAGAATGGTTGCTATCCCTAACTAGAAATAGTATTAATTCTTGGACTAAATGCAAAGATGCTTTCATTGGAAAATACTATCCTCCTACTAAGATTATATCTATGAGAAGTGAAATAATGAAATTTAAACAATTTTATAATGAACATGTTGCTCAAGCTTGGGAAAGAATGAAATCTTTGGTAAAGAATGAAGGAAATATGCCCTGAGAGGCAATAATAAAGTTGTTATTATGTATTCCTTGTATATGATAGATGTTTATTTTGCATGCTATAATTGTATTGAGAGGAAACATCAATACATGTGTGTTTAATAAACAAAAAGGGTTCCTAGTTATGCCTCTCTTATAAACTAGCTTGTTGATTAACAAGATGATCAAGGTTTCCTGATCATGGACATTGGATGTTGTTAATAACAAGGTCACATCATTTGTGAAATGATGTGATGAACATTCATCCGAACTATAGCATTACGATCAAGTCATTATGTTTATATTGCTATAACATTATACAAAGTAGTCTTAGTCCTTAGACCATGAGATCATGTTAATTGCTAACACCGGAAGAGTATCTTGATAACATCAAACGTCACACCGTAACAGGGTGACCATAAAGGTGGGTTCAGTGCTATGAAGGTGTTATGTTGAGGCTCATGGACCAAGAGTGGAATTTGTCAATCCCGATGACGGATAGATATACTCTGGGCCCTCTCGGTGATATCACATTAAGATAGCTTGCAAGCAAGTGATGTGATCACTAGAATGTTATATCACGGGAACAAGAAAAGAGTGCATGTCGGTAACGAGATCAAACTAGGTATTTGGATACCGATGATCGAATCTCGGACATGTATTATATCATGAGACAAAGGGATTAAATTGCTAACGTTAAAGGTTCTCACGATCACAGAAGTCATCGTTGAATATGCAGGAGTCAGTATGGATCTCCAGGTCTCGCTTCTGATTATTAATCTGAGAGGAGTCTCAATCATGTATTTATTATTCGCGAACCGTAGGGTGACACACTTAAGGGTTGCCGGACACCATTTAGGATCACATATGTTCCAGACAAAAGGTTTGCAAAGCGCAGGAAATGTTTCGATAGAAACAGGAATTGTTTCGATAGAAACCGGAATTGTTTCGGGTGAAATTGCAGAAAGTGGTTCTGCATGTGATATTGAAATGTTGCAAGGGGTTTTATGTGAATGTTTGTTAATTAAAGTAATTAATAAAATTCTGAATAAAATAAATAAAAGAGTTTTATTAATTGAGAGTTGCATTTAATTTGGTGGAAATTAAATACATGTGAGTGGGATTTTGGGTGGAGGCCATGTTTATGTGAGTGGAGGTTCACCACATGAATGAAGGAGGGGAGGAGTCCCCCCCTCATGCACCGGCTATGGGAGGGGAGGGGTCTCCCTCCCTCCTATATAAAGCCCCCTTCTCCCCTCTCACAAACCACACCTCCTCGTGAAGGATCTCTCTCCCCCTCTAGATATTCCCCCATGGTCTCGGATTAGCGAGATACATGTTCCCGGTGGCCTTGCGTCTGGAAGGAGTTGCTGCTTCCGCTGATTCGCTGGAGCGAGGAGGTGGAGGTTGTCCGGTGGCTTGAACGTGTGTGCGAGGACGGATGCGCTGCTGATTTGCGACACTCGGGCTTCCACACGATCTTGAGATCGGCAAGCGTACGATTACATCAACCACGAGTTCCTACTCATTAACAAAACTCGTTGTCTTCTAGGGTAAGTTCTCCATGGATGTATGTCCACCCGTTGCTCTGTATCTAGTAGATAGATCTTGGCGTATAGTTCCCATCGTAGGAAATTTTTTGTTTTCTATGCTGCGGACCCAACAAAGAATTGTCCCACTCATGGACTGACTGCTTGGATGATTATCCAAACTTTTTATGCAAGACTGAATTATTCTTCAAGAAATCTGCTCGATTCTACTGCTGGAGGCACCTTTATGACCATTACTTTGGGTGCTGCAATAAAGCTCCTTGATAATATGATGGTTAACTACTCTAAATGGCACATTGAGAGAGCTCCACAAGGTAAGAAGGTAAATTTTGTTGAAGAAACCTCCTCCTTGAGTGATAAAATTGATGTTATTATGTCTATACTTGTTAATGGAAAAGCTCATATTGATTCAAATCATGTTCCCTTAGCCTCTTTGGTTGCTCAAGAAGAGAAAGTTGATGTGAACTTCATTGGAAACAATAATTTTAACAACAATGCCTATAGGAATAATTTTGGTAATAATAATTATAGGCCATATCCTCCCAATAATGGTAATGCTTATGGAAATTCCTACAACAACAATAGAAGTGCACCCTCTAAACTTGAAGTCATGCTTAAGGATTTTATTAGTAAACAAACTGCTTTCAATAAAATGTTGAGGAAAAACTTTTGAATGCTGAAAAAAATATATCATCTTTGTCTGAAGCAGAATCCTCTTTGATTAATAAAATGGCTGCTAAACCTGAAACCATGGAAAACCCCTTTGCTACTAATGCCATACAATTTAGAATTGATGAAAATGTTAGACTATTAGCTGAATTGCATGTTAAGTGGGAAAGAGAAGATGAAATTGCTAGAAATAATAGTATATGTACTATTACCACCACCAATGTTAATGCTAGCAAACCACATTAAGTCCCCATTCCTTTTGCAATAATGCCTAAAAACAATGGAACCTTTTCTAATAAAAATGCTGAAATTCTTCGAAATATGGGAAACAATAGCTGTACTACCTTGGATGGTAATTATGATTTTGATCTTGATGGTTGCAATATCTTTGAAGTAATTATGTTCCTACAAAAGCTTGCTAAAAGTCCTAATGCTAGTGCTATGAATATGGCCTTTACAAAACACAGTATTGATGCTCTCATAAAAATTATAGAAGAAAAATTGAAACATAAAGCTTCTATTCCTATGAAATTAGAAGATGGTTGGGAACCCATCATTAATATGAAAGTGAATGATTTTGATTTAAAATCTTTATGTGATCTTGGTGATAGTGTCTCTATTATGCCTATAAAGATTTATGAAATGCTTGATTTGCCACCATTAGGAGATTGTTATTTAGATATCCAAATTGATGATAATGCTAAAAAGAAACTCATGGAAAGTATTAATGATGTTATTATTATGGTTAACAATACCTATGTCCCTGTTGATTTCTATGTTTTGGATGTTGAATGCAATGCTTCTTGTCCTATTATTTTGGGAAGGCCTTTTCTTAGAACTATTGGTGCCATTATTGATATGAAAGAAGGCACCATTAAATATCAATTCCCACTCAAGAAAGGTATAGAAAACTTCCCTAAGAGGAGAGAAAAGATACCTTTTGCCTCTCCTATTAAAACAAAGTTTTCTCTTAATGCTTCTTCATTTGAAAATACTTGAATCTTGCTTCCTATGCCTAGCTCAAAGGCGTTAAAGAAAAGCACTATTGGGAGATAACCCAAATTTTTATTCAGTAAGTTTTTCTTTTGTTGAGCATTGGAAGTTATTACCTCAGTAATAACCTCTCCTTATCCTTTTTGTGTGGTTTTTGTGCCAAGAATAACCTTAATGAGAGAGAAGTAAGACTTGGGAAAGTTGCTGTCCCGAAACAGATTTTTGTGCTTCACTGTAAAAATTTGTGAAAATCCTTATACGCCGGATTGAGCTGTAATTTTTGTGCTTATGCCCTAGGTTGTTATCTAACTTTTGTTAGTTTATCACTTTTTTATTTGTACAACATAAGGTCTTCAAAAAATCGCTTTGTACCTGCTAGTCTGTTTTGACAGATTTCTGCCATTATTTGCATTTGCCTCTTAATTTCTTTCTCTTTGAGTTCTTGCCAATTACTTGAGATTTTAGAAGGAATTGCTACAGTAGATTGTGTTTTAATGGAAGTTTTACTTGTGTTGAAACTGAACCCAAAGACTTATTATCTTGAGTACACTAATGATGCTAATGAAGATTGTGTGAAGTTTTGTATGAAGGAAATTTTAAAGTGTAGGGAAGAATAATGTGATAAGATAAAGTATGGGAAAAAGCTCAAGCTTGAGGATGCCACTCGTGTCACCCCAAGAAATATTCAAGAAGTACAAGCGTCAAAGCTTGGGGATGCCCAAGGCATCCCCTTCTTCATCAATAAAAATCTCAGGTTTTCTTTCAAACACTTTATTTTTATTGTTTCATGCACAATTGTGTTGTTCTTGGAGTGTCTTCATTTTTGTTTTTAGTTTTCTTTTGGTTTGCTTAAATAAATTTGTTGGACCCCCGCATTCATACATAGTTTCAAATAAGTTGATTTGTGTTGGAAAAGAGTAGGAAGTTTCATGCTTATAAGTGGTACAAAAGGAGCTTGTTTTGACTGTGGCCTGTGGCCTAGACTTTATCATGTCATGTTTGATATTGCTTTGACTTTATGCTTAGTGATTATTGCTGTAGCATGACTTGTTACAAAAAATTGAGATTGCTTAATGTGCCTTGAAAGAATCATGCGTTGTTTTAGCATACAAAAGCATAATATTGTGGTATTATCCTTTGATGCTTTATTTGGGTTGATTTGGCGCATGCTTACACCATGTTAAGACTATACCAGTCACCATAGCCTCTATGATCATTTAGTTTTCGACTTGTAGTATCACTTTATGCTTTAATTAATAATGTTTTGTCGCTTTGCATGATTATGGCCATTATTGCTCTCATAGTTGGTCGCTCCCAGTCTTTTGATAGCCTCCACATGTATGAAGTGTGAGTACCTCTCATGCATCCAATTCCAAATAAAACCAAATTATTCCAAAGAGTCCACCATACCTACCTATTAGCATTGTTGCTATTCCAAGTATATTCATGTTTTTATCTACCTTCCGAATTAAACTTGTTATGTGAAAATTAGTGATTAAAGTTCTCACAAACTTGATGGCACACTTTACTTTCTTGCACTTAATAAACTTGAACCATTGTGTCCATCTATGTTGCGTATATGCTTGTGCTTTATAAGTTGTGGATTACCAGAACCATGTTAGCATGGGGAACGCTTTCAACATTACACTTTATTTGGTTGATATCATGTTCTTTTGCTTATGGATCCCGGTGGTGTGAAATAAAAGGGGATCTTGTAAGCTCATGGAGTTTGTATATGTGTTAGAGAAACGCCTAGGCGGCTAGCCTAAGCCATGCCTAATCATGGTGGAAACTTGAAGCATAACCATAGTGAGCAATCTGTGAAGCATCCTCAATAATAACCTATAGAAATAGCAAATAAAAAGATCGCTGAGATGCTCATTGTTTGTTGCCTTGTCATTTTGATATGGGATAGCTCCTGTATCATGGGGCAAGGGGTACCCCGTTGGCGGTTCTCTATGATACACATGTACTTACAATGACAAGAACTTACTTGTGACTAAAGTTGAGTAGCATGATGTTCGGTACTCGTAAGCAAGTGGCATGTGATTTTCAACTTATAACTTGGCAAGCATATCCTCATATTTGTGTCACTTTAACCTTAATCACCTAAAGATGCTTATGATAGGGGCAATGGGAGATGAAAGCTAATAAGTACCATAAATTTTTGGAAGCTCTTTATGAAACTTGAATCCCTACTTCCCTCTATGAAGGGCCTTTCTTTTACTTTTATGTTGAGTCTCCATCTTCTATCTTTATGAACCAATTGAGAGAGCATAGTGATCATTCTTAGTTTAATGTGCATTGTCCCAAAACTTGTTGATTGATTCATAACTTTGATATTGCTTGTTCTTAAATTATTTATATGTAGTCACCCTTATGAACTTTGAAGGTGTCCTATGCATTTATGTTTTGCTATACCATGAGGGACAAGCTGAATACCATTCTTGTTATGTTTTCTATATGTGAAACAAACAAACGTCTTTCAAAGCATTATTATTCATGAATCTTTTGTTTGTATCTTTTCATGTTACAACATAGTGGCTATGTCTTACTATTAGAACTATGTATTTCATGTCTATGTTAGAGTACTATGATCCCAGCTATCAATGTTTTACAAATACCTTGATCAAGATTGTGATGGTGCATGTCACCTCAAAAATTATTCTTTTTTATCACTTACCTACTGGAGGACGAGCAGGAGTTAAGCTTGGGGATGCTTGATACGTCGTAAACGTATCTATAATTTTTGATGTTCCATGCTTGTTTTATATCTACTTTCTTATGTTTTGTTCACACTTTGCGGTATTTTTATACATTTTATGGAACTAACCTATTAACAAGATGCCACAGTGCTAGTTGCATGTTTTCTGCTGTTTTTGGTTTCAGAAAAGCTAGTAAGGAAATATTCTTGGAATTGGACGGGACAAAAGACAAATTCAATATTTTACCCGAAGCAACACGGAGTCCGGAGGTGAGACTAAGTGGTGCACCCGGGCGGTCTCACCTAGTGGCGCCGCAGCCTGGGGGGCGCCACCAGGGGGTGTGGGCCCCCTGGTGATCCACCGACCTTGCCCATTCTCCTATAAAAGCCTCCCGAGACGAAAACCCTAGGTACCAGATAAAAGACCCAATAAGAAATCCACGAAAGAGTCTATAGCCGCCGCCATCTCCATCCCTAGATCGTGGGGGGTCCGAAGCTCTTCCCGGCACCCTACTGGAGGGGAGAGATCACCCTAGAGGCCTTCTTCATCACCATGACTGCCTCTGGTGTGATGCGTGAGTAGTTCATCCTTGGACTATGGGTCCATGTAGTAGCTAGATGGTTGGTTCTCCTCCTTTGTGCTATCATGTTTAGATCTTGTGAGCTCCATTCATGATCGAGATCATCTATTTGTAATCTTACATGTTGTGTTTGTAGGGATCCAATGGATATTGAGATGCTATTTCTAATGGGTTCGTAGCATGGAAAACAAAATTTCTACAGCAAGAACGAACAAAACCAAGATCTAATCTCGATAAAAGCCAAGATCTAATCTATTAGACATGTGCAACGAGATAGATAGGAACTAACCCTCGTAGATCCGAAAGCGTTAACGAGATTAGATCTCGTGGTTGATGTAGTCGATCACTTGCCGATCTCAAGATCGTGTGGACGATCCTTCCGGCGTCGCGTTCCGGCAGCGCTTCCGCAGTCGGTCAAGTGGACGATCCTTCCAGCGCCGCGTTTCGGCAGCGCTTCCGCAGTCGGTCACATGTGCGGAGTCGAACCAGACCTTCCTCTCCTTGTTCCAGCGAGCAGCGGAGGTAGTAGATCTTCTCCACGGAATCCCAGCAGCACGACGGCGTGGTGGTGGTGGAGTAGAGAATTCTGCAGGGCTTCGCCTATGCCTGTGCAGAAGAAAGGAGGAGGAGAGAGGCGGCAGAGATTGGGTGTTGTAGAGGAGGGGCAAGGGGTGGCGCCTCCCCCTTCTATTTAAAGGAGGGAGGGCGCCTGGGGAGGGGGAGTCCTAGTAGGACTCCCCACCTCCTAGGGCCGGCGGATTGGGGAGGGGGGGAGGAGTCCTCCTCCCCCACGACTCCTTGTCTTGACCCACCAGGACTCCTTGATCCCTATCTTGATTTTCAAGCAAACTCCAAGAAATCTTCTAGAACCTTCCGAAACATTCCGAAACCTTCTAGAATCCTCATACAAATACTCCGGAACATTTCCTAACTCAGAAAATGATCCCCAATATATGAATCTTATTCTCCGGACAATTCTGGATCTCCTCGTGATGTCCCGGATCCAATCCGAGACTCCGAACAACCTTCGGTCTCCAACACACATTCCATATCTACTTAAAACAACTTCGAACCTTAAGTGTGTCACCCTACGGTTCGTGAATATGTAGACATGACAGAGACACATCTCCTATCAATAACCATCAGCGGGACCTGGAGATCCATAATGGCTCCCACATACTCAACGATGACTTCGTGATCGATTGAACCATTTACATACGAAACTAATTCCCTTTATCTCGCGATATTATAATTATCCGAGGCTTGATCGTCTGCATCTCCATACCTAGTTCTACCTCGTTACTGATAAGTACTCTTTACTTGTTCCGTGATATGTCATCCCTTGTGACCCAGTCAAATGCTTGCAAGCTAACTAGATGACATTCCACCGAGAGGGCCCAGAGCATATCTATCCGTCATATGGATGGACAAATACCAATCTTGGTCCATGCGCTTCAACACATACTTTCAGAATACCCAATGACACCTTTATGACCACCCAGTTACGAAGCGGTGTTTGATGTCATCAAAGTACCCATCCGGTGATGGTGATTAACACAACCTCATGGTCAAAGGATTAGGTTACTATGCATTTAAAAGCTTACAGCAATACAAACTTAATGACTTGATCTTATGCTACGCTTACTATGGGTGTGTGTCCATCACATCATTCTCCTAATGACATAACCTTGTTATTAATCACATCCTGATGTCCATGATCAGGAAACCATGATCATCAATTAATCAACAAGCTAGTTCAACAAGAGGCTTACTAGGGACTCTCTTATGTTTACAAAACACACATGTATTAGTGTTTCCTAATAATACAATTATAGCATGGGATGTAAACATTCATCATAAACACAAAGATATAATGATAATCACTTTTATTATTGCCTCTTGGGCATATCTCCAACAGTCTCCCACTTGCACTAGAGTCAGTAATCTAGATTACATGGTAATATACCGAACACCCATGGCATTCTGGTGTTGGTCATGCTTTGCCCTAGGGAGAGGTTTAGTCAACGGATCTGCCAAATTCAGATCAGTGTGTACTTTGCAAATGTTTATGTCACCATCTCGGACATACTCACGAATAGTGTGGAAACGTAGCTTGATGTGCTTCAGCTTGCTATGTGACCTTGGCTCCTGTGCATTAGCAATGGCACCTGTGTTGTCACAGTAGATGGCCATCGGGTCCAACGCACTGGGAACCACGCCAAGTTCAGTAATGAATTCCTTCATCCAAACGGCTTCTTGTGCAGCCTCCGAAGCAGCTATGTATTCCGATTCAGTTGAAGATTTCGCCACAACGCTTTGCTTCGCACTCCTCCAGCTCACTGCAGCACCATTCAAAATAAATACGTATCCCGACTGTGATTTTGAGTCATCCGGATCGGTGTTCCAACTAGCATCGGTGTAACCGTTTACAACAAGCTGTTCATCACCTCCATAAGAAAGAACCATATCCTTAGTCCTATTTAGGTACTTTAGGATATTCTTGACCGCTGTCCAGTGCTCCATTCCAGGATCACTTTGATATCTGCTAGTCAAACTAACAACATGTGCTATATCCGGTCTTGTACACAACATGGCATACATGATAGAACCTATGTCCGAGGCATAGGGAATATTATTCATCTTTTCTCTATCTTCTGCCGTAGCTGGACTTTGAGTCTTACTCAAGGTCTTACCTGACAACATGGGCGCGAACCCTTTCTTGCTATCTTCCATTCTAAACTTCTTTAGAACTTTGTCCAAGTATGTACTTTGTGAAAGCGCTATTAGGCATCTTGATCTATCTCTATAAATCTTGATGCCTAGAATGTATGCCGCTTCGCCAAGATCCTTCATTGAAAAACTATTATTCAAATAGGTTTTGACGCTATTAAGAAGTTCTATATCATTCCCAATCAACAATATGTCATCTACATATAGTACTAGGAATGCTACAGAGCTCCCACTCACTTTCTTGTAAATACAAGCTTCTCCATAAGTTTGTATAAACCCAAAGTTTTTGATTACTTTATCAAAACGTTGATTCCAACTTCGGGATGCTTGCTTCAGTCCATAAATGGAGCGCTGAAGCTTGCATACCTTGTCAACATCTTTAGGATTGACAAAACCCTTGGGTTGTACCATATACAACTCTTCCTCAATGTCACCATTAAGGAACGCCGTTTTGACATGCATCTGCCAAATCTCAAAATCGAAATGTGCAGCAATTGCTAACATAATCCTCACAGACTTTAGCTTCGCTACTGGTGAGAAAGTCTCATCATAGTCAACTCCTTGAATTTGTCGGAACCCTTTCGCGACAAGTCGAGCTTTATAGACGGTAACATTACCATCAGCATCTGTTTTTCTCTTGAAAATCCATTTGTTCTCGACAGCCTTACGGCCATCCGGTAAGTCCACCAAAGTCCACACTTGGTTTTCGTACATGGATCCCATTTCGGATTTCATGGCTTCTAGCCATTTGTCGGAATCTAGGCTCACCATAGCTTCTTCATACGTCGCAGGGTCATCAGTGTTGTCCACCAACATGACGTTCAAGGCAGAGTCATACCAATCAGGAGTGGTACGAACCCTCGTTGACCTGCGAGGTTCAGCAGTAACTTCATTTGAAGTTTCATGATCATTATCATTAGCTTCCTCTCCAATTGGTGCAGGCGGCACAAAAACATCTTCCGGTGCTGCGCTACTCTCAAATCCGAGAGAAGGTTCAATAACCTCATCGAGTTCTACTTTCCTTCCAGTCACCTCCTTCGAGAGAAACTCCTTCTCAAGAAAGGATCCATTCTTTGCAACAAAAACTTTGCCTTCGGATCTATGATAGAAGGTATACCCAATTGTTTCTTTAGGGTATCCTATGAAGACGCATTTCTCCGCTTTGGGTTCTAGCTTATCAGGTTGTAACTTCTTTACATATGCTTCGCAACCCCAAACTTTAAGGAACGACAACTTAGGTTTCTTACCAAACCACAATTCGTATGGTGTCGTTTCAACGGATTTAGATGGTGCCCTATTTAAAGTGAATGCGGCTGTCTCTAATGCATAGCCCCAAAATGATAACGGTAAATCTGTAAGAGACATCATAGACCGAACCATATCTAAGAGAGTTCGATTACGACGTTCAGACACACCATTACGCTGTGGTGTTCCCGGCGGTGTCAACTGTGAAAGTATTCCACATTTCTTTAAATGCATGCCAAACTCATAACTCAGATATTCACCTCCGCGGTCAGAACGCAGAAATTTAATCTTCTTGTTACGATGATTTTCCACTTCACTTTGAAATTCCTTAAACTTCTCAAAAGTTTCGGACTTATGTTTCATAAAGTAGACATACCCATATCTACTTAAGTCATCCGTGAAAGTGAGAACATAACGATATCCACCACGCGATGCTACACTCATTGGACCGCACACATCGGTATGTATTATTTCCAATAAGTCTGTAGCTCGCTCCATTGTACCAGAGAATGGAGTCTTAGTCATTTTTCCCATTAGACATGCTTCGCATCTTTCAAGTGATTCAAAATCAAGTGATTCAAGAAGTCCATCAGAATGGAGTTTCTTCATATGCTTCACTCCAATGTGACCAAGACGACAGTGCCACATGTATGTAGAATTATCATTCAATTTTATTCGTTTAGCATCTATGTTGTGAACATGTGTATCACTACTATCGAGATTCAGTAAGAATAAACCATTCATCTCAGGTGCATTACCATAAAAGATATTACTCATATAAATCGAACAACCTTTATTCTCGGACTTAAAAGAGTAACCGTCTCGCAATAAACAGGATCCAGATATAATGTTCATGCTTAACGCAGGCACCAAATAACAATTATTCAAATTTAAAACTAATCCCGAAGGTAGATGTAGAGGGAGCGTGCCGACGGCGATCACATCAACCTTGGAGCCATTTCCAACGCGCATCGTCACCTCGTCTCTTGCCAGTCTTCGTTTATTCCGCAGCTCCTGTTTCGAGTTACAAATATGAGCAACGGAACCAGTATCAAATACCCAGGCACTACTACGATTACTAGTAAGATACACATCTATAACACATATATCAAATATACCTTTCTTCTTGATGTTGCCGTTCTTCAGATCCGCCAGGTACTTGGGGCAGTTACGCTTCCAGTGACCAGCACCCTTGCAGTAGAAGCACTCAGTTTCAGGCTTAGGACCAGCCTTGGGCTTCTTTGCAGGTGCGGCAGCTTTCTTGCCGTCCTTCTTGAAGTTCCCCTTGTTCCTAGGCTTGCCCTGTCTCTTGAAATTGGTGGTCTTATTGACCATCAACACTTGGTGCTCCTTCTTGATCTCCACTTCAGCAGTTTTCAGCATGGACGATAGTTCAGGCAACGTCTTGTTCATGCAGTGCATGTTGTAGTTCATCACAAAGTTCTTGTAACTTGGTGGCAGTGATTGAAGGAGACGATGAATCCCCAATTCATTAGGAATCGTTATCCCCAACTCTTGGAGCTTCTTAGCGTACCCAGACATGGTGAGCACATGCTCGCTAACGGAGCTTCCCTCTTCCATCTTACAGTTAAAGAATTTCTCGGAGGCCTCATAGCTCTCCATGGCCGCGCGAGTCTCAAAAATTAGCCTGAGCTCCTTAATGATCTCGAACGGGTCGTGGTGCTCAAAACGCTGTTGGAGCTCCGCTTCTAAACTGTACAGGATGGCACACTGAACTATGGAGTAATGATTCTTCCGAGTGGCGTAAACATTCTTTACGTCATCGGTGGCATCATCTGCAGGTGGGTCACCTAGCGGTGCTTCGAGCACATAGGTCAACTGACCAGCCCTGAGGACGATCTTCAGTCCACGGAACCAGTCTGTGAAATTGCTTCCATTGTTCTTAAGCTTTTCTTTCTCTAGGAACGCATTGAAATTGATGGAGGGGGTCGCCATAATCTACAACAATTTGCAAGTAGTTTAGACTAAGTTTATGACAAATTGAGTTCAAATTTAATTCTTAAACTAACTAGGTGAACTCCCACTCAAAACAACATCCCTCACATTGTCTTAGTGATTACACGAACCAAGTCCACTACACCAAGTCCGATCTTCACGAGATAAGATGTAGTTTCATCGGCGAACAATCTTCATGTTCATCATATCATTTATATGACTCATGCTCTACCTTTCGGTATTCCGTGTTCCGAGACCATGTCTGTACATCCTAGGCTCGTCAAGATAACCTTAGTTTCCGCATGTGCAAATCTTGCTTGCACCCGTTGTATGCACACGTAGAATCTATCACATCCGATCATCACGAGATGCTTCGAAACGACGAGTCTTAGCAACGGTGCCAACTAAGGGTGAACACTTTATTACTGATATTTAGTGAGAGGGATCATCTTATAATGCTACCGTCGCGATCTAAGCAATACAAGATGCATAAAGGATTAACATCATAGGCAATTCATAATTAGTGTGATATGATATGGCCCTTTCTTCTTGCGCCTTTGATCTCCATCTCCAAAGCACGAACATGATCTCCATCATCACCAGCATTGCGTCAAGGTCAGTGGCGCCGCTTCATGGTTGTCCATCATCGCTAGCAACTATTACAACTACTTGGAATAAAGCTATTACAAGATGAATAGACACGCAGGGCTTAACAGAATTAAAGACAACCATTAGGCTCCTGCCGGTTGCCATATTACAACAAGGATCATTGCATACATCAAATACAATCATAATCACATGATGGCCATATCACATCACAAAACCCCTGCAAAAACAAGTTAGACGCCTCTAAATTTTCTTTGCATGTTTTACGTGGTTTGGGGCTTTCGCATAAGACCGATCTTACCTACGAACAAGAACCACAACGTTGATACAAGTGTTGTCAGATGCTCATTGTAAATTGAATCTTAACTATGGTGGGAGAGACAGACACCCGCAAAGCCACTTGTGCAAAGCAAGTTGCACGTCAAGCGTGGAGCAAGTCTCATGTGCGATGACATGTAATGTTAGCCCGAGCCGCTTCATCCCACCATGCCGCAAGATGCAAAGTACACGCTAAGACACTGACAACAAAAGCATCAACGCCCACAAAAACATTGTGTTCTACTCGTGCAACAGATCTACGCATAGATACGGCTCTGATACCACTGATGGGTTCATAGCATGGAAAACAAAAAATTTCTACCGCAAGAACGAACAAAACCCAGATCTAATCTAGATAAAAGCCAAGATCTAATCTATTAGACATGTGCAACGAGATAGATAGGAACTAACCCTCATAGATCCGAAAGCGTTAATGAGATTAGATCTCGTGGTTGATGTAGTTGATCACTTGCCGATCTCAAAATCGTGTGGACGATCCTTCCGGCGTCGCGTTCCGGCAGCGCTTCCGCAGTCGGTCAAGTGGACGATCCTTCCGGCGCCGCGTTTCGGCAGAGCTTCCGCAGTCGGTCACACGTGCGGAGTTGAAGCAGACCTTCCTCTCCTCGTTCCAGCGAGCAGCGGAGGTAGTAGATCTTCTCCACGGAATCCCAGCAGCACGACGGCGTGGTGGTGGTGGTGGAGTAGAGAATTCTGCAGGGCTTCGCCTATGCTTGTGCAGAAGAAAGGAGGAGGAGAGAGGCAGCGGAGATTGGGTGTTGTAGAGGAGGGGCAAGGGGTGGCGCCTCCCCCTTCTATTTAAAGGAGGGAGGGCGCCTGGGGAGGGGGAGTCCTAGTAGGACTCTCCACCTCCTAGGGCCGACGGATTGGGGAGGGGGGAGGAGTCCTCCTCCCCCACGACTCCTTGTCTTGACCCACCATGACTCCTTGATCCCTATCTTGATTTTCAAGCAAACTCCAAGAAATCTTCTAGAACCTTCCGAAACATTCCGAAACCTTCTAGAATCCTCATACAAATACTCCAGAACATTTCCTAACTCAGAAAATGATCCCCAATATATGAATCTTATTCTCCGGACAATTCCGGATCTCCTCGTGATGTCCCGGATCCAATCCGAGACTCCGAACAACCTTCGGTCTCCAACGCACATTCCATATCTACTTAAAACAACTTCGAACCTTAAGTGTGTCACCCTACGGTTCGTGAATATGTAGACATGACAGAGACACATCTCCTATCAATAACCATCAGCGGGACCTGGAGATCCATAATGGCTCCCACATACTCAACGATGACTTCGTGATCGATTGAACCATTTACATACGAAACCAATTCCCTTTGTCTCGCGATATTATACTTATCCGAGGCTTGATCGTCAGCATCTCCATACCTAGTTGTACCTCGTTACTGATAAGTACTCTTTACTCGTTCCGTGATATGTCATCCCTTGTGACCCAGTCACATGCTTGTAAGCTAACTAGATGACATTCCACCGAGAGGGCCCAGAGTATATCTATCCGTCATATGGATGGAAAAATCCCAATCTTGGTTCATGCGCTTCAACACATACTTTCAGAATACCCAATGACACCTTTATGACCACCCAGTTACGAAGCGGTGTTTGATGTCATCAAAGTACCCATCCGGTGATGGTGATTAACACAACCTCATGGTCAAAGGATTAGGTTACTATGCATTTAAAAGCTTACAGCAATACAAACTTAATGACTTGATCTTATGCTACGCTTACTATGGGTGTGTGTCCATCACATCATTCTCCTAATGACATAACCTTGTTATTAATCACATCCTAATGTCCATGATCAGGAAACCATGATCATCAATTAATCAACAAGCTAGTTCAACAAGAGGCTTACTAGGGACTCTCTTATGTTTACAAAACACACATGTATTAGTGTTTCCTAATAATACAATTATAGCATGGGATGTAAACATTCATCATAAACACAAAGATATAATGATAATCACTTTTATTATTGCCTCTTGGGCATATCTCCAACAATTTCAGATTGATTATTGATTCTATCATGTCTATGTTATTTGTGATCTTTCATGCTTTTCGTTGTTAGTAACTATCTTGGCCAAGTAGATGCTTGCAACTCCAAGAGGGAGTATTTATGCTTGATAGTGGGTTCATGCCTCTAGTAATCTGGGGAAGTGACAGGAATCTCTAAGGTTGTAGATGTGATGTTGCTACTAGGGAGAAAGCAGCAATCTTTTGTCCATGGGATAATCGTATTGTTTACTTTACACACTTTGCGTAATGCAATTATCTGTTGCTTGCAACTTAATACTGGAGGGAGCTCGGATGATAACCTGAAGGTGGATTATTAGTCATAGATGCAATTGGATTACGGTCTATGTATAATGTTGTAATGCCCAATCAAATCTCATAGGAGTCAAGATTTCTAGTATATGCATTGTATGCTTTCTCAAATCTGTCAATTGCCCTGCTATAATTTGTTCACCCAACATGCTATTTATCTTAAGGAGAATCACCTCTAGTGAACTATGGACCCCGGTCCATTCTTTTACCATTGATATACCATCTACTATTTATTGTTTACTTTCTGCAAGCAATTACTATCTTCCACACTATACATTTAATCCTTTGTTTTCAAAAAATCCGGTGAGATTGACAACCTCACAGTAAGTTGGGGCAAAGTTCTATGGTTGTGTTGTGCAGGATTCCAAGTTGGTAGCAACACCTTGGAGTTGTTTCCTTGCTCCTACTAGTTCGATAACCTTGGTTTCATAACTAAGGGAAACTTGTTGCTGTGCTCATCATACCTTCCTCTTGGGGTTCCCAACAAGCTCGAGATATCTTGAGCCATCAAGGCTCATGGATCAAGAGTGGGATTTGTCCATCCCGATGATGGATATATATACTTTGGGCCCTCTCGGTGATATCAAATTGAGAATAGCTTGCAAGCAAGTGATGTGATCACTAGAATGTTATATCACGGGAACGAGAAAAGAGTACATGTCGGTAATGAGATCAAACTAGGTATGGAGATACCAATGATCGAATCTCGGACATGTAATATATTGCGAGACAAAGGAATTTAGTTACGACGTTAAAGGTTCACACGATCACAAGACTCATCGTTGAATATGTGGGAGTCAGTACGGATCTCTAGGTCCTGCTGCTGATTATTAAGCGGAGAGGGGTCTCAATCATGTCTGCATTATCCGCAAACCATAGGGTGACACACTTAAGGGATACCGATACCATTTGGAGCAAACATGTTTCAGATAAAGATTTAAGAAATCACTGGAATTATTTCAATAGACATTGAAACTATTTCAGGTGAAATTGCTGAAATTGGTTCTGCATGTAATATTGAAATGCTGCAGGGGGTTTTATATGAATGTTTTTTAATTAAAGTAATTAACAAAATTCTGAATAAAATTAATAAAAGAGTTTTATTAAATGAGAGAGCATTAAATTTGGAGAAATTTAATGCATTTAAAGTGGAGACTTCAGTAGAGAATGTGAAGGGGCATATTTATGTGGAGGGGGTTACCATCACATGAATGAGGGAGGTGAAGGGGCACCCTCCATGGGTGTCGGCCATGGGGAGGCGCTGCCCCCTCCTCCTATAAAAGGCCCCCCTCTCCTCACTTCTCAGACACACCTCCTCGTGAACGATCTCTCTCCCCCTCTAGTATTTTTCCCCCATGGTCTCGGATTAGCGAGATACATGTTCTCGGTGGCTTTGTCTGGAAAGGAGTTGCTGCTTCTACTGCTTTGCTAGAGCAAGGGATGGAGGTTGTCGGGGTACCGGACGTGTGTGCGATCATGGATGCACCGCTTCTTTGCGGTGCTGGACTTGCTGGAGCTGGATCTGATGGACGTGCTAGAGCTGGACCTGCTGAACTTCATCATGATCTTGAGATCGGCAAGTGTACGACAAGATCATCGATGAGTTCCATCTCGTTAACAAAGCTTTGTTGTCTTCAAGGGTATGTTCTCTATGGATGTATATCCACCCGTTGCTTGTATCTAATAGATAGATCTTGGCGTATAATAGTTCCCATCGTAGGAAATTTTTGTTTTCTATACTTCAAACCCAACAGTGGTAACAGAGCCTGATCTATGCGTAGGTGCTATGCACGGGTAGAACACATAAGAGTATGTGGGCGATGATGACCATGTTATTGTGTCTTTCATGTATTTTGGATATTGGTGGCATAGTGGGATGAAGCGGCCTGGACCAACTTTACATGTCATCGCACATGAGACTGGTTCCATGACTGACATGCAAATAGTTTTGCATAAGTGACTGGCAGGTGTTTATCTCTCCTACTATAGTCAATATCTGATTTACAACGAGTTGCTAATAACTTAGTTATCATCGTTGTGGTTCCATGTTCGTACGTAAGACCGGTTCTAGCTTCAAAAGCCCTAAGCCACGTAAAAAACTTTCAATTGAGAAATTAGAGGCGTCTAGTTTATATCGTTGCTGGTCTAGTGTCATGATATGGAAATGTTGTAAGTTGATGTATAATTGATACCCTTACAAGACACCTAATGTTTAAGTTCCATAGACCTTGGCCTTACACACAAAGGAATGATAGAGATCATACCACGATGCACATGATAGTGATCAAATGCATGGACCATATCGTTCCACTTTACACATATGATGTTTGCATCTTATATTGCTAGTTTGTTGTTTTAGTAGCGTTATAAGATGATCCCTTCAGGGTAAAAAAATAAAAAAGAAGATGATCCCTCATTTAAATATCAAGATACAATGTGTTCTTCCTTAAGTATGCACCGTCCTATGGATTGTGTTTCGAGACATCACGTGATGATCGGGTGTAATCGACTCTGCGCTTTCATACAACGGGTGTAAGACAGTTTTACACACGCGACTACTAAGGTTCTTACTTGGCGAGCCTAGCATCTACATACATGGCATCGGAACACGGACCGAAAGGTTAAGCATGCATCATATAGTTGATGTGATGCCCATATTGATGCTCGCCTTTGAAGCTACACCAACTCACGTGATGATTAGACTTGGTGTAGTGGATTTGGTTCATGTAATCACCACAAAGGCACGAGGGATGTCATTTTTGAGTGGGAATTCATTCTAATTTGGATTAGTTGAACTAAATTTGTCATAAACTAAATCAAAGTGAATTTACATAATTTTTTGTAGTCATTGGCATCTGTTTACTACCTTATGCTTAGTTTTAATTGAGATAATAGAACTATAGAATTCTGGATATTTACTTTACGAACTGATATCGTATTCAAAGTTCAGAAGTCCCATTGCAAACTTTCAGCAAACACTATTTACTCCATAAAGTTTAATAAGTAGTATTAAATCAAGAGTAATAATTCCAATGTTAGTATCTAAAGTATCATGTTTGCCTCCATGATTATTGATAATCAAAAAGTTGTTTTAATATCAAGGTTATCTAGGAGCTGAAAAAATTGTTTCAGAAACCATCATGTGTGGAAGATATTGTGATATCTGAAACAAATGTTTTTGGTTGCATTATGATAGAGTATAATTTAGCAAAATACATGTTCTCATATTGTATGAGAATTTGTGAAGGATGGAGATGCTAGGCATCCGGATCTCCCAAAAAGGTTTTGGGAACTAACATTATACTCACGATTCTTCCTTATAGGCTATAGTAGCTTGAGCATGAAAGTTGTCAAGATAAGGATGAATAGAAGATGTAATTAAAATGTTTACTACACTAATATATTACTAAAGAATGGATTTTTAAAAGAACACCAAACATTTGATGATGGTGATCCACTTCAAAGTGCAAGTCCAAAGGTATTAGTATTTGACTATATACACTTTGTACTATGTGTCATGTGAATGACACCACTATTGATATTGATAGATTCTTTTAAAAGAAAAGGAATTGCTGAAAGAGAATCTATAAAATATTTGGCAGAAAAGAAAAGGTTGGAGATGTCCAACTTAGGTATATAGAAGATATACATGTTATGGCTGTATTCCTTACTTGTTAAACAATGTGGTTCTTAGGTATTGGATACCGGTATTGGATACCGAATTGGTTGGTGTGAAGTGTCATATAGAACAACACAATTCATGAACTGCAACGACCTAAGTAACTAGCAAGAGAATAAGTGATGATGTTCATCAAAAACAAATAAAGTGTTATTGTGTTTTTTGTTGTCATCAAACCTAGCCTTCAAGATTTATTTTAATAATTATTATTTTGTTCCGGTATTACGAGAACAATGGTTGTTCAAATAATTACCATATTCCATAAAGGATGGATGAACTTTTACAAGTCTAGTTGGAGAAATCACATCCATAAAAATTATTGCTAAAATGTCGTAAGACAAATGATTAGAAGATCACTTATGAAGTGACATCGCTGTTTCACTTATATTGGAAAATAAACATGAAGAAACTCCATGTTGATGGATTTTTGGAGTCTTTTGATATTGATCAATTGACGTTTGTGAAACTTTCCTCGAGATAATTGAAACTCCGTTCATAGGCCAAAGAGGAACGGATGACTAGTTTATTGGAAATTGTGCATGTTGATGTTCATAGTCCATTATGTGTATTCATATGCGATGGATCTTTTTTGCTTCATATGCTTTCTCTAGAAATTTGAGTGAATATATCTATATATTTACTTAATAAGGAAGATGTATGAAACATTTGAAAATTGTTCAAAGACTTTCAAGATGAAGTGAAAAATCATTGTAAAAATAAAATAAAAGAGTTTATGATTTGATCATAAAGGAAGATATTTGAGTTACAGGTTTAGCAAAACACCTAAGATTTTAGGAATTGTTCCATGAATTTGCACTTCCCGAAAAACCACAGGAGTATGGTATATTCGAGAGATCAAATCAAACCTTGTTTGACATGGTAAGATCAAAGGTGTCATTTATAAAACTGCCATTATGTTTTAAGGATTAAAGCTTTAGAGACTACCACTTTTACACTAAAAAGAGCACCATCGTGATCCGTTGAAATGACACATGTTGTCGGATTGATGACAAGTACGCCATGAGGGGGTCCTCGAGGCGTGGGGAAGAGAGGGGTGTGAGACGTACGGTGTTCCGGGACGGTGAGCAGACAAGTTTACCCAGGTTTGAATCCGCTGGCTTTGGAGGGATCCTACTCCTGCTAGCAATCCAGTAATACGGCAGAGCCGGAATATGGGTTACAAGGGTTTTGCCTGTGCGAGTTGAGATTGTAGACTATTGAGGTGTTGCCCTAAAGGCTCTCCCTAGGACGTGTTATCTAGATATCCGGCCTAGGGTTTACTGAAGAAATCTATCCGGCTACGACTGAGAGTCGGTTACAGAGTACATCTTGAACTACAAGTAACATTATGGGCCTAAGTCGGTAAGTCTTCTGGGCCTTCCCGTAGCCGGATTGGACTCCGTCTTTCTCCCTGACTGGGCCGCCCGTGAAGCAAAGCTCTAACCCGAAGTGGGCCACCCTGGTCAGTGAGGAACTGTGAGGATACCTGGAAACTATCCCCAACAGCAGCCCTCGGAGGCCTCCAAGATCCAAAGTCGGATTTATCATCGTCTAGCTTGATCTTTGGCTTGCGGAATCTTGAAGGGTTCCTGAAACTTCACAACAAAAAATACGATCCGGGTCTTAAAAATCAGTCAGACCTATCAATAGGTTACTCGGATTTTCAGCTTGATTTCAAACTAAGCCGGAACTTGGTTTCTAATGCCACCTGACACAAGTCATGGTCAAGTCACGTCATCTGACAGCCATGCCGTCAACACGACCGTTGGTGGGTCCGCGGTTCGTGGAACCGAGGCACCGTTTCAATGCGTGCATGGAGATCGAGGCGACACAATCATCCCGAGGGTCCTTCCCAGTTCCTTCCACGACGCGTGGCGGTTATACTGTAGCATTTGCACGAATCTTGGCGCAGTTAGGTGGATATAAGGGGTTAGGGTTTTCTCCTTCTCCTTCCACTAGTCCTTTGCCTTTTCCTCTCCTTCCCATCTCCCTCCGTGCACAGAGCTCTATGTTCCTCTCCCACAGAACTCCCAGCGCCGCCCCTTTTAGGTCATCTTCTCACCAGAGAAATGGCTTCATCTTCTTCCTCCGGCTTGGCGGCAGCGGCGGCGGCGGCGCCGCTGGAAGCGGTGGCGGAGAAAGAGAGCTTCTGTGGGATCTGGATCCCCTGCGCTCTCAACGAGGAGGGCCTCAAGAACGTGGAGAAGGAGGGGCTTCTCGCCGCCGGCAGCTGGCGGAGCGTCTTCGAGGAAACCGTCCCCAACCCGCGCGACGGCGAGCGGGTCCACTTCGGCACCCACCTCGATAGAGGTTTGTCGTTTCCTCCCTCGGAGTTCTTCTCCGAGGTGATTGATCATTATGGAGTTCAACTCCATAACCTTCCTCCCAACTCCATCTTAGAGATGAGCGCATATGCTTCGTTGCGTGAGGGCTTTCTCGGCATTAGGCCGAGTTTGACTCTTTTCCGGTACTACTTTCATGTCCGGAGAAACTCCATTACTGCCGGTGTTCCTTACATCACCGGCACTATTAGTTTTTCGGTTAGACACGAGCGCGCATATCCCAAAATTCTAGCTAGTGACTCGGTCAAACAATGGCCAGCCACATTTTTCTATCATAAGGATATTTCGGCTCCCGGCAAAGCCACTGCTTTGCCGGCTTTTGTTGACGGAGCTGCCATGGCCCAACCTTCTTGGGACGAGGCTACTCTGGCTCTTTCTGACGATCTGATCCTCGCTAAGAGGCGGATCGAATATTTGATCAAACACAAGGGTATGAAGGGATCCGACTTGGTCCAATGCTGGGTCTCACGTCGGATCCAGCCCCTTCAGTACCACGAGGATCGACTGGTGCATTCCATCACGTTATCCAAAAAAGATTCCCTCCGCATCAGCCCCAAAGCCTACACCACACAGGGCTATATTAGCCAGATCATGTGGCTGATCAAGGAGCGGATCGAGAGGAGAATCCCGGAGGTTTCTTTGGATATGCACACGGCGGAAAACCCCGTGGTGCCGGTAAGTTTCTACAGTACACCTTTTATGTGTTTCAATCTTTGAATTACATTGCGATGCTGATATGTTTTCTTATTTTCAGCTCACCGACCTCCCCGAGTCGGAATTTGCTCCGCTCGAAGGATATCCTCCTGAGTTCTCTTAGGAGACAGAGGTGGTCCCATTGCCGGATCTTGCGCTCAAGAAGCGCAAAGCTCCGACAGTGGCTGTTGGCACAAAGGAGGTGCCTGTTGTGAAGAGGTAACTTTCAATCACAACTTCCGCCTTTGTACTTTCCTCGAATTTCTTTTCGAGATGTAATGTTTCCGACTTTATTACATTCTCAGAGCAAAGCCGCTCGTCAAGGGCAAAGGGAAAGGGATTCCTTCGAAGCTGCTGCGGCAGACGAAGCTTACCATAGCTTCTCCTGCCGTGGCTCCTCCGACTCCTGCCCCTCAACCTTCCACAACGCCGGTGATCTCCACGGTCGCCGCAGAAGATCCGGCTCCTTCATCGGAGCCTGCGAATCTTGATTCGCAAACTGACGTCACCATGGGTGAGTCAGATTTAGATAAGGGTGAACCCTCTTTGGGTAATGATCCCTCTGCAAAAACCTTCGCCGAAAACCTCCTCAACAATCCGGGACTTGCCAAGCTTGGCCTATCCCGGAAATCTGCAGAAGAGATCCAGCGGCTAGCCAGGCAATGCCTAGAGAAAAGAAATTTGTCTGCCGAAGAAGAAGTGCAAGAAGCAGACGACGTCAAGTTCTCTGACCTTCTCGACCAAGTGTGCCTTCGTGACGAGAGGATTAGGACTAGAGAGCTTCCAACAGCCCTAGTGATTCCTCTGACTCTCACCGAAAAGGTGGCTGCTGAAGTGAACGCGGGTTTGGATAAAGTCACCCGCGAACAACATGTAAGTCGGAAGTCCAACTCCGGTTTTTTCCATTATTTTATATCATATCCTCTAGCCCCCAAGCATGAAGTAGGATATATAATCCGGGTTTATGCTTCATTTGGATGCCAAAGAACGAACTAGTGTAGCCCCCA
Source organism: Avena eriantha (assembly GCA_910589775.1). Lineage (NCBI taxonomy): Eukaryota > Viridiplantae > Streptophyta > Magnoliopsida > Poales > Poaceae > Avena > Avena eriantha. The sequence continues at coordinate 226,726,936 of OU342743.1, read as the reverse complement.
AGGCTCGTGCTGATATTAGCAAAAATATTAGCCCGAGTCTTAAGTAGCTTTCTGACTTTGGGTATTCTGACTTACAGAAAGTATGTTCCTATAACCAGGATTTATTGAAGAATGTATGTGATAAGCGGAGAGATATCAAAGCTCTCCAGCTTAAAAATGCTGAACTTAAAGTTGCCAAGAATGAGGCCAAAGGTAAACATTCCGAGACTCAAACCTTGTCTTTGTTATTTTCAATCTCGAATTTTTCCTGAACTATTGTTCTTTTTTGACTTACAGCGCTGGTGAAACAATCATGCGCCATGATCGAAGAGGCTGAGAACCTCAAGACCTTGGTGGTGGAGAACAAGGAGCTTCGTCAAGAGCTGGATAAGCTCAAGGTGGATCACGAAAAGAGCATAGCTCAAGTCCTTGGATCCTCCTCCATGGCTACTGAAGAGCGTGATCGCAAGATTGCTGCTCAAGATAAAATAATCTTGGACCTCAAGAATGAGCTAAGAAGAGAGAGGGACCTTTCCCACGCGCTTCGGGATGAACTCCAAAGTCTCCGGGAGGATAAGACCAAAATTGACGACGTCATTTTTGGTACGTTCCATCTGTCTGACTTATCTTTTCTTCGACTTTCTTCAATGTCGGATATTTCTTAACTTGTTTTGTATATAGGTCCTCTGAACTTGACGTCTCCTCCTCTGCTGAGCCCCGCACCCACCGGCTTACCCAAGTCGGTGACCTGCTTCATGACTTCCGCCAATCCCTTAAGGACATTGGCGAAGCCCTCAAGATTTCGGACATGCACCGCATGTCGGATTTTCAGGTGCGAGACAAGGCAAAGGAAATTCCGCAGCTCGTTCAAGATTGGAACATGTACTACGCGCGATCCGCAATGCAGAACGCTCTCACCATGGTCATGAGCCACCATGGAAACATGGAGATATGGAAAGTGACCAGAGGGTATTCTACAGTGGACGAAGATGGCCATGAGCAGGACATCAAGGCCATTATGGACTCCTGTGCCGGATATGGGTGTCATGTAGCTGATTTGACCAGCTACGATACTCCATTCTTCAACTGCGTGGACACTCCGCCTCCGCCTCCAGAAGAAACAACAGAAATTTCCGACGATGAACGCACCACCTCGGATGTGGACATCTCAGAAAGATATCAAGGCGACGTATCCAGCGAGCCGACAGCTCCTTCATCTCTCCTGCATCATAGATTGCCAGAAACATTTGTATTATCTAAAAACATGATGCGTCTGTAAATATGAAGTACTATAATTTTGCTAGTGCTAAGTTTTTGATCTATTCAACACTTTTTGGCTTTGAGTTTTTTTGTGTGCCTGAAATGTTTACATAAGCACTTGTATTTTTTCGTCTCTACTTATCGTTTATCTGGCTTTCCGCCTCGTCCCTTTCCTGAGCCGGCTAAACCTTTCGCCGTAAACTTTGCCGAGCAACGGAGCTCAATTGCTAAACCAATTTAAACTCGGAAACAAAGCCGGCTTCCAGTACCAACAATTCACTACTCAGAAAATGCCCGCATCCAGAAATCAGACAAATAACCAAAGTAAAGACTAGAAATTTTAGAGTTATACCCGAAGGTAGCAATTTTAGAATCGGAAATATAAACCAGAACGAACATGAGCATAAAGTACTTTCAAGCATTCTGGGATTTTCGACTATGACATGATCATTTGGAAATAAGATGGTAAAATCTTCTCAGAAAAACTTGAGGCAACCAAAACTTTTATTTCTCACAGAGCATGTACATATATATGATTACAAAGAAGGATAAACTAAGAATAAAAGGGACGTAGCTGAGCAATATTCCATGGTTTGTCTAACTCACCCGGATTTGTACTGCCTCCAGCTCTCTCTCTTCTTAGTAGCTGGTCTTTCTTTGACTGGCCTCATGTCAGTTAAGTAGTATAATCCATTGTGCAATACTCGACTAACTAAAAAGGGCCCTTCCCATACTGGGGAAAGTTTGTGCTTTCTTTGTTGCACAAGCCGGAGAACCAAGTCACCTTTATTGAAAGATCTATCTCGGACTCTCTGGCTATGACACTTGCGTAACTTCTGCTGATAGGCTATAGATCTCATTTCAGCAACGACGCGAACTTCTTCGACTAAGTCGAGATCATTTTGTCGAGAAATCTCGGCATCCTCTTCAATATACGCGGCCACTCTAGGAGAAGTATGAATCAAATCACTAGGAAGAACTGCATCTGCGCCATAGACCAAGAAGAAAGGTGTGTATCCTGTTGACCTGTTTGGAGTTGTTCGTAAACTCCAAATTAGAGAGGGTAATTCCTCTGCCCAAGCCCCCGTAGCATGTCATAGTGGTGCTTCGAGTCTCGGTTTTAGGCCTTTTAGGATTAAACCATTTGCTCTTTCGACTTGTCCGTTAGCTTGTGGATGTGCGACTGACGCAATGTCAAGCCGGATATTTTGCTCGTTGCAGAATTCAGCCAATTCTCCCATAGAGAAGTTACTCCCGTTGTCCGTGATAATGCAATGTGGATAACCATACCGGATTATAACATCCTCGACAAATCTTTTGGCTGTTGCTCCATCACAACTAGTGATAGGTTTAGCCTCAATCCATTTGGTGAATTTATCCACCATCACTAAGAGGTGAGTAAATCAACTTGGAGCTCGTTTAAATGGTCCTACCATATCAAGCCCCCAGACCGCAAAGGGCCATGTTATGGGTATCGTTCGCAGCTGATCAGTCGGAACATGAGCTTGCTTGGTGTACTTTTGGCAGCCTTTGCACGTCTTGACTAATCGTTCGGCATCTGCCTGAGCTGTAAGCCAGAAAAATCCGTGTCTAAAAGCTTTTGCCACTAAAGATTTGGCTGCAGCGTGGTGACCACACTCGCCTTCGTGGATTTCTCTTAAGATTTCCACTCCTTCTTCCGGAGATACGTAGCGCTAGAAAACCCCAGAAACACTCCGTTTATGGAGCTCACCTTTAACAATAGTATAGGATTTTGCTCGTTGGATAATCTGCCGGCTCAGCACCTTGTCTTCGGGTAATTTGCCATCTACCAGATAATCGAGGTAGGGTTGAGTCTAGCTGGGAATTACAGCCAGAACTGCTATCAAAGGTGAGTCGGATTTGGTCGTATATTCCTCATCTACTCCCTTTACTGAGGGAACTTTGAGGTGCTCTAAAAAAGCGCCATCCGGGACCTCTTTCCGTGCAAAACCTATCCGAGATAGTGCGTCTGCTTCCTCATTTTCTGCTCGAGGGATGTGTTGAACTTCAAACCCTTCAAACGATTTAGATAGATCATCTACGACAACTTTATATGCTGCCATATGCTTATTTGGATTACAAATATCCGACAGTTGTTGAGCAACAAGATCCGAATCTCCGTGACACATCAAACGTCGGATGCTAATATCCTTAGCAATCTGGATTCCATGCAGCAGTGCTTCATACTCAGCAATATTGTTTGTCGCTGTGAAGTGGATCTGCAACACGTATAAAAGTTTGTCTCCTTGGGGTGATTTGAGTACCACGCCAGCCCCCGAGCCCCCTCGAGCCTTAGACCCATCGAAAAAGAGGGTCCAATATTCCGACTCAGGGAGGATCATGTTCTCCTTTGTCTCTGTCCAATCAGCGACAAAGTCAGCAAGGATCTAGGATTTGATTGTTGTCCGAGGTTTATACTCAATATCGAAAGCTGAAAGCTCTATGCCCCGTTCGGCGACGCGTCCTGTGGCGTCACTGTTGTTGATTATATCACTCATGGGAGCTGTGCTCACCACGGTAATTGGATGCTCCTGAAAGTAGTGTCGTAACTTACGAGATGCTAGAAAAACACCGTAAGCCCACTTTTGATAGTGTAGATACCGCTGTTTTGATTCCGTCAGGACCTCGCTGACAAAGTAAGTCGGACGCTGTACCAGGTGTTCCTGATTTTCCTCTCGTCTCTCCACTACCATGACGATACTAACGACCTTATTTTTCGCAGCAAGGTAGAGCAACATCGGTTCCTTAGGTTCCAGCGCTGCAAGGATAGGAGTAGATGAGAGTACTCTCTTCAGATCTTGTAGTGCAGCTTCAGCTTCGTCAGTCCAAACAAAATCCTTGGTCTTTTTCAGGAGTTTGTATAATGGTGCGGTTCTTTCACCAAGCCGGCTTACAAATCGACTGACCGCAGCAATGCAACCAGTTAAACTTTGTACATCCTTCAGGCGAGTTGACCTGGAAATATTGAGTATAGCCTTGATTTTGTCTCGGTTCACTTCTATGCCTCTTTGAGACACGATGAAACCTAACAATTTTCCGGCTGGTATTCCAAAGAAGCATTTCTTCGGGTTAAGCATGATGTTGTATTTTCGTAGATTGGCATATGTCTCCTCCAAGTCGGAAATCAGTGTTTCCTTCTTTTTGGACATCACCGCGATATCATCCATGTATGCATGCACATTGCGTCCGAGTTGGTCGTGGAGGCAATGCTGCATCGTGCGCTGGTACGTAGCTCCTGCGTTCTTCAGCCCAAAGGGCATCGTAACAAAACAGAAGGTTCCAAAGGGGGTTATGAATGAAGTTTTGACTTTGTCAGATTCCTTCATCCGGATTTTGTGATAACCGGAATATGCGTCGAGAAAACAGAGGAGTTCTGAGCCTGCCGTAGAATCGATAACTTGATCAATTCTAGGCAGAGCGAACGGATCTTTTGGATAAGCCTTGTTCAAGGCAGTATAATCAACACACATCCTTAAATCAGTGGTGTCCTTTTTAGGGACCATTACAGGATTGGCCGACCACTCGGTGTGGATGACCTCTTCTATGAATTCGGCTAACTCGAGCCGTGCTAGTTCCTTAGCTATTGCCTTACACTTTTCGTCGACAAACCATCGTAGGGACTGTTTGACGGGTTTAGCGTTCGGGTTTACATTTAGAGAGTGCTCGGCAAGTTCCCTAGGTACTCCGGTCATGTCAGATGGCTGCCATGCGAAGATATCTTGATTTGCTTAGAGGAACTTGACGAGCACGCTTTCCTATGCGCTACTTAGGCCTACGCCTATCTAGGTCACCTTGGAGGGGTCATCATCCTTCAACGACGCTTTCTTCGTCTCTTCCGATGCCTTGAACTCTGGATTTGGCTTTTTCACCTCCTTCTTTGTTGCGGGCATCTCGGACAGATCTATGCTTTTCTTGATCTCCTGGTACTCCTGGGCATGCAGCACGGCTTCTGCAAAGGCGGCATTTCCCTCCTCGCAGTCTCGCGCTTTCTTCGGGTCTCCCCTGATGGTGATCATGCCATTGGGACCTGGAATTTTCATCATATTGTAAATGTAACACGAACGAGCCATAAAAGCCCAGTAAGCTGGACGTCCGAATATAGCGTGATATGCGCTCTTGAACGAGACCACTTCGAAAGAAAGTGCCTCCGTCCGATAGTTCTTTGGAGTTCCAAAGGTAACATCCAAAGTAATCTCTCCCAGGGAATTAGCTTGTCTTCCTGGGACAACTCCGTGAAAGATCACAGAGCTATGGTTCAGCTGGGTTTTCGAGATCTTCATCCGGTGTAGCGTTTCGACATAGAGAATATTGATGCCGCTACCACCATCCATGAGGGTCTTGGAGAAACCATAACCGTCAATAAGTGGGTTGACGATTAAGGCGTATTTTCCTCGCCTCTGCAACTTAGGCGGATGATCAGCACGGTCAAATGTGATTGCCACTTCCGACCAGTCTAGATATTGAGGGACAGCCGGAACTGTTGCATTGAGCTCGTGGAGAACTGCTTTCTTGACCTTTGCTGGTTGAGATCCAAGGAAGGTGACGTAAGTGTCCTTTTTGGTGGGAAAAGTTTTCTTCCCTTCCGGCTTGGGATTTGAAGTATCAGCTTCCTCAATGTCGGAATCTTCCTTGGTCTCTTTGTCTTTTTTCGGGATTCTTCTTTCCCTTCTTCCGCTTAGCTTTGTAGCCCATGGTGTAATCTCTTTTGATGTCGTCGTTGAAACGACATTCGGTGTTGGTGTGGGACGAGCCCCCATTGGCGTCTAAGTGATGCACACATGGGTTATTGGCAATGTCGGACCAAGAGTAGGTTTTACCTGGTTGTTGTTCTCCTCTACCTTGGACCCTTGAAGTCCCATGGCCACGCCTGTGGCCTCCGCCACGTCCTCCTCATCCTCCAGACCCGGAAACAGTAGTAACCACTGTTGTTTCCATGTTGGGTTTTTCTTCCGAGGTATTTTTGCGCTTCTGAGCTTGTTGCTTTGGTTGTCTTGCCGACTGAGGCACAGCTAGGACAGAGTAATCCCTCTGCATCATCGTCAGCATCTGCATACTTGCTTGCTGTTTCTATCATCTCTCCCAAATCAATGACCTTATCACACTTCAAGCGGTGACGTAGTAGACCAATTGGGAGCCCCGCGATGAAAGCTTCAATCGCGGTTTGGTCGTTTACTCCTTCACAGAAGTTCTTGGTGTCGATCCATCGTCCGAAGTAATCTCGGCAAGTTTCTCCGGCTTTCTGGGTGCAACGCTATAGGTCTCCGACCGAACAGGGCCTTCGATATGTGCCTTCGAAATTCTGAAAGAACGCACTTTGCATGTCATACCAGTTATGGATGGTGTTCTCCGGAAGTTCATTGAGCCATGATCGCACCGTCTTCCGTAACATAAGCGGGAGATATCGGGTTGTGACTAGGGTGTTTCCACCTTTGGCGATGCAGCAAGCTTGGAAAAAATCCTGTAGCCAAGTATCTGGCCGAGCAATGCCGTCGTAGGCTTGGATGTGCCTTGAGATAGAAAATCCTTCCGGGAACCTTGTAGCTCTGATGCGTGGTCCGAAGCACTTTGGGCCCACGTACATGTCACCGTTTTCATAGCGCCGCGCCTCTATGTTGGAATTGATCCTGTGCCTTGCGTCGCTCGGGGATAGAGATCGTCTCGAATGTCGGCTGTGGCTGCGGTGCCTTGGAGCCGGACTTCGGCTTCTGCCACCACCTCCTCCGCCATGTCGTCCTCCTTGTCCCCCTTGGGAGCCGTTGTGATGGCTTCTTGGTGGAGAGGGTGGGGCAGCTGAAATGTTTCCGGCTGATTGTCGGCCTCCGTCCGGAGCATCATTATTCCGGTTCCGAGGAGGATCTTGACTACGACGATCCCCCTGCCGGCTTGTACCCGCATGGTTTCCGTCGTTCCTTCGTCCGTCGTTCCCACCACGGTGAGGCTCAGCCGGACGGCTTGCATGTCTAGGAGGTGGCATTTTTTGGCGATCCTCCTCCTGACGTTTCTCTTTATCTTCTCCCCTTCGATCGTTAGACTCTCGTCGGGGAGGGTTCTTCGGATTCAGTGCAGCAACGACATCTTTCTCGGCCTCTGGAGCGACATTGCTCCAGTTACACGCAGTTCTGTGTTGCTGTCCTAACGATCCGGTTCTTGTATAATTGTCTTCCTGTCGTTCAGGGTTATGATACTGCGCCCGAACGTAATGGGATCTTACGCCAGCCCATGCCGGATCTGTGCGACATTGGTCAGAATCCGAGACCAGTTTTTGACTTCTGGACAGGGCGACCTTTTGCTGCTCCAGTCCCTTGTTGAGTAGTTTGATACCCAAACGGATCTCCTCCGGTCCTGGATTAGCCGATAGAATTTATCGGGCCGCCACGGTATTCTGTACTGGGGTTGGGTAAAGCCAATCTCCATTGCTATCTTTCCGTGGCTTCCCCATCTCATCTCCAAAAAGGACGGCACGAACACGTGGGAATTGGTCGTCATTGGTGTGACGCTTCCCTGTCTTCTGATGTAACCGAGACATGTAGTCCTTAGTTGACATGCGTTTCTTCTCCACCTCGATGTTTTTGGCTTCATCGAGGAGTTGTTGACGATGCGCTTCTAGGGCTTGCGCCCTTTCGTCCAGCTGATCCGCAGTAAGTTCTGCGGCTGTAGGGATAGGTGTGGTTAATTCAGCATCGATGAGTTTACACGCACCTTCGGTGATCACGTGTCCATCCACCGATGCTTCTTTTTTGGCTCTTCTAGGATAAGTGCTCCATCCGAGTCTTCCTCGTATTCCTCGGCAATCACTTCCTCTGTCAGAGGGTCTTTTGTCGAGGTCTTGTTCTTCTTGTTCCTCATATTTTCCTTCTTGGCAGCGCCGGTAGCAAAGACGGCTTTGGGTCCGTTTCCTGGAGGCAAGGTCTGATCGGTACTTTCAGACATCTGGACTTCGGGATTATCTCCAACGTCCATGTCATCTTACGCTTTGGGAGAGTGTTCCCCGGATCCTTCATCCATGGCTTCTCCTTCTTCTGTAGTTTTGGAGTTGTACTGCTCTTCATATTCCGCGGAGAACTTTTGGAAATCTGCCGACGTCATAGATTGATCCGAGGATGCGGGAACGTCGGCGTTTGTTCCAATTGTCTCCAGCACAGAGTCGGTGTTTTCTCCCGCATCGGCAGAGCCGGATCCGGATCCCACGTACCCAACAAAGTGTGACGCGTGCTTCCTGAGGTACCTGCGGCCTTCGCGATCAGCCATGTTGAAACTTTTGATGGTCTCGAGGATTGCATCCGCGCTTTTGCCTTGCAGTATCATACGTTTTAGTGTGTACCTCAGAAAAGGCTTGTCTGTCCCGACGTCATCAGAGCCAGAATCAGTGTGGTTGATATGCTCCTCTTGAATTTCGACTTCCACGGGTGGGTAGATCTAGGATCCGGCTTCTCCGGGGAGATCCACTCCAGATTCGACTTGGACCGCTAGGTCTTCTTCAGGCTCAGATTTCTCCACTATCTCCGCAATTGGTGCGGGCTGGGTAGGATTAGGGTTTTCTGAGATCTGGAACTCTGCCACCTCCGCGGACAAAGGGGACCCAGAAAATTCTTCTGCTTCTATCATCACCGCTTGGGTGGGTTCGGCAGGTTCAACGAAACCGATGTAAACATCGATCTCGCCAAAAGACATGATTGTGTAGGCAGTCACAATGTCCCTTGCCGGAATCCAAGTCTCGCCGAGAACGATGAGAGGGACGTCGCTGGCGTAGAGGATGTGACTGACGGCGATAGTCTCGCCGATTCCGATTCTTGCAGATTCCGCTCGGAACACAGATCCGAAGCTCACTTGCCCCACGGTGGGCGCCAACTGTCGTCGGATTGATGACAAGTACGCCATGAGGGGGTCCTCGAGGCATGCGGAAGAGAGAGGTGTGAGACGTACGGTGTTCCAGGACGGTGAGCACACAAGTTTACCCAGGTTCGAATCCGCCGGCTTTGGACGGATCCTACTCCTGCTAGCAATCTAGTAATACGGCAGAGCTGGAATATGGGTTACAAGGGTTTCGCCTGTGCGAGTTGAGATTGTAGACTATTGAGGTGTTGCCCTAAAGGCTCTCCCTAGGACGTCTTATATAGATATTCGGCCTAGGGTTTATAGGAGATATCTATCCGGCTACGACTAAGAGTCGGTTACAGAGTACATCTTGAACTACAAGTAACATTATGGGACTAATTCGGTAAGTCTTCTGGGCCTTCCCGTAGCCGGATTGGACTCCGTCTTTCTCCCTGACTGGGCCACCCGTGAAGCAAAGATCTAACCCGAAGTGGGCCACCCTGGTCAGTGAGGAACTGTGAGGATACCCGAAAAGTATATCCCCAACAACACATATGAGTTATGGTTTGGGATAAAACCCGAGTTGTCTTTTCTTAAATTTTGTTATGCTATGCATAAGTAAAATGTTTACAACCAAAGTTGGATAAGCACGTCTTTGTAGGTTATCCCAAATAATTTGTTGGGAATTCCTCCATAACACTGAGGACAAAAGAGTTTGTCTCTTGGAACGTCAAGTTTCTTGAGAAGGATTTTTTCGTGAAAAGTTAAGTGGGAGGACAATAGAACTTTGATAAGGTTGTTGAACCTTAGCTATATGTGCTAAGTAGCACATCGCCGGAAAGTGTCCCGTTGGCGGCCATAATGCTCATGGCTCCCGTGATTACAAAGGGTGTGATCTTGGAGATTAGAGTTCCTATTTGAACCGTATGCATCGGGTAAGAATCAAATAGTGAGATTTGATAAACAAGTCATTATTGTTTTGACAATGATGAACCGACTGCATGCAAAGAAGCGATGATGGGCCCTGTCTCCATAAAATGACTAGAAGTCATAGAATCCGTGATAGTATCCATACACGAGAAATCAAGTTTCTGAACTTGAAAGACCCTGCGGAAAGGCATGAAACCTATCGGTCATGTTTGGATCTATAAATAAATAGACATGGATGTTTAATATCTATGAAATAGTCGACATGTCGGAAGGAAGTTTATAGGAAATGTTCAAGGAGTTGACTATGACAAGATTTGATCTTTCATAGTGATATTTAGTCTTGACGGATTAATGTAGCAACCACTACATATAATTTGGTGTATGGTAGTTGAACAAACAAAACAATGTTCTTCTAATAGAATGGTTACCTAGGACGTGTACAAGACACAATCTGAAGGGTTTTGTTAATTCAAAGGGTGCTAAAAGGGCATGCAAACTTCAATAGTTGAAGTGAGCATAGCGGAGTTGGAATCTTCACCATGATAAAAATGTTAAAGGAGTTTAATTTCATCCGAGATGATGAAGATGCTTGCATTTGCAAGAAACTAAGTGGGAGTGCTGAGACAAATTTCCAATACATTATGCAGAGTACATATTGTTAATTGGAAATAGTGTATCTTTTATTGACACAAGTTAAGAATTTCATTAAAATAGGATTTCGATGAAAGACTTGGGCAAAACGGGAATATTTGGCATCAATATCTATATGGATAGATTGAGGCGCTAATATGGTTGTGCCAGACTTACATATATGAGATATTGAAAAGGTTCAATATGGAAACAACAAGAAAGGTTCTTGCTGCATGGAAAGGATTGTATCAAGATTCAAGTGTTTGAACACTTGGTGAGTAAAATCACATGAAGATTTTGATCAATTATACCGTGATATGTATATATCCAGATATGTCCTATGCTCTAAATGTTATGAGCACATACCAGAATGATTCATAAGATGATCATTAGACGATAGTAAAGATATTCTTATGAGCTTTGGAAGAACTAAGAATATATCATGTATAAGTGACAAATAGTTAAAGGTAGTTCATTGTAAAATGTTACATTAATACTAGTTTTGTCACAAGATACAAATTAAATTTATCCCAATTTAGACTATGGGTGGCACAATGTAATGGAAAAGATGTTCCATGATGGATTTAGATGAGTTCCAAAGTTGAGACATTGTGACGGATACTACAACAAAAGGCTAAGTATATGACTGCTATAGTAGCAACAAAGGAGGGCATTTGTGTTAAGTAGTTTGTTATCAAACTAGGTGTGGTTCAAAGTGGGATAATACTATGAAGATATATTGTATGACAATAATATCAACATCTTTTTACCCGAACAAACTAAAGGTCTCACCAAAGAACCAAAATTATACAATGCCATCCCATTTGAGAATGAGTGATGCGTAGAGACGCAAAGACATGCAAATACACACGGACCTAAAACTGTCAGATCCGGAGATTATGTTAACCACTAGAAATCACGTATATGCAACACAAGAAAGCCATAGGTGTTCAATACGCAAAGTTTTTCAAACTAGATTATTGACTCTAGTGCAAGTGGGAGATTGAAGGGAATATGCCCGAGAGGCAATAATAAAGTGGTTATTATCTTATTCCTTGTTTATGATAAATGTTTATTTTGCATGCTATAATTGTATTAATTTGGAAACGTTAATACATGTGTGTTTAATAAACAAAAAGGAAAGTTCTTAGTTATGCCTCTCTTATAAACTAGCTCATTGATTAACAAGATGATCAAGGTTTCCTGATCATGGACATTGGATGTTGTTAATAACGAGGTCACAACATTAGTGGAATAATGTGATGAACATTCATCCGAAGTATAGCATTATGATCAAAGTCATTGTGTTTATATTGCTATGACATCATACGAAGTAATCCTAGTCCTTAGACCATGAGATCATGTCAATCACTAACACTGGAAGAGTATCTTGATAATATTAAACATCACACCGTGAAAGGGTGATTATAAAGGTGGGTGTAGTGCTACGAAAGTGTTATATAAAGGCTCATGGATCAAGAATGGGATTTGTCCATCCCGATGATGGATAGATATACTTTGGGCCCTCTCGGTGATATCACATTGAGAATAGCTTCCAAGCAAGTGATGTGATCACTAGAATGTTATATCACGGGAACGAGAAAAGAGTACATGTAGGTAACGAGATCAAACTAGGTATGGAGACACCAATGATCGAATCTCGGACATGTAATATATCGCGAGACAAAGGGATTTAGTTACGATGTTAAAGGTTCACACGATCACAAGCGTCATCGTTGAATATGTGGGAGTCAGTACGGATCTCCAGGTCTCGCTGCTGATTATTAATCGGAGAGGGGTCTCGATCATGTCTGCATTATTCACACTTAAGGGATACCGACACCATTTGGAGCAAATATGTTTCAGATTAAGATTTAAGAAAGTGTTGGAATTATTTCAATAGACACCGAAACTGTTTCGGATGAAATTGCTGAAATTGGTTCTGCATGTAATATTGAAATGTTGTAGGGGGTTTTATATGAATGTTTGTTCATTAAAGTAATTAACAAAATTCTGAATAAAATTAATAAAAGAGTTTTATTAAATGAGAGAGCATTAAATTTGGAGAAATTTAATGCATTTAAAGTGGAGACTTTAATAGAGAATGTGAAGGGGCGTATTTATGTGGAGGGGGTTACCACCACATGAATGAGGGAGGTGAAGGGGCACCCTCCATGGGCATCGGCCATGGGGACGGGCTGCCCCCTCCTCCTATGAAAGGCCCCTCTCCTCACTTCTTAGATACACCTCCTCGTGAAGGATCTCTCTCCCCCTTTAGTATTCCCCTCATGGTCTCGGATTAGCGAGATACATGTTCCCGGTGGCTTTATATGGAAAGGAGTTGCTGCTTCTGCTGCTTTGCTGGAGCAAGGGACGAAGGTTGTCGGGGTACCGGACGCGTGTGCGATCATGGATGCACCACTGCTTTGCGGTGCTGGACTTGGTGGTGCTGGACTTGCTGGAGCTAGATCTGATGGACGTGCTGGAGCTGGACCTGCTGGGCTTCATCACGATCTTGAGATCGGCAAGTGTACGACTACATTATCCACGAGTTCCATCTTGTTAACAAAGCTTTGTTGTCTTCGAGGGTATGTTCTCTATGGATGTATATTCACCCGTTGCTTGTATCCAATAGATAGATTTTGGCGTATAATGGTTCCCATCGTAGGAAATTTTTGTTTTCTATGCTGCGGACCCAACACTATGCTATCTACTTGGTAGCCTTGGTAGCAATGAAATAATGGTCAAAATAACAAGCATGACCCAACATGATGAAACGTGACGGCGATATTTTGAGTTCAAACGTTTTAATTCCATTCATCCCGAAATGACACGTCTAGGTAATTGGCTAATATGCATAGTCTAGTATGATTGCAAGCAACTCCCCCGTCGAGCGCGGAAATAAATCCTATAAGACCAGGTCCATTGATAGACTCCTCCTATGCGTGACCCGTGTCGGTCTTTTTAGTTTTGAGACTTTTTTCTTCTGTTAATTAGCCTTTTTTTATCCATTATACATGGAGGTGGGCAGGGCCGGTCCATACTTATTCAGGGCCCAGGTGCAAATGATAGCGATAGGCCCTTATTCACAGACAAACTATGAAAGTAGTTCATATTTTATAAACTAAGTAATATCCAGTACATAGCTGTTCAATATTTACTATGTCCATTTGCATAGAATTTCTAGTTCTAAGAAAACTTGTACATAGCTCCTTTTGAGATTCTACCAGTTCGTATCTACCTGTTATATTGTCTTACTTTTTTCACTAACAGATAAATACTTTCTAAGGACATATCACCGAACAAGTAATACATGTTGCATAAAAGATATTCAAGAGAGGGAGCAAAAGCACCTGGCTCGATTCAGATGCAAACTGAACAAATAGACCTTGGTTTGTAGCATGAACAAGAAAACCATGTACTGTATGAACTGGACGATTCCTCCTCTTTCTCTTTAGAAGTGAGCACTCTCTCAAATCCAATCTAGAACACACCCCGTCGCTCTTTAGCAGTTGGATTGAGGACCGGAAAGCAACGATAAAGGATAACATAGAGCTCCTACCATCTCCGTGGTCTCAAAAGCCTCTTTGATTTGGAAAGAATAGAACCTTTGAATATAAATGGGAAGATGTTTAGGGAACGACTGATCTATATTGTTGGGCTCCATTAATGGGTCTGCAACTTCAGAAAACACGACGGTGGCGACGACGTTCTAGAAATTTAGGGAGGAGAAGATGAGTCGTCGATGGAGCAAACAGATCAGAGGCCATAAAGAGGGTACAGGAGGATTGTTTTTTTTTCCTTTAGAAGTAACCAGCCAACAGCCACGGTTGAGAATTGGATGGTGTGCTCTCGTATGTGTTGTTCTTAGTGGGCTTGGCATGAGCGTCTTACAGTTTCACCAAGCAGACTTACAGGTACTAATAATAATGTAAAACTAGCCTAAAATAATAATAATGTAAAACTACTACCTGGGCTGAGGCTCCTGGTTCGCTGGGGTCCAGTGCGGGTGCACTGTTTGCCCGGCCTATGGGCCGGCCCTGGAGGTGGGTCTATCCTTAAAGAATATAAACCGGATCTCATAGGATTTATCTTGCTTTTGCTACGCGCGTGTTTCTTTGTAACTGAACTCGCGGTTGATTTCTAGACTATCAGATCTTGCGCCGATCCGTACAGGTTTTGGTGTTTTTTGAGAAATGAAAAGATTATTGGTTTATAAACATGAAACTAGCAGCCTGAAAAAAAAAATGCAACTAGCTAATTGCGCTGGAGTCTAAAATTGCCCATCGTACTTTGTACTGTTTTGTATTTAACAATTCTAGAATTGGGTTGCTTGTATATTAGCATAGGCTTGTACATCAAGAAACGTATCAGCTACTACCATATATACGAGATATGCTAAGATTTGGCTACGGTTTACACCGGAGACGGAAGGAAATAATGCACGGCATATCATCACGACATAAATAATAATAATCGCCTAATGATCTCACGACCTAGATTGGACTCATTGGAACCTCTATATATAGCTGGCGAGTTCACGCCAATAGTCCTCACGCCGATCTGAGACACGCAATTCGAAGCAATCTTCTCCTAATACTACATCTTGCTCCCATCTATAGTTTCCTTCTCCCGATCCATCCATGGCGTCCTCCATCCTGATCCTGCTCTTCGTTGCAGCTCTTCTCCGTAAGTCACATTTTCAATCTCATCGAGGCATGCATATGCTCTTGAACTTACGTAGTACTGTACATGGATCTCGCAGGTTATGCCGCCGGTCAAGATGTACCGTGCCACCTGGAGGACATCCGCTTCACGACGGCGGCGACGGGGCGGGTGGTGCGTGGGCAGCCGGAGCACAAGGTGACGGTGGAGAACCTGTGCTCGTGCCCGCAGCGGGGCGTGGTGGTGTACTGCGACGCGGACGTCCTGGCGGCGAGCGCGGTGCCCGTGGACAGGACCAAGATCCGCGTGCTGGACAAAAACGAAGGACTGTGCCTCGTCGACAGCGGCTTGGAGATGTTCAAGGGCAAGCCGGTGACCTTCACCTACGCGTCCGGGAAGACGCTGGAGTTCACCCTCGACAACGCCACGGCGCAGTGCTAGCTAATCCGGCCGGCCGTCGAATTCCATGGATGCCAGATTAGCTAGCTAGGGACTTTGGGAGACACGCCGCGCTTGTTATGGCCAATTTATCGGTTTCTATATTGGAGTGTTAATTTCACTGGTGAAATAATACACTATCAGATACTTTCTTGATCCTAAATATCTCGCATAGTATCTTTTTTAGCTCATATATAGTACTCCCCCGGTCTAGAAATAAGTGACTTACACTAAAACATGTCTAAATACATGTGAATCTAGACAAATACAAGTCTCTCTCTTTGATCCAAATTACTGTTTTCAGATTTGTTTAGATTCAGATATATCTAGTCATGTTTTAGTGTTAGATACATCTAAATCAAGACACTAAGAAAATTAATTTGGATCAGAGGGTTTTTGCGGTTTTTGTGGCGTGCCCTACACACAATTGGTCTCGGACGCGACTCGGTGCATATGCTCCATTTATTTGAGTTTTATTTTTAACAAATTTTGAAATATCAAATATTTTGAAAAAAAATACATGGGCCTACATCTGCACTTGTGCTCACAAGTTCGTTTCAGGAAAAATAGACATTTTTTGTGACTTTTGTAAAAAAGACAAATTTATGTGCTAAAATAAGTCTCTCCACGAGACATGTTTTTGTCATTTTTATACAACCCACAAAACATATCGGTTTTTTATAAAACCGCATGTGTGCCCATAAAATGTGCAGATACACATATTTTTAAGATTTTTTTAACATCTTGAAATATGTGTTTTTTAATAAAGAGAGCATACGCGGGATCAAATGTGCATTTCCCAGTTGGCCTCTCCAGTAAGAAATCCGTTCTCAAAGTTCTCTGGAGTAGTATGTGTTGTACACCTAGAAGATCTGTAGTGTTCGTTGTTCATGCTCTTCGCGCAACCTGTTTGGTCCTGTGTAGCTAGGCAGATGGAGAAACAACGGAGGCGGTTCCGTCAATCTCCCGCAGGATTTTGTCCTGCCTTGATCTCTTGGTTGAAGGTTATTGCCTCAATTTCTTCAAACTCCACTTTTTTTTTTCCTTCGGTGATAATTGTACCATATAAGTCTAAACATGTCCTTTCTAACTTTTGACCTGAATATTGATAAGTGAAACATAGATATATTATCGATAGGAGTGATTTCATTTGCTAATTTGCTGACATGGCCATGAATATAGTGACAGAAAAATAATGCCTCCCTATTAGTGCGAAAAATTATCAGAACTCTAAATAGTACTCGTGCCATGTTATCTTAATGCGAGGTACAAACTGTATAAAAGATCAACGCCTGCTCATATATTATATTATAGAGATATAATACGAATACATAGGTCCAGATGTATCCAGTGACATTTATTTGGTATGGTAGATCTTGCCATTTTTCTCTAAAAATTTGGTCAAATTTTATATTGTTTGACTTCTGTAAAAAATTATACACCAATTTTATGGGACGGAGGTAGTACAATTTATGATTGTATCCAAATATTACACACAAGGTGTAGGGCCCAAGGATACATTTATCTTTTTCATGCTTGTGAGTTTTTTCTTTAGGCAGTTGTGAACTTTTGAGATTATTCATATTTGCACTTCAGTAACAAGGTAGCTAAATTTTTATTCAAGTAACCACAGGAGATCTGCGCGTATTGTATTAAGCTCAACGGGAGGAAAACGCCTACACGCCTGATCCACCGTGGACAACGACAAGGTAGCTAATAAAAACCATAGAAAACAATAAACTGAACTCAAGGAGTTATTTGCACATTGTTTTGAGACCGTTATTTTGTCAGCCTAAAGTTTGGACATGGAAAGGTAAACCATGCTCATGGAGCCAGGCGGGCTGGACATCTGTTGTTGGCGCACTGTAACTTCAAGTTTTAGTCAGATGGTTTTTGAATGTCTGCATGATCGGACTTGCTAAAAATATGCCAGGTTAACAGACTCTAGCCGTAGCAGGGTGGTGATTCGGTGCCCGGTGCAGTGCAGAAGAACTTCCTTATTTATCTCGTATTTGTGCAGATTCTGAACCTGTAACGTTGATTGCTTTGTATGGGAGACGGTGAATAACACTAGTAGAAAAAGGGTATTTGGTCTAGCACCTAAATACCATCGGTTCCGGTTCGGCTCGCAAATCGGGACCAATGACAGACCTCGGTCTTGGTTCGTGCCGCCTGGGGATCTGTCCCGGTTCATTTCGGAGCATCCGTCCCGGTTCGTAGCATGAACCGGGACCAATGCCCCCGCGCGTGGCACGTGGCGTTCCACGGAGCGCTGGTCCCGGTTCATGCCACAAACCGGGATCAAAGACCCTCTCCTGGCTATAAATAAGCCTAGCCCTTTGCCCTTTGCAACCAAATTTTGCTGGATTGTGTGTGAGGTGTGGGTGCTAGCTTTTTTTTCCTTTGATTGCAAACAAGGTGTTCGACGAAATATCCGAGACACACTTAAGTAGAGGCGTCTAAATTTGTTTTGCAGGAGGGGTTGTGTTGTGATATGGTCTTGGTCGTTACGAAGGTAAAATAGTTTACTTTTCTATTACTAAGTAGTATAGTAATAGACATCGTTCCGATGGAGAACCCGCTGGTGGTGTCATGGACATGGCGTCAAACCGGTGGCAAGTTGGAGATCATGCTGGAGTGCTCGATGGAGATCAAGGCGCAAGAAGAAGGACCATATCATATCACAATATACATATGATGTTGATACCTGTTATTCGTCTTATTGTGTTCTAGTATTAGATACTCAGTGGTAGTATATTAGATAAGATGATCCCCAATAATTCCAATGATAGTGTTCTCCCTTATGTGTGCAAACACCAAGAAAGATCGCCGTTATGAAGCCGGCCGTGATGGACGTGGGCTAGACATATCTATGTTCGCATACGGTGTGGGTAACAAGCCATGTATGTGCCACACAATACACTAAGGTTAATTTGGCGAGCCTAGCATGTACAGACATGGCCTCAGAACACAAGAGACCGAAAGGTCGAGCATGAGTCACATGAATGATGTGATTAACATTGGGGAATGTCTAGCTTTGAAACTACATTGTCGTTCATGACGATTGGGGGTGGTGTAGCGGATTGGGATTGTGTGATCGTTAAAATCGTCCAGGGGATGACAATTTTAGTAGGAGCTCAGTTATGAATTGAACTCATATTATGAAATTAGTCTAGATGTTTATTTGCAAATATCTTAGTAGATCATGGCCTATCCCATTGAGATCCTTTGCGACCATGGGAATTTCTTGCTTGATGTGGAACTTAGCAAAAGGGTCCAACCTCATATATTAATACCCACACCTGAGGCATATCCTCGTAATAAGATGATCTTCTCTTCTTGATATAATAACCATTAGGAGATAGTCTGATGACTCCGCAATATTTGTGTTTTCTCCATAATCATCCAATAAGCCATTCTCCATTCGATGGAGAGTTGGACTACAATTTTGTATTTTGCAAGATCAGGCACATAAAGTATGAGCTGTCCGATGAATTTTCCTCCATCATGGATGAAAACAAAATATTTGGAGTGTCACTTAGCAATCTTGCATTAGAGTTGAGAACTCTCAATAGGGTTTGATTGTAATGGAGGTCATGTATGAAAAGGGTATATGTTAGATATAAAAAATATAAATGTAGTTCTTGCAAAACTCGTTGCAGTTCACAAGTATTTTATAGTTGTCATGTCTTGTGAAAATAGGATTGTCTGCTTGAGAATTGCTAGAAATGAGGCAATGTGGCTTGATGACAGCGAGCAAAATAGTTGATGGCCGACATCACCCCTTTCCTCAAAGTTCATCATTTGGGTTAGTGGACTTGAATATAATTTTGTAATCCTCCCTTGTGTGTATTGATTTTTGTGATATGATTGTTCATATGAATAAGTTACAAGCCAGTTGGACCGTTCTTATGAATAATACCTTTATGGTCACACTACGATTATAAATGAGTTATTCTCATCACTATGTTCATGATAATAGTTTAAGCATTTATAAAGGATTAGAATGCTAAAAGATATCCAAAGTTTAATAATGACATGACACTATTATTTAAGTCATGGTGGTTATTGCATGTTTTTCATTCTAAATGAAAATCGGGGTCTTAGATATTTGATCTAGAGACTTTGCAAAACCATGCCTTGTTTGACAAAATGACTAAAACTTCGCATTCTGGTAAAACGATGATATGCGAAAAAATATTGAATCTTATACATAGTGATGTATCGTATTTTCGATAAAATAGTGGAAATCATTATTTCATTAGCTTCATTGCAGATTTAAGTGAATATGAGTATTTACTTAATGAAACATTAGTTTGAAACTATTTTGATTTGTTCAAATAATTTCAAAAATAAAGGAAGATATTGAATTAATAGAAATACAAAAGCCCCTTCGATTTGATCGACATGAAGTATTCAAGTTAATTTTTGGCATAAAAGGACTTGTGAAAGATGTTTCATAAATTATGACAATTGGGCAAATTTAAAGTGTATTGAAATGCCCAAATAACACAATCATGTTGTATTATATACATATGGTCTAATATTATCACTTATCGGGGTTATAGTTATCATTTAGAGTTAGAAATCGATATGAGCGAACACTCGTTTGAAATGCAAAGGAACATCTAAAGATTCGTGGAAATAACACCATAAGAGTTATGACACGTTCGAGTTTCTGGAGATTTCAATAATTCAAAAACATGGCGAATAAACAAGTCTTTGTAGAAATATGGTATTTGACCTTGCCTCCAGATTGTTGAGTGGCATAGTGGAGTTTGTTCCGTCAAACCGGACTCTATAAATAGAGGAGAAACTAAAGATAATGATCATAAAGTTTTAGTGAATACTTTTACTAAATAAAGTAGGATTCAACAATACATATTCTGCAAGTTTGCGGAATTATATTATTGATTCACTTGTCATGTTGTTCAAATAATACATATCTATAAACTACAAAGGATTGTGATAGATTTAAGTGCAGGAAATGACTAGGAGTCATAAAAATCCTATATTGAGTTACATTTAAGATTGCAAAGTAATATGTTACTTGATCTCATTAAGTAAATATGTTTACTTGATATTTATATATGATTGCAAAGTCATAAGAAGTAAATGAAACTTAATGAAGGACATAAAGCTCAATTTGTCACAAAGTATGTTTGAACAAATTCAAGGATTTGACTACAAATGTAGTGATGCTTGAGTCCATTGGATTTACACCAGCAATATATGAATATTAGAGTCTCGTAACTGGAATTCTCAATTTGATGATAATCAAAGAATTTTGGAATGTCCAAGATTATTGAGAGGACTTGCATTTGAGTGGAAGCTAAGTAGCTTGGCTAAATCGTAATATGTAGCAGACATATTTGAGTGGGAGCATGACATCATTCTAAAATATGTGGATGACATATATGAATGATGTGATTGGTATTAATAATATTTAAGTTAGTAAGTATGGATGAAGTTGAACAAGTTATTAAACAATAAAATCTATTGAGATAGATTGGTAAGTTTAATAAACATCATTGTTGAATGCTTCCTGGACTTGATTCTGAAAATGATCAGAATATCCTAGACAAGATTTTGAAGTAGTTCAAAATGGAACAAGGTAAGAAAGAAGTTCTTACTTGTATGAAGCATTGAGTTAGTCTCAGTATTACAACTATGGTTAAAAGAAAGAAAGAGATGTGTTGCATATCATAAGCATTGGTCATAGGTTCTTTTGTACAACCATATTGTATACTCGACGTAATGTGAGCCAAGGTTCTGGTTGGAAGAACAAGCTCTTAACTATAAGAACATGTCCTGAGGTGATTCCTGAGTTACTCACTGAACCAGAATCAAGTTTTTCCTTGAATGGCAAGAAGGGAAGTTAGGCACATAGTTGCATTTCATGCGCTAGGATCTCCATAGATATAGAAGTATAGGTTTTGGCTAAAGAAGTTCAACTTCTGCTAAGTGTGTTTCAAAGTTTATGTGACAATAGTTGAAGTTAAATTGATTGATCGACCGTCATTGTAAACACTAGAAAAAAGTCTCACTCTGTCACCAAACGAATACTTCAACCCATTATGATATAATGGTGTAAATGTCAAAATTAGGAATACATTAATGATTTGCAAAAGACATAATGATCTGGTAAAACAGAACATGGACAGTACATTTTCCATGAGCATGCATGATAAATAAGCATATTGTTTATGCTGAGTAAAATGCGAGCTAGATTATTTATACTCTAGTGCAAGTGGGAGACTGAAGGAGATATGCCCTAGAGGCAAATAATAAATGGAGTTTATTATCATATCTCAATTAGTTCATAATAGTTTCATATTGTGTTATAACTATATAAAGTGGAAACATTGACACGGGTGTGGTATGAAACAAACTAAGTCCCTAGTAGCATCTATTCATACTAGTTTTATGATTCAAACGACATTGTCATCGTGGAATGCACATGGGTCATTATGGGCATACCGGTCCCGCTATTGTTCATTGATGAGATCCTGTCTGTTCCATTATCGAGCCGTGGGGAAATACCTTAAGGGTACGATGAGCTAGATATCCTCTATAAGTTGGAATCACCAGATGAAAGAGAAAAGGGAACCGAAAAAGTTCCATGAGAGAAGCGGAATCAATCCAGGAAGTTCTGAAGTCGTTCGGAGGAAATCAAAAGTGAACCAAAAGGTGTTTCGAGTCAAATCAGATTTTGTAATACGTATTTACATATTAATTAATATAATTAATATTAAAATCAAATTTGAAAGGGTATTCCACTAATGGGACAAATTCCTAGGGAGAAAGGGCCCATGAGGTAAAACCACAAGAGGGAAGGGCCAAGGACCAAAAGGGCCCAAGGCCTGGCTGCCACATGGGGCCAACCCAGCCAGCATTGGTCTATACGCGGGGTGGGGATGCCCCTTGCTAGCCGGCCTATGGTGCACTAAGGCCCATGGCTCCACCTCCCCCTCTCTGCCTTGTTTAGTCCCACATGGAAAACCAAAGGGGAGGGCACACCTCCCTCCACCTATATAATGGGGCCCATGGATGGGATTAAAAAACAATTTGAGATGTTCTCTGAGGCATTTTCCTTAGAGAATTCCTCCCTCTCTCTCTAGTTGTGATGCATCCCAATACACAGTGTTCACCATTGGTCCACATCATTCTATGCTAATCATCACTCCAAAGGTGAATTCCTTCCATACCTCACCTTCCTTTGGTTATCATGTGAATAGGATCGTACTTGAAACAAACGTGTATGATATGACTAGGTCCATGACCATGATGCCAAGAGGATGTAATAAGGATGAACCTGGAGCCAAGACACCCAAGCAAGAGGCCTGGAAGAGAAGACGCAAGAAGTGGATGGGGCTAGACCGGAGTCTCCGCCCCCACACACCGGAGTTTCCGGTCTACCACACCAGAATCTCTGGCTGATCTCTGGGCAAGCCTCCGGACTAGAGATAGGGACAGTCTAAACACCACTGTAGAGACGGTCTAGAGAAAAGCAGCTGAGATTGGAGTTTCTGGACCGCACCGGAGTCTCCGAACAACATAAACCAGAGACTCCGGCCTGAGCACCGCGGGCCTGCGTGCCTTGAGTTGGGCCTGTCCCATGTAATGCCCCAGACTCTCCCTTTATGCCTAAATTACCCCTAGCTCGTGGCTAGCCTATATATATGCCCCCACTCCCTCATTGAAACCCTAGAGATGATGATGAATTAAGGCATGTGCCTAACCCTAGATGGGAACCCCCTCTCAATAGTAGATCTATGAGTTATACAAGGCCTTGGAGTTGGTGCCCTTCTCCAAGTCGTCAAGACCCTCCTCAAGTGTTTGGTCTCTCCCTATCAAGGATTCTAGTAGTGCTTGGTATCTCCCCTTTGGGATTCTACTTGGTTGCTACTCTCTTCTTGATTTGGGTTCTATCATCCGATTGGAAATCTCTTCTTTGGTGATTCTACC
The DNA here is from genome assembly GCA_910589775.1 of Avena eriantha. Taxonomy (NCBI): domain Eukaryota; kingdom Viridiplantae; phylum Streptophyta; class Magnoliopsida; order Poales; family Poaceae; genus Avena; species Avena eriantha. Next base: position 226,703,230 of record OU342743.1, on the reverse strand, counting down.
GCAAGGTCTCTCTCCGAGGATTCTATTGTATTGGTTGTTCGAACCAACGGGAGCAAATCGAATCGGGTGTGATTTGGCGTGTGTTTGTATATTTACCTTGCATTAGAGTTGTGTTCATCGCGTGTTCCCTCACTCCCTTCCTTAAATCTGTGAAGATCAGACCACTCCAAGGGTAAATCCATAAGGAGACCCATATCAACTGGTATCAGCAGCTTTTGGTTGCCACGGATTTGACATCGCCCTTCGACTTCCACCATAAATTGAAAAATACCAAAAATATAGCCCCAAATTTCTTTTGGATCGATCTCTCGTTTTGGTGAGTTGGTTGTGATTTTGGTCCAATAGAAAGTTATCTTTCGAGTTGGTCTACCTTTGCCCTGCGTTCCCTAGCCCAATTTGGTCGAAATTTTCTGGATTTGAGGGTTCAAGGGCCGAATTTCCGCTCAGGAACACGAGTTGTTCGTGGTGTTGGAGTCACACCGGAGTTTCCGGTCTCACCACACCGGAGTCTCCGGACCACACCGGAGTTTATGGCCTACCCACAGCGGAGTCTCCGGCCCTTAAAATTTTTTGACCCCTTCCTTTTTCGATTGATTTCCTTTGTGTGTATGTGTTCTGTGTGTGTGTTTGTCAACTAACAAGCTTTCAAAACATCACCAACACCTCGCGCTCGACATCGACACCGTGGACCTCGAACATCCCTCCAACAAAGGTTGCAAGTACGACATCACCACAAGGTATAACTTTCACCACCCTTGTTAACCCCCTTTCTTCCTTTGTGTGTTACTTAACCTATCGAGAGTATCCCATCTTGCGTTTTCCGAAGCATTGTGCGCTTTCTCTTGCATAGTCATAGTGTAGAGGCAATAAGAAAACTCGACTCCATAGCACAAAAAGAAAGAGGTACATCAAAAAAAGCTTCTAAGAAAAAGAAAAGGAGAAAGATACCAATAGCAAAAGAGAGTCCAAAGCTTCTAAGCAAGAGTGCGAGTAAGAGCAAGGAAAGCGTGCAAATCCGTTGCTTCTCAATCTTTTAGCAAACAGACTATGGTCTCTCCTAGCATTGGCATCACACCGAGCATTAGTCGTCGTTAGGACCAATTTTGTTCGTTGCTCATTTCCATAGTCGTGTTATCCACATTAATCTCCACCATGTGTGTATGGTCGTAGGTTCTCCTCACCCTTTTTGACATTTTCCTTTGACTTCGTTTTTGTTGGATTTTACCCACTTTTAAAAATAACCTTTGTGTTTGGTTGTTTAATTTGCTAACCACCTTCCTAACCTTCCACCATAGGCTTTTGTGTGTGTGTCTTGTGTATTCGCTTTTCTCTCGGCAAGAACAACCTTTCCAATTTTTGACTTGGTGAGGCAAGGTAGCACATACCATACCACCAATACCACCCTTCATTTTAATTGTGGTCATACAACATGAGCGGAGAAAGCAGAGATGGCAACTTCAACAACCAAGATGCTTTCGCCACGCATCACAACTTATGGGCGCAATGCCAAGAATTCCATGCCCAATTTGAGAGGCTTGAGAACCGGCTTGATGAAACTTTTCGAGAGTTCGACTACTGTGACCGGCAATGCCAAGTGGAGCACAACGCTCAATTCCAAGCCCTTCACCAAGCTATTGACAACCTTAGCAACCGTCATGGACACCATTCAAGCTCGTCAAGTTCGTCTCGTACGCGCTCCTCAAGTCTTCATGGAGACACTTCGCGCTCAAACTCTCATCATGGAGAACCCCACCACCATAATGGGGAACACCAAGCTCGTCATCGCCATGTACAAGAAGTTGATCCACAAGCTCAACAACCGCACCACGCAAGACGTCAACGACACCATGATCATCATGCACATCTGCAACATCAAGAAGAACATGGTCGCCCTCCACAACAAGCGATGGTACAAGCACCACTTCAACAAGAACAAGAACGTCATGGTGAAGACAACCGCAATGATAAGTGCCAACACCCACACCATGACCATCGCCAACAACAACAAGTCCATCGAGCACCACAATGGGACACAAGTGATGATGATGAGGATGCACACCGCAAAGACGCAACAACTGCTATGCTCAACCCCACCACATCATCAACAACCAATGAATGCAAATGCTCTCGAGCATAGGCCTCGAAGAGACTTTCATCAAGATCCTCCTCAACCTCCCCCTCGAGACAATCAAGCTCCTCCTCCTCCACCATGTGCACCAAGTGAAGCAAGTATAAGGCAAGAACGCCACAACTACCACCGTGAACATGAAGAGGGCAAGTTTGGGAAGCTCAAGTTCATTATGCCCAAGTTCAAGGGAAAAGAAGACGCGGATGCATACATTGATTGGGAGCTCAAAGTTGACAAAATATTCTGAGTCCACAACTACTTCGAAGAGAAGAAAGTTGCAGTGGCATCCCTTGAGTTTGAGGACTCTGCAAATGTTTGGTGGGAAGACTTCCAAAAGAACCACGAAAAGCAAGATGAACCTCCAATTGAAACTTGGACCGAGATGAAGGAAGTAATGTACAAGAGATTCGTCCCCAAGCATTATCGACAAGATCTCTTTGACAAGCTAAAATTTTTGAAGCAAGGTACCAACTAAATTGAAGAGTTCTACAAGGAAATGAAGAAAACTATGATGCGAGCTGATGTGAGAGAACTCGAAGATCAAACCATAGCAAGGTTCCTCAACGGTTTGAGCCGCCCAATAAGGAAGATTGTTAACTTTCAGCTGTACAAGAACCTCACCGAGCTCCTACATCAAGCTACCAAAGCCGAGCGACACTTGCAAAAGGAGAATGCATATGAGAAGTCCAAGTCATACTTTGCGTCCATCAATGCAAATGCCTCAAACAAGCCAACAAACCAAGCACCAAGCTCATCCAAGCAAGCAAATACCACTATAGCATCCTCCTTCAACACGACATTGGATAGTCAAGTCACTTACTTCAAGTGTGGAGTGAAGGGTCACAAGTCATATGAGTGCACCAACACAAGGGTGATTCTTATAGATGAGAATGGCGCAACCTACTCCATTAGTGAAGAGGAATATGAAGCTCTAACTGAACGAGCAATTGCAAGGGCAGCCGCAATGGAAGAGGATGATACCCTTGTATGCGAGCATGATCCGAGCCCCGCCCTTGTCATAGCTCAAGTCTTGACAAAAAAGTCCATCCCAAGAGAGGACCAACACCTCAATATCTTCCAAAATCGTGCTGGAATTGATGGCAAGTCCATAAAGGTTATCATCTATGGAGGTAGTTGCCACAACCTCGCAAGTACGGATCTTTGTGAGAAACTCAAGTTGCATTGCATAGAGCACCCTCATCCATATCATGTCAAATGGCTTGATAACGATGGAGCACTCAAGATAACATCAAAGGTCAATGTCTCCTTCAAGATTGGACCATATGAAGACACCGTCGAGTGTGATGTCGTGCCAATATCCGTGTGCCACATGCTACTTGGGAGACCATGGCAATACGATAGAAGAGCCATACATCATGGTGCCACTAACCAATACTCCTTCAAGTGGAATGACAAGACATTCGTGATCCAACCCATGACGCTAATCCAAGTTATTGCATCCAACATGACATCCGTGCACAAGATAAAGCAAGATAAGGACCCTTGTGAGATGAGTGGTGAGAGAGTGAACCACCATCAAGAGAGTGAGTGCCACAAACCCAAAATGAGTGGAAAATCATGAGTTCCGTGACGCAAGCCACCAAATGTGAGAAGAGAGATGTGAGTGTGACCCATACTAACAATCCATCATACAATTATCTCTCTTTGTTGTCGGTTTTGCAAGGTACCCAAGATAGACCACCACCCTACAAGGATCATGCTACAAGATCTCCAACCACAACATGTTGGCAAGAAGTACCACAATCTCTTCGACATATTTGAGAATGGCTTCGACATCGGTGACCCGTCCATGTCTAAGAACAAGGCCAAGGGCACAACTCCTTCCTTGCATAATGGAAGAACATCACTGAGGTCGAATCATTTTCAAGTGGGGGAGATGATGCAGCCGAATACACGACGTTCACCATTGGTCCACATCATGCTATGCTAACCATCACTCCAAAGGTGAATTCCTTCCATACCTCGCCTTCCTTTGGTTATCATGTGAATGGGATCCTACTTGAAACAAATGTGTATGATATGACTAGGTCCATGACCATGATGCCAGGAGGATGCAACAAGGATGAACCTAGAACCAAGACACCCAAGCAAGAGGCCTGGAAGAGAAGACATAAGAAGTGGCTGGGGCCAGACCGGAGTCTCCGCCCCCGCACACTGGAGTTTCCGGACGACCACACCGGAATCTCTATCCGATCTCCGCACAAGCCTCTAGACTCGAGCCAGGGACAATCTGAACACCACTCTGGAGACGGGCCGGAGAAAAGCAGCTGAAACTGGAGTTTCCAGACCACACCGGAGTCTCCGGACTGCATACACCGGAGACTCCGGCCTGAGCATTGCGGGCTTGCGTGCCTTGAGTTGGGCCTGGCCCATGTAACGCCCCAAACTCTCCCTTTATGCCTAAAATATCCCTAGCTCGTGGCTGGCCTATATATATTCCCCCACTCCATCCTTGAAACCCTAGAGATGATGATGATGAATTATGGCATGTGCCTAACCCTAGATGGGAACCCCCCTCTCAATAGTAGATCTATGAGTTGTACAAGGCCTTGGAGTCGGTGCCCTTCTCCAAGTCATCAAGACCCTCCTCAAGTGTTTGGTCTCTCCCTATTAAGGATTCTAGTAGTGCTTGGTCTCTCCCCTTTGGGATTCTAATTGGTTGCTACTATCTCCTTGATTTGGATTCTATCATCCTCTTGTTGATCTCTCCTTTCGTGATTCTACCGCAAGGTCTCTCGTCGAGGATTTTATTGGATTGGTTGTTCGAACCAACAGGAGACAATCGAAACGGGTGTGATTTGTCATGTGTTTGTATCTTTACCTTGCATTAGAGTTGCGTTCATCATGTTCATCGTGTGTTCTTTCACTCCCCGCCTCAAATATGTGAAGATCGGGCCACTCCAAGGGTACATCCACAAGGAGACCCATATCAAGTTGTTGCCTTGTGTTGGCACGGTCTCAAGAAAGGATTGTACTTGAAAAACATGACGCACCTGCAGCACGCCGTTGTGCTATAGGGATTCCAAGCCAGAGATCTACTTCCGCACTCCCAACAAGTATCAAGGGAATCAGAGGTCGTCATCATAGACTATATGTGTACGAAACATCAAGGGTGCCTCCAAAGAGTGGCATCTTGGATGTTCTGAGCTGGAGCTACTACGTGATGAAGATGGAGAAAGGGGTGACATGTGAGGAGCTTCACGACCTTGAGGTCAGCTACGAGCACGACTACATCAACCACGTTCCCCTCGGAACGCTAACCATAGACGGTCTACAAGGGTATGTATTCTATATGCTCCGATCGTTACTATATTACTAAATAGATAGATCTTGGGCAGTTAGGGCGTTCCAACGTAATAATCTTTTTGTTTTCTGCTACGGAACCCTTCAACTTGGTGCCTGCTGCAGTCAAAACCCCCGCCATACTGTACTGGTGAAAATGCTTCCATGATCTGACACAATCGATACCGGTACACCGTGAAGCTTGATCACATTATCCAGAGGGTGGATGCCACTTGAGCTACTGAAAATGGATGTTTAAGAGGAATAAAGAGGGAAAATTTGGTCAAGCGATCGACCACCACCGAAATCACCTCAAATCCCTCTACTTCGGCAAGCCTTCGACAAAATCCATAGTGATGTCCTGCCAGGGTTCTTGTGGAATTGGCAAGGGTTGAAGTTTTCCTGTTGTTTTGATGTGCTCGTGTTTAGACTACTGGCATACTAGGCACTGGCGAACAAAATCTTCGACAGTAGACTTTAAACCACGCCATGCAAACAGTTTCTTCACTCGCTCATAAGTTGCCATGATGCCAGAGTGGCCTCCAATGGCACTCTGATGAAGAGCACTGATCAACTTAGTCTGAAGTGTCGTGTTAGCTCCAGCCCACACTCTGCCACGGTAACAAATCACCCCATGATTAAGAGCGTACCCTTCCGCATCAGGATTGAAGAGGGCTAAGTTTTTCAACAATTCTTGAGAAACTATGTTCGTTTCGTAGGAATTGGTCATTTTTTGCAACCAGAGAGGCTGGTAGACAGACAAGGTTGTGGCAGACATGAGATGTCCTACACAAGATAGAGCATCAGCTGCCCCATTGTCAGCTCCACGTTTATATTGGAACCGAAACTACAGACTGACCAATTTGGACATTGCTTTGCATTGTAGTTCACTGTCAAGCTATTGATCACCTAGGTTACACAAGCTCTCATGGTCGGTAACAATCACAAAAGGTCCCCGCTACAGGTAAGCATGCCACGTGTCCACTACCATCATTACTACAAGAAATTATTTCTCATATGTAGAAAGCTTCTGATTGCATGCTCCCAAAGCCTTACTGAAATAAGCAATAGTATGATTATCTTGAACCAGGACTACTGCAATTCTAGTGTCACAAGCATCCATCTCAATGGAAAAGGGTCGATCAAAATTCAGCAAGGCCAACACTGGAGTGTTTACCATGGCCAGCTTGAGATGCTCAAATGCTGCTTGTGCTTGTTCATTCCAAGTGAATCCCTTATTTGTCAACAGTTGAGTCAAAGTCTTGGTGATTATGCCATAGCGTGGCACAAATTTGCGGTAATAGCCCGTCAACCAAAGAAATCCACGGAGTTTAGTTGCCAACAGTGGTACAGGCCAAGAATTCATTGCCTCAGTCTTTGTGTTGTCAGTAGCCACACGCTCTCGTGAAATAATATGGCCCAGATACTAAATTCTGTCTTGTGCAAAAGAACATTTGGAGGCTTTAGCAAATATTTGATGTTGCTAGAGACGTGCGAGAACCAAGCCCAGGTGTTCCTGACGTCCGTGCATAGTAGCATTGTATACTAGTATATCATCGAGAAAAACAATCACAAACTTACGAGTGAAGTCCGTGAAGATTAAATTCATCAAGCACTGAAAGGTTGCGGGCGCATTTTTCAGGCTGGAGGGCATGACCCGAAATTGATAATGCCCTTGATGTGTCTTGAACACAGTTTTCTCTTCATCATACTTGCGCATGTGAATCTGATGGTAACCTGCTCACATGTCCAACTTGGAGAAGTAAGCTGCACCCGCCAATTCATCCAACAGTTCATCCATGATCGATAGGGTAAACTTGTTTTAATGGTCACAAGATTCAGTCATCTGTAATCAATACAGAAACACCAGCTGTCGTCCTTCTTTTTCCCCAAAAGCACTGGAGCAGAATATGGGCTCATGCTATGAACAATGACTCCTGAGTTGAGCATTTCCTGCACCTACTATTCGATCTCGTCTTTTTTGTAATGGCGAGTAGCGATACGGCTTGGTATTGGGAGGTTGAGCTCCTTCCTCCAATGTGACTACATGATCATACTGCCGATGAGGAGGTAGCCCTTTTGGTTTTATAAATGCGTCATCAAATTCTATGACAATATCTCTGATAACCGAGGGAATAGAAGAATATCCCGAATCTAGATTGGCTATCTGCTCGAGCATAACCATAGCCCAGATGTCATGAGAATCATGGAGTTGCTGAAACTCAGCCCAATCCATTTGATCTAAGGGTGAAGAAGGTGTTCTCAGTCCTTGCAATGTGACCCACTGTCCTTGATGATCAAAGGATACAACCTTTTGTTGCTAGTGACATTTCGTGGGATTGAAAGACGCCAACCAGTCCATACCGAAGACCCCATCATAAGCACCCAACTCAAGAACCCTTTAGATCAGTATGGAAAGTACTCACCTGACATTGCCATTCTAATTGCTTCACCATATGATCACAGTTCATGTACTAGCCATTGGTTATTGATACCTTCGATCCAGATTCATAGATGTAGTATAATAGTCTTTTTCCCTAGTAGACCTAGGTTTAATCGAACCTTAGGAAGCAACACTAGAAGGAATTAAAAAGGACACGTCTACAAGACTTTGTTTTTTTGTTTTACCTTCGTTTACCGGACCAATCTAGTTTACTTTATCGTGGGTTGATTCAATGGATGGAGATATGCCAGGGTTGAAGATCCACCTACAACTGCACATCATATGGTATAAAAGATAATAATAAGCATAGTCATGTGTAATGTTTTAATAAATATAATCTCTTAGGGGCAACACATCCTAATATACTAGAACCCCTGCGAGCAGCAGACAGCGCAATAGTCTTTTGATCCAACCGAGCGTACCACGAAGCACCGGGCTACAAACGATTATTAAGTGTAAAACACAGATCAAAGCCTTAAGAGGTGATGTTGTTGTGATCCCGAACGGGTCGCTCAGCGAAGACCGTACCGCCCTTTCTATCACTAGGTTTCCTATGAAATCGCTGCTAGCCAAGTATCTCACCTCAAGCCTTTATCAATCTTGGGGAATTTGGGTACCTACAAGTCCAAAGATCGAGGCAAGAGACAAAGAAACAAAAGATACAAATCCCTCTTTCAAACAATACACAATACTCCCATAGATTAGATGGACATAATCGCCGCAAGGTTTCTCCCCCACCCGCATCTCGTGAGGACTACTCACTCATAACAATAAGATCAAGGATAGAAAACATTGTGCAAAATCAATATTCTTACAATGGTCGCTGAATCATAAGGACGTTTCAAGTACAAAGTAATGGCTATGGGTAATGGAGGGGATGGAAATTGAAGGGATGAACTATGGTGTGGATATCTGATGGCCCAAGATATCTCGAGATCGTTGGAGAACCCCAAGAGGAAGGTATGATGAGCACAGCAGCAAGTTTTCCCTCAGTTATGAAACCAAGGTTTAATCGAACTAGTAGAATCAAGGAAACACCTCCAAGGTGTTTGCTAGCTGAACTTTGGCGAGGCGCACTACCGGTGCCAGCAGCAACGTGGAATCCTGCACAACATAACCACAGAACTCTGTCCCAAACTTACAGTGAGGTTGTCAATCTCACCGGTTTTGCTAAAAACAAAGGATTAAACCTATTGTGTGGAAGAGAGTAATAGTTTGCAGAAAGTAAACAGAAAGCAGCACACAGATGATTGTAGATTGATGATAAAAGAAAGGACCGGGGTCCATAGTTCACTAGTGGTGGCTCTCCTTAAGATAGATGACATGTTGGGTCAACAAATTACAGCGGGGCAATTGAAAAACATCGAGAAAGCAATCATGCATATACTACTCATCTTGACTCCTTTGAGATTTGATTGGGCATTACAACATTATACATAGACCGTAATCAAACTGCATCTATGACTAATAATCCACCTTCAGGTTATCATCCAAACCCCCTCCAGTATTAAGTTGCAAGCAACAGATAATTGCATTACGCATTGCATGTAAAGTAAACAATACGATTATTCTATGAACAAAGGATTGTTATTTTCTCCCTAGTAGCAACAGCACATCTAGTACCTTAGAGATTTCTATCACTTCCCCAGATTACTAGAGGCATGAACCCACTATCGAGCATAAATACTAACTCTTGGAGTTGCTAGCATCTACTTGGCCAAGATACCTACTAACAACGGAAAGCATGCAACATCACAAATAACAAAGACATGATAGAATCAATAATGAATCTGAAATAGCATCTCAATATCCATCGGATCCCCACAAACACAACATATACGAATTACAAATAGATGATCTTGATCATGAACGGAGCTCACAAGATCCATGATAGCACAAAGGAGAAGAACCAGCCATCTAGCTACTACATGGACCCGTAGTCCAAGGATGAACTACTCACGCATCACACCGGAGGCTTGCATGGTGATGAAGAAGGCCTCCAGGGTGAATTCCCCTCTCCGGTAGGGTGCTGGGAAGAGCTTCAGATCTCTCCCGATCTAGGGATGGAGATGGCAGCGGCTATAGACTCTTTTGTGGAATTTTGATCGGGAACTTAGGGTTTTTGTATTTGAGGCGATATATAGGCGAAAGGGGAGGCCGAGGGGGTGCTGAAGGCGGCCATACCACCCCCTAGCGCGGGCCAGACTGGGACGCGCGGCCAGGTGGTGTGGCGGCCCCCTGGTGCCTCTCTGTCTCGTATTCTGGCTCCTTCTGTCCCTCGGTGAAAAACTGACTTTGGTTTTTGTCCCGTCCAATTCTGAGAATATTCATTTTCTGACTTTCTTAGAACCAAAAACAGCAGAAAACAGGCAGCTGACACTGTGGCTCTTGTTAATAGGTTAGTCCAAGAAAGTGTATAGAAAGTACTCCAAAGTTGGAACAAAACATAAGAAAGTAGATAAAAACCAAGCATGGAACATCAAAAATTATGGATACGTTAGCAACGTATCAACATCCCCAAGCTTAACTCCTACTCATCCTCAAGTAGGTAAGTGATAAAAAGAAAGAATAATTTCTGAGGTGACATGCACCATCATAAACTTGATCAAAGTATTTGTAAAACATTGATAGATGGGATCATAGTACTTCAACATAGCATGAAAGATAAAGTTCTAACAATAAGACAAAGCAACTATGTTGCAACATGAAGAGGCACAAAGAAAAGATTCATGAATAACAATGCTTTGCAAGACGTTTGTTTGTTTCACATAAAGAAAACATAGCATAGTGGCATTCAGCTTGTCCCTCATAGAGTAGCAAACATAAATGCATAGGACACCTTCAAAGTTCATAAGAGTGACTAGATACAAATAGTTTAAAACAAGCAATATCAAAGCTATGCATCAATCAACAAGTCTTGGGACAATGCACATAGAACTAAGAATGGCCACTATGCTCTCGAAGTAGGTGCATAAAGATAGAAGGTGGAGACTCAACTTAAAAGTAAAAGAAAGGCCTTCATAGAAGGAAGTAGGGATTCAAGTTTCATAAAGAGCTTCCAAAAATTATGGTACTTATTAGCTTTCAGCTCTCATTGCCCCTATCATAAGCATCTTGAAGTGATTAAGGTTAAAGTGAACAAACTATGGTGTATATGCTTGACGAAGTATAAGTTGGAAATCTCATGTCCCTTGATTACGAGGGTCGCTCCTCATACTACTCAAGTTTAGTTACCGGTAAGTTCTTGTCATAGTAAGTACATGTGTATCATAGAGAACCGCCAACAGGATACCCCTTGCCCGATGATACGGAAGAATCCCCATATCAAAATGACAAAGCAAGCAGACAACGAGCATCTCAACAATCTTCTTATTAACCATGGTAATATGGTGCTTTTTTCTCTCTTTCCTCTTTTCTCATATTTTTTTATTTTTCTCTTTTTTCTCAATATCTGACTCTTTTTTTATAAGGAGAATGCTTCATAGATAGCTCGTTATGGTTACGCTGCAAGTTTCCACCATGACAACATGGATTAGACCAGCGGCCCAGGCGTTTCTCTAACTCACATACATAACTCCATGGACTTACAAGCTCCCCTTTCATTTCACACCGACGACATCCATAGACAAAAGAGCATGATATCAACTAGGTACAAAGTACAAGGGCAATGTTGAAAGTGTTCCCCATGACAACATGGTTCTGCTAATCGCCAACATATAAGTGAAAGCATATACAACATACATGACACAATGGTTCAAGTTTATTAAGGGCAAGAAAATTAAAGTGTGCCATCAAGTTTGTGAGAGCTTTAATCACTAGTTTTCTCATAACAAGTTTAATTCATAAGGTAGATAAAAACATGAATATACTTAGAGTAGCATATGCTAATAGGTAGGTATGGTGGATTCTTTAGAATAACTTGGTTTTAGGAATTGGATGCATGAGTGGAACTCATACTTGGTTATGGAGGATAGCAAAAGACTGGGAGCGGCCAACTAAGAGAGCAATAATGGCCATAATCATGCAGAGCGACAAAACATCATTAATCAAAGCATAAAGTGATACTACAAGTTGAAAACTAAAGGATCATAAAGGCCATGGTGACTTGGGATAGTCATAACATGGTGTGAGCATGTGCCAAGTCAACCCAAATAAAGCATCAAAGGAGAATACCACAATACTATGCTTTAATATGCTAAAACAACACATGATTCTTCCAAGACACATTAAGCAATCTCAATTGTTTATAACAAGTCATGCTACAACAAATAATACTAAGCATAAAGCCAAAACAATATCAAGCATGGCATGACAAAGCATAGGCCACAGTCAAAAACAAGCTCCTTTTACCACTTAAGCATGAACTTTCCTACTCTTTTCCAATCCAAACCAAACTATTTGAAAACCAATGTATGAAAGAGGGGGTCCAACCAATTTATTCAGCAAACTAAGAAAACCAAGCAAACGAGAACCAAAATCAAAAAACAAAGACGCTCCAAGAACAACACAACTGTGCATGAAACAATAAAAATGAGGTGTTTGGAAGAAACCTGGAATTTTTATTGATGAAGAAGGGGATGCCTTGGGCATCCCCAAGATTTGACACTTGTACCTCTTGAATATTTCTTGGGGTGACACGGGGTGGAATCCCCAAGCTTGAGCTTTAGTCCATTCTTCATCTCATTACATCATTCTTTCCATACACCTGAATATTTTTCTTCATACAAAACTTCACACAATCTTTATTAGCAACATTAGTGCACTCAAGATAATAAGTGTTTAGGTTCAGTTTCAACACCAATAAAACTTCGATTAAAACACAAGATACTGTAGCACCTTCCCTCAAAAAGCTCAATTGCCCAAAAGAACTCAAAAAGGAACCAATAAGAAGCAAATGCAAATAATGGCAGAAATCTATCAAAACAGACCAGCAGGTAAAGACGAATTTTTTCGAAGACCTTTTGTTGCTCAAATCGAAAAGTGTTGAACTAACGAAAGTTAGATAACGACCTGGGTCAGAAAAACAAAAATTCACGCCTCAAAAGGATGTACAGAGATTTTACACGAATGTTTACGGTGAAGTACATAAATCTGTTTCGGGACAGCAACTTTTCCAATCATCACTTCTCTCTCATTAGAGGTTACTCTTGGCACAAAAAGCAAATTAAAAAGATAAGGAGCGGTTATTACTGAAGTAATAACTTCCAAGACTCATCTAAAACTTTTGGGTTATCTCCCAATAAGTACTTTTCTTTAACGCCTTTAAGTTAGGCATGATAGTTTGAGAAGATGCTCACATAAGAAATATGAATTGAAGTAAAAGAGAGCATCAAGAAGCAAATTCAAAACACATTTAAGTCTAACCCACTTTCTATGCATAGGAATATTTTATGCAAATAAATTCACAAATAACAAAGTGACAGTCATAGGAAGGTAAAACACGAGTAACTTCAAAACTTTCAGCACATCGAGAGGTGTTTCAGTACCATAAAAACTTCTACGACCATATTTTCCTCTCTCATAATAATTTTCAGTAGCCTCATGAATAAAGTCAACAATATAAATATCACATAAAGCATGCTTTTCATGATCTACAAACACTAGAGCTTTATTATAAACATTTTCAAAAGAATCCTCAGGAACATAACATCCATCCTCCTTTAGTAAGCATGGGGGACAATCAAATATTGTAAGGGGTAAAGAGTTACTCTCATTAGAAGGTAGGAATGGGTAGATCCATTCTTCATCCTCTTGATAATCACTCTCCTCCTCTTTTTCATCCAATGAGCTTCAAATTTTAGCAATTTATTCTTCCATAGGCTCCTGCAAGGCATTAGTCTCTTCCGCTGGTGGAGAGCATCTATTAAGATATTCAAGAATATAGCCATTTTCTTCCTTGTAATTATCAAAGCAAAATTGAAGTATATCATAAACCTCATATTTATAAGGTGAATCGTCAATATTTTCAAGCAAATAAGCGAGTTCGAATGCACCCTTCCAAGAAATAAATTCTTCAATTTGTTCCACATCATAAAAGTCATAATTTCCCTTAACATAAGAAGATATGGTAACATCATCATTATACTCACATTGAAAAGGGAGGTGTTTATACCTCTTACAGCATCAAGATTTATCAAAGCAATAAGTAACATTATAAGTAGAGCACACGTTTCTAGAAATGGTATACAATTTATCAATTTGTTCCCATAAGTGTTTCCCTTTTTGTGACAAGCGGTGTTCCTTATAATAATATTTTTGTTCTTCCATGAACCCACCTTGCCAATTAGATTCAGTTTCAAAGAAACCAACCATTGATAGAAAGCATGATAAAGCAAGACAATAACAGACCAACGAAAATAACAACTATAGTAGGAACTAATTTTTTTGTATTTTTGATAAAAGAAATAAGCAAACAAAGCAAAAATAAACTAAGCAAAACAAAAATAACAAAGTAAAGAGATTGGTTATGAGGGAATCCCCTTGTGAAGATGTCCTTGACTCTCCGGCAACGGCGCCAGAAAAAGCTTTGATGGCCCAAGATATCTCGAGCTCGTTGGAGAACCCCAAGAGGAAGGTATGATGAGCACAACAGCAAGTTTTCCCTCAGTTATGAAACCAAGGTTTAATTGAACCAGTAGGAGCAAGGAAACACCTCCAAGGTGTTTGCTAGCTGAACTTTGGTAGGGCGCACTATCGGTGCCAGCAGCAACGTGGAATCCTGCACAACACAACCACCGAACTCTCTCCCCAACTTACAGTGAGGTTGTCAATCTCACTGGTTTTGCTGAAAACAAAGGATTAAACGTATTGTGTGGAAGAAAGTAATAGTTTGTAGAAAGTAAACAGAAAGCAATAAACAGTTGATTGTAGATTGATGATAAAAGAAAGGACCGGGGTCCATAGTTCACTAGTGGTGGCTCTCCTTAAGATAGATGACATGTTGGGTGAACAAATTACAGTGGAGCAATTGACAAACATCGAGAAAGAAATCATGCATATACTACTCATCTTGACTCCTTTGAGATTTGATAGGGCATTACAACATTATACATAGACTGTAATCCTACTGCATCTATGACTAATAATCCACCTTCAGGTTATCATCCGAACCCCCTCCAGTATTAAGTTGCAAGCAACAGATAATTGCATTACACATTACGTGTAAAGTAAACAATACGATTTTTCTATGAACAAAGGATTGATTTTTTTCTCCCTAGTAGCAACAACACATCTAGTAGCTTAGAGATTTCTGTCACTTCCCTAGATTACTAGAGGCATGAACCCACTATCGAGCATACATACTAACTCTTGGAGTTGCTAGCATCTACTTGGCCAAGATAGCTACTAACAACGGAAAGCATGCAAGATCACAAATAACCAAGACATGATAGAATCAATAATCAATCTGAAATAGCATCTCAATATCCATCGGATCCCCGCAAACACAACATGTAAGAATTACAAATAGATGATCTTGATCATGAACGGAGATCACAAGATCTAAGCATGATAGCACAAAGGAGAAGAACCAGCCATCTAGCTACTACATGGACCCGTAGTCCAAGGGTGGACTACTCACGCATCACACCAGAGGCTTGCATGGTGATGAAGAAGGCCTCCAGGGTGAATTCCCCTCTCTGGCAGGGTGCCGGGAAGAGATTCCAATCCCTCCAGATCTAGGGATGGAGATGACGGCGGCTATAGAATCTTTTGTGGAATTTTGATCGGGTACTTAGGGTTTATGTATCGGAGGTGATATATAGGCGAAAGGGGAGGCCGAGGGGGTGCCGGAGGCGGCCATACCACCCCCTGGCGTGTGCCAGGCTGGGTCACGCGGCCAAGTGGTGTAGCGCCCCTGGCCCCTGATACATTGCAAATGTATCTATAATTTTTGATGTCCCATGCTTAGTTTTATCCTCTTTCTTGTGTTTTTTTCCAACTTTGGAGTACTTTTCATATGATTTCTTGGACTAACCTATTAACAAGAGCCACAGTGCCCGCTGCCTGTTTTCTGCTGTTTTTGGTTCCAGGAAAGTCAGAAAATGAATATTCTCGGAATTGCACGGGACAAAAGCCAAAGTGCCTATTTTTCCGGAAGACATCAAGTACCAAAATAAGATACGGAGAGGGGCCAGGGGGCCACCACACCACCTGGCCGCGCGGCCAGGCCTGACCTGCGCCAGGGGGTGGTGTGGCCGCTCCCGGCACCCGCTCGGCCTCTCCTTCCGCCTATATATTGCTCTTAGGACGAAAACCCTAAGTGCCCGATCAAAAAATCCACGAAAGAGTCTGTACCCGCCATCATCTCCATCCCTAGATCGGGAGGGATCTAAAGCTCTTCCCGTCACCCTGCTGGAGAGGGGAATTCACCCAAGCCTCCGGTGTAATGCGTGAGCAGTTCATCCTTGTACTACGGATCCATGTAGTAGCTAGATGGCTGGTTCTCCTCCTTTGTGCTATCATGCTTAGATCTTGTGATCTCCGTTCATGATCAAGATCATCTATTTGTAATTCTTACATGTTGTGTTTGCGGGGATCCGATGGATATTGAGATGCTATTTCAGATTGATTATTGATTCTATCATGTCTTGGTTATTTGTGATCTTACATGCTTTCCGTTGTTAGTAGCTATCTTGGCCAAGTAGATGCTAGCAACTCCAAGAGTTAGTATGTATGCTCGATAGTGGGTTCATGCCTCTAGTAATCTAGGGAAGTGACAGAAATCTCTAAGCTACTAGATGTGCTGTTGCTACTAGGGAGAAAAAAACAATCCTTTGTTCATAGAAAAATCGTATTGTTTACTTTACGCGCAGTTCGTAAAGCAATAATCTGTTGCTTGCAACTTAATACTGGAGGGGGTACGGATGATAACCTGAAGGTGGATTATTAGTCATAGTTGCAGTTGGATGGCGGTCTATGTATAATGTTTTAATGCCCAATCAAGTCTCAAAGGAGTCAAGATGATTAGTATATGCATATATTGCTTTCTCGATGTTTGTCAATTGCCCCGCTGTAAATTGTTCACCCAACATGTTATCTATCTTAAGGAGAGCCACCTCTAGTGAACTATGGATCCTGGTCCTTGTATTTTATATACAAACTACAAACTGTTACTGCTTTGTGTTTACTTTCTGCAAACTATTACTTCTTTCCATTCGATACGTTTAATCCTTTGTTTTCCGCAAAACACGGTGAGATTGACAACCTCATCGCAAGTTGGGGACAAAGTTCTGTGGTTGTGTTGTGCAGGTCTCCACGCTGCTACTAGCACCGGTAGTGCGCCCTGCCAAAACTCAGCTAGTAACACCTTTGGGGTGTTTCCTTGCTCCTACTGGTTCGATTAAACCTTGGTTTCATAACTGAGGGAAACTTGCTATTGTGCTCATCATACCTTCCTCTTGGGGTTCCCAACGAACTCTACATCATCATTGCTCTAGCATTTTTTTGGGCGCCATACTCAGAGCCATCAGCCCCTCTCCATCTCGTATTCTGGCTCCTTGTGTCCCTCGGTGAAAAACTGACTTTGGCTTTTGTCCCGTCCAATTCCGAGAATATTCATTTTCTGACTTTCCTGGAACCAAAAACAGCAGAAAACATGCAGCTGGCACTGTGGCTCTTGTTAATAGGTTAGTCCAAGAAAGTGTATAGAAAGTACTCCGAAGTTGGAGCAAAACTTAAGAAAGTAGATAAAAACCAAGCATGGAGCATCAAAAATTTATGGATACGTTAGCAACGTATCATTATCCTTTGGTGGTGTTGTGATGCAATCTAAGAATGGCGGCCTTCTGTGCAGCTGCTGAGGCCTCAACATATATAGTCATTAGTGGCAAGGATAGAGAGTTTCTTATTAATTGCTTGACTAAAAATAATGTTTAAATGCGGGAAAAGATGGCGATTTTTGGAGTCATCAATCTCCCCAAAGCTCAAACCTTGATCGCCCTCGAGCAAGAAGAAACAAAAGAACTATAAGGAATCCAACGTTTAAACTTGAAACAATGAGAATATGAATTCACTTACGGTTGACAGCCATATGCATCCAGCACTTCATCCATTTGAAAGGCTTATCAAAGTTAGAGAGATGACAAGAGTACTATATAAGCTTCGGCAAATCAATACAATCAAAGTAGAGTTTAATATAAGTATAAACAAATAGAAGTGTAACAATCAATCCAATTCTTCTAGTTAACTCTCAGCTTTCAGGAACAATAGGATGATATAATAGAAAAACTGAGTAAGAGAGTTCATGTCCTAAGTAGCATAACAGTGAAGTGTCTTATTGACACCCACATAAGTAAATCAAGGCTATCAACTCATAGAATCAGGGGTTGTACCATAGATCGTTCATCGGCTAGCGGAGTTGTTGGCATCCAAAGGTGTGCATAAGAAAAATAAAACTATTAACATAGTATCACGGTTTGATCCACAAGGTTAGCTTCAACATGCATCACAATTACCGCTAGTGTCGGGGGGGGGGGGCGGATGACCCCGGATAGGCTAGCAGGGTAAGAACAAGGAAAAGCAAGTTACGACCGGCTAACTAGGCTTAGTCGGACGAAAGCACAAGACAGGGTACAAGAAAGAACCCGGACCAGGGTGAGCTGGCGCACAGACCAGCCGGACAAAAGAAGACTGTCAAGGTGCCGGTCCAGCTAGACGATCCTAGCTGGATGAAGTCAAGACAGAGGCAGTAGGCAGGGCAACATGTGATACAATGCATGGTACGACCTGACCTATCGACAAGACATAAAGCAAGCAGAGGACGATGCTCATGCCGACAACTTTGTAGTTGACGGGGGGCACAATGACTGATTGCTGAGGCCGTGCTCCCAACGGGTCGCACGACATCCATTGTGCCCATGATGCCCCGCATGGCAGGCACTGTCAACAAGACCGCCACCACACGACACTATAGATGACCAGTCGGCTGGGGCCCGCATGTGGGACCCGCCAGCTGGCCTGGCCAATGTGATCGCTGCCCCTAGCCTATATAAGGGGGAGCATGGCTCTCATAGTGAGGGCTGGTCTCAGTGGGATAGATAGTTCATACAGCTCGAGGAGCACTCTGTAGTTCTCGTGTTGATCATACCATAGTCAGATCGACAGGAGTAGGGGTGTTACCTCCTCACGAGGGCCTCGAACTTGGGTATTTCCTGCGTCTCGCTACGTTGGCTCGTATCCAATCCCGCATGCGGACACCATCGATAGCTTTCGTGCCATTTACCCACACCTCTATCTAGCCTTCTCAGGCACTACCGTTCCACATACAACGACAACTAGATTTAATTTCAATCAAACAACTCCTTTTAAGAGTGTCGCCAAGTCTATCAAAACGTCTATGGGGTTAAGTATCTTCAAGGGTAAACTCTCAAGACAATCATTCATCAAACAAGTCATAAATTTCAGACATTTTCTTGTTGTACTTGTTTGGTAATATTATTTCCAAGGCAAGACTCAGTTAGCTAAAAGAACTAGAGAAAAAGCGTCCACAACTAATCGTCCATACCAATAAAAAAATTTAGTCTAACTATTTTGAATTACTCCCACTAGCATGTCATCTTAGCAAATCAACCAACTAAGATAAACAACTCAAACTTCAAAAGTGGGAGACATAGGACATACCTCTCATGAGGGACTTCATAATCCTCTTCCTTAGAGCGACGTGTTCCTTCAAAACTCAAGTGAAATCACTCCCATAATAAAATTAAAGCAAAGAAGCTAAGTGCGAATCCACTTTTTTGAAAAAGGAAAAAAATAACAATCCTTTTGTATTTTTGAGGATAGGGATTAGAGAATAGAAAAGAACTTGTGACCAAGCAAGGAACTAAGAAAAGAAAAACAAACAAAAAAACAAAAGCAAATGAAAAATGAAAGCAAATTAAAAACGAAAGAAAAGCAAAGTATTCGAACAAACCAACACGAGTGTTTCAAAGCTCGCAAGGAGCTGGAGTACAAGCTCATTATTACACAATGAAATGGCCGGGGAACACATCCCCAAGCTTAGGCTTTTGCAAGAACTTTTGTTGCTCATTGTGCTGGTGGTGGATAATCTCCCATGTTCCATTGGATGCTCCAATCATGCAACTGGGTGGCAAGGTTGGTAGTGGCATCTCGACGGTTGATGGAGAGGTTGTTCATGTTTTGGATATTTCCTTCGATAGCATAAATATCTTCATAGGTGGTGTAATTGTTTGGTGGCTGCACATCTTGTTCAGGTCCTTCTTTTTCTACTTCTTCATCTTCTCCTTCCTCTCCTATGGATACATCTTGTTGGGGTAGACCTGCCTCAACATGCACATCATAACACAAACGTTCCTTCTATATAGAGAATAGACCATTAGGCAAAGGAGATAGGATCAAGTGATCTGCCCCAGGTATATCAAGGAAGTATCTACCGTTAGTTTTATAAATCATACCACAAGCTCTCAGAGTAGAAAAACCAAGACGATGGCTTCCTGCCAACGGTTGGATATTACCTAGGTTGACTTGAAGTGCATGTGCAAGAACGGTTATGACTCCTCTTCATCATATGGTACCTCGAGACTACAGAGCATGATGCTTAAGGTAAAACAAAAGTAGGGCGCCCAAATTTGGTGTTAAGTTACAGTTAGGAATAGCAGCTTTAGCGAGGATCATCATATCCTCCTCATTGACTCTAGTAAACTCACCACATGCCTGCAAGATGTTAGCAATAACATAAAACAAGTAACGAACAACAGGATGATCAATTTGGTTTCTCTCGGGTGTTTCCATGAATTCTCATTCTACTAAAGTACTCCCAAGGTGCTAGATTTAAAACGAACATGGTGGAGCGTATGTCAGTGGTGTTGTTGGCAAACCCAAAGTAGTAAGCCCATTGGTCGAGTGTCAAGGAGTACTCACAGTTCATAAGAGAGAAGTTGATGCGATCAACTCTAGACATTTGCTCCTCGGAACAATAGTGAGAGCACACCGAATGTGTCAAGGTGCTGAGAAACTCAAGCGTCAAGCGGTGGTATGTGGTGACATCCTGAAAGACAAAGTCATAGAAACCAACATTGTGGCAGAGTAAATTGAAATCAACACAAATGCCAAGTTGGTTCAGGATATAGGGACACACCCACTTGGTGGACTTGATTTCTCGGAGCTTGAGACGGTTGAAACGGTTCAGCTGAAACTCCTCGGTGAACTCGATACCAAGTGACTCGGGGGTCAACGTATCAACGGGTGGTGTGGCTTGTTCCTTAGCCATCACACATGCATGGCTCCTCATGTTCATTTAAAATAAAAATGCTAATAATTTTTTTAGTCCAATAGAAACATAGCATAAACAATCATCTACACTTGTTACAAAAGAAACTCCTCTAAAAACAATACTAAGCAAGCTCAATATCAACATTAGCTCAATAAAAAGACCTAAATCTAGATTGATAATGGTGAAGGATTGAGCAGAGCTTTGATGCAAATAAGTTGGGGATCGAAGGAGAAACATATCTTAGATAGATTGGGTGCGAGGAATCGAAGAAAGATTGAATAAACTTGAAGATCCAATGGAGGTGGTTTGGAGTTTGGAGGTAGAAGAAGAGAATTTTTTTGTGTTTTGGAAATTTAGGGTTACCTCCTCCTATGGTGATATGGCAGCCGCGTACGTGGTACGAGTGGGCGGTACGGCTAGAACCTGACCGTACCAAGTTCATACCTTGGGGTCGAAGGACTCCTTCTGATGGCGCACTCTATATGGGCACGCGGTATGGTCATGCACATCCGTACTACTGGTCGTTATGCATGCAGTATATTTGCTTGAAAACCGATGCTTTGCTTGAGGGTACGATACGAGCAGGCGGTATGTCTGCCTCTGGTCGTACCAGGTGTTGTTACAGCCACTAAGTCATGCCGTAAAAATCAATATTTCTATTTTCCAGAGCCTCGATGTGGTATGGACACACTGTACGGGGTCTCTGGGTCGTACCAGTGGTCGTTAAATGGACAATAAGCTGCAAAACTTATAGTATTTGGTTAGTAGCTTTGTGCGCCTTTACACATCTTAGGAAATGACAAAATAGAAGCAAATAGACTTCATACAAATCACTAATACCTTTTAGGCCATGTGTTAGTAAATAAAAGTTCGAGGATTACCTTATTTATCTCCTCTCTCCAAAGGACTTCTTGAATACTGTTTATTAAAAACAAAACAAAACAAACAGAACTAACACAAGAGTGTAAACTTTTATTTCCCATGGGTTTCCTCCCATGAAGCGCTTCTAGTTAAGGTCAATTAGCTTGACCCATATGGTGATAATTTAGGTTTGGTGAGTGGAACACCCACTCCAAAGTAATTGGCTTTCAGTATAATTATACCATAATCATCACTATTAGGTTTGGCCTTCTTCTTCCTAGGGAAGTGGACTATAAAAGGATCTCTAGACGATAATCCTATTCTCACATCCCTTCATGTAGATTGATTAAAGCTTTAATAGTTCTTAGGAATGGCCTACCTAGAATTATAGATGCTATGGGATCTTCAAGCATGTCCACTATAACAAGATCAATAAGCGAGGGACTTCCTTTAATTTCAACAACTATGTTTTATTTTATCCCAATAACTTTTTTATAAATTGAATCGGCAAGATGGAGTCTCAATTCAGTGGTTCCAAAAGGCCCAAGTTTAACTTGTCAAATAGACTTTTTGAAATTGTCGAGACGCTTGCACCAAGATCACAAAGTGCAGATATCTCATTAACATGAATTTTAATTTTAATGGTGGGCTCAAATATATCATCTAGCTTAGCAGGAAGCATATCAGCTAGTCTCTTATACTCCATTTCTAAATCTCGAACTTTTGATGCTACTTGTTGAATAAATTGTTGGTACATAGGATAATTACATTGTTCTAGACCGAGATTCTTTACGATAATCATCTTTAATAGATTTTCCACGGTGTATTTAGGTATTGGCACGTTGCTATAGTCTAGCTCTCTAATGGATCAAAATATATTCGAGCTCGTTGATACGTCCAAAACGTATCTACTTTCCCGAACACTTTTTCTATTGTTTTTCCTCTAAACTTGTGTGATTTGAGTACAACTAACACTGACTGACGCTGTTTTTAGTAGAATTATCTTGGTGTCTAGTTTTTGTGCATAAAATCAACTATCAGGAAAAATCCCGGAAAATATGCCAAAAATCCTATTTCACCAGAAGACTCACGGATCCAGAAGACGAGACAGAGTAGGGCCATGAGGGGCCCACACCACCTAGCTGCACGGGCCAGGCCAGGCCGCGCCTGGGGGTGGTGTGGCCGCCTCGGCTGCCCCCTCGGCCTCGCTCTTCGCCTATAAGTTGCCTCTTGACCTAAAAACCAAGGGGGGGGGTTCGACGTTTTTCTAGAAAGAGTTCCATTGCACTACCACCACTAGATTTCGCGATTCGGAACCAGAAACACAGTTCTAGCACTCTGCCGGGATGGGGAATTGGAGGAGATCATCATCACCATCGCTTCTCCATCGACCATCCATGTTTCTCCCATCCATGAGTGAGTAATCCCCTGATGTAGGCTATAGGGATGGTAGGGATTGGATGAGATCGTTCATGTAATGGCATCAGATTGTTAGGGCATGGTGCCTAGTATTTATAATTAGTGTTTTTTGACTTTGTTGCAACTTGTTATACTTAATGCTTGTCACTAGGGCCCGAGTGCCATGATTTTAGATCTGAACATGTTATTGATTCATTATGATAGTATTGTTTATGGTCTTACCTGCAAGTTGTATACCCATATTGTTGTCTGGAACCAAAGGCCCCGAAGTGACAACAATCAGGATAACCGGAGGGAATGGCTCTGATGTGAGGATCACATGTGTTCACGGAGTGTTAATGCTTTGCTCCGGTGCTCTATTAAAATGAGCACCTTAATTGCCAGTAGTTCCCTTGAGGCCCCGCTGCAAACGGGCTGGCAGGACAAAAGATGTTGTGCAAGTTCTCATTGCGAGCACATATGACTATATATCGAACACATGCCTATGATTATTTAGTACTTGGATTCTTTATCTTATTTATCTGCAAATGCCCTATGTCTTGATTGCCATGTGAATTGTCTTGTCCATGCAACGCCCGTCCATCCATCCATATGCCTACCGCGCTCTAATCCTACTGTTTACTGCAATTGTTACTATTGTCTTTACTTTTACTACTGCTATTACTTTACTATTGCTACTACAAAACTATTGCTTTTGATAAACTGCTATGAGCAAGATTGTTTTCAGGTGCAGTGGAATTGAGAACTCAGTTGTTAAGGCTTATAAATATTCTTTGGCTTCCCTTGTGTTGAATCAATAAATTGGGTTTCACTTCCCTCGAAAATACTGCGATACACCCCCTATACTTGTGGGTCATCAAGACTATTTTCTGGCGCCGTTGCCAGGGACCATAGCTTTATTTATAGAGTTCACTTGGAATCACTTTTGTTCGCTGCCCTCCATCCATCATGGGTAAGTCTCGTGATGGCAAGGTTCCTATTTTACCATCCACTACAAGAAGAGGTATGGTGCTGAACACCTCTGTTGCTCTTGATTCACCATCTGTTATGAGTAAGCTCCTTACACCAGCACATACACATGCTACACACTACTACTACTGCTGAATCTAAAACTTCTGATACTGATGATGTTGCTTCTACTGTGCTTGATAAGACTGGTTCATTAGGTCCTTTCCTAGATGCTACGATTGCTAGAACTATAGCTGGAAATACTGAAACTCCTAATGAAGACACTACTACACACCTATCAGTTCACCTAAGTCTAGAGAGAGCAATGATATTGAAGACGGTTATATTGAGATGACCGATGAATTTATTAAAGAATGTGAAAACACCCATGATAGGAGTGCTGTTAAGAGTCTCCTTGAGAGGCGTACTATAAAACCCAAATTGTCTCCTACTGCTAAGTTTGCTACATCTCCCATAAACATTAAAGATAAGGATTATGATTTCTCTCTTGATCTATCTTACATAGCTATTGTTGAGAAAGAACCTTTTAGTGGGACTAAGAATGAAAGTACGATAGCACATATGACTGAGCTTTCTACCATGAGTGGCCTGTTTTCTGATGATATTAAGATGCACACCTACTTTGTTGCTAAAATTTTCCCCTTTTCACTGAAAGGAGAAGCTAAAACTTGGTTTAATAATTTACCTCCTGGATCTATTGATAGCCCTGATTGCTTAATTAGTACTTTCCTGCAGAAATATTTTCGTCCTAGTGCTAGACATGCTATTTTGCAGGAACTTTTTGATTTTAAACAAGGAGAAAATGAGATATTGCCTGAATCATGGGCAAGGTTTTGTGCTTTGATTCATGCACAGGCTAGATGTCCATTACCTAAGAATGAGCTTCTTTATATATATTATAATGGACTAACTGAAGAATCTAGGACATACCTAGATAGTTGTGTTGATTGTGTTTTCAGGAATACGAACCCCAAGGAAGCTCAGGAATTAATGGCCAAAATAAGCAAGAATTATGAAGACTGGACTCCTCCTGAACCACCTATACCCGAAACAATTATACATGAACCAGCTATACCTTCGCCTATACCATCATCTAAGAAGAGGGGAGTTATTGAACTAAATGATGAAGTGATGAAGGAAGCTAAGAAATGTCTTAAGGAGAAGAGAATTAAAGCTGAAGATGTGAAGAATTTACCTCCTATAGAAGAATTATGTAAGCCAATCTCCCACTCATCCACTATTGAGGTACACTCTCTCCACATTTTGATGAACGTGATATCCCTTACTCTAAATGTCCTGATCAATGCTTAGAAGAATTCGATATTTTTATTATTAAGCAAGATAATTTTAATAAAAGGGTGTAGAATCATTTAATGGAAAACTCTAGAGATATTGTTGAATTAAAAGATATTGTGGAAAGAACCTCTAATGATGTTAAAATGGTTGTTAAACATTTTCAAATGGTTCAAACTCCAATTGATCAGCTTATTAAGGTACACAAAGACTTGCTAGTTAATGCTGCTAAAGAAAAACATGCTTATCAAATTAGAACTAGAAGTGGTGCTGCTACCCAGGATCCTCTATATCTTGAGGGGCATCCTAAAAGAATTGAGCAGGATTCTCAACAAGCTGAAAATAATGGTACTACTCCTAAGAAAAGAAAGAAGAAACATAAAACTATTGTAGAACCCTCTGAACCTGCTAAAGATCCTAATAGTATATCTGTCTCTGATGCTGAAACTGAAAGTGGTAATGAAGAAAATGATGTTCCTAATAAAGAAAAAGTTGAAGAAGAACCTGAAAAGCACACTAAGAATACTAAATACACTAAAGAAGATTTTATTGCTAAGAACCATGGTAGTGAAAGAGAACCTTGGGTCCAAAAACCTATCCCTTTCCCTGATAAGAAACACAAGTCAAAGGAAGATGAACACTATAATAAGTTTTGTGAGTGGATGCAACCTTTATTCTTGCAAATTCCTTTGACTGATGCTATTAAATTGCCTCCTTATTCTAACTATATGAAGGATATTGTCTCGAATAAAAGGAAGATCCCTAATGAAGAAATATCTACTTTGCTTGCTAATTATTCCTTTAATGATAAGGTTCCAAAGAAACTTGGAGACCCAGGGATTCCAACTATCCCGTGCTCTACTAAAAATAGTTATGTTAGAACTGCTTTGTGTGATTTGGGAGCAGGACTTAGTGTTATGCCTTTTTCTCTGTATAAGAGACTTCAATTGGAAAAACTAATACCAACTGATATATCTTTTCAAATGGCTGATAAATCTACTACTATTACTGTTGGTATATGTGAGGATGTACCTATTCAAGTGGATCATAATTTCTTGATATTAACTGATTTTGTTGTGCTTGAAATGCCTGAAGATGATAATATGTCTATTATTCTTGGGAGACCTTTTCTTAATACTGCAGGAGCTGTTATTAATTGTAATCAAGGAAAGGTGACTTTCAATGTTAATGACAAGGAGCATAGTGTGTATTTCCCCAAGAAGACTGATAGGACTTATGGTTTAAATTCAATTGAACATGTTGAGGGCATTCAAGTTGGAGAAATATATTGTCCCATACCAAGAGAAAAATATGAAACTATTATGATTGGGACCATTGCTATCAAGGTTGAGGTAACATAATCATTAGTGGAATACAAAGTCTTGTTTCATATAAAATTGTTTTGGTAACAAGACCTGATCAACCTTGTTAACAAAGGGATTTTAATGAACAAAACAATGTTTTCACCATGATTATCTTTGTTTACTTTTATTTTATCTTTTCTAGTTTTTGCTTTCGTTTAGTTTACTTTTCTATTGTTAGTTGCTTGCATATTAGAGTGTCTTAGAACTTCTGAAGTTTTACTTTTGTTTTGTCATTGCATCTTTCCAAAAACATTTTTTCTGTTAGAAAATCATTCATCTATACCAAAATTGCTCAAAAATAAAGTGTGTCGAAGAATCCCAGAAAATTCATATTAATTTTTTACGTGAAAAAGGGGTAGAGAAGTGCCTAGAGAGTACCAGGGGGCCCACCAGGCAAGCACACCACCTGGTGGCGTGGCCAGCCCAGGGGCGCACCTGGCCATGGTGTGGGCCACCCCTGGCCCTCCACTCACTCTCTCACTTCCCACTTTCTTCTCTCTCCCGAGAAAACATCAGTTCTTTGCTCGAAATTGCGTTCTTGCCGTTCTTGCCCACGATTTTTCGATCTCCTTGTTCAGCCCATCTTTGCTGCTGAAATTTGGAGCATTTGTTCTCCGGTATGTGGCTCCTCCGTTTGTCCAAGTAGATTTGTGTTTAGTGGTTTATATCTTGGGTATTTTGCTGCTGTAGGTGACAGGTTATGAGAGCTTGTAAGCTTGTTCAATGCTTAGAGATATTGTTTTGATGCATGTTTAGGCCTCTTACAAGTCCCTATGAGTAGTGCCCTTCATTATATATTCACTTTGCAATCACTTGTGTAATGGATGTTTAAATTTCAGAATTGTGGGCTCCCCGGATTATTCATCCGAGGAATCCCTGTTATGCATACATCCATGTTCCCATGATCAGTGAGCCATGGAACATAACCGACAGGTACCATTACAACATCCGAAACCTAACGAGTTACAAGACTTACATAAACGCCATTATGGCTACATCATCATTAGCAGCGGAACATTGCCAAGCGCAGAGCCCAATCGTGCCTCAACCTACAGGAAGCTGACTGGGAGGACGGCCTAGCTCGCTGGACGTCACCTGGATCTTCCGAAGTCGAACCTCTGAAAGTCTGGCCAAGTAAATAGCCAGGGACAAAGCCGTGAGTACTTTGAATGTACTCGCAAACCACCAGGATAAACGAAATAAGGAAATGCAAGTCTGGCTGTGGCGAGATAGCTGTATCTGGGGTTGCCTTTGAAAAGACTAAACTAACTTGGAAATTTGGCATCTCCATATCTTTGTTGAAAAAGAGTTTTGAAAACATGCTTCTGTTTTATAAATCAAGACATCTCCATATCTTTGTTGAAAAAGAGTTTTGAAAATAGTTTTGTATTTAATACCCTTTTTAAACATCTTCGGCCCCTCGGGTCAAAACAAAGCTTTCGAACTCAGGTTCCCCCCGGAACCTTCATCCTCTTTGTCCTCCTGTCCCACACAAGTACAGTTTGGGTACTCCTAGCCAACACCTTTACAACCGTCCTTGACCGTGGACACGGTTATACTCTGCAGAGTTTGTGCACTTTCCCCACAAGAATCAATACATCCGCAGGGATACAACCACGACCCACTACCACGGTAGATGGGGGTCCGGATAATCAAACCTAACCTTTCGCTTGTCTACCCTAGCAAAGGCATGCTTTTCCTCTTGGGTTTGTTCTCCCCGGCAACGAGTATGTGGCTCCCAGCCATAGTCTTGCCTTTCGTACACGCGCATACCCAAGCCGCAACTTGGCGTATACCTTAAATCTGGTGACTCCACTTCCTTCCGTACTCCAAGTCATACCGTCCACGGGAGACCCAATAGTTGCACCTGCCTCCTGCCAGTTCAGGCTCACTCTTGCCAAAACAAGCAACAGGCTTTAGATCCGTGATCTGGTGGCGCCTGCCCGGAATTCCAGGGATCTCTCCCTATAAGCATGGTAGAAGTTGCCTCGGCTAATGCGGACAAACTACAAGTTAAGCCCCAGCACCTGGGGTAATATGGTTACACGGATAAAAATTGTTCCAGTAAAGGCGTAGAATATCCCATCACATTCTCACTTCTCATCATCGCCATTTCTTTTGCTAAAACATCCGCTTGGAATGATGCCTTTTTCCAAGTGTTTTACAAAAGGGTTTTGAAACATTTGTGGTGGGGTAAAGCCCAAAACATTTATTTTTCTCAAAACCGGGGTTTTTCCAACGGGGTAGGATGCTAACCATCATACTCTCGATCTAAAGGGATAAAATGGTAGGTACATAGGGGTGATGCTTCAGTGGACACGAAGTCATAACTAGGAGGAGCCAAGTTACTATCGCAGTATTTGTAAGACCAAAACATGCAGGTAGGTAATGCAATTTATAAGAGGATACAAAACAGATAAAAGAGAATAGGACATATATCAGAGTTTAGGAATGGTGGCTTGCCTGTGATCAGCGATAAGTCCCTGGACTTCTTCAGATGACCAAGAAAATACCCGATAAATAATAATAAGAAATCCCTTCATGCTTGTCGTCAGACACTCACACTATCGTCGTCATCGGATACACATGCAAACAGACAATACCACAATCAATACAAGGCATACAATCATCAAACCATACAGCAGACAATCATAAATAGTACTACTGGACTAGGGAGGTTTTGGGGAAGTTGAGTTCTATTGGTGGAATTTACCAGGTTGCCACTTTGGTGTTTTCTCTTGGAAGATAGTTGTCAAGGCTAGATACAATGCATTGGGATTAGGGTTCTGAGGTCAGTAGGCTACCAAAGGGTAACCATGATATCCTCAGATAGGTCTTGAAAAGACAAAACCATCACAAGTGGTTTTACTTGAATATCAATTTTCTAGAATTAGTTATGCTTTTTATAGTGGACTAAACTCTAGTTTGAGGAAATAATTCACCAGAAGAGTTCTAGAACTTCAAAAATTATTTCCTTGGATGGTTAGGTAGTATTTGATGTACTGAACCACCTAGATTTAGAATCAAGTCAAAAGAATTACCAGAAGGCCCTCAAGAAATTCCCAAATGCAGTTCTATCTGGTCTTTCTCTTTTTCACCAGATTATTTCTACAAAAGATATTGAGTTGATTCCAAGGGCATGTGATAGACATTTAAAATATCTTTCTGTAGAAATTGGATTAATTCTTTTTGGAGTAGCCAAACTCCTTGAGTGTTTTATTTAGTGAAAATACCCTTTACAAGAGTATTTAAATCACTAAAATTCATCGAGAGCTCAATAAATTCTGAGCTACTAGGGTTTGGTAGGTACTGATTCTAGGAGGTACTGGGAGTTGGAATCAGGTCAAGACCACATTTGGTTTGACCTAGTGAATTTATCCAAGGCAGAAAGTTGCTATTTTTGTTATTTTTCTTAAAGGCACACCTCTATTCACCTTGGTATGAGACCTGTGCTAGAAAATAGGTATTTTAGATAATTCTCAGTAGGTATGTTTCAACTCAAATGGAGATGTGAAACTCTCTGAGGAAAATAATTAGTGTTCCAAATACCTTTTTGGAGAATAAAATTCAGTAATAAGTGGGATTTAATTTGGACTTGGGGTTGCCTCTGCATGTTTGAGAAAACATCAGAGTACAATCAGAAATTTAGATCTAGACATTTGGATATCATTTTCATTTTCAAAAGGATTTAATCCTGCTAGCCCTTTTCTAGATCTGGAAGTAAAAAGGAAAAGAAACAGAGTAGCTGGGCCGGGGTTTGGGGACAAAAGGGCCGGCCGGGATGGAAATCGGCCCACGGCGCTTAGCGGGGTGAGCGGGAGCCAGCGCTCGAACCTGCCAGGTGGGGCCCGACAGTCAGCGAGAGGGGGAGGCTGAAACGGTATTGGCCAGATCTCGTCGGAGCTCAGCGCTGACAACGGAGGAGTAGGTCCTAGATAGAAAGGAGAGCATGGTCAGATAGAGGAGCAGGGGAACACATGGGCGGACATGCAGAGGGAATGGAGCAGAGGAGGAGGATCCTTGCTCGATTTTCTGGAGGAGGCCGAAGCTACTCCCTCTTCTTCTCTCAGGCAGCAACGAGCTGGGGAGGGAGAGTGGAGCTGGGGGAGGTGAGTGGGAGGAGAGAGGGGGCAAATGGAGGGTAGAGGGCTGGCTGGGGCGGCCTCTGGCCTATATACCAAGGAGATGGAGTGGATGGAGGAAAAGTCCATTTTGGACATGGGGGAGGGGCAATGCTGGCCAGTGATTGGTCCAGGGGGAGGTGGAGAGGGGCATGATGGGCATTTGGTCTTGCAGGGGCAGAGTGGGGAGCTGTGGTGATTTATTGTGGCAAATCCTTGTAAGATCTTTCTTGCATCTCTCTCTTACTACTAGTACAAGGGCAAGATGGGGATTTCCTAGGGTGGAGCTACAGTGCTAGTCGACCAGGGTGTGTCCTGGTGCTAATGATGAGCATTGAGCAAGATTGAATGAGAATTGGAAGTGGTTTGAGTAGTGTTTGGCTTAATTGGCAAATTTGGTCAAACTAGAGGTTTATGAAGGAAGTCCAAAATCTTGCATTTGACCAGAGGAGGGAATGGTACTAGTGAGTAAATGAGGTAAAGGTAGACTCCTAGGATTTATTTGGGATTTTTCAGAGGAGTTTTAGTCCACTTAAATCAATTTGCTCAAAAAGGATAGAAGTGGTTTTTAGGATATCATTTGATAAATTCCCATTGGACAAGATTGGATTTTGATGTGGAAGGGCCCCAAATGTGAATACACACCTAGGGGAATTTTCCCAAGATTTATTGAGGCATAAAAATAATTAAAACAATTATTATTCCAATTCAGCCATTTAAGAAAATGGGCAAAAAGAAATAATCAAGTTTCTCAAAAATATTTATTTTTGATAAGGGAAGGTGAGGTATGATATATGGAACTCACATGAGTCACAAGTTGGAGAAGTGATTTGGCAAAAACCAAATTTCCTTTATGGGGGGAGTTTTGGAGATTTTGACTATTAAAGAAATTAAATAGTTTTGGGGCCATAATAATTATGGATAATTATTGATAAATCTTGAGGACCAATATATATGAGATATACAAGGTGTATCAAGCAGTTGCAACCTTGTGGAATGAAATTCCAACTTGAAAAGGATGGAAAGCAGGGAGTTGGTGATCTAAGGTGATGTTATTTTTATACCACCAAAACAAGCTTGCAACCGGGAGCTCAGAGCTCACCTTGGTGCAAGGAATATATGTATAGGTAGTCCAGGTTATATAGATGATCATGTCAGGAGGATTTTGAATTAATTGCACTTGAGGTGATCTAGAAATGATGGCAAACTTTGTTGAAAATAAGGCTGCCAAGCAATATGAGTCGTGATGCTTTATAAACCATGTGGGTTTAAGCAGCACCAAGATCTATTTGGAGCACGTGAAGTAGTTTTTGATAGACATCATTGAGTAGACCACAACCATGTAGAGAGTTGGTCCATAGGGGTTTGGATGGCGGTGT
Organism: Avena eriantha; assembly: GCA_910589775.1. NCBI lineage: Eukaryota > Viridiplantae > Streptophyta > Magnoliopsida > Poales > Poaceae > Avena > Avena eriantha. The sequence continues at coordinate 226,670,719 of OU342743.1, read as the reverse complement.
GAGCTTCTAGCAAAGTTGGCATGATGACTAGTTTTGCAGGAAATGTTATTTTCTTGTCTGCAAAACCATCATGGACAAGTGGGTTGGAGGAGGATCTAACCAGGGTCCAATGTGGGCCTTCGTAGTCCTTAGGATGTTTAACAATATGGTTCAAGTGCATTTCCAAAAATGCACATGGTTTGAGAAAAGGAGATATTCCAAAAGGTGATGTTGGAGCTGTTTCCAGACTTTGTCAAATTTGGCATTTTTTAAGAATTTGACTAGAGTATGAGAGGGAATGTTCTTGGAGGAGTTGCAAGGTATCAGAGCTTTACTAAGGGGGTGATATTGAGGTGTAGATTTAGTGGAAGGGTTCCAAGCTGTATATTGGTCTTCAAAGACTTGGAAACGCCTAGAATGGAAATCCTCAGGATAGATCTGGTTGAGGGTTTTAGATAATCACCTAGTGGTTAGGGATCACATCTAGGTTGGCATTCTTGCTTAGGGGTTGATGATTTGGAAACATCTTGATCCTAGGTATGAGCTCCTAGGTGGCTCATACTACTTCCTAAGCAAACAAGTCAAGCAACATATCAAAACAACTCATCAGACAGCAGATTAACGCAACTCATCCTATAAACAAATCAACTACTCTAGGGTTACCATCAAGCTTAGCTTGAGGTAGGGTTGGGGCATTTTGAAGAGGTTAGGTTTTGAGTAAGAGGAGAGTCCTTGGTACCTCTACCAAGAGTACAATCTAAAAGCTTTGTAAAGAGGTTTTGGGGAAACTATAGATAAGATTAGTTGAGTGTTCTATCTTGAAAACATAAGGAGATTGTATTATATATCTCTCCATAGTTTTGTCAATAGAAGCTACTAAAATGGTTTTGGTTGCATAAGCAATTGGCTCATATATTGAAATGCCAGAACGTTTGAGAATATGTAAAAGGAGCCAGGATAGTTTTGGTAACTAGCTTTTGTCAATTGAGGGTGAGGTAAGGAGTATCCTAAGATACACTCTCATAAGCACAAGTGCAAACAAACAACAAGCAAGCACTGCACTAAAACACAAGAAAAAGTTTTTGTTCCCCCTGATTTTTGCATTCTGGACAACAAATCAGGTTTGCTGAGATTGGGATGTTACAGACCTTTCCCCCTTCAAAGAATCTCGTCCCGAGCTTCGGGAGAGTAAGGTAGGGGATTTGTCTCGGAGTTAGTACTAGGTGTTTCTTGTGGACTAGCTTGCCGACTTTGTCTTCGAATCGAAGCACCTTGACAGGGAGGTTGAACTTCAATCTTCTTGGAACTCGGGGGGGTCGAGCTGGCTTCCACCCTGGTTGCGGGGAGGGATCTTCCTTTTGTAAGGGTCTACGGTACTTCTCTTAAGTGGGTTGTTGCATCCAAGTCTGTGACCAGTCTATGTCTTTGAGATCTGTGTCTTCGGGTTCCACGGTTGGATTTTCTCAGAGGGGTACTCTATTTTGTGGGAAAGACGCAGTCTTTCCCCCTTAGGATTGGACTTGGGTAGAGTGGATAGTTACATGTAGGGTACTTACTTAAGAGGGTGGCAAAAAGTAGATATCAAAATAGCATAGGACAACATAGGGAGGGTGGCATCCTAGCTATCTTTCCAGGGGGACATGGGCTAGTTTATTACCGGCTGGGCTTGCCGACGTTCGGGAAACCTTAAGTGAGTTGAGGAGCTTCTCTGTCGGTCTTTACTTCCACGGGGTGTTGTCGCCTATCGAAGCGCGGGACATCTTCAGTCTTGAGCTGCGTGGCAGCGAGCGGTAGGGTGACCATCTTTTATGGGGGAGGGGACCTTGGATGTCTTCGAGCTTCTCTGGCGAGGAAGTCTTGGCGGATTTTCTCTCGGGGCATTCTCGGCTGAAGTGACCGCATAGTCCACACATGAAGCAGGGGCTCTTCTTTCGTCGTGGCTGAGTTGACGGCTTTTCTATGCTGACATCGAGAGATTGGCACGCCTTGCCAATGTGGAGATAAATTGGGCATTGGACGGGGACATGGTCTTGACCTTCGCAGAGGAAACAAGTGATAAATCGAGTTGGGCAAACTTTGGGTGAATGAGGTTCTCCGCAGTTGGGGCAGTGGCCGGAGCATGTATTCGCTTGGTGTCTTTCGTCTCCACAACGGCTACATGCCTTCTTCGAGCTTCCTGTCTCCATGGCCATCCTGGGGAATTTCCATTTTATGGTACACGTTTGGGTTGAGGTATGATGCAACGACTTGGGTAAAACACGCAAAAAGGAAAAACAAGTCAAACAAGCATAGCAATCCAAGGAAGTTATTACAAACCAACCAGTTCTGCACCCGAGGGTGCTAATAGTACTTAGGCATTACAAAACGCGTTTAGGGACGATACATGACTATACCCTATTGCTAGATGGGCGAGTACCGAGGTGATTACTCAGAGGGTGCATCTGGGGAGTTGTGTTGACTCTTGGGTTTCACTACAGCAGATCCTCTAGGGTTTGTGGGATATTCAGCTCGTCTTCGGTGAAGGTGAGGGTGGTGCCTTCCCATGGTGCAGGGTTGGATGTTGACTCGGTCGGAGCAGGTGACTGGACAATTGGGTGGTACTCATTGAGGAAGGAGAGTTCATCGTCAGTCCCGGGGTTGCTCGGGGTTGGGGGTACTTCAATGATCAGCTTCCTTGCCAAGCAGGCATTGGTGGCTTAAAGACTCCTTTCGTGCTTATGGAGTAGGTTGATATCCATCTTTAGAAGCAGATTCACACGTTTGGCCTTGTCAAGATCTTCCTGGTTGCGTTGGAGTAGGTATTCCATATTTCCCAGCTGATTTCCGATGCAGCAGGTGAGGAAAGATTCCGTAGGTAGTCCATCTTTATCTCGCTTTCCAAACAAGTGGTAGGGAGTATCTTTCAACTCATCTTCGTGGATCTTGTAGAGGCGCGCCATGAAATCATGTATGGCTCGCACCACGCCATCTACCCAATTGATGTCGAGGAAGGTGAAGATTGTGGGCGCGATGTCCTCATCGGGGGAAGGAATCACCGCCTTGATGAGCCATTGCATCACATTGGTGTTACTGCGAGGAAGTTCGGTTCCTTCAATAGTTGGCGCGGGCCTCTTGACTATCTTCAGTAGGTTGTGAAGCTGCTCTTCAAAGGGCCAAAAACTATCCCCAACGATGATGCGCTCTGAGCGGAAGGAGGCCATCTACAGTAGATTTGTGAGATGGGGTTGGGTTAGTGACATTGTGCAGGATTTTAAGCTTAGGAAATAATATTAATGCAAGTGGTTTTCAAATTCAGAGGGGAGAAGTCATAAGAACTTTTTCAAATAGTCGTCTTTTCTCCCTTGTCTTTTGGAAAATAGGTTTATCGTTTCCTGTCTAACGTCCATGCTAACTAAGGTCTCCTATAGTCAGGATGGCTCTGATACCAAGTTTGTGGGCTCCCCGGATTATTCATCCGAGGAATCCCTGTTATCCAAACATCCACGTTCCCATGATCAGTGAGCCGTGGAACATAACCGACAGGTACCATTACAACATCCGAAACCTAACAAGTTACAAGACTTACATAAATGTCATTATGGCTACATCATCATTAGCAGCAGAACATCGCCAAGTGTAGAGCCCAATCGTGCCTCAACCTACAGGCAGCTGACTGGGAAGACGACCTAGCTCGATGGATGTCACCTGGATCTTCCGAAGTCGAACCTCTGAAAGTCTGGCCAAGTAAATAGCCAGGGACAAAGCCGTGAGTACTTTGAATGTACTCGCAAACCACCAGGATAAACGAAATAAGGAAATGCAACTCTGGCTGTGGCAAGATAGCTGTATCTGGGGTTGCCTTTGAAAAGACTAAACTAACTTTGGAAATTATGGCATCTCCATATCTTTGTTGAAAAAGAGTTTTGAAAACATGCTTCTGTTTTATAAATCAAGACATCTCCATATCTCTGTTGAAAAAGAGTTTTGAAAACAGTTTTGTATTTAGTAACCTTTTTAAACATCTTCGACCCCTCGGGTCAAAACAAAGCTTTTGAACTCGGGTTCCCCCCGGAACCTTCGTCCTGTTCGTCCTTGTGTCCCACACAAGTACAGTTTGGGTACTCCTAGCCAACACCTTTACAACCGTACTTGACTGTGGACACGGCTATTCGAATAAGTTATACTCTGCAGAGTTTGCGCACTTTCCCCACAAGAATCAATACATCTGCCGGGATACAACCACGGCCCACTACCATGGTAGATGGGGGTCAGGATAATCAAACCTAACCTTTCGCTTGTCTACCCTAGCAAAGGTATGCTTTTCCTCTTGGGTTTGTTCTCCCCGACAACGAGTATGTGGCTCCTAGCCATAGTCCTGCCTTCCGTACACGCGCATACCCAAGCCGCAACTTGGCGTATACCTTAAATCTGGTGATTCCACTTCCTTCCGTACTCCAAGTCATACCGTCCGCGGGAGACCCAATTGTTGCACCGGCCTCCTGCCAGTTCAGGCTCACTCTTGCCGAAACAAGCAACAGGCTTCAGATCCGTGATTTGGTGGCGTCTGCCCGGAATTCCAGGGATCTCTCCGTATAAGCACGGTAGAAGTTGCCTCGGCTAATGCGGACAAACTACAAGTTAAGCCCCAACACCTGGGGTAATATGGTTACACGGATAAAAATTGTTCCAGTAAAGGCGTAGAACATCCCATCACATTCTCACTTCTCATCATCGCCATTTCTTTTGCTAAAACATACGCTTGGAACGATGCCTTTTTCCAAGTGTTTTACAAAAGGGTTTTGAAACATTTGTGGTGGGGTAAAGCCCAAAACATTTATTTTTCTCAAAACCGGGGTTTTTCCAACGGGGTAGGATGCTAACCATCATACTCTCGATCTAAAGGGATAAAATGGTAGGTACATTGGGGTGGTGCTTCGGTGGACACGAAGTCATAATTTGGAGGAGCCAAGTTACTATCGCAGTATTTGTAAGACCAAAACATGCAGGTAGGTAATGCAATTTATAAGAGGATACAAAACAGGTAAAAGAGAATAGGACATATAGCAGAGTTCAGGAATGGTGGCTTGCCTGTGATCAGCGATAAGTCCCTGGACTTCTTCAGATGACCAAGAAAATACCCAATAAATAATAATAAGAAATCCCTTCATGCTTGTCGTCAGACACTCACACTATCGTCGTCATCGGATACACATGCAAACAGACAATACCACAATCAATACAAGGCATACAATCATCAAACCATACAACAGACAATCATAAAGAGTACTACTGGACTAGGGAGGTTTTGGGGAAGTTGAGTTCTATTGGTGGAATTTACCAGGTTGCCACTGTGATGTTTTCTCTTGGAAGATAGTTGTCAAGGCTAGATACAATGCATTGGGATTAGGGTTCTGAGGTCAGTAGTCTACCAAAAGGTAACCATGATATCCTCAGATAGGTCTTGACAATACAAAACCATCACAAGTGGTTTTACTTGAATATCAATTTTCTAGAATTAGTTATGCTTTTTATAGTGGACTAAACTCTAGTTTGAGGAAATAATTCACCAAAAGAGTTCTGGAGCTTAAAAAATTATTTCCTTGGATGGTTAGGTAGTATTTGATTAACTGAACCACCTAGATTTGGAATCAAGTCAAAATATTTACCAGAATGCCCTCAGGAAATTCCCAAAGGCAGTTATATCTGGTCTTTCTCTTTTTCACCAGACTATTTCTATAGAAGATATTGAGTTGACTCCAAGGGAATGTGATAGACATTTAAAATATATTTCTGTAGAAATTGGATTCATTCTTTTTAGATTAGCAAAACTCGTTGAGTGTTTTATTTAGTGAAAATACCCTTTACAGGAGTATTTAAATCACTAAAATTCATCCAGAGCTCAATAAATTCTGAGCTACTAGGGTTTGGTAGGTACTGATTCTAGGAGGTACTGGGAGTTGGAATCAGGTCAAGACCACATTTGGTTTGACCTAGTGAATTTATCCAAGGCATAAAGTGGCTATTTTTGTTATTTTTCATAAAGGCACACCTCTGTTCACCTTAGTATGAGACCTGTGCTAGAAAATAGGTATTTCAGATACCTCTTAGTAGGTATGTTTCAACTCAAATGGAGATCTGAAACTCTCTGAGGAAAATAATTAGTGTTCCAAATACCTTTTTGGAGAATAAAATTCAGTAATAAGTGGGATTTAATTTGGACTTGGGGTTGCCTCTGCATGTTTGAGAAAACATCATAGTACAATCAGAAATTTAGATCTAGACATTTGGATATCATTTTCATTTTGAAAATAATTTAATCCTGCTGGCCCTTTTCTGGATCTAAAGTAAAAAGGAAAAGAAACAGAGTAGCTTGGCCGGGTCTGGGGAGAAAAGGGCCGACCGGGATGGAAATCGGCCCACGGCGCTCAGCGGGGCGAGTGGGAGCCAGCGCTCGAACCTGCCAGGTGGGGCCCGGCAGTCAGCGAGAGGGGGAGGCCGAAACGGTATCGGCCAGATTTGGCCGTCCGCTTAAAGCGGGATGGACGGCGGGGCTTCGTCATCCACCTGGGCTCGCCGGCGACGAGGCTAACCCTAGCAGAGGGTGGCGCGGGGAGGGGAGCTCACCTGAGGGCTCTAGGAGGGTCGGGGAGGCTGCAGGGCGACGCGGTCGACGGTGCTGAGCAGATCGATGGGCGGCACGGTGGCGGAGGACCACGGGAAGCAGCTCGCGTGACGACGGCCGAGGGTGACCTCGTCGGAGCTCAGCACCAACGGCGGAGGAGTAGGTCCTGGATAGAAAGGAGAGCATGGTCAGATAGAGGAGGAGGGGAACACATGGGCGGACATGCAGAGGGAATGGAGCAGAGGAGGATGAGCCTTGCTCGATTTTCTGGAGGAGGCCAAAGCTACTCCATCTTCTTCTCTCGGGCAGCAACGAGCTGGGGAGGGAGAGTAGAGCTAGGGAGGTGAGTGGGAGGAGAGAGGGGGCAAATGCGGGGCAGAGGGCTGGCTAGGGCGGCCTCTGGCCTATATACCAAGGAGAGGGAGTGGATGGAGGAAAAGTCCATTTTGGACATGGGGAGGGGCAATGCTGGCCAGTGATTGGTCCAGGGGGAGGTGGAGAGGGGCATGATGGGCATTTGGTCTTGCAGGGGTAGAGTGGGGAGCTGTGGTGATTTATTTTGGCAAATCCTTGTAAGATCTTTGTTGCATCTCTCTCTCTTACTACCAGTACAAGGGCAAGATGGGGATTTTTTGGGGTGGAGCTATAGTGCTAGTCAACCAGGGTGTGTCCTGGTGCTAAGGATGAGCATTGAGCAAGATTGAATGAGAATTGGAAGTGGTTTGACTAGTGGTTGGCTTAATTGACAAATTTGGTCAAACTAGAGGTTTATGAAGGAAGTCCAAAATCTTGCATTGGACTAGAGGAGGTAATGGTACTAGTGAGTAGATGAGGTAAAGGTAGACTCCTAGGATTTATTTGGGATTTTTCAGAGGAGTGGTAGTCCACTTAAATCCATTTGCTCAAAAAGGACAGAAGTGGTTTTTAGGAGATCATTTGATAAATTCCCATTGGACAAGATTGGATTTTGATTTGGAAGGGTCCCAAATGTGAATACACACCTAGGGAATTTTCCCAAGATTTATTGAGGCATAAAAGTACTCCCTCCAACCCAAATTAATTGACTTAATTTTGTCTAGATTCGGATGTATCTAGCACTAAAACAATTCTAGATACATACGAATCTAGACAAATCAAAGTCAACTAATTTGGGTCAGAGGGAGTAATTAAAACAATTATTATTCCAATTCAGCCATTTAAGAAAATGGGCAAAAAGAAATAATCAAGTTTCTCAAAAATATTTATGTTTGAGAAGGGAAGGTGAGGTATGATATATGGAACTCACATGAGTCACAAGTTGGAGAAGTGATTTGGCAAAAACCAAACTTCCCTTTGTGGGGGGAGTTTTGGAGATTTTCACTATTAAAGAAATTAAATAGTTTTGGGGCCATAATAATTATGGATAATTATTGATAAATCTTGAGGACCAATATAGATGAGATAGACAAGGTGTAGCAAGCAGTTTCAACCTTGTGGAATGAAATTCCAACTTGAAAAGGATGGAAAGCAAGGAGTTGGTGATCTAAGGTGATGTTATTTTTATACCACCAAAACAAGCTTGCATCTGGGAGCTCAGAGCTCACCTTGGTGCAAGGAATAGATGGATAGGTAGGCCAGGTTATATAGATGATCATGGCAGGAGGAGTTTGAATTAATTACACTTGAGGTGATCTAGAAATGATGGCAAACTTTGTTGAAAATAAGGCTGCCAAGCAATATGAGTCATGATGCTTTATAAACCATGTGGGTTTAAGCAGCACCGAGATCCATTTGGAGCAAGTGAAGTTGGTTTTGATAGACATAATTGAGTAGAACACAACCATGCAGAGAGTTGGTCCATAGGGGTTTGTATGGCGGTGTGAGCTTCTAGCAAAGTTGGCATGATGACTAGTTTTGCAGGAAATGTTATTTTCTTGTCTGCAAAACCATCATGGACAAGTGGGTTGGAGGAGGATCTAACCAGGGGCCAATGTGGTACTTGGTAGTCCTTAGGATGGTTAACAATATGGTTCAAGTGCATTTCCAAAAGTGCATTTCCAAAAGGTGATGTTGGAACTGTTTCCAGACTTAGTCAAATTTGGCAGTTTTGAGGAATTTGACTAGAGTATGAGAGGGAATGTTCTTGGAGGAGTTGCAAGGTATCAGAGCTTTACTAAGGGGGTGATATTGAGGTGTAGATTTAGTGGAAGGGTTCCAAGCTGTATATTGGTCTTCAAAGACTTGGAAACGCCTAGAATGGAAATCCTCAGGATAGATCTGGTTGAGGGTTTTAGATAATCACCTAGTGGTTAGGGATCACATCTAGGTTGGCATTCTTGCTTAGGGGTTGATGATTTGGAAACATCTTGATCCTAGTGATGAGCTCCTAGGGTGGCTCATACTACTTCCTAAGCAAACAAGTCAAGCAACATATCAAAACAACTCATCAGACAGCAGATCAAGGCAACTCATCCTATAAACAAATCAACTACTCTAGGGTTACCATCAAGCTTAGCTTGAGGTAGGGTTGGGGCATTTTGAAGAGGTTAGGTTTTGAGTAAGAGGAGAGTCCTTGGTACCTCTACCAAGAGTAGAATCTAAAAGCTTTGTAAAGAGGTTTTGGGGAAACTAGAGATAAGATTAGTTGAGTGTTCTATCTTGAAAACATAAGGAGATTGTATTATATATCTCTCCATAGTTTTGTCAATAGAAGCTACTAAAATGGTTTTGGTTGCATAAGCATCTTGGCTCATAATTGAAAGGCTAGAACGTTTGAGAATATGTAAAAGGAGCCAGGATAGTTTTGGTAACTAGCTTTTGTTAATTGAGGGTGAGGTAAGGAGTATCCTAAGATACACTCTCATAAGCACAAGTGCAAACAAACAACAAGCATGCACTGCACTAAAACACAAGAAAAAGTTTTTGTTCCCCCTGATTTTTGCATTCTAGACAACAAATCAGGTTTGCTGAGATTGGGATGTTACAAGAATAGAAGATGAATGAACATCAACTCAACCAACATGAACTGAGGGTGCCTGAGGTTATGAAGGTTCACCGAGAGGAGGAAGATTTTCCTTCCATCTATCCATGCTTCGAGTTCATGAGGGCTGTAGGAATTTCCCAGGACTTCCATACTTTGGTTGCTAATGTAGGATTGGAGCACTTTGTGGAGGATGGACCCTGTCAATTTGTGAAACTAACTATGTCTCCAGTGCAGGACTTTCGATTTAGTCACTCTTTGCCTAACCCCATGGTCCACTACAAAATTTACAATATAGCTATCGACCTTCCTTTTGATGACTTTTGTGCAGCTATTAAGGTGCCTCAGTGGGGATCGTGTGGGAGGATTAAAGAGCGACCTGTACCACTCATGGACTTGTATGCAGAGATTTTCCAAGGGAGCAGATTCTCGAAGGAGAGCGGGAAAATCCGTAACATTCATCTCCCGTTTATTCGCTACTTTGCTTACTTTATTACCAACTGTGTTCTTGCTAGGAAAACTGCAAATAAGTTATCCTCGTATGATCTAGCATTCATCTCAACTGCTCTTAAACGAGATAGGACTTATAATTTGGGTGCCTTGATAGCTTTCCGTCTTGCTGCTAACCGCGAGAATGGTGGAATTTGTGGAGGCCTCATTGCTTCTTGTTTATTAGCGTTGCATGGTTTAGTGCCTCATCATCTAGACCTACAGTTTCCCATAGAAAGGCTTGACCTATTCCATGATACAACATAAATTTGTTTCTTCTTGGGCTAATTTGAGTGAGTTATCTTATGAAATAACCTTTCTCAAGGCTAGTTGGAGAAGGAGTAAGTCCGAGCGATTTGTTCTTTTGCCTACACCTGTTTTGCTTAACATTGATACCAGGGTAGGATGGTCACTCACTGAGGAGGAGCTTGATACGTACTTGGGAGAGCTCTCCCAACAGGAGCAGGATACTAGAAGGGAGGTTACAGATGATTCGGTCCAGCCCTCATATGAGGGGGAGTCTTTATATCAGCAGCCTACCTATGATTGGGGAGCTTCTTCTTCTTCCCAAGGGCCTAACCACGATCATTCTTATAATGACCGACCCGCTTGGAACCCTTACTCGCATTTGGATTGATACCCACTTAGGCCAAAAGCCTAAGCTTGGGGGGAGGTACACCGACATCACACTCATCTCCATATCATGTTTCGTCGGTACTTTGTATATCCATGCTTCGTTCTCTTTTTAGTTTTTGTTCTTTCTTTACTTTTGCTTTCTAAAACACAAAAAGATCAAAAATATTTTGGCTGTTTCTCTTTGTTTGCTTCTTCTTCTTTTTGCCTTGGCTTGCTTTTCCTTTTTTTGCTTTGTTTGAACTATTCGAAAAACCCAAAAAGATTTTGCTTTTCTTGTTCTTCCTTTTTGGTTCTTGCTTTTAAAAATCGAAAACACCAAAAATATTTGTTATTCTTCTTTGGTTTTGTGAGTTTGTTGCAGGGTTCAGCAGTCCTCAGTGGAATTTGGTTTCATGTTATTATTCAAGCCACATAAGTGAAGGGCAATAATGAGGATTAATGACAAATTGAGGTGTGGTAAGAGGCTGGTAACAAACTCTATTTGTTTTCATTTTTGTACATATACTCATCATTGTGGGCATGCTTAGTCTGTTCATGTAGGGTGTATGTTATTTATGGATGCTTAGTAGTTCTTGCTTTCTTATTATTAACTCCAGCTTGCTAATAGTTTGTAGCATGTCATATGAATGTTTGCTTGCATTTCTCTATTCATAACTTGGTATGACACTATGGTATCCTCCTCTGAATATTTCACTTGAATCGACTTGGCACATGCTAATGCATGCATATGACTGAAACAAAAATCAGTTAAGCCTCGATGAATTATTTTGCCTGTCTTGAATCACTTTCATGCCGTGATTAGCCCTGTTTTGTTGCAAGCATGATTATGACAGTTATTGCTCTCTCGTTTGTCGCTCCCTTACTATTGCTAGCCTCCACATGCACTGAGTATGAGCTCTACTCGTGTTTCTAATCCCCCAAAACCAATATTGCCAAAAGTGTCCACCATACCTACCTATTAGCATCATTTGTTGTTCCGTGCATATTCAATATGCCTTGTTTTCTTCCGAATAAAATGTTTGCTTGTTATGAGAAAGTTAGTTAGTAAAGCTCTCACGAACTTGATGGCACACTTTATTTCTTGCACTTAATAAACCTGAACCACTATAACTGTCCATGAAAGTTATATGCTTGCAAATTATAGGCAAGGGATTAGCAGAACCGTGTTGTCACGGGGAACGCTTTCAACGCCTATAAATATAGATATCATGCTATTTTGTTTGCGGATGTCGCCGGTGTGAAATAAAAGGGGAGCTTGTAAGTCCATGGAGTTATGTATGTGTGATAGAGAAATGCCTGGGCTGTCGGTCTAATCCATGCCTAATCATGGTGGAAACCTGCAGCGTAACCATAATGAGTATCTATGAAGCATTCTTCTTATAAAAAAAGAGATAGCTATTGAGAAAAAGAAAAAAAGAGATATGAGAAAAGAGGAAAGAGAGAAAAAAGCACCATTTTCCCATGGTAAATAAGGAGATTGCTGAGATACTCGTTGTCTTCTTGCCTTGTCATTTTGATATGGGGATTCTTCCATATCATCGGGCAAGGGGTACCCCGTTGGTAGTTCTCTATGATACGCACGTATTTACTATGATAAGAACTTACCTGTAACTAAAGTTGAGTAGCATGAGGAGTGTCCCTCGTACTCAAGGGACATGAGATTTCTAGTTTATAGTCTGTCAAGCATATAACTCAGATTGGACCTCACTTTCACCTTAACCATTTAAAGATGCTTATGATAGGGGCAATGAGAGCTCAAAGCTGATGAGTACCATACTTTCAGCATTTGGAAGCCTTTCAAACTTTTCAAAACCTTTTCATTTCCTTGTTGAGTCTCCACACATTATATGAGCACTTTCTTGAGGGCATAATTGTCATTCTTAGTGTAATGTGCTTGTCTCAAAACTTGATTAATTGGGTTATGACTTTGAAGCTTGTATCTTTGATATCTTTACTTCTAGTCTTCACTTGAACTTCAGAGGTGCCTTGGCATTTATGTTTGCTCTACAATCAAAGGCAGGCGAGATACCACTCTATCATACATTTATATGAGCATTGGAATGTTGCTTATGTTTATGTTTCATGCCACTTACTATTTTTGGGTTAGAAGCTCTTCATAGCTTGCAATCACTATTAAGTAAACTTAGTTGCATACTCTTTATTATGAATTGCCTGAGTAGTTGAACATATGCTGAGAATATATACATCTTATGAAGCAAATCTGTTCGTGAAAGTTTCTTTTATCGCACTCAGTTTTCAACTGAATTTCTTGAGGACAAGCAATAAGCTAAGCTTGGGGAGTTGATACGTCCAAAACATATCTACTTTCCCGAACACTTTTGCTATTGTTTTTCCTCTAAACTTGTGTGATTTGGGTACAACTAACACGGACTGGCGTTGTTTTTAGCAGAATTACCTTGGTGCCTAGTTTTTGTGCAGAAAATCAACTATCAGGAAAAATCCCGAAAAATATGCCAAAAATCCTATTACACCAGAAGACTCACGGAGCTCGAAGACGAGACAGAGTAGGGCTAAGAGGGGCCCACACCACCAGGCCGCGCGGGCCAGGCCAGGCCGCGCCTGGGGGTGGTGTGGCCGCCTCGGTTGCCCCCTCAGCCTCCCTCTTCGCCTATAAGTTGCCTCTTGACCTAAAAACTAAGGGGGGTTTGACGTTTTTCCAGAAAGAGTTCCGCTGCGCCGCCACCACCAGATTTCGCGATTCGGAACTAGAAACCCCGTTCTGGCACTCTGCCAGGACGGGAATTGGAGGAGATCATCACCATCATCATCACCATCGCTTCCCCATCGATCATCCATGTTTCTCCCATCGATGAGTGAGTAATCCCCCGATGTAGGCTATGACGATGGTAGGGATTGGATGAGATCGTCCATGTAATGGCATCGGATTGTTATGGCATGGTGCCTAGTATCTACTATTAGTGCTTTTTGACTTTGTTGTAACTTGTTATGCTTAATGCTTGTCACTAGGGCCCAAGTGCCATGATTTCAGATCTAAACATGGTATTGATTCATTATGATAGTATTGTTTATGGTCTTACCTGCAAGTTGTATACACATATTGTTGTCCGGAACCAAAGGCCCCGAAGTGATAGCAATCGGGATAACCGGAGGGAATGGCTTTGATGTGAGGATCACATGTGTTCATGGAGTGTTAATGCTTTGCTCCGGTGCTCTATTAAAATGAGCACCTTAATTTCCAGTAGTTCCCTTGAGGCCCCGTTGCAAACAGGCTGGCAGGACAAAAGATGTTGTGCAAGTTCTCATTGCGAGCACGTATGACTATATGGAACACATGCCTATGATTATTTAGTACTTGGATGCTTTATCTTATTTATCTGCAAATCCCTATGTCTTGATTGCCATGTGAATTTTCTTGTCCATGCAACGCCCGTCCATCCATCCCTATGCCTACCGCGCTCTAATCCTACGGATTACTGCGATTGTTACTATTGTCTTTACTTTTACTACTGCTATTACTTTACTATTGCTACTAATAAACTGCTGTGAGCAAGATTGTTTCTAGGTGCAGCTTAATTGACAACTCAGTTGTTAAGGCTTATAAATATTCTTTGGTTCCCCTTGTGTCGAATCTATAAATTGGGTTTCACTTCCCTCGAAAATACTGCGATACACCCCCTATACTTGTGGGTCATCACTCGTTGGGAACCCCAAGAGGAAGGTATGATGAGCATAACAGATAGTTTTCCCTCAGTTATGAAACCAAGGTTACCAAACTAGTAGGAGCAAGGAAACACCTCCAACGTGTTGTTTCCAACTTGGAATCCTACACAACACAACCACATAACTTTGCCCCAACTTACAGTGAGGTCGTCAATCTCAGCGGTTTTGCTGAAAACAAAGGATTAAATGTATTGTGTGGAAGATAGTAATTGCTTGCAGAAAGTAAATAGTAAATAGATGGTAGATTTATGGTAAAATAATGGACCGGGGTCCATAGTTCACTAGAGGTGATTCTCCTTAAGATAGGTGACATGTTGGGTGAACAAATTACAGGGGGGCAATTAACAGACACCCAGAAAGCATACATGCATATACTAATCATCTTGACTCCTATGAGATTTGATTGGGCATTACAACATTATACATAGACCGTAATCCAACTGCATCTATGACTAATAATCCACCTTCAGGTTATCATCCGAACCCCCTCCAGTATTAAGTTGCAAGCAACAGATAATTGCATAAAGCAAAGTGTGTAAAGTAAACAATATGATTGTCCCATGGACAAAGGATTGATGTTTTCTCCCTAGTAGCAACAACACATCTAGTACCTTAGAGACTATTTTCACTTCCCCAGATTATTAGAGGCATGAACCCACTATCGAGCATAAATACTCCCTCTTGGAGTTGCTAGCATCTACTTGGCCAAGAGAGCTACTAACAACGGAAAGCATGCAAGATCACAAATAACAGACATGATAGAATCAATAATCAATCTGAAATAGCATCTCAATATCCATAGGATCCCCGCAAACACAACATGTAAGATTACAAATAGATGATCTTGATCATGAATGGAGCTCACAAGATCTAAACATGGTAGCACAAAGGAGGAGAACCAACCATCTAGCTACTACATGGACCCGTAGTCCAGGGATGAACTACTCACGCATCACACCGGAGGCGGTCATGGTGATGAAGAAGGCCTCCAGGGTGATCTCTCCCCTCTGGCAGCCGGGAAGAGCTTCAGATCCCTCCTGATCTAGGGATGGAGATGGCGGCGGCTATAGACTCTTTCGTGGAATTTTTATCGGGTACTTAGGGTTTTCGTCTCGGGAGGCTTTTATAGGCGAAGGGGCAAGGTCGGTGGAGCACCAGGGGGCCCACACCCCTGGTGGCGCCCCCTCATGCCGCACCGCCACTAGGTGTGGCCACCCTGGTGCGCCACTTTGTCTCCCCTCTAGACTCCGTGTTGCTTCGGGTAAAATATTGACTTTGGCTTTTGTCCGGTCCAATTCCGAGAATATTTCCTTACTAGCTTTTCTGAAACCAAAAACAGCAGAAAACATGCAACTAGTATTGTGGCATCTTGTTAATAGGTTAGTTCCAGAAAATGTGTAAAAATACTCCAAAGTGTGGACAAAACATAAGAAAGTGGATATAAAATAGGCATGGAACATCAAAAATTATAGATATGTTTACAACGTATCAGCATCCCCAAGCTTAACTCCTGCTCGTCCTCGAGTAGGTAAGTGATAAAAAAGAATAATTTTTGAGGTGACATGCACCATCATAATCTTGATCAAGGTATTTGTAAAACATTGATAGCTGGGATCATAGTACTTTGACATAGCATGAAAGATATAGTTCTAACAATAAGACATATCAACTATGTTGTAACATGAAAAGATACAAACAAAATATTCATGAATAACAATGCTTTGAAAGACGTTTGTTTGTTTCACATATAGAAAACATAATGAGAATGGTATTCAGCTTGTCCCTCATAGTGTAGAAAAACATAAATGCATAGGACACCTTCAAAGTTCATAAGGGTGACTAGATACAAATAGTTTAAGAACAAGCAATATCAAAGTTATGAATCAATCAACAAGTTTTGGGACAATTCACATTAAACTAAGAATGACCACTATGCTCTCTCAATAGGTGCATAATGTTAGAAGATGGAGACTCAACATAAAAAGTAAAAGAAAGGCCCTTCATAGAAGGAAGAAGGGATTCAAGTCTCATAAAGAGCTTCCAAAAATTATGGTACTTATTAGCTTTCAGCTCTCATTGCCCCTATCATAATCATCTTTTATGGTTAAGGTTAAAGTGAACAAATATGAGGATATGCTTGACAAGTTATAAGTTAAAAATCTCATGCCTCTCCCTTACGAGTACCGAACCTCATGCTACTCAACTTTAGTCACGAGTAAGTTATTGTCATTATAAGTACATGTGTATCATAGAGAACCGTCAAGAGGGTACCCTTTGTCCGATGATATGGAAACTTTCCCATATCAAAATGACAAGGCAAGCAGACAATGAGCATCTCAGCGATCTTTTTATTTGCTATTTGCATAGGTTTTTATTGAGGATGCTTCATAGATTTCTCAGTATGCTTATGCTGCAAATTTCCACCATGATTAGGCATGGCTTAGGCTAGCTGCCCAGGCGTTTCTCTAACACATATACAAACTCCATGACCTTACAAGCTCCCGTTTTATTTCACACCACCGGGATCCATAAGCAAAAGAATCATGATATCAACTAAATAATGTGCAATGTTGAAAGAGTTCCCCATGGTAACATGGTTCTGCTAATTCACAACTTACAAAGTGCAAGCATATACGCACATATATGGGAACAATGGTTCAAGTTTATTAAGTGCAAGAAAGTAAAGTGTGCCATCAAGTTTGTGAGAGCTTTAATCACAAATTTTCACATAACAAGTTTAATTCGGAAGGTAGATAAAAACATGAATATACTTGGAATAGCAATAATGCTAATATGTAGGTATGGTGGTCTCTTTGGAATAACTTGGTTTTATTTGGAGTTGTATGCATGAGTGGAACTCATAGTTGGTACATGTGGAGGCTAGCAAAAGACTAGGAGCGACCAATTAAGAGAGCAATAATGGCCATAATCATGCAAAGCGACAAAACATTATTAATTAAAGCATAAAGTGATATTAAAATTCGAAAACTAAATGATCATAGAGGCTATGGTGACTTGGTATAGTATTAACATGGTGTGAGCATGCGCCAAGTCAACCCAAATAAAGCATCAAAGGAGAATACGACAATATTATGCTTTTATATGCTAAAACAAAGCATGAGTCTTTTAAGGCACATTAAGCAATCTCAATTGTTTGTAACAAGTCATGCTACAGCAAAAATCATTAAGCATAAAGTCAAAGCAATATCAAGCATGACATGATAAAGCCTAAGTCATAGTAAAAAACAAGCTCCTTTTATACCACTTATAAGCATGAAGTTTCCTACTCTTTTCCACCCAATCAACTTATTTGAAACAACATATGAATGCAGGGGCCCAACCAATTAATTTAAGCAAAACAAACAAAATAAAACTAAAAACAAAAATGGACACGCTCCAAGAACAACACAATCGTGCATGAAACAAAAACCGAATTATTTTGGAAGAAAACCTGAGATTTTATTGATGAAGAAGGGGACGCCTTGGACATCCCTAAGCTTTGATGCTTGTACTTATTGAATATTTCTTGAGGTGACACGGGTAGCATCCCCAAGCTTGAGCTTTTGTCCATTCTTCATCTCATCACATTATTCTTCCCTACACTTGAAAATTTCCTTCATACAAAACTTCACACAATCTTCATTAGCAACATTAATGTATTTAAGATAATAAGTCTTTGGGTTTAGTTTCTACACAAGTAAAACTTCCATTAAAACAAAAGCTACTGTAGCAATTCCTTCTAAAAGCTCAAGTGATCAAAGATAAAGAGATTAAGAGGCAAATGCAAATAATGGCAGAAATCTGTCAAAACAGACCAGCAGGTAAAAACCGATTTGTTCGAAGACCTTATGTTGCTCAAATAGAAAAGTGCTAAAATAACTAAAGTTATATAATAATAACCTGGGGCATAAGCACAAAAAATTAGAGCTCAATCCGACGTAGAGATTTTTCACGAATTTTTACAGCGAAGCACAAAAATCTGTTTTGGGACAGCAACTTTCCCAAGCATTATTTCTCTCTCATTAGAGGTTACTCTTGGCACAAAAACCAAACAAAAATGATAAGGAGAGGTTATTACTGAGGCAGTAACTTCCAAGACTCAACAAAAGAAAAAATTATTGACTAAAAATTTGGGTTATCTCCTAATAAGTGCTTTTCTTTAACGCCTTTGAGCTAGGCATAAGAAGCAAAAATCAAGTATTTTCAAATGAAGAAGCATTAAAACCAAATTTCTTGCCCCTACGTTTCTTACCTTTATTCTTATCCTTGGGGGATGTATGATTATTTGGTAGATAAGCAAAATGCATGATGCCCTTTTCCACATCTATTATTGCTCCAAGGAGTTTTAGTAGGGATCTTCCAAGTGTAATTTGTCCTTTTCCTACACATTCAATAACAAGATAATCAGTCGACACCACTTTACCTAGGATCTTTGTGAACACTCCTTCAGCTATTCCAATGGGTAATATTGTGGCATTATTAGTAACATATATTTCTTCTCCCCTTCAGAAAGTCCCCAAAGATTTAAAGATTCATAGACATCTTTAGGCATAAGACAGAATTCAGACATGATATCACAAAGAGCATAAAAAGTTTCATTATTTATAACAAATTTTACTATAGGAAGCCATTTTGAAGATTCAGTATTTATTGGAACATATTCATGATGCTCTCTAAGCATGTTATAGCATTCTTTTGAACTAGCTGTGTTGGTCTCAAGAGTGTTCAATCTAGCAATAATGTTTGTAATGGAGGAATCAGATTTGCTAGGCAAGTCATATGTTGCAACCAACTTTTTTATGGCATTAAAAGCTTCACCCTCATTGCACTGGAGGAAATCTCCTCCTACTACAGCATCCAAAGCATATCTATAGCAAACAACAATTCCAAAGTAGAAACTGCTAAGAAACAAGCTTAGAGTCATTTTAGGTTCAATTTTTTCATGTAAATAAGAGATTCTAGACCAAGCTTCATTGAAACTCTCTTCAATTCCTTGTTTGAAAGTAAAAAATCATTTCCTCAGGTTACATAGTGATTGGAGCAATGCTAGACATAATAGCAACTAGAGATAGAAACTAATTTTTGTGTGTTTTTGATATAAAGAAGCAAACCAGCACAACTATATTTTTTGGGTGTTTTTGATAAAGAAACAAGCAAACAAAGTAGAAATAAACTAAGCAAAACAAAAAAAATAAAGTAAAGAGATTGGTTGTGAGGGACTCCCCTTATGAAGATGTCCTTGACTCCCCAGCAACGATGCCAGAAAAAAGGCTTGATGGCTCAAAACAAATTTGAGCTCGTTGGGAACCCCAAGAGGAAGGTATGATGAGTACAACAGTAAGTTTTACCTCAGTTATGAAACCAAGGTTATCCAACCAGTAGGAGCAAGGAAACACCTCCAAGGTGTTGTTTCCAACTTGGAATCCTGCACAACACAACTACAGAACTTTGCCCCAACTTACAGTGAGGTTGTCAATCTCACCGGTTTTGCTGAATACAAAGCATTAAACATATTGTGTGGAAGATAGTAATTGCTTACAAAAAGTGAACAGTAAACTGTAATAGATGGTAAAAGAATGGACCGGGGTCCATAGTTCACTAGAGGTGATTCTCCTTAAGATAGATGACATGTTGGGCGAACAAATTATAGCGGGGGAATTAACAGACACCAAGAAAGCACACATGCATATACTAATCATCTAGACTCCTACGAGATTTGATTGGGCATTAGAACATTATACATAGACCGTAATCTGACTACATCTATGACTAATAATCCACCTTCAGGTTATCATCTGAACCCCCACCAATATTAAGTTGCAAGCAACAGATAATTGCATTAAGCAAAGTGTGTAAAGTAAACAATACGATCGTCCCATGGACAAAGGAATTATGTTTTATCCCTAGTAGAAATATCACATCTAGTACCTTAGAGATTCCTATCACTTCCCCAGATTACTAGAAGCATGAACCCACTATCGAGCATAAATACTCCCTCTTGGAGGTTCTAGCATCTACTTGGCTAAGATAGCTATTAACAACGGAAAGCATGCAAGATCACAAATAACATAGACATGATAGAATCAATAATCAATTTGAAATAGCATCTCAATATCCATCAGATCCCCGGAAACACAACATGTAAGATTACAAATAGATGATCTTGGTCATGAACGGAGCTCACAAGATCTAAACATGGTAGCACAAAGGAGGAGAACTGTAGCATCCCAATTGTCTAACAATTGCAATGCTACTAGCCTAGTCTATATATATGCTACTTCCTACATATAATTGTTGCATCATAATTATATCATGCTCATGTCATCATGCCACCTTGCATTTGAGCATCATATAAAACCTTTTTCATTTGGTTCTTCTCTGATATGCATTATTAAATGTATTTGGCTCTTGATATATTGTATTTGGTTCTTGATAAATGCTTGATGCCCAAGTTGAGTTGGGGGCATATCTTTTATTCCACTCCACCACCTTTCTTTGTCACCACCTTATAATTCCACCATCCTATGTACCCATGAGCTTTTACTTTCTTCAGGCATTTAATCCAGCTCATGTGGGTTGGGATGGATCCAATTCTATTTCCTTTAGCTTGGCTTTACTCCATATTTTGGGATGCATGTGTATAAATGCCATGGTCATTATTTTGTTTTCACAATATCAAACCTGGCATTTAATGCCCATGCATGGGCCATGCAAATCACCACTATTCTATTCTTTGGTTTTGTTGTATTTTTGGAAATGGAGCATGGGTCTTTGTGAAACCACTCTGGTGGCTCTTTCTTTATTGCTCTTGCTAAACCCTCATCATCTTGATCATGCACTTGGTTATGCATCAACAAAACCACCTCCACATCCCTTTTCATCTCTTTGATTGATCTTGTTTCTTGCCATGTGCACCAAGACTCTCACCTCACTCCATATCCATCTCCTTTTCCCTTTAATCAAAACTTGCAAAAATTCCCAAAAAGATTTATTTTATGAGCTTGCTTGAATCTGCAACAAAACAAAAACAAAACAATTAAATAAATAAAAAGAAAATAACAAGAGAGAGCCCCAGCAGCAGCCCACCTACCTGGTCGCAGCCCAGCAACAGCTCCGGCCCGCCCTTCTTTTCCTCCTGGGCCGCTCCTTTTCTTTCCCCTGGCCCGTTACCCCTTCGCCGTTACCATCGTCTCCCTCTGTTCCTCTTCTCTGTCGCCCCCCTCTCGGTTCAGCGACAGACGGCAGCGGGAAGGTGGCCGTCCCCGCCGTCATCCGCATCAGCAAGCACGCTGAACGCGTGACCTACCCGCCCTTATCCTCTCGCGTCGCGCTGCCGAACCCTAGCTGCCCGTCTTCGTTTTCCCCTCTCAATCCTCTCCTGCGTGCCATGGTCGCCGCTGGTCAGAGCCCCACGACGCCGATTCCATCCTAGTTGGTGACCGAGGACTCGCCGGGAAGCACCGCCGCGGATCTTGGCGTCGTTCCCGCCTGCTAGGAGGAGCCGGACCCGCTCGGAGCTGCCCCTCGTCGGTGAACCGTGCGCCACCGCCGTGACCTCGTCGTTCCCCTCCGCTCCGGCCATCCCAGCCCCTGGTTCCCTAGGGAATCGGTCAAGGTGAGCGCCGCCCTTGTTCTCTTCCTTTTCCTCACCCCCCGCCCCCCCCCCCCCCCCCGTGAGCCGAGCGCCGCCCGAATTTGGCTCCCGCCAGTGATGTGCTCCGCCGACGGGCAGTTCAAGGCCGTGCGCCCCCCTGTTCCTCGAGGCCCTCCGCCCGGTACAGACCCTCTCCGACATTCCATCCTGAACACGGTCTGTAGTCATTTCTTTTCTAAAAAGAAAAAAAATGTTTTAAATAAAACATTTTTCTTTAGTGATTTTAATGCAAAAAGAAGTGCTTTAAAAAGCACTGGTAGAACCCTCTCTGCGTTTTGTTTTAGAGGCATCGCGAGATTTGCCGTAACGCTGATGCTAGCCTCGCCGGAACTCGCCGACGTCGTCGGGTTGTCGCCGCGGTTCAGAGAATAGGCGACAGGTTCAGTTCAGAGCACGGGCGTCATTTTCGCGAACGCCCCCCCCTCCCCCGCAACTTTTGTCGATCACGCCCAAGTCCTCCGCAGCCCCCGCGTCCCCATGAGTCAGCCCCTGTGTGGATTTGCAAGAAGGCCCCCGTGGTTTTGAGTTTCTCCACCCGTGCTCCCCTGGATCCCACACGTGGCAGGCCCCCGCTGGCGCGCCCGTGTGTGGCCCCGCGGATTGGCCGGTCCCGCCCGTCAGTCTCTGCAGCTGGTGGAGTGGGCGGTAAGAAAAGGTCCTGCGCGTTGAATCCGCCCAGTCAGCAGTGACCCCACCTGTCTGTGACTGTCGCTAGGAGAGGTCGAGTATAAAAAGTATTTCCGTTATATGTTTAAATAAAACAAATTCAGAAATGTTTAAATAAGTTTTCAAATCTGTTTTAAATAACTTTTAAATTATAAATCCAAATAATACAAACGATATATGTTTTGGAATCAGAAAAAGGTGAGGAATTCTAATATGCCATTCAAAATATTATTTGAGCACTTTAAATTTTCGAGATGATTAAAATTACAACAAAATGCCCTTTTCTTAATAAATTAATAACTTTAAATCTACAACGCCAAATTCGACAAATAATATGTCTAAATCGATCAGCGCGACGAGCCCGTTCTATCTATGCATTCCTTGTTCTGAATTGAAGCATGAATCATGCCATATTTAAAAATCAGAACTGTTTATGGAAATAAAACTTGACTAAACAAACAATAAAATGCTTTATTCTTGTACCCCACACCTCACCATGCCATGCTACTTTAAAGCCATGTAAATTGTGCATCATTCATCATGGCATGCTTGTTTGCTTGTCGCATTTTAATTCATATGCTTGTGCACTTTATTTATGTTGGCCCTTGTTTGTTTGGTTCTTCTTTGAATAGACGCACAGCAGGAGAATTACCAGGAATCACAGGAGTTCTACCCAGATCCATCTCTCGCTTCAACTGAGCTGCCAGGCAAGCATTACCACATGCTTGCATACATATAGTACCTATTGCCTCTATCTTATTCTTGCATCATTGAGTCGCGATTGCATTAAATTGAATCCCAAGTACTGCATAGCCTTTATTTTTAAACCCCACCGAGCATGTTCCTCAATCCCATGAGCCATTACTACAGGAGATGTTTGAGCCATGCGAGTCGTAGAAAAGCATGTGTAGGGTATGTGAGTGTCTGATGGATAACGAGGTACCGAAACCACATAACCTGAGTAGTAATGGGATAACTAATGAAAGAG
This sequence comes from Avena eriantha, assembly GCA_910589775.1. Classification (NCBI taxonomy): domain Eukaryota; kingdom Viridiplantae; phylum Streptophyta; class Magnoliopsida; order Poales; family Poaceae; genus Avena; species Avena eriantha. The sequence goes on along the minus strand of OU342743.1, from coordinate 226,647,045 downwards.
GCACCGGTGAGCAATATCTGCTATTTTGTTTTTCATGCTCACTTGTGTCCCGTAGGACCCCGAGTACTTGATTCCTGTTCCTTGACTATTCGCACTATCCACATCCAGGAGGCCTTATGGACCCCCCTGAGCCAGAGCTTGATTCATTTCAATTTCTTGGGGCCACAAGTAGTTTGGGGCTTTGTTACTATTCTGTACTTATGCCATGCTTACTATTTTATTTAAGATTGTGCGTGGAGCACCTGTACTGTTTAGGATTGCGGAGTGTTTTCGCGGTATCGACAAGCCCAGTCACACTTTCGGGTTCCCAGTTTGTTTACAGCCATTGGCGCAAACCTTGAGTCCGTCTCGGAGTCAGCTAGCTTCGTTGCAGGTAGCTTAATGGGGTGGCCCCCTGAAATATTTCTGAATCCTTTGATCGCTTTGTCATGAATGCCTCGTTGGGTTTTGAGTTGGTTTTTCCGAGGTTGATCGAGTGTGTGTTGCTATTTGTGCACCCCTACAGGGTAAATCTTTCTGAAAGCCGTGTCCGCGGTTATGGACGACTTGGAGCACAGTTTCTCGATCATAGACAAGTATAACTAAAGTACCGCTGTTAATCTGACTAAATACCTGACTAGTAAATAGTGCAATACTCATGGAATGGTTAATAAAACTACCAACGGATGGGTTGTTCGTCCGCTTTCTCATTGGTAAGCGAGAAGGAGGATGGATTTGTTAATTATACTATTATTACTATTGTTACTTAATAACGGACATCCGTCTATCATTGGTTAGGCAGATGGTTAGCGAGTATCTATAGACTTGTTAGTTATTCTCTTTTGCTGCAATTGCGTCACCCCAGGTATATGTCCCCTTTAGAGGCATAAAGACTTGCTGAGTACCCCTAGGGTCTCACACGATAAATTGTTTGATTCAGATGAACAGGTGTACTCACAAGATGGATACTGGGTGGGAGATACAGATGATGTTGGCAACGATCACTCGGTGTAGAGATTCCGGGGATGGGGATCCGTGAGATCTGTGGGCGGGATGTGTTTATTTATGTGTCATCTTATGCCAATTTGCTTCTTATCCTCACTCGGATCTTGTCTTCCGCTTCCGCTTGATACTCTGATGTTTGATGTATGAGGAGCTATCCTAAACTATTATCTCTATCTAGGATATTTGGATATTGCCGTATGGCATTGCAATATTTCTATTTCTTTTAGATGGAATGGCTCTGTGAACAGTTGTATGGTGGCTTGCATACATACTCACTTGTGTATGTTGTTGATCCCTTCGCCTGCCGATTACGCCGCTCGTTCTTGTCCCGATGCTCTGAAAGTGGTTAAGACGGCCGAAAGGTCTACCTGTGAGTGGCCCCTGGGCCCCACCGTACTATTTTAACCACTTTCGCTCATCCAGGCATGTAACTAAGAGCATAATTCACCGAGGTAGTTACAATTCATATCAGAGCCATCCCGCCCTTCAGGGTCTTAGCCAAAATGGTCGTTGTCAGTCTAGCAAATATTTTTGGTAGCTATGTATACTAAGGAAAAACAAAAACGTGAGAGTAAGACTACTTCCATTTTTCTTCTTACCCACCCACCCACCCTTTTCTGGTAAGGAAGTGTAACGTTTTCAATCCTCTTCTAAAATTCAAACTAGGATTCACGTGTTCTGGGTTCCGTAGTACCATAGGCTATGTGTTTGTGTGTGTGAATTCCTTGTCTATCTGTTGCATCCAACTTGTTATCGCTATCTGCCTTTGGTTATCAACTGTTGGTACACTCCATACCGACAGGCTTTGTAAACCGACGCGATCTATCCGACTCTTTGTTAAACGGCGCAATCTTGCTAAGGGTGTTCTTCCTTCCTGCATGCTTTCACATAATGTGGAGTTGCTAATTTCTATCTCATAAGTGGTTTTGCACATTTATTGGTAATTTAATGCCGAAAAATGCGGAAAAAAAATTCTTTGATACATATGTGTTTACACACTCCTCTTCAGTCGTGTGTGAAACATTATCTACCTTCCTTTTATCGGCATGCTCATGCTAACTCATTCTTTGTCACCGACGTTTAATCCTGGAGTTTTACTTCATCATCAATTCTCTTGGGCTAATTACATAACAAGTGTCGATCCGATGCTTGTGATTGTAATGTGGCTCTCGGCATATCTATATGACACTCATCATGAGTGAAGTATGGTTAATGCTATCAATTGCATCCTCCAAATAATGGCGGTTATCTCCTGTGATTTTGAGTTATACTGTGATCATATCTTTATCATATTCAAGTATTTTGGCAATCCGGAGTTTTCGCAAGGCACTACGATGGTCTATCATCTGTAAATCATGCTTCACATCTTTTTGAACTCCATATCCGCAAAATTCTCTTTGATACGAGGGAATTGCATCTTTTCGCCTCTAATAGCTTTTCTTAAGGTATGAGCTATCATCGTTCCTTTATCCAAGATCTCTTTATCTTTGTAACCAGCGATCCGATCGACAATGTGAACCAGGTGGCATTTCTTGTTCTCTTCTGAAGGACCAGATAATCTATTCTGCTAGTGCATCTTCTTCAACACGAACCGTGCTCTTCATATCGATCTTTCAAAGAGCGTTGAGCTCAGGAAGTGCTTCGAGCATTTGTTCGTCTCTCTCACCTCTTGAACTTGGTATTCTGGGAATATCTTGTTAATCTGTGGTGGCATATCTTCATGGTATGCTTGCCTATTCTATATCAATGGAAGGACATGGAAGATCATATGTGTCCTTTTCTCTCAAGCTTCGTGAACACCGCATGTGTGTAAAGTTCTCAAAGTGTGAATTCTGGCTTTTTGAAGTCACCTATCTCGACCATGTCTTTCTGCTAAATACATCGCTTCAATTATGGAATCAGCAAGCCCATTGTTAAGTCCATCCTCCAACTTCAATCAAACCCGGAGTTTTTCCTTGTTGGTGAGTTATCATCGTCGTTCCGCTGAAGATTTCCTCAAGACTGCTAAATCTTTCTCAATCATTTCAAGAAGAACATGGAGTTCTTTTCACCTCAGTCTCGTCAAGTAATCTTTTGAAACCCTCTCGTTCTATCGTCTATGCTCAATCCACCGGAGGCCATGAAGATTTTTCAGATCTTTTGTAATCCTTCTGTTCAAGTGGTGCTATCTTTTTCTTTACCTGTGGAATCTTGCAGTTGTCTCCGTGATATTACTTCATATCTTTCCGGTGGCTTGTTACTTCTGATGTGACGACAACATCATCACCCTTACCTATCTTAGATCCGGCGAATCGTTTGCATCAATCTTTGTTTTCTTTCGGAGTTCCATGAGCTCTTCTTGTCAATACCTTCAGTCTGTTTAGTAGTTGGGTTGCATGATTTTCTTATTCATGTATGGAGTAATGCTTTGAGTGCGGGATGGAGTAGCTACCATACCACTACTCTTATCATTCGCTCTTGTACATTGAATTGGTGAATTAATGTGATTTCACTCATTCCACGGAAGATAGAAGTGGCCTTCATCCCTCAATACTTTTACTTCCGTCCTTGTTTTCCGGAGTGCTCTCTCGGAGAAAGTAATCAATAATCTCTTGTTGGTGATCTCGTCTTTTCTACACGGGGCAAAATCTTTAATTATCTGGTGGGAACAAACGCAAACTCTTTTCTGTCCTCGTCTTTCTACCGGTGCTTGACATTCCCAAACAAGATGGAAGGAAACTATCTCTCCCTTTGTTTCATCAATTCTTTTTCTGTGGTAAAGCCAATTATGGTTGATGCCATTAATCGCAAATTTATTCCACATTCCACTTCTTCTAAGGATTCTACCATAAGCTAGCATTCCCCTCTTTCTCTTGAAGTTATATCCGCGCACCTCAATTGCGTGATCCTTTGGTTCTTACCGGCGCAAGAAGAATCTAATCCGACAATGTCTAGCTAAATCTTTCCGTTGATATCAAGGAACTCTATCGTTTGAAGGCAATATTGTTTCCGAGCTTCATTTCTCAAAATCTTTGGGGATGATACAGTGCTATTTTCATAGTGGTTGATAACTTCGCCAAAGTCATTCCTTTGTTCAGAGGAAACAAAGATCCATCTTCTCTGGTATCTGTAAATCTTTAATCCTACGGTGTGTCTTTTCTTATCCATGATACATCGTCCTTTCAAATTCTTTCAACAAGTGGTCCTTTTCTTTTATCATGTTTGTTGAAAAACCAGAGCTATGTTCATCCTATCCTTCTTGTCTCACGACAATCCTTCAATTCTTCTAACCCTTTGTGTCTCAAGCCAAACGCAAGACTCGCAACAAGTCTAGCAAGTTTTTGCAAGGTGTAATGGTCGCACCATTCCGTTGTTCATCCTTGGGAACGTGAGGGTCACCTCCGTTCCGAACACCCGTCTCTCCTTGTGTTGTTTTCTTTTTCCTAGGAATCTTGGGGCGAGATTCTTGTTTAGTGGGGGGAGTTGTAGCATCCCAATTGTCTAACAATTGCAATGCTACTAGCCTAGTCTATATATATGCTACTTCCTACATATAATTGTTGCATCATAATTATATCATGCTCATGTCATCATGCCACCTTGCATTTGAGTATCATATAAAACCTTTTTCATTTGGTTCTTCTCTGATATGCATTATTAAATGTATTTGGCTCTTGATATATTGTATTTGGTTCTTGATAAATGCTTGATGCCCAAGTTGAGTTGGGGGCATATCTTTTATTCCACTCCACCACCTTTCTTTGTCACCACCTTATAATTCCACCATCCTATGTACCCATGAGCTTTTACTTTCTTCAGGCATTTAATCCAGCTCATGTGGGTTGGGATGGATCCAATTCTATTTCCTTTAGCTTGGCTTTACTCCATATTTTGGGATGCATGTGTATAAATGCCATGGTCATTATTTTGTTTTCACAATATCAAACCTGGCATTTAATGCCCATGCATGGGCCATGCAAATCACCACTATTCTATTCTTTGGTTTTGTTGTATTTTTGGAAATGGAGCATGGGTCTTTGTGAAACCACTCTGGTGGCTCTTTCTTTATTGCTCTTGCTAAACCCTCATCATCTTGATCATGCACTTGGTTATGCATCAACAAAACCACCTCCACATCCCTTTTCATCTCTTTGATTGATCTTGTTTCTTGCCATGTGCACCAAGACTCTCACCTCACTCCATATCCATCTCCTTTTCCCTTTAATCAAAACTTGCAAAAATTCCCAAAAAGATTTATTTTATGAGCTTGCTTGAATCTGCAACAAAACAACAACAAAACAATTAAATAAATAAAAATAAAATAACAAGAGAGAGCCCCAGCAGCAGTCCACCTACCTGGTCGCAGCCCAGCAACAGCTCCGGCCCGCCCTTCTTTTCCTCCTGGGCCGCTCCTTTTCTTTCCCCTGGCCCATTACCCCTTCGCCGTTACCACTGTCTCCCTCTGTTCCTCTTCTCCGTCGCCCCCCCTCTCGGTTCAGCGATAGACGACAGCGGGCAGGTGGCCATCCCCGCCGTCATCTGCGTCAGCAAGCACGCCGAACACGTGACCTACCCACCCTTATCCTCTCGCGCCGCGCTGCCGAACCCTAGCTGCCCGTCTTTGTTTTCCCTTCTCCCTCCTCTCCTGCGTGCCATGGCTGCCGCTGGTCAGAGCCCACGACGCCGATTCCGTCCTAGTTGGTGACCGAGGACTCGCCGAGAAGCACCACCGCGGATCTTGGCGTCGTTCCCGCCTGCTAGGAGGAGTCGGACCCGCTCGGAGCTACCCCCTCGTCGGTGAACCGTGTGCCACCGCCGCGACCTCGTCGTTTCCCTCCGCTCCGGCCATCCCAGCCCCTGGTTCCCTAGGGAATCGGTCAAGGTGAGCGACGCCCTCGTTCTCTTCCTTTTCTTCCCCCCCCCCCCCCCCCCCCCCCGTGAGCCGAGCGCCGCCCGAATTTGGCTCCCGCCGGTGATGTGCTCCGCCGACGGGCAGTTGAAGGCCGTGCGCCCCCTGTTCCTCGAGGCCCTCCGCCCAGTACAGTCCCTCTCCGACGTTCCATCCTGAACGCGATCTGTAGCTAGTAGAACCCTCTCTGCGTTTTGTTTTAGAGGCATCGCGAGATTCGCCGTAACGCCGACGCTAGCCTCGCCGGAACTCGCCGACGTCGTCGGGTTTTCGCCGCGGTTCAGAGAACAGGTGACATGTTCAGTTCGGAGCACGGGCATTGTTTTCCTGAACCCCCCCCCCCCCTCCCCCCGCAACTTTTGTCGATCACGCCCAAGTCCTCCGCAGCCCCAGCGTCCCCACGACTCAGCCCCGGTGTGGATTTGCAAGAAGGCCCCCGTGGTTTTGAGTTTCTCTACCCGCGCTCCCCCGGATCCCACACGTGGCAGGCCCCCGCTGGCGCGCCCGTGTGTGGCCCCGCGGATTGGCCGGTCCCGCCCGTCAGTCTCTGCAGCTGGCGGAGTGGGCGGTAAGAAAAGGTCCTGCGCGTCGAATCCGTCCAGTCAGCAGTGACCCCACCTGTGTGTGACTGTGGCTAGGAGAGGTCGAGTATAAAAAGTATTTCCGTTATCTGTTTAAATAAAACAAATTCAGAAATGTTTAAATAAGTTTTCAAATCCGTTTTAAATAACTTTTAAATTATAAATCCAAATAATATAAATGATATATGTTTTGGAATCAGAAAAAGGTGAGGAATTCTAATATGCCATTCAAAATATTATTTGAGCACTTTAAATTTTCGAGATGATTAAAATTACAACAAAATGCCCTTTTCTTAATAATTTAATAACTTTAAATCTACAACTCCAAATTCGACAAATAATATGTCTAAATCGATTAGAGCGACGAGCCCGTTCTATCTATGCATTCCTTGTTCTGAATTGAAGCATGCATCATGCCATATTTAAAAATCAGAACTGTTTATGGCAATAAAACTTGACTAAACAAATAATAAAATGCTTTATTCTTGTACCCCACACCTCACCATGCCATGCTACTTTAAAGCCATGTAAATTGTGCATCATTCATCATGGCATGCTTGTTTGCTTGTCGCATTTTAATTCATATGCTTGTGCACTTTATTTATGTTGGCCCTTGTTTGTTTGGTTCTTCTTTGAATAGACGCACAGCAGGAGAATTACCAGGAATCACAGGAGTTCTACCCAGATCCATCTCTCGCTTCAACTGAGCTGCCAGGCAAGCACTACCACATGCTTGCATACATATAGTACCTATTGCCTCTATCTTATTCTTGCATCATTGAGTCGCGATTGCATTAAATTGAATCCCAAGTACTGCATAGCCTTTATTTTTAAACCCCACCGAGCATGTTCCTCAATCCCATGAGCCATTACTACAGGAGATGTTTGAGCCATGCGAGTCGTAGAAAAGCATGTGTAGGGTATGTGAGTGTCTGATGGATAACGAGGTACCGAAACCACATAACCTGAGTAGTAATGGGATAACTAATGAAAGAGGCACCGGTGAGCAATATCTGCTATTTTGTTTTTCATGCTCACTTGTGTCCCGTAGGACCCCGAGTACTTGATTCCTGTTCCTTGACTATTCGCACTATCCACATCCAGGAGGCCTTATGGACCCCCCTGAGCCAGAGCTTGATTCATTTCAATTTCTTGGGGCCACAAGTAGTTTGGGGCTTTGTTACTATTCTGTACTTATGCCATGCTTACTGTTTTATTTAAGATTGTGCGTGGAGCACCTGTACTGTTTAGGATTGCGGAGTGTTTTCGCAGTATCGACAAGCCCAGTCACACCTTCGGGTTCCCAATCGTTTACAGCCATTGGCGCAAACCTTGAGTCCGTCTCGGAGTCAGCTAGCTTCGTTGCGGGTAGCTTAATGGGGTGGCCCCCTGAAATATTTCTGAATCCTGTGATCGCTTTGTCGTGAATGCCTCGTTGGGTTTTGAGTTGGTTTTTCCGAGGTTGATCGAGTGTGTGTTGCTATTTGTGCACCCCTGCAGGGTAAATCTTTCTGAAAGTCGTGTCCGCGGTTATGGACGACTTGGAGCACAGTTTCTCGATCATAGACAAGTATAACTAAAGTACCGTTGTTAACCTCACTAAATACCTGACTAGTAAATAGTGCAATACTCATGGAATGGTTAATAAAACTACCAACGGATGGGTTGTTCGTCCGCTTTCTCGTTGGTAAGCGAGAAGGAGGATGGATCTGTTAATTATACTATTATAACTGTTGTTACTTAATAACGGACATCCGTCTATCATTGGTTAGGCGGATGGTTAGCGAGTATCTATAGACTTGTTAGTTATTCTCTTTTGCTGCAATTGCGTCACCCCAGGTATATGTCCCCTTTAGAGGTATAAAGACTTGCTGAGTACCCCTAGGGTCTCACACGATAAATTGTTTGATTCAGATGAACAGGTGTACTCACAAGATGGATACTGGGTGGAGGAGACAGATGATGTTGGCAACGATCACTCGGTGCAGAGATTCTGGGGATGGGGATCCATGAGATCTGTGGGCGGGATGTGTTTATTTATGTGGAATCTTATGCCAATTTGCTTCTTATCCTTACTCGAATCTTGTCTTCCGCTTCCGCCTGATACTCTGACATTTGATGTATGAGGAGCTATCCTAAACTATTATCTCTATCTAGGATATTTGGATCTTACTGTATGGCGTTGCAATATTTCTATTTCTTTTAGATGGAATGGCTCTGTGAACAGTTGTATGGTGGCTTGCATACGTACTCACTTGTGTATGTAGTTGATCCCTTCACCTGCCGATTACGCCACTCATTCTTGTCCCGATGCTCTGAAAGTGGTTAAGACGGCCGAAAGGTCTACCTGTGAGTGGCCCCTGGGCCCCACCGTACTATTTTAACCACTTTCGCTCATCCAGGCATGTAACTAAGAGCGTAATTCACCGAGGTAGTTACAAGAACCAACCATCTAGCTACTACATGGACCCGTAGTCCAGGGATGAACTACTCACGCATCACACCGGAGGCAGTCATGGTGATGAAGAAGGCCTCCATGGTGATATCTCCCCTCCGGCAGGTTGCCGGGAAGAGCTTCAGATCCCTCCCGATCTAGGGATGGAGATGGCGGCGGCGACAGACTCTTTCGTGGAATTTTGATCGGGTACTTAGGGTTTTCGTCCCGGGAGGCTTTTATAGGCGAAGGGGCAAGGTCGGTGGAGCACAGGGGGGCCACACACCCTGGTGGCGTGCCCCCCAGGTCGCGCCGCCACCAGGTGTGGCCGCCCTGGTGCGCCACTTCATCTCCCCTCCGGACTCCGTGTTGCTTTGGGTAAAATATTGACTTTGGGTTTTATCCGGTCCAATTCCGAGAATATTTACTTACTAGATTTTCTGAAACCAAAAACAGCAGAAAATAGGCAACTGGTATTATGGCATCTTGTTAATAGGTTAGTTCTAGAAAATGCATAAAAATACTCCAAAGTGTGGACAAAACATAAGAAAGTAGATATAAAACAAGCATGGAACATCCAAAATTATAGATACGTTTACAACGTATCACTCTCCAGGCTTCTCTTCGTTCATTTCCACCCTCATCATCTTGAGGTCTTCTATCGGATTTGGCTCAGGCTTTACATCAAACTTTGCTTGTATGAGAGCTTGGCTCTCAGCTACCTTGCCCAATTGAGCCTCCATGGTCTTTGTCCTTTCCTGTAGAGCATGCACATCATTTATAAGCAACTGCTTGGTTATTTACCTATACTAATCTCATGGTTCTCTATAATTTAAAAAGCATATTATTTTGCTCAGTTTGAGCTTGCATAAAAGTTCTAATAGTTTGTTCAAACAAGAGATTGCCATGATTTGCTCCATTATGATTATCATAATTATTGTAAAGAGCTCCTGCAAGATTAGAATAATGTCTTTGAACATTAGAAGAAAAAATTTGGTTCTTCCAAGCAGGATTATAAGGGGTGCGAGCTATAAACTTAACATCATTAACATCTATAGCGGTAACATTAACTTAGGTATCTTGCTTACCCTTTACTATGTTGAGTAACTCGTCTACCTTACAAGTAAGCTCTTCATTTTTTTTATCTCGGTGATGCAATATAAGCCATTCTTCCATCCCATGACTAGGACAGTTCATTACGGCTTATTTCATCCTTTCCCATGCAAGCTCTAGTGGCTTGCGATCTTCTTGTCTAAAACTTGTAATGTTGGATCTTAGTTGCATAGTTTTAGCTGGGGGGATTAGTCATAAATAGATTAGTACATTCCTCCCAAGATTTAATAGTGCCCTTAAGTAGAGCTAGCAACCAGTCCTTAGCCTTTCCCCTCGAAGAGAAAGGAAACGAACGTAATTTAACAGCATTTGGATCTACATCCTTAATACGCACTAGGTCGCAAATTTCAGTAAAAGTATTTAAGTGCATACCCGAATCCTTAGAAGATGATCCCCCAAATTGGTTTTGCTGAACCAAACATAAAATGTTAGACTTAATTTCATATGCTTATGCATCAATAGCGGGGTGAGTAATAGGTGCACGAATAAAATCATAACTGGGAGTAGCATACTCCCCAAGTCTCTTTTGATACATGGATTTTTTTTGTTATTTTTAAAGTAAAGGAAACAAATAACAAGTAACTATTTTTAGGGGTTTTCAAATAGATAACAAGAAATAAACTACAAACAAATAATAAAACTAAAAACAAGGTCTTTAGTGACATCATCAGGATAACAAAATTACTTCCCCGACAAAAGCATCAGAAAAAGGGTTGATATCTTTGATCCGGATTCACGGAAGTAGTGTAATAGTATTTTCCCTAATAGACCTAGGTTTAATCGAACATTGGGAAGCAACACTAAAAGGAATTAAAAAGGACACGTGTACAAGACTTTGTTTTTTATTTTACCTTTGTTTACTAGAAGAATCTAGTTTACTTTTATCGTGGGTTGATTCAATGGATGGAGATAGGCCAAGGTTGAAGATCCACCTGCAGCTGCACATCATATGGGATAAAAGATAATAATAAGCACAACCATATGTAATGTTTTAATAAAGATAATCTCTTGTGGGCAACACATCCTAATATACTAGAGCCCCTGTGAGCAACAAGCATAGGAATAGTCTTTTGATCCAACCGAGTGTACCACGAAGCACCGGGCTTCAAACGATTATTAAGTGTAAAACACAGATCAAAGCCTTAAGAAGTGATGTTGATGTGATCCTGAATGGGTCACTAAGTGAAGACCATACCACCCTTTATGTCACTGTGTTTCCTATTAGATCGCCGCTAGCCAAGTATCTCACCTCAATCCTTTATCGATCTCGGGGATCTTGGGTACCTACAAGTCTAAAAATCGAGGCAAGAGACAAAGAAACAAAAGATACAAATCGCTCTTTAAAACAATACACAGTACTCCCATAGATTAGATGCACATAATCACTGCGAGGTTTCTCCCTAACCCGCAGCCCGTGAGGACTACTCACTCATAACAATAAGATCAAGGATAGAAGATATTGTGCAAAATACTTAGATTGAAATCAAATATTCTTACAATGGTCGCCGAATCACAAGGAGATCTCAAGTACAAAGTAATGACTATGGCTAATGGAGGGGATGGAAGATGGAAGGGGTGAGTTATAGTGTGGATCTCCTTTGGTGGTATTGTGATACAATCTAAGAATGTTGGCCTTCTGCGCGGTGACTGATGCCTCAAAATATACAGACATCTTCACGGAAGTTGTAGGGTTTGACGAGACGGAGCCTCCGCCACATGGTACAAGCGGATGGTATGGGCGGACCCTTCCCGTACCAGTGGTCGTTATGGCCGCAGACGCCTGGCAATTGATCCAGAATTACTTGGTTGTGTGGACTTCCTCAAAATCTTAATTATGACTCCTGATTTTGCATTAAAAATCATGATTTCCTGCATAACACAAATTAAAGCAATGGTTTGCATATGTTTACAATTATTAGTTATTAGTGGCAAAGATAAAGAGTTTCTTGCCAATTGCTTGACTAAAAACAATGTTTAAACACGGGAAAAGATGGCTATTTTTGATCCATCAGCTATTTTGATAGGCACAACCGGAATAGCAGCTGTAGAAATCCCAACACTCTCGGCAATTTTTGTGTTAATGAAGTTGTGTGTGCTTCTAGAATCCAAGAGAAGCAACATAGTGTGTGTCCCCAGTTGGACTGGCAGACGAATTGTGGCTGGAGATTTAGTGCCAAAGAGAGCTTATGCTGACAACATATATCATGTGGTGACTGCTGGTTCATGTTCATCCAACAGTTCAAGCGCCCAGATAGACTCATCTGACAACATCCCACCATGATCACCTACTTGAATATTCCACTGCTGAATAGGTTGCTTGCACTGATGCTCTCCAGAGTACTTGTCACCACACTTGAAACTCGAGAGTACTTGTCACCACACTTGAAACACAACCCGTTCGCACGATGATAATCCCGGAGCTGCCTCTCATGGCCAAAATAGCCGCTCCCACACGCCGTACTGCATGCACTCGCTAGTTTGGAGGAACGACAGGTTGAACTGGAGGTGGTACGTCTGCGGGTGCGGGATGCCAACGAGGACGCGTAGTCTCCAATTCCTCTTCCTGAATGCACCCTAAAATGGTGTCCCTTGTGATGCTGGTAGGAGCCTGAACACGCACCACTACCCGAATATCAAGTTTCAACCCCAACAGGAATTGAGTGACAAAAACTTGGAACTCAGAGCTGGATCTAGGGCCAACAGATGGTACATGAATGTATTGAACTGCAGGCGGTACTCCGTCACTGAACCTGACTATCGGAGCTGCATTTGTTGATGCATCTGCACCTCAAATTCGTCAGGTCCAAACTCTTCTTGCAATGCACGCGAGAACCCATCCCAGTTCATAACATGGCAGGTCTGACACGCCGCTTGCCACCAGAGCACTGCCCGACCATCCAAGTATAGTGACGCTGTGTTCACCCAATTCTGAGGCACAATGCGGTACAACTTGAAATATGACATATAGTGGTCAATCAAGAGATTAGGCAGATGGCCATCAAACCTGGGGAAATCATGCTTGGGAGGCTCAACGAAGTTGTCATGGTCCTCCCCAAATCTGCCATGCTACTGATGGTGCGGACAAACTTGCGGTGGTGGTGCGAGCTGCATAGGCGACGACTCAGGAATTAGTGGAGGCCCATCATTGGCGAGCCGAGTGTGTCCCGTCGCCCCAAAGGTCGCACCCCGCGCGGCCGCTGCAACCCCACCGCCCCGCTGTTCCGCAGGTTGGGGTTGCGCCCCCGATGCCGTGGGCGAAGTAGCTTGCCACGCCTCGTCCACATCTGCATGCATCAGATTCAGTTGCTTGCGCATGCCTTGGAGCTCGGTGGAGACCTAGGCGTTGAACGATGATTGAATCTCATGCCATTGATCACCGAGCATGGCCTGGTCATCTAACCGCTTGAGGATGATCTCCAACAGCTTCTTCGTCTCTACTGCATTATCCTCCATCACCAGCAAGACGTGTTGAGTCTGCACCGAAGGCTTTGTCGGTGCCGTCACGCTTGTTCCGAACAGATCCAATCGAGCTCAGGATTTTGGGCGATTTCACAACTGTGAATTTACACCCTTTGCTTGGAATTACGGATCGATGTCCAGAGGTAACAGCTCGTATGGCAACGAAGCAATTAGGTGGAAAAAATTCTAACTCTAGATACAAATTTGTGACGACCCGATCTGATTGGGAATCGGGATCGCATGCAAGGGTGTAGGAGCACAGAGAATTTGAGATGGGAGAGCAAGCAAGGGGTTGAGAATTCAGAGACGAAAGGTGAGAGTCACAGACAATATTTTTCTCATCCAATAATCGTCAAAGTTATAGCCTCTCGGTACTTATAACCACGTACTCTTGTAGTTTACTCGACCACAATCGGCCCACTCCATTACACCAGGCCCATGGCCCATTTACCCTTTCTCTCGCTTGTCACACTGAAACCTGAAGAGGTCACCCCTGTTCTTTGGTAGTTGCAGGTGTGATAATTGACCGAAGTTTGAACTTCTTATCGTAAGTTATATGAAAATCCGAGATCGTGGATGAATTCGTTTTGGCGTGTTGATGGAAAACAATCGTACATTTGATTTTGATTTGATACAAAGTGAGTATACATGATTTGATTCTGATGGACTACAGAAAAGTGCATGTTCTGATCAGCCGGCCTGGTTGGGGACAATAGAATTAGTGTTTAGACGAAATATAATAGTGTTGGTCGTGATCAGATTGTGCAACAGTAGAAATTTGATCGATTAGCTAGTTTCAGACAAGTGCTTTGGTGATCATCTGCATAAACTTAGGTAGGAGTACTAGTAGTTCCAAAACAAGTAACAAGACATGCCAATATGTGTTTGACAGACACGTCACCCGTGTCGCTCCCAAGGGGCGGCTCGGGTGAACCCTAGAATCGTCGCCGCCCCCATCCACCCCTTGACCTCAACCTCCCACCGCCGCCGGAGGACGACGTTGGGCAAAGGCCTAGCCGGCAGACGGCGGCAGCAGGATCAGACGCTGTGGCCATGAGGGCGGCATGGCGACTGGATCTGGGGCCCAAGTCCTGCAGCAATCGGCCCTGTCCTGGAGCCCCTCGTCGGCGGTGGTCGGTGCCCTCTCTCTGTGGTGGTTTGGTGATGCCCGTGGTGCTCGGTGGATGGTGTTCCTGGTGGGGGGCTAGATGTGGCTCGGCCCCTCACCTCCGGGAGGTGCGGGTGGTGGCCACGGGGCTCTACGATCTATTGATGGTGGTTATGGCGGCTTCTTGCGGCAGTGCGTGGCTGCTGCGCAGGAGGTGTGCGGGCTGGTGGCCCTGGGTGGCTGTGGTGGCGCTCCTACACCAGGCTAGAGGTGGTGGCTGGTTAGCTCTGCCGTGTGGGATGCGGGGAAGTCTGGTCGGTGGCGAGGATCTCGGTACCGCTTTGAGCTACGACAAGGTTTCTTGGTGGTGGCTCTATATTGTCCCGGCGTGCTCGGCCTGGAGGTGTGTAGCTGTCCTCGGTAGGGGATGTGGTTGGCGGGCTTCAGTGCGCGTGGCGGTGGTTCGTGGGTGACCGATTCATGCGGTTGGGGGTTGAGCACCTCCAGGAGAAATCCTCGCTCTAGTTTGGCCAGAGCCGACGATGGTGATGCCCGCGGGTGTCGCGAACTTTCTTGGATGCATCGTCGCGTGGTGTGCTCACCCATCCTGCTGCTGCCTTGACTCCGGAGGGAAACCTCAGATCCGACGGTACGGTCGGGATCGGATGATGGAGGTGCTTATGCGTGTCTTACCTTCTTGGGGCCATCGTCTTGGAGTCGCCTATGACTAGGGGTTCGGTGAAGCGGGGCGTGTTGTCGGGCAGTTGTGCAAGGTCCAGGGGTGATGTTTGGCAAAGATGATGCCTCGAGCTGAGGTCGGGACGTGGCTACTCTTCGGTAGTCAGTTTTTCCGGCGTGTCCGATGGGTTCTCCTGCTTTGATGTGTTGTTGTGGAGTCAGAGCTGTGGTGGAGCGTGTCCAGGTGGCGACGATGACCGGCCGCCGGTGGTCTCTGCAGGGTCTCGGTTGGCGCAAGATCAGCATAATTCCCTTGTGAAGCTTGTCGTCTGAGTCAGAGCTGTCTCTCCTTGGTGCGTGTGGCCAATTGATGGCATGGGCCGATGAAAGTGTAAGATGGTTTACCTAGAGGGGGGTGAATAGGTTTCTAACAAATTCTTTATAATCTTTTGCAAGTTTTAGGCTTTGCGGAATATAAGTGTGCCTAAATGCAAACTAGGTGAGGTAACCTAGATGATGATACAAGATACGTCAAGCACGAAGGCTATCATAAAGTAAACAACACAAGTAAGAGAGGGGTTAAGGAATAACCCAAGCACGCGGAGACGAAGATGTATTCCCGTGTTCACCAC
This sequence comes from Avena eriantha, assembly GCA_910589775.1. Classification (NCBI taxonomy): domain Eukaryota; kingdom Viridiplantae; phylum Streptophyta; class Magnoliopsida; order Poales; family Poaceae; genus Avena; species Avena eriantha. The sequence goes on along the minus strand of OU342743.1, from coordinate 226,631,168 downwards.
CTTTGGGAAGGGGGCTACGTCATGTTGGAGAGGTGTGAGGTTCCACGAAGGATTCCCGAACGCCACGAAGGCTCACCTTCTTCTCCGAGCCTATCCCACGAAGGAATAGCTCACTTACTCGTGGTAGACTTTTAAGGTAGTCTCCAAACCCTCACAAACTTTCCACAAAGCAAATCACAAGCCGAATGCCTCCGGGCGACCCTAGCTGCCTAGGGTTTCCCACAAACCCAAGAGTAACAAGCTAACTCGATGAACTCAAGGGGGAATGAAATTTATCTTGGTGGAAACGTAGATCGGGACCTCCTCTTGCTTTCTACCAAAGGGATTTGAGTTTGATTGGGTAGAATGGGAGATCCTCAAGAAATTGTGTTTCAACAACGGGGAGAGAGAGAGAGAGATCTCCAAGTGTGAGATATGAACTGAATGCCTAACCTCCTCAAGCTGGAAGAAGAGGTATTTATACTCCAGGGAGAAATCTAGCCGTTTGTAGCACTTTCTGCGAAACTCGGTTTTAAGTTCGGTTGGACTAGACCACACACCGGACCACCCGATGTATAGCCCGGTCAACTAGAATCCAAACCGAGATACTCACTGTGTGTGAGCCCCGGATAGACTCGGTATACGAAACCAAGAATCTCGGTTTGGGTTCAATTGACCGGAATTGGTACCGGACCGTCTGGTCTGGGAACCGGTTCAACCGGCCTGAGAACCGAGTTTGGTAGAGATGTTATCAAACTTAGATTTCTTTCTCCTCTCTCTTTGGTGATGGAACAAGTGGGTGTATAGGATGTGTATAAGGCTTAGAAAAACTGATGGGTTCGTAGCATGGAAAACAAAAAATTTCTACCGCAAGAACGAACAAAACCTAGATCCAATCTAGATAAAAGCCAAGATCTAATCTATTAGACATGAGCAACGAGATAGATAGGAACTAACCCTCGTAGATCCGAAAGCGTTAACGAGATTAGATCTCGTGGTTGATGTAGTCGATCACTTGCCGATCTCAAGATCGTGTGGACGATCCTTCCGGTGTCGCGTTCCAGCAGCGCTTCCGCCCTTGGTCAAGTAGACGATCCTTCCGGCGCCACGTTTCAGCAGCGCTTCCGCAGTCGGTCACACGTGCGGAGTCGAAGTAGACCTTCCTCTCCCCGTTCCAGCGAGCAGCGGAGGTAGTAGATCTTCTCCACGGAATCCCAGCAGCACAACGGCGTGGTGGTGGTGGTGGAGTAGAGAATTCTGCAGGGCTTCGCCTATGCCTGTGCAGAAGATGGTGGAGGAGAGAGGCGGCAGAGATTGGGTGTTATGGGAGCAGGGGAGGAGGGGGCGCCCCTGCCCCTCTATTTAAAGAGGGGAGGCGCCTAGGGAGGGGGAGTCCTTGTAGGACTCCCCTCCCTCTCTAGGCCGGCGGATTGGAGGTGGGGGGAGGAGTCCTCCTCCCCCACGAATCCGTATCTTGACCCACCAGGACTCCTTGATCCCTATCTTGATTTTCAAGCAAACTCCAAGATATCTTCTAGAACCTTCCGGAACATTCCGAAACCTTCTAGAATCCTCATACAAACACTCCGGAACATTTCCTAACTCATAAAATGATCTCCTATATATGAATCTTATTCTCCGGACAATTCCGGATCTCCTCGTGATGTCCCGAATCCAATCCGAGACTCCGAACAACATTCGGTCTCCAACGCATATTCCATATCTACTTAAAACAACTTCGAACCTTAAGTGTGTCACCCTACGGTTCTTGAATATGTAGACATGATAGAGACACATCTCCTATCAATAACCATCAGCGGGACCTGGAGATCCATAATGGCTCCCACATACTCAACGATGACTTTGCGATCGATTGAACCATTTACATACGAAACTAATTCCCTTTGTCTCGTGACACTATACTTGTCCGAGGTTTGATCGTCGGTATCTCCATACCTAGTTCTACCTCGTTACTGACAAGTACTCTTTACTCGTTCCGTGATATGTCATCCCTTGTGACCTAGTCACATGCTTGCAAGCTAACTAGATGACATTCCACCGAGAGGGCCCAGAGCATATCTATCCGTCATATGGATGGACAAATCCCAATCTTGGTTCATGCGCTTCAACACATACTTTTAGAATACCCAATGACACTTTTATAACCACCCAGTTACGAAGCGGCGTTTGATGTCATCAAAGTATCCATCCGGTGATGGTGATTAACATAACCTCATGGTCGAAGGAATAGGTTACTATGTATTTGAAAGCTTACAGCAATACGAACTTAATGACTTGATCTTATGCTACGCTTACTATGGGTGTGTGTCCATCACATCATTCTCCCAATGACATAACCTTGTTATTAATCACATCCTAATGTCCATGATCAGGAAACCATGATCATCAATTAATCAACAAGCTAGTTCAACAAGAGGCTTACTAGGGACTCTTATATGTTTACAAAACACACATGTATTAGTGTTTCCTAATAATACAATTATAGCATGGGATGTAAACATTCATCATAAACACAAAGATATAATAATAATCACTTTTATTATTGCCTCTTGGGCATATCTCCAACAAAAACATCCCCAGCAAGCTCATCAAGATAACCCCTCTTAATAGTGCGGTGTTCCTAAATACTCAAGAAACATATAAAAGGTAAAACTCCGGCACTTCTCTTCATTATCGAAATGGGGGGGGGGTCTTCGATGATCTAACAACATACCGGCGGACTAAAACCTGTTCAAGACACTGGTAGGTAGCATTAGTCCGCACTAACTATTGTGTCATTGTCAACCAAAAACAATATAGGGTAAATTACCCTTTCAATCTCCCCCTTTTTTGTTGGCGATGACAAACCGAGCTAGAGTTCACAAGGATATAACAAAGAGCAATATACCAAGGAATTCCATAGAGACATATGTGAGCTCCCCCATAAAGTGTGCACTTGGTTGAATTTGCGTTTGAATGCAAAGTGCACCTAAATAAAGTATAGAGAGCTTCCCACATGTCTTTATGGAAGCAAGCATAACATGACAAGATATAGAGCATGGATATCTATGCAAGGCTAGACAAATGAATGAAGTACACATAGTCGTAGAACAATAGACATAACCATGGTTCACACACATAGCACACGCTTGTCCAACATACGGAAGTAAAGCAAATAGTTCCAATCATGAAAGCAAATGGTAAGCACAATGCCATAAGAATCAAAGATAAGGCAAAGGGCATTGTGCAAACGGCGAACCCCAGAAAAACCCTGGCAAGGAACCCATAGAGACCTAAAAGAACTCTACTCTTCTCCCCCATTGGCATCGAAACACCAAAAAGGAAGAGGAGTAGGGCGACGCTAACGGAACCCAACTAGAAGAACGTAGGAGGCGGCGGAGGGTGAACGTGGGCATCTTCATCTTTATGGATCTCCTCTTCATTATCATCCTCAACATCATCATCATCAACAGAACCACGACAAGTAGTAGAGGAGGCACTAGTACCACCATGAGGAAACTGACTGGGGAAGTAGTTGAAGAGCATGGCATCATCAAGGGGCGGCATCTCATAGTTGACATAAGGAACATGAGTCATCTCAGGACCATCTGGAGGAGGAGTGACATGCTTGGTCACGAGAAACTCATTGTGCCTGCGCCGAGTCTCTTGGATCATCTCAAGAGCCTTATGGCTCACATCATAGGACGAGCGGCACATCTGAAACAGCCGCTTGAAGAAAGTGGCAGCACCACCCTTGGGCCTTGGACGTGGTGAGGAGGACTCTCCAACAGGACGACGAGACCCCGACCGAGTAGCAAAGTGAGGCTGAGGATCATGGACAGTCTTGGTGCGCTGCTCGGGGGGCCTCATCGATGGAACCTCAGGAGACTGACCGTGAAGAGAAAGAGTAAGCTGCTCTTGTTCCACACGCTCACCAGCCATCACACTAGGAGGCACAACCCTGTTGAGCAGCTTTTGTACATATACGCAGAAGGTGGGGGTCATCCTGTCCAAAGCAGCCCGGTGTAGTTCAAAGTACACAAAATCACAGCCATCAATCTTCCTCAACCTGTCAGGATGACAATAATACAGGAGGTTGGCAAAATACCCACGACAGTTTGTAGTATCTCCAACTCGGGGATCAAGCGACTAACGAAAGATGCTGGCCAGGGTGTGGTAGTAAAAGTACATGCCAGAGATGCATGGAGGAGCATACTCAGAATCCTTCGGGTAGCAGAAGGACAGACAGCTAGCAGGTTTGATCTTCTCAATATGAATGCAAAAACCACCTGGCTTAGCAGAATAGCCCATGACCTCAACCAGATCTGCAAAGGTGGCACGAAAACGCCGCGTGCCGGTCATCCACGACATAGTGCGGTCATCGTCATCATGAAAATAGACTGTGTAGAAGAACTGACGAATATACTCAGGATAGTAGTCCTTCTTGAGACACACAAGGTCAAAGAGATCCATTTTCTTCAAGGCATCGTCAAGAAAGCGATAATCTGAGGCAGCATACATGTTGAACCAGTCCTCATTGAAAGCAAGAATTTTACCGCATGAGGTGACCTTGAACTGAGTGTAAATATGTTCCCACATCAAGGATTGAGTCTCAGTCCAAAACTTCTTGTCAGAGCCAGTGTAAGTGCAAGACTTGAAGCGATAGGGATTCTGCTTGCGAAGGGTCCGGTACATAGCAATCTCCATATTCTTCAGATCTTGAGAAGGTACATCTTCTTCATCATCACGCACGACAAGTTTCTTGCCCCTAGTGGCCTTGCTCTTGAAGCGAACAGAACGGGCGCTTCCCCCTTCCTCATGCTGCATAGACTGACTGGCTCGACGAGCCCTCTTACCCCTGCCGGTTTCCTCAGGCACATACTTATCACTCACATAGTCATCATCATCTGCACCTGTGAAAAAGAGAGAGAGATTTGGGAGCACAAGGATAAGTACACATGCCAAACAACAAAAACGGAGGAAAAACTTGGATTTGGGCAAGTGCATGGTAGAAAAGGGACATTGTAGAGAGATTTGGTGCCAGGGCCGGTCTGACCGACTCTAGAACCGGACGATCCAGTGTCAGCACCGGACAACCGAACCAAAACCGGAAAATCCGGTGTCAGCGCCAGACAACCGAACCGAAACCGGACAGTCCGGTATCAGCACCGGAAAACCAAACCGGAACCGGACAGCCCGGTGTCAGATCCGGTCCAACCGGGCCTGGAACCAAGTTGGTCGGGGAGGCCCCAAAACTACTCTATGCAATGTAAAAGATCTACCCATGTCTCAATACTTGCACAAATACAAACTTCTCAAGAGAGGTAGGCAATGGTTTGACGTGGTTCGCATACAAGAAGGAAGGTGGGAACCCTAACTTGGCAAATCCATCAAAATGTGTAGCAAAACATGGGGATTTGACAAGGAAAAGGGAGAGGATCAAGGGATTACCCGAGGACATGGCTTCTCGTGGAGGAAATCCCCAAAAGCCCTTGAGAAAGAAGATTGCAAAAAGCTCCCAAACCACCACGAGATGGAGAGATTCCTTCGGTGGAGAGCCTCCAAAGGTCCTTCTCTGCGAAAGGGTGGCCCGATCTACGAATCCTAGGGGTGGAAACACCCTAGGAGAGGGGGGAAGGTGGGAGGGGTGACAATGGAGAGTGGATGGGTCGGGGAAAGTGAAGGGGTAACTTGTGGAGGAGTGGGGGTGTCCAGGGAAGAAGAAGGGAAAAGATTTTTTAGATCCCGGTTTGAGTTTGGTCCAACCAAGATGCAAACCGGACCGCTCGGTGCACCGCCCGGTCAACCGAGCCATAAACCGAATCTGCAGGAAAAATGACACGAGGGAGATTCGGTTTTCAGTCCGGTCAACCGGCTCCACAACCGGAGTACTCGGTTGAAAACCGGACTGGCAACCGAACTCGTTTAGTAACCTTCTGTTTGCAGACCCGGATAGACTCGGTTGAGAACAGGGCTGGAAACCGAACGGTCCGGTTATGGAGCCGGTTGGACCAGGCCAGGAACCGAACATCAGAAACATCTTTTGAAAAAATTTGTGAAAATAGAAAAATTTCGAGAATGGCATGTGCAAGGAAGAGGATAGTAGACTCCAGAAGGGTAGAGGAGGCAGGTGATCTAGGCATGCCTATTGGAGAAGAACCAAATCAACACAGTGAATAGCAACAATAGGCATGATTCGAAGATATCAAGAGACCAAAGTTGGCGGGGGATTTCTCCCCCTATGTTTAAGCACACATTTCATGGCGCCTCAAAGATAGATGCTTGGACCCATATCATGACACAAGATCAATTAGTATCGCACGCATAGGTATGCATCAAACCAAGACATGGTAAGATGACTATCCCTATGTGTGATGTGCGACTAGGCTACATAGCAAGTTAAGAGCTGAAATATAATGCAAGAAGTGAATCAATCCAAGTTTTTGGGATCTAGAATACCAAGTTCTTGCCTCAACATGACAAAACGGGCTTTATCCAAAGGCTTCGTGAAAATATCCGCCAATTGGAACATCGTTCCCACATGAGTGAGATTGATGTCACCATTTGCGACATGGTCACATAGGAAGTGGTGGAGTATGTCAATATGTTTGGAGCGGCAATGTTGGACGGGGTTATTAGCGATCTTTATTGTGCTTTCATTGTCACATAGAAGAGGCACCGTACCAAGAGACACACCATAGTCTTTCAAGGTTTGCCTCATCCATAACAATTGAGCGCAACAAGATACCGCGGAAATGTATTCGGCTTCAGCGATGGATAAAGCGGTGGAGTTTTCTTTCTTGGATGACCAACTCACCAATGACCTGCCAATAAATTGGAAAGCCCCGGAGGTCGACTTCTGGTCAACCCTATCACCGGCCCAATCGGAATCCGAATAGCCAACAAGCTCAAAGGTTGACCCCTTTGGATACCAAATACCGAGAGTAGGAGTGAGAACAAGGTACCTAAAAATCCGTTTGACTACCATCAAGTGGCACTCCATAGGAGCGGATTGAAAACAAGCACACATTCCAACACTTAACATGATATCCGGCCTAGAAGCATAAAGGTAGAGAAAGGAGCCAATCATGGAGCGATATACCTTTTGGTCCACATCCTTCTCACCTTCTCCAAGGTCAAGTTGCCCATTCAGTGGCATGGGTGTCTTCATGGGGTTGGCATTGGTCATGTCAAATTTCACAAGCATGTCCTTCACATACTTATCTTGGGAGATGAAGGTGCCTTGAGAAAGTTGCTTCACAATGAAGCCTAAGAAGTACTTCAACTCCCCCATCATGGACATCCTAAATTTTTGGGTCATCAACTCGGCAAAAGCTTGGTTATGAGATTTGTTAGCTCCACCAAAAATAATATAATCAACATAAATTTGAACAATAAACAAGCCACCCCCTTTAACCCGTTTGGTGAAAAGGGTGGAATCGACTTTACCCGCGCTAAACCCGTCCATGAGTAGGAAATCCCTAAGGTGCTCATACCAAGCACGAGGAGCTTGCTTTAGTCCGTAGAGCGCCTTATGGAGTAGATACACATGGTTGGGAAAGCGTGTGTTTTCGAAACCTGGGGGTTGAGCCACATATGGAACCTCTTTCAAGGGACCATTAAGAAATGCACTCTTCACATTTATTTGATAAAGCTTGAAGTTATGAAAAGATGCATATGCAAGCAAGAGACGAATAGCTTCAAGGCGAGCAACGGGCGCAAAGGTGTCCTCATAGTCAATACCCTCTATTTGGGCATACCCTTGCCCCACTAACCTTGCTTTGTTCCTTGTGACGGTTCCGTTCTCATCTTGCTTGTTCTTGAATACCCACTTGGTCCCAATAACATTGATGCGATGATCTTTATGTCTCTCCACAAGAGACCAAACTTCGTTGCGGGTGAAGCACTCGAGTTCTTCTTGCATGGCGATGACCCAATCCGGATCTTCTAGAGCTTCATGGACCTTGAGAGGCTCGAAGTTGGACACAAAAGCATGATGACCACAAAAGGTAGTGAGTTGCTTCTTCTTGTTGCGGGTCTCGATTCCTCTAGATATGCTTCCAAGTATATTATTGACTTGGAGTCCACTTGCAATAGAGGCGGACTTGATCTTCCAGATAGTTCCTTCATGATCAACAAATTCATCCTTCGTTGGTCCTTGATCATTAACCGCATCTTGAGCATGACCTTGATCTTGGGAAATTAGAACGTCTTCTTGGTCTTGCTCAACGGGTTGAGGGCTTGGTTCTTGTTCTTCGGTTTGTTAGAGTTGTTCATCATGAGGTACACTTGATGGTTCAACTTGAGTAGAGCTTGGCTCTTCTTGAGTTGGGCTTGATTCTCCCCCATCAACATCTTGATCATGAGTGTGATGCTCGGTGGGCAAGATATGCCCAATTCCCATCAACTTGATGACTTGAGAGGAATCTCCATCGCCTACAACATGTGGAACAACTTCCCCCCTTGGGGACCATTATCTTCCAAAAACTCCACGTCACAAGATACTTCAACACAACCATTGGCTTTGTTGTAGTATCTATAGGCGTGAGAGTTTTCCGCATAACCAACAAAGATACCCTCGATAGTTTTAGATTCGAATTTACCGAGTTTTTCTTTCTTATTTTTGACGAGGCACTTGCACCCAAAGACTCGGATGTAGTTGACATTGGGCTTGTTCTTTGTGAGAATCTCGTACGGAGTCATGTCAAAGGGAGCTCGGAGGAAAAGCCGGTTTGAATAGTGAACCGCGGTGGCGATGGCTTCTCCCCAAAAGTTTTGGGGTGACTTGTACTCACTCAACATAGTTCTTGCCATCTCAATGATAGTCCAATTCTTCCTTTCAACAACGCCATTTTGTTGAGGAGTATAAGGAGCCGAGAATTCATGCTTGATTCCCTCATCTTTAACAAACTCTTGCATGGTATAGTTCTTGAATCCGGTGCCATTGTTGGCCCTAATGGTCTTGATCTCCACTCCATGGGTGCGTTGAGCTTGCTTGGCGAAGATCATGAAGTACTTGGGTATCATCCTTTGACTTGAGAAGGAATACCCAAGTGTATCTTGAGTAATCATCGACGATGACAAGACCATATCTCCTTCCACCAAGAGAATCATATGTTGATGGTCCGAAGAGATCCAAATGGAGAAGCTCCAAAGGTCTTGATGTGGCCACCTTTGATATTGATGGATGACTCCTCCCATGTTGTTTTCCTGAAATGCAAGGACTACACACACGATCTTTCTCAAAAGACACACCGGTTAGTCCAACAATATGTTCACCCTTTAGGAGTTGTTTGAGATTTCTCATGTTGACATGGCCAAGGCGGCGATGCCAAAGCCATCCCTCATCAACTTTGGCCATTAGACATGTAGGAAGAGATTGACTCTCTTGCGAGAGGTCGACCACATAGAGGTCGTCTTCCACATATCCAACAAGGACCAACTTGAGATTATCACTCCTAAAGACTTTCACATAAGTTCTAGAGAAATAGGAATCGTAACCGGCATCCGCAAGATGTTTTATGGAAAGTAAATTGTAACCAAGGTTTTCAACAAGCATGACGGTCTCTAGGGACAAGGCCTTGGAAACCACCAACTTGCCAAAACCTAGTACCTTTCCTTTAGAGTTGTCTCCAAAAGTGATGCTTGACGTTGAATTGACATAATGAATAAATTGGTCAAGCGCACTTCTACCTCCGGTCATATGATTGGTGCATCCACTATCAAACACCCATTTTGATCCACCGGAGGCATATCCCTACAAAATCAATTCTTTGATTTAGGAACCCATTGAGTAATGGGTCCCTTAGAATTAGCAACAAGATCTTTTGGTACCAAAATTGAGTACCATCTATAAGCATAACCATTGCAAGGGCCAACGTATTTGGCATAAACATCTCCTTGAGTGCCCTTACATAGCACATAGGAGGGGTTAGATTTTCCCGCAAACTTGTGGTTGGGGTTGCCCCTAGTGGCTCCCCCATTCACAACACTCTTCTTTACTTGGTTAACCACCTTGTGCCCTTCATGCACAAAGTTGATCCTTTTAGGTGGGTTGGCACCATTCTTGTCGTTCTTGGGGTCATACCCCATACCTTGCCTTGGAGCTCTTATCGTTTGTCGAGCAAGAATCTCATCAAGAATCTTGCCCTTGGTGATAGGTTTGAGACGCTCCATCTCGAGTTGTTCCCTCAACTTCTTATTCTCCTCACGGAGACTAGCTTGATCCAAGGAAGGGTTAGAAGCACAAGTAATATCCTCAACAATAATAGGATCCTTCAATGTACCAAGAGCTTTCTCATAGGACACTCAAAGTTGATCATGATTCTCCCCAAGTTTTATGAGCTCACGCTTGACAAGCAAATTAGCTTTCTTAAGGTTATCAAGGTCATTGGTGAGAGAAGAATGAGCAACTTCAAGTTCTTTCTTCAAAGTATCAAGTTTTTGGGACAAGGTGATAGCTCTATCTATGGTATCCATATCTTTTGCCTTATCTAGTTCATATATTTCAATTTGTTCTTTAAGAAGAGAAGTAATGTCCCTTTCCTTGCTTAGCTCGTGCTCAAGGAGATTGAATCTTAGTTTCTCATCATCAATATGAGACTCCAAACTATCAATGGTCTCATCACGTGAATTGACAAGGCTCATTAATTGTTTGAATCTAGCACGAGCATTGCTAGGAAGGGACTTCATGATTTTACACATTTCTTGAACATAGTTTTCATCGAATTCATCATCGTCACTATCATTGGTACTAACATGATCATACAAGATGCTAGAGAGATATGGAGGGGAAGAGATTACCTTGGTACTCCTTGCCATGAGGCAAGTACCGGCGACCTTGGGAGTGATGGAGTCATCGACATAGTCTTTGGTGTAGTCATATGTGAAGAGTGACCCGAGTTTGGCAAATGCCAAACTGGCCACCCCACAACCTTCTCCTCATCTTCACTCTCCGCATCGGATAGGTACTCTTGGCCAAGAAAGCCTTTGCCATCACGCTTCTTGTTCCTCTTGTATCTCTCGTTGATGGGGTTTGGCTTCAATCTTGGCTTGGCGCCCTCTTCATACTTGGGCTTGTCAAGTCTCTTCTCATATGGGCATTTGTCGGCAAAGTGGTCCGAATCATCACAATTGTAGCAATTTCTCTTCTTCTCGCTTGGTCCGGTTGGGCTTCTTCTTCTTCGAAACTTCAAGTTCTTGGTGAAGAGAGCAACTTGAGCTAGCATGTCATCGATGCCCTTGCTATCACTATCTTCATCATTCGCACCACTTTCTTGCGCATACTTGGCCTTCAATGCAAGGGATTGAGAAGGCCCAATGGCACGGTTGATCTCCTTAATCTTTTGTCCTTCATCCGCCATATTGTCCGTGGCAACAAGATAGGACACGAGATCATCACGAGAGAAGTGGCGAGCTGAATCAAGAAGTTGCAAGTTCAAGGCAAGCTTCTTGTTGGAGGCGGCAATCATGGAGAGAACCTTGGACTTGATAAGCTCATCATTCAAGTTGAACCCATCTTCATACTTGTCACAACCAAGACCATCAATCTTGACACGGAGGGCCACAAGTCTCTTGTATGCTTCGGCGATGGACTCACCATCATTGTTCATGAACATGCTCATCTCCGACTTGGCGGCTTCATACTTGGATTTTTGGATAAGGGAAGTTCCCTCTTGGAGAATGACAGTCCTCTCCCACAACTCCTTTGCGGTGGGAATGTTGCTAACTTGATCATAGAGAGTGCGGTGAATGGCACTCCTTATCTTGTCACAAGCCATTGCATTTAGTTGACGATCATAGTACTCTCCCGGAGTGAGATTATTGGGAACTTGTGGATAGAAGCCCTTGCCCACAATCTCCCAAAGCTCCATGCTGCAACTACGAAGATGAGATTCCATAGAAACCTTCCAATGATAGAAGTGAGTTCCATCACAGTGAGGTGCAGGACCCGAACCATTAATATGTGGCATGACGTTCTTTTGTTTTGGGATATATATACGGAAATGGATTAGAGGGCATGGAGGCTTTCGTCGGGTCACTCTCGCTAGAGGCCTCGTTCATAGCCTCCTTACTGGTGTCCATCGGCCTCCCTTGAGGTACTACCGAAGGTCCGGCAAGCATGACCCCCTCGCCCATCCCCGTAAAACGTCCTTCAAGAAAACTTATTCGAGCAAGGAGATCAGAATCCGCCTTAGCCTTTTCAAGGTATTGTTTGGCAAAGAGTTCACGGATCTCCTTAACCGAATAAGTCTTTCCCTCCTCATCATCGTAGAAAACCATCTTTTCTCTTAGGCGGTAAAGCCCTTAGAAGAGCACTAAAATCTGATACCAATTGAAAGTGTAAGATGGTTTACCTAGAGGGGGGTGAATAGGTTCTAACAAATTCTTTATAATATTTTGCAAGTTTTAGGCTTTGCGGGATATAAGTGTGCCTAAATGCAAACTAGGTGACGCAACCTAGATGATGATACAAGATACGTCAAGCACGAAGGCTATCACGAAGTAAACAACACAAGTAAGAGAGGGGTTAAGGAATAACCCAAGCACGCGGAGATGAAGATGTATTCCCGTGTTCACCACCTTTGGGAAGGGGGCTACGTCACGTTGTAGAGGTGTGAGGTTCCACGAAGGATTCCCCAACGTCACGAAGGCTCACCTTATTCTCCGAGCCTATCCCACGAAGGAATAGCTCACTTACTCGTGGTAGACTTTTAAGGTAGTCTCCAAACCCTGACAAACTTTCCACGGAGCAAGTCACAAGCCGAATGCCTCCGGGTGACCCTAGCCGCCTAGGGTTTCCCACAAACCCAAGAGTAACAAGATAACTCGATGAACTCAAGGGGGAATGAAATTTGGCTTGGTGGAAACGTAGATCGAGACCTCCTCTTGCTTTGTACCAAAGGGATTTGAGTTTGATTGGGTAGAATAGGAGATCCTCAAGAAATTGTGTTTCAACAATGGGGAGAGAGAGAGCTCCAAGTATGAGATATAAACTGAATGCCTAACCTCCTCAAGCTGGAAGAAGAGGTATTTATACTCAAGGGAGAAATCTAGTCGTTTGTAGCACTTTCTGCGAAACTCGGTTTTAAGTTCGGTTGGACCGGACCACACACCGGACCGCCCGGTGTACAGCCCGGTCAACCGGAATCCAAACCGGGATACTCACTGTGTGTGAGCCCCGGATAGACTCGGTATACGAAACCGAGAATCTCGGTTTGGGTTCGATTGACCGGAATTGGTACCGGACCGTCCGGTCTGGGAACCGGTTCAACCGGCCTGAGAACCGAGTTTGGTAGAGATGTTATCAAACTTAGATTTCTTTCTCCTCTCTCTTTGGTGATGGAACAAGTGGGTGTATAGGATGTGTATAAGGCTTAGAAAAACATCCCCAGCAAGCTCATCGAGATAACCCCTCTTAATAGTGCAGTGTTCCTAAATACTCAAGAAACATATAAAAGGTAAAACTCCGGCACTTCTCTTCATTATTGAAATGGGGGGGGGGGGTCTTCGATGATCTTCCAACATACCGACGGACTAAAACCTGTTCAAGACACTGGTAGGTAGCATTAGTCCGCACTAACTACGGTGTCATTGTCAACTAAAAACAATGTAGGGTAAATTACCCTTTCAACCGACATGGTTTGCGGCGCCGTGTGTGAGGCTCTGTTTTGGAAGTCGCTGGTGAAGTCGGAGTCGCTGGCTCACGGAGTGATGATGATGACGCTTGGCAACCTCGACGCGGGTCTTCTTGTGTGCCTATGTTCCGTGTGGGTAGCCATGTTGGCTGTGGTGGTATGCCCGATGTGGTCGTATCTATGACAACATTGGTGCATTTGTATGGGTTTTTGGCCGGTTCCCCTGCAAATAAACCGGTCAATTCTCTTCATTTTTAAAATAAAATGAGGCAAAATTGTCCGTTTTATTTAAAACAAGACATGTCAAAAACCCGCCATCGAACACACGAAAGACAATGTCCAATAAGTTGTATGAAAACCTAAAACCGTGGATGAATTTATTTTCGTTTTGATGGGAAACAGCTATACATTTGTCCAACTTGATTTCAAAGAAAGTAGGAAAATTCTACTGACAGGCGCCGCACGCGTCTCTCCTCCGTACGGCGGCGCTCTGAGATTGGTGAAACGCATCTCGCAGCTTCCCTTATCTCTTTACCTTATCCTCTCGAGAGCTCCTCCTGCCACACAATCCCTCTTCTCTTTCTCTCACACAGACGAGGAGCGCACGGCGGAGAGCTCCGCCTAGCCGCCGTCAAGGAAGCAGAGGAACACCGCACAGGGAGGCATCAGCGGAGGAGGCCGCCGCCCGTCGGCGAGCTCCGGCTCGAGAGGAGAAGGCTGCCATCAACGAGCATGCAGCGCCGGTGCCGCGCCGCGTCCTGGAAGGTTGAGGAACGCCATGCCGAGACACTTCAGAGGAGGAGGCCGCCGCACGCCGAGCACACATTGGGGGCCGCTGCGTGTGGGAGGTGGAGAAACGCCGCGTCGGGAGGCATCAGCGAAGGAAGCAGCCGTCGATGAGCACGCATAGCAGGCGCCACCAAGGTCGCATGCATCAGGCAGATGCAAGTCAACAAACGCATGGAGCCGCGCTAGGAGGAGGCACCCATCTCAATCACCGTGAAAATCCAGCGGCCGGCATGATAGCTTTCTTGAGTTTTCCCTCTCCTCCTATATCTTGATTTGTTTGCAGTTTTTATCTGCTATATTTTGTCTCCTCTGAATGATCCCAAAGTTGGACTCACAACCAATCTGGCCATTATGTTTAGTTAATAGGGCAATTAGGTGGTTTAAGCCTGGCAATTAAGATTAATTAATCTTGCCAGATTGTTCAGTGTGACAAACACTACAAACCTGGCAATTATGTAATTTAGATCTGGCAATTATGTTTAATTAATCAGGAATTTTGAACCAATCATGTTTAATTAATCTGGCAATTTGGTGGCTTGATCCCATCAATTACTAGTACTACTAACATTTAACCTGGCATATAGGCCTAATTAAGCTGGCAACATAGAACTAAGTAATTGAAATTTACTAACACTTGAGTGCATATTTTATTTATCGATGCAACCTTGTGCCTGCCATTTCATGTGACGGGGAAGAAAGTGTTGGCCTTATTTATTAGCGTGTGAACTGTGGGGTAACAGCCTATGGGGTAGCAGCGCGTCTTTTAGCTTTTGGCATCGCTCATACCCTTGGTTTTTGCCTCGTTCGGGCAAAGGTTAGCAGCTGTCTGCCGCACAGATTCAAAATTACGCGGCGCCGCACGTTAGCATAGTCAAGAAAGTAAGTATGGAGTACATGGGAAGGGTAAGGCTGCTAGCAGTTTTTATTCTTCGTTTGACATGTGGGCTGCTAGCAGTTGTATACATCTACAAAACCGACGTTGCATGTCGGTATGCAAAACAAAATCGAAACCGACATTGTCTCCCAATCCTAATCCTAATCCTAACCAGATCCAACGCCGTGCACGCGCCTCCATATATACGAGGTCAAGCACAAAGTATCGAGAACAATCAGTCCGGCGCCGGCCTGGCGGGGCTCGCCGCGCGCCTCACGAAGCGCCTCGCCGACGAGAACCCCAGCGCAAACCTCGTCTTCTCCCCGCTGTCCATCTACGCGGCCGTCGCGCTCCTGGCGCCCGGCGCCCGGGGAGACACCCTGGACGAGGTCCTCCGCCTCCTTGGCGCCCGGTCCCGAGACGAGCTCGAGGAATCCATCTCTACCATGGTGGCCGACGCGCTCAAGGACCGGTCCGGTTCCGGCGGGCCGAGCGTGGCGTTCGCGTGCGGCGTGTGGAACAACAGGAGGCGCTCGCTGAAGCCGGCGTACCGCGAGGCCGTCGTCGGCACGTACAGGGCGGACGCGCGCGCCTTGGACTTCCACGGGAACGCCGAGGAAGCGGCGGAAGAGATCAACGCCTGGGTCGCGGACGTCACGAGGAACCTCATCACGGGCGTCGTCTCCGCCAGATCCTTTACCCTGAAGACCAACGTCGTGCTCGCCAACGCCATATATTTCAAAGGCAAGTGGGACCTGCCGTTCTACGAGCGGGAGACGAGGGACAGGCCATTCCACCTGCTCGACGGCGCCCTTCATGGATAACTCCAACCGCCACTTCATCGCCGTGCACGACGGGTTCAAGGTGCTGAAGCTGCGGTACAAGATGCAACAGCAAGACTATAGTCGTTCGTACGGCTGGACGGCCTACAATCATCCCAAGGAAGACGCGCAGTACTCCATGTGCATCTTCCTACCGGACGCGCACGACGGCTTGCGCGCCCTCCTCGACGAGATAACCTCCCGGCCGGGCTTCGTGCACGACCACCTGCCGTCCAGCACGGTCAAGGTCGGCGACTTCGGGGTTCCCAAGTTCAAGCTCGAGTTCATGAGCAACGTCACCAAAATTCTACAACACCTGGGACTCGTGCTGCCGTTCGGCATGGGTGCTGACATGTCGGACATGATGGAGGCCGACGGCAGCGGCGATCCGCTGGTGGTCCAAGACGTCTTCCACAAGGCTGTCATCGAGGTCAACGAGGAAGGCACCGAAGCCGCGGCGTTCACCATGATGCTGATGGCACCTGGATGTGCGCCTATGATGGTGCAGGAGCCAAGGGTGGATTTCGTCGCCGACCATCCATTTGCGTATTTCATTGTCGAGGAGGCTTCCGGCGCGATCCTCTTTGCAGGTCATGTTGTAGACCCTACCCATGGCAAAGGCCCGGTTCGGACACGGACAGGACAACCTGCTGTGGCCACGGCTAGAGGAGGATACGAGCTGCCGCCGGTGACCACGGCTGGAGGAGGATACGAGTTGCCGCCGGTGACCACGGCTGGAAGAGGATACGAGCTGCCGCCGGTGACCACGGCTAGAGGAGGATACGATCTAGCAGGGCCAACGAGGAATACCAGCTCTACTGGCCTGGCGACGTTTTCTGCGGGGCTAGCGAGGCGCCTCGCCGAGGGGAACAGAAACAGCAACATGATCTTCTCGCCGCTCTCCATCTACACCGCCCTCGCGCTGGTGGCCGCCGGCGCACGGGGCGCCACACTGGACGAGATCCTCCGCGTGCTCAGGGTATCGTCACGCGACCAGATCGAGGAGTTCGTCTCGCTCACGGCGGCCGACGCGCTCAAGGACCGGTCTGAATCCGGCGGGCCGAGCGTGGCGTTTGCTTGCGGCGTGTGGAGCGACATGACACGGCCGCTGAAACCGGCGTTTCGCCAGGCCGTCGTGGGCACGTACAAGGCCGAGGCCAGCGTCGTCGACTTCCGCCACGCGCCCGAGGAAGCGCGGGGCCAGATCAACTCGTGGGCGGCGCAGGCGACGAGGCACCTCATCAAATCCGTCCTCCCTCCAGGATCCATAAAGCCGGCGACGACCAGCGTGGTGCTCGGCAACGCCGTGTACTTCAAGGGCGAATGGGAGGACCAGACGTTTGACAAGAGGGACACCGTGCGCAAGCTTTTCCACCGGCTAGACGGCAGCTACGCCGATGTGCCCTTCATGTGGAGCGGGGAGGATCAGTTCGTCGCGGTGCACAGCGGGTTCAAGGTGCTGAAACTCCGGTACAAGATGACGACGGAAGATCATGGCAGTAGGCGGACACCGGCACCGACGACGGCCGCTCCAGTTGGCCGTGTTGATTTTAATCCCTACAGGTACAATGGTGTTCCTCCCCGGTCCGTCGGTCCGTACGTCCTTCCTCGTCCGAGTGCTGGCCATGATGCTCGAGCGTTTCCGGTGCCGCTGCCGCCGCCACGGCCACCATACATTGGCTTCCACAGACCTCCCATCCGGCAGTTCGCCTCCGCCTACCCTCACGATTCGCCCTACACTTATCCTCCTTGGGCGACACATCCTCCTCAATCTGGTCCGCGTGGCTATCCACCTAATGCATATGGCCCCCATCCTCATGTTTCCGCGCCGCCGGCGAACCACACGAACCCGTTTGTTCCTCACAGCTACGCGCCTGAGCCTGAACCACCACAACGTGCTGCTGCCAGGACGCAGTTCTCCATGTGCATCTTCCTCCCGGACGCCCACGACGGCCTGTGGTGGCTGCTCGACGCCATAGCGTCCCGGCCTGGGTTCCTGCACGACCACCTTCCCCAGCGGCGAATCGACGTCAGCGAGATCAGGGTGCCTAAGTTCAAGCTCTCCTTCTACAGCAGCGTCGTCGCCGTCCTCAGGAAGCTGGGTCTCGAGCTGCCGTTCAGCGCGCATGCCGATCTGTCCGACATGGTCGAGGACGACGGCTCTGGACTGCCAATCGTGGTGGACGACGTCATCCACAAGGCGCTCATCGAGGTGAACGAGGAAGGTACAGAAGCTGCGGCCGTCACCATGGCTCCGTGCTATGGAGCATGCGCAATGGGGTATATTGCGCCACCTCCCAAAGTGGATTTCGTCGCCGACCATCCGTTTGCGTTCTACATAGTGGAGGAGGCCACCGGCGCGGTTGTCTTCGCGGGGCACGTCCTCGACCCCTCCAAGGAGTAGCTGTTCAGGTCGACGCATATTTGGGTTTATGTTTTTGGAACTGCCATTGGAGTTATGTATGGTCTTCAAATTGTATGGATAACTAATTTTCATCTTATGAAAATCAGCATTGAGCTTCAGTTTTACAGTATTACGTATAATCCATTTAATTAGAAGTTAAATATGCCTTTTTAGCAAATATAGTCTGAAGGTTATTTATGTTTTTCCTTGTATAAATTTGTTCCGGCTGGTAGATAAAAAATGATGAAATTCCTCCAAGCACTTCTTTTATTCTATAACTACAATAGGTGATCTGGGGTTACATTGAGCCTTTTCCGGCCATTGCTCAGTTCATCACTATAAATAATGATATGTCCACAAGAGAACTAACCAACTATTACTAACTTATTGTGAGATGATCAGCCGACAATTTGCTCTCTGCTTTGTTATCTATGCAAATATATTGCTTGAGAACTCGAGATAGAATTCCAAAACTGTTCAGCTCCATCGTGCAACCAAGCCATGTTTATCAGAGTAGCTAGGGTAGGATAAGGGAGAGCGCTCCCCCCGCCGCCACCCGTCACCCCGACGGCGGCGTCCAGAGCCCCACTCCGGCGGCCACCCCGGAGCCGGCGGACACCCAGGTCGCCATGGCCTCCGGCCAGATACCTTCCCCCACCCCCTCGCTCTCCTCCCCCACCTCCTCCCAGGCGCGTCGCTGGGCTGATTACTCCGACGACGAGGAGGCCGACTTCTCCCCGCGTTCGTACTGTGAGGTTCTCCGCAGCGGCACCCCCTCACCGGCGGCTCGAGCTCCGACCTCGGCGAAGTCTCCGTCCCCGGCGCGGCCGCCCTCTCCCGCCGTGGTTCCTCGTGCTGCTCCGCGTCGGGAGGCCCCTGCGGCAGAGGCGGGACGTGGTGCTGCCCCTCAGGCTGGCTTGGGCCAGTGGCAGCGCGCGGGCGGGCGGAAGCGGCGGCGCGGCGGCGGTGCGGAGCTCCCGTCGCTCACCATCCGCGAGGACCTCCACCGGACCTCGCCGGCTGTTGCTTCAACTGCTTGCGGAGCTGCCACATCTCAAAAGATTGTACTTTCGAGACGGTGTGCCTCCGGTGCAGCGAGGGGCACCATGCCAGGGTGTGCCCGGAGCAGCGTGGCGGCCAGCAGCGGCCTCTCCCGCGTGGAGCTGTGGTTCCTTCGCAGCAGGGGTGTACGGCGCCGCCAGGGCCCGAGCAGCAGCAGATGCGTGGACTGGGGCGCGGGGTGGACGCGCGCCGCGGAGGCATCCACGAACAGCTGGGCAGCCACATCCAACCAGCACCCTCGCCGTCATCGCCGGGGACGCCGCCCGTGCCTCCCCCACCCATGGACGGTGCCTACCGGGTCCCTGCGCGGCGGCGCCTGGGCGCATGTCGTCCTTCCCCCCTTCCCCAGCCCAGCTCCGTGGGCTCCCGTTGGGAGGGGCGCGAGGAAGCTCACGTCGGGGCCTGTGGCGAGCGCAGCTTGGAGGCCGACGGGCGTGGCAGGCATAGCGACCGGCGTGACGAGCGGGCGCCACCGGAACCACGGGAGCCTGGCGACCGTGACGTGCGCGGTGCGCATGGAGGTCCTGGTAACCGTGACGGCCGCGACAGGAGCACGTCCTCCAACCGCCATGGCGTGGACCGGCAGGGCCGCGACAGGAGCACGTCCTCCAACCGCCGTGGCGGCGGTGTCGGCCGCGGTGAGAGGCCCCCTTCCCGGCGTGAGGAGCCCGCCGCGATGGAGTCTGTGATCATACCACGGTCCACGGAGGTGGCGGCGGCGGAGGACGCGCTTTGTTAGGCCCTGGTCGTGTTCGTCTCTGGGCAGAGGGCCAATATCTCCCTGATTGAGGCTGGGGCGGCGGTAGCGGCGCAGGTGCCGCGTGCGGAGGACAACTTCTCCCTGCACCGGTCCTTGTCAGCCGACTTCTTGCTGGTCTGCAGTAGCCGGCGGGTGCGTGACGACGTGATGGCCGCTGGGGTGGTCGACGGGCGTGGCTTCTCGCTTCGCTTCTCGCCATGGAACAGACAGCTGCAGGCGGTGCGGCGCCCACTGCGGTACAGGGCGCATATCGAGCTCACCGGTATCCCGGCACACGCGTGGAACCGTTCGACGGTGGTGGCGTTGCTCGGCTCTGCTGCGTGGGTGGAGCGCTTGGGCGCCGCGACGGCGAGCCGCGAGGACCTGGGCCGTTTTTAGGTGGTCGCTTGGCTGGACGATACCAGCCTCCTTCCCCGCGAGAAGGCCCTGCTGATCGAGGAGCCCGATGACCTGATGGAGGAGGACGAGGGGCTCGTGCTTCCCGGTGACGCCCTCATCCCGATGGAGAAGCTGATGCTCCGGTACGTGATCAGGCTGTGTTTGGTCCGGGCTGAGGACATGACGGCTGGCGATGGTGGCCCGGCCCCTAGGGACGAGGGCGATGGTGGCGGCATGGATGGGTCCGGTGGTGGTGATGGCCGTGGCGATTGGACCGGCCGTGGATGGCGCAACCATGGACCTGGTTCCGGGGACGGGGCCCATGGCGACCGACGGAGTGGCCCCGGTTTGGCGGCACAGCGGCGACGGTCCTCCGGCGACAGTTGGAGCGGGAGCCGCCGCGTCACCATCAACTCGCCGCTGGAGGTCGACCCTTGGCCTGAGGTGGACGACGAGGACCAGGAAGACGACGAGGAAATGGGCGATGGTTCCAGGGCCCACCTAGCGAGTTTGTCGGGGAAAGCGACAGAGGAACTACCGCGCGGCCTTGACCAGTTGACCGGTCAGCCCCCTGTTGTTTTGTCCGTTGCGGACCTACGGGCGGAACTGGGGCCGCAGGCTGCGGGGTCTGGCGTGCCTTCCAAGCGTGCCCAGGAGGTGGACACGCGTGTCGATCATGGTGGGGCCGCGGCTGGGGACGTCCCTCCCCTGTTAGTGACGGTTGCGCCACAGGATGGGTCCCTAGACGGGTCGGCTTTTGACTGGTGTGGGGACACGGCTGATTTCGAATCGCCGCGCGCGGACGGGGCCTGCCAACTGCTGACGCCCGGGCTGCTGTCTTCCCCGTTGGGCTGCTCGGGTGGGGCCTGCTGGTCAACAGCTTCTGACCAGGTGGGGTCGCCCAGGTCGGTCCTGGACCTGCTGGACGTGTTCTCCGTGGAGCTGTCTTCGGTGGACACCGCCCCAGATCTGCAGCATGGGCCCAAGGCCGTGGTTCCTGGGGTGAGCCCATGAAAAGAGCAGGATGCTGCTGTGTTTCACGAGACCTACAAAAAACCCATCAACTCGGTCCTCTCTAGGCCGGTTGCGAAGCGTGGTAGGAACAAGTCGAAGTATGCAGGGCCGGTGAGGAGGAGCGGTCGGCTCCGTGGACGCTTCGCACCTGGCACGCCGATCCGCCAGCAGCATCTTACTCTCATCACCAGGCTGGGGATTGCCAGGGAGGGCGAGGTGATCGGTGATGAGGCGTTGGACGCCTACCTAGACCTGTTCGCAAGACCCCTTCGTCAGCAGCACATTGACGTGGTCCTTTGCTTGTTCGGTTGGATGCTAGATGCCCTACCCCTATGCGACGATGCACCTGTGGAGTGCCTAGTCTGAGTTAGTGTACTCCCCGCTCTGTGCCTGTCTCTTTTTGGCACCATCTTGTAATAATGGACGACCCTGATTTCTGCATTGGCATCTGGAATGCACGTGGTTTCAACTCCCCGGTTCGTCGCCTTGCTGTCTCGCGGGTCTTGGCACCCTCTAGGGTTGCGGTGGTTTGCTTGCAGGAGACCAAGATGGCAGTCGTTACTGATCGGGTGGTGAGGGAGTGCCTTGGTGCATCCTTCGACAAGTTTTTCTTTCTACCGGCCATTGGGACTCGTGGGGGGATCCTGCTGGCTTGGCAGTCTAGCATGGTCTCGGTCTCCCATCCCCACCTTTCCGATAACGGGATCACGGCCCACATCTCGACGGGTGTGGACCATAGCTGGTGGTTCACGGGGGTATACGGGCCCTAGTGCGAGGTCGAGAAGAGAGCCTTCCTCCAGGAGCTGCAGGATATTTGGGACCTGCATGCGGGTCCGTGGATCATTGCTGGGGATTTTAATCTGATCATCAATCCAGAGGACAAGAACCAGGGGCCCCTACACCGCCGCATGATGGGTAGGTTCAAACGTACGCTGGCACTCCTGGAGCTCAAGGAGCTCTACCTGAACGGGCGTAGATTCACCTGGACCAATGAGCGGGCGCAACCGACCATGGAGAGGCTTGACCGGGTCTTCGCGACTGTGGATTGGGAGGCTCATTACCCTGATGCCTTCTTGTCGGCGCTGTCATCGGGACCTTCCGATCACTGTCCCCTGCTGCTCTGTCTAGCACCGGATTTACAGCACGGACGCCGTTTCCAGTTCCAGTCCTTTTGGCCCAAGGTGGATGGCTTCATGGAGGTTGTCCTTGGGGCATGGACGTCGTAGGCCTGGGAGCCCAACCCATTCAAAAGGCTCGATATCAAGCTGAGAGTCGTGGCTAAGAGGCTGTCCAGCTGGAGCTCCAAGCTTGTTGGTAACGTCAAGATGCAGATCCTCTTGGCAACGGAGCTCATCCTACGCTTTGATGTCGCAATGGAAAGCAGGCAGCTCTCGCTTGAGGAGCGAGGGCTAAGGCGGTTGCTCAAGAAGAAGCTCTTGGGGCTTGCCTCTCTTGAGCATTCGATGGCCCGACAGTGATCTAGGATCCTCTGGCTCCGGGAGGGCGATGCCTGCACGCGTTTCTTCCACACGCATGCCAGCCATCGGAGAAGAAAGAACTTCATCAATCACCTTCTGGTCGACGGGACCCGAGTCTCGGAGCACGCGGACAAGGTTGAGGCCGTGGATAGATTCTTCGAGGATCTGCTAGGGACGGCCGGGGACCGCCCTTTCTCGCTAGACCTAGACTTCCTAGGGTTGCGGCGGGTGACTTACAGCACCTGGATGTAGAGTTCTCGGAGGAGGTGGTAGTGGCATCCATCAGAGGCATGCCGCTGGATAAGTGCCCTGGGCCGGACGGCTTCTCCACCCGTTTCTTCATAACCTGTTGGAGCATCATCAAGAGCGATGTCATGGATGCCTTCAACTCGCTCTCTAGGCGGGACTGCCGAGGTTTTGGTGCAGTGAATGGGGCTTTGATCACTCTCTTGCCCAAGAAGCCGGGCGCGGAAGAGCTTCGAGACTTCAGGCCGATTAGCCTGATCCATGGGATTGCCAAGTGGGTCACCAAAGTGATCGCTAATAGGGTAACTCTGGTTCTCCCTCAGCTGGTGGGGGTTCATCAGAGTGCTTTCGTGCGTGGGCGGTGCCTTCATGACAATTTCATGATGGTGCAAGGGACAGCTCGTAAGCTTCACACCAGCAAGACCTCTGTCGTACTCCTCAAGCTGGACATCACAAAATCTTTCGACACCCTGGACTGGGCCTTCCTTTTGGAAGTGCTGAGGAGGATCGGTTTCGGAGAGCGCCTCCTGGCGTGCATCTGCGCCCTACTCTCTACGGCCACCACTCGGGTCCTGTTAAACGGATGCCCAGGGGCAAAGATGGCCAACAGGCGTGGACTCCGGCAAGGGGATCCCCTCTCCCGCAGCTGTTTATCCTGGCCATGGAGGTCTTCCACATGATGATCGTGATGGCAGAGAATCAAGGTCTCCTCACCAGGCTTGCAGACGCAGGACTCCGGCATCAGACCTCTATCTACGCGGATGACGTGGTCACCTTCCTGCGACCGTCTGAATTGGACTTCCGGGTGATCTCCGGGATCATTGAGGACTTTGGCGTGGCATCAGGCTTAAGAACCAATTTCAACAAATGCTCGGCTAACCTGATCAGATGCTCCTCGGTGGATAGGGATCTTGTTACTCGGGAGCTCCCCTGCCCTATCTTGCCGTTCCCGCTCTGCTACCTGGGGCTTCCGCTCTCCTTGAAGAAACCGTCTACAGCGCAGCTGCAATACATGGTGGATTCGGTTGCCGCCAAGTTGCCGTCGCGGAAATCATCTATGCTCAACAGAGGGGGGCGGCTTGAGCTTGTTAGGACAACGCTCTCGGCCATCCCTATCTTCGCCATGATGTCCCTTGACATCCCCATTGAGATCATCATTGCCATCGAGAAGATCATTCGTGGGTTCCTTTGGAAGGGGAGGAAAGACGTGCATGGCGGGCACTGCTTGGTAGCCTGGGACAGGGTTTGCATACCCAAGTAATTTGGTGGCCTCGGCATCCCTAACTTGTGACTAATGAATGTCGCGCTCAGGGCCAGATGGTTGTGGTTGAAGCGAGTGGAGGTGGATAGGCCTTGGCATGGCCTCGACATTCGTGTTCCAGCCCTCGCGGAGCAGCTTTTCGATGCCGCGACGGCTGCAGTACTTGGAGATGGTGCCACCACTCTCTTCTGGTCGGATAGGTGGTTGCATGGTGGGAGGATCAGAGACTTCACACCGAACCTCTTCGCGGTCGTCCCGGCCAATGCGATTTTGACGCGTCGGGTGCGTGAGGGCCTAGGTGGGGCATGGTTGGCCGACGTTCCCCCTAATCTGAGCGCGGCTGCCATTAGAGAGCTCCTTGAGGTCAGCGACCGGCTGGAGGAGGTCACCCTGACAGAGGGGACGCAGGATGTCTTTAAATGGAGGTGTGACCCTACCGGCTGCTATTCTGCGAAGTCTTGTTACCAAGCCCTGTTTGTAGGCCGGACCTCGATGGCTGGGGCATTACAGATTTGGCGCTCTCGGGCCCCCGCCAGTTGTAAGGTCTCTCTTTGGCTGGCTGTGCGCAACAAATGTTGGACTGCCGACAGATTGCAACGTCGTGGTCTGCAGCATCCGGCGGCATGCCCTTTCTACGACCAATGTGGAGAGTCCATTGACCATCACCTCATGGGATGTGTCCTGGCACGTGAGGTGTGGAGCACCTGCCTTGGCTGGTGGGGCAAGGTTCAGTGGATGCCTGACCATGACACAAAGCTGGTCGCCTGGCTTCAAGGCAGACGTGGCGGCAGGGGCCCCGAGCGCGACCTCTGGACAGGCATCTCCTTGGTATGCTGGACGCTCTGGCGTCACAGGAACGGCGTCGTCTTCGAAGGGGTCACCCCTCTGCCGTCGTGGTTATCCAGAAGGTTTCCACGGAAGCCGAAACTTGGAGAGCTGCGCGCCTTTTCCGCGACTGTCTGAGCCAAGTGGACATGTGGAGATGCCGCGAGTAGTCGACTAGCGGGTGCGTAATGCCCCTGTGGCAGTGTGGGGTTGCGCTCGAGGCGTCTGTGCCTCGGCGCGTTGTAAGATCTTGGCCTTTTGGCCCTCCTTCTATGAAAACGATACGTCTCTCAGGACATATCCTTAAAAAAGAAGTCGAGATAGCATAATTTAGACTAGAAGAGGATTTTTTTTCTCTAACTTGGAAACGGCTCCAGCACCTATGAGTTGCCCAATATTATAAAGTTTATAATGTAAAGGAAAATTCTGTTTTACAATCCTCAACTCTCCGCAAAGTACAAATTTCACAACTTCATTCTTAAACCAGACAAAGCAGAACCTAAACTACACCGACCCATCGGTTGGTTGCGCAAAGTAGCTGATAGGCCATGATAAATGAGAGCATTTGACTTGATTTACCGTACGTAACAAATGCATCCTGGATGCGGATACCAAATACTACTAATTACCTTTCCATTTAAATCCTGAAAGGTAGGAAAGGCAGTAATTTTATCACTACATAGCTGTCATGTTTATTTTTACTGGTACATAACACACATTTCAAAGATTTGTGCTTGGGAAGTAATTTTGTCTTCTCCCCTTGGGTCTCCAGCTACCTAAACTAGCTAATGTCTATTGCACGTTGAAGATGAAATTTGTTCAGAGCTGAAGTCTTATGGCAATTATTGTTCAAGGGGCTTCTCTGCTCCCTTTCGGAGAGACTTCAGCAGAGAATGGCATCCATCGTCAAGATTTTTTCTTGCTCTGCAACCATGGGAGATACATAACACCGTCACGATACAACTAAGTCGTAACATTTGACTTACTAGATATTAAGGTATTTGAAGAGGGATGATGCCTCCAAAGATCTTCATAAGACTATTGAGGTCACTTGCTCCCCACTGTAGTTCTAACACCTCCAGCCACCTTAATCGACATGCTTCTCTATTTCTTGGGTTATTGGACTCCTAATGTGACGTTTGCATTACATGTTTGCGATCAAGATTCTGTTGAAAATTTAGCAAGAGGACCCTGAAGGTAATTGTCCTATAGTTTGGCGAAGGAGGCAATACTGTTTTCATTGTATTAACTAACTTCATAAAAGAATATATGTATAATTTTATTTGGGATATAGTGTCCTCACAACTGCAAGAGGGTGTTAAGATTGATGAGGTCCCGGTATTTGAGTTATCATTGATGCTTTCGTCCATCAGTTGAAGTATTTTTTGTAAATTACTCCAGAATCACAAAATATTTATTCTAATTGAGTGGAATTTTTTTTGAAAGGGAGAGCCCTAAGCCTGGCATTAAATTAAAGCGATGTAGTTACAAATTTTCACGCTGGACCTCAGAAACACTGGAATTATAACCAGGTCCAGACGTTTTACAAAAAAGACCCTACAAACATCAAAGAGAAAGCAATCAGGTCCCCCTTCCAATCTGCCCCTGCAACTACTGGGCCTCGCGATGGAGGTTGAGATGACGCCGGAAAACTTCACCGGCGAATTTGAAGGCCTCGGTTTGGCCAAGATAATCGGCTGGCAACTAGCTTCCGATTTGGAACTGCAGAAGATGGTGGCTTCACTTCTCCTTGGTTGTTTATCATCAGAGGTCCATCGATCTTCATTTCTTCAAGTTACAACCGATGTACTCTGGAGGAAAGGGCAGATCAAAGTACCTTGATGACGTGCAACCTGAGTTCGCCGATGCTGCGCAGAGAAATCGAGCCGCCTTCTTAGTGCTCCTGCCCGAGATAAGGAGGGGAAGCCGAAGAATAAGCGGCAACGACGAGCCCGACCGAGTTTTATGAGCGAGCCGCAAGAACCATACCTTCTACCACAGCCTCCAACCACAGGAGCATGAAGTAGAAGGATGGACAGCGACCTCCTGCTGCCACTCGACAGCAAGCAGCAGTAGCTCGCAGGCTGTGCACATGATGAACTCTCTGCAGGACCAAGCCCTCTTTCCCCGCTGCCACGGCCGGCCAAATCGGAGTCCAGGTCTTCGAGGAGCAGCACAAGGTCGCAGCCCAGACAGATGGACTCCCACACAACAGCAACCATGCCCGCCCTAACTCTCACCCCTCTCCGCCATGGCCGGCCGGTGGGAAAAGAGAGGGCAGGGAGACGCCAGCAAGGAGGGAGCACCACCTAGCATCTTTATTGCGGAGATCCTCGTGGACAAGTCCGCCGCCGCGCTCGCCAAGCGCCAGAGCGCCGCCGCCGGAGAGGCCGATCGAGATGCTCAAGATCTAGATGCAAAGAACTTGAGACCTACTCCAACTACCGGCAAATCGCCAAGATCTACGACTACAACCCAAACTACATGCGCTGGCACCTCTCCTCCACCTCCCTCGACCGGCGGCGCCGGCGAGGTTGGCTTCGGATTGGCCCGGCGCTTGGAGGTGGACAGAGAGGAACTGTAGCAGGGGGAGGGGGTGGGGGTTGCGGGTGAGAGAGCCCCACCATATATCCGTTGCCTATGTTGTTATTCTAATTGAGTGGATGAACTAGCCTTCTCACTAAGATGAGCTTTCGATGTGGGGAGACCAAATGACATCTAGAAACCTAGCAGGAAATATGTATTTACCTATTCAGTGCACATTTCCTCGAAACATGCTTTCGCCCCGCTTTATAAATAAAGTCATGGCCAAACCCGATGCAAAGCGAAGAGGAGAACCTCTTATATGAGAAGATCAAAGATAAACAAAAAAGTACAAGAAGGCCAAGACTTGCCACCGACGATACTAGAATAAGACCTAGGGTAGTAGATTTCCATGAAGACGTCCACAAGAGGGTAACGACGCACCTCGCCGCCATCGACGAGACCTACGTCAAGGGTTTTCACTAGGATCCCTAACCCATGGAAGGTACCCACAACAGCGCCACCAATAGAGTAACAACACCTGTAGGCGTCACCACTGATGGCCTCAAAACGTGGATCTTTCGCCCGAAAAACCTTCACCCACGCTTGCTGTTAGGCCACCCTCTATCCCCGAGCCTTCCTTCACAACATGATCTACCGATGTACGCACATTTCCCCCAGAGTGACCAAGGGCATGACCATCACCACCACCCGCCATGTAACGCTCTCGCCTGATAAGGTTGAATTCTTGCGTATAGTGCCAATCCCTGGATCGGTTCACTAGCACACACATTACATATAAATACCAAAAAATATAATAGTGCATCATTATTACATCGAATGATCCAGAATTTGCAATTATTACATAGTGCATAGCTAAAAGCTAGCTCAAATATTCAAGTATCATACGGAAGCATAAACAGATAATAGACTTCATCTTCAAATTTCCCACAAGCGAACAAATGTCGACTGGAGTATTGCGACCTAGTCGATAACTCAGAATCGAAATATCTTGCAACATAAAACGTGGTAGTCCCGAAGGGTTAATACTTGGAATGTATGGCAAGTAGTGCAAAGTAAGGAGAGAATACACATAACATCTACATGCTTATTTGGCTAGTGGAGCTTTCGCTATATTGCATTTTCAAATACCTTTGTCCTACTTTCATAAACCAATTTGATTCACAGCAACCCATTAAGTTCACCCATCAAGTTTTAGTAATCAAGAAATAAGAATGAGTGAGAATATGTCATATGCTCGATATCTAGCAATTCAATCATCCGTAACCGGGGACACGGATATGCACTTAGTTTTATACCCTGCAGAGGTTTGTACACTTTACCCATGTGACCTGGTCAACCCGCTCTTACTATGACACGCATTTTGAGTCGCGATAGGGAGAAGTCCAAAAAGAGACAATTTAGAAAGTAGTTCCCCAAACCCATCCACGCACCGTACCAACCTACCATTCACTACATCTCTAGATACGAAGGATTCGGTTCACCACGACCTACTAAGTTTAACCATCCGCTCATATCTCACTGGCACATGGTTGCACATGGAAGCTACCAAACAAAGACACAAAATATTCCTCAGAGGCCTAGGTGCCTTTCTGCATTATACCATCCAAAAAATATCAATCCCATCACACCCAGGTGATTCATTAATTAAGTTGTTTGGGTATTCACAAAACAATTTCTTTCGAAAACATAATTTATCATGGTGTAATCCCACCCACGTCTAAGTAGCACATCTAAGCACATCTATCATACGGGTCTCATCTATAGGGGATTTCTACCATAATATATAGGATATAGCATAGTATAGTAATACCTACACATCTATCTACAAAAATACACTACACATGCACAAGGGGAAATAGTAGGACAATTCATGAACAAAATAGCATCTACTTGCCTTGGCAGTAGGTGTCAAGAGTATAGTCCTCACATAAGCAAGCGTTGCACTCGTCACAATCTACACGATGTTGTCGCAAATACATAAACAATCATAAACAAATGCACAAATGAATGCATGCCAATTTAATAATAGCTTAAGTATCATATTTATGTTCTCTGATCATTTAACTACAAGACATGCATGGAAAGTTTTTAATGCATCAAAACTATTTATTGTATTATTTAAACTCACTTAATAGGCTTTTGTCCATAATAATTTAGATACTATTATAAAAAATATTTTTAAATCTTGACAAAAATACTCCTAGATAGATATTTCATTTTAGAACCAGGAGCAAAAGGATTCATGTCAAAATAATTTACAGATCTTTTTCTAGAATTAAAATACTACAATATGAATTTATATTCACATAATATTTTCTGTTCTGTAAACTTGAATATATTACAGAATCATGTTCTACACAATTTTGTGAGTCCAGGGGTATATCATTTGTATTTTATGATCATTAGTTTATTTTCTGTGAATTAAATGCTCCAAAAAGTGTATTAAACCATTTAAATAATCACAAAAAATACTTAAGTAAATGTCTGATACAATTACATATTAATAGTCTACACACAATTGTGAATCCAAAGGTATATTATTTTCAATTTTTGGACATGCAGATTAATTTCTATGAATTTTTGAAGTTAAATACGTTTTATGCAATTTTTATTCAATTTCAAATATAAGGGATTATTCCCTGGGAATATTCTTTGTTGACTGCGCATCCACTGGGCGCTAACTTGGCGAAGGTGTGGCTGTTGATGAGTGGTTGACCGGGCGACATGTGGTGGTAGGTGGTAGGGCGATACCGCTTCGCGCCGGTTTTAATCCGCGCCGTTCAGATGTGATCCGTCAGAGGGGAACGCGAGCTTCCTGGGCTGGGGTCAATGGTGGTAACGGTGGTCGACAAGGTGATGGGAGCACATGTGATGGTGGACGACATCGGTGCGGTGGCCCTCGGTGATATCGGAGTAGGGTGCGAGAAGCAGAGCGTCAAGGCAAGCTCGATGGGGGTATCGGCGCAGTCTTGCGCTTCCTTTGGCGATGACAGGGGTGACTAGAGGCGTGTGGCGGCGGCGGTGCTCCGGCAAGGTTGGGATCTTGCTCCGGTGCTCCTGCGAGAGGGGAAAAAGATTGATGAGAGGCGATCGAGCACAAGGAAGATGATGGAGAGGGACATGAGGGCGCAGGGTGGCTGCACCATCAGCGGCGAGGTCGATCTGAGAGCTCCCATTGGTGGCAGATCGAAGATCGTTGGCGACAACTAGGGATCAAAATTTGCGGAAAAAGCGACGGGGTGGAGGAGGGGGCGTTATAGTGGGAGGGATGTTGGAGAAGGGCACAATTTGACGCGGAATCGGTGAGGATTTCTCGCGGGTTCGTTCGGTTCAACTAGGGAGGTCTCTGTGGCATCTCGCTAAAACCACTACTAGAAAATCGCTGTGTTTTTGTGCATTGCATCATCATGACCGCATGCTCATGTCATCATGCATATTTTTTTCTTGCATCGCAAAAGTATTTTTATTAAACACCGTATTTTGTTTTTCTAAAATATCCGTACGGTCTAATACATATTTTCCGGTCATTAGGTGACAATAAAGGTTTTCTTATTTCTGCTAAAAATAAAACTAGGCAAAAAGCCTGTCTAAAGTTTTAGCCTAAAGCTAGCCCCATCTAGTCTACTTTGGACTAGATAAATACCCCTTTCCCCTCTTTTCTTCCAAACCCTAACCTACCCCTATCCCACATCTCCCTCAACCCGCACATCCCCACCAACTCATCGCCACAACCACTCCCTGCCGTAGTGCAGACGCGCACGCAAGCAGCACGCAGTGCAGCGCCATCCCCTGGTCCACCTCCCCTAGTCCTCGGGCCCCATCCCGCGAGAGCATCGCCTTCATCTGCTGCATCACGCCAAAACCAACCCGATCCCGCACCTGCCCCGTCCCGTGGCCCCACCACGCACGAAATCCCCAGCGACGCGACCGACCAATGCGCATGACCCCACCACCCACCGACGCGACCCGCTCCCCGTCCTCTCGATCTCATCCCCACCTACCCCATCCCCTTCGTGTCGAAGCACAATGGCCAGCACGCCACCAACCGCTGCCGCCTGCGCCCTTGCCTGCATCCGCCACCGCCTTGTCTGCTCCGGTGCCCGCCAGAGATCGCCGCCTCTTCTCTGTTCCGGCCCCACAGAGTTCGTGGCCGCCCCTCCCTCAAGGACGCAAGCCCGCCAGCGCGCCACCGCCTCTGAGCACCGACGTCGCCACCTCTAC
Source organism: Avena eriantha (assembly GCA_910589775.1). Taxonomy (NCBI): domain Eukaryota; kingdom Viridiplantae; phylum Streptophyta; class Magnoliopsida; order Poales; family Poaceae; genus Avena; species Avena eriantha. Next base: position 226,598,872 of record OU342743.1, on the reverse strand, counting down.
GGTCTTCTCCGACCGCGTCTCCGGTTCTAACTCCGTCGCCCCTGAGCCCTCTCTTCCTCCCCGTCTCCGACCAGTAGCCGTCCCGGCTCCGGCGCGAGATCATCTCCCCGCGAGCCGCCACGAGGTCCTCGCCGGCACAGCCCGGCCCGGTCCTTCGTCGCCCCCTCCCGTCGCCTCCGCTCGCCGGCCTCCTTCTGGCCCGTCATGAGGGACGCCGCCCCGAGCAGAGCCACTGCCAGGAGCCTGCCGTTGAAGCCCTGTCGCTGCTCGACCGCTCCGCCCATGGCCCCTCGAGTTGACCTCGCCTCTCCTCGGCACCGTCGCCCTGCCGCGGCAGCATGGCCGTGCCAACCCAGCCACCGTCCGCCTGCACGTCCCTCTTCAAGGACGGCCACGCAAGCTGCTCCAGGGAGCCCTACCGCCGTCTCTTCCCGCTCTCGCGAGCGCGGCTTCTGGCTCCAACCAACGTGCGCCTCTGGGGAGGCCTGCTGTAGCGCCTCAACAGCCCGCCCAAGACAGAGCCCCTCCCTCTACGACTCTCTTGACGTCGACCTCCGCCTCAGGTTCATCCTTGTCCTAGTGCCTTGCAGCACCTGTAGGAGTCGCTGCCACGTGCCTCTCAGTCCCGAGCTCGCCAAGGGTTCCTATGAATCATTGCGGTTATGTTAATGTGAAGAGGTGACGGTGTTGTATGATCTGTTGTGGTTGAGGTATCCAGATGCGGTGTTGGGAGGTGTGACGATGTTGGTAACAAAGAGAAGTTGGCACACCGACGACAAGTTGTGTTGCAGTGTGGTGCTACAAGGAGTACCGACAAGATCTCCATCCGCCCGCGAGTAACATATGACCCCAAGATCTTCAATTCATCAAGACCGTCTAGGCGCCGCATCCGAAGATACATGGAAAACCAAGGCCCTAACCCGAAGATGCCGAGACCCTGATCCCGGAGTCCGAGACCGAACCGCACCCCTCGGAGCCAAGATCGTCGATACCCCAATGTGTGACCCTTTTTCTAGCCCTATTTTATAAAGTGCCATCTATATAAATTGTTGCATATTAAATTGTTCGTGCTTGCATACATCTCATCATTTGGGTTTGGGGCATTATACTGATTCACTTCATAATTAAATATGGAACCCATATGCGGGCTATTCTAGTCTTATAATGGCTCCATTTAAATTTGTGTAGCAAACCGATGTCATGCTTTGCCTTGTTAATTCCACATTTAATTTGCGGGGTAGTTAAACAACATGAACCTTCTAATTAATTGTCGGGACCCCGATTCCGCTTAATATTGCCTAATTGCATTGCATCTTTTCCATGTCATGCACCATACCTGCATCATGCCCGATCTTCTGCTGTAGTATTAAATAGTGCATTCGGTGTTTCTTTTAGTACTTTTGTTCTTCGCGGATTAGGCCGTTAAGTGGATGCGAGTATCGATGAGTTCTTCGGATATGAATCTTCGACAGTGTTTCCCAAGCGAGCATTCTCCCCCTTTCTATCTATTTTGCATTTATAGTCTTTATTTCCTCCTGTGATCTATTGCTATCCATGTCGCGATGCTTTAGTGTTCCGTACCAGATATTCCTTGCAGCCTATATTGCCTTGGACACCTCCTATTACCCGTTGTTTGGTAGATAGATGGTCTTGCGAGTCGTAGTCGCTTGCTCAGGTGCGATCCCGTGTCGTGAAGTACCACACAGTTGTTGGAATGTTGTCATATGCTTTATGGTGGAGAGGATCATGACTTCAAATACAACTATTAAACTATTGGGATCACTAATGAAAGAGGCACCGGTGGGCAATATATGCTATTTGGTTTTTCATGTCCACTTTTGTCCTGTAGGCCCCAAGTACTTGATACCTGTTCCTTGATTATTCGCACTATCCACATCCGGGAGACTTATGGATCCCCCTTAGCCAGAGCTTGATTCATTTCTTATTTCTTGGGGCCACAAAGTAGTTTGGGGCTTTATTACTATCCTGTACTTATGCCATGCTTTACTGCTTTATTATGATTGTGCGTGGAGCACCTGTACTGTTTTGGAACATGGAACGTTTTCGCGGTATCGACAAGCCCAGTCACACTTTCGGGTTCCCAGTCGTTTACAGCCATTGACACAAACCTTGGGTCTGTCTCGGAGCCGGCCAACTTCGTTGCGGGTAGCTCAATGGGGTGGCCCCCTGAAATATTTTATGAATCCTATGATTGCTTTGTCGTGAAATCCTCGTTGGGTTTTGAGTTGGTTTTTCCGAGGTTGATCGTGTGTGTGTTGCTATTTGTGCACCCCTCAGGGTAAATCTTTCTGAAAGCCGTGTCCGCGGTTATGGACGACTTGGAGCACAGTATCTCGATCATAGACAAGCATAACTAAAGTAGTGCTATAAATTTGACTTAATATGTGACTAGTAATCAGCTTCATTATAATGGAATGGATAATAAAAGTGCCAACAACTTGTGGAACTGGTGTGTATCGTGTCATGTTATACCTGCCTAGTAAGTATCGCAACTCCAATGGGATGAAATAAAAGTGCCAACAACTGCTGGATTTGGGATGTCACATGCTAATTGTATCTGACTAGTAAGTACTGCAACTACCACTGAATGGTTAACTAAAACTGCCCACTACTTATGCTATCAGGATGACTCATGATATCTATATCTGACTAGTAAGTGCTACAACTATAATGGAATGAATAAAATTTCCAACTGTGTGAGTTTCTTGGTTTGACTTCCTCTCCTGGTCTCGAGGGGGAAATACCAGGATGGGTATGTTTGGTGTTAGAATCAGGTTGGTCCCGAATAGGTCCTTCTTATCCCTCTCAGATAGCCGCCAGTTTTACTGAGTCTCTATAGGTTGTTTAGTGCTGCTGCACTGCTGCTTCAGTCCATCATACCTATATAGGCGAGAGCCGCCGAATTCTAGCCTCGCCGTGTACTGGCCTCAGTACCGACGCTCCTCTTTTTCCTTTGCCCTTTGTCGGCGCCCCTTTTATTTTAGCAGGTTTGAGATCGACGTCGTTAGCAGGGTTACCCTTCCGGCTTGGCCTGGGCAGGGTTATGGACGCCATTGGTTATTCTTCAGGGCTCTTAGCCCCATTTGCATCTTGTCCGTAGTCGGACGCTCTATCGTTTTCAAGGTGATTTGTATCTTTGTAATATATATCTGTATTCTTGACTCAGTGAGTCGTTGCTGGATATATATATGTTTTTTGGGTTCCATCGTGGACTAATGTGTAATGGTATTACTTCTTTCTCCACCCGCACGCAAGTGCCTGGTGGGCGTCCTTGAATTGTTTCTATGCGGTTTGGCAGGAAGCGCTAAAATTTGCATAGGGCCAATTTGAGGGTGTTACAGTCTGCGGGTTAGGGAAGGAAGATGAATGTGGGCCCGCGTCGTCAGTGAGAGCGGAAGAGGAGGGCCATGTGCTGGGCTGCTGCGGCGGTAGCTTGGCCGACATGCTGCTTATTTGCTGCGTGCTATTGCTCGCTGCCAGATAGGCCGACTGGGCTTAGCTGCTGCGCGCGCGCTAGCGAGTGGTAGGGAGGGCGCGGTAGATAAGCTGGGCTAGCTCAGCTAGGTTGGGTTTAGCTTTCCTTTTTTTAGCTTCTTTTTCTTTTTCTGTTTTTAGTATTTCTTTTGTATTGATTTGAACTCAGATTTGATTCAAACAAATTTCTTTTAGCTTCTAAAATTCCTTATATTGTTTTAATATGGTAATGGACATTATTCGTGCCCAAACTAAAATAGATGATTTAAATCCGTGTAAATTCTATTTCTTTTATATCTTTTGCTTGTTTGTATTTATTTCCTAACTTTTCCATAATAGCTCCAAATGAGCTCAAATTTGTTTCTAAAATTTTCAAATATATTCAGTAGATCAACATAGAATCATTTTGGAAGTAGTTTTCCTACTTTAAATAATGGATTTATACAATACTATTTAATTCCTTATAAGAATAAAGTAGCTCATTGCAATTAGGGTTTTGGTTTTCAAATTTTTCCGAATTTTGCATGGATGCAATGCAATGCTCATGAATGACATGCAATTGCAATTTTTTCTAGTCCCAATTTCTAAATTCTTGCGATGTGACAGACTAATCCCCTTAAGATGAATCTTGTCCTCAAGATTCGAAATGGCTAGCAAGGTGTGCGTGGTATTATCGAGAGGCTAACCCCCTTAAGAGAATTGAACTTGGCATCTCCAAAGCTAATCGTTGATCTACATCGGATTCTTATTGCTTATGAAGGTGTGCGCTATACCAATCTAGCAAAACTTGATTCTTAACCTTCCAAATCATGTTAGAGTTGCATCAAAGCCATGTGAATCCAATGTCGATAAGCTAGTGGAAATTTGTGTGCTATCAATCTCCAGGATTTAATGGTGGCATGTTGTACTAGTTATCAACTCTTATCCAGTGGGTTCTCTTTAATAGATCATGTAAGTAACTCCATATGTGGTTGTCCTTATCCATGAATGCCTCGAATGAATACGGTGCACTAGTATTGAAAAATTACGAGTGCAATGTATGAATTAGCCGAGAACTTAGTAGTCACGAAGTGTGGCTTGTTAAATACTTTCTTGATGCTCACATGGTACCTTGCTTCTCTAGACATTTATTGGCATAATGTCCCAACTTGTTGCACTTGCAGCAGGTGACAGTGCTGAGATCCCTTATAGGCTTCATATTGTTAGCGTATCTGATTTTCTTGTTTCCATTGCCCTTCTTCTTTTCTGGACAATGTGACGCAAAATGCCCTGGCTCTTTATGATTGTAGCACAACTTTTGGCTAATATCCCTTGCCTTGGAGGGGTGGCAATCCTTTCTCTTCCTAGGTCTCTCTAAGGCTAGGAGATTTCTTAATTCTTCTTCTTCGTATTACACCACAAATTCAGGAAACCTTTCTCGTTTCTTGGTGCAGTCACTAGAGATATGACCTTCTTCTCCACATGAGTAACATCACTTTGTTGTCACATTGGGTGCAGCCTTATGAGGCTTGGCTCTAACTTCGGCCTCCACCATAGTGCTTGATTCCTCGTGGGTCTTCTTGAGGGCTTGATACATTCCACCCTTGGCTCCTTTATTCACTTGTTGTACCATGGGGTAAAGGTGACAATGAACAGGGACGTGATTGTTCCCTTCACATGAAAGCAAGTTACTTGGGATGTGGGGTACTCTCCAGCTGGATGACTTCCATCACAATAGGGGCAGTGATATTGATGCTCCTTGTATACATGTCCTAAGTCTCCACATGCTTTGCAAGCTCGAGCTTCCTTCAGAACATCTTCTTTAGTTGTCGACGCTTGGGCGATGGAACAAGGTTGTAGTATAACTTCATTGACCTCCTTCCAAGTTATTTTTCTATTGTATATGGCTCCATGCATCCTCCACCAAGTTGTATGATCCAAATTCACATCATCTATCGCATGACGGGATGCCTTGCTAAAAGCTTCAATGTACTCCGCGATAGTATGCTTTCCTTGGCGTAGATTGTAGAATTCTCTCTGGCGTGAATTCATGACTTTATATGAAACATGTGCATCATGAAATGCTTTCTGAAACATGTCCCATGTTACTTGTACTATGGGTTGAGTGACTTGATAGTTGTACCACCACTTTGCTACATGTCCTTCCAATAAGTGAGTGGCAAACCTCACCTTCTGTACATCTGTGCAGCCAACAGTCACTAGGATATTGTTCACTCTTTGCAACCAATTATCTGCCACAGTAGGCTTGGAGAAGCTTGAGTATGATGGTGGTTCGAGCCTTAGAAAATTGCTGAGTAGGTCCTGTTGAGGTGGTGGATTGTTGTTATTCCGGTTGTTGTTGTTGGCCATGAATTGCGTCATCACTTGTGCTAGCTGTGCTTTTACTTCCATGAGCTTCTCCATCTCAGTGGATTATCTAGGGGGTGGCATCTATTGGGACAGCATAGACGAGTTATAGATAGAAAGAATAGAGAAGTATTACTACTCATAACTATATGAAACAAGCAATTGCCACACAAGCAAACAATCATTACAAACAACATTAAGTCAAAATAGTTTTGTTTATGTTCTAGTTTGTTTTAGTCGCATACCATCTTAAAAATAGTTTTGTTTTGATTAAAATCATTTGGGGGTGAACCTACAATCTTAAAAGCAAAGGACAGAATCTGTCCTGAAACTACAGCAGTGTTCACGAATTTTTATGGGCACCTTAAACGCACCATAAATTTTTGATGATTTTTGTTCTTATACTATAGTAAATTACAAACCAGATTCTTAAATATGAGCTCAATCCGAGTAACCAAAAAAATATGAAAAATCGTGCAGTACAACAGGTCTGGCAGAAAACTACAGCGAAATTATCACGAATTTTAATCAAAACCTTCATTAATATATTGTAAAATCTCACAAAAATATTATGGAACTTTGGGATATCAAATAGCACAACCTAAACATAATGAACCAACTATCACATAAGTTCTTGCAATGATCGATTGCTAGATCTAAATGAAATCCTACGAAAACTATATCGTAGACATCATCCAACTATTATTTATCTTGGACTTCCTCGCACAAAGTGTTCATCTACGAGTTTTGAACAAGATGAGAATATAAAAGAGATATCAAGAATTACAAGAATCTAATAAGTACAAAATTATGAGTTCATTGCTAGAGAGAGTATTCCTTCTATATTTTAACAGAAAAGAGTATGGGAATGGAAGTGATATAAGAAGATACTAGAAAGAAGTGTAAGAAGAGAATAGATAGAATGAAATAGTGCTTATAATTTTCTATGGCTTTTATATTCTATTTGTAGGTCACGATCCTACAGTCAACACACTACTCGGATACCATCATGTAATACCCTCGCATGATAATGCTGAGTTCCTGTGTATAGTGCCAATCCCTAGATCGGTTCAGTGACACACAGAGTACAGATGAATACCAAATAATATAACAGTGCATCATTATTACATCGAATGATCCAGAATTTGCAATTATTACATAGTACATAGCTCAAAGCTAGCTCAAATATTCATGTAGCATACAGAAGCAAACATATAATAGGCTCCATCTTCAAATTTCCCACAAGCGAACAGATGTTGAGTGGAGTACCGCGACCTAGTCGATCACTCAGAATCGGACTATCCTGCAATATAAACGTGGCAGTCCCAAAGGGTTAATAGTTGGAATGTATGGAAAGTAGGCCTAAGTAAGGAGACAATACACCTAACATCTATATGCTTATTTGGCTAGTGGAGCTTTGGCTAGCTTGCATTTTCAAATACCTTTGTCCTACTTTCATAAACCAATTTGATTCACAACAACCCATTAAGTTCACCTATCAAGTTTTAGTAACCAAGAAATAAGGATGAGTGAGAATATGTCATAGCCTCGATATCTAGCAACTCAATCGTCCGTAACCTGGGACACGGATAAGCACTTAGTTTTGCACCCTACAGGGGTTTGTACACTTTACCCATGTGACCTGGTCAACCCTCTCTTATCATGACACGCATTTTTAGTCACGATGGGGAGAAGTCCAAGAAGAGACAACTCAGGAAGTAGTTTCCCAAACCTATCCATGCACCGTACCAACCTACCATTCACTACATCTCTAGATACGAAGGGTTCAGTTCACCACGACCTACTAAGTTCAAACATTCGCCCATATCTCACTGGCACATGGTTGCATATGGAAGCTACCAAACAAAGACACAAAATTCCTTAGAGGCCTGGGTGTCTTTTTGCATTATACCATCCAAAAAATATCAATCCTATCACACCCAGGTGATTCATTAATTAAGTTGTTTTGGTTTTCACAAAACAATTTCTTTCGAAAATATAATTCATCATGGTGTAATCCCACCCATGTCTAAGTAGCATATCTAAGCACATCTATCGTACGGGGGCTCATCTACAAAGAATTCTTATCATAATATATAGGATAGAGCATAGCATAGTAATAGCTACACGCATATCTACAAAAATATATTACACATGCACAAGTGAAAATAGTAGGACAATTTATGAACAAGATAGCATCTACTTGCCTTGGTGGTAGGTGTCGAGAGTACAATCCTTACAAAAGCAAGCATTGCACTTATCACAATCTACACGATGGAGTTGCAAACACATAAATAATCATAAACAAATGCACAAATGAATGCATGAAAATTTAATAAAAGTTGTATTAGCATATTTTAGGTTATCTCATCATTAAACTGTGGGTGACATGCAAGGAAAGTTTTTAATGTATAAAAACCATTTATTGCATTATTTAAAATTACTTAATATTCTTTTGTTCATAATAATTTAGCTACTATTATAAACAATATTGTTAAATCTTGACAAAAATACTACTGGATAGATATTTCATTTTAGAGCCAGGAGAAAAAGGATTCATGTCAAAATAGTTTTCAATTCTTTTTATAAAATTAAAATAATACAAAATGCATTTATATTCACTTAATATTTTCTATACTATAAACTTGCAAATTTATTACGAAATCATATTCTACACAATTCTGTGAGTCCAGGGGTATAAAATTTGTATTTTTATGAGCAGTTGTTTATTTTTTGTGAATTAAATTCTCTGAAAAGTGTATTAAACCATTTTAATAATCACGACAAATACTCACAATAAATGTTTGATACAATTACATATTAATAATCTACACAAAATTGTGAATCCAACGGTGTATTATTTGCATTTCTTGGACATGTAGATGAATTTCTATGAATTTTTGAAGTGAAATACATTTTCTACAATTTTTATTCAATTTCAAATATAAGGGAATATTCCCTAGGAATATTCTTGGCTGATTGTGCATCCACTGGGCGCTGACTGGTGATACCTTCGATCCGGATTATGGATATAGTATAACTCTTTTTCTCTAGTAGACCTAGGTTATCGAATCCTCGGGAAGCAGAAAGCATAGTGAAGTTACTTTAACGGACCTTCAGGAGTTTTAGAATTCCTTTTGTGTTTTACCGGACCAAGAGTTTGATGTTTTTTGTTATTGTCGATGATAGAGAGAGAGGGCCTAGAGCTTTCGATTGCACCTATAGCTGTGCAAAATATCTGATGGGAATAAAAGATAGTAATAAAATATGCATGTAATTATTAGAGCAAGATAATTATATGTGAGCAGTGTATCCATAATTGCTATTGCCTCCGCAACCGCTTGTACCAATAACCTACTAGTCTCATCCATAGAAGAAAGAGAACTAATGATATGCATAGTGATGTCACTGTTAATCCCAAGTAAATCCCTCACATACAGTCATACTACCCCTTCAGTCACTGGGGTTCCCAATCCGTAGATTAGTCATTACTCATACTCCATATACCTGGCTCAATCCTCGAGGTCTTGGGTACCTGACTAGTCCTTGGATTGAGGCAAGATAGGATACAATAATCATCATGTCATACAAACTAATACATGATCCTATCTATGATAAATAACATGCACAAAAGCTACATGGCTAGGTCGAAGCCCTTAGCCCAAAGAGAATTACTCACACATAGAGATGAAATCAAGAATCATAAACAATGCAATGGAAATCATGAGATTGATAGCAAATAGTCTTACAATGTCACCAATCGAAGATGAGATCTACTATTACAAGTGGTGGAATATGGCTATGGTGGTGGAGAAGGGTTTGGAGATTAGATCTAAGTCTATTCCTCCTGTGGCTCTTCAGTATTGTGGATGCCTGGGGTTCTCGGGGGCTGTTTCTCGTTACCCGAAGCCTCTTTATATAGGGGTCCCTTCACGAATGTTGTTCTGTTTGACCTAGCGGTGTCGATGGCAACTATACGGCGGAAATTTTATTCCCGCCGTATAGTTGGTCGTTGAAGCTTCTGTCTCCACTTCAGGACCCTTAGTTTTTTGGGTTATTGGAAATCTCGTATCTTTGACTTTAATGTTGTGATTCCCATCATCAAACGTCATTATCTATGCAGGGAAAAATATAAAGAAAGGATTGCATACCCCTTTGATCATTAGGCATTAGTGGCAGGGTTTAGAGAGATATTTCATAAAAAGTATGAATAATATCCAGTTTAAATGTGGATATAGATGGTTATATTTCACAGCCATCAACTAGGCTAACCTGCCAACCTAGCGCTGACTTGGCGAAGGCATGGCTATTGGCGAGTCGTTGACCTGGCGACACGTGGTGGTAGGTGGTAGGATGATACCGCTTCGCGCCGGTTTTAATCTGCGCCATTCAGATGTGATCCGTCTGAGGGGAACACGAGCTTCCTGGGTTGGGGTCAATGTCGGTGACGGTGGTCGACGACGGTGATGGGAGCACAAGTGATGGTGGACGACATCGGTGCGGTGGCCCTCGGTGCCGTCGGAGTAGGAAGAAAGAAGAAGAGCATCAAGGCGAGCTCGGTGGGGGTATCAACGCAGTCTTGCGCTTCCTGTGGCAACGACACGGCAACTGGAGGCGTGTGGCAGCGGTGGTGCTCTGGCAAGGTCGGGACCTTGCTCCGGTGCTCCTGTGAGAGGAAAAAGGTTGAGGAGAGGCGGTCGAGCACAAGGAAGACGATGGAGAGGGACAGGAGGGCGCAGGGTAGCTGCACCATCGGTGGTGAGGTTGATCTGAGAGCTCCCAGCGGCGGCGGATTGGAGATTGCTGACAATAGCTAGGGATCGAAATTTGCGAAAAAAAGTGACAGGGTAGAGGAGGGGGCAATATAGAGGGAGGGATACGTGGATAAGGGTACAATTGGACGCAGAATCAGTGAGGATTTCGCGCGGGTTTGTTCGGTTCGTACTGGGGAGGTCTCCGGGTCGGGGGAGGAAGAGGAATGCGGGCCCACGTCATCAGTGAGAGCGGGGAGAGAGGAGGTCCACGTGCTAGGCTGCTACAGTGGTAGCTTGGCCGGCATGCTTCTTATCTACTACGCGCCGTTGCTCGCTACTAGATGGACCGGCTAGGCTTAGCTGTTGGGCGCGCGCCGTTGAGCGGTAGGGAGGGCATGGTAGATAGGCTGGGCTGGCTCAGCTAGGTTGGGTTCAGCTTTCCTTATTTTCCTTCTTCTTTTTCTTTTTCTATTTTTAGGATTTCTTTTGTATTGTTTTGAACTCACATTTGATTCAAACAAATTTATTTGAGCTTCTAAAATTCCTTATATTGTTTTAATATGGCAATGAACATTATTCATGCCCAAACTAAAATAGATTATTTAAATCCGTGTAAATTCTATTTCTTTTATATCCTTGCTTTGTTTGTATTTATTCCTTAACTTTTCCATAATAGCTCCAAATGAGCTCAAATTTGTTTCTAAAATTTTCAAATATATTCAGTAGATGAGCATAGGATAATTTTGGAAGTAGTTTGCCTACTTGAAATAATGGATTCAGTAGATGAACATAATAGCTCCAAATGAGCTCAAATTTGTTTCTAAAATTTTCAAATATATTTAGTAGATGAACATAGGATAATTTTGGAAGTAGTTTTCCTACTTGAAATAATGGATTTATAAAATACTATTTAATTCCTTATAGGAATAAATTAGCACATTGCAATTAGGGTTTTGGTTTTCAAATTCAATTTTTTGCTAATTTTGCATGGATGCAATGCAATGCTCATGAATGACATGCAAATGCAATTTTTTCTAGGCCCAAATTCTAAATTCTTTGGATGTGACACGTCACTAAGAACAAATTAAGAAAGAAATAAAAGAAAAACAAACACCCCCTTGAGGTGTACAACCACTCTCAACAAAAGTGCTCTAAGCACCACTAAATACAACACTCGCACTACAAACTAGGATCTCCAAAAGCAACGCCTCCAAGATGGAAACAATACACAAGCATTGTCGCCACCTGGTCAAAAATGCCAGGTTTTCACCCCAGAGAAAGTCCGAGTTTCTAAAACAACGCCTTCAGTTATTAGTACAAACTCATTATTTAGAGACTGCGCCCTTAGGCGGTTTCTGCCAAATTCAGAAAAATCCACCTATGCTCACCCCCCCTAAGCTGGTCATAATTTTCAGACCGTGTCTAACAGTGTTAGAGCCGTTCCCAAACATTCCCTGTCTCTAATAATAATCCAACTAGAGGTGCGCACAAAAATGAACTAGCTCGTGTACTGCCCTTAGACAGTCACTAATAAGAACTGTCTCCAAGAATTATCATCCAGAGACGGATATTAGTTTAGTCCACATTTAACTATAGGCCTAACACATGTAGTTATAGCAAATCTGAATGTGCAGTTCCATCGACTGCACCTCATACGGATGAGAATAACAACTGTCTCGAAGTGGCATAACCTAGAGGCGGATAGTTTTCCAACCCGCCTCCTTGAATAAGAGGAGAACCGAATCGGCAAACCCAACGAGAAGTTCCAGCGATAGTACGGAAATCTCCACCATAGGTTCTTCTTCCTCTCATGTTCTTTCTATTTAATATCTTTCTCTGGATTTACTCTATTCATTCATCGATTCTTCATATGAAGAAGTAGAGTGTGCTTCTCTATTTTGTTCCCCAGATCTATGGTGTGATTTTCTTCCTCTGCATTTCTCCCACTTTTTTTACTATAGAGGGTTTTTGTAGTTCATACTTTGCTCTGATTTATATTCTCCATATTCTTCTTCTTCTTATATTTTTTAGTGCACATGAGCATGGGTGATGACGATCTATCATGTAAGCACCCAACTATAAGAGAAATGTGGCCGTTCAAACAGGAATGTAGAGTCGTTGAGCATCATCATGAACCAGTCAAAGTTTTGGGATTCTGTGGTCAGTAATTTTTAGCGGTTCACACGTACATGCATGTTCTAATGCTCTGGAAGGAATTTGGTAATTTTTCCAAATTATTGAATCATGTTTTAAAAATTCAAATTAAGTATTTTTCTAATGTTCTGGTAGGAATTTGGGATTTCCCCATCATTTTAAGTTTTGATTTGATGTTCTGGCAGGAACTAAAATATTGTTCTAATACGCTGGTAGGAATTTGGGATTTTCCCCATTAATTTAAGTTTTGATTTGATGTTATGGTAGGAACTAAAATATTGTTCTAATGCTCTGGTAGAAAATTGGGATTTTTTTTCCATTATTTTAAGTTTTGATTTGATGTTCTGGTTTGAACTAAAATATTGTTCTAATGATCTAATAGGATTTTGAGATTTTTCCTATTATTTAAAGTTTTTATTTGATACTGTTAGGAACTAAAATATTGTTCTAATGCTCTGGTAGGAATTTGAGATTTTTCAGATCATTTAAGTTTTGATTTGATGCTCCCGTAGGAACTAAAATAGGCATGTTGTGTGCTCTAGGTGTAACAAAAATATTATTTGAGCAAATCATTTCTGCCATATTTGTAAACAGTAAAATAAAATAGGAAAAATACATTTAATAAATTTATTTTTGATCGGAAATGATAAGCCACAGAAGAAATTCATTTATGTTTTTTAAATAAATTCTACTACTTTCTTAATTAGCAGTAGTAAGATGAAGTATATATAGACAATCTATATTTGTTTATATATGTAGTAGATCTACTGTGTTATATATATGCATCAACATCATCATGTTTTTTGGTTTTTGTTCTCAGACAATTCCTTATCACTTTAAAGAAAGACTAACTACGTTCTCGATAAGTGACTACCTGTTGTGGCTGCAGACCATAGGTTTTGTACTATTCCTGGTGAAGAACGAAGAAGCTACATACATAAGAGGATCATTATGAGCTTCCTTCTTGAGGTAGATCTTTTGTGGTTTCCATGATGTTGTGACCTTTAGTTTAATCATACAGGTTGATGATGAAGAAGATGAGAAAGGATATAAGTGTCGTGTGCGTGAACACGGACATCAGGGATACTGCATACCCCCTTTTAATTGTTTGCAGAGGGGTGGCAATCGCGCCCGCATGTGTCTTCCCTTGTGGTTGCCATAGAATAGATATATAGCCGAAGATAAAGAGGAGATACAATGACACGAGGTTTTACCCAGGTTCAGGCCACCATGATGGCTAACAACCCTACTTCCTGCTTGTTGGTGGTGGTATTGCTCATACGGTGTACATGGGTACAATGGTGGTTCTTCCTGGAATGGGAGATCTAGCCTATCGCCGACAATGGTGAGAGGTCATTGTTGCTACGCTTCTTCCTCCTTCTCTCTTTCCTCTATTGTATCTCTCCCTCTGTCTCTTGTTCCCGAGACCTCTCTTTTTGTATCCCAGATCTTTTTGTTTGTCTCCCGTATCAACCTCCCCCTACTAAGGCCTTGGTGCTCCTTTTATACGGCAAGGGTCACCATAGTGGCCTAGGATACCTTCTATGCTATTGTCATGGGGAAGGAACCGCCTCCAGCTGGAGATAGGGGCACATGCCTTTCCCTATCCACTTTACTCCATCTTGCATCCTTTTGGTGCTGTTGGGCTCTACCTTTCCCTGGAGACTGATAATGTGTCGTGTCTTCTTGTGCGTGGTTGATCCCGCGTCTTGGCTCCTTGTAAAGGTCCAATCCTACGTCTTTGCTCCATGTGCATCTAGGTACTAGCATGGCCAGTTGAAAGAACATTTTATGATCACTATAGTTTTGTGTGTTAGATAACAATATCAAGGATTTTCTCACTATGTATTGAGTGATGTAGTGTTTCCCCAAAAAGAACTACAAAGCAAAATGCAGCAAAACGGTGTTCTTGGGGCTGGATTATCCACCCCTGTTAAGGGCCAGATTATCCACCCGGTCTTAATCGCCAAAGGGGCCAAGGCACGTCACGCACTATAGGGGTGGAGTTTTCCCCGGATTCTCTGACCAAGGCCAGACATTTTTCCCTGGCCAGATAATCCACCCCTTCAAGGGGGCCAGATAATCCACCCCTAGGGAACTTTCGATAAGGATCCAAGGCACATCATTCTGTTGGGGGCGGAGAATGTCCCAGATTATCCTACAAGGGCTGGAGTTTTGCCCTGGCCAGATAATTCACCCCTCTGAGGTGGCCAAATAATCCGCCCCCAGGCTTTTCCCAAAGGACCAACTGACGCAGCTTGCAGATGGGGGGCCGAAATTTTGGTCGAGATAATCCGATGAGGGCCGGAGTTTTTGCCATGGTCAGATTATCCAGCCCATGCTTAGGCCAGATTATTCGGTCCCAATTTTCTCCAATAACAGCTTTTTGGGAGGGGTACAAATACCCATCAGATCTTCATTCCAATCTCTCTCGGATCCAACAAAAAAGATTACCTCTATTCATATTGAATCTTCAAGAGTTCTCCACTTTCAACCACCCGAAGGCTTTGATCTTTGGGGAATCGAAGGTGTAGGCTTCGATCTTCATCATCACCAATCAAGATCTTCACTTCCTGTCCCATTCATTTGGGGGAATTTTGATCTAGAGTTTCTTTGAATTTCTAGATACTGGTTTTATTATTTTATCACTTGTTTTATTGTGGCAGCTTGTTATCATCACGGGAGGCAACAATTCAGTTCTGGATGTGTGCCCCGGTAGCATTGTAAAGGCACAGGTATCCGCCTCGAAGGGTACCACAAAGTGGAAAGGTGGATCAGACCAGTGATACATTGCAAATGTATCTATAATTTTCGATGTTCCATGCTTGGTTTTATCCACTTTCTTGTGTTTTGTCCACACTTTGGATTACTTTTCATATGATTTCTTGGACTAACCTATTAACAAGAGCCACAGTGCCAGCTGCCTGTTTTCTGCTATTTTTGGTTCCCGGAAACTCAGAAAATGAATATTCTCGGAATTGGACGGGACAAAAGCCAAAGTGCTTATTTTTCCGGAAGTCATCAAATGCCAGAATACGAGGCGGAGAGGAGCCAGGGGCCACCACCCAACCTGGCCGAGCGGGCCAGGCCTGGTCGCGCCAGGGGGTGGTTTGGCTAGCCCAGGCACCCCTCGGCCTCTCCTTACGCCTATAAGATGCCCTCGGGACGAAAACCCTAAGTACCTGATCAAAAATCCACGAAAGAGTCTGTAGCCGCCGTCATCTCCATCCCTAGATCGGGAGGGATCTGAAGCTCTTCCCGGCACCCTGCCGGAGAGGGGAATTCACCCTGGAGGCCTTCTTCATCATCATGCAAACCTCTGGTGTGATGTGTGAGTAGTTCATCCTTGGACTATGCATCCATGTAGTAGCTAGATGGCTGGTTCTCCTCCTTTGTGCTTTCATGTCTAGATCTTGTGAGCTCCGTTCATGATCAAGATCATCTATTTGTAATTCTGCATGTTGTGTTTGCGGGGATCCGATGGATATTGAGATGCTATTTCAGATTGATTATTGATTCTATCATGTCTTTGTTATTTGATCTTGCATGCTTTCCGTTGTTAGTAGCTATCTTGGCCAAGTAGATGCTAGCAACTCCAAGAGTTAGTATTTATGCTCGATAGTGGGTTCATGCCTCTGGTAATCTGGGGAAGTGACAGAAATCTCTAAGGTACTAGATGTGATGTTGCTACTAGGGAGAAAACAACAATCCTTTGTTCATAGAACAATCGTATTGTTTACTTTACACGCAATTCGTAAAGCAATAATCTGTTGCTTGCAACTTAATACTGGAGTGGGTTCGGATGATAACCTGAAGGTGGATTATTAGTCATAGATGCAGTTGGATGGCGGTCTATGTATAATGTTGTAATGCCCAATCGAATCTCAAAGGAGTCAAGATGATTAGTATATGCATGTATTGCTTTCTCGATGTTTGTCAATTGCCCCGCTGTAATTTGTTCACCTAGCATGTTATCTATCTTAAGGAGAGCCACCTCTAGTGAACTTTGGATCCCGGTACTTGTCTTTTACATACAATCTACAAACTGTTTACTGCTTTGTGTTCACTTTCTGCAATCTATTACTTCCTTCCATTCGATACATTTAATCCTTTGTTTTCAGCAAAACATGGTGAGATTGACAACCTCATCGCAAGTTGGGGACAGAGTTCTATGGTTGTGTTGTGGAGGTCTCCACGTTGCTACTAGCACCGGTACTGCGCCCTGCCAAGGCTCACCTAGCAACACCGGGGAGGTGTTTCCTTGCTCCTAGTGGTTCGATTAAACCTTGGTTTCATAACTGAGGGAAACTTGCTGTTGTGCTCATCATACCTTCCTCTTGGGGTTCCCAACGATCTCTACATCAACACTGAGCCATCAAGACATTGTCAAGGGGAGTCAAGGACATCTTGACAAGGGGAGTCCCTCATAACCGATCTTTTTACTTTGTTATTTTTGTTTTGCTTAGTTTCTTTTTGCTTTGTTTGCTTGTTTCTTTATCAAAAACAAAAAAAATAGTTTTACTAGTTTGCTTTCTTTATCAAAAACACACAAAAATTAAGTCTCCTTTAGTTGTTGCCTCTTCCTTAGCTCACCATGTTGATCCCTAAATTCACCCTGAAAGATCTTTCAATTGGTAGTGGTTCTATAATTGGGAAAGATAATATTGAAGAATTCTTTAATCATGTTAGTAAGCATGAAGATACTGAGGATAGATCCCTTGCAGAACTTGCTCCAAACTATGCGATTGCTACATCTTCTTTAATTCACATGTTAGAAGCTAGGTTTGTTAACCTCAACCCCTTAATGCAAGTAATGTTTCTTAATCTTAAAGAAATTGAGGACCCTGAAAAGAGAGATTTTATTCTAGAAACTTTGTTTAAGGAGTTTTATGAGGTTGCCAAAGAAGCTAGGAAAGTCTTTGAACGTTTCAGTATGCTAGGCTCATGTGTAGATGTTGTTGGTACATGAGAAAATATGAACAAAACCGAACCTAATGGAGAGGAACCTAAGATACCAATACCCTTTAAACTGGTAGCAATACATGAAGCCATAGAAAAGAATCTTGATCGGATTGTTCCTAAAAACCCTTTTGATGAAAATAGTGAACCTAAGAGCATTGAGAGAGGATCCTCTAAAACTTATTTGGATGATATACCTTGCCTTGTTGAAAATATTTCTGGTATTAATCTTAATGCTTCTTCATTCGAGAACACTTGATTCTTTTTCTTGCTTCTTATGCCTAACTTAAAGGCATTAAAGAAAAGTACTTATTGGGAGATAACCCAAAAGTTTTAGATGAGTCTTGGAAGTTATTACTTCAGTAATAACCGCTCCTTATCCTTTTTATTTGATTTTTGTGCCAAGAGTAATCTCTAATGAGAGAGAAGTAATGATTGGGAAAGTTGCTATCCCGGAATAGATTTCTATGCTTCACCGTAAACATTTGTGTAAAATCTCTGAACGTCTTTTTGAGGTGTGAGTTTTTGTGCTTCTGCCCCAGGTTGTTATCTAACTTTCGTTAGTTCAACACTTTTTGATTTGAGCAACACAAGGTCTTCGAAAAAATTCGTATTTACCTACTGGTCTGTTTTGATAGATTTCTGCCATTTTCTGCTTTTGCTTCTTGTTGGTTCCTTTTTGAGTTCTTTTGGGGAATTGAGCTTTTTGAGGGAAGTGCTACAGTAGCTAGTGTTCTAATGGAAGTTTATTTGGTATTAGAACTGAACCTTAAGACTTATTTATCTTGAGTACACTAATGTTGCTAATAAAGATTGTGTGAAGTTTTGTATGAAGGAAAAATTTCAGGTGTATGGAAGGAATGAGTAATGAGATGAAGGATGGACTAAAGCTCAATCTTGGGGATGCCACGCGTGTCACCCCAAGAAATATCCAAGAAGTACAAGCGTCAAAGCTTGGGGATGCCCAAGGCATCCCCCTCTTCATCAATAAAAATCCCAGGTTTCTTCCAAACGCTTCATTTTTATTGTTTCATGCACAGTTGTGTTGTTCTTGGAGCGTCTTCTTTTCCGTTTTTGTTTTGGTTTTCGGTTGCTTTTGTTTGCTTAGTTTGCTGAATAAATTGGTTGGACCCCCTCTTTCATACATTGGTTTGCAAATAGTTTGGTTTGGTTTGGAAAAGAGTAGGAAAGTTCATGCTTATGTGGTAAAAAGAGCTTGTTTTTGACTGTGGCCTATGCTTTGTCATGCCATGCTTGATATTGTTTTGGCTTTATGCTTAGTATTATTTGTTTTAGCATGACTTTTTATAAACAATTGAGATTTCTTAATGTGCCTTGGATGAGTCATGTGTTGTTTTAGCATATTAAAGCATAGTATAATGGTATTCTCCTTTGATGCTTTATTTGGGTTGACTTGGCACATGCTCACACCATGTTATGACTATCTCAAGTCACCATAACCTTGATGATCTTTTAGTTTTCAACTTGTAGTATCACTTTATGCTTTGATCAATGGTGTTTTGTCGCTCTGCATGATTATGGCCATTATTGCTCTCTTAGTTTGTCGCTCCCAGTCTTTTGCTAGCCTCCACAACCAAGTATGAGTTCCACCCATGCATCCAACTCCTTAAACCAAGTTATTCCAAAGAGTCCACCATACCTACCTACTAGCTTATGCTATTCCAAGTATATTCATGCTTTTGTTTACCTTCCAAATAAAACTTGTTATGAGAAAACTAGTGATTAAAGCTCTCACGAACTTGATGGCACACTTTACTTTTTTTGCATCTAATAAACTTGAACCATTGGGTCCTTCTTTGTTGCGTATATGTTTGCGCTTTATAAGTTGAAATTAGCAGAACCATGTATCATGGGGAACGCTTTCAACATTGCACTTGTACTTTGTACCCTGTTGATATCATGTTCTTTTGCTTACGAATCCCGGCGGTGTGAAATAAAAGTGGAACTTGTAAGATCATGGAGTTTGTATGTGTGTTAGAGAAACGCCTGGGCCGCTAGCCTAAGCCATGCCTAATCATGGTGGAAACTTGCAGCATCACCATAATGAGCACTCTATGAAGCATCCTCAATAAAAACCTATGCAAATAGCAAATAAAAAGATCACTGAGATGCTCATTGTCTGCTTGCCTTGTCATTTTGATTATGGGATAGCTCATGTATCATGTGCAAGGGGTACCCCGTTGGTGGTTCTTTATGATACATATGTACTTACAATGACAAGAGCTTACTTGTGACCAAAGTTGAGTAGCACGAGGATCGGTCTTCGTCAGTAAGGGGCATGAGATTTCGGTTTATAACTTGGCAAGCATATCCTCTTAGTTGTGTCACTTTAACCTTAATCACCTTCAAGATGCTTATGGTAGGGGCAATAAGAGCTGAAAGATATAAGTACCATAATTTTTGGAAGCTCTTTATGAGACATGAATCCCTACTTCCTTTTATAAAGGACGTTCTTCCACCATTATATTGAGTCTCCACCTTCTACCTTTATGCACCTACTTCGAGAGCATAGTGGTCATTCTTAGTTCTATGTGCATTGTCCCAAGACTAGTTGATTTATGCATAACTTGATATTTCTTGTTTTTAACTATTTGTATCTAGTCACTCTTATGAACTTTGAAGGTGTCCTATGCATTTATATTTGCTACTCTATGAGGGAAAAGCTGAATACTATTATGCTATGTTTTCTTTATGTGAAACAAACAAACGTCTTGCGAAGCATTGTTATTCATGAATCTTTTGTTTGTGCATTTTCATGTTGCATCATAGTTTCTTTGTCTTATTGCTAGAACTTTGTCTTTCATGTTATGATTGAAGTACTATGATCCCATCTTTGAATGTTTTACAAATACTTTGATCAAGTCTTTGATGGTGCATGTCACCTCAAAAATTATTCTTTCTTTTTATCACTTACCTACTCGAGGACGAGCTGGAGTTAAGCTTGGGGATGTTGATACATTGCAAATGTATCTATAATTTTTGATGTTCCATGCTTGGTTTTATCCACTTTCTTGTGTTTTGTCCACACTTTGGAGTACTTTTCATATGATTTCTTAGACTAAGCTATTAACAAGAGCCACAGTGCCAGCTGCCTGTTTTCTGCTATTTTTGGTTCTAGGAAAGTCAGAAAATAAATATTCTCAGAATTGGACAGGACAAAAGCCAAAGTGCTTATTTTTCCGGAAGTCATCAAATGCCAGAATACGAGGCGGAGAGGAGCCAGGGGGCCACCACCCAACCTGGCCGCGCGGGCCAGGCCTGGTCACGCCAGGGGGTGGTGTGGTCAGCCCAGGCACCCCCTCGGCCTCTCCTTACGCCTATAAGATGCCCTCGGGACGAAAACCCTAAGTACCCGATCAAAAATCCACGAAAGAGTCTGTAGCCGCCGTCATCTCCATCCCTAGATCGGGAGGGATCTGAAGCTCTTCCCGGCACCGCGCCGGAGAGGGGAATTCACCCTGGAGGCCTTCTTCATCATCATGCAAACCTCCGGTGTGATGCGTGAGTAGTTCATCCTTGGACTACGCATCCATGTAGTAGCTAGATGACTGGTTCTCCTCCTTTGTGCTTTCATGTCTAGATCTTGTGAGCTCCGTTCATGATCAAGATCATCTATTTGTAATTCTGCATGTTGTGTTTGCGAGGATCCGATGGATATTGAGATGCTATTTCAGATTGATTATTGATTCTATCATGTCTTTGTTATTTGATCTTGCATGCTTTCCGTTGTTTGTAGCTATCTTGGCCAAGTAGATGCTAGCAACTCCAAGAGTTAGTATTTATGCTCGATAGTGGGTTCATGCCTCTGGTAATCTGGGGAAGTGACAGAAATCTCTAAGGTACTAGATGTGCTATTGCTACTAGGGAGAAAACAACAATGCATTGTTCATAGAACAATCGTATTGTTTACTTTACACACAATTTGTAAAGCAATAATCTGCTGCTTGCAACTTAATACTGGAGGGGGTTCGGATGATAACCTGAAGGTGGATTATTAGTCATAGATGCAGTTGGATGGCGGTCTATGTATAATGTTGTAATGCCCAATTGAATCTCAAAGGAGCCAAGATGATTAGTATATGCATGTATTACTTTCTCGATGTTTGTCAATTGCCCCGCTGTAATTTGTTCACCCATCATGTTATCTATCTTAAGGAGAGCCACCTCTAGTGAACTATAGATCCTGGTACTTGTCTTTTACATACAATCTACAAACTGTTTACTACTTTGTGTTTACTTTCTGCAATATATTGCTTCCTTCCATTCGATACGTTTAATCCTTTGTTTTCAGCAAAACACGGTGAGATTGACAACCTCATCGCAAGTTGGGGATAGAGTTCTGTGGTTGTGTTGTGCAGGTCTCCACGTTGCTACTAGCACCGGTAGTGCGCCCTGCCAAGGCTCAGCTAGCAACACCTTTGGGGTGTTTCCTTGCTCCTACTGGTTCGATTAAACCTTGGTTTCATAACTGAGGGAAACTTGCTGTTGTGCTCATCATACCTTCCTCTTCGGGTTCCCAACGAGCTCTACATCAACACTGAGCCATCAACCAGTTGTGGCAAGACCCACCAGAGAACAGGGTGAGGCCTATTGTGGCATGGTGGTCTTAGTACCGCCCACCCCTCCAACGCAGACGTACTTCTCTTAACAAGGAAGGAACTACGATAAAAGAAATCATATGTCTCCGCGTGCTCCACTACGGTTACCTTGTTCCTCTCACCGCCTTTACTCGCTTAGTAGATAGTTTGTCATATAGGTAAATTTATATTAGTTGCATATCTAGAGAATTTATCTTTGTGTCAAGCCTAAAACTGAAAAGGTGTTAAAATTTTGAGTAGCACCTATTCACCCCCCTCTAGGTTCCCATATGATCCATTACAATTGGTATCATAGCCTCGACTCTTTATTTGGGCTTTACCGCCTAAGAGAGTATGGGTACTCGAGGAGATGGTAGTGAGGCTGGGGATAGGGTCACCATGGATGATCTCAAGGCCTTGGAAACAAGCTTGACAAAAAAACGTGGAGACTCAGTTGCAAGAGATGCGTGAAATGATAGCGCATCTCATGCCGAACCCAGTCACACCTCCCTCTTCTACTAAGGCTACAACTCCTCTTTCAAAGGACAAAGCTAAGGCTAACTCCGAGGAAAAGGAGTTAGAGGATGAAGATAAAAATAAGAGCGCCTCTTCCAAAAAGGGAAGTGGTAAAGAGGATTATAGTGAGGTCTCTCACTTATACTCGCCTGATCCACTAATCCCTCACCCTCATATAAAAAATAGGGGTGATTCACCCAAGCTTAGTGCATATTCTTTTAATCAATGGAAATTTTTAATGAAATCTCATGTGTGTAGCTCTTCAATCGAGTTGTGAAAGATTATAGTGAGTGGACTCCATGTTGTAGATCCATCAAACATGACAAGAAGAGAAGTGGTTGATAGTCAACTCAATGCCACTTCTTTGCACATGATCCAACTTGGTGTGGGTCCCAAGGCCATGCCGCACATTGAGCATCTCAATGCCGGAAAGGAAGCTTGGGATGCCCTCACCGACTTGTTCATGAGAAATAAGATCATGAGGATAAACCGTTATGACGCTCTAAGAAATCAAGCATAAGGGTTCTACATGTTGGATGGTGAAGACCATGAAGACATGTATCAAAGACTCAAGGCCATTGCCACCACATTTAGAAATCATGGTGCATCAGATGTTGATGATGCATGGATCAAGAGGAAACACGTTAGTTCTCTCATGCCATTTGAGCCCACTAACTTGAAGAGCCTCCAAGGAAGAACAATTATCACCAAATTACTTCCAATGATGTTATGCAAGAAATGGATGCATTCAAGGTTCCAGCCAAGAATGCTAAAGATGCTCGTGCGCGAGCAATTGGAATGCACAAGGTGTAAATATTTCCTTGAGGGCCAATGTTCTTGAGCAAGAAGAAGATGATAGGAGCATTGACATAGCTGACATGAGTTACCCCGAGGAGGTCAAACGAGCTCATGGTGAGTACATGTCATTCTATGGAAGAAACTTTTGGAAAGATCTGGCAAAGACAAAATCTAAGCTTGAATGCAAGAATGGATTTAGTGGAAGAAAGGAAAATGGTCCAAAACTAAGAGCTTGTTACAATTGTGGAGACCATTTACATTTTGTTGCCGAATGCCCCTATCAAAATAGAGAAGATCATGGGGGTAGACCGGGTCTCAAGGAGAAATCAAATGATCTCATGGTGAGTATATGGCATTCTATGCAAGAAACTTTTCGAAAGATACGGCAAAGGCAAAATCTGAGCATGAACGCAAGAATGGATTTAAAGGAAGAAAGGAAGACAGTCCAAAACTGAGATCTTGATACAATTGTGGAGACTGTTTACATTTTGTTGCCGAATGCCCCTATCAAAATAGAGAAGATCATAGGGGTAGACTGGTTCTCAAGGAGAAATCAAAAGCTCCACACAAGAAGCCATTCAATAAGAAAAATGGTCTATACAAGAAGCAACTAAAGATTGTGTTGGTAGCCCAAGAAGAGTACTCATCTACAAGCGAAGATGAAGAAGATGATGAAAACTCAAGAGAGGTGGCAGCCATAGCTACCACATCTACACCAACCGTTTCGCTCTTAGACTCACTCAATGAGAACTCCTTCAACAAGAATGTCACTTGTCTCATGGAAAGAGGTTCCGAGGTATCACCTTCCACCAGTTCCTTCCCTAAGACTAATATGAATGTTAATATGGATCATCCTAATAGTCTTAAAGTGAAGGAACAAGTTATTGCTTTGGGCCATTTTATAATTAAGTTGCAAGGTGAGCACAAGAGGCATTTTGAGGCCCTAATGGTCCAACTTTTTCACTCGGAAGAACTCCTTCAAGAAAAGGGCAGAATTAAAAGATAAGATGAAATGGAGATAGCATCCTTAAAAATGCTCTAGAGGAAGAAGAGAAGATACGGGTCTCTCTCGAGGAGAGGCTTGAGTCCATCAAGGAGTCACATGATGAGGTTGTGGCTAAACTAATTAAGGAATGTGATCATGTTATTGCTAAAGTTAAGAAACTTAAAAAGGAAAAGGTTGAATTTGGGGATGCTCATGCTAGACTAACTGAGAAGCTAGAGGGAACTTGACATCGCCTACAAGGCTTTGGAGAGTGAAACTCAGTTCTTAATGAGTCTCATGATCAACTCCAAACTAGACTAGCTAAATATGATGTTCCTAGCACCTCTACTATCATGTGTGATCATGTAGAAATTCTTGAGGAAAACGCCAAATTGAAGAATGAACTTGCCAAGGAATCCATTCCCAAAGGTAAGGATTCACTCGATGACTATTGAGTAAGCAAAGGTCAAACAATGGAAAGGAGGGACTTGGCTATGTTCCCAAGAGCACGATGAAGAAGAAAAAAAGAAATAAGAAAACGTCAAATAAAGCCAAGACAAGCACCACTACTGTAAATGACTTCATAAATTGCAAAACTGCCCATAATGGTTTTGCAGGAATTACTAACCCCAATTAGGAGTTCTTTCGTGATTATTATGGTGATGTCTATGCTGTATATATTAGTCCATTTGATGGTTGTATTGATTGGTATAATTGGGTACCAAAGACCCTTGTTACTAACATGAGAGGGCCCACTGAAAAATGGGTACCTAAAACCAAGAATTAATTTTCTTGTAGGGCTATGCTTCCGGTGGGTCTAAATGGGTGTTAACAATGGATGCACAAGTTATATGACCAAAAGCAAGGAGATCATCACAAAGATGAGGCCAAATTATGATCAAATAACCATATCCTATGGTGACAAGTCATAATCAAAGGTATTGGGTCTCGGCAAGGTTGTGGTTGCCCACGATATTTCTCTCGTGGACATCATGCTTGTTGAGACCCTTGGTTACAATTTACTTTATAATCGTGCCCTTGGTAAGATGGGTTTTGTTGTGTTTATTGATCATGATATTGTGGTACTCTTGTGGAGCAAGTCTCTCAAGGTCGCTTTCATTGGGTACGTCGAAAACAACTTATATATGGTAGAATTTTCAGGGACACCACTGCAGGTCCGATGTGCTTATTCGAAAAGGCTGATGTGGGTTGGCTATGGCATTGCTGGCTAGCTCATGTCAATATGAGAACTTTGCAAAGTCTTCACAAGGGTGGATGATACGTCCATTTTGCATCACTATTCTATGTCTTAATTCACTATTATTCATTGATATATTTCATATTGAGAGGTGATACTTATGCTATTTCATCTATTTTTGCATGGTTGATGACTTTTGGAGCATGGACCGCTGCAGTCAGGATTCTGATGGAAAATGTGTTGTTTGGAGGAAAAATTCGCGAAGATCAGAAAATCCTATTTTTCCAGAAGACTAAGGATGCTAAAGAGATGGAGTGGAGATGGGCCACAGGGGGGCCACACCACCCCACGGCGCGGGCAGCCCTAGGTCGCGCCAGGAGGTGGTGTGGCCACCCTGGCCCACTCCAGCCTCTCCCCTCTGGCGTATATCATCCTCCCAAAACCCTAAGACTCGGGGAGCGACCACACAAAGATTCCGCCGCCTCTATGGGGCGGAAAACACCAAGAGAGAAAGATCTCTCCGACAGACAGATTTCTGTCGGGGGAATTCCTTCCCGGAGAGGGGAGATCGTCGCCATCAACACCACCATCAAGCTAGACTTCATCGGGATCATCATCATCATCATCACCACCATCATCACCATCAGCACCCTCATCACCATCTCCATATTGCTGTAACAATTTCGTTGAATCTTGCATAGTTCATAGGGGAAACTTTCCCGGTGTTGATTACTCTTTGTAGTTGATGCTATTGAGTGAACTGTTGAATTATTGTTTATGTTCAGATTGTTATACATCATTAATCCATCTCTGATCATGATCCATATGATGTCTTGTGAGTAGTTCATTTTGTTCTTGAGGACATGGGAGAAGTCTTGTTGTTAGTAGTGGAGTTGTGTTGAGAAAGATTCAATAGATTGTTATTTAAGTTGTGGTGTACTTCTTCTAGTGGTGTCATGTGAACGTCGACTACATGACACTTCACCTATATGGGCCTAGGGGAATGCATTGTGTATTTGGCTACTAATCGTAGGGGTTGCCGGAGTGACAGAAACCTGAACCCCCGTTAGGAAACCATTGCACAAGGGACGTAAGGGTCTTAGAGTTTAAAGTTGTGGTTAGGTTTCTATCTTAATTACTTTCTTGTACTTACGGATGTTTCCAAGGGGTTTAATCACAAGTATGTATTAGTCTTGGATGGGGCGGTACATTAGCACATGTTCACCCACACAACACTTAGCAAGCTAGAGAAGATTAATCAACTATATGAAGCGAAAGCACTTGACAGTCTTCCCATGTGTCCTCGAGAACGTTTGGTCATCTTAAGTAATACAACCGACTTGTCCTTTGCTGCATAAAGGATTGGGCCACTTGCTGCATTTATTCCTACTGTCTTTTATTTACTCGTACTTTGTTTACTTGCTTTACCAAAAACCCCTAAAAATCCGTTTGCTAAGTATTTGCAGAGAATTCCTGATCCATACCACTGCCAGCACCTTCTGTTCCTCGTTGGGTTCGACACTCTTACTTATCGAAAATACTGCGATACACCCCCTATACTTGTGGGTCATCAAGACTATTTTCTGGTGCCGTTGCCGGGGAGTGAAGCGCTATTGGAGAGTGGAACTGGTAAAGGAAACTTCTACTATGAGTATTGTTTACTTCTGTTAGTTGCTTTATTTTCGTTATGGATAATTTGCTGAGTTTCTTATTTGGTAATGCTACTACCACTGCTAAGGTAGTAGATAAGCCACCACCTGCTGAGAATGATGTTTTCAAAATACCTACAAGAATTATTGATCGTGTTATGGATAACTACTATGTTGGGGATGGAACTGTCCATCCCGGTGATCATTTACCCTTTATACACGAATTATGCGGGTTGTTCAAGTGTGCAGGTATTACTACAGATCAAGTTAAGAAGAAGTTATTCTCATTATCACTAAAAGGAAGAGTTGGGGAATGGTATAAGCTGCTGAAGAATGGTCAAGCTCTGGAATGGGAGGAAATAGTGCCTCTCTTTTATTCAAAGTTTTATCCTCCTAGTGAGATTCATAAAGATCGGAATCAAATATACAACTTTTGGCCTCTTGATGGAGAGAGTACAGCTCAAGCTTGGGGGAGATTGAAGTTACTAATGCTCAAATGTCCCATTCATGAGCTCCCCAACAATATTATTATCAATAACTTTTATGCAAGGCTCCCTCTACATGACAAGGATTTATTGGATGCTTCTTGTGCTGGATCATTCACTCGCATGGAAGAAGAAGCTAAATGTGACCTTCTAGACTGTATTCAAGACAATGCTGAAGCTTGGGAGAATGACAAAGGTAATGATTATGAATGCATTGAATCTTTTATGGGAACTGATGACTTTCAAAATATTAAAAATGCTTATGGTCTAGACTTTTAAGCTATTGCTTCTTATTTTAAGGCTTTTGCTTCCTATATTGAAGTGCCTAAAAAGAAGTGGAATAAGTATCATGAACCTTATAAAGATGTTGCTAAGAGTGTTCCTACAAGAAATACTGAAGTTTACACTGCTAATCATGACTTACCTAAACCTTACATTGAGAAAATGCCTTTCCCAGTTAAGGTAAAGGAACATTCTATGATAGCTAGTATGGTTAATGAAAGTATAATCAAAGCTGTTGAACCTAATAAACAAATGGTTGATGAACCTATTATAGCAAATGTGAAAGACTTTGTTACTAAATATGAAAAATAGGGACACCCTATCCTTTGTAAGGATACCTCTAATATTGTTTCGCAAAGTGGTGTTATGAGAGCTAGTATTCCCGTGTTTTCCGTTAGAATAGGTGATCATTGCTATGATCGTCCTTGTGATAGCTATATTTTTAAGTTTATGCATGATACTGAAAGCTACTATGAGAGAGGGAAAAGTGTTCTTATGAATCTCAATAATATCAAGTTTCCCCGTTTTATGCTGAATTTTTTTATGTTGCACTTGTTTTGCCTTCTTATGCAAGAAGCCTCTGGTTTCCACAACTTGTTTGTTTACAAAATTCCCTTGCATAGGAAGTGGGTTAGACTTAAATGTGTGTGTGTTTTTGCTTTTTAATGCTCTCTTTCACTTCAATCCATATCCCTATGAGAGCTTCTTCAAAAATTTCATGCCCATCTTAATGGCTATAAAGAAAGAGCTTTATGGGAGACAACCCAATTTGTTTTTGCTTTTAGTTTGTTTTTGTTTATTTGAGTCTTGGAAGTTGTTACTTCGGTAATAACCGCTCCTTATCCGTTTTGTTTGGTTTTTGTGTCAAGATCAACCTCTAATGAGAGAGAAGTAATATTTGGGGAAGTTGCTGTCCCGAAACAGATTTTTGTGCTTCACCGTAAAAATTCGTGAGAGATCTCTGTATGTCGGATTGAGCTGTAATTTTTTGTGCTGCTGACCCAGGTTGTTTTTTAACTTTTTTTAGTTTTGCACTTTTTGATTTGAGCAACAGAACATTTTCGAAAAAATTTATCTTTACCTGCTGGTCTGTTTTGACAGATTTTGCCACTCTTGCATTTGCTTCTTTATTCGATTTCCTTTTTGGGTTTTCAGAAGGAGTTGCTACAGTAGCTTATGTTTTGTTGGTTTTCAGTTGAAGTTGGACTCAAAAGGTTTTATCACTTCACTTATACTAATGTTGCTAATAAGAACTGTGTGAAGTTTTGTGTGAAAGAAATTTCCAGGAAGTGGAGACAATGGTGTAATAAGGAAGAGAAGGGTTTTATGACTCAAGTATTAAGTGTACAAAGATGAAGATACTGATGATTATTCAAGTGGAGACTCCGGAAGAATCCACTAAATACCAAATTCAGAGACCTGCAGAGTCTGTGTTCAAATAGGTAACGGTTCTGGTAAGAAAAGTTCCGTGAAAATACTATCTAACTATATGTTTGCAGTTTTTAGTCAATAAGGAAAGCTACGAAGCGAAAAAGGGACGGAAACGGAGCCAGGGTGGCTCACACCACCCTGTGGCGTGGGCCCACCCCTGGCCGCGCCACAAGGTGGTGAGTCCACCCCGGACTCCGCTTCCAACTCGTTTTCTCCCAGTACCTTCCTTTTGATATGAAACTTCATAATATATAACCCCCCGGATCCCCCGAGGTCCGTATATCGTGTTTTCGTCGTGTTTTTGTTTCAATCTATTTCTGCCAGGACATACTCTTTGAAAGTTTAGAAGCACGATGGTGTCCGCCAAGGATGAAGGGAAGGAGCCTATGGAGGAGGATCTTCAAGACACCAAGCAGGGGCTAGTACCTTCAGTCTCTTGCCCTGCATCAGCGGAAGCCCTACGAGTCACTAAGGAGTTCTGCGATAAGTATCGAGACCTGCAGAGGAAGGTGGACATGCTTCAATGGGAGAATAATAGGCTTCGCAAGATGCTGGAATATTTCCTCATGACAACTAAGAAAATATTACCACCACCCTGAAGGAGTAATTCATCATCAGGTTTGGCATCCCCTTGGTTTGTTCCAAGCTTGGGGGAGTGCCGCGGTATCACATCACTATCTTCTATCTTTTTACCTTATTAGTAGAGCCACATCATGAATAGAGGAGTTATTATGTAGTATGGTTTACATTATGGAAGTGTCCCCTCTCTCGTTAGATATGTATCCCTTGGTGTGAGTTTACGTTATGGAATATTAATGAGAAGTTCTACACTCGTTTGCATAGCTTATATTAGTTTTCAATTCGTGGTTATATGATTGATATTGTTGTTAGTATTGGTATCACTCTGGGATCATTGAGTTAATTTAGTTGGTTTTGGCAAACCTGGCTCGGTCAGTAGCAACACTATTTTTGAGAGTTGAATGAAAAAGATAAAAGTACCTTTAAAGAAAATTTATTTCATCATCTTTCTTTCTTGATTTGCTCATAAGTCTAGTATTCTCTAGTTAAGATCTTTTGTGCTTCCAAGGAAGATTGCATGTTTGTCTTTATCCCTTGTATGTTTGGTTGTTTCCTTCAACTCTTATACTTGCTACCCAGCCTTGCTAGCCAAAAACCTGTACTGAGAGGGTATTCTTCTCGTGCATTCACCTCCTTTAAACCAAAACCTTTGCCATTCGTGTCCACCATACCTACCTAGTAGCATTATTGCTATTCCAAGTAAATTCTTGTTTTATCTACCTCCCAAATTAAACTTGTTATGTGATTAAAGCTCTCACGAACTTGATGGCACACTTTACTTTCTTGCATTTAATAAACTTGAACCATTGGGTCCTTCTTTGTTGCGTATATGCTTGCGCTTTATGAGTTGAAGTTAGCCGAACCATGTATCATGGGGACCGCTTTCAACACTTCATTTGGTACTTTGTACCTAGTTGATATCATGTTCTTTTGCTTATGGATCCCGGCGGTGTGAAATAAAAGTGGAACTTGTAAGATCATAGAGTTTATATGTGTGTTAGAGAAACGCCTGGGCCAATAGCCTAAGCCATGCCTAATCATGGTGGAAACTTGCAGCATAACTATAGTGAGCATTCTATGAAGCATCCTCAATAAAAACCTATGCAAATAGCAAATAAAAAGATCGTTGAGATGCTCACTGTATGCTTGCCTTGTCATTTTGATTATGGGATAGCTCATGTGTCATGTGCAAGGGGTACCCCGTTGGCGGTTCTCAATGATACGCATGTATTTACAATGACAAGAGCTTGCTCGTAACTGAAGTTGAGTAGCATGAGGATCGGTACTCATAAGTAAGGGGCATGAGATTTCAACTTATAACTTGTCAAGCATATCCTCTTAGTTGTGTCACTTTAACCTTAATCACCTTCAAGATGCCTATGGTAGGGGCAATGAGAGCTGAAAGCTAGTAAGTATCATAATTTTTGGGAGCTCTTTATGAGACTTGCAATCCCTGCTTCCCTCTGCGAAGAGCCTTTCTTTTACTTTGTAGTTGAGTCAGTAAACCTATTCCCTTCTTTCTCAGCAAGTATTTTGAGTTGATGTGTTTCATTCATTCATATGATGATTTATTCAATCATGTTTCTTATGTTCCTTGCTTTGCACGTTGCTCTTATCTTGAAGTTTACTACTTTGAAAGCTATCATTGAAAAGCCAGCTATTTGTGAACTCCAGCAAATTATCAACTATTTTTCGACCAAGAGCTGAGTTTGCCATTACCGATTATGATTCACTTTATGTATCTTTATTGTGTTTCCTTTACTCATTGCAAGTTGAGTTATATAATAGTGAGTTGTCTTCTATTATGATCTATGTATTTGATGAATGTGATGCTTCTTGTCCGTATTCTTTTATCGACTCTTCTCTCCATAAATCTGAGACCATGTTTATTGAGCTCATGTTCGCTTGGGGACAAGCGAAGTCTAAGCTTGGGGGGAGTTGATACGTCCATTTTGCATCACTATTCTATGTCTTAATTCACTATTATTCATTGATATATTTCATATTGAGAGGTGATACTTATGTTATTTCATGTATTTTTGCATGGTTGATGACTTTTGGAGCATGGACCGCTGCAGTCAGGATTCTGATGGAAAATGTACTGTTTGGAGGAAAAATTCACGAAGATCAGAAAATCTAGGAAAATATACGGAAAATCCTATTTTCCAGAAGACTAAGGATGCCAGAAGATGGAGTGGAGATGGGCCACAGGGGGCCCACACCACCCCATGGCGCAGGCAGTCCTAGGCCACGCCAGGAGGTGGTGTGGCCACCCTGGCCCACTCCAGCCTCTCCCCTCTGGCGTATATCATCCTCCCGAAACCCTAAGACTCGGGGAGCGACCACAGAAAGATTCCGCCGCCTGTGTGGTGCGGAAAACACCGAGAGAGAAAGATCTCTCCGGCAGACAGATTTCTACCGAGGGAATTCCTTCCCGGAGAGGGGAGATCGTCGCCATCAACACCACCATCAAGCTGGACTTCATCGGGATCATCATCATCACCACCACCATCATCACCATCAGCACCCTCATCACCATCTCCATATTGTTGTAACAACTGCGTTGAATCTTGCATAGTTCATAGGGGAAACTTTCCCAGTGTTGATTACTCTTTGTAGTTGATGCTATTGAGTGAACCGTTGAATTATTGTTTATGTTCAGATTGTTATACATCATTATTCCATCTCTGATCATGATCCATATGATGTCTTGTGAGTAGTTCATTTTGTTCTTGAGGACATGGGAGAAGTCTTGTTGTTAGTAGTGGAGTTGCGTTGAGAAAGATTCAATAGATTGTTATTTAAGTTGTGGTGTACTTCTTCTAGTGGTGTCATGTGAACGTCGACTACATGACACTTCACCTATATGGGCCTAGGGGAATGCATTGTGTATTTGGCTACTAATTGTAGGGGTTGCCGGAGTGATAGAAACCTGAACCCCCGTTAGGAAACCATTGCACAAGGGACGTAAGGGTCTTAGAGTTTAAAGCTGTGGTTAGGTTTCTAACTTAATTACTTTCTTGTACTTACGGATGTTTGCAAGGGGTTTAATCACAAGTATGTATTATTCTTGGATGGGGCGGTACATTAGCACAGGTTCACCCACACAACACTTAGCAAGCTAGACAAGATTAATCAACTATATGAAGCGAAAGCACTTGACAGTCTTCCCATGTGTCCTCGAGAACATTTGGTCATCTTAAGTAATACAATCGGCTTGTCCTTTGCTGCATAAAGGATTGGGCCACTTGCTACATTTATTCCTAATGTATTTTATTTACTCGTACTTTGTTTACTTGCTTTACCAAAAACCCCTAAAAATCCGTTTGCTAAATATTTGCAGAGAATTCCTGATACATACCACTAGCCAGCACCTTTTGCTCCTCATTGGGTTCGACACTCTTACTTATCGAAAATACTGCGATACACCCGCTATACTTGTGGGTCATCAATGGCCATATCCTTGGAATAAAAGAAAATGTTTCCTTTGCCAAATATCGTGTTTGTAGGGCTTGTGTTGAAGTAAATATGCATGACTCTCCTTATCGAAGGAATACAGTTATTTCATCAAAGAGGATCTTACAGCTCCTTCATGTGGATCTTTTGGTCCTCCGTCTCTGATACATTCCAAATGTATCTAATTTTTTTGATGTTCCATGCTTGGTTTTATCCACTTTCTTGTGTTTTGTCCACACATTGGAGTACTTTTCATATGATTTCTTGGACTAACCTATTAACAAGAGCCATAGTGCCAGCTGCCTATTTTCTGCTGTTTTTGGTGACGGGACAAAAGCCAAAGTGCCTATTTTTTGGAAGTCATCAGATGCCAGAATACGAGGCGGAGAGGAACCAGGGGGCCACCACACCACCTGGCCACGCAGGCCAGGCCTGGCCACGCCAGGGGGTGGTGTGGCCAGCCTAGGCACCCCCTCGGCCTCTCCTTCCGCCTGTATGATTCCCTCGGGACAAAAACCCTAAGTGCCCGATCAAAAATCCACGAAAGAGTCTGTAGCCACCATCATCTCCATCCCTAGATCGGGAGGGATCTAAAGCTCTTCCTGGCACCCTGTCGGAGAGGGGAATTCACCCTGGAGGCCTTCTTCATCATCATGCAAGCCTCCGTTGTGATGCGTGTGTAGTTCATCCTTTGACTACGGATCCATGTAGTAGCTAGATGGCTGGTTCTCCTCCTTTGTGCTTTCATGTTTAGATCTTGTGAGCTCCGTTCATGATCAAGATCATCTATTTGTAATTCTACATGTTGTGTTTGCGGGGATCTGATGGATATTGAGATGCTATTTCGGATTGATTATTGATTCTATCATGTCTTTGTTATTTGTGATCTTGCATGCTTTTCGTTGTTAGTAGCTATCTTGTCCAAGTAGATGCTAGCAACTCCAAGAGTTAGTATTTA
The DNA here is from genome assembly GCA_910589775.1 of Avena eriantha. Taxonomy (NCBI): domain Eukaryota; kingdom Viridiplantae; phylum Streptophyta; class Magnoliopsida; order Poales; family Poaceae; genus Avena; species Avena eriantha. The sequence continues at coordinate 226,564,229 of OU342743.1, read as the reverse complement.
TGCTCGATAATGTCTTCATGCCTCTAGTAATCTGGGGAAGTGACAGAAATCTCTAAGGTACTAGATGTGCTGTTGCTACTAGGGATAAAACAACAATCCTTTGTTCATAGAACAATCATATTGTTTACTTTACACGCAATTTGTAAAGCAATAATCTGTTGCTTGCAACTTAATACTAGAGGGGGTTTGAATGATAACCTGAAGGTGGATTATTAGTCATAGATGCAGTTGGATGGCGGTCTATGTATAATGTTGTAATGCCTAATCAAATCTCAAAGGAGTCAAGATGATTAGTATATGCATGTATTGCTTTCTCGATGTTTGTCAATTCCCCCGCTGTAATTTATTCACCCAGCATGTTATCTATCTTAAGGAGAGCCACCTCTAGTGAACTATGGATCCCCGTCCTTGTCTTTTACATACAATCTACAAACTGTTTACTGCATTGTGTTTACTTTCTGCAAACTATTACTTCCTTCCATTCGATACGTTTAATCCTTTGTTTTTAGCAAACCACGGTGAGATTGACAACCTCATCGCAAGTTGGGGACAGAGTTCTGTGGTTGTGTTGTGCAGGTCTCTACGTTGCTACTAGCACCAGTAGTGTGCCCTGCCAAGGCTCAGCTAGCAACACCTTTGGGGTGTTTCCTTGCTCCTACTAGTTCGATTAAACCTTGGTTTCATAACTGAGGGAAACTTGCTGCTGTGCTCATCATACCTTCCTCCAACGAGCTCTACATCAACACTGAGCCATCAAGCAAATTTCTGGCACCGTTGCCAGGGAGTCAAGGACATCTTCACAAGGGGAGTCCCTCATAACCAATCTCTTTACTTTGTTATTTTTGTTTTGTTTAGTTTCTTTTTGCTTTGTTTGCTTGTTTCTTTGTCAAAAACACACAAAAAAATTAGTTTTACTAGTTTGCTTTCTTATTTCAAAAACACAAAAAAATTAGTTCCTTTCTTCAGTTGCCACTATGTCTAGCCTTGCTCCAATCACTATGTCACCCAAGGAAATGATTTTCACTTTTAAAAAAAGAATTGAGGAAATTTTTAAGGAAGCTTGGTCTAGAATCTCTGATCTACATGAAAAAACTGAGCCTAAAGTGACTCAAAGCTTGTTCCTTAGCAGTTTTTACCTTGGAATTGCTCTTTGCTATAGATATGCTTTAGATGCTGTTGTGGGAGGATATTTCCTCCATTGTAATGAGGATGATTCTATAAATGCTATAAAGAAATTGATCCTTACTTACAACTTGCCTAGCCAAACTGATATTTCTTTCGCAAAAATATTTGTTAGATTGAACACTCTTGAGACTAGCACTGCTAGCTTAAAAGATTGCTATAATATGCTTAGGGAGCATCACAATTATGTTCTAATAAATTCTGAACCATCAAAGAGGCTCCCTACAGTAAAGATTGAGATAACCACTGAAACTTTTCAAGCTCGCTGTGATATCATGTCTGAATTTTGTCTTATGCCCAAAGATATTTATGAATCTTTGAATCTTTGGGAGCTTACTGAAGGAGGAAAAGAAATATCTCTTGCTAATAATGCTACCATATTATCTATTGGAATAGCTGAAGGAGTGTTTACAAAGATCCTCGGGAAAATGATGTCTGCTGATTATCTTGTTATTGAATGTGCAGGAAAAGGACAAATTACACTTGGAAGGTCCCTATTAGAACTCCTTGGAGCAATAATAGATGTGGGAAAGGGGACCATGCACCTTTATTCTCCACCAAACAATCATATTTTCTCCAAGGTTAAGAATAAAAGTAAGAGAGGTAAGGGCAAAAAATTTGGTTTTAATGCTACTTCATTTGAGAACACTTGATTTTTTCTTGCTTCTTATGCCTAACTTAAAGGCGTTAAAGAAAAGTACTTATTGGGAGATAACCCAAAAGTTTTAGATGAGTCTTGAAAGTTATTACTTCAGTAATAACCGCTCCTTATCCTTTTTATTTTATTTTTGTGTGAAGAGTAACCTCTAATGAGAGAGAAGTAATGATTGGGAAAGTTCCTGTCCCGAAACAGATTTCTGTGCTTCACCGTAAAAATTCGCGTAAAATCTCTGACTGTCTTTTTAAGGCGTGAATTCTTGTGCTTCTGCCCCAGGTTGTTATCTAACTTTCGCTAGTTCAACACTTTTTCATTTGAGCAACAGAAGGTCTTCGAAAAAATTCGTCTTTACCTACTGGTCTGTTTTGAGAGATTTCTGCCATTTTCTGCATTTGCTTCTTGTTGGTTCCTTTTTGAGTTCTTTTAGGGAATTGAGCTTTTTGAGGGAAGTGCTTCAGTAGCTAGTGTTATAATGGAAGTTTATTTGGTGTTAGAACTGAACCTTAAGACTTATTTATCTTGAGTACACTAATGTTGCTAATAAAGATTGTGTAAAGTTTTGTATGAAGGAAAATTTTCAGGTGTATGGAAGGAATGAGTAATGTGATGAAGGATGGACTAAAGCTCAAGATTGGGGATTCCACGCGTGTCACCCCAAGAAATATCCAAGAAGTACAAGCGTCAAAGCTTGGCGATGCCCAAGGCATCCCCCTCTTCATCAATAAAAATCCCAAGTTTCTTCCAAACGCTTCATTTTTTATTCTTTCATGCACAGTTGTGTTGTTCTTGGAGCGTCTTCTTTTTTGTTTTCGTTTTGGTTTTTATTTTGCTTGGTTTTCTTAGTTTGCTGAATAAATTGGTTGGGCCCCCTCTTTCATACATTGGTTTGCAAATAGTTTGGTTTGGTTTGGAAAAGAGTAGGAAAGTTCATGCTTATGTGGTAAAGAGAGCTTGTTTTTGACTGTGGCCTATGCTTTGCCATGCCATGCTTGATATTGTTTTGTATTTATGCTTATTATTCTTTGTTGTAGCATGAATTATTATAAACAATTGATATTTCTTAATGTGCCTTGGATGAATCATGTGTTGTTTTAGCATACTAAAGCATAGTATAGTGGTATTCTCCTTTGATGCTTTATTTGGGTTGACTTGGCGCATGCTCACACCATGTTATGACTATCTCAAGTCACCATAAGCCTTTATGATCCTTTAGTTTTCAACTTGTAGTATCACTTTATGCTTTGATCAATGATGTTTTGTTCCTCTGCATGATTATGACCATTATTGCTCTCTTAGTTTGTCGCTCCTAGTCTTTTGCTAGCCTCCACAACCAAGTATGAGTTCCACTCATGCATCCAACTCCCGAAACCAAGTTATTCCAAAGATTCCACCATACCTACCTACTAGCTTATGCTATTCCAAGTATACTCATGCTTTTATTTACCTTCCAAATTAAACTTGTTATGAGAAAACTAGTGATTAAAGCTCTCACGAACTTGATGGCACACGTTACTTTTTGTGCATCTAATAAACTTGAACCATTGGGTCCTTCTTTGTTGCGTATATGCTTGCGCTTTATGAGTTGAAGTTAGCCGAACCATGTATCATGGGGACCGCTTTCAACACTTCATTTGGTACTTTGTACCTAGTTGATATCATGTTCTTTTGCTTATGGATCCCGGCGGTGTGAAATAAAAGTGGAACTTGTAAGATCATAGAGTTTATATGTGTGTTAGAGAAACGCCTGGGCTGCTAGCCTAAGCCATGTCTAATCATGGTGGAAACTTGCAGCATAACTATAGTGAGCATTCTATGAAGCATCCTCAATAAAAACCTATGCAAATAGCAAATAAAAAGATCGCTGAGATGCTCACTGTATGCTTGCCTTGGCATTTTGATTATGGGATAGCTCCTGTGTCATGTGCAAGGGGTACCCCGTTGGCGGTTCTTTATGATGCATATGTACTTACAATGACAAGAGCTTGCTTGTGACTAAAGTTGAGTAGCATGAGGATCGGTCTTCGTAAGTAAGGGGCATGAGATTTCAACTTATAACTTGTCAAGCATATCCTCTTAGTTGTGTCACTTTAACCTTAATCACCTTCAAGATGCCTATGGTAGGGGCAATGAGAGATGAAAGCTATAAATACCATAATTTTTGGAAGCTCTTTATGATACTTGAATCCCTACTTCCTTTTATAAAGGCCTTTCTTCCATCATTATATTGAGTCTCCACCTTCTACCTTTATGCACCTCCTTCGAGAGCATAGTGGCCATTCTTAGTTCTATGTGCATTGTCCCAAGACTAGTTGATTGATGCATAACTTGATATTGCTTGTTTTTAACTATTTTTATCTAGTCACTCTTATGAACTTTGAAGGTGTCCTATGCATTTATGTTTGCTACTCTATGAGGGAGAAGCTGAATACTATTATGCTATGTTTTATTTATGTGAAATAAACAAACGTCTTGCAAAGCATTGTTATTCATGAATCTTTTGTTTGTGCCTTTTCATGTTGCATCATAGTTTCTGTCTTATTGCTAGAACTTTGTCTTTCATGTTATGATTGAAGTACTATGATCCTAGCTTTGAATGTTTTACAAATACTTTGATCAAGTCTTTGATGGTGCATGTCACCTTAAAAATTATTCTTTCTTTTTATCAATTATCTACTCGAGGACGAGCAGGAGTTAATCTTGGGGATGTTGATACATTGCAAATGTATCTATAATTTTTGATGTTCCATGCTTGGTTTTATCCACTTTCTTGTATTTTGTCCACACTTTGGAGTACTTTTCATATGATTTCTTGGACTAACCTATTAACAAGAGCCACAGTGCCAGCTGCCTGTTTTCTGCTATTTTTGGTTCCAGGAAAGTCAGAAAATGAATATTCTCGGAATTGGACGGGACAAAAGCCAAAGTGCCTTTTTTTTGGAAGTCATCAGATGCCAGAATACGAGGCGGAGAGGAGCTAGGGGGCCACCACACCACCTGGCTGCGCAGGCCAGGCCTAGCCACGCCAGGGGGTGGTGTGGTCATCCCAGGCACCCCCCCCCCCCCGTCATCTCCTTCCGCCTATAAGATGCCCTCGGGATGAAAACCCTAAGTGCCCGATCAAAAATCCACGAAAGAGTCTGTAGCCGCCGTCATCTCCATCCCTAGATCAGGAGGGATCTTAAGCTCTTCCCGGCACCCTGCCGGAGAGGGGAATTCACCCTTGAGGCCTTCTTGATCATCATGCAAGCCTCCGGTGTGATGCGTGAGTAGTTCATCCTTGGACTACGGATCCATGTAGTAGCTAGATGGCTGGTTCTTCTCCTTTGTGCTTTCATGTTCAGATCTTGTGAGCTCCGTTCATGATCAAGATCATCTATTTGTAATTCTGCATGTTGTGTTTGCGGGGATCCGATGGATATTGAGATGCTATTTCACATTGATTATTGATTCTATCATGTCTTTGTTATTTGATCTTGCATGCTTTCCGTTGTTAGTAGCTATCTTGGCCAAGTAGATGCTAGTAACTCCAAGAGTTAGTATTTATGCTCGATAGTGGGTTCATGCCTCTAGTAATCTAGGGAAGTGACAAAAATCTCTAAGGTACTAGATGTGTTGTTGTTACTAGGGAGAAAACAACAATCCTTTGTTCATAGAACAATCGTATTGTTTACTTTACACGCAATTCGTAAGGCAATAATCTGTTGCTTGCAACTTAATACTGGAGGGGGTTCAGATGATAACCTGAAGGTGGATTATTAGTCATAGATGCAGTTGGATGGTGGTCTATGTATAATGTTGTAATGCCCAATCAAATCTCAAAGGAGTCATGATGATTAGTATATGCATGTATTGCTTTCTCGATGTTTGTCAATTGTCCCGCTGTAATTTGTTCACCCAGCATGTTATCTATCTTAAGGAGATCCACCTCTAGTGAACTATGGATCCCAGTCCTTGTCTTTTACATACAATCTACAAACTGTTTACTACTTTGTGTTTACTTTCTGCAAACTATTACTTCCTTCTATTCGATACATTTAATCCTTTGTTTTCATCAAAACACGGTGAGATTGACAACCTCATCGCAAGTTGGGGACAGAGTTCTGTGGTTGTGTTGTGCAGGTCTCAATGTTGCTACTAGCACCGGTAGTGCGCCCTGCCAAGGCTCAGCTAGCAACACCTTTGGGGTGTTTCCTTGCTCCTACTGGTTCGATTAAACCTTAGTTTCATAACTGAGGGAAACTTGCTGCTGTGCTCATCATACCTGCCTCTTGGGGTTCCCAACGAGCTCTACATCAACACTGAGCCATCAGTCTCATCCAATCCTTAGTGAGAAGAAGTATTGCCTTGTCATCGTTGATGATTACTCAAGGTACACATGGGTTTATACTTCTTCAAGCAGAAGAGTGAGACTCAAAAAACTGCCATCGACTTTGCCAATGAGGTTCAACGTCAACACAACATCCCCATATTGGCAATAAGAAATAGCAACAGCTCCAAGTTCAAGAACTACACTTTGAATGAATTCCTAAATGAAGAGGGGATAAGACATCAATATTCCGCTGTGTAGACCCCTCAACAAAATGGTGTAGCAGAAAGGAAAAACCGGACCTTGATGGATATGGCAAGATCTATGTTGGCTGAATTCAAGTCACCATATAATTTTTGGGCTGAAGCCATCCACCGCTTGTCACTCATCAAACTGGCTTTACCTCCGCAAGCTCTTTAACAAGACTCCCTATGAGATACTTACCGGTAACAAGCCTAATATTTCATACTCCCTATGTTTTTGGACTCTATCTGGGTGTATAAATAAAAGAAAATTCACACCGTAGGGGATTCCCCTATGGTCATGTCCTTAAAAAATTTCATACTTCCGGGTATTCGGTTGTGAGTGTTTCTTTCTCATTAAATGAGTTCGTTTATGTAAATTCGAGTCTAAGGCTTTAGAAGGTATTTTGGTTACATTGCCGAATCCCACACTTATAGAGTCTAAAACAAGACCACCATGATTGTTATAGAATCTTGTAGTGTGGTGTTCAAAGAAAATGACAGCTCCCATGTGGGGCAAGTTGATGTTTGTGATACGGATGTTGAAATACCCCAAGATGCCAGAAGAAGAATGGGTGTGGGATTTTACCGCCCCATTGAGGAACCCTTGTGGCAGATCGGGAAGGACAATGCTCTTCCTAAGTAGAGCCCTCATGTACACAAGATCAACAAACTCCACCTGCAGAAGCAACTCCTGCACCGACTAAACAAACGTCTCACGATCATCCATCATATGATTAGGCAGGAAGTCCTAGGCCTGATTATCTGGACAGAGGGGCTATATTATCTCCCTGCTACTCCTCTAAGCACCATCAATGATCAATAAGTAGCTGAGGCTCCTAGGTTGGATTATCTGGCCACTCCCACGGTCGGATTATCCGGCCCTTCAAGTCTAGAACTACAACCTCCTGATATGGTTGTGGATCAATATCAAGGGCAAGAATATTCTCCCAAAGTTAGTGATGAACCTAATATTGATCAAGTTCAAGCTAATGGTCAAGATGAGGACCAGAATGATGGAAATATTCCTCCAAGAAACAATAAGGAAAATGATACTCATCATAAATATCAAGCCGAAAGAAACCTACAACTCAGGGGTCACATACTTGATAAAGTGGTGGGTGATCTAAGGAGAAGGGTGTCCACAAGGGGTGAGTTAGCAAGATTCAACGATCATCAAGCACATATATCTATGGTGGAACCCAAGAAGGTTTTTGAAGCTGTTGAAGATCCAGATTGGCTATTGGCTATGCATGAAGAGCTCAAAAAGTTCGGTCGGCCCGGTGGAGATGCCCTAAGAGAATCTCCACCGGGTCGACCCAACACGTTCGAGCACGTCCAAATACGTCCGCACAGACGTGCAGGACGTGCGCGGCCTCCCAGCGGCACGACCCAACCGAACAGACGCGTCTGACTTGATCCATTCGTACATCAAATTTGGGCAATGATTGCATCAGTCCGGATAGCGCACAGACCGCGCGGGTGTCCGCCAGCCGGCCGCTCGGGGCCCATATGTAAGTGAAACATTAGTACTTAAATTTGTTTTTCATTAGATTAGGCCCTACCAATTACAAAAAGGCACATTTGAACAAAATAAAAAGGGATACTACTACTGGAGGAGGCTGTCCCTGCGGCTACTCGCCGTTGTTGCCGCGGCCAACGTTCTCGCTGCCGCTGGCCCCATCGATTGCTGCCCTAGCCACCCAGATGGCATGCTGCTGGATGCGTTCGTGGTAATGGTCGCGCGCTCGGCCACGAGCCACCATATTTCCCTCCGCCTTCATGAGATCCGCCGTCACCCGATGTTCTAGGGCCTTCTCCATCTCGATGGCCCAGTGGTCCCTCGACTCCTGGTCGGCCAGCTCCGCCACCGCCGTCGTGATCTGCATGGGGACGATGCTCACCTCCACCCTGCCTTCGCCTGCTCAAGCTCCTCCCGCTCCTCGTCGTTTTCCTCCACCTCTGTCTCGTCCCCGTCGACATGAGCCCACGTGGCTGCCACCTCAGCGGCCGTAGCCACGCGCAGCTCCTCCGCTGCCGCGCCGACAGCGCGCTCCGCCGCTTCCACCACACTGCGCGTGGCGGCGACATGGCGAAGCTCACGGACAGTGACCTTGGCGGCCTTCTTGGTGACCTCCTCCAGCGTGGTCATGGCCGCCTCATGGCGTATCTCGTGGAGGGCTGCTGATGCGGCCTCCTTGGCCTCCGTCTTCACTTCCTCCTTGGCAGCGACGTGATGAATCTCCTGCACCGCCCATTGGTCGTCCACCTTTGTGGCCGCCTCCACCACCTGATCCAACACCGCCTCAGCCACACGGCCTTCCTCCTCGAAGGCCACCACCTCCGCCTCGGCCATGCGCTGCGACAACACCATGTCCTGGAGGTCGACAACTTTGATGTCGGCCTCCTAGAAGCGGGTGCGGCACATCTCCATGATCTTGGTCTAGTTGGCGATCTTGCGGCGAGGCATGGTTGCTGGTAGTTGGTGTTGAAAATATAAGCAATAATCCATATGATTTAATCCGAATAAATAATCGACAAAGGATGATCATATATATAGCAATTAAATAGATCATGCAAACTAACAGAATAGATGAACATATTACATCTAAACAAGACAAACCTATTACATCTATACCAAGCGCTAGAACTAGATACTCTAGCATAATCTGAAAAAGATAGTTCAATATTACGTACGGTAGAGCAGCCGCAGCGGTAGCAGCAGCAGTGACCACAGTGGTAGCAGCAGCGTCATCAGCCATGTCGTCGATGTAGAGGCTGTCGATGTCCAGGAAGAAGTCCTCGTCGGGGAAGGAGTCTCCCGTGATGGCGTCAGTAGTCGCGCGGAAGTGCTCCTCGAAAACCTAATCGCCCCTCACCCATACAGGTTCACAAGAAGGCGGGGTTTCGGAGGCCTACTGTCCCAATCTGCGGTGCACGCCGCAAGCCGGGATGGGGAAGACGAAGGCGGCAGCGCAATAGACTGGAAGGAGACGCGTGTGGTGAGCGGTGTCGATTAGGTTTAGCACGGAGGCTTATATAGCGTAGGTCATGGAGATCGTGGGACTCAGCCCACGTCCGAGTCGGTAACAGCCCATGTCCTATAAAGACTGGAAATGGCTGACTAATTAACGCATCGTTAATGACTCGTAACTAACCCATGATTAATATTCCTGACTAGCAAAAATAAAGCTCGGCTCGGCGAGATTCCCGCAACCCGCGGCGCTCGCGCGTCATGACGAGGCGAGGCGGGTGGCGCCGGAGGAGGAGTGCGTGCGAGCTGCTCTTCTTCTCACACCTTAGTGAGTGGTGGAACAACCTAGTATATAAAGAGGTATAACTCTCACTCAACTAGCAATGTGGAACTAAACTTTGCCACCACTAGCACAGCCATATGGTGCCATGCATAAATGAGCCAAAAAGAATTTTAGAATTTGTCTAATGGGCCAACAGCCCAAAACTCACCAAATTCCAACAACCCCCACAAAGTCTCATTGGCACATCACCTCATTTCCATTCCAGAATATTGTTTTATATACCAGTGTGTGGTGGAGACTGTTAAGTTGAACTTCCACGTTAAACTTTATGCTACACTAGCGAGCAACTTGAATAGTGGACTATGCCTTGAACTACAAGTTTTCTGCACACTAGTTTTACACAAACTCTAGACAGGTACAGGGCTGCCGCAGGGCTTCCCCGCGGTTTGGAGCTTATGCGTCATACTCCAGGGCCTTTCATGAGCTTATTAGAGAGCACCCAACTCTCACGGATTGTAACGTTTGATATTCAGACTCATATAGGTGTGTCCCTCAATAGATGTTCTGTAGGACACCATCTCTGCTTAGAAAAGCGACTTAGAACACATTGAGATAAATATCAACCTGCCATGCAGAATAAGAGAGTATTGCATCTTTATGGAGATGTAAATATAATGGGGATACTCTTCTCTCAGCTGATCAATAGCTTGTCTCCCAGCTCTAATTCACGGGATCTCTGATCACATAGAGTGGGTTACCACTGCGAACAACTCACTGTGTGGGTCTCAAACCCATCTCCCTCGATGCATTATCTATCACATTACGTAATAAACTCTTTGTGAAGGGATCTGCCAAGTTCTTAGATGTTTGGATATAATCCAACACAATAACTCCGGAGTTTCTCAGTTTCCTGATAGATTTCAATCTCCTCTTCACATGCATTGATGACTTCATATTATCCTTAGAACTGTTTACTTTGACGATCACAGTTTGATTATCATAGTTCATCGGGATGGCGGGTATAGTTTTTTCAACCATAGGTAAGTCCATCAAAAGCTCATGAAGCCACTCTGGTTCAACAGTGGTTGTGTCTAATGCTGTGAGTTCTTCTTCCATAGTTGACCTCGTTAAGATGGTCTGCTTGCAATACTTCTAGGAAACAATGCCACCACCAAGTGTAAACAAATAACCACTTGTGGCCTTAATCTCATCAGCATCAAATATCCAGTTTGAATCACTATATCCCTCAAGTACTCGAGGATACCCAGTATAGTGAATACCATAACTCACAGTGCCTTTCAAATAGCGCAAAACTCTCTCAAGAGCATGCCAATGATCATCTCTAGGATTTGACACAAATCGACTCAATTTGCTTATAGCAAAGGAGATGTTAGGCGTCCTAGCGCTGGCTAAATACATGAGCGAGCCAATAATTTTAGAATATCTCAATTGATCTTTAGCATTCCTTCGATTCTTTCGAAGTAGCACACTCGGATCATAAGCCATTGGAGAAGACTTGTAGTCGCTATACCCAAAACGACTCAATATCTTTTCCACATAGTGGTACTGAAGCAGTGTAATCCCACCATTGTCATCCTTCAGTAGCTTGATGTTTAAGATTACATCAGCCACTCCCAAGTCCTTCATCTCAAAGCAGCGAGATAGGAACTCTTTGACCTCCTCAATAACAGCGAGGTTGGTCCCGAATATCAATATGTCATCGACCTAGAGACACATAATAACTCCCTCGCCCCCACCATGGCGATAGTACACACACTTATCAGCTTCGTTTACAACAAAGTCTTTAGCGGTTAAAGTTCTTTCAAACTTCTCATGCCACTGCTTAGGAGCTTGCTTAAGACCATATAAATACTTCACTAACTTACACACCTTTCCTTCTTGACCATCTACTACAAATCCATCAGTCTGCTCCATATAAATTTCCTCATCTAGCTCTCCATTTAGAAAAGTTGTCTTAACGTCCATTTGATGAACGAGAAGACTATGTGAGGCAGCCAAGGATAGTAGTGCTCGAATAGTGGTCAATCTGGCTATAGGTGAGTAGGTATCGAAGAAGTCTTCACCTTCTTTCTAGGTATAACCCTTGGCCACAAGACGTGCCTTGTACTTTTCAATAGTACCATCAGGTCTAAGCTTTTTCTTGAACACCCACTTACATCCTATAGGTTTGTACCGATAAGGACGATCAGTGACCTCCCAAGTTCATTAGCTAAGATAGAATCCATCTCACTACGGACAGCTTGTTTCCAGTAGTCAGCATCTTGAGATGCATAGGCTTCTGAAATAGAAGTGGGAGTATCATCCACAAGGTACACAATGAAATCATCACCAAATGACTTTGCAGTCCTTTGCCTCTTACTCCTTTTAGGAGCTTCATTGTCGTCCTCCACAGGATCATCATAGTGTTCTATCGGCATAGTGGGTTCAGGAATTATAACAAATTCCTGACTAGATGAACTAGTCATCTCCTGATTTGACGAGCTAGACATACCTTTCATGGGAAAGATGTCCTCAAAGAAAGTCGCATCATTCGACTCCATAATCGTACCAACATGCATGCCAGATACCTCAGATTTTACAATCAAAAATCTATAGCCAATGCTATGAGAAGCATATCCCAGAAAAACACAATTCACGGTTTTTGGTCCAAGCTTTCGCTTCTTGGGTATTGGAATATTGACTTTCGCCGAACATCCCCAAGTTCGTAAGTAAGAGAGTTAAGACTTTTCTTCTCCCATTCCTCAAATGGAGTCATGGTTTTATCCTTTACGAGAACACGGTTTAGGACATGACACACAGTCATTAGCGCCTCCCCCCACCATTCCTTGGAGAGACCCGATGTATCTAACATGACGTTAACCAAATCAGTTAGAGTGCGGTTCTTTCTTTCGACCGCCCCATTTGACTGAGGTGAGTAGGGAGGCGTCCTCTCATGGATAATACCATATTCCGTACAGAATATATCAAATTCATTTGAAAAGTACTCTCCACCATGATCCGACCTTAACCGCTTGATTTTAAGATCAAGTTGGTTTTCTGCTTCAGCTTTATAGTTTTTGAAGTAATTCAAAGCTTCATATTTAGATTTCAGAAGATAAACATAGCAGTATCTAGTGTATTCATCAATCAACGTCACAAAGTATCTTTTTCCACCTCGTGTCAACACACCATTCATCTCACAAAGATCTGAATGTATAAGTTCTAGTGGTGCTAAGTTTCTCGGTTCCGTAGCCGTATGAGACTTGCGGGGTTGCTTTGCTTGCACACAAACTTGGCACTTGGAACCATGGACAGCGGTAAATTCAGAATTAAACTCATATTGGCTAGCCGTTTCATGCAACCAAAGTTAATATGACAAAGTCGTGAACGCCAAATATTGGACTCATTATCATTGCAAACATGATTAATAACTTTAGTACAAGAGTCTGACAAAGATAAGCGGAACAGACCACCGCACTCATAACCCTTTCCAACAAATTGTACATACTTGGAAATTACAACTTTATTGGACTCAAACACCAACTTAAAACCATCTCGACATAGAAGCGATCCGCTGACGAAATTCTTATTGATGGAGGGAACGTGCTGCACATTCTTCAGCTGTACGGTCTTCCCCAAAGTAAACTTCAGATTTACCGTACCAACACCATGAACAGAAGCACGTGAGCCGTTTCCCATCAGCACGGAGGAAGTCCTTGCGACCTGATAAGAAGAGAACATGGATATATCAGAACATACATGTGTATTAGCACCCGTGTCAATCCAGCAATCAGGAGAATGACATACTGAAAGGATAGTAGGTAAAATACCGTACCCAGCGTCCTTCATCTCAGTATCACTAATAACAACATTAGCGGTATTGCCGCTGTTCCCATGTTGCCGCTTGTCAAAGCGATTAGGGCAGCTAGGAGCCCAATGATTAGGATCACCATAGACGTGGCAAGAGCCTTTCTTCTTATCATTTTTCCTCTTGAAGTTGGTTGAGTGAGTGGCCTTATTCTTGTCATCAAACTTCCATTTGCCATCAGACTTGTTCTTATTCTTGAACTTGTGGGATTGGAAGTTTTTCTTCTGTACCAAATTGGCACTAGAAGCTCCCTCAAGTACTCGAGCACGTGTGTCCTTTGCTCTCTCCTTCTCTTCCACATGAAGAGACCCATTGAGATCCATAATGGAAAACTCTTGTCTCTTATGTTTCAGAGAAGTAGCAAAGTTCCTCCACATGGGAGGAAGATTGGCAATAATGCCTCCGGCCACAAACTTGTCCCGTAAGGTACACTTGAACTGCTCAAGTTCTTTGGCAAGTGATTGTATCTCATGAGCTTGCTCAAAGATGGAACGCTCATCAACCATCTTGTAGTCATAGAATTGCTCCATGACATACAACTCAGTGCCATCGTCCGAGGCCCCAAACTTGGCCTCGAGCGCATCCCACATGTCTTTGCCATTATCAAATGACATATATGGTCAACAATGTTGTCCCCAAGAATACTTAACAGAGCCACCATAAACATGGTATCGGCTTTCTTAAAGGCCGCTTCCTGCTCAGCAGAAAGATCTTCAGGTTTGCCAAGAGTGGCGCGATAGCAGTTTAGGTTTTTAAACCATAGAATTGCTCTCGTGCGCCATCTCTTATAGTGCATACCATCAAACAAAGGCAGACTAGTAGCCGCGACTACACCAGTGGAATTCAGTTGCCTATAATCAGATTTTTGGATTGTTGAAAATATAAGCAATAATCCATATGATTTAATCTAAATAAATAATCGATAAAGCATGATCATACATATAACAATTAAAGAGATCACGCAAACTAACACAATAGATGATCATATTACATCTAAACAAGACAAACCTATTACATCTATACCAAGCGCTAGAACTAGATACTCTAGCATAATCTGAAAGAGACAGTTCAATATTACGTACGGTAAAGCAGCCGCAGTGGTAGCTAGCAGCAGTGGCCCCAGCGGTAGCAGCAGCATCAGCCATGTCGTCGATGTAGAGGCTGCCGATGTCCGGGAAGAAGTCCTCGTCGGGGAAGGAGTCGTCCGTAATGGCGTCAGTAGTCACGTGGAAGCACTCCCCAAAAATCTGATCGCCCATCAACCGCATAGGTTCACAAGAAGGCGGGGTTCCAGAGGTCTACTGTCCCGATCTGCGGTGCACGCCGCAAGCCGGGATGGGGAAGACGAAGGCGGCGGCGCAATAGACTGGAAGGAGATGCGTGTGGTGAGCGGTGCCGATTAGGTTTAGCAAGGAGGCTTATATAGCGCAGGTTAGGGAGATCGTGGGACTCAGCCCACGTCCGAGTCGGTAATATCCCACGTCCCATAAAGACTGGAAACGACTGACTAATTAACGTGTTCGTCAATGACTCGTAATTAATCCATGATTAATATTTCTGACTAGCAAAAATAAAACTCGGCTCGGCGAGATTCCTGCAACCCGCGGCACGCGCGTGTCGTGATGAGGCGAGGCGAGGCAGACTACGTTAGAGGAGGAGTGCGCGAGAGCTGCTCTTTTTCTCACACCTTAGTGAGTGGTGGAATAGCCTAGTATATAAGGAGGTATAACTCTCACTGACCTAGCTATGTGGGACTAAACTTTGACACCACTAGCACAGTCATATGCTGCCATACACAAATGGGTCAAAAAGAATTTCAGAATTTGTCTAATGAGCCAATAGCCCAAAACTCACTAAATTCCAACAGTTGGTGCTTTTTCGGTGTTGCTTGCTCTTGCTTGGGCTTGTTATCTCCGCCACGCCGGCCGACGGCCATCTTTTATAGACTGCGGCAAAGGCATGAAACGGCAGGGGAGGCGCGAGAAATTTTCTGGCCGAGTGAGAGAAGGCGCGCGCAGGAAACGAAAAGATCTGATGGCAGGAAACGCCGACTGCGCGGGAAGCTACCGACGCTATTAGCCGATATCATGTTGCCATTAACGTCCCATCGCTGAGGGTTGTCAATCGGTGACAACGGGGAAGATGGACAGATGAGTCGGGCCGCTAGGCGCGGCTGACCAGATATGCCGGACCACGACCAAAAAACGAACGTGGTCCGACCCAAACGGATATAAGCGGACCGTTTAGGTAACCCGTTTGGGTTGGGCCAAGAAAAGGAAAAGTGAAACTGCCCCTAGAGATCTTCCTTCCGTAATGCTACACTTACAGATGGTTTCTTACGGAAAATCACTTAGAGCAAGTACAATAAGGTCCAGTCAGCAGACTATATGAGTTAAAATAGTATATTTGTACTTAGTTGGATGATAGCGAAAAGGAGAGAGAAGAGGAGTGGGTGCTTAGTTAAGAGCCAGCTGCAGCACGTGCTCCTAGGCACTATGTGAGAGTAAAAAGTGAGTCATACATTAATAAAGTAGTATATTTTAATCTCTAACTATTGTACATATTGACTATTAGATTGACTCTAGATGACATGAACATGATTATAGCTAACAGCTGGCTCTACTATTGTTCTTGCTCTTACGGAATTACGTGTACGCATGGAGCAACCACTTTCCTCGGATCATGGGATGTTGAGGAGGTTGAACCAACCAACTGCTGCCACATCATCATGTGAGTTCAATCCATAAACAAATTTCCGTAGGTGCAGGATTACTGATCTTCCGGACAGTAGACTGATTAATAAAACTAGACTTACGGACAGTAGAGGCTACGGAAATTCTACGGGAAAACGTGGAGTGAATCTGTTGGCTCAACTTGCTAAAAAATGGGGACACGTTCTTGCATCCAAATCAAAACTCGGGACGCGTTACTCGTAGACTGATGTCGGTCTTCAAAACAAAACTGAAACCGACCTTGTTTCAAAATCTAAATCAATATCAGATCGTACAAGCAAACGATTTGTATCTACGGAGTATATAATATTCGGGGCTTTGATTCCGCGACAATTATGGCCGGACCGAGCAAGAAGTCGCGTCAGTCCGGCGCCGGCAGGGCGGGGCTCGCCGCGTGCCTCACCAAGCGCCTCGCCGGCGAGAACCCCTGCCGCAACCTCGTCTTCTCCCCGCTGTCCATCTACGCCGCCGTCGCGCTGTTGGTGCCCGGGGCACGGGGAGAGACCCTGGGCGAGGTCCTCCGCATCCTCGGCGCCCGCTCCCGCGACGAGCTCGAGGAATCCATCTCTGCCATGGTGGCCGACGTGCTGAAGGACCGATCTGATTCGGGCGGGCCGAGCGTCGCGTTCGCGTGCGGCGTGTGGAACGACAAGACGCGCCTGCTGAAACCGGCGTACCGCAAGGCCGTCGTCGGCAAGTACAATGCCGTAACGCGCTCCATGGACTTCCACGGGAACGCGCAGGAAGCGGCGGAGCAGATCAACGCCTGGGTCGCAGAGGCCACGAGGAACCTCATCGACGACGTTGTCTCCGCCGGATCCTTTAACACGAAGACTGACGTCGTGCTCGCCAACGCAATATATTTCAGAGGCAAGTGGGACCTGCCGTTCTACGAGCGGAATACGACGGACAGGCCGTTCCACCTGCTCGACGGCGCCGCCGTCGACGCGCCCTTCATGTGCAACTGGGAGCGCCACTTCATCGCGGTGCACGACGGGTTCAAGGTGCTCAAGCTGCAGTACAGGATGCAAGAGCAAGACCATCGTCCTTCGTACGCCTGGACGCCCAGTCACCACCCCTGCACGGCCAGCTACAAGAAAGAAACACAGTACTCCATGTGCATCTTCCTGCCGGACGCGTACGACGGCTTGCACACCCTCCTAGGCGAGATAACTTCCCGGCCGGGCTTCGTGCCGGACCACCTGCCGTCGGGCAAGGTCAAGGTCGGCGATTTTGGGATCCCCAAGTTCAAGCTTGAGTTCACGAGCCACGTGACCCAAATTCTCCAACACCTGGGACTCATGCTGCCGTTCGGCATGGATTCTGACCTGTCGGACATGATGGAGGCCGGCGGCAACAACGGCGAGCCCTTGGTCGTTCAAGACGTCTTCCACAAGGCTGTCATCGAGGTCAACGAAGAAGGCACCGTAGCTAGGGCGGTCACCACCATGCCAGCTTTCGGATCATGTGCGCCGATGATGGTTCCGGAGCCGACCGTGGATTTTGTCGCGACCATCCTTTTGCGTATTTCGTCGTCGAGGAGGCTTCCGGCGCGATCCTCTTCGCAGGGCATGTCGTGGATCCTACCGATGGCAAAGGCCCGGCGCGGACAGGACAGCCTGCTGCTGCCACGGCTAGAGGATACGCGTTGCCGGCGGCGGTGACCAGAAACCCGCCGATGCACTTCGACGATCCAGTAGGGCCGATGACGATGAGGAATACCAGCTCCACTGGCCTGGCGACGCTCGCTGCCGGGCTCGCGAGGCGCCTCGCCGAGGGGAGCGCGGACAGCAACCTGATCTTCTCGCCGTTGTCCATCTACACCGCGCTCGCGCTCGTGGCCGCCGGTGCACGGGGCGCGACTCTTGACGAGATCCTACGCGTGCTCAGGGTGTGGTCACGCGACCAGATCGAGGCGTTGGTCTCGCACACGGCGGCGGACGCGCCCAAGGACCGTTCTGAATCCGGCGGGCCGAGCGTGGCGTTCGCGTGCGGCGTGTGGAGCGACCTGGCAAGGCCGCTGAAACCGGCCTTCCGCAAGGCCGTCGTGGGCACGTTCATGGCTGAGGCCAGCGTCGTCGACTTCCGCCACGCGACGGAGGAAGCGCGAGGCCAAATCAACGCGTGGGCGGCGCAGGCGACGAATCACCTGATCGACTCCATCCTCCCACCAGGTTCGATAAAGCCGGCGACGACCCGGGTCGTGCTCGGCAGCGCCCTGTACTTCAAGGGCATATGGGAGGACCCGTTCGACAGTAGGGAAACTGTGCGCAAGCCTTTTTACCGGCTCGACGGCAGCCAGATCAACGTGCTCTCCATGGAGAGCCGGAAGAAGCAGTTCGTCGCCGCCCACGATGGGTTCAAGGTGCTTAAACTCCGGTACAGGATGGCGGCGCGAGATCCTGGTTCGTATGGCTATCCTGACCCGACGCAGTTCTCGATGTGCATCTTCCTCCCGGACGCCCACGACGGCCTGCGGGGGCTGCTCGACACGATAGCCTCCCGGCCTGGATTCCTGCACGACCACCTGCCGGAGCGGCGAGTCGACGTCCGCGAGGTCCGGGTGCCCAAGTTCAAGCTCTCCTTCCACACCAGCGTCGTCGCCGTCCTCAAGAAGCTGGGCCTCGAGCTGCCCTTCTGCGAGCAAGCCGATCTGTCCGACATGGTAGAGGACGACGGCTCTGGACTGCCTGTACTTGTGGACGACATCGTCCACAGGGCCGTCATAGAGGTGAACGAGGAAGGTACCAAAGCGGCTGCAGTCACCATGGGTCTCACCCCTGAATGCTTTGAGTTGCGTCGTCGGCCACCACCTCCGCAACTGGACTTCGTCGTCGACCATCCATTTGCGTTCTACATAGTGGAGGAGGCGACCGGCGCTGTTGTATTCGCGGGGCACGTCCTCGACCCCTCCAAGGAGTAGTAGTAGTAGCTGTTGAGGTCGGCCAACAATTTTTAAAACTCCATTTAACTAGCACTTGCTTTTTGCATATTTAACTCAGGATTGAGAGTTTTCTGATCTAAACTCTTCGTAATCCAAAGCAGATCCAGATCTCATATCAATAATTTGAATAAGTATACAATTTCTCGAATTTTCACCAGAAGTTTTCTGGTGTTCACCGTGGTCCTGTGTGAAACGTAGTGAGGAGAGTTTAGGCTGCGATGATCAAACAAATCATCGGTCATCTCTTTGTATAGCAATGACGGTGTTAGTGTTACAGATGGATAGAGAGGTTGTTAAGGTTGGCACGGTTTGACAACAACCGTACTCAGCTATCTACTCCCTCCGTTTTAAAATATAAGATACACTTCAAAATATAGGTTCACTCTAAACCTAGATGAACTACACTAAAATGGGTCTAGATACACTTTTTTCACAAAGCTAAAACATCTTATATTTTGAAACGGAGGGAGTAATATATTTGCTGCTCAAACATGCTTGTAAATGGTTAGGATTCTAACTACCTAACCTAACATCCCCCGTCAATCTGGACGTGGTAAAGCCATTTTAAGATTGTTACAAAACTTGACAAACAACTGTGTTGAGAGAGGATTTGTAAGTACATCAGCAAGCTGATCATGTGAGATGAACCAAATATCAAGTGACTTCTACGCGACGTGCTCTCGGACAAAGTGATAGTCGACCTCTATGTACTTGTCTTGGCGTGGAAAATGGGCTTAACTGATGGCCGAGCTATTGTGTATGCCGGGGGAGGGGGGCGCCCCCCATGAAATTTTAGCGCATCTACCCTTAGTAAATAGGCCATTTGCCTCCCAATCATGGTCCAAGACTACCTAATTCTAGCTTCAGGGCCCACTCCCCCCCCAGCAGCAGGTGAGCCCAAACTCTGCCGCTCTGACAGGTAAGTAGCGCCCATCTCGCACCATTGACGCGGTACCCTGATGAGTAAGACACCCAGTTCTTGCAGCAATCCTTGTATCCACATAATCTTTGCGGTTTCATTGGCCACTGACTTGTACTCCGCATAGGTGCTCGACCGCGAAACTGTGGGTTGCTCCCTAGAACTCCACGCAACCAGATTTCCTCCGAGGAAGACATCATCCCCCCTATTGAGCAAAGGTCATCAGGGCACCCGGCCCAATCAGCTTCTGCAAAACCACTAAGAAGAAGAGATGACGATCTCTGAATGTGCAGTCCAAGCGAGGAAGTGTGCTTCAGGTACCGCAGAATGCGTTCCACCGTTGTCCAGTGCACCTCGGTTGGAGTCTGTAAAAATTGAGAGACTTTGTTGACACTAAAGGCGATGCTAGGCCGAGTAAGAGTCAGATATTGCAGAGCGCCAATGACGTTGCGGTAGCACGTGGTGTCTTCTGGAGACAAAAGGTCATCGTCATGGCATGATAGCTTCTCCGACATGGACATGGGAGTGTGCATAGAACGAGTTTGCAGCTTGTTTGTTCTCTTTAGAATATCATGGACATATTTTTGCCGAAACAGGATGATGCCATCCTTCATGTGCTTGACTTCAATGCCCATGAAATAGCCAAGTACTCCAAGATCTTTGATAGGAAAGTCACACCGAAGCTGCTATAGTAAACGATCAGCTGCACTTGTAGTCGCACCAAGATGTAAACTGTGACTGAACTGTCCTTGTAGATGAAGAGGAATCCAGTCAGCACGGTCTGTTCCCGTATGTACTAGGTGGCGTATTCGTGGTTGACGGTGGTGACCGTCCGCTGATCGGCGCCTTCGCCGATGGTGGTGATGATGTCCTGGTCGGGGGCGGTGATTCTGCCGCTGATGTAGCCAAGAAGGGAGTGGCTACAGAGGCGGGTGAGCATCTGCGACTTCCAACTAACTAACTAACTGGCATGGCTGAGGCGCACGAGTGAGCATCACAACGATGAAGTTGGCATTGCTGAGGCGCACAGTGACGGTGGAGGTGATCGACATGGATGTGGAGATCGTGGACGAGGAGGAGGAAAGAACAAGCGACATATGTCAGATGTGCTATAATACCATGTGAAACGTAGAGGGGGAGAGTTTAGGCTGCGATGATCAAACAGTCATCGGTCATCTCTTTATATACCAATGTCATTGTTACAGATAGATATAAAGGTTGTTAAGGTTGGCACGGTTTGACAACAACCGTACTCAACTCTATCTAATATATCTGCAGGTTAAACACAGCTCGTACATAGTTAGGATTCTAACTAACTAACTTAACATCCTTCAAATTTTGATTTCAGTTTGACACTCAAATTTAGTACCACGCCAAATCGTTCTTTTAGTATCCTCCCTTTATTTTTTGTGGGCTATATTTAGTTGTTATAAACATAATCTTTTTTTGCGAAAAGTCATCGATCTATTCATAATCTTGGACGACAAAAAAAACAAACAAACAGTTCATTGGACCACCTAGCGACGACTACAAGCACTCGAGCGAGCCGAAGGCCCATGGCCGTCCTTGCCCCTCCATGAGTAGAGCCAGACAAAACTTATCGCAGTAGAGCTTGTAGTAATAGACAGACGAGAAGTCGTCGTGCTAAGACCCTAAAGAACCGGCGCACGAGTGTCACCAATGAAGAGAAGCTTAGATCAGAAGAAACACCAACCAAATCCAGCGAGAGCCGCCCTAGACAAACCTCCACACACCCTCTGACAACACTATATGCACTGTCGGGACGGGCGCTAGACGGGGAGGACTTTACTTCATTTTCAGATAGTCGCCACCGCCACGACTTCCTGGGTAGAACACAAACCCTAAACAAAATGACGAAAACATGAGAAAAGGAAGCCCTCCCACCGACAAAGGCCGGGATCCACCACGCCTCCATGACCCCAAGGCCACATAAGATGAGGCAGGTCAGTGGCAGCGGCGATGAAAGGCAGGGACCGACCGCCGGTGGTAGCTTTTGTCGGTGGGAGTTCAGCGGTGTGCACTCCTAAAACTTGCTATCCAAACAACCACTAAAGGATCCATGTTTAGTCATTTATCAAGTCTATGTAATATGTGAATCAGTGAACATTTAGAATTTTGGTTGCAGTTATTTTCCAATGTTGGGTTTCATATCTATATTCCAGCTTGCTTAGGACAAAATAATATTGATGGTTTTACCTATTTTCCAAGATTGCTCTCCATATAGATGAAAACATGAGGGATGAACTCTTGGAGATATGCCCTAGAGGCAAATAGTAAAGTGTTTTTATTATCATATCTTATTAGTTCATAATAAGTTTATGTCATGTTATAACTGTATTAATCGGAAACACTGGTACAAGTGTGCTATGTAAATAAGTGTATTGTCATATTAAAGTTGGACTATGCAAAATCTTTCGACACCATTGAGCACGAGGCCATCATATTTGTTAGGCAGCATCTTGGTTTCGATGGTCAATGGATTGACTGGGTTAGGGAGATTCTATCTTTTGATTCCTCTGCTATACTACCAACAGGGAGAGCCGCCACTCCCTGGCCCCTAGCCAGAGCTCGCCCACCCGCTTGCGCCGCACCTGGCCCCGAAGCTCACACGCCCACGCCGTACCTAGCCCCAGAGCTCGTCGCGTCACCCTGGCCCCGAAGCTCGTCGTGATGCCCCTCCCCTGGCCCTAGAGCTCGCTACACTGCCCCCTCCCTTAGCCTAAGCTTGTCGCCCCGCTCCTGGCCAGAGTTATATTGAAGTCATATATCTTGCTATCACATAGTTGCTTGTATTGCTTAGCATTAGGGATGGCAATAGGTACCATAACCCGCGTACCCTGCGGGTAAAAACTCATTAGGAGTATAGGTTTGGGACAAAAGGTTACCCATGGGTACGTAAATGGGAAAATATTATACTCATCGGGTAGAGAGGGTACGGGTATAGGATTGTAGAACCCATACCCACGTACCCATGTACCCGTCCAAAAGTTGACAAATGGGGATCCAGTTTTATCTTGGTTGAACTTGCTAGTGTTGAAACTTTATTGTGATACATATTTTATGGCCTTACATATGGTTAAATTACCTCTATAATTTGTTGTGAGTTTGTGAACTTAAAGTGTTTGAGTATGTGTTGTTTTTATGATTATGTGTTGTTATTTATCTTTCATAATATGTTGCTAGTTGTGAGAAATTGTTGTTGCTTATGAGAATGTGATGTTGTTTATAATATGATATTGTTTGTAAATATGTGTTGTTGTTTATAGTGTGTTGTTATTTATAAAATATGATAATATATTGTCGTTTACGTCTATTTTTTGCTCAACTTAATGTGTTGTAACGCGGGTATTTTTACCCGCAGGTACCCATTTACCATGTCGGGTGATTGGTACGGGTGGAAATTTTTTGTACGCGTTGGTATGGGTACGGGTGACGGGTAATATTAGAGAGGACAGGTATGGGTATGGGATGACTCGACCCGTACCTATACCCTTTGGGTGTCATCCCTACTTAGGATAAGTTGTTGGCGCACATAGATAAACCGTAGTTCATATAGGTTTTGTGCTTGACACAGTAAACACTAGTTTTATTCGGCATTTGTTAAGCCCACGTCGTAAAAGTTTTAAACCGCATATTCAACCCCCTCTAGGTGGTATCTATGTCCTTTCAACATGGACCCTAGCTAGACAAGACAAATGTTTTCCTCCCTAGCGGTGGCGGGCGGAAACTCTAGCGCCGGCGCCACTAGCCCCCCACTGCCGTCTCCTCCCCTATCTTCGTTGAATGAAGCGGCCAGGCAAAGCCTGCGCTCGGATGATGGCGGGCGGTGGGACCTCGGCTCCTAGCGCATCGGGGCCTCCTACGCAGGTGTGACGCAACTTCCCCCGATGGCTTCTCCTCCTAGGCGCGGTGGGCGTGGCTTAGCATCATTCTGGAGCTTGTGGTCGCAATGGGAGGTGTCGATTTGTACGCTGGAGCGGTGGCTTCGGGAAAGGTGGCTACCACTTCTCCCGTAGGGGATGGCGGGCCAGGAGGATTCTTCCAAGACGATGGCGCCTGGGGCGGTGACGACATCCAGGCGAGGTGATGGCGTTGGTGGCGGAGTGGCTTCCCCTATGGCAGCTTGTCCAGTGGGGTCACTAGCCTGATCTAGGCCCAAAGGGGGCTCGACCATGACGTGCAAGGTGCTGAAGCGCGTGCTTCTATGGTGTCGGCGTCCCATCGGTTGTGTGCCTATTTGGCACAACGCTGCTCTACCCCGTTTACGACTGGGGTTGGGGCACGAAGTGGAGGAATGTGGTGGTGGGTTTTTTTGGTCCTAGGCGTGGTGGCGGTTGTTCGGGTTTGCTTTGGTTTCTTAGACAACTATCTCGCGGGCAGTGATGATGATCCGGACGGAGGCGTTTTTGCCGCGGCGACGGGGAGCCTAGGCGTGGCGGTGCGTAAGGATACTGGGCCTGGCTACGCAGTTCCGACGACTTCTTTGTCTTCCGGTCCCTTCGGGGTGGTCGACAATTCAGCTTTGGTGGGTGCTCGTCTTCTTGACGTGGCGGTCGTATGTTGGGGCAGTGGCTCTGGATGGCGACTATTGCGTCGAGCTAGGAGGTGGCTCTTTGGGAGGCGGTTTTGGGCCCCTAGGCCTAAATCTGTTCTATGGCCTCAAATCGTCGAGCACTAGGGGCTAGAGATCAGTGTGCGGCTTTGTGATGGTGGTCCAACCGGTCCTCGTGTGGCGGGTGTGAGTTCTGCATTTCTTTGCCAGCCAAAAGCCTTGTTCTAGCAGCTTGTCGGGACTGATGATGGCGACGTCCATCGGCGTCGCGTCCTTCTTGATGGTGTCGTTGAGGTGGTGCTTTTGCTCCTTCGCCCGTGATTCTCCAGGGGAAACCACAGTTCTCTCGCGGGATCAGGTGTGGTGATGCTCTTGCACCATTTGCCTCTTGGGGCCTCGTCTTGGATGTTCTGTCAGCTAGAGGGACCAGTGGTGATAGGTGGTGGTTAGCGGCGGCATGTTGCGGGGCGGCCTCGGCTTCAACAACTTGCGGATGCGGCTGCAAGAAGCGCGTTCTCCGGGGAATGCCCTGCGTCGGCCTCGGTTGATGCTGGCAATGGCGGCGCTCTCTCTGTCGCTGCTTCTCTCGTTGGAGGCATCGTTGTTGTGGAGCTCCTCTCCTTCCGTGTTGGGTTTGGTTTGTTGGGTCGTCGTTGCCTCTTTTTCTGTCCTTGGCTAGGCGGTGCATGGCCCTGGGGTCCGTGAGGATGTCGGAGCGGCCGCTCCGGATGTTTGCCTCCGACGTGTTGCGTCGAGGTGTGTGAGTGTCGTCTTTTGTCGCTAGGGCGAGGTAGTCTTCGACTCGTGTGGGGGTGCGGCCTCAGGGCCGGCGTGGTGTGTTCTATGTTGTATGTGCGGGGCCCCCGGATTTAATCCTCCGAGAATCCCTGTTATGCATACACCACGATCCCATGATCTGTTAGTCGTGGCACATAACCTACAAGTATCAAAGTCAACATCCATTACTTAAGCGGATACATGTCATACCTTACATGCCATTATAGCTACATCAAATAATCATCAGCGGAACTTCGTCAAGCGTAGAGCCCGAGCCATGCCTTAACCTACAGGCAACTGACTGGGAGAACGTCCTAGCTCGCATAGCCGTCAACTTCATCCTCTTCTTGAGATCTGACCAAGTTAATAGCCAGGGACAGTGCCAGTGATTACTTTAAATGTACTCACAAACCATCTTAAGAAAATAATAATAACAAGAGGATATGCAATATGGCTATGGTAGTAGGAGGGCTTCAAGAGAGGTTCTTTTCTCAAATAGTTTCTCTTGTAGATATAGCATCTACATATCTTTGTTAAAAACCTTTGTAAACATTTTGGAAACCTTTTTGGAAAGTTTTGGAAAACACTAGGATTGGGTCACCCATTTGTCCCCTCCTTTCGGTCATCCCATGACCAAACTCCTTTCATTCCTTTTTGATCATCCCATGGTCAAAACAGGTATCCTTTCTGACCATCCCATGGTCAAAACATTTCCAAAGCCATTGCCTTTTAGAAATCCCTTTTGAAAACAAAACCAGCACCGCTCTACAGCAACCTTCCCAACCGTCCATGACCGCGGACACGGCTATTTGAATAGATTTACACTCTGCAGAGGTTGTACACTGTACCCACACCATCCGGGTACATTGCCCTGATCTACACCGATCGTGGGTCGAGTAACCGATCAAGACTCTTCGAATGCCACTCCAATATAAGTGCCTACCCTATGAGTGTTGTTCCCCTCAACACCAGGACGTCGGGTACCGAGGACCAACCGGAGCGCATTTTACACTTCACACGGTGGGCGCTTTCAATGAGGGGCTCATAGTAACGCCTGGCTGCCCGCAGACAGTTCGTTCCTTCTCTAGGTCGATGTCCCACATGGACCTTTACGGGAGAAGGCCCAACCTCCGGGGATCGCGATCCCCTGTAGTAGTTGCGAGGCAGCTTATACTAGAATAGACAAACATCAAATCCAGCCATGTCCCATTCCAGAGTAATGTGGTTGCACGGGTTAATTATTCTAGCAAAACTGCAAAGAACCGGGTGCGTTTTCGTAAACCTTATTCCTCCAGCTTTCCTTCAGCATTTTGTAAAACCAAAATCTTTTTCTTTCTCAACATCTCTTGGGAGGTCCCACCTCACCAAGGTTTTATCATAAAACATTTGGTAAAACTTTTTTGGGGGTCTTCTCATCCTCTAGTTTTGCTTCGGCTAAAACAGGGTCTCCAAAGGGGTATGGTGTAATACACCATCTATCATACTAGGGTTAAATAGGTGCCATCAAGAGGGTTGTACTTAATAGTACAAAGATAAATGCTTTGGAGAAGCCAAGCCACTACCAAGTAGAGATCATCATATAGTAAAACAATGCAGTTTTCATAAAGCAGTAAGTAAAACATGCATAAGTAAAACAGTAGGACAAGGCTTATGAGCAAGAAGGTGGCTTGCCTGTAATCAGCAATCTGGCAATATATGTCCCTAGAATTCTTCTTAGAATACCAAAAATAATAACCATAACAACCATCTTCTTCTGATCTCCGAGATAATCGCAACTATCGTCGTCAGGGAGCACACATGCAAACAAGTAAGAGCACAATCAACACAAGGCATACAAGCATCTTTGCAATACAGCAGACAACATACAGCAAATTATTAAATTCAGTAGGTTTTTATAGATTAAGATCATAGCATTCGGGAATACTTTAATTGCCTTTGTGGATTTGCCTTGGTGATTTATTATCTAGAAACTACTTGAGAGAGGCGTTTTGGATCAAGGCTAGGTTCTGGATGATATCATTGTATACAAATGATTCCATCAGGTAGTTATTGATAAAATGAAACCAACAAAAGTGGTTTCATGATTTTATCACTTTTCTTTATTTAGTTATTAATTTTCTAGTGAAATAAACTCTAGTTTTAGGAGATAATTCACCAGAAAAGTTCTGGACCTCCAAAAATTATTTCCTTGGATGGTTCAGTAGGGTTTCAGGTACTGATTCAAATAGAGTTGGAATCATGTCAAAATATTTACCAGAATGCCCTCGGGAAATTCCCAAAGGCAGTTCTGGAGGGTTTTTGTCCTTTTCACCAGGTTTAATATACAGTAGATTTTGATAGGAAACCAATTCCACATGGTAGGTATTTTGAACACCTTTCTGTAGGAATTGGATTCACTCTTTTTGGAGTTGTCAAACTCCTTTAGTGATCTTTCTACTGACATAACACTATACAGAGATAATTAATTCACCAAAATTGAACAGGGTCTCAATAAAATTTGATCTCCTGGATTTTGGTAGACCTTAGTGTACCACATCACAGAGTGTTGGAATTAGGTCAATACATTTCATAAATTGGTCTAGAGAATTTTCTAAAGACATAATATAATTAAACTTGTCATTTTTATATCTTCAGAGCTGTAGCTCCACTTAGCTGAAGACAAGGGCTATTAGACAGGTATATCAACTACCTTTCAGGGGAACTTTGTTTCATCCCATTTGGTTATGTACATCTTACACAGGAAATTATTTGGTGTAAAAGACACATTTTAGTAGATTTAAAACCAGCAAATGACGAAGATAAATATTGGTAGGAGACTAGCTCTGCATGGTATAGAAAACCTCATAGGGCATGTCAAAATTTAGATCTAGCCATTTAGTGGTATTTTTCATTTTTATTTGAATTTAATCCTGGCAGTGGATAATACCTAGAAATAAATATGAAAAGGAAAAAGGGAGGGCACAGGAACTCGTGGGCCATCTTTAAATGGGAAATGGGCCGCCCTGGGGAAATCCGGCCCACCCGGGTGTATCTTGGCGCGGGAGGCGATTTTGAATCTGACGGGCGGGGCCGTCTGTCAGTGGGCGAGGGGGCGCGAAGGGGTAGGAAGGCCCCCTGGCCGTTGGATCAAGTGGCGATGAGCGGCCCTTCGGCGTCGTCTTTGCAGCGGCAGGATGCCGGGGAAAAACCCTAGCTAGGCACCGGGCACGTCGGGTGGCTCACCGGAGTGTGGGAGTGGCGTCGGGGATGCGCTGGGACGACGCAGTGGTTGGAGATGACCTCGACGAGGGGCGGAAGGGTCCCTTTTGGTGCATATGCGTGGAGTCCGATGTCGGGTAGAGGGCGGCGGCTCCGGGCTTGTCCGCGGCGGCGCCAGGGAGGAACCTAGAAGAAAAGGAGGGGCCGGGTCAGATGCAGGGGAAGGAGGGGAGCTTGGCTAGGAAACATGCAGAGGAAGAAACAGAGGGGTGGAGGAGATATGCTCGAAACGAGGGAGGAGGCCGATGCTCCTTCTTCCTCTTCTCACGAGCAAGGTAGAGTTGGGGAGGGGAGTGGGCTTCGGGGGAGGTGAGTGGGGGAGCAGAGGGAGTAAATGAGGGGCAAAGGGAGGCGCGGGGTGGGTTCTAGCCTTATATCCGAAGGGCTGGTCCAAAATGAGCTTGTCTCATGGGGGAGCTTGGACATGGTCCACGACCTTGCCATTGAACAATGTGGGCGGTGGAGGGGTGTGGTGGGGTACTGGGGTCGAGCAGTGAGTGGTGGAAGGGGTGGTGGTTGCGGCTGCACATTTATTTACAAGATTTGAAGGATATGCCATCTTTCTCTTTCTCTCTTTCTAAGAGAAAAAGGAAAGGGGAGGGTAGATGCTACAGTGCCTGGCCGACCAGAGGAGAGTTGGGGTGCTGTGGAAACTTGATTGACCAAGTTTCAGATGGTTTTGATAAGATATATCTCTATGTTTTGAATAAGTTCAAAACTTGACCAAAGTAGTGGTTATGAAGGAAGTCCTCATTTGTGATCTTTGAAATATGTAGAAATGGTTCTGGTGGAAGGGGTATAGTCCATATATACCTCCTCTAATTATTTGGGATTTTTAAGATGATTTTTAGTTTACTAAAAATCATTTATGCAAAAAGTGCAGAAATGGTTTATAGAAGCTCATTTGATAAATTTACATTGGACATAGTTGGTTTTTGATGTGAGATGAATCTGAATATGAATCCATACTTTGAGGAATTTTTCCATGATTTATTGGGGATTAAAAGTATTTAAAACTATTATTATTCCATTTCTTCCATTTAAGAAAATAGGCAAAAAGAAGTAATAAAAGTCTTCCAAAATATTTGTTTTTGAGGTGGGAAGATAGAGTATGATATATGGATCTCAATGGAGTTAGAAGTTGGGGAAGTTCTTTGGAAAAAACCAAACTTTCCCTTGGGAAAGGAGCTTTGGAGATTTAGTCTATTAAAGAGAGTAATTAGATTTGGAGCCATAATAATTATGGATAATATTTGATAAATCTTTATGATCAAGGTAGATGATGTAGACAAGGTGTAGAAAGCATTTGCCACCTTGGGAATTGGAAATCCAACTTGAATTAGATGGAAAAACAAGGAATTGAGGATCTAGGGTGATGTTATTTTCATACCACCAAAACCTTGTTGGATATGGGAGCTCAGATCTCCCCTTGGGGCATGGTATAGATGGATGGATAGGCCAAGTGATGTACATAAACATGGTATAGAGGTTTGAGCTTGATCTTTCTTGAGTTCACCAAGAATTGATTTCAAACTTTGAATAAAATAAGCCTACCAAGGCAGATTATCAACTAGCCTTCAAAACCTTGTGGGTTTAAGAAGCAGAAAGATCCACTTGGAACAAGTGAAGTAGATATTGATATGAATATATGATTAGAACACAACCATGCAAAGAGTTGGTCCATAGAAGGTGGGATGATGGTGTGAGCTTCTGTCAAAGTAGGCATGTTGACTAGATTTGCAGGAATAGTTATTTTCTTGCCTGCAAAACCATCAAGAACAAGTGGGTTGAAGGATGATCTAATCAAGGGAAAGAGTGTTCCTTGGTAGTCCTTAATATGGTTAACAAGATGGTTCAAATGCATTTTCAAAAATGCACAAGGGTTGAGAAAAGGAGGCATTCAAAAAGGTGATGTTGGAACAGATTCTAGACTTAGCCAAATTTGGCAGATTTAGGGTTTTTGACTTGAATGTGGGTGGTGATTATTTGGACGGGTTGCAAGGTACCAAAGAATCATCAAGAGGATGATGTTGAAGTGTAGATTGAGTAGAAATTATCCTTGCTTGATACTGGTCTTCATTGACTTGGAAGCTTCTAGAATTAGATCACTTCAGAGCCGATCTGTTAAGGGTTTTAGATGATCACCTAGTAGCTAGGGATTAGATCCAGCTTTGTAGTCGTGCTTAGGATTTGGGGGTTTCAAGTATCTTTATCCTAGTGATGGGCTCCTATGGTGGCTCACTTAGCTCCTTAAGTCAAACAGCAGATCAAAGCAGTTCATTAGACAACAGATCAAGGCACTTCATCTTAGCAGACCAAGGCAACTCATCTTACAAACAAAGCAAACCTACTACTGGGGTTACCATCAAGCCTAGCTCGAGGTAAGGATGGGTATTTTGAAAAGGTTGGAGTTTGAATAAGATGAGAGTCCTTGGTATCTCTACCAAGAGTAGAATTCAAAAGCTTTAAAAAGAGGTTTTGGGAAACCTGGAGATAAGAATAGTTGAAGGTTCTGTCTATAAAACATAAGGAGATTATAATAGGTTGCTCTCCATAGTTTAGAGAAACAGAAGCTACTAAAATAGTTGGTTTGCGAAGGCTTCTTGGCTCAGGTTTTGAAATGCCAGAACATTTGAGAATATGAAAATTAAGCGAAGACAGTTTTGGGAAGTAGCTTTGGTCAACTGGTGTTGAGGTAAGGAGTATATCTTCTAATACACAATCATAATCATAAACATAGTCAAACAACAGGCAAACACTTCATCACTAAAAAAATAAAAAGTTTTTGTTCCCCCTGATTTTTGCATTCTGGACAACTAATCAGGTTTGCTGAAATTGGGATGTTACAGTATGGTTTTGGGCCAGTTTTCCTTATAAAATGTCCAACTCTTTTTCGACTTTATCAATCAAAGGCATTGCCGATGTTCGAAAAGAAGCAATGGAAAATGATCCAATGCCATGGGAGGATCATGTGTCACAATCCTCCAGGTCTCAACTGGCACCAGACGCGAACACACTAAGCTAGGGGAAGGTCCGAGGGAGGATGTGAACACACATCACATGTACTTGGTCAGCACAATAGGAAGGTGTTAGGGACACTATGAACACACTAAGCTTGTTTACCCAGTCCTTGTTGAGAGGTTTCAACCTATTTGCAAGTCCCTTAGTACGAATCATGACATGAATCAATGAAAAATGGTCCAATGCAATGGGAGGATCATGTGTCGCAATCCTCCACGTCTCAACTGGCGCCAGACGCCTATGAACACACTAAGTTAGGGGAAGGTGCGGGGGACGCTGTGAACACACATCACATGTACTTGATCAACAAAATAGGAAGGTGTCGGGGACACTATGAATACACTAAGCTTGTTTACTCGGTCCTTCATGACATGAATCGAATGGTGAAAAACATTGTTGCTTATTTGCAAACCACTTGTAGCTAGAAAAAGCTCATGTACATATCACTTGCAATTATAAAGAACTCAGATGTCACCATTTAAAACTCACGGATTGTTATGAATCACGATATAAATCCAACATAAGTGGAATTGAACGAGCTCTAACTACTTTGAGAATAAAAGAATAAAAAGCTATAACCAGTCAATTCCATTAACACGAAACCAAAATTGAGTCTGAATTTTATAATTTTCCTAGCGAGACGAGAAAATTTGTTTGACCACATATATAATTTGTAATACTAGTTGGGAAATGCTAAGATCGATTCACTTATAATTTGTAAAAACTTGAAAGTAGTATACTCTGCTTCACATCGACCTCACGGCCAGAATGGATAGGATCGGACCTCTCGTTACTCTTCCTTTGTAGGATCGAGCACATGCCCAGCGAAAACGACAGTGCCCGACGTCTCCTCGATGATGAAGAATGCGAACGGGTGGTCAGCGACGAAGTCCACGGTGGGCTCCGGTTCAGGCGTGGGCTCATCATAATCGTACAGCGAGAACCCCATGTCCTCGTCGGACTCCACGGTGACGGCGGCCGCCTCGCTCCCCTCCTCGTTCATCTCCACCACCGCCTTGTGGACAATCTCGCCGACGCACAGCTCGAAGCCCCCCGAGACGATCTCGGTCATGTTGGCCAGCTCGCTATCGAACGGCAGCCGGAGGCCAAGGTCTCTGAGGATGTCGCGGATGCTGTCCATGTACGTGAGCTTGAACTTGGGCAGCAGGAACTTGCCGACGGGGACGTAGCTCGTCGGGAGGTGCTCGCGCAGGAACTCCGGGCGGGACGTGAGCCTGTCGACGAGGCCCCACAGGCCGTCGCGCTCGTCGGGGAGGAAGACGCACATGGAGAAGTCCGGGAGGTTCTTCCGCAGCTTCCAGCTGAGCCCCGCGTTGTCGTCGTACGACTTGTAGGGCAGCTGGAGCACCCTGAAGCCGTCGTGGCAGGCGATCTTCTGGTAGCACCTCCAGGACCTCCGCATGAAGGGCACGTCGTCGACGGTGCTGCCGTCGAGGAGGTGGAACTCGTCGTCGATGGTGAGGTCGCTTGTCGAAGATGCTGCGCCACTCGGCCTTGAAGTAGATGGCGTTGGCGACCACGTGGAGGGTCACCCCTGGCTTGTACGGGTCCAGGACCTCCGTGATGAGGTTCCTGGTCGCCTTGGCCACCCACGCGTTGATCTCCTTTCTCGACTGCACTCGCTGCATGCACGTAGGAAGGGAAAAAAAAGTCCAGATGTTTAGCAAGCTATAGTTCAGAATTTCAACCAAAAGAAAATACATGGATCTATTTTTTCGAGAACCAACAAAAGAGAGGGTGCATACATGATTCTTGAAGTCGACGGCCCACGTCTCGCCCTTGTACGTCCCGACGACGGTGTCGCGGTACGTGGGGTTGAGCGGCAAGCTCTTGTCGGTCCACGAGCCGCACGCGAACGCCACGGACGGCCCGCCGACGCCGGACCGGTCGGCGAGGACGCGCTCCACCACCACGCCCTTCACGAAGGCCTCGAGGTTGCCGCGCGACGGAGCGCCGGCGATCGACAGGATCTCCTCGAGCGTGTCCTCGGCGGCGCCGGCGGACATGAGCGCCAGCGCGACGTGGATAGACAGCGGCGAGAAGATGAGGTTTTTGTCGGTTGTGTCCTCCGAAACACGCTTCAGCAGGCGCGCGGCCAGCGCCATCTGCCCGTCCTGGCAGGCCATCGGGTTGCCCTCCTCCGCCGCCATATCGCGATCGATCGAAGTTCTTTGGCACACGTTTTGTTATCGATGATATATATTGCTGGGTATTTATTGGGCGAGTTTAGACTTTGGAGTTTGGAATCGTGACGTTGTACAGCTGCACAGTTTGGAATTGAACACAAAACACACAAAAAAAAAACACAAAACCACCGTCAGCGCATGTTATATGGTAAATAATATGGTAATGTATATGCCAGTGCATGTTATATGGTAATTTTACAATTCCGCCCCCAAGTCAATATATAATATCAAAACACACATAATGCAACTTCAGCAGAATCAACATGAACAACAGGAGTAAATAATAATGCTAGATTATTTTGGCTCAAACAGTTATCCATATCGTTCTGATTCTTTTCGGTCATATGATGGACGCCGAAAATGACACGCGATAACGTCGCACCGGAGCCCTGCTATGCCGTGAGGTGGGCCTCGCTGCAGGCCAGGGCGAAATATTTCAGACCGCAGCTAGGTTTCGCATGCGCCGTCGTACCCCTCGTAGCCGGACAGTGGACCGCACGCGACATGAACCACCATCAGCGTACGCGGGCAGTACTACGCAATGTGAGAGGCGTTTTCAGCCCGACATGCCTCTGCACTCGCCAGGTGGCAGGGCCCGCCGAGAGACGACGTTGCACCGTGAGCCCATGCTGCCCACGGACTCTCGTGTTCATGGGGTCCACTGAGAGACAATGTGGCGTCGTGAGCCCATGCCGCCCGCGGACTCTCGCGGTCATGTGGCCCGCCGAGAGTCGGAGTGACACCTCGGTTTCTCGCGGTCGTGGGGCCCATCCAGAGCCGGCGTGGGCTTAGCCCAGGCCGATCGCGATTTCTCGCGTACACGGGCCCGTCCAGAGATGACGTGGTACTGTAGACTATAGCCGGCCGTAGTTCCTTGCAGCGTGGGGGACCGTGGACATCCGATGCGGTGTTGTAGGCCCTACCCGACCGACGTTTCTCGCTGATGCAGCCCGTCCTACGGACGCATCTACATCCTCACCACTAAGTCCCCCAAGTGGACCAATGACCCGTGGCCGCGCCAAACTCCTACAAGATAAGGTTAACTCGCTCCTCCCCTCGTGTGACTTTGATACACCCATGAATGGCCTGCTACTTCATGCCCCGACACTGTGCATCCTCAGGTATGAAGACACGAACCAGCGGAGCGGCGCAACAATGACGCACCCAGCAGCTGTCTGGATCAACATGTACTACCGGTCAAGCGGTACTACCGCATGATTACCGCTCCTAGAGAGTGACCATCATACAAGACCGACGCTATCGGTCCCTCTCCGCCTGCTACCGGACAAATCCGGTACTACCGGACCTGAGTCCGGTACTACCAGACGATGTAGTGTCTGCGCGCACCAGCTCGGCCCTCAAGCCCTGTAACCCCCTCAATACTTTCCGTTTTACCCCAAATTACCACTATGTTAGTGGCTAGCCTTTAAATAGAGCCCCCACCCCTCATGTATCCTTTAGGCATATATGATAGACTAAAGACAACCCCCTTATGGAATCTCTAGTTTTACATCATCCCCTTAATCAAGGGGACCGACTATCGTCACTAACCTCGTTGGACTTTGCATCGTGCATCCATCATTGAACAAGGCCTTGGCGTCGGAGCCATTTGTCAAGTTGTCAAGATCTCACCAAGCTACTCTGCTCGTCGTGTCGGTTAGAGAGAGATCCTTGCCCGACATCGATCCTAGCGATTGTGCCGAACCGGTGACCGCCGGCGTGAGCTATTAGTCTGTATCTTGTTTTCGTGTGTGTGTTTATCGATATCTTCACGTGTGTGTTCGTGGATTTTATCCCCTCCCTCTTCCCTACTCGCCTCCCTCTCGATTTTCACGGGGATTCGTGAAAGATTGGGCAACCCCAAGGGGCATACCCCAACATATAGGTATCAAGAGCCTCGTTGGTCATGATTTTCCCCACAACTTTTTCTTCTATCCATCATAAATTTGAAAATTGCCCCAAAAAAGAGCACCACGGCCTTCAGATCTATCTTGAGTTTTGGTGCATTTTGGTGGATTTGATCCATAGATCTGTTGGTATTGGTGTCGATCTACCTTTCTTGTGTGTTTCTAGCCCAAATTTTGGTAAGATTTCCGTGAATTTGAGGATTTTTGGGCCAAATTTTTCGCCCAATTTCGAGATCTACACAGTCAGGAATCTGCAAAGCGGTACTACCGGACATCGCAACCGGTATTACCGGTCGCAAGTGGTACTACCGGCTATCCGAAGCCGTACTGCCGATCAACGGTACTACTGGACGTAAACGATAGTAGTACCTCTCGAACCAGAGAGTTGTTCCCCTTCCTTTTCACCTCAAGTTTGTTTATTGACTTTCCTCTTTTGTTTGTTCGTGTTTCGCATGCGTGTCGCCGAACTAACAACAAGCTTCCTCAACACCCTTACAGCCCGCTCTCTACGACACCGTGACACCCGAACATCATCCCCAACACCGGTTGGAAGTCATCATTAATACTGAAGGTATAACTTGCTCCACCTTGTTAACACCCGATCCTATGAGAGCATCTCATTTTGTGTTTCTCTAAGCATTGTGCACACTTCCTTGGAATGTGAGAGTGTGTAAGCACATACGAAAGTTGACATAATAGTATAGAAAGGGAGAAGAAGAATCAAAAAAGAGAAAAAGAAAAAGAAAAAGAGAAATATACATAGTCTCCCAATACAAAGAGGGTATCAAGCTTGTAAGCAAAAAGAGAGAAAGCACGACCAAGACAAGTGCACAAATCTGTTGGTTATCCTCTTTTGGCGAACGAGTTATGGTCTGTCTTTGCGTTGGTACGACAACCGAACGTAGTTTTCGTTAGGACATGTTGTGCTCATTTTCATAGGAATGCTAACCTCATCCATCTCCACGTGTGTGTATCCTCATGTTTTTGTAGATCGTATCCTTTTTTTTGATCTTTGGTTCTTTCCACATTTAAAAATAACCTTTTCTTTGGATTGTTTTGTTTGGCTTTCCACCATCCTAACCTTTCACCAAAAGATTTTGAGAGTTTTAGTTCTTTATGCAGTGTGAACTTTCTTTGTGATTTCACTTTGCAAGCTTATAGTTCTCACTTGTGGCTACTAGTTTGATACAATCCCCAAGGTGAGATAAAAGGCTAACCTCGGCCACATATTACCTTCCATATACAATCCATTGTTGTCTTGCATGATGGATAGGCACGGTGAGGCGAGCCAACTACCTCCACCCAAGGATGAAGAAGGACCATACATGATGCGTGCGAGCCACTACATAATTCGACGAGAGTTCCGTGACCGTTGCAATGCCCTTGAGACACGCCAAGATGAACAATTCGGAGAAACTCAAGAAAAATTCAAGAACATTGACAACTGTTTCGATGGCCTTCAACAACAAATGCATGATATGCGACAAGGCTTCGCCAATCTTTCTAAGGAGAAAATGTCCATGCACATGAACTTCTCCAACCAAAATGAAGCCTTACAAAGGTCGATGGCCGAGCTCGTGCGAAACACAAGACCGTGTTCACGCGCATCAAGCTCTTTACGTTACCATTCGAGTGCACCAAGCTCTTCACGCCATCGCCCTCCTCATCAACAAGATCCTCATGCAAGTGTTCCAAGATGCAATGAAGCACCCGTGGTGGCTGATGGAAGTTCTTCGCACTATGTACCTTCCCCACAACACGCCGCAACGTCAAGCTATGATGGTGATTTCTCCTCAAGGCCCCAAGCAAGACGAGATGAACACTGTCATCACGCAAGAGCACTAGTGATCCAACAACACCGACCACGAGTGGAACCATGAGTGGAACCTCGAGTGCAACCTCAACTACACCACCCCCGTCCGCGAGACATTCTAGCAACAACAAGTGACGACTCCAACTTGGAGGAACACGCTCATCATCGACATGAAGCTCTTCAATACCCTCTACTTCGTCATCACCGTCCTGAACATCCACGCCGACACCATGGTCACCATGACGAGCCTCCTCCACAACATCAAGACATGGAGTGTCGCATGATACATGTTGAGCATCGCCATCCACATCAAGAAGCTCGAGACCATGACCTTCACCAAGAGGCCCATGTGCCTAATCCATGTCAACAACCGAGGAATGAGCCCCCCTCCGTAACACCTTCGAATCGGCCCTATGCAAGTTTCAGCGGTTCCCGCCAAACCTGCATAGAAACGATTCAAAGATGCCCACCAGGCACTTGCGTGTGGGTGGAAAACGAAGTAATGTCATTACACAATAGTTCACGATGGAATCCACAAAACATGTATATACAACAGCGACTCAACGAGTCAAGAATTCAGATATATAATACAAAGATCCAAATCACCTTGAAAAAAAGATACATATCCGAGTATGGATAAGCAAATGGGGCTAAGAGCCCTGAAGAATAACCAATGGCGTCCATAACCCTGCCCAGGCCAAGCCAG
Source organism: Avena eriantha (assembly GCA_910589775.1). Lineage (NCBI taxonomy): Eukaryota > Viridiplantae > Streptophyta > Magnoliopsida > Poales > Poaceae > Avena > Avena eriantha. The sequence continues at coordinate 226,525,859 of OU342743.1, read as the reverse complement.
AAGGGGAACCTTGCTAACATCGTCGAACTTAAACCTGTTAAAACAAAAGGGGTGCCGACAAAGGGCAAAGGAAAAAGAGAGCGGTCAGTACTGAGGCCAGTACACAGCGAGTCTAGAATTCAGCGGCTCTCACCTACATAGGTATGGTGGACTGAAGCGGCAACAAAGCATGCACTAAACAACCTATAGAGACTTGATACAACTGTCGGCTATTAGAGAGAGATAAGAAAGACCTATGCGAGACCAACCTGATACTAACACCAATCATACCCATCTTGGCATTTACCCCTCAAGACCAAACAAGGAAGTCAAATCGAGGAACTCACACAGTTGGCAGTTTTATTCATTCCATTATAGTTGCAGCAATTACTAGTCATATATAAATAACATGAGTCATCCTGATATCATAAGCAGTGGGCAGTTTTAGTTAACCATTCCATTGTAGTTGCAATACTTAATAGTCATATACAACTAGCATGAGACATCCCAACTCCAGCAGTTGTTGGCACTTTTATTTACTTATTCTGTTGGAGTGAAACTGATTACTAGACATGTCAAAGTCAAATTTATAGCACTAATTTAGTTATATTTGTCTATGATCGAGATATTGTGCTCCAAGTCGTCCATAATCACGGACACGGTTTTCAGAAAGTTTTACCCTGCAGGGGTGCACAAATAGCAACACACACACGATCAACCTCGGGAAGAACCAAATAAAAAGCAATGATGCCTCATGACAAAGCATTCACACGATTCATAAATCATTTCAGGGGGCCACCCCACTAAGCTACCCATAACGAAGTTGGCCGGCTCTGCTTACTCAGTATGTTGATCTCGTTGGGGTACCCCAAGAGGAAGGTATGATGAGTATAGCAACAAGCTTTCCCTCAGTTATGAAACCAAGGTTATCGAACCAATATGAGCAAGGAAACACCTCCAAGGTGTTGTTTCCAACTTGGAATCCTGCACAACACAACCACAAAACTTTGTCCCCAACTTACAGTGAGGTTGTCAATCTCAACGGTTTTGCTGAAAATAAAGGATTAAACGTATTGTGTGGAAGAGAGTAATTGCTTTGCAGAAAGTAACAGAAAACAGTAAATAGTTGTAGATTGATGATAAAAGAATGGACCGGGGTCCATAGTTCACTAGTGGTGATTCTCCTTAAGATGGGTGACATGTTGGGTGAACAAATTACAGTGGGGCAATTGACAAACATCGAGAAAGCATACATGCATACACTAATCATCTTGACTCCTTTGAGATTTGATTGGGCATTACAAAATTATACATAGACCGTAATCCAATTGCAACTATGACTAATAATCCACCTTCAGGTTATCATCTGAACCCCCTCTAGTATTAAGTTGCAATCAATAGATAATTGCATTAAGCAAAGTGTGTAAAGTAAACAATATGATTATTCTATGAACAAAGGATTGCTGCTTTCTCCCTAGTAGCAATAGCACATCTACAACCTTAGATATTTCTGTCACTTCCCCAGATTACTAGAGGCATGAACCCACTATCGAGCATAAATACTCCCTCTTGGAGTTGCTAGCATCTACTTGGCCAAGATATCTATTAACAATGGAAAGCATGCAAGATCACTAATGTCTACGCACTTCTATTCTTGTAGAGAGTTGTTGGGCCTCTAGGTGAAGAGGTTTGTAGAACAACAACAAGTTTCCCAAGTGGATCACCCAAGGTTTATCGAACTCAGGGAGGAAGTGGTCAAAGGTATCCCTCTCAAGCAACCCTGCAATCAAGATACAAGAAGTCTCTTGTGTCCCCAACACACCCAATACACTTGTCAGGTGTATAGGTGCACTAGTTCGGCGAAGAGATAGTGAAATCCAAGTGGTATGGATATAAGACAACGGTGCTAGAAAATAGCTTGATGGCGTGGAAGAGACTAAAGGCAAACTAAAATAAAGATGGAAGCAAGCAAACATGTAACATATCTAGTTGCAAATGGTGTTTCAATGCTTAGAAACAAGGCCTAGGGATCATACTTTCACTAGTGAACACTCTCATATAAATATCTTCTCTTTATGATACTACTCTAAACTACTCTCCGGTTGGACACTCTAATCCATGGTAGGGTTATAACAGCACTCCTCAAAGTTTGCTTTCCCCATCTAGATAACCCCACACTGTCACCTTGAGCGCTAGATGGTTCCAACGAACACCACGATTTCATAGAGACATCCAACTCCAAATATAACTCATAACAAGTATTTGAAATCTCTAGCCTAAGTGCCACCATGGTGTGCACGCTATCACTTTCACACACATGGGGAGAGCCAGAGATCTATTAAAGCACTTGAGTCGCAAGGTATATCTACTTGATTACAAAGCTCATGATCACAATATGATCACGCATAGAGAGAGATATGGACACATAGCTACCGGTAGAACCCTTAGCCTTGAGGAAGAGCTACTCCCTCATCATCATGGGAATCAGCAACGGTGATGGAGATGGTGGTGGAGATCGATGGAGATGGCTCCAGGGGCACTTCCCCGTCCCGACAGGGTGCCGGAACAGAGACTTTCCGTCCCCCAAATCTCCCCTTCGGTGGTGGTGGCGCTGCAGAACTTTTCGTGGTTGGGGGCTGGATTCTTTAGGGTTTTTGCATCGGAGGCTTCTTATAGGCGAAAGGGCAAGGTCGGTGGAGGCCGGAGGGGCCCACACCACCCCCTGGCACGGCCTGACCTAGCCCGTGCCACCAGGTGGTGTGGCCAGCCCCTGGCCCCTCTCCGTCTCTCTTCTGGCTCCATGAGTCTTCCGGTAAAATATCGAATTTGGCTTTTGTCCGGTCCAATTTCGAGAATATTCATTTTATGGCTTTTCTGGAACCAAAAACAGAAGAAAACATGCAACTGGCACTGTGTCATCTTGTTAATAGGTTAGTCCAATAAAGTGTATAAAAAGTACTCCAAAGTGTGGACAAAACATAAGAAAGTAGATAAAAACCAAGCATGGAACATCAAAAATTATAGATACGTTAGCAATGTATCAACATCCCCAAGCTTAACTCCTGCTCGTCCTCGAGTACGTAAGTGATAAAAGAAAGAAAAAATTTTGAGGTGACATGCACCATCATAAACTTGATCAAAGTGTTTGTAAAACATTGATAGCTGGGATCATAGTACTTCAACATAGCATGAAAGATATAGTTCTAACAATAAGACATAGCAACTATGTTGTAACATGAAAAGGCATAAACAAAATATTCATGAATAACAATGTTTGCAAGACGTTTGTTTGTTTCACATAAAGAAAACATAGCATAGTGGCATTCATCTTGTCCCTCATAGAGTAGCAAATCATAATTGCATAGGACACCTTCAAAGTTCATAAGGGTGACTAGATACAAATAGTTTAAGAACAAGCAATATCAAAGTTATGCATCAATCAACAAGTCTTGGGACAATGCACATTAAACTAAGAATGTCCATTATGCTCTCTCAATAGGTGCATAAAGATAGAAGGTGGAGACTCAACATAAAAGTAAAAGAAAGGCCTTCATGGAAGGAAGCGGGGATTCAAGTCTCATAAAGAGCTTCCAAAAATTATGGTACTTATTAGCTTTCATCTCTCATTACCCCTATCATAAGCATCTTGAAGTGATTAAGGTTAAAGTGAACAAACCATGAAATATATGCTTGACAAAGTATAAGTTGGAAATCTCATGTCCCTTGAATACAAGGGCCGCTCCTCATGCTACTCAAGTTTAGTCACCGGTAAGTTCTTGTCATAGTAAGTACATGTGTATCATATAGAACCGCCAATGGGGTACCCCTTGCCCGATGATACGGAAGAATCCCCAAATCAAAATGACAAGGCAAGCAGACAACGAGCATCTCAGCAATCTTCTTATTTACCATGGGAAAAGGGTGCTTTTTTCTCTCTTTCCTATTTTCTCATATCTATTTTTTTGCTTTTTCTCTTTTTTTTTCTCAATCTCTATCGCTTTTTTATAAGAAGAATGCTTCATAGATTGCTCATTATGGTTATGCTGCAGGTTTCCACCATGATTAGGCATGGATTAGACCAGCGGCCTAGGCGTTTCTCTAATACATATACATAACTCTATGGACTTACAAGCTCCCCTTTCATTTCACACCGACGACATCCATAGACAAAAGAGCATGATATCAACTAGGTACAATGTACAAGTGCAATGTTGAAAGCGTTCCCCATGACAGCATGGTTCTGCTAATCCCCAACATATAAGTGCAAGCATATACAACATAGATGACACAATGGTTTAAGTTTATTAAGGATAGGAAAAGTAAAGTGTGCCATCAAGTTCGTGAGTTATAATCACTAATTTTCACATAACAAGTTTAATTCGGAAGGTAGATAAAAGCATGAATATACTTGGAATAGCAAATGCTAATAGGTAGGTATGGTGGACTCTTTGGAATAACTTGGTTTTATTTGGAGTTGGATGCATGAGTAGGACTCATACGTGGTTATGGAGGCTAGCAAAAGACTGGGAGCGACCAACTAAGAGAGCAATAATGGCCATAATCATGCAAAGCGACAAAACATCATTGATTAAAGCATAAAGTGATATTACAAGTCGAAAACTAAAGGATCATCAAGGCTATGGTGAATTGGGATAGTCATAACATGGTGCGAGCATGGGTCAAGTCAACCCAAATAAAGCATCAAAGGAGAATACCACAATACTATGCTTTAATATGCTAAAACAACGCATGATTCTTTCAAGGCACATTAAGCAATCTCAATTGTTTATAACATGTCATGCTATAGTAAAAATCACTAACCATAAAGCCAAAACAATATCAAGCATGACATGTCAAAGCATAGGCCACAGTAAAAAACAAGCTCTTTTTACCACTTAAGCATGAACTTTTCCTACTCTTTTCCAATCAAAACCAAACTTATTTGAAAACTAATGTATGAATGAGGGCGTCCAACCAATTTATTCAAGCAAACCAAGCGAACGAAAACTAAAAACAAAAACTAAAAAGAAGACACTCTAAGAACAACACAACTTGTGCATGAAACAATAAAACCGAAGCGTTTGGAAGAAACCTGAGATTTTTATTGATGAAGAAGGGGATGCCTTGGGAATCCCCAAGCTTTGATGCTTGTACTTCTTGGATATTTCTTGGGGTGACACGCATGGCATCCCCAAGCTTGAGCTTTAGTCCATTCTTCATCTCATTACATCATTCTTTCCATACACCTGAAATTTTTCCTTCATACAAAACTTCACACGATCTTTATTAGCAACATTAGTGCACTCAAGATAATAAGTCTTTGGGTTCAGTTCCAACACCAATAAAACTTCCATTAAAACACAAGCTACTGTAGCACTTCCCTCAAAAATCTCAATTCCCCAAAAATAACTCAAAAAGGAATCAACAAGAAGCAAATGCAAATAATGGCAGAAATCTATCAAAACAGACCAGTAGGTAAAAACCAACTTTTTTGAAGACCTTATGTTGCTCAAATAGAGAAGTGTTGAACTAACAAAAATTAGATGACAACCTGGGGCAGAAGAACAAAAATTCATAGCTCAAACCGATGTACAGAGATTTTACATGAATGTTTACAGCGAAGCACAAAAATCTGTTTCGGGACAGCAACTTTCCCAAGCATTATTTCTCTCTCATTAGAGGTTACTCTTGGCACAAAAAGCAAATAAAAATAATAAGGAGAGGTTATTACAGAGGTAATAACTTCCAAGACTCATCTAAAACTTTTGGGTTATCTCCCAATAAGTACTTTTCTTTAACGCCTTTAAGTTAGGCATGTGAAGCAAGAAAAGAATCAAGTGTTCTCAAATGAAGAAGCATTAAGATAAAATTTTGTTTTCATAGGAGAAGCAAAAGGAATCTTCTCTCTCTTATTAGGGAAGTGTTCTATACCTTTCTTGAGCGGGAGTTGATATTTAATGGTGCCTTCTTTCATATCAATAATGGCACCAATAGTTCTAAGAAAAGGTCTTCCTAAAGTAATAGGATAAGAAGCATTGCATTCAACATCCAAAACATAGAAATCGACGGGGACATAGGCATTGTTAACCATAATAATAACATCATTAACACTCCCCATGAGTTTCTTTTTAGCATTATCATCAAGTGGGACATTTAAATAACAATCTTCCATTGGTGGCAAATCAAGCATATCATAAATCCTTCTAGGCATAATAGAAACACTACTATCAAGATCACATAAAGCTTTGAAATCAAAATCATTCACTTTTATATTAATGATGGGTTCCCAACCATCTTCTAATTTCATAGTGTCGGGGATATACTTTCCGGGTATCCTCAGCGTACGTCACTGACCAGGGTGGCCTACTTCCGGTTAGAGCTTTGCTTCACGGGCAGCACAATCAGGGAGAAGAATGGAGTCCAATCCGGCTACGGGAAGGCTCAGAAGACTTACTGACATAGGCCGGATATCTATATAAGCCGTCCTAGGGAGAGCCTTTAGGGCAACCCAATAGTCTACAATCTCAACTCACATAGGCAAACCCTTGTAACCCATATTCTGGCTCTGCCGTGTTACTGGATTGCTAGCAGGAGTAGGATCTGTCCAAAGCCGGCGGATTCGAACCTGGGTAAACTTGTGTGCTCACAATCCCAGAACACCGTATGTCTCACACCCCTCTCTTCCGCACGCCCCGAGGACCCCCTCATGGCATACTTGTCATCAATACGACGATAGTTGGCGCCCACCATGGGGCAAGTGAGCTTCGGATCTGCGTTCCGAGCAGAATCTACAAGAATCGGAATCGGCGAGACTATCGCCGTCGGTCGCATCCTCTACGCTAGCGACATCCCTTTCATCGTTCTCGACGAGACTCGGATTCTGGCTAGGGAAGCCATGACCACCTACACCATCATGTATTTTGGCGAGATCGATGTTTACATCGGCTTTGCTGAACCTGCCCCATCTACCCAGTGGTGACGACAGAGGCAGAAGAATTTTCTGGGTCCCCTTTGTCCACGGAGGCGGCAGAGTTCCGGATCTCAGAACCCCTAATCCCACCCAGCCCACACCAATTTCGGAGATAGTGGAGAAAGCTGAACCTGAAGCAGATCTTGCGGTTCGAGTCGAATCTGGAGTGGATCTCCTGGGTGAGGTCAAATCCTAGATCGATATGACTGCTGAGGTCGAGATCCGGGAGGAGCACAGTAACAACCATGGTTCCGGCTCTGCCAACACCGGAACAGATCGACCGTTCCTGAGGCATACGTTGAGGCGCATGATACTGCAAGACGCAAGCGTGGATTGGTTCTCGAAACCATCAGGATCTTCGAGGAAGCCCACGAGGAAAGCCGCAACTACCTCAGGACCCACACGTCACACTTTGTCGGATATGTTGGATCTAGATCCGGCTCTGGCGATGCTGGAGAAAACACCGACTCAGTTCTGGAGGCGATCAGAACAAACGCCGACATACCCACATCCTCGGATGATTCGATGACGTCGGCAGATTTCCGAAAGTTCTCTGTGGAGTATGAAGAGGAGTGTAACTCCAAAGCCACAGAGGAAGAAGAAGCCATGGATGAAGACTCCGGGGAAAACTCTCCCAAAGCACATGATGACATGGAAATCGGAGATAATCCCGAGGTCCAGATGTCTGAAAGTACCGATCAGAGCTTGACTCCGGGAAACAGACCCAAAGCCGTCTTTGCTACCGACGCTGCCAAGAAGGCAAAAAAGAAGAACAAGAAGAACAAGACCCTGGCAAAAGATCTTCTGCTAGAAGAAGTGATTTCCGAGGAATACGAGGAAGACTCGGATGGAGCACTTATCCCAGACGAGCCCAAAGAAGAGTCGGTGGATGGACACGTGATCACTGAAGGTGCGCGTAAACTCATCTATGTAGCATTAACCACACCTATCCCTACAGCTGCAGAACTTACTGCCAAAGAACTGGACGAAAGGGCCCAGGCCCTAGAAGCGCGTCGTCAAGTACTCCTGGATGAAGCCAAAAACATCGAGGAGGAGAAGAAACGCATGGCAACTGCAGAGAAGTACATCTCTCGGCAGCATCAGAAGATCTGGAAACATCACACACGTGACGACCAATTCCCGGAAGTACACAAGGTCCTCTTCGAAGGAGACCCAGGGATGCCTCGTCTCGACAGAAAAGGAGATCTGGTGTATCCAACACAAGTACAGAACACTGTTGCAGCTTGAGATATCCTGTGGAATAATCCAGGCCCAGAACAGGTTCGATTGGGTATCAAGCTACTCACCAAGGGTCTGGAACAGCAAAGGGCTGCGAAATTCGGAAGCGGAAAACTGGTTTCCAAATCCGACCAATGTCGCATGGACTTGGCCTGGAATGATATAAGGCCCCAGCGCGTTTTGGAACAGCATCACCGTTCCGACCGACGGGAAGACAACTACTCCAGACCTGGATCATCAGGACAGCATCACAGAGCTGCACGTGACTGGCGCAATGTCGCTCCAGCCGCAGAGCAAGAAGAAATTGCTGCACTGTATCCGAGAAACCCTCCCTGACCAGAGTCAAATGATCATAGGGGAGAAGACAAAGAGAAACATCGGGAGGAGGACCGTCAAAGGATGCCACCTCCTAGACACACAAACCGTCCGGCTGAGCCCCACCATGGTGGGAGTGACGGACGAAGGAATGACAGAAACCGTGCCGAGACAAGCCGGCAGGGGGCTCGTCACAATGAAGACCCTCCCCGGAACCGGAATAATGACGCACCGGACGGAGGCTGGCGATTAGCCAGAAATAACCCAGCTGCCCCACCTTCCCCACCAAGCAGCCATCACAACGGCTCCCAAGGAGGTCAAGGAGGGCGTCGTGGTGGAGGAGGTGGCGGCAGAAGCCGAAGTCCGGATCCAAGGCACCGCATCCATAGCCGTCACTCGGGACGATCTTTATCCCCGAATGACGCAAGACACAGGATCAACTCCAATATAGAGGCACGGCACTATGAAAATGATGACATATACGTGAGCCCAAAGTGCTTCGGACCATGCATAAGAGCTACAAAATTCCCGAAAGGATTTGCTATCTCAAGACACATTCAAGCCTACGACAGCATAGCTCGGCCAGATACTTGGCTACAGGATTTCTTCCAAGCTTGCTGCATCGCCAAAGGCGGAAATAACCTGGTCGCAACCCAATATCTCCCACTTATGTTGTGGAAGACGACACGATCATGGCTCAATGAACTTCCGGAGAACACCATCCACAACTGGTATGACATGCAAAGTGCGTTCTTTCGGAATTTCGAAGGCACATACCGGAGGCCCTGTACGGTCGGAGACCTACAACGTTGCACCTAGAAAGCTAGAGAAACTTGCCGAGATTATCTCGGATGATGGATCGACACCAAGAACTCCTGTGAAGGAGTAAATGACCAAACTGCGATTGAAGATTTCATTGCAGGTCTCCCAATTGGTTTACTACGTCATCGCTTGAAGTGCGAGAAAGTCACTGATTTGGGAGAGATGGTAGAAACAGCGAGCAAGTATGCAGATGCCAACGATGATGCAGAGGGATTACTGAATGCCTTGGTTGTGCCACAGTTGGCAAAATAACCAAAGCAACAAGCTCAGAAGCGCAAGAATACCTTGGAAGAAAAACCCAACACGGAAACGGCAGTAGCCACTGCTACTTTTGGATCTGGAGGACGTGGAGCACGTGGCGGTGGCCGTGGACGCGGTCGTGGGATGTCAAGAGTTCAAGGTAGAGGAGACCAGCAACCCGGAAAAACCTACTCTTGGGCCGACATTGCCAATAATCCATGTGTGCATCACCTAGACGCCAATGGGGGCTCGTCCCACACAAACGCCAAGTGTTGTTTCAATGACAACATTAAGAGAGATGATACCGCTGGCTACAAAGCTAAACGGAAGAAGGGAAAGAAGAATCCCGAAAAGGATAAAGAGACCAAGGAAGATTCCGACATGGAGGAAGCTAATGCTTGACATCCCAAGCCGGAAGGGAAGAAAAAATTTTGACCAAGAAAGACACGTACGTCACCTTCTTTGGATATCAACCAGCAAAGGTCAAGAAAGCAGTTCTACATGAGCTCAACGCAACAGTTCCGGCTGTCCCTCAATTCTTGGACTGGTCGGAAGTGGCAATCACCTTTGACCATGCTGATCATCCACCTAAGTTACACTGGCAAGGAAAATACACCTTAATCGTCAATCCACTTATTGATGGTTATGGTTTCTCCAAGACTCTCATGGATGGTGGCAGCATCATAAACATTCTGTATGTCGAGACGCTACACCGGATGAAGATCTCGGAGACCCAGCTAAACCATAGCTCTATGATCTTTCACGGGGTTGTCCCAGGAAGACAAGCAAATTCCCTAGAAGAAATCACTTTGGATGTTACCTTTGGAACTCAAAAGAACTATCGGACGGAGGCACTTTCCTTCGAAGTGGTCCCGTTCAAGAGTGTGTACCACGCTATATTCAGACGTCCGACTTACTGGTCTTTTATGGCTCGTCTGTGTTACATTTCCAATATGATGAAGATTCCAGGTCCCAACGGTGTGATCACCATCAGGGGAGACCCGAAGAAAGCGCGAGAGTGCGAGGATGGAAATGGCGCCTTTGCAGAAGCCGTGCTGCACGCCCAGGAGTACCAGGAGATCAAAAAGAGCATAGATCCGTCCGATATGCCCGCAACGAAGAAGGAGGTGACAAAGCCGAATCCGGAGTTCAAGGCATCAGAAGAGGCGAAGAAGACGCCATTGAAGGATGATGACCCCTCCAAGGTGACCCAGATAGGCATAGGCCTAGATAGCGCATAGGAAAGCGCGCTCGTCAAGTTCCTCAAAGCAAATCAAGATATATTCACATGGCAGCCATCTGACATGACCGGAGTACTTAGGGAACTTGCTGAGCACTCTTTAAATGTAAACTCGAACGCTAAACCCGTCAAATAGTCCTTACGATGTTTTGGCTCTGAAAAGCGTAAGGCAATAGCTAAGTAACTAGCACGGCTCGAGTTAGCCGGATTCATAGAAGAGGTCATCCGCACTGAGTGGTCGGCCAATCCTGTAATGGTCCCTAAAAAGGAAACCACTTATTTAAGGATGTGTGTTTATTATACTGCCTTGAACAAGGCTTGCCCCAAAGATCCGTTTGCTCTGCCTAGGATGGATCAAGTTATCGATTCTACGACAGGCTCGGAACTCCTCTATTTTCTCGACGCATATTCTGGTTATCACCAAATCCGGATGAAGGAATCTGACAAAATCAAAACTTCATTCATAACCCCCTTCGGAACCTTCTGTTTCGTTATGATACCCTTTGGGATGAAGAACACATGAGCTACGTACCAGCGCACAATGCAGCGTTGCCTCCATGATCAAATCGGACGTAATGTACATGCATATGTGGATGATATTGCGGTGATGTCCAAAAAGAAGGAAACATTAATTTCCGACTTGGAGGAAACGTTCGCCAATCTACGAAAATACAACATAATTCTTAATCCGAAGAAATGTTTCTTTGGAATCCCAGCCGAAAAACTGTTAGGTTTCATCGTGTCTCAAAGAGGCATAGAGGTGAACCGAGACAAAATCAAGGCTATACTCAATATTTCTAGGCCAACTCGCCTGAAGGACGTACAAAGACTAACTGGCTGCATTGCCGCAGCCAGTCGGTTCGTGAGCCGGCTTGGTGAAAGAGCCGCACCATTATTCAAACTCCTGAAAAAGACCAAGGATTTTGTGTGGACTGACGAAGCGGAAGCTGCGCTACAAGACCTGAAAAAAGTACTCTCATCTGCTGCAATCCTTGCAGCTCCGGAACCATAGGAACCGATGTTGCTCTATCTTGCTGCGACAAACAAAGTCGTTAGTATTGTCATGGTAGTAGAGAGACCGGAGGAAAGTCGGGAACACTTGGTGCATCGTCTGACTTACTTTGTCAGCGAGGTCCTGACAGAATCGAAACAGCGATATCCGTACTATCAAAAGCTAGCTTATGGTGTGTTCTTGGCATCTCGTAAGCTACGACATTATTTTCAGGAACATCCAATTAGCATGGTGAGCACAGCTCCCATTAGAGATATAATCAACAACAGTGACGCCACATGACGCGTCGCCAAATGGGGGCATAGAGCTCTCAGCTTTCGATATTGAGTACAAACCTCGGACAACAATCAAATCCCAAATGCTTGCCGACTTTGTTACTGATTGGACAAAGACGAAGGAGAATATGACCCTACCTGAGTCGGAATATTGGACCCTATATTTTGATGGGTCTAAGGCTCGAGGGGGCTGGGGGGCTAGCGTGGTGCTCAAATCACCCCAAGGAGACAAACTTTTATACGTGTTGCAGATCCACTTCACAGCGACAAATAATATTGCCGAGTATGAAGCACTACTGCATGGAATCCGGATTGCTAAGGATATTGGCATCTGGCGTTTGATGTGTTACAGAGATTCGGATCTTGTTGCTCAGCAAGTGTCGGATATTTGTAATGGAAATAAACACATTGTAGCATATAAAGTTGTCGTGGATGATTTATCTAAATTGTTCGAAGGGTTTGAGGTTCAACACATCCCTTGAGCAGAAAATAAGGAAGCAGATGCACTATCTCAAATAGGCTCTGCATAGAAAGAGGTGCCAGATGGCGCTTTTTTAGAGCACCTCAAAGTTCCCTCAATAAAGGGAGTGGACGAGGAATATCCGACCAAATCCGATTCACCTCTAATAACAGTTCTGGCTATAATTCCTAGATGGACTCAACCCTACCTCGATTATTTGGTAGACTGCAAATTACCCGAAGACGAAGTTCTGAGCCGGCAGATAATCTGACGAGAAAAAGCCTATATTGTGGCTAGTGGTGAGATCTATAAGCGGAGTGTATCTGGGGTCTTTTAGCGCTGCATATCTCTAGAAGAAGGAGTGGAAATCTTAAGAGAAATCCATGAAGGCGAGTCTGGTCACCATGCTACAGCCAAATCTTTAGTGGCAAAAGCTTTACGACACGGTTTTTTCTGCCTTACAGCCAAGGCAGATGCCGAACGGCTAGTCAAGACGTGCAAAGGCTGCCAAAAGTATGCCAAACAAGCTCACGTTCCGGCTGATCAGCTACGAACAATACCTATAACTTGGCCTTTTACGGTCTGAGGGCTTGACATGGTAGGACCGTTCAAACGGGCTCCAAGTGGATTTACTCACCTCTTAGTGATGGTGGCTAAATTCACAAAATGGATTGAGGCTAAACCCGTCACTAGTTGTGATGGAGCAATAGCCAAAAGATTTGTCGAGCATGTTATAATCCGGTAAGGTTATCCACATAGTATTATCACGGACAACGGGAGTAATTTTGCTATGGGAGAACTTGCTGAATTCTGCAACGAACAAAATATCCAGCTTGACATTGCGTCAGTCGCACATCCACAAGCTAATGGACAAGTCAAAAGAGCAAATGGTTTAATCCTACAAGGCCTAAAACCGAGACTCGAAGCACCACTACGACGTGCTGCGGGGGCTTGGGCAGAGGAATTACCTTCTGTAATATGGAGTTTACGAACAACTCCGAACAGGTCAACCGGATACACACCTTTCTTCTTGGTCTATGGCGCAGAAGCAGTTCTTCCTAGTGATTTGATTCACACTTCTCCTAGAGTGGCCCCGTATATCGAAGAGGATCCCAAGATTTCTCGACAAAATGATCTCGACTTAGTCGAAGAAGTTTGCATCGTTGCTGAAATGAGATCAACAGCCTATCAGCAGAAGTTACACAAGTATTATAGCCAGAGAGTCAGAAACAGATCCTTCAATAAGGGAGATTTGGTTCTCCGACTTGTGCAACAAATAAAGCACAAACTTTCCCTAGTTTGGGAAGGGCCGTTTTTAGTTAGTCGAGTATTACACAATGGTTCATACTACCTAACTGATATGCGACCAGTCAAAGAAAGACCTGCTACTAAGAAGAGAAAGAGAGCTGGAGGCAGTACAATCCAGATGAGTTAGATATACCATGGAATATTGCTCAGCTACGTCCCTTTTATTCTTAGTTTATCCTTCTTTGTAATCATATATGTGTACATGTTCTGTGAGAAATAAAAGTCTTGGTTGCCTCAAGTTTTTTCTGAGAAGTTTTTACCATCTTATTTCCGAATGATCATGTCACAGTCGAAAATCCCAGAATGCTTGAAAGTACATTATGCTCATGTTTGTTCTGGTTTAGATTTTCGATTCTAAAATTGCTACCCTCAGGTATAAATCTAAATTTCTAGTCTTTACTTTGGTTATTTGTCTAATTGCCGGATGCGGGTATTTTTCGAGTAGTGAATTGTTGGTACTGGAAGCCGGCTTTGTTTCCGAGTTTAAACTGGTTTAGCAATTGAGCTCCGTTGCTCGGCAACATTTCTGTGCTGAAGGTTTATCTGGCTCACGAAAGGGACGAGGCGGAAAGCCAGATAAACGATAAGTACAGACAAAAAACTACAAGTGCTTATGTAAACATTTCAGGCACATAAAAATTTAAACCAAAAGTGCTGAATAGATTAAAGCTTAGCACTAGTAAAAGTATCATACTAAATATTTATAGACCCATAATGATTTTGGAATAACACATCTGTTTAACTTATGATGCAGGAGGAGAGGTAGGAGCTGCCGGCTTGCTGGATACAACGCCTATATATCGTTCCGAGATGTCCACATCCGACATGGTGTGGTCATCATCGGAAACTTCGGCTGCTTCTTCAGGAGGCGGAGGTGGCGTGTCCACGCGAGTGAAGAAGGGAGTGTCGTAGCTGGTTAAGTCAGCTACATGACACCCATATCCGGTGTAGGAGTCCATGATTTCTTTGATGTTTTGCTCCTGTCCGTCTTCGTCCACCTTACAGTACCCTCTGGTCGCTTGCCAGATTTCCCTGCTTCCATGGTGGCTCATGACCATTGTGAGAGCGTTCTGCGCTGCGGATCGCGCGTGGGACATGTTTCAGTCCCGGACAAGCTACGGCATATCCTTTGCCTTGTCCCGCACCTGAAAGTCAGACATGCTATGCATGTCCGGAACCTTGAGAGCTTCCCCAATATCCTTAATGGATTGGCGGAAGTCATGAAGCAAATCACCGACTTGGGTAAGCCGGTGGGTGCGGGGCTCGGTAGAGGTGGAGTCCGTCAAGTTCAGAGGACCTATGCATATAACGCAAAACATATAAATAAATCCGACATCGAAAGAGTTGAAGAATGTAGATAAGTCAGAAAGATGGAAACATACCAAAGATGACGTCATCAACTTTGGTCTTCTCTTCACGAAGACTCCGGAGTTCAGCCCGGAGCGCCTCGGAAATATCCTTCTCTCTGAATAGCTCGTCGTTGAGATCCGAGATTTTCTTCTCGTGGAGTGCAATCCTGCGATCACGCTCCACGGTGGCCATGGAGGAGGATTCGAGAACTTGAGCAATGCTCTTCTCATGATCCGCCTTAAGCTGGTTTAGCTCTTGGCGGAGATCCTTGTTTTCTACCACCAGGGTCTTTAGATTTTCGGCCTCTTCGATCATAGCACAGGACTGCTTCACCAGTGCTGTAAGTCAAAAAGAACAAAAGTTCAGCAAAAATATTCGGCTATGAAAAATCAAGACAAAGTTTGAGTCTCGGAAAGACCACCTTCGGCCTCATCCTTGGAAACTTTAAGCTCAGCATTTTTAAGTCGGAGAGCTTTGGTCTCTCTCCGCTTATTGCAGATATTCTTCAGCAATTCCTGGTTATGGCTCGCGCCGCCAGATCCCGCAGGCGGTCGACGGTAGCCGGCACCTCCGCCACCTTGGCCGCCAGCTGCGCCATCGTCCTCGGCACCGAGCATCCGGCCACAGGAACATGAAGACAGTCTACGCCGCCTGGCGAAGCTTGGCAGCCTCCTCACCGAGAAGGACGACCAGCTCCTGGGCAGTCGGCTGTTCCCCCGACCAATTCTTCTGCAGCCGGTTGTACGCTAGCAGGTCTATGCCGGGATAAAAAGTTGTCAGAAAAGAGAAAGTCAGATCTGGCTACCAGATC
The DNA here is from genome assembly GCA_910589775.1 of Avena eriantha. Classification (NCBI taxonomy): domain Eukaryota; kingdom Viridiplantae; phylum Streptophyta; class Magnoliopsida; order Poales; family Poaceae; genus Avena; species Avena eriantha. Next base: position 226,509,838 of record OU342743.1, on the reverse strand, counting down.
CGGAAAGACGAGGGGGGTCAGAAGGGAAGCTTACCCTTAGTCGTGTGCCCGACATGCATCAGCTCCTCCACCAGGGCCTTCTCCTTGGTCGTCATGTGCTTAACTTCCTTCTCTTGGTCCTTGTTCTAGGCCTCGAGAAGGTTGAAGGCTTCGGCCCGGCTGGCGAGGGTAGCGTACGCTCCTTGACGATGGCCTCCAGAGCGTCCACCTTGGCGTGCCAGTCCTTATTCTGCAGCCGGAGCATAGAATTGGACTTGCTCAGCCGGTCGTTCGCCTTCTTCAGGCGATCAATCTCCCGCTAAGTGCACACAAGTATGGCTGCGAAAAACCGACTATCAGCAAAAAATTAATATGACGAAGAGGGAAATACCAAGGTATCCGGCTAAGAAAACTCCCTCTGCGAAGTCCTGTTGGCAACAGCGAGCTTCTTCTCTAGGGTCCGGTTCCCACCGGCTGCAGCCTCGAGCAGCCGGATCTCCTTCACCGCCAGCTCGAGGGTGGCAGCAAGATCCATCAGCAAGGCGGCCGAGGAGGCATCGTTGTCGATGGCGCTGGCAGCCAATGATTCCTTCGCCGCGACCACCGTCGTCTTCCACTCCTCCCCCGGCTCGTCATCGGAGTTATCGTCGACGATGACCACAAGCTCCTTGCCGGCGGCGGCCCTCCACGCCCCTACAGGGGAACTACCTACACTATGTGAGGTGGTTACAACCGTTTCCGGCTGTACCACCGTGGTAGGCGGAGCATCCCCCGCTCTGGCTATGGCAGCCTGATCAGCTCGGGGCAGTGGCGAAGGAGGCGCCCTGGAGGAAGGAGAACTAGCAGAGGTAGAGACGGGCGGCGCGGTGTCTGGCGCGTGGGGTGGCGAGCCAGTCGGCTCCCGCGCCGGGCTTGCGGCTCCAAAGGACACCAGCGTGCTGAGCAAACAGAAGGGCAAAAGGCAAATAAGCCAAAGACAGATAAGAAGCGCACAGAGAGCAAGAAAAAGTAGAACGCTCAGAAGAAGAAGCAAGACTTACCCCTGCACCACAGGGGGCGGCCCCTTCTTCTGACCGAGGCGGCTCGGTGGGAGAGCACTGGTCCGGCTCCTCTTGGGCGCTGGCTCCTCTACGGAGGGCCGGCTGGCCCCACCCCCTCCTCTGCCGGATCGGCTGGATCCTCCCCCACCGGCAGCAGACCGGCTAGAGCCGCTCCCACCAGTGCTGGACCGGCTAGAGTCGCCATCCGTCGTGCGGCGACGAGACGGCTCGGGAGTCGGGGTGGCCTCCTCCTCGCCGACCTCTGTGTGAGGATCGGTGTTCGGCTCGTCATTCTAGCTAGGGAAGACGTCGTCGTCCCCATCAGACTCCTCGCCAGACCAACGAGCACGCGGCTCAGGCAAGTCAGGCGTGAAGTTTTGAAGGGGGGTCTCGCCCTCCTCCCGGAGGATGCAGGGGAACATCTGCTAAAAGAGAAAAAAGCAAACAGATTAGTCGGATGATAAGGCAAGAAAAGCAAGAGGAACTCCGGCTAGAAAGACTTACCCGGGGCGCGTAGTTGTTGCAGCTGTAAGGGGCCAGCCCGAACTTCCAGCCTTCTGGCAGCCGCTCCTTCGTGATGGTCCACACCCACTCCTTCAGATTGTGGTAGCGGGGATCATGGCAGGACAACCAGGTCGGGTCTAGCCGGCCAGAGTAGTAGCACATCTTGTGTGCTCGCTGCTGCAGCGGCATCATCAGCCTGGACATCCAGCTAAGGGTGATGTCCAGGCCGGTTAGACCAGCGGTGACGAGGGACTGCATGAGCAGCAGCATCGCATCCGACTCCGCCTTCTCGCCGTGGATCTTCAGATCCCACCGCAGCCGGCTGGACTCCACATCCTAGAACGCCGGCAAATTGATCCGGTCTTCGGCGGTGAGGTTGCAGACATAGAAGTACGACTGTTGCCATAGCCGTACCGTGTCCTGTAGCCGGAATTTGGGGTAGCCGGCCTGCGTGCAGGAGTAGATGGAGGTGCCGCCGCACGTCACCAGCGGCCCCTTCGTAAACTGCACCTGTGGCCGGACACGGAACAGCCGACAGAACAACCCGAGATCCGGCTGGATCCCAAGGTAGCTCTCGCAGAATGCCACGAAGTGCGCCAGCGTGCCGATGGTGTTGGCGCCGAGGTGGTAGAGGCGGAGGTCGAAGAAGGCGAGGAAGGTGAGGAATGAAGGGTGCACCGGCAGCACGAAGCCGCAAGCGAGATGCGAGAGGAAGATAACCTGCTCCCCTCCTCTGGGTGCGGCGATTCCTCCCCCGCCGGTGCAAGCCGCACCCCACCTTCGTCTCTGGCGGCAGCACGCGGGTTGCGCGGTATTTCTCTATGTTCTCCTCTGTCACGGAGGAACCGCACCAGGCTCCGTGCTCGGAAGCCATCGCCGGCTCACAGGAAGGTACTCTGGCAGAAGAGTGGTGGTGGCCCATCCCGGCGACGACACTAAATGGGCAGCGCAGCGGGCTACATAACCGGCAACGAGCGAGGCAGAGCGAAGAGGACAAGGCGCAGGGAGGCAACTGGGAGCGAGGGGAACGGAAGGAGGAACCGCCCTCTCCCGGGCGACCCTTTAAAGGCCCGGAAGGGCAACCGTCCGTGGTGCCACGCGGCACACACCGAGACGTGCCCCACCCCAACCCCCGCCTCAGATCCCGTGTGTAGACACAGGGCACAGAGAAGATCCTCGAGCGGGTACCGAAGAGCCAAATGGCAGTTTCCCGAGGCGACGTGCGATGGGACGTTACGCTGCCCGCCGCAGAGTAATGATAGCGCGTGCGCGCGTGGCCAGCGTCAGCACTGACATCACGAGTAGCACAACCGCAAAGCGTAGCCAGCTAGAAAACTCAAAACAAAGAGGGAGCACGCGCACATTTTAGCTAAGGGCAAAATCTACACGCGCTCGGGGACTAGTGTCGGGGCGATGACCTCCGGATACCCCAACCAAACAAGAATCACGACAATCGGATCGTGTCCGGCTGGCTAAGCGCAGCCAGACAGAAGCATGCCAAGACGGCTACCTCACGGCAGCCGGATCGGCAAGAAGCAGCAAGGCACGAGACGATCTACATCAGCATAGCCGGAACCAATCAAGAGGACGAGGCGACGTGCGGCACAGTGCGCGACACGCCCTGGTACGACGACAAGACCCTCAACTACTCGGCCATACCGAAGACTTTGGCAGGGTGACACGGGAACAGTGGCCCGTTTCTGACGACAGGCTCGCACAGCATTCACTGTACCCACGACCACCATACCGCTCGTACTCTGATGAGACATGAGTGTACCGAGTACTGTAGATGACCAGCCGGCTGGGACCCGCCTATGGGGCCCGCCAGCTAGACTGGCCAGTGAGACCGTTGCCTCTCTGCCTATATAAGGAGAGGCAAGGCCTCAGTAGAAAGGGTTGGTCTTAGTGCATTTAAGACAGTAGCTAGCAGATACAGCTCAAGGAGCACCTTTGTGGTTCGTATATCCCTCATAGTCAGATCGGCAGGAGTAGGAGCTTTACCTCGTCACGAGGGCTCTGAAACTGGGTACTTCATGTGACCAGCTACACTTGCTCGTATCCAATCCCGCATGTGGAAGCCGTCGATAGTTTCCCTGCTAGTCCCCACACCTCTATCTAACATATTTAGGTACTGCCATTCCCAATACAATGATAATGGGGCTCCTTTTATAGGAGAGGGGGCGCAGCCACAAGGCCATGGCTGGCTGGCCATGGTGGGTGCCCCCACCTCTCCCTCATTCATGTGGGTGGAGCTTCCACTAAGCCCACTCACATCAATTTCAACTCCACTCACTTTGCATTTAATGTCCACCAAATTAAATGCATTTTCTCTTTAAATAAAACACTTTTATTTATTTTATTCAGAATTTTGTTAATTACTTTAATTAACAAACATTCACATAAAACTCCCTGCAACATTTCAATATCACATGCAGAACCAGTTTCAGCAATTTCACCCGAAACAATTCTGGTTTCCATCAAAATGATTCCAACGCTTTCTTAATCTTTATATGAAACATATTTGCTCCTGAATGGTGTAGGTATCCCTTAAGTGTGTCACCCTACGGTTTACGAATCATGCAGACATGATCGAGACCCCTCTCCGATCAATAATCAACAGCAGGACCTGGAGATCCGTACTGACTCCCACATATTCAACGATGACTCTTGTGATCGTGTGAACATTTAACATCGTAACTAAATCCCTTTGTCTCGTGATATATTACATGTCCGAGATTTGATCATCGGCATCCAAATACCTAGTTTGATCTCGTTACCGACATGCACTCTTTTCTCGTTCCCGTGATATAACATTCTAGGGATCACATCACTTGCTTGCAAGCTATCTTAATGTGATATCACCGAGAGGGCCCAGAGTATATCTATCCATCATTAGGATTGACAAATTCCACTCTTGATCCATGAGCCTCAACATAACACCTTCAGAGTATCTGAACCCACCTTTATAGTCACCCTTTTACGGTGTGACGTTAGATGTTATCAAGTTACTCTTCCGATGTTAGCAATTAACATGATCTCATGTTCTAAGGACTAAGATTACTTCGTATGATGTTATAGAAATATAAACATAATGACTTTGATCGTAATGCTATACTTCAGATGAATGTTCATCACATCATTTCACAAATGTTGTGACCTCATTATTAACAACATCCAATGTCCATGATCAGGAAACCTTGATCATCTTGTTAATCAACGAGCTAGTTTATATGAGAGGCATTACTAGGAACTTTATATTTTGTTTATTAAACACACATGTATTAACGTTTCCAATTAATACAATTATAGCATGCAAAATAAACATTTATCATAAACATGGAATAAGATAATAACCACTTTATTATTGCCTCTTGGGCATATTCCCTTCATTTTCCTCAAGGAAAACCACCCCCAAGTGGGAAGCATACAAAGGATGACCCGCCTTTCAACAGTGAATACTACAAGTGTGGAGGAAAATGACACAAGTTGGCCACATGTGGAAACAAGAAACTTTTGTTCATTCATGACAATGGAGATGAGGAATACTTGAGTGAAGATGAATTTGATGCAAGAGTCAAAGAAGCAATAACAACACAACATGTTGAAGATGATCAAGAACTCCTCATGTGTGAGCATGACACAAGTTCTTCGCTTGTCGTCACAAGGATCTTGACTACTCAAGCACAAGAGCATGAAAATAAAAAAATCCAACATCTTCCAAACACGTGTTGGCATCAATGGGAAATCCATTAAAATTATCATCAATTGAGGGAGTTATCACAATCTTGCTAGCACCAAGTTATGTGAGAATCTCAACCTCACCCTCAAACCACACAAGCACCCCTACCATGTCCAATGGCTAAGTGACCAAGAGTCCGTGAAGATCGAGCACACCATCTCGGTAACATTCTCTGTTGGTCCTTACAAAGACATGGTAGAGTGTGATGTAGTTCCCATGACAGTTTGCCATATGGTGCTTGGCCGACCGTGGCAATTTGACAAAGGTGCTTTACATGATGGTCGCACAAATGTGTACACCTTCAAATGGCTTAACAAGACATGTGTTTTGCAATCGATGAATCCTAGCTAAATAATTATGGATAATGCAAAGGCTTTATCGAGGGCGCAAACCATGCAACCTACTTGTGAGAAGATTGGTGAGCAAGAGAACCACCATATAGAGAGTGAGAGCCACAAGCCAAACTCGAGTGGAAAAAACACGAGTGTCCTTCTTTCCACCAAAAGTGAGATGAGAGAAGTGAGGAATAACCAATCCGTCTTGAACTATGTCCTCATTTGCAAGGGACTAGCACAAGGAACTAATGACTTGAGAGATATTCCTACCTCTTTCATGACTATTTTGCAGGAATTCAAGGACATGTTTCCCGAAGATCTCCTGCATGGACTACCTCCGCTTTGTAGAATCAAGCACCGCATTAACCTCATACTCGGCACACCTCTCCTAAACCGCGCCGCCTACTACACGAACCCGGAGGAGATGAAGGATATAGAATGCCAAATAAACCAACTCGTCTCCAAAGTTTTGATCTGAGTAAGCACTAGTCCAAGTGCGATCCACGTGATTCTTGTTCCAAAAATGAATGATACATTACGGTTATGCATGGACTGTCGTCCAATAAATGCTATTACCATACGTTATAAACATCCTATACCACGTCTTGACAATATTCTTGATTAGTTGAGTGGAGCCACTATTTTCTCGAAAATCGATCTTCGTAGTGGCTACCATCAAATACGAATGGCGGAAGGTGATGTGTGGAAAAACGCCTTCAAGACCAAACTCAGTCTCTATGAATGTTTGGTCATGCCTTTTGGCTTATCTAATGCCCCATCCACCTTCATGAGCCTTATGAACCATATTTTGAGATCACTCATTGGAAAGAGTGTTGTTGTTAATTTTGATGATATTCTTGTTTATAGCAAGTCGCTTGAGGAGCATGTTACACATGTTAAGGAGGTTATACAAATCCTTCGAAATGAAAAGCTATATGCTAACCTCCCAAGTGTACTTTTGCTAAAAACAAGTTGATTTTTCTTGGTTTTGTCATTTCTTTGACTGTAATTGAGGTTGATGTTTCCAAGGTACAAGACATACAAGATTGGCCCATTCTAACAAACATGAGTGAACTTCAAAGTTTTCATGGTTTGGCCTGTTTTTATCGATGCTTTGTGAAATACTTCTCTACCATTGCTTGTCCTCTCAATGAGTTAACCAAAAAGAATGTCACCTTCATGTGGCGCAAATCACAAGAAAAAGCTTTTGATGAACTTAAAAAAGAGGCTCACCGAAGCAGTAGCACTCACTTGAAGTTGTAAGGAAATAATATTTATGTTTTGGTTTGTTGTTTCACTAAAAACCTTAGCAAGTAATCCTCTATTTCTTGGGCGTTATTTTTTACCGTATATTAATGAATGGTATTTGGGTGAATGAACCCAAGGTCATAGATTTGTCCTCTTTTGCATTCGAGAATCTTCATTCTGCATAATAGCGTACAAAATAATATAGTGAGGATAGTTGTACATGCAATGAACGAGCTGAGCTATAGACTTAATTATAGAAATAAATCACTTACAAACAATAGCAACTGATGAGAGATCTGTTGAGGCTGTCTTGATTGAATAACTGAAATAATTCTAAAAAGTCAATGTGTATCTCGTTGTTTCCACAGAAGTAATGCTCATCTCTAACTGCCGCTATGAACATGATCTTCCCTTCTTGTGAGTCTTGCATATACCACTGATGCAATTTTCGCATTTGTGTTTGTAGATGCGGGACCTCCTCAAGTATGACGAGAGGCTTCCCATACTCATATTTGTATGCTACTTTAGCCATGGGGTGCGTCTTCCTTACCTAAGTATTGAGAAACAGACATACCAAGATCTCTAGCTGCTTGTGCAACTTCCGTATCATCATTAGAAAAGATGTTGAGCGGGGGGCACGATTGATTTTTCTGTTCTTTGAGTTGGGGAATTGTTTTCCTACTTGCACTACTAATTCTTGACCGTTGCAGATTCGCTTTACGTGACTTCATAATAGAGCGGTCATAGTCTGATACCAGATCATATGGCCTTAGTCTTTCAAGAAAGCCCACAAAGTGTTCCACTATTTTGGGTGCTATATACTCCTTTGGTGCCGTTTCGGTGCAAGCTAGTGTTTCAGATCTTCAGTCATGACCCTTTTGAGTTACTCAGCAGTCAGGTCATAAGGTAACTTGGCAGGAGCCTGCTTGGATTTCTTCCTTGTACCTTCTGAGAATTTCTACGCAGTTGTAGTATTAGCCGCTGGAGCGGCGGTGCTCTTCCGCTTTTGCAACCGAGGCTGAGGCGGCGGAGTCTGCAGACGCACTAGAGATGGCTGAGGCGGTGGAGTCTACAGAGGTGATAGAGACGGCTAAGGCGGCAGAGGCGGCTAAGGCAATCAAGATTGAGCTAGATTGCTACTCTAAGAAGTCGGTGGACTTAGCGCCCAATTTGGAAGCACGATGTTTTCCTTTGGCCATAGAACGGTGCTTTTCCTGGATTCTCCCAGTTCATTCAAATCCCCTTCACCTACAGGGAAGTCAAGCTTTAGGTGCTCAAATCCCTTCATAAGTTCATCCATATGGAACCGGAGAGAAATGGTTAGTTGGTCTAGGTCCAGAAGTACGGCAAATCTGACCACCCCTTCATGGATATGTTCACAAATTTCACATGAAGCTCACAATTTTCCCTCTCTATGATATCATCCACAGGGTAGCGAGGAGCCATCATCAGTGCATCATCATCAGTCGTGACTCTGTGGAATCCACACTGCTTTTCTATCGAGATGGTGGGCCGGTAGCATCAAATGCAGGATCTTCGTTCTGCCGCTGAGATGGGCCTGTAGCTTGCTAGCTAAGTGCGTTTATTTTCTCCTGTTGCATCCTTAATGTTTCTACTAACTGTTGCATCCACTTTGCCTCCCTGTCCTTTCTCCTCTGATGGCTTTTATCAGGATATTTCTTCATGTCGTCGGGAAACCCAAGCTTCCACGGAAGGGAGCCTGATGTGCCTCTTCTTTGTCCTACGTGTTCTTTATTCCCAAGGGCGTGTGTCAGCTCGTCGTTCTCTCTATTGGGATAGAACTTCCCCTCCTACACATCCTTTGTTGCATCTTTAAGGGCTTTGTAAGGTGTTGCAATATGTTCGTTTGTAAAAATACACTTCCCTGTTTCTGGGTTTAACTTTCCCTCATGACCGTAGAACCAAGACTTTGACCATTTGTCCCACTCCGATACCTCTGGATTGATCCCTTTATCAATCAGGTCATTCTCATCTTTCTCCTACTTAGGCATGGCAGCCTTGTAGCCACATGTCCCCATAACATGGTGGTATTTCTTTCGTGCAGCATTTGCCTTATTTATTTCCAACCTTTTCACAGCTTCAGCCGAGTTCTTGTACTCCACAAATTCATTCCAGTCATCTCTTAGCTTCTCATTCGCTCTAGTGAACTCTAGAGTCTTTTTTCTAGGATATACTCCTTGTACAATCTTTTCTTGTGGTTAGTGAATTGTGCGGCCATATTCTTAAGAGCCCATTCCTTGACTTTGGACTCTATAACTTTGTTTCGTGGATCCACCTCTGGCGTCATAATCACGTGGCAGTCATGAGACTTTAGGTTCTGGAATTTTTTTCTCTGCCATATTTATTATTCCCTTTATATTTGCTAAGAAGCCATGCCGGGCCTTGATACTGCCTAGGCATTCAAAAAAGATTTCCTTCTCTTTTTGGTAAGAATGTAGTTGGAAGGATCTCGATACTTATATGGATACAGGCCATCTCGTTTGTTCATACGTTGTTGGTTCTGTCGTGCTTCCTGTGTATCTTTTGACTTCCCATACACGCCCAAGAATCCTAGAAGGTTCACGCAAAGATTCTTCATCACGTGCATGACATCGATTGAAGAGCGGACCTCTAGGACTCCCCAATAGGGTAGCTCCCAAAATATAGATTTCTTCTTCCACATGGGTGCATGTCTGGTAGTGTCATTCAGAACAGATTGACCGTCGGGATCCTTTCCAAATATTACTTCTAAATCCTTGATCATACCAAATATATCATCACCGGTACGGGGGCAGTATTATTCCACTGATTTGCCTCACCTTTGAAATGCTTGCATTTCTTTCTTACGATATGCTTGGTCAGAAGAAATCGAAGATTCCCTAGGTATACAACCTTCTTACATTTATACAAATATGTACCTCTAGTCTCATCTAAACAGTGCGAGCATGCATTGCCCTTGTTTGACGGTCTTGAAAGGTTACTAAGAGCAGGACCACCATTGATGGTTATGAAAAGCAACTCTTGTAGGTCAAATTCCTCCTGTTTATGCTCATACCACACACATACACCTTCTCCGTGCCGCAACTGTAAAAGTTTTTCAACTAATGGCCTTAGGTACTGACATAGGTATTCCTAATGGGCACCCGTCTATAGCCTACCTGGTGCGGCCCGACGGAACGACCACTCGAAGATATATCAAGGTCCACGAAGCGGAAGATAATTTGGGTGGTGCGAAGCCCAGATGGACACAGACTCCAAGTGCGCAAGACAAGGAAAGCTCAAGTGTAGAGTTGTAGTCTAACTTCTAACCAACTCGTATTGGTACCTGAGACCTAGCCTCCCCATATATAAAGGCTAGGAGGGTCCAACAAGGATGACACGACATAACTTCTCCACCTCTCCCACAATAGATCTAGACATCGCCAAACCTAGCACATACGCCAGATCTAATCTGCACATATATACACCGCCATCAGCGACATTGTAATCCTTCGGATCATCATCAATCAAGAGCAGACAAGCAGGAGTAGGGTCCTCTACGAGGCCTGAACCTGGGTAAATCTTCGAATATCCTTGTGTGCTTGTTTGCTAGCCGATCGAGATCTCTAGTGCTCCCTGATGACCCACAAGTATAGGGGGTGCATCACAGTATTTTCGAGGGAAGTGAAACCCAATTTATTGATTCGACACAAGGGGAGCCAAATAATATTTATAAGCCTTAACAACTGAGTTGTCAATTCAGCTGCACCTGGAAACAATCTTGCTCACACCAGTTTATCAGTTGCAACAGTTTTGTAGTAGCAATAGCAAAGTAATAGCAGTAGTAAGAGTAAACACGGTAGTAACAAATAGCAGTAAACAGTAGGATTAAAGCACGGTAGGCATAGGGATGGATGGACGGGTGTTGCATGGACAAGACAATTCACATGGCAATCAAAACATAGGGCATTTGTAGATAAATAAAATAAAGCATCCAAGTACTAAATAATCATAGGCATGTGTTCCATATATAGTCATACGTGCTCGCAATGAGAACTTGCACAACATCTTTTGTCCTGCCAGCCCGTTTGTAGCGGGGCCTCAAGGGAACTACTGGAAATTAAGGTGCTCCTTTTAATAGAGCACCGGAGCAAAGCATTAATACTCAGTGAACACATGTGATCCTCACATCAAAGCCATTCCCTCTGGTTATCCTGATTGATGTCACTTCGGGGCCATTGGTTTCGGACAATAACGTGTGCATACAACTTGCAGGTAAGACCATAAACAATACTATCATAATGAATCAATAACATGTTCAGATCTGAAATCATGGCACTCGGGCCCTAGTGACAAGCATTAATCATAACAAGTTGCAACAAAGTCAAAAAGCACTAATAATAGATACTAGGCACCATGCCCTAACAACTTGATGCCATTACATGAACGATCTCATCCAATCGCTACCATCCCCATAGACTATAGCGGGGGATTCCTCACTCATAGATGTGGGGAACATGGATGGTTGATGGAGAAGCGATGGTGGCGATGATGGCGATGATCTCCTCCAATTCCCCATCCCGGTAGGGTGCCAGAACAGAGTTTCTAGTGCTGATTTGCGGAATCTAGTGGTGGCGGCGAAGCGGATCTCTTTCTGGAAAAACGTCAAACCCCCCTCGGTTTTTAGGTCAAGGGGAATCTTATAGGCGAAGAGGGAGGCCGAGGGGGTAGCCGAGGCAGCCACACCATCCCCAGGCGTGGCCTTGCCTGGCCTGCGCGGCCAGGTGGTGTGGGCCCCTCGTAGCCCTACTCTGTCTCGTCTTTTGGCTTCGTGAGTCTTCTTGTGAAATAGGATTTTTGGCATATTTTCTGGGATTTTCCTGATAGTTGATTTTCTGCACAAAAACTAGACACGAAGGTAATTCTGCTGAAAACAGCGTCAGTCTGTGTTAGTTGTATCCAAATCACACAAGTTTAGAGGAAAAACAATAACAAAAGTGTTCGGTAAAGTAGATACGTTTTGGACGTATCAACTCCCCCCAAGCTTAGCTTATTGCTTGTCCTCAAGCAATTCAGTTGAAACTGAGTGTGATAAAAGAAACTTTCACGAACACATTTGCTTCATATGATGTATATATTCTCAGCATATGATCAAGTACTTAGACAACTCATAATAAGGACTAAGCAAATAATTTTACTTAATAGTAATTGCAAGCTATGAAGAGATTCCAACTCAAAAATAATAAGTAGCATGAAACATAAACATAAGCAACATTGCAATGCTCATAAAAAGGTATGATAGAGTGGTATCTCGCTTGACTTTGATTGTAGAGAAAATATAAATGCCAAGGCACCTCTGAAGTTCAAGTGAAGACTAGAAGTAAAGATATCAAAGATACAAGCATCAAGGTCATAACGCAATTAATCAAGTTTTGAGACAAGCACATTACACTAAGAATGACAACCATGCTCTCAAGAAAGTGCTCATAGAATATGTGGAGACTCAACAAGGAAAATGATAAGGTTTTGAAGAGTTTGAAAGGCTTCCAAATGCTGAAAGTATGGTACTCATTAGCTTTGAACTCTCATTGCCCCTATCATAAGCATCTTTAAATGGTTAAGGTGAAAATGAGGTCCAATACAAGTTATATACTTGACAGACCATAAACTGGAAATCTCATGTCCCTTGAATACTAGGGCCGCTCCTCATGCTACTCAAGTTTAGTCACCAGTAAGTTCTTGTCATAGTAAGTACATGTGTATCATATAGAACCGCCAATGGGGTACCCCTTGCCCGATGATACGGAAGAATCCCCAAATCAAAATGACAAGGCAAGCAGACAACGAGCATCTCAGCAATCTTCTTTTTTACCATGGGAAAATGGTGCTTTTTTCTCTCTTTCCTCTTTTCTCATATCTCCTTTTTTCCCTTTTCTAAATCTCTATCTATTTTTTATAAGAAAAATGCTTCATAGACAACTCATTATGGTTATGCTGTAGGTTTCCACCATGATTACGCATGGATTAGAACAGCGGCCCAAGTGTTTCTCTAACACATATACATAACTCCATGGACTTACAAGCTCCCCTTTTATTTCACACCGACGACATCCGTCAATAAAAGAGCATGATATCAACTGGGTATATATTTACAGGTGCTGAAAGCGTTCCCCTAACAGCACGGTTCTGCTAATCCCCAGCCTATAATTTGCAAGCATATAACTTTCATGGATAGTCACAATGGTTCAGGTTTATTAGGTGCAAGACATAAAGTGTGCCATCAAGTTCATGAGAGCTTTACTAACTAACTTTCTCATAACAAGCAAACATTTTATTCGGAAGAAAAAAGAGCATAATTGATATGCACGGAATAAAAAATGATGCTAATAGATAGGTATGGTGGACACTTTTGGCAATATTGGTTTTGGGGAGTTGGATGCAAGAGTAAAGATTATACTCATCACAAGTGAAGGCTAGCAAAAGTAAGGGAGCAGCAAACGAGAGACCAATAACTGTCATAATCATGCTTGCAACAAAAACAGGACTAATCATGGCATGAAAGTGATTCAAGACCCTTGAGGCAAAATAATGCATCGAGGCTTAACTAATTATTTCAGTCATATGCATGCATGAGCATGTGCCAAGTCAATTCAAGTGAAACATTCAGAGGAGGATACCACAGTGTCATACCAAGTTATAAATAGAACAATGCAAGCAAACATTTATATGACATGCTACAGACTATTAGAAAGCTAGAGCTAATCATAAGAAAGTAAGAACTACTAAGCATCCATAAATAACATACACCCTACATGAACGGACTAAGCATGCCCACAATGATGAGTATATGTACAAAAAATGAAAACAAATAGAGTTCGTTACCAGCCTCTTACCACACCTCAAGTTGTCATTAATCCTGATTATTGCCCTTCACTTGTGTGGCTTGAATAATAACGTGAAACCAAACTCCACTGAGGACTGCTGAAGCCTGCAACAAACTTCACAAAACCAAAGAAGAACAATAAATATTTTTTTGGTGTTTTTGATTTAAAAACAAGAACCAAAAGGAAGAACAAGCAAAGTAAAATATTTTTGGGTTTTTTGAATAATTAAGACAAAGCCAAAAGTAAAAGGCAAACCAAGGCAAAAAAGAAAAAGAAGCAAACAAAGAGAAACAAATAAAATATTTTTGGTCTTTTTGTGTTTTAGAAAGCAAAAGCAAAGAAAGAACGAAAACTAAAAAGAGAACAAAAACATGGATATACAAAGTACCGAATAAACATGATATGTAGATGAGTATGATGTCGGTGTACCTCCCCCACCCCCACCCCAAGCTTAGGCTTTTGGCCTAAGTGGGTATCAACCCAATGCGGGTAAGGGTTCCAAGCAGGCGGTTCATCGTAAGAATGATCGTGGTTAGGCCCTTGGGAAAAAGAAGAAGCTCCCCAATCATAGGTAGGCTGCTGATATGAAGACTCCCCCTCATTCGAAGGCTGGACCGAATCATCTGTAACCTCCCTTCCAGTATCCTGCTCCTGTTGGGAGAGCTCTCCCAAGCATGCATCGAGCTCTTCCTCAGTGAGTGACCATCCTACCCTGGTATCAAGGTTAAACAAAACAGGTGCAGGCAAAAGAACAACTCGCTCGGACTTACTCCTTCTCCAACCAGCCTTAAGAAAGGTTATTTCATAAGACAAATCACTCAAATTAGCCCAAGAAGAAACAAATTTATGCGGTATCATGGAATTAAGGTCAAGTCTCTCTATGGGAAACTGTAGGTCTAAATGATTAGGAACTAAACCATGCAAAGCTAATAAACGAGAGGCAATGAGGGCTCCACAAATTCCACCTTTCTCGTGGTTCGCAGCAAGATGAAAAGCTATCAAGGCACCCAAGTTATATGTCCTATCTCGTTTTAAGGCAGCTGAGATGAATGCTAGATCATATGAGGATAACTTATTAGCAGTTTTCCTAGCAAGAACACACTTGGCAATAAAGTAAGAAAAGTAGCGAATAGACGGGAGATGAATGTTACGAATTTTCCCACTCTCCTTTGAGAAGCTTCTCCCTTGGCAAATCTCCGCATATAAGTCCATGAGTGGTGCAGGTCGCTCTTTAATCCTTCCACACGATCCCCACTGAGGTACCTTAATAGCTGCACAAAAGTCATCAAGAGGAAGGTTGATAGCTATATTGTAAATTTTGTAATGAACCATGGGGTTAGGCAAAGAGCAACTAAATCGAAAGTCCTGCCCCATAGACATAGTTAGTTTCACAAATTGGTAAGGTTCATCTCCCACAAAATGCTCCAATCCTACATTAGCAATTAAAGTATGGAAGTCCTGAGAAATCCCTGCAGCCCTCATGAATTCGGGGCATGGATAGATGGAAGGAAAAATTTCCTCCTCTCGGTGAACCTTCATAACTTCAGGCACCCTCAGTTCATGTTAGTTAAGTTGGTGTTCATTCATCTTCTATTCTAAAATTTAAACATCCATTATACAAGTGATTGCGAAGTGCATACATAATGAAGGGAACTACTCATAGGGACTTGTAAGAGGCCTAAACATGCATCAAAACAATATCTCTAAGCATTGAATAAGCTTACAAGCTCTCATAACCTGTCACCTGCAGCAGCAAAATACTCAAGATATAAACCACTAAACACAAATCTACTTGGACAAGCGGAGGAGTCACATACCGGAAAACAAATGCTCCAAATTTCAGCAGCAAAGATGGGCTGAGCAAGGAGATCAAAAAATCGTGGACAAGAACAGCAAGAACGCGATTTCGAGCAATGAGCCGGTGTTTTCTCGGGAGAGAGAAGGCAGAGTGAAGTGAGAGAGTGAGTGGAGGGCCAGGGGTGGCCCACACCATGGCCAGGTGCGTCCCTTGGCTGGCCGCGCCACCAGGTCCCCTAGGCCCCCTTGGTACTCTCCAGGCACTCCTCTGCCCCTTTTTCACGTAAAAAATTAATATGAATTTTCTAGAATTTTTCGAGACACTTTATTTTTGAGCAATTTTCAGGTATTGATGAATGATTTTCTGCAGAAAAGATGATTTTGAAATGATGCAAAAACAAAACGAAACCTAAACTTCAGAAGTTCTAAGACACTCTAATATGCAAGCAACTAACAACAGAAAGGTAAACTAAACGAAAACAAAAACTAAAATGGATAAAGTAAAAGTAAGCAAAGATAATCATGGTGAAAACATTGTTTTGTTCATTAAAATCCCTTTGTTTACAAGGTTGATCAGGTCTTGTTACCAAAACAATTTAATATGAAACAAAGCTTTGTATTCTACTAATGATTATGTTACCTCAACCTTGATACCAATGGTCCCAATCATAATAGTTTCATATTTTTCTCGTGATATGGGGCAATATATTTCTCCAACTTGAATGCCCTCAACATGTTCAATTGAATTTAAACCATAAGTCCTATCAATCTTCTTAGGGAAATAGAGAGTATGCTCCTTGTCATTACCATTAAAAGACACCTTTCCTTGATTACAATTAATAATAGCTCATGTAGTATTAAGAAAAGGTCCCCCAAGAATAATAGACATATTATCATCTTCAGGCATTTCAAGCACAACAAAATCAGTTAATATCAAGCAATTATGAGCCACTTGAACAGGTACATCCTCACATATACCAACAGGAGCAGTAGTAGATTTATTAGCCATTTGCAAAGATATATCAGTTGGTATTAGTTTTTCCAGTTGAAGTCTCTTATAGAGAGAAAAAAGGCATAACACTAACTCCTACTCCCAAATCACACAAAGCAATTCTAACATAACTATATTTACTAGAGCACGGAATAGTTGGAATCTCTGCGTCTCCAAGTTTCTTTGGAACCTTACCATTAAAGGAATAATTAGCAAGCAAAGTAGAAATTTCTTCATTAGGGATCTTCCTTTTATTAGAGACAATATCCTTCATATACTTTGAATAAGGAGGCAATTTAATAGCATCAGTCAAAGAAATTTGCAAGAATAAAGGTTTCATCCACTCGCAAAACTTGTTGTAGTGTTCATCTTCCTTTGACTTGTGTTTCTTATCAGGGAAAGGCATAGGTTTTTGGACCCAAGGCTCTCTTTCACTACTATGTTTCTTAGCAACAAAATCTTCTTTAGTGTATTTAGTATTCTTAGTGTGCCTTTCAGGTTCTTCTTCAACTTTTTCTTTATCAGGAGCATCACTTTCCTCATTACCACTTTCAGTTTCAGCATTAGAGACAAATATGCTATTGGGATCTATTATAGGTTTAGGAGATTCTACAATAGTTTTACGTTTGTTTTTCCTTTTCTTAGGAGAAGTACCACTATTTTCAATTTGTTGAGAATCCTGCTCAATTAGTTTAGGATGACCCTCAGGATATAGAGGATCCTGGGTAGCAGCACCACTTCTAGTTCTAATTTCATAAGCATGTTTTTCTTTAGCAGCATTAACTAGCAAGTCTTTTGTACTTTAATAAGGTGATCAATTTTAGTTTGAACCATATGGAAGTGTTTAACAAGCATTTTAACATCATTAGAGGTTCTTTCTACAATATCTTTTAACTCAATAATAGCTCTAGAGTTTTCCACTAAATGATTTTGCACCCTTTTATTAAAATTATCTTGCTTAACAATAAAAATATCAAATTCTTCTAAGCATTTCTCAGGAGGTTTAGAGTAAGGAATATCACCTTCATCAAAGTGTTGGAGAGAGTGTACCTCAGTAGTGGATGAGTGGGAGATTGGCTTATATACTTCTTCTATAGGAGGTAAATTCTTGACATCCGCAGCTTTAATTCCCTTCTCCTTAAGACATTTCGTAGCTTCCTTCATCACTTCATCATTTAGTTAAATAACTCCCCTCTTCTTTGATGTTGGTATAGGCGCAGGCACAGTTAACTCAGGTGTAGTTGTCTCAGGTATAGTTGGTTCGGACGAAGTCTAGTCTTCATAATTCTTGCTTATTTTAGCCATTAATTCCTCACCTTCTTTGGGAGTTCTATTCCTAAAAACACAATCAGCACAACTATCCAGGTATGTCCTAGATTCTTCAGTTAGTCCATTATAATATATATCAAGAAGCTCATTTTTAGGTAATGGACATCCAGCTTGTGCATGAATCAAAGCACAAAACCTTGCCCATGATTCAGGCAATATTTCTTTCTCTCCTTGTTTAAAATCAAAAAGTTCCTGCAAAATAGCATGTCTAGCACTAGGAGGGAAATATTTCTGAAGGAAGGTACTAATCAAGCAATCAGGGCTATCAAGAGATCCAGGAGGTAAATTATTAAACCAAGTTTTAGCTTCTCCTTTTAGTGAAAAAGGGAAAATTTTAGCAACAAAGTAGGTGCACATCTTAATATCATCAGAAAATAAACCACTCATGGTAGAAAGCTCAGTCATATGTGCTACCGCACTCTCATTCTTAGACCCACAAAAAGGTTCTTTCTCAACAATAGTTATGTAAGATAAATCAATAGAGAAATCATAATCCTTATCTTTAATGTTTATGGGAGATGCAGCAAACTTAGCATTAGGAGACAATTTGGGTTTTATAGTACGCCTCTCAAGGAGACTCTTAATAGCACTCCTATCATGGGTGTTTTGACATTCTTTAATAAATTCATAGGTCATCTCTATATAACTGTCTCAATATCATAACTCTCTCTAGACTCAGGTGAACTAACAGGTGTAGTAGTGTCTTCATTAGGAGTTTCAGTATTTCCAGCTATAGTTCTAGCAATCATAGCATCTAGGAAAGGACCTAATGAACCACTCTTATCAAGCACAGTAGAAGCAGCATCATAAGTATCAGAAGTTTCAAATTCAGCAGTAGTAGCAGTGTGTGTAGCATGTGTATGTGGTGGTGTAAGGAGCTTACTCATAACAGATGGTGAATCAAGAGCAACAGAGGTGTTCAGAACCGTACCTCTTCTTGTAGTGGATGGTAAAATAGGAACCTTGCCATCACGAGACTTACCCATGATGGATGGATGGCAGCGAACAATAGTGATTCCAAGTGAACTTGATAAATCGAGCTATGCTCCCCAGCAACGGTGCTAGAAAATAGTCTTGATGACCCACAAGTATAGGGGGTGTATCGCAGTATTTTCGAGAGAAGTGAAACCCAATTAATTGATTCGACACAGGGGAGCCAAAAAATATTTATAAGCCTTAACAACTGAGTTGTCAATTCAGCTGCACCTGGAAACAATCTTGCTCATAGCAGTTTATCATTAGCAACAGTTTTGTAGTAGCAATAGCAAAGTAATAGCAGTAGTAAGAGTAAAGACAGTAGTAACAAATAGCAGTAAACAGTAGGATTAAAGCGCGGTAGGCATAGGGATGGATGGACGGGCGTTGCATGGACAAGAAAATTCACATGGCAATCAAGACATAGAGCATTTGCATATAAATAAGATAAAGCATCCAAGTACTAAATAATCATAGGCATGGGTTCCATATATAGTCATACATGCTCGCAATGAGAACTTGCACAACATCTTTTGTCCTGCCAGCCCGTTTGCAGCGGAGCCTCAAGGGAACTACTGGCAATTAAGGTGCTCCTTTTAATAGAGCACCAGAGCAAAGCATTAACACTCCGTGAACACATGTGATCCTCACATCAAAGCCATTCCCTCCGGTTATCCCGATTGTTGTCACTTCGAGGCCATTGGTTCCGGACAATAAGGTGTGTATACAACTTGTAGGTAAGACCATAAACAATACTATCATAATGAATCAATAACATGTTCAGATCTAAAATCATGGCACTCGGTCCCTAATGACAAGCATTAAGCATAACAAGTTGCAACAAAGTCAAAAATCACTAATAATAGATACTAGGCACCATGCCCTAATAGTCTGATGCCATTACATGAACAATCTCATCCAATCCCTACCATCCCCATAGCCTACAGCACGGGATTACTCACTCATAGATGGGGGAAACATGGATGGTCGATGGAGAAGCGATGGCGGCGATGATGGCAATGATCTCCTCCAATTCCCTGTCCCGGCAGGGTGCCAGAACGGAGTTTCTGGTGCTGATTTGCGGAATCTGGTGGTGGCGGCAAAGCAGAACCCTTTCTGGAAAAAAGTCGAACCCCCCTCGGTTTTTAGGTCAAGGGGCATCTTATAGGAGAAGAGGGAGGCCGAGGGGGCAGCCGAGGCGGCCACACCATCCCCAGGCGCGGCCTGGCTTGCACGGCTAGTTGGTGTGGGCCCCTCGTGGCCCTACTCCGTCTCGTCTTCTGGCTCCGTGACTCTTTTGGTGAAATAGGATTTTTGGCATATTTTCTGGGATTTTTCCTGATAGTTGATTTTCTGCACAAAAACTAGACACCAAGGTAATTCTGCTGAAAACAACATTGTCGTCGGATTGAGGACAAGTATGCCATGAGGGGGTCCTCGAGGCGTGCGGAAGAGAGGGGTGTGAGACGTACGGTGTTCCGGGATGGTGAGCACACAAGTTTACCCAGGTTCGAATCCGCCGGCTTTGGACGGATCCTACTCCTGCTAGCAATCCAGTAATACGGCAGAGCCGGAATATGGTTACAAGGGTTTCGCCTGTGCGAGTTGAGGGTCTAAAGTATTGGTTGTGTCCTAAAGGCTCTCCCTAGGACGGCTTATATAGATATCCGGCCTAGGGTTTACAGGAGAGATCAATCCGGCTACGACTAAGAGTTGGTTACAGAGTACATCTTGAATTACAAGTAATATTATGGGCCTAAGTCGATAAGTCTTCTGGGCCTTCCCGTAGCCGGATTGGACTCCGTCTTTCTCCCTAACTGGGCCGCCCGTGAAGCAAAGCTCTAACCCGAAGTGGGCCACCCTGGTCAGTGAGGAACTGTGAGGATACCCGGAAAGTATATCCCCAACAGCAGCCCCTGGAGGCCTCCAAGATCCAAAGTCAGATTTATCATCGTCTAGCTTGATCTTCGGCTGGCAGAATCTTGAAGGGTTCCTGAAACTTCACAACAAAAAATACGATCCGGGTCTTAAAAATAAGTTGGACCTATCAACAGGTTACTCGGATTTTCCAGCTTGATTTCAAACTAAGCCGGAACTTGGTTTCTAACGCCACCTAACACAAGTCACGTCATCTGACAAGCGTGCCGTCAGCACGACCATTGGTGGGTCCGCGGTTTGTGGAACCGAGGCGTCGTTTCAATGCGTGCGTGGAGATTGAGGAGACGCAATCATCGCGTGGGTCCTTCCCAGTTCCTTCCACGACGCGTGGCGGTTACACTGTGGCATTTGCACGAATCTTGGCGCAGTTAGGTGGATATAAGGGGTTTGGAGTTTTCCTTCTCCTTTCCACCAGTTCTTTGCCGTTTCCTTTCTTCCCAATCCTCCTGCGTGCACAGAGCTTCCTCATTCTTCCCCCACAGAACTCCCAGCGCCGCCCCTTTTAGGTCAATCTCTCGCCAGAGAAATGGCTTCATCTTCTTCCTCCGGCTTGGCGGCAGCAGCGGTGGCGGCGACGGCGGAAGCAGCAGCGGAAAAGGAGAGCTTCCAGGGAATCTGGATCCCCTGCGCCCTCAACGAGGAGGGCCTCAAGAACGTGGAGAAGGAGGGGCTTCTCGTCGCCGGCGACTGGCGGAGCGGCTATGGTGAAACCGTCCCCAACCCGCGCGATGGCGAGCGGGTCCACTTCGGCACCCACCTCGATAGAGGTCTGTCTTTTCCTCCCTCGGAGTTCTTCTCCAAGGTGATAGATCATTACGGAGTTCAACTCCACAATCTTCCTCCCAACTCTCTCTTAGAGATGAGTGCGTATGCTTCTCTTTGCGAGGGCTTTCTCGGCATTAGGCCGAGTTTGACTCTCTTCCGGTACTACTTTCATGTCCGGAGAAACTCCACCACTGCCGGTGTTCCTTACATCACCGGCACTATCAGCTTTTCACTTAGACGTGACCGGGCTTATCCCAAAATTCTAGCCAGTGACTCGGTCAAACAATGGCTAGCCACATTCTTCTATCATAGGGACATTCCGGCTCCCGACAAAGCTACTGCTTTGCCGGCTTTTGCCGACAGAGCTGCCACGGCCCAACCTTCCTGGGACGAGGCTACTCCGGCTCTCACCGACGATCTGATCCTCGCTAAGAGGTGGATCGAATATTTAATCAAACACAAAGGTCTGAAGGGATCCGACTTGGTCTAGTGTTGGGTCTCTCGTCGGATCTAGCCCCTCCAGTACCACGGGGATCGACTGATGCACTCCATCACGTCATCCAAAAAAGACTCCCTCCGCATCAGCCCCAAAGCTTACACCACTCAAGGCTACATAAGCCAGATCAAGTGGCTGATCAAGGAGCGGATCGAGAGGAGAAATCTGGAGGTTTCTCTGGATATGCACACAGCGGAAAACCCTGTAGTACCGGTAAGTTTCCATCAGTACACCTTTTTATGTGTTTCAATCTTTGAGTTATACTACAATACTGATATGTTTTCTTGTTTTCAGCTTGCTGACCTCCCCGAGTCGGAACTTGCTCCGCTCGAAGGATATCCTCCTGAGTTTTCTCAGGAGATAGAAGTGGTCCCATTGCCGGACCTTGCGCTCAAGAAGCGCAAATCTCCGATAGTGGCTGTTGGCACAAAGGAGGTGCCTGTTGTGAAGAGGTAACTTTCAATCACAATTTCCGCCTTTGTACCTTCTTCGAATTTCTTTCCGAGATGTAATGTTTCCGACTTTATTACATTCTCAGAGCAAAGCCGCTCATCAAGGGTAAGGGGAAAGGGATTCCTTCGAAGCCCCTGCAACAGACGAAGCTCATCATAGCTTCCCCTGTCGTGGCTCCTCCGACTCCTGCCCCTCAACCTTCTGCAACTCTAGCGATCACTCCTTCTCCGGTGGTTGCAGAAAATTCGGCTCCTCAAGAGAGCCTGCGATCCTTGGGTCGCAAACTGACGTCACCATGGGTGCGTCAGATCAAGATAAGGGTGAACCCTCTTTGGGTAATGATCCCTTGGCAGAAACCTTCGCCGAAAACCTCATCAGCAATCCGGGACTTGCCAAGTTTGGCATGTCCCGGAAATCTGCAGAAGAGATCCAGCGGCTAGCCAGGCAAGTCCTAGAGAAAAGCCATTTATCTCTCGAAGAAGAAGCGCAAGAAGCAGAGGACGCCAATTTCTCTGACCTTCTCGCTCAAGTCCGCCTTCGTGACGAGAGGATTAGGACTGGCGAGCTTCCAACAGCCCTAGTGATCCCTCTTACTCTTGCCGAGAAGGTGGCCGCTAAAGTGAACGCGGGTTTGGATAAACTCACCTGCGAGCAATACGTAAGTCGGAATTCCAACTCTTGTTTTTCCATTATGTTATATCATATCCTCTAGCCCCCAAGCATGAAGTAGGATATATAATCCGGGTTTATGGTTAATTAGGATGCCACAGAACGAACTAGTGTAGCCCCCAAGGCTCGTGCTGATATTTAGTAAAAATATTAGCCTGAGTCTTAAGTAGCTTTCTGACCTTGGGTATTCTGACTTACAGAAAGTATGTTCCTATAACAAGGAATTACTGAACAATGTCTGCGATAAGCGGAGAGAGATCAAAGCTCTCCGGCTTAAAAATGCTGAACTTAAAGTAGCCAAGGATGAGGCCGAAGGTAAATATTCCGAGATTCAAACCTTGTCTTTGTTATTTTCAATGTCGAATTTTCTGAACTGTTGTTCTTTTTTAACTTACAGCGTTGGTGAAACAATCTGTCGCCATGATTGAAGAGGCCGAGAACCTCAAGACCATGGTGGGGGAGAACAAGGGACTTCGCCAAGAGCTGGACAAGCTCAAGGCAGATCATGAAACGAGCATAGCTCAAGTCCTTGAATCCTCCTCCATGGCCACTGATGAGCGTGATCGCAAGATCGCAGCTCAAGATAAAATAATCTCGGACCTCAAGAATGAGTTTGGCAGAGAGAAGGACATCTCCCAGGCGCTCTGGGCTGAACTCCAGAGTCTCCGGGAGGAGAGGACCAAGATTGACGACGTCATTCTCGGTACATTCCATCTGTCTGACTTATCTTTTTCTTCGACTTCTATCAATGTCAGATTTTCTTAACTTGTTTTGTGTATAGGTCCTCTGAACTTGACGGATTCTTCCTCCTCCGAGCCCCGCACCCACCGGCTTACACAAGTCGGTGACCTGCTTCATGACTTCCGCCAGTCCCTTGAGGATATTGGCGAAGCTCTAAAGATTCCGGACATGCCAAGCATGTCGGATTTTTAGGTGCGGGACAAGGCCAAGGAGATGCCGCAGCTTGTTCGAGACTGGAATATGTCCTACGCACGGACTGCTGCGCAGAACGCTCTCACCATGGTCATGAGCCACCATGGACACATGGACATATGGCAAGTGACCAGAGGGTACTACAAGGTAGACGAAGACGACCAGGAGCAGGACCTTCAAGCCATCATGCACTCCCGCGCCTGATATGGGTGCCACGTGGCTGATCTGACCAGCTACGAGATCCCCTTCTCCACCCGCGTAGCTACTCCGCCTCCTCCTCCAGAAGAAACCCAAGAAGTTTCCGACGATGAACGCACCACCTCAGATGCAGACATCTCGGAACAATATCAAGGCGGAGTAACCAGTGAGCCGGCAGCTCCGTCATCTCCTCCTGCATCATAGACCAGAAACTTATGTATTATTCCGGGAAAAACATGATGCGTTTGTAAATATTAAGTACTATTTATTTTGCTAGTGCTAAGCTTTTGATCTATTCAGCACTTTTCGGCTTTGATTTTTCTTGTGTGTCTGAAATGTTTACACAAGCACTTGTAATTTTTCGTCTCTACTTATCGTTTATCTGGCTTTCCGCCTTGTCCCTTTCGTGAGCCGACTAAACTTTCCACCGGAAACTTTGCTGAGCAACGAAGCTCAATTGCTAAACCATTTTAATCTCGGAAACAAAGCCGGCTTCCAGTACCAACAATTCACTACTCGGAAAATACCCGCATCCAGCAATCAGACAAATAACCAAAGTAAAGACTAGAAATTTTGGAGTTATACCTGAAGGTAGCAATTTTAGAACCGGAAATCTAAACCAGAACGAACATGAGCATAAAGTACTTTCAAGCATTCTGGGATTTTCGACTATGACATGATCAATTGGAAATAAGATGGTAAAAACTTCTCAGAAAAACTTGAGGCAACCAAAACTTTTATTTCTCAGAACATGTACATATGTATGATTACAAAGAAGGATAAACTAAGAATAAAAGGGACGTAGCTGAGCAATATTCCACGGTCTGTCTAACTCATCCAGATTTGTACTGCCTCCAGCTCTCTTTCTCTTCTTAGTAGCGGGTCTTTCTTTGACTGGCCTCATGTCAGTTAGTAGTACGATCCATTGTGCAATACTCGACTAACTAAAAAAGGGCCCTTCCCATACTGGGGAAAGTTTGTGCTTTCTTTGTTGCACAAGCCGGAGAACCAAATCCCCTTTATTGAAAGATCTATTTCGGACTCTCTGGCTATGATACTTGCGTAACTTCTGCTAATAGGCTGTAGATCTCATTTTAGCAGCGACACGAAGTTCTTCAACTAAGTCGAGATCATTTTGTCGAGAAATCTCGGCATCCTCTTCGATATACGCGGCCACTCTAGGAGAAGTATGAATTAAATCACTAGGAAGAACTGCTTCTGCGCCATAGACCAAGAAGAAAGGTGTGTATCCTGTTGACCTATTCGGAGTTGTTCGTAAAGTCCAAATTACAGAGGGTAATTCCTCTGGCCAAGCCCCCGTAGCATGTCATAGTAGTGCTTCGAGTCTCGGTTTTAGGCCTTGTAAGATTAAACCATTTGCCCTTTCGACTTGGCCGTTTGCCTATGGATGTGCGACTGACGCAATGTCAAGCCGGATATTTTGCTCATTGCAGAATTCAGCGAGTTCTCCCATAGAAAAGTTACTCCCGTTGTCCATGATAATGCCATGCGGATAACCATACCGGATTATAACATCCTCGACAAATCTTTTGGTTGTTGCTCCATCACAACTAGTGACAGGTTTAGCCTCAATCCATTTGGTGAATTTATCCACCATCACTAAGAGGTGAGTAAATCCACTTGGAGCTCGTTTAAATGGTCCTACCATATCAAGCCCCCAGACCGCAAAGGGCCATGTTATAGGTATTGTTCACAGCTGATCAGCCGGAACGTGAGCTTGCTTGGCGTACTTTTGGCAGCCTTTGCATGTCTTGACTAACCGTTCAGCATATGCCTGAGCTGTAAGCCAGAAAAAGCCGTGTCTAAAAACTTTTGCCACTAAAGATTTGGCTGCAGCGTGGTGACCACACTCGCCTTCGTGGATTTCCCTTAAGATTTCCACTCCTTCTTCCAGAGATACGCAGCGCTGAAAAACCCCAGAAACACTCTGTTTATGGAGCTCACCTTTAACAATAGTATAGGCTTTTGCTCGTCGGATAATCTGCCAGCTCAGCACCTCGTCTTCGGGTAATTTGCCATCTACCAAATAATCGAGGTAGGGTTGAGTCCAGCTGGGAATTACAGCCAGAACTGCTATCAGAGGTGAGTCGGATTTGGTCAAATATTCCTCATCTACTCCTTTCATTGAGGGAACTTTGAGGTGCTCTAGAAAAGCGCCATCCGGGACCTCTTTCCGTGCAGAGCCTATCCGAGATAGTGCATCTGCTTCCTCATTTTCTAGTCGAGGGATGTGTTGAACTTCAAACCCTTCGAACGATTTAGATAGATCATCTACGACAGACTTATACGCTGCCATGTGTTTATTTGCATTACAAATATCCGATACCTGCTGAGCAACAAGATCTGAATC
The DNA here is from genome assembly GCA_910589775.1 of Avena eriantha. Taxonomy (NCBI): domain Eukaryota; kingdom Viridiplantae; phylum Streptophyta; class Magnoliopsida; order Poales; family Poaceae; genus Avena; species Avena eriantha. Next base: position 226,483,215 of record OU342743.1, on the reverse strand, counting down.
TCCGTAACACATCAAATGTCGGATGCCAATATCCTTAGCGATCCGGATTCCATGCAGCAGTGCTTCATACTCGGCAATATTGTTTGTCGCTATGAAGTGGATCTGCAACACGTATAAAAGTTTATCTCCTTGGGGTGATTTGAGCACCACGCCAGCCCCCGAGCCCCCTCGAGCCTTAGACCCATCAAAAAAGAGGGTCCAATATTCCGACTCAGGGAGGATCATGTTCTCCTTCGTCTTTGTCCAATCAGCGACAAAGTCAACAAGGATCTGGGATTTGATTGTTGTCCGAGGTTTGTACTCAATGTCGAAAGCTGAAAGCTCTATGCCCCATTTGGCGACGTGTCCTGTGGCGTCACTATTGTTGATTATGTCTCTCATGGGAGCTTTGATCACCACGGTAATTGGATGCTCCTGAAAATAATGTCGTAGCTTACGAGATGCTAGAAAAACACCGTAAGCCAACTTTTGATAATGCGGATACCGCTGTTTGGACTCTGTCAGGACCTCGCTGACAAAGTAAGTCGGACGCTGCACCAGGTGTTCCTGATTTTCCTCTGGTCTCTCCACCACCATGAAGATACTGACAACCTTATTTGTTCAGCAATGTAAAGCAACATCGGTTCCTGAGGTTCCGATGCTGCAAGGATAGGAGCAGATGAGAGTACTCTCTTCAGATCTTGTAGTGCAGCTTCAGCTTCGTCAGTCCAGACAAAATTCTTGGTCTTTTTCAGGAGTTTGTATAATGGTGCGGCTCTTTCACCAAGCCGACTTACAAATCGACTGACCGCAGCAATGCAGCCAGTTAATCTTTGTACGTCCTTCAGGCGAGTTGGCCTGGAAATATTGAGTATAGCCTTGATTTTGTCTCGGTTCACCTCTATGCCTCTTTGAGACACGATGAAACCTAACAATTTTCCGGCTGGTATTCCAAAGAAGCATTTCTTTGGGTTAAGCATGATGTTGTATTTTCGTAGATTGGTGAACGTCTCCTCCAAGTCGGAAATTAGCATTTCCTTCTTTTTGGACATCACCGTGATATCATCCACGTATGCATGTACATTGCGTCCGAGTTGGTCATGGAGGCAACGCTGCATCGTGCGCTGGTACGTAGCTCCTGCGTTCTTCAGCCCAAAGGGCATCGTAACAAAACAGAAGGTTCCGAAGGGGGTTATGAATGAAGTTTTGACTTTGTCAGATTCCTTCATCTGGATTTGGTGATAACCATAATATGCGTCGAGAAAACAGAGGAGTTCCGAGCCTGCCGTAGAATCGATGACTTGATCAATTCTAGGCAGAGCGAACGGATCTTTTGGATAAGCCTTGTTCAAGGCATTATAATCAACACACATCCTTAAATCAGTGGTGTCCTTTTTAGGGACCATTACAGGATTGGCCGACCACTCAGTGTGGATTACCTCTTCTATGAATCCGGCTAACTCGAGCCGCGCTAGTTCCTTAGCTATTGCCTTACGCTTTTCGTCGCCAAACCATCGTAGGGACTGTTTGACGGGTTTAGCGTTCGGGTTTACATTTAAAGAGTGCTCCCTAGGTACTCCGGTCATGTCAGATGGCTGCCATGCGAAGATATCTTGATTTGCTTGGAGGAACTTGACGAGCGTGCTTTCCTATGCGCTACTTAGGCCTACGCCTATCTGGGTCACCTTGGAGGGGTCATCATCCTTCAACGGCGTCTTCTTCGTCTCTTCTGATGCCTTGAACTCCGGATTTGGCTTTGTCACCTCCTTCTTTGTTGCGGGCATCTCGGACGGATCTATGCTCTTCTTGATCTCCTGGTACTCCTGGGCGTGCAGCATGGCTTCGGGAAAGGCGGCATTTCCATCCTCGCACTCTAGCGCCTTCTTCGGGTCTCCCCCTGATGGTGATCACGCCGTTGGGACCTGGAATTTTCATCATATTGTAAATGTAACACGGACGAGCCATAAAATCCCAATAAGCCGGATGTCCGAATATAGCGTGGTATGCGCTCTTGAACGGGACCACTTCGAAGGAAAGTGCCTCCGTCCAATAGTTCTTTGGAGTTCCAAAGGTAACATCCAAAGTAATCTCTCCCAGAGAATTAGCTTGTCTTCCTGGGACAACTCTGTGAAAGATCACAGAGCTATGGTTCAGCTGGGTCTCCGAGATCTTCATCCGGCGTAGCGTTTCGACATAGAGAATATTGATGCTGCTACCACCCTCCATGAGGGTCTTGGAGAAACCATAACCGTCAATAAGTGGATTGACGATTAAAGCGTATTTTCCTCGCCTGTGCAACTTAGGCGGATGATCAGCGCGGTCAAATGTGATTGCCACTTCCGACCAGTCCAGATATTGGGGGACAGCCAGAACTGTTGCATTGAGCTCGTGGAGAACTCCTTTCTTGACCTTTGCTGGTTGAGATCCGAGGAAGGTGAAGTAAGTGTCTTTCTTGGTGGGATAAGTTTTCTTCCCTTCTAACTTGGGATTTGAAGCATCAGCTTCCTCCATGTCGGAATCTTCCGCTTAGCTTTGTAGCCCGCGGTATCATCTCTTTTGATGTCGTCATTGAAACGACACTCAGCGTTGGTGTGGGACGAGCCCCCATTGGCGTCTAAGTGATGCACACATGGGTTATTGGCAATGTCGGCCCAACTGTAGGTTTTGCCTGGTTGCTATTCTCCTCTGCCTTGGACCCTTGAAGTCCCACGACCATGCCCGCCGCCTCCGCCGCATCCTCCTTGTCCTCCAGACCCGGAAATAGTAGTAACCACCGCTGTCTCCGCGTTGGGTTTTTCTTCCAAGGTATTTTTGGGCTTCTGAGCTTGTTGCTTTGTCTTTGCTGACTGAGGTACAGCCAGGACGTTGAGTAATCCCTCTGCATCGTCGTCAGCATCTGCATACTTGCTCGCTGTTTCTATAATCTCTCCCAAATCAGTGACCTTGTCACACTTCAAGCGGTGACATAGTAGACCAATTGGGAGTCCTGCGATGAAAGCTTCAATCGCGGTTTCATCGTTTACTCCTTCACAGGAGTTCTTGGTGTCGATCCATCGTCTGAGGTAATCCCGGCAAGTTTCTCTGGCTTTCTGGGTGCAACGCTGTAGGTCTCCGACCGAATAGGACCTCCGATATGTGCCTTTGAAATTCCAAAAGAACGCACTTTGCATGTCATACCAGTTATGGATGGTGTTTTCCGGAAGTTCATTGAGCCATGATCGCACCCTCTTCCGCAACATAAGTGGGAGATATCGGGTTGCGACCAGGCTGCTTCCGCCTTTGGCGATTTAGCAAGCTTGGAAAAAATCCTGTACCCAAGTATCTGGCTGAGAAATGCCGTCGTAGTCTTGGATGTGCCTTGAGATAGCAAATCCTTCCGGGAATCTTGTAGCTCTGATGCGTGGTCCGAAGCACTTTGGGCCCACGTACATATCATCGTTTTCATAGCGCCGCGCGTCTATGTTGGAATTGATCATGTGCCTTGCGTCGTTCGGGGATAGAGATCGTCCCGAATGCCGGCTGTGGCTGCGGTGCCGTGGAGCTGGACTTCGGCTTCTGCCACCACCTCCTCCGCCATGTCATCCTCCTTGCCCTCCTTGGGGGGCGTTATGATAACTGCCTGGTGGAGGGGGTGAGGCAGCTGAATTGTTTCCGGCTGATCGCCGGCCTCCATCTGGAGCGTCATTATTCCGGTTCTGGGGAGGATCTTGACTACAACGAGCCCCCTGCCGGCTTTCCCAGCATGGTTTCTGTCATTTCTTCGTCCGCCGTTCCCACCATGGTGAGGCTCAGCCGGACGGCTTTCATGTCTAGGAGGTGGCATTCTTTGATGATCCTCCTCCCGACGTTTCTCTTTATCTTCTCCCCTTCGATCGTTAGATTCTCGTCGGGGAGGGTTCTTCGGATTCAGTGCAGCAATGGCATCTTTCTCGGCCGCTGGAGCGACGTTGCTCCAGCTACGCGCAGTTCTGTGGTGCTGTCCTGATGATCCGGTTCTTGAATAATTGTCTTCGCTGTGTTCGGGGTGATGGTACTGCGCCCGGACCTAATGGGATCTTACGCCAGTCCATGCCGGATCTGTGCGACATTGGTCAGAATCCGAGACCAGTTTTTGACTTCCGGACAGGGCGACCTTTTGCTGCTCTAGTCCCTTGTTGAGAAGCTTGATACCCAAACGGATCTCCTCTGGTCCTGGATTAGCCGATAGAATTTCTCGGGCTGCCACGGTATTCTGTACTGGGGTTGGGTATACCCAATCTCCGTTGCTATCTTTCCATGGCTTCCCCATCTCATCTCCAAAAAGGACGGCACGGACACGTGGGAATTGGTCATCATTGATGTGACGCTTCCGTGTCTTCTGATGCAACCGAGACATATAGTCCTTAGTTGACATGTGCTTCTTCTCCACCTCGATGTTTTTGGCTTCATCGAGGAGTTTTTGACGACGTGCCTCTAGAGCTTGCACCCTTTCATCCAGCTCATCCGCAGTGAGTTCTGCAGCTGTAGGGATAGGTGTGGTTAATGCGGCATCGATGAGTTTACACGCACCTTCGGTGATCACGTGTCCATCCACCGATGTTTCTTTTTCGGCTCGTCTGGGATAAGTGCTCCATCCGAGTCTTCCTCGTATTCCTTGGCAATCACCTCCTCCGTGAGAGGGTCTTTTGGTGGGGTCTTATTTTTCTTGTTCTTCTTCTTTGACTTCTTGGCAGCGCCGGTAGCAAAGACGGCTTTGGGTCCGTTTCCCGGAGTCAAGCTCTGATCGGTACTTTCGGACATCTGGACTTCGGGATTATCTCCGACGTCCATGTCATCCTGCGCTTTGGGACAGTGTTCCCCGGATCCTTCATCCATGGCTTCTCCTTCTTCTGTAGTTTTGGAGTTGTACTCCTCTTCATATTCCGCGGAGAACTTTCGGAAATTTGCCGACGTCATAGACTCATCCGACGATGCGGGAACGTCGGCGTTTGTTCCAATTGCCTCCAGCACCGAGTCGGTGTTTTCTCCAGCATCGGCGGAGCCGGATCCAGATCCTACATATCCGACGAAGTGCGTCGCATGCTTCCTGAGGTACCTACGGCCCTCGCGATCAGCCATGTCGAAACTTTTGATGGTCTCGAGGATTGCATCTGCGCTTTCTCCTTACAGTATCATACGTCTTAGTGTGTACCTCAGGAAAGTCCTGTCTATCCCAGCATCATCAGAGCCGGAATCAGTGTCGTTGATATGCTCCTCCTAAATTTCGACTTCCACGGGTGGGTCGATCTGGGATCCGGCCTCTCCAGAGAGATCCACTCCAGATCCAACTTGGACAACTAGGTATTTTTCAGGCTCGGATTTCTCCACTATCTCCGCAATTGGTGCGGGCTGGGTGGGATTAGGGTTTTCTGAGATCCGGAACTCTGCCGCCTCCGCGGACAAAGGGGACCCAGAAAATTCTTCTCCCTCTATCATCACCGCTCGGGTGGGTTGGGCAGGTTCGGCGAAACCGATGTAAACATCGATCTCGCCAAAAGACATGATTGTGTAGGCAGTCACAGCCTCCTTTGCCGGAATCCAAGTCTCGTCGAGAACAATGAGAGGGACGTCGCTGGCGTAGAGGATGCGACCGACGGCGATAGTCTCGCCGATTCCGATTCTTGCAGATTCCGCTCGGAACGCAGATCCGAAGCTCACTTTCCCCACGGTGGGCGCCAACTGTCGTTGGATTGAGGACAAGTACGCCATGAGGGGGTCCTCGAGGCGTGCGGAAGAGAGGGGTGTGAGACGTACGGTGTTCCGGGATGGTGAGCACACAAGTTTACCCAGGTTCGAATCCGCCGGCTTTGGACGGATCCTACTCCTGCTAGCAATCCAGTAATACGGCAGAGCCGGAATATGGTTACAAGGGTTTCGCCTGTGCGAGTTGAGGGTCTAAAGTATTGGTTGTGTCCTAAAGGCTCTCCCTAGGACGGCTTATATAGATATCCGGCCTAGGGTTTACAGGAGAGATCAATCCGGCTACGACTAAGAGTTGGTTATAGAGTACATCTTGAACTACAAGTAACATTATGGGCCTAAATCGGTAAGTCTTTTGGGCCTTCTCGTAGCCGGATTGGACTCCGTCTTTCTCCCTGACTGGGCCGCCCGTGAAGCAAAGCTCTAACCCGAAGTGGGTCACCCTGGTGAGTGAGGAACTATGAGGATACCCGGAAAGTATATCCCCAACAAGCGTCAGTCCGTGTTAGTTGTATCCAAATCACACAAGTTTAGAGGAAAAAAATAGCAAAAGTGTTCGGGGAAGTAGATACGTTTTGGACGTATCACTCCCCAATTCCTCGAACCTAAGTCCATAATAATGGGCATTGATGAGTTAAACCCTCGTCAGGTACACATCAATGTCATTGCCGGGTTGCTTCGGTCCTTGGATGAGCACTGGCATGATAATGAACTTCTGCTTCATGCAGAACTAGGGAGAAAGGTTATAGATTAGAGTTACAGCCAAGTGCTATGACTGCAGCTCTGCTCCCCAAAAGGATTCATGCCATCTATACTTAGACCAAACCTTAAGTTCCTTGTGTCATGTACAAAGCCCGGGCACTCTCTCTTGATTTTTCTACACTGCGACCCATCAGCGGGGTGTCTCAACATCGAGTCTTTCTTGTGGTCTTCTTTCTGCCATCGCAACAACTTGACATGCTCTTTGTTTCTGAACAAACATTTCAATCGTGGTATTATAGGAGCATACCACATTACCTTGGCAGGAACCCTCTTCCTAGGACGCTCGCCCTCAACATCACCAGGGTAATCTCGTCTGATCTTATATCACAATGCATCGCATACCGGGAATTCATTATTATTCTTGTACTCCTCACTGCGGTAGAGGATGCAGTCATTAATGCATGCATGTATCTTCTACACCTCTATTACTAGAGGGCATACAAACTTATTTGCTTCGTATGTACTTGCAGGCAATTCGTTATCCTTTGTAAGCTTCTTCTTCATTATTTTCAGTAGCTTCTCAAATTCCTTATCAGATAAACCATTATTTGCCTTTCATTGCAGCAATTCCAATGTGGTACTAAGCTTTGTGTGGCCATATTCGCAATTTGGGTATAACAATTTTTGTGATCCTCTAACATGCGCTTCAACTTCAACTTCTCATTTTCACTTTCGCACTCTCTCTATGCATCAATAATGGCCTGGTGAAGATTGTCAACGAGCTCATCTGGTGCCTCTTCATCTTCAGCTTCCCCCGTTGCAGTATCACCGTATTCAGGGAACATAGGATAGTTGTCATCATCCTCTTCTTCTTCATTGTCTTCCATCATAACCCTTGTTTCTCTGTACTTAGTCCAACAATTATAGCTGAGCATGAAACCAAACCGAAGAAGGTGGGTGTGAAGGGTTATCGAGGAAGAGTAATTATTCTTATTCTTATAGGCAACATATAGACAACATATAAAACCATTCATATTGTTTGCCTCAGCCACGCGGATAAAATTATGTAGGCACGTAATGAATTCAGTAGTGCGTCGGTCACCGTATATCCATTGCCAGCTCATCTGCATTAAGTTTATCAAAAATCATTAAAGAACATCTAGAGAAATGACCACTGTACAACACATGCATTGTATCAATGGCATATGAAATGATTAAGTTGCTAACCTCGACCGAGGAGGAAAGAAAGAGGAGAAAGCTTAAGTGTGGATCAGGCACTTCATATCATGTTTGTTTTGTGTGAACTCAAGTGGCATCATGCTCTCACGCATTTCATCGAGCACCTCTTGTGCATAGACGGGAAAACCAAAGCAACATACACCACTTGTGCATGAGAGGAGAAAAACAAACCAGCTCACACAAGCATGTGGGGCTGTGGGGTATATATATAGGAACATGGACCTTTAGTCCCGATTCATACCACAAACTAGGACTAAAGGGGTTGAGGCAGCCACGAACCCCTTTTGTCCCGGTTCATGGTACGAACCGGGACTAAAGGTCCCACTCGAACCGGAACCGATTGTGGCTCTGCCCCGAGCGACGTCCTGACCGTTCGAACTGGGACTAATGCTCATATTAGTCCTGGTTCGTAAGCCAACCGGGACTGATCACTGGGCAGCTTCGAAAGATAAGAAACAATAGTGAGAGAATATAAAAAAGAGTTTGGTACGCAATACTTACATACTTTTAGAGGGGACTAGGAACTTAATTTTCTATGTTTCTAAATAGTCACCAGACTACTATACCTAGCTAAATACTAGAGTCTAGAACTCATGCAGTAATAACATACCTGAAGTTAACAATAATTTACTTCTAGAAATTTGGAAAACTAATATTTAATGGGTGGACTAACTTTTAAAAGTGGGCTGAGTTACTTCAAGAAGTTGGGTAAACAAACATTTTAAATGGGCTAAGTTACTTCTAGTACTTGAATATATTGGTGCTAATATGCATCCAAAAGCATGCTAAAAATAGCAGTAATACGCATGATTTTAAAAATTACGCCAACACATGTAAAAGTTGCGCTAACACATCTTACACCAACACACGTGTGAATTTGCATCTGAAATATGCTAGAAAGTTGAAATAACACATTTAAAACTAAGCATGTGAATTTGCACGCACATACATGTGAGTTTACATCCAGAATATGTTAACAAGTTGAAATCACATACGCAAACTAAGAATGCACATTTACATCCATATCAAGAGTCACATTGAAAAATTTACACCGAAGCCACAGGCAATTTACATACAGACAATACTAAAATGCCACACTAAAACAAGCCTGTTGTATTTACCTCGCTGAATTCCGCTCTTAGTTAATGCCAGGATGAACGAAAGTGGTTAAAATAGTACGGTAGGGCCCAGAGCCACTCACGGTAGACCTTTCGGCCGTCCTAACCACTTTCAGACAACGGAACAAGAACGAGCGGCGTAATCGGCAGGCGAAGGGATCAACTACATACACAAATGAGTATGTATGCAAGCCACATACAACAGTCCTTAGAGCCATTCCATCTAAAAGAAATAGAAATATTGCAACGCCATACGGCAAGATCCAAATGTTCTAGATAGATATAATAATTTAGGATAGCTCCTCATACATCACACATCAGAGTATCAGGCGGAAGCGGAAAACAAGATCCGAGTACGGATAAGAAGCAAATTGGCATAAGATGCCCCATAAATAAACACATCCCGCCCACAGATCACACGGATCCCCGTTCCCGGAATCTCTACACCGAATGATCGTTGCCAACATCATCTGTCTCTTCCACCCAGTATCCATCTTGCGGGTACACCTGTTCATCTGAATCAAACAATTTATCGTGTGAGACCCTAGGGGTACTCAGCAAGTCTTTATGCCGCTAAAGGGGACACAACCTGGGGTGACGCAATTGCAGCAAAAGATAATACCTAACAATTCTACAGCCACTCGCTAACCATCCGCCTAACCAATGATAGACGGATGTCCGTGAATTAAGAACAACAGTTATAACAGTATAATTAACAGATCCATCCTCCTCCTCGCTTACCAACGAGGAAGCGGACGAACAACCCCCATCATCCATTGGCAGTTTTATTAACCATTCCATGAGTATTTCGCTATTTACTAGTCAAGTACTTAGTCAAATTAAAAGCGGTACTTTAGTTATACTTGTCTATGATCGAGAAACTGTGCTCCAAGTCGTCCATAACCGCGGACACGGCTTTCAGAAAGATTTACCCTGCAGGGGTGCACGAATATCAACACACACTCGATCAACCTCGGAAAAACCAAATCAAAACCCAACGAGGCATTCACGACAAAGCAATCACAGGATTCAGAAATATTTCAGGGGGCCACCCCATTAAGCTACCCGCAACGAAGTTGGCCGCCTCCGAGACGGACCCAAGGTTTGTGTGGACGGCGGTAAACGACTGGGAACCCGAAAATGTGACTGGGCTTGTCGATACAACGAAAACGTGTCACGATCCAAAACAGTACAGGTGCTCCACGCACAATCTTAAATAAAGCAGTAACATGGCATAAGTACATGATAGTAATAAAGCCCCAAACTAATTGTGGCCCCAAGAAATAAGAATGAATCGAGCTCTGGCTCATGGGGGTCCATAAGGCCTCCCGGATGTGGATAGTGCGAATAAACAAGGAACAGGAATCAAGTACTCGGGGTCCTACGGGACACAAGTGAGTAGGAAAAACCAAATAGCAGATATTGCTCAGCGGTGCCTCTTTCATTAGTTATCCCATTACTACTCAGGTTAAGTTGTTTAGGTACCTCGTTATTCATCAGACACTCACATACCCTACTCATGCTTTTCTACGACTCGCATGGCTCAAACAACTCCTGTAGTACTGGCTCATGGGATGGAGGAACAAGCTTCGGTGGGGTTTAAAAGTAAAGGCTATGCAGTACTTGGGATTCAATTTAATGCAATCGCGACTCAATGATGCAAGAATAAGATAGAGACAATAGGTACTGTATGTATGCAAGCATGTGGTAGTGCTTGCCTGGCAGCTCAGTTGAAGCGAGAGATGGATCTGCTGGGCGTCTATTCGGAGAAGAACCAAACAAACAAGGGCCAAAATAAATAAAGTGCACAAGCATATGAATTAAAATGCGATAAGCAAACAAGCATGCCATGATGAATGATGCACAATTTGCATGGCATTAAAGTAGCATGGCAAAGGTGAGGTGTGAATACAAGAAATAAAGCATCTTATTATTTATTTAACCAAGTTTTATTGTCATATGCCATGATGAATGATGCACAATTTGCATGGCATTAAAGTAGCATGGCAAAGGTGAGGTGTGAATACAAGAAATAAAGCATCTTATTATTTATTTAACCAAGTTTTATTGTCATAAACAGTTCAGATTTTTAATACCAACATGATGCATGCTTCAATTTAGAACAAGGACTGCATAGATAGAACGGGCTCGTCGCGCTGATCGATTTAGACATATTATTTGTCTAATTTGGAGTTATAGAATTAAAGTTATTAATTAATTAAGGAAAAGGGCATTTTATTGTAATTTTAATCATCTCGAAAATTTAAAGTGTGCAAAACATATTTTGAAGGGCATATTTGAATTCCTCACGTTTTTCTGATTCCAAAACATATATTACTTGTATTATTTGGATTTGTATTTTAAAAATTATTTGAATCTGAATGGAATTTGGATTTAAATCAATTTGAAAAAGGTCTAATTAAAAAAACAGACAGCCAGGAATACTTTTGTTACCCAGGCAATTCTAGCCTCAGCCGCTGACGGGTGGGCCTTGCGCTGACTGGGCCACGTGCGCGGAAAAACCTTTTCTACCGCGGGCTCGGCTAGCCACTGAGGCTGACAGGCGGGCCAGCGGCTTCGGCCCCACGCGACAGTGGGGTTCCACCTAGAGGCTGACAGGTGGGGCGTGGCTGGAGCGCGGGTTACGGCCCGAGAAAGCGGAGGGGCTTTCTGCGAGATGGCTAGGGCGACTGACAGGTGGGGTCTCCAGGAGCGCGGGTTGCATGAATCAAAAAGGTGGGGGGTTAAGTGCAAAGTTTCATCGCGTGCACTGTTTCTCTTCCTCTCTTCTGACGAAACTGACGGCGGCAGCGCGTGCGCGGGGCGGGGACTTGAACCCGGGTCGTGGGCATGCGCGTGGAGGGTCTAACCAGTGCGGTAGGGCGAGGGGAGTTGACAGGGGAGGGTCTGGGGTCTAGGAAAGCTCGCTGCGGCACGGAAAACCTGCAGACGCCGGCGAGCTCTAGCGCGCGGTGGGCGTTCGACAAAACGAACGGCGGGGCTAGGGCGGTACGGCGAGGCGGAACATGTCAGGGAGAAGGAGGGGCTCACCGTGGGCTCGACGGCGGGCGCGGATCGGGGCGAGGAGTAGCGGAGCGGCGAGATCGCTGGCACCCCGGATCTAGGGTTTGCTGTAGAGCGACGAGGATCTGGCGGTGATGGGGCTCCCTTCTTCACGTTGGCGTGGACAGGGTGATGCAGTGGAGCGTCCATGATCTTCCTGGCCTCTTCCACGACGCGCAAGCCGGCTAGAACGAAGAGGAGCAGAGGGTGCTGGCGGCGACCGGCGGCAGGAGCTGGGCGTCGGGGAGGAAGAAGGGGAAGAAGAGGGGAGGCTCGGGGTGGATCTGGCGATGCAGGAGAGCCGTGAGGGCGAGGGAAAAGTGAGAGGGAGAGAGAGGAAGGCAGGCGTGGCAGGGGTAGATAAAGTGGCCTCGGATGCCACTTTTTCCTCCTCCTCCTCCTCACATGGCGGGCTGGGGCTTGTCCTGGGGCTGGGCAGCGCAGAGGGGAGGCTGCAGGTGGACCAGGGACGGCGTGGTGGCTACAGGGTGGGGCTAGCTCGGCCAGGAGAGAAAGAAAAAGAGGGGAGGGGTAGCTCGGACAGGGTAGATATGGGGCTCGAGTTAGGGCTTAGCTAGGGTTGGGGAGAGGGTTAGGGTTAGCTGAGGTGGGGCCAGCATGTTAGAGAGAGAGGGGGTGTGAGAGAGAGGGGAGATCAATGTTAGGATTTAGTGGAATTAGGTTAGGAGAAGAATAAAGAGAGGAGCTAGGTTTAGATTTTTATTAGGTATTTAGATTTTAATTTTTGTTATGAGGCCATAACAAGAAGGAACATGGAGCTTGATCTAGCTTGAGCTAATGTGGGAGAAAAGCAAGAAAGAAAGAGGAAGAAAAGAAATAGGTGTAAAAAGTCACATAAGATCATGCATGTAGAAAATAAAATAAAAGAAAGGGATGTGGTGAGGATATGGGAATGGTGGCATGGAAGGAGATGATTTCCCAAGATAGGATCCATTAAATCCAAAGAAAAAACCAATGGAGTAAAAAGGTGGTGAAGAAGCTTGCATGGCCCATGCAAAAATAATAATGCCATGATTTATTTTGTGAAAACAATAATAATATTATGGCATTATTTTAATGCATTTCCAAGAAGTGGAGAAAAAGCCAAGCAAAAGAATTTAAGGTTTTGATCCACCCCAACCCACATGAGCTAGAATAAATGTCAAAAGAAAAGGAAAGCAAGCCCATGGTTAATGGAATGGTGGGATTATAAGGTGGTGGAAGAGAAAGGTGGTGGAATGGAAATAAAAGATATGCCCCCAACTCAACTTGGGCATTTAGACAATATATCAATAACCAAATACAATATCAAGAGGCAAATACAATTAATAATGCATATGAGAGAAAAACCAAAAGAAGGAGGGTTTTATATGATGCTCAAATGCAAGGTGGCATGATGTCATGAGCATGATATAATTATGATGCAACAATAATATGTATGAAGTAGCCAATATCTTACTAGGACAAGTAGCATTACAATTGTTAGACAATTGGGATGCTACACCTGTAAATCCACAACCATTGAAATGAACTAATTTACATCTAGAAGTAGGTAAACTAACATTTTGAAATGAATTACGTCCAGTGCATGAATAAGTTAAGCTAATTTACATATAAAAGTAGGTAAAGTAACATTTAAAAATTGGATGTAAATATTAGCACAAATATACATCGACGAGTGTAAATAGCGCCATCGACGGTTGTTTCCTTGTTGTAAGCGGGTGACGAAACTAGATAGTTTGCAACTTCTCCCCATGATCCACGAAACCCAATCCCATGATTCCTTTCTTGTCGCTGCCATGAAACAATGCAAGTCGAGTTCTCTCCACTCACCATCTTCTTGCCCGCTACAACGACATGGCCATGTTTGACTCTCTAGAGGTGACCGCAGCCATGTGCTTCACATCAGTATAGAAAACTGTCACTATCGGCGAGCGGTAGAACTTGCACAGAGCCACAAACCAGCATTCTCTACTGCCGCAAACCAACAGTCCCTACTCATTGTAATCTTCGTTGATGTTAATGGCACATACTTTCGAGTAGTTTAATCTGATATAACTCTAGTCATGTAATTTTGTTTGTTGTGGCAAACAAGCAGTAAGATTATACAAGAATTGATAATCAAAAATAATTTATGCAGTTGTTGGTTGCTTCGGTGGACACCTAAATAGAAAAGGTGATGCACAATCTGCCGTCCATAGATGATGGAGGATCAAAAACACCAACATAACATTGCTAATATATTTGAAACTTCCTAGCAATTGCATCAATTGTTCACAGCTTATTACGCTTCATAGATAGCACAATGTTGTAACTAGAACTGACCTGAAGTAGAAGTGGATGCAGCGTGCAGAGATCTTGTCGACCCACATGACCTGGCGGCGCCACGCCGGGAAGGGGCCAGCGCCCTCCTGTGGTCGTTCCCGCGCAACGCCACCCACCACATACAGGTGTACCCGATCGTGATGGACAGCCCAAACAACACCAGTTGCGCCGCCACGACCGGTGCGAGCAGAAGCGTCCTCAACCACATGTACGTGTCGGCGCGCTGCCCAGCGAGGACTCTGGACGCACGACAGGGATGCTGGAGAGCCGTGCGAAAACACGGAGATGGAGAGGAGAAGAAAATATTTGGGGAAGGAGAGGAGGACTCTGGCCGGCTCTTCTATCAAAGTAAAGCTCCCATTGATCCCACGATGTAGATCGTGTTGTGTGTGTTGTGACCATGCCGAAAGACACAATTGTGGTCAGTCACAAAATAGATTTTACAACAAATAACTACATCTAGTGAAAGACTTATCTACATCTAATGAAAGACAGATGTACAACCAGCATACTATGCAGGCCAAGTGGTAAAACAACTAACCTACATCTAATATAACACTAAACTACATCTAATATAACACTAAACTATATCTACAAGAAGACTAACCTACAACCAGCCTACTATGGAGGCAATTGAAAAATAGATCTAATGAAAATAGAAAAAGCATCTGTAGCTAAGAAAAGACATCCAGGAAAGCATTAACATACATCCCAGGTTAGGAAAAATAAATCCTTCTACCCTTAGATTTACATCCCAAAGCTTCAGAGTTAAATATAAAAACTACGTGAACTACACGCACCACATAAATCTTCACTCCGTACCATCTACACATCTAAAAATCACTATCAAGGTAAAACAACAAAATTACAACTAAGAGCGCATTAGTATACATCGCGTACTAGAAAAATGTAGTGCATGCTGAGCGAGTACACATACAAGGATTCCTACTATCTGCCTTCTAGACATTGCACAGTGTATGCGTATACGTGCCGGGGAGCAAGATGATCACGACCTCTCTTTGGTCTCAGGCTTGAATGCATCGCAGCCATGCTCAAGGCTTTTAAGCTAGAAGCACCACATGTGATCCATGGTACAAAGATCCATTAGCCACCCACTATTTACCCAGATGCGTCAGAATATTATAACTCGATGTATTTTTTAGTTGCATGTTAATGAAAAGCATGATGCAGAAAATATACACATCCTATACAAAATTAACACCCGTTACATGATGCATGTAACTTAGAACGTGTTTGGTTCAACATTTTGTAACCTAAGTTGATTATGGTGGAAGCAGGTGCCTTTAAAACACGTTTGGTTCAACTTTACCGTAATTAAGTACCCTGTAAACAAATCCCACTCCTATAAAAAACCGATACCAGTCACAACCCTCCGGTAACAGATCTCATTACTGAGTCCCTTCCGTCTTCTCCACCGAGTCCCGCCTCCATGGACCACCCGAGCTCAAGTGCTGCCGCCGGTTGGAGCTTTACAGGAACGCGACCTGTCCCTCGACCACCCCTAACTCACCAGCAGCGGCAGCATATGAGGGCAAGCGTGGAGCTGCGGCAGCAGCGGCATGTGAGGAGATACGTCCATCTATCCCCAATCTTGAGCTGAGTTCTTCTCTGGATCCCTTCTCCTCGTTCCAGCTGTCATGGAAGTTGGAGCCCTCCGGATCTTGGTTTAGATTAGAGTTATTTTTCTAGGATTTCATGACATTCCTGATCTGAAGATACGGTGGAGAAAAAAAAGAGTTGTGTTTCCGTTAACTATACGAACCAAACAGAATTCGAAATTTCTCATCCTGTTACCATTACGCCATCAATTGATTTCAATACCGTTCATGTTTATAGGACTGAACCAAACATGTACTTAACGTCAAGTCAATAGTATCTAACTTGATGTTTAGGAGCAAATCGGTAAGTGAAAACACCAGGATAGCTTCAGAATACATGATCCACTTAGGGTGTGTTTGGTAGCCCGGGTGAACCCAGATTGTCTTTCTCTCCTCATACATGTTGACCCCAACCAAGTTGTATTGAGATTCTCTCATGTGTTTGGTAGCCTGTGTCTGCCAAGATATGTTGAGCTGAGATGTTGTTTAGTAGCCTAGGTCTGTGCAAGCATGCTGAGCTCGAACTTTGTTTGGTAGACTGCATGTGATGGAGACCAATAATAATTCAACCGGTGCAAATTTGAACAAGTATATAATAATTTTGGCACATGATAAGCAACAAATTTGGAGCACCAACAAGTATATAATAATTTCAGCATATACCAAGTGACAACACGTCATACATACCAAGTGACAAATTTGACAGCAAATTTGGAGCACCAACATAATAAGCAACATGTCATACATTCCAAGTGACACAACACGTCATACCAAGTGCAATTCATAATAAGTACATACGAGTGCTCAATAATAGATCCATATAGGAAAGTCGACAATGCATTAGTTCTAATCAACATTATAAAAGAGGATGTTTCCCAAGTTGCATCAACCAACAATACATCAAACAAGATCAGGATTTTTAGCTATGATACGCTTGAATGAGGCCTCACGAACTCAACTTCCATTTTCATGAAATTAAGGCCTTTACCTTTATGCTCTATCAAATAATCTAAAACAACCAATCGTTGTTCCATCCCGAATTGGGTAAGGTCCATCACAGTTTTGCACAAATCAGGGTGGGTTTCGGTATGGAAAGTGTTGTTGATAGCACCAGTTGTCGGGGATATACTTTCCGGATATTCTTACTGTACCCCACTGACCAAGGTGGCCCACTTTGGGTTAGAGCTTTGTTTTACGGGCGCCCCAGTCAGGGAGAAGAGACGGAGTCTAGTCCGGCTACGGCAAGGCCCAGAAGACTTACCGATATAGGTATGTTATGTTACTTGTAGTTTAAGATGTACTCTGTAATCGAATCTTAGTCGTAGCTGGATAGGTTTCTCCTGTAAACCCTAGGCCGGATATCATAAGTCGTCTTAGGGCAAGCCTTTAGGGCACCACACAATAGTCTACAATCTCAACTCGCATAGAGAAAACCCTTGTAACCCATATTCTGGCTCTGCCGTATTACTGGATTACTAGCAGGAGTAGGATCCGTCCAAAGTCGGCGGATTCGAACCTGGGTAAACTTGTGTGTTCACCGTCCCGGAACACCGTACGTGTCACACCCATCTCTTCCGCACGCCTCGAGAACCCTCTCATGACGTACTTGTCATCAATCCGCCGAGTGTTGGCGCCCACCGTGGGCAAGAGACCTTCGGATCTACGTTCCGAGCAGATTATCATCAAGATCTACTTCAATCTCGTCAATGATGATGAAGAAAATTCTGCAGCACGCTTGGGGGCTCAATGTCGCCCACACCCTCGTATGCAGCTGATACGATCTACAAGATCGGAAGTTTCAAAATATTTGGCGGCAGCCGATTAATCCGTTCTCGAGATCCATCAGACTACACTCGTAAATTCCATGTTGAGATTCACGAGAAAATTTCCGTCTCCGTTGTTTACCCCGTTTGGTTTTTATAAACTATAAGTCGGAAGTTGCACCTTTGTTGAACACAAGCTTCCCGGCAAAAAAGATCAGCCACGTGAGAAGAAGCGGCATCAATTCCCAAAAGGAAAAGACGATCTGGAGAGATGCAGTGTAACGTACTCCTATTCTCCTATTTTAGGAAGAGGAAAAGAAAATAAAGGGCCAATCACGAGGACTCCAATCGTATGCGTACGTGAGTCCGTGATTCGGCCAGCTTCTCAACTCCCGACGGAAAAGGATTCGACTCAGGCTGCTACATGTCAGTTTTTTGCATGGTTGCGGGATCAATGTTAAAGCCGGTTTTGCCTTGGTCGCATCTGGCTAAGGCACCTTCATCGCGGCCGGATTTCTGTCCGTCACGATCGATTTCGACTTCGTTCAATAAACAACTAACTCCCAATTTATATTTAGTATTTTAAATTTTTATGATCATGAAATAAAACCGTGGTTTCCCAATTGTGCACCGCGTATACTATTTTATTTTGATCATATTTTTGTGTCAAATCTTATTATACTCGAAAGTAATGTGCTTGTGTTTTATTCAACTGAATTTGCCGCTTAACGGCTTCGTGCCATGATATATGCTGCCCTCGGGCATAAGTGTGACATATTTTCCGGCTTTGGTTATTTGTCCGATTACTTAGACGCGGGTATTTTATGAGTAGTGAATTGTTGGTACTGAAATCCGGCTCTATTTCCGAGTTTAAACTGGTTTAGCAATTGAGCTCCGTTATTCGGCGGTGTTTTCATGTTGAAGGTTGGTCGGCTCACGAAAGGGACGAGGCAGAAAAGCCAGATAAACGATAAGCTGGAAAACTTGCTTAAGTCTTATCAAGCAAAATATGTAACTGCATAGTTTATCATGCTTAAGTTACTTGTTTAACTCCATCACAATTCACAATAATAATATCAAGTTTTTATTGCGTCCCTTTATTGGACTTGACCAATAGAACAATTTAATGTAATTGTATATTTATTTTTTGTCTCAGGTATGTGGAGTTTTAGCTTATCCTTGGACTCGGGGCTGCGACCGCCAATGTGTTTTTTTATTAAACCGGCATGACTCTCGGGGGTTGCATCCAAGAAGATTAGTGCGTCTTGAATTGACTATTAGTTGCTTCGAGCCTCGGGGCTACTACCGTTCGATCTACAAAAGATGCAGGTACTACTAAGCATCGAGCCGCCTTTCGAGCAAGTCAACTCAACGCTCGGGGGCTACTGGGGGCTGTATCTCAGCCTCGATAAAAATCCGGTTTACGAATAACCGAAGAAATTTCCAATTCGTGGATTTCTTTTGGAAGTTCATGTTTTGAGATCCTCATACGAAGGCAATTAAAATCAGGCCAGCTTGGAGAGCTCCCTGTATGTGCATATCTATCGGGAAAAATCTAGCTAATGGTGCTCGGGGGCTTGAGATTAATAATGCTCTGGCCTGGCCTAACATGCGGCGGCCTTAGCATCCGTGATTCAGCAGGCTTTAAGTCCATAACCTGGCAGCCTTTACACTGGTGTCTCGGGCATGATTTCGTTGGCATCTCTGCCGGCTCATGTACACCCACAAAGGAGGAATAAATGATGATACCGATGATTATTGGGTTTACTCATAACCCTTTGTGGATGATTAACTAAATATCTGGTTGGTTTATTCTAACCCGTCAAAACACCGGTCTCTTAGGATTGACCAAGAAAATATTTCCGACTTAGTTTAAATTGAGTGGGAAGGAAAAAAGAATAACTAATGATTATCCGACTTCGTTGAACTCGAAGAAATTTTATATTATAGTTTCAAGACCGCTCCAAGATGCTCCAATTGAAGTCCACTGATGACTAAAGACGGAAGTTGGATTAAGACATCTATAATCCGACTGAAGATCTTGGAGCGCTTTGGGGGCTACTGGCGCAGAGGCGCTGGTAAGGAAGAATGAGGAGTTCTTGACCCCTTATATCCCTCACCTGCGTAAGATTCGTGCAAGATGAACAGTAACCGTACCACGCGTCGTGGAAGGAGATGGGTAACCTCCTCGCGATGATTATGCCGCCTCGATCTCCACGCACATATTAAAATGACGCCTCGGTTCCGTGAAAGACGGACCCACCAACGGTCGTGCTGATAGGAATGTCTGTCTGTGACATGACTTGGCCTTGACTGATGTCAGGTTACATCAGAGACCAAGTTTCGGCTTAGTTTGAATTTCAAGCTAGAAATCCGAAAAATATAGTCATATGTCCGACTCGCTTTGAGAACCGGATCCTTTTATTTTGAAGTTTCAAGAACCCTTCAAGATTCTGCAAGCTGAAGATAGATCAAGCTAGACGATGATGAAATCCGACTCTGGATCTTGGAGGCTTTCGGGGGCTGCTGTTTGGGATATACTTTCCGGGTATCCTTACTGTGCCTCACTAACCAGGGTGACCCACTTCGGGTTAGAGCTTTGCTTCACGGATGGCCCAGTCAGGGAGAAGAGACTGAGTTCAGTCCGACTACGGGAAGGCCCAGAAGACTTACCGACATAGGTATGTTATGTTACTTGTAGTTTAGAATGTACTCTATAACCAACTCTTAGTCGTAGCCAGATAGGTCTCTCCTGTAAACCCTAGGCCGGGTATCTATATAAGCTGTCCTAGGGCAAGCGTTTAGGGCACCACACAATAGTCTACAATCTCAACTCGCATAGTCAAAACCCTTGTAACCCATATTCCAGCTCTTCCGTATTACTGGATTGCTAGCAGGAGTAGGATCCATCCAAAGCCGGCGGATTCAAATCTGGGTAAACTTGTGTGCTCACCATCCTGGAACATTGTACGTCTCACACCCCTCTCTTCCGCACGCCTCGAGGACCCTCTCATGGCGTATTTTTCATCAATCCGACGACACCAGCCACATCACGCAATGCTTCCGGCATGTTGGTAACCTGAATCGTATCTTCCTCAGCCAAAATAGGACCCCTCTTCCTCTTCCTATTTGAGCTAGAAGGTGAAGGAGTAGTGGCATCAATGCCATGTCCACCTAACTCATGTGTGGCTTGACCTTCCACAAAAGGCGGCCCTCTTTTCTACCCCTAAACGCGGCCGAGATATTTCTTGGCACTCTTGCGGACACATGAGTCCCATCTATTGCTCCGATACAATCCTAATTCTGAAAATACAAATATTTTTCATTCATTGGTCTTACAAAATTCCAGCAATATCTAGACTTTTTAACTAAAATTACTTACCTTGAAGTAAGGATTGAAGCGGTTGTTTTTCTGAATTTTAGGATGGATATGAGTAGATGGAGGACGAATCATCTCTCCAACAACATATAACATCGCCTTAAAATACCTACTGATTACTTTAATAGATCTTCTAAAAATTGGTTGTAAAGCTCTAAAACGT
Organism: Avena eriantha; assembly: GCA_910589775.1. Lineage (NCBI taxonomy): Eukaryota > Viridiplantae > Streptophyta > Magnoliopsida > Poales > Poaceae > Avena > Avena eriantha. The sequence continues at coordinate 226,462,147 of OU342743.1, read as the reverse complement.
GTGTTGTGACCAACTACTAGGAGAAACATGGCTACTTGTTCCTCGATAGAAGTATGGATACTATCTTTCAATAATTTCTCTCTCTAAACAACGTGCACAAACGAAAAAAGGAAGCTCTTTTCATTCTAAGCTGATTTGAGCAATTTATATCGGTAGAATGATATATATATCTCATATTTGATTCCCTAGCTATGTCCATGTCAATCCTACGACCTAATGTTATTATCGGAGTTTTCCTAGCTTTCCTTGACATAAACACCATATAAGCACCCAATACAGCTACCTGGCCGGCTGCTTTCACAATTAGTTGCCTTCGTTTTCTTGCCAAATCGTCCACCTAAAGAAATAAAAACAAATCATATTGGTATTATGACATAGCAGTGAGCAATTGTCACACAATCTCTAGTACTTATAAATACTACTTATAAAGACGTGAACATGGATTCCGCTAAATGTACCCCACAAAATATACACTGACCTCATAAAGCTGCACGATCTAGCCCACTAAACACCATCTAACAACTTAGATTAGCCTAAATTTTCTCTTTGGTGCACATAAAATTAATTGTGATGGACAGTACTTATCCCGTCCGACGTCCTAGCCCCTGCAATCACGTAAGATGTGAGAAAAGGAAACTGATCTTGACTATACAACCAACATATGCGGTCAAAAAAGCAATCAGTGTTAATGCAAATCACATCCAAATCAATCTCGTCGCCCAATCAATTCGGGCCCTCCTTGCATTTCCACCGCTCAGCTACCATCATCCTGTCCAATCCCGCCGCCACGCCCGATCCCCCATTCTCTCCTCCATATCGGTGTCGGTCGAACTCCTTCCCACAGCCTATCGAGGGTAGTCTGAAGAAGATTAGGACACGGACATCGTCTATGAGCCCGCCGAGTGGAAATACATCGGCAGATTGGAGTAGTGTCGCTCTCATGGCATGGACAATATTAGAGGTTAATTCATCATTTGTCACTCGCCCCAACTAAAGTGGAATCCCAGATTCCTTTTTTATATTCTTGTATGTAACGCATCAATTTTATGATACAACGTCACCAAATTGGCTTGATTTCTAAGGTCATGTTCATAGAAAACCACAACAAAACAAGGCATATGAGGAGAGAAATGAGTAGACGAAGACAAGTGATGCATAAAGTGTACATGCACTATAGGCAGCTGCCGGCCGGAGCTCACCGTCAACTACTTCCACAAGGGTGAGATGTCCAGCTATATTGTCCGGAAGTTCCAATCATTTTTCATTCTTTTGCATCTTACTTTTTTCCTGTGTTTGGCAATGTACCCTAGGCTTTTGATGATTCCTCATGTGATAAGGCTTCACTTGTAAAATAAATATTTCCTTTGCAAATAATTTACAACCTTTCAAACCATAAAGTTCAAAAGAATATCAGTGTTTTTGCATAGATGTACATGTACAGTAAGAAGTATGAACATTGTTCTTTAGATAAAAATAAGAGCGTTGTCGGTTCAGAAACAAAGGGTTGCACTTAATTGGTAATCTCACCGTCTGCAAGAGGGTGCTTACATGCATATAACTGTTATTTGCATGTTATATCGAATGGTCACTAATGCTGGTGTTTTGTACATATTTATCTTCTTTCGAAAATTGGTTTCAAAAATATATCTTCTTTCAAAAATTTATTTGTAAGGTCCTGTGAAGTTTTATCACCGATGCTATCAAGGCCGGAACATTGGCAAAAAACATATACTGAGCAAGTGACATTACACAAATTTGTGCCCAACACCTGCTTAGGTTCATTCAGTTTGAGTCTTTGAGATGATTCGACGGTAATTTTTCTCGCCGCATCAGTTTGGCCGCTTTTTTGTTTGATTATTTTCTTCTGTTGCTGGAAGGAGAGGATGACAACATCTAGGAAGCGCCAAATGCTGGGGGTAAATTTGACAATGAATTTTGCGTCACTGCATTCACTTCGCCTAATATGATTTTTTTTGTAGCTTTCACTTCGCCTGGTAAGTAAATTCGTTCATCTTTTTTATTATAAGAGTAAATTTCTCACCACGTGTCCAAATCCTATTTCTTTGCAGAAGGTCATTAAACAGGAGGACAAAAGCCAGCCTTTCGTGGTGAATGGGATTCAGAGAAGACCATCAGGAAATCAAGCAGCAATTTTCATTGTGAGGCAAGTTGAAAGTGAAGAAATACATGCCAAAAACAAAGCCACTAAGGTTTCTATCTATATCGTAACTGTTAGTTTCATCCATTGTATAAACTTTTCATCCACCGTATAAACTTGTACCCAACGTATGCATTTTGAGGTTATGGCTCTACTTTTTCTTATTTTCTCTAGGCCATTGGGCCTTTATAGGGTTTTCCCTATTCAGACTGAAAAAATACTATATAGTGGCAAATGGTTCGATAAAAATGGGTTTAGGTAAATTTGTTGTGTATTTCTTTTGCCAAAAGGGCAGCAAATGGTTTCGATCTTGCACCTTTCAAGTTAGAAAATGATAAATGTGTTTATTGGTTACTACTATGTCATTGTTGATCTTAAGGGGTTCAAAGTTGTATGATCAGCCACTGATCGTGATATCAAACCTATGAGTTAACCATATATACTAATTATTATCCATTAGAGAAAATAGAATGGCCACAATTTGCATTCAAAACATGGTTGGGAGAGATTTTTGAGCATTTGAAATATCTCTATGACCCATGAGGCCTTAAAGATAGATCCTCCTTTTGCAAGTAAATAACTAGGGTGAACGGAGAAAATCTTAGGGTTGTGTTGGACGAGGAACATAAGGAGAAATGAGACTAAAATGTGAAAGATTATAACTATTATAAAATGCACCATCACTATAATGAAAAAATGCACATAATTTAACTTCGTTCTTCCTTTTAAATATGAATTGTGAGAATATCGTGGTCTTGAAAGCATTTCTATGGATGAAGCGCTCATTGCGCGTGCACTTTTACTAGTAGGATGAAACAAACATACGCAATGAACAAATCGTGTTGCCAAATGATTCATTATTCTCCGTGTACTGTCCACAACAACACAAAATTAATTGGAAAAGAAAGACAAGAAGAGATTGAAGCGTTTTTGCTAGTACCTTGCAAGAACTGCTGTGGTGGAGTATTGTTGCTGGTGTAGATGAAGATGGAAAGCGGTTCAGATGTGGGCGGAGGAGTACCGCTGCCGCTGCCGGTGGTCCACGTCCTCGTCCAGCTCGCCGATGGCTGCTACAGAAGGGCAGCCGATGGTCCTTGTCCGGAAGCGTCGATTCCCATGGCGCCAATGTGGAGCTCCCTACGACCACCGGATGGCAGAGCCTAGGGAACGAGGGCTAAGAGAGATTCCGGCTGAGAGAGAGGGGCGGGGAGGCTCGCTGGCGGCAGGATCTGGGGGCGGGAGGGCTGGCGGCGATGGTATGTGGGGTGAGCGAGAAAGGAGAAAGAAGAAAACGGGGGCGGCTCGGGGCGGGTTAGGGTCTGGGGGTCGTGGGACATTTCCTGGCCGGACGCGCGGGGAAAGAATCGGGACACGCGGGACCAATTTTTTGGGATGGACGCGGCCGGGCTGAGGCGGGAAGCTCGTTTTTGGCTTCGCAGGGCACTGCCGAGAGGCTGTTTTCGTACCGGGTGGGCACTGCCCAGACAACAGACCCGAGCTAACAAACAACAAAAAACAAGCTGAGGTGGGAATATCTGAGTTGAGCTAGTCTACCAAACATACCCTTAGTTTCTTCACGAGATGTGGTCCGCTCGGGTGCAGTTGTACCGGTAGGACAACCATAAAGCTGAGGCAGTAGCCGCCAAGCTTCTTCGGACCCATGGGTCGTTGGCAGCATCCCAAGCGGCCACCGAGAGCGCCGATCACCTCGAGACCGCGCCGAGGTTTCTGCTCTAAAACATAATCCGAATACACAGAGTATCACTAGCTAGTACGGGCGCCTGGACGGAAAAGAAAAAGTAGCCTGCTGGGGCAACAACATAGATACACCCAAAGCCTAAACCAAAATGGGAGAAAAAGCTCAACTGCTAAACCGGATCCTCTGGGATAAACGAGAAGGAGCCGCGAAGCGCTGCGCCGAAGCCCGCAGCGACTGGAAGATGCCGTCCAAGTGCGACCGATCCCGCTGTTTAGATAGCGGATACCAGTGCTGAAGGTAAGCCAAAAAAGCAAAAATTGAGTCAGAAGCACGCGTCGAAAAGATCTGTTCTATCACCATCTTATTACGAATGTTATACAGTGTCCATGTAAGACCCGCAACCACTAACCATAAGAGATGACACCTCCTACCAGTACGGTTTGCCTCTGTCTCCAGAAATTACCCGAGATCTTGGGCCTGCAACCCAAGGGCTTCTCGGGTAAAACTCCAAAAGAACTGAGCGGTCGGGCACGTGAACATGATATGGGTGCAAGTCTCTACCGTCCCACATAATAGGCACAACCCTTTTCTAGGACCGTTACGTTTCAAAGACGGTCCCGGAGCAGCTGACACAGGAATATCCTCAACCTAAATGGTAGGGCGCCTTCCAAAGAGGGGTTGTCCACGCGAGCTCTGGTTCTTGGAAGAGGGTCATATATGCCGAACTAACCGAAAAAGCTCCCATAGGAGACTGGCACCAAGATACCCATCTATCTGACAGGGACGCAGATAGGGCACCCGGTAGTCTCAGAAACTTAGTGGCCTCGCCAACACCGAGGGTGCTCCGAAACGGGATGTTCTAGTCATCCCACCCTGGTTTCAGAGGTACCTTCAGGCGGCGGCGATGCCGCCGCGGGTGCACGAGCGGCATGCAGCTGTACAGGACCAGTAAAGACACACCGAGATCAACATGCGCAACAGGAGCAACGCGCGGTGCCTCTGCACGTGTGACCGGCACCACCACCACGGAACGCAGACATCCGGCAGGGATGAGCAACCACCGAGGTTTAGGAGCAGCGGAGGAGAGCAGCAAAGCGGCCAAGAGGCGTAGGATGCGAAGCAGGGCAGCGGTGACGGCAGCGGCAAACTTGTCGGAATTTAGTCGATGAGGGGAATAGACATATTAATTGGTTAAAAAAAGTATGCGAAATACACTGTATATACACCAGAATATATACAGAAATAACAGAATGACAGTAAAATGTACATATCAGTGACACAACACATACAGGAAGTACCCAAATGTCACATTCATCATCGACAAGCACACAAGAGATTTATAACAGTACAATATTACTCAAGTTCTAAACACGCACACGCAATATATATATATATATATATATATATATATATATATATATCCATATCGAGTTCTAGACACTTCCTCTCGGTGCAAAGGACGTGCTCTCGTCCTCTTAATTAGTTTCCACCTTCTCAGTGGTCGGCTCTCTCTACACCGCTCGTGGCCCACGCGACGGCCACCAACTTATTTGTCCCAATAAGTTTATCATTTCATTCTATCGCCAAAGACGAAATGAAAGAAATCATTTTACGATTCATATAACAATGTCGCCAATGTTGCCAATACTATACGAATGGTAAAATAATATATTTTCTTTTGACTTTGAGGCTACAATGAGATATTTGAAACTACATAATTCGCCATTTCATTTAATTCACACTATCTAATTTATTCGTATCGCCAAAGAAAAAGAAGAGAAATACTTGCACGACTCATATAGCATGGGCACGATATGTCCAACGGTAAAGCAAGGAAAGGATCCGGTCTCCACGGCAACGAATTATTTCGAGTTTAGTGTGTCGAAAGGAGTCGTTGATGTGGACCCAGAATCCTTTCCTTGGCTTACCGTTGAATATATTATGTCTTATGTATATGAATCTCGAAAATATTTGTCCTTCTTCGACTTTGGGGCTACGAGATGAAATAGTATTAACTAACACAATGTCGCCATGCTATACGAATCACAAACTATCTAATATCTTCGTATCGCCAGAGACAAAAAAAGAGAAATACTTTCACAATTCATATATCATGGACATGATATGTCCAGTGGTAAACAAAATCAAGGTTCAGTCTCCACAGCAACGACTCATTTCGAGTTTGGTGTGTTGAAATGATTCGTTGTCGTGGACCCAGAATCCTTTCCTTGGCTTACCACTGAACATATTATGTCTATGCTATATGAATGTCAAAAATATTTGTTGTCTTTCGACTTTGAGGCTACGAGATGAAATAGTATTAACTAACACAATGTTGCCATGCTATACGAATCACGAACTATCTAATATCTTCGTATCGCCAAAGATAAAATAAGAGAAATACTTCAACGATTAATTTAGCATGGGCATGATATATCCACCGGTAAACAAAGAAAGGATTCGGTCTCCACAGAAACGATTCATTTCGAGTCGTGGACCCAAAATCCTTTTCTTGACTTACCGCTGGACATATTATGTCTATGTATATGAATCCCGAAAATATTTGTCCACTTTCGACTTTGGGGCTACGAGATGAAATAGTATTAACTAAGACAATATTATTGGCCTGATTGAAATATTATTAACTAAGACTTTGGGGCTACGAGATGACTAGAGTAGCTAACAGATCAAGCACATCCACTAGATCCATCTACCCTTCCACTAGATTTTATCAAGTACTAGGACTAGAATAGGTAATTATCCACCTTTATGACCATTATGACCTTGCATAAAGATCTGAGAATAAGAGGTAAATAATACATATCCACTAGGTTCATCTACCCTTCCACTGGATTTTACATATCCGCTAAATAATACATAACATCCACCAAAGAAGAAAGGGGAGTACCGGTGTGTATACCTGCGGATGGGGGAGGTGGTCGTCGACGAGGTGGCGGCGCGGTGCTACTGCTGCGGATGGGGGAGGTGGTCAACGCTGAGGAGGACGCGGGACGGCGACGACGACGGCCGGTCAAAGGCGGGGAAGACGGGTTCGGGCTCGATTCCGAGTGCGCCAGCTCGATTCCTTCTGCACAGGGGTCTTGAGCGAGGAGGCGGTGACGCTGTCCGGGCTTGGGAGTCAAACGGCGGCGCTCGCCGGCGGCCGGGAAATCGCGACAGAGCGCGAGAGGGGACATATCAGTGGTTTCGTTCGCAAAGGGGATCGAGACATGGGCATCACGGTGGTTAAAAGACGCGTTGGGGTGGGCTCGCACGTTAGCACCGACGCCCTTTGCTTCCGTTCGCGGGCGGTAATTAAGATAGCCCCAGCGAACACCATCCAAGACCACCGGGGTTATCGGTTCACGAGAGGTAATGAAATAGCCCCGGTGATTTTACAATACGTTCGCCGGCGCTAAGTTGATTATCACCGGTGCATTTACAGACCGTTCGCCGGCGGTAAAGCGTGGCCGGCCTGGAAGGCGTTACCGCCGGTGACCCCGGGACCACTTTGCATGCGCTAAGGTATCTGGCTATAAGGTTTTCTCTACTAGTGGTAGGTCATCAATCTAGAAGGGGATCTCTCCTCCCTTGTCTCGTCCGCCCTAAGAACCTCACGGTGGTGACCCTGGTGTTTTCCTTCTATCATGGTGAGCTCAGCTTGGGCTCCGGGCCTCGACTGATGGGGATCCTTGTGGTTGGCGGGCGTGCCAGGGGCTCTGGTGCTGGTCGGTTTCCACGGTTGTGAGGATGACGTGGTGCCGGTGAGCCACGTGGCGTGGTGATTGGACAGTTGAGTGCCATTGCTGGGGGAAACCCTTGTCCTTCGGGCCTCGATGGTGGTGTCTGTGGTCAACATTCCCTTCCTGAAGGCATCGATGTGGCGGTACTCGACGTGTCTATGTGCTCCGGGTGAAGACCCAAGATCCTCTGATCGGGCGGTAGCGGCGCTTCTGTGTCGTGGTCTTCTTGAAGATGTCGTCTTAGAGTCCCGCGGCGAGCGGCTCTCCGGTGGTTGGGTGGTTCCACCCCACCCTCCTCGGCAAAGCTTGCTTCATGTTCTGCTATCTCGGTGTTCCTCGTCTAGCTGGTCCCCGGTGTTGCTGCTAGGTGGTGAGCCGTCGGTCGATTCCTGGTGGTGGCCGGCCTCTGGTGGCGTTGCCTGCGATGGTGGAGCCGTACCGATGGGTCGCTGTTGGTTCGCCCGCGTAGAGTAAGCGCCGGCCAGCGCAACCCGTCCAAGGCAGTTGCTCCTCCCATGCGTAGTCTACTGTAATGGTTGTTAATGGTTTCTCGTGTCCGTTTGTAGCGCCTCAAATAGGCCTTTGCTTGTGTGAGTGTGCGGTCCTACTTTGTAAGTTGGGTTCAGTATTTTGTACGTGTTTCGTCATTGTGGGCGTTATTAATTTAACGTCGAGCATTTTTGGCTGTTATGTAAAAAAGAAACTACGTCGCTTTATTAGTAAACTTTCGGCGAATGGTCCGAGTACGTTAATTTGGATCGGAGAGAGTAATTGTTTGATAGGAAAAAGGTGAAAAAATATGCATCTCTATCTCTATCTCTACTACTTATAAAAACACGAACTTCTGTTGGAAAATTGAATCTTGACCATCCATCTATGTGCATCGCACGGCCGAGGCTCATTTGTTCTCCCCTCGCCAAATCACCGGCCCTTCCATCCCGTCCTGATCGCACGCATATGTCGATCGATCTGAAAAAACGATCCCAGAAACACCGCTAATGACGGTTGTCGTTCGACCCCGCCCACACTGTCCGGATCGCCGCCTCGCCTCTCTCCTGCCTGTACTCCCAGCCTCTCCCTCGGCACCTCGCCAGCCCCCACGCCTCGCCGGAGGGTTGGCCGACAGCGTTACTCACGGGCACGCTGCGATCCCCACCATAATCCTCAGCTTTCAGTCAGATGCCGGCATGATCCGGCGCCGCCGCGCCCTCCTCCTGCGGAGGCGCCGTCCTGGATGCCGCAGCAGCGCTGCTGCCCTGCTCGCTCCGCCCGCCTGGATGCCTCCCGTTGACTCCCAGAGCTAAGCCAGCCTGCATGTTTGGCTGTTCATGTGCATTTGCTGTTCGTCCTTAGCTGTTAGTCCGCCTCTTTTCAATTTCCGTTCAGTGCATTTGCTGTTCGTCCTTAGCTGTGGTTGCATGGTAGCACGAATTTGTAAGTGCCGTCTGTACGTAAAATTCTAATGGATGGGAAAATATTGATACTTACATGTCATGCCATATCGATCTACTTTCATCATTATACGGTGCTGGAGGTATATTCATACGATCACTCTGCATGGTTGGCTTAACTATCTTGTACTCCACACAGGTTATTGCACATTCAGACGTGTCCTCTGTACATCCCTCAAGCTGAACGGTACAAACGTTTTATGGTCAGCTCAAGAATGTTTCTGCTGAATAGGAGCTAGCAATTTTCGTTTAAAAAGAAAATCAAAAAAATGCTATCTTTTGATTTAGCTTCTTCACAAGAAAACATTACATTTAACCGGCCTCATACAAATAAAAAAAATCATTTATCTTGTTCAGTGGCATAAATCCATCAGGTCGAGAGGCACGTTAGCTTAAAAGTACCATTCTCTTTCTCACTCAGATTCATGGGCACCTAGGACTCATCATTTGCACATCCTTTTGGTTAAATTGTCATATTTTTCAGTTCAGTAATTTTCTTGTGGACAAGCTATTCAATCTTTGATTTGTATAAAATAGTTTACACATAAGTTTCCCCAACCAAGCTCATATATATGATATGGTAAGTAGCATTGGGTTATGAAAAAACATTGAAGCAAATTTTTGTTCTGTTCTGTTGTCATAAAATACTGTGATGAAAACTTATTAGGAGATCTTAATTACATATTTGTTAACCACATGTGTCAATGCACTGATGACCTCCACTGCTATTCTTAAAATGCAAAAGGTTATTTTTTATATGTTGCCCTCCAACATATATGTAGCTCTGCAAGATGAGAAGTCATGCAAGCTTTAAATACAAAAGTAGTTACACATGCTAATGTAATTTTATTGTAATACTATGACAATTCTGATTTTATTTATAGTAAGCAAAGAGTTAATGGATTATATGGTATATCTTCTTTATCATGTAGGGCAAGATTTTCATCCTTCCCGTGCATTTGGAATTATACAAGATTGCAAGCTAGATTTTTTTTTGTGATCTTAAAATTGTGTTATATGTTCTAAATATTCTAAAAACTTATTTTCGATATTTGTATCAGGTTGTATAGTGATTGGTTTGACTTAAAAATATATGTGTTAGAGGAAAGTGCAGGTGCATGATTATTTAAGGTCATCATGTCTTTTGAGTATTGGATTTACCTAATGCATGCAAAGACGCTTGGTTATTCTAGAAAAAATATGGGCATCTCTAAGAGGCCCAAATTTATCATTTTTTGCTTTAAAAGTAAGACATATGGACAAAATCTATAGAAAATAATACTCATATTAAATACTCCCTCCGTCCTAAAATAAGTGACGTGGGTTTAACTATATTCGGATGTATCTAGACACGTTTAATATATAGGTACATGAATTTAAACAAACTCAAGTCATTTATTTTAGGACGGAGGGAGTATACGACTAAATAAACTTGCATTTTTTATGGTAAAGACGTGCATTGCACGTACACACTAAATAGTACTATGACAGAAAATTGGACGGCTGCTTCATTTGCCTTGAAAACAGCTCACGGCAATCCTGGGACCAATCGAAAATTAGGTTTATGCCAAATAAAAAAAAGGTTAACGCCTGCGATCTCTCCGCCGCCTTAGTAGCAAAACCTCATGGCGTCGTACAACGGAGGCGGCGCTGGCCGCGGGCCTGCTAAATCGATTGGCTGCGGCCACGGCCACGGCCGGTGGCAACCTCGTATTCTCACCGCTCTCCATCTACGTCGCCCTCGCGCTCATGTCGGCGGGCGCCAGCGGGGACACGCTGGATGAGATCCTCACCGTGGCCGGCGCACCTTCTCGGGGCGAGCTCGAAGCGTTTGTTAGGGACACCGTCATAGAGCGTACCCTCGCCGACCGGTCGGGAATCGGCGGACCATGCGTGGCGTTCGCGTGCGGCGTGTGGAGCGACAAGAGGTTCCCGCTGACGCAGGCTTACCGCGACACCATCGTGCAGATGTACAAGGGCGACACATGGACCGTCGACTTCAAGAATCATGTAAGTTTGGCCCTACAGCTAGATCGATCTAAATTTTGGTTTCTTGATGACGGTAAATTTTTTGCACATTCGAAACTGAATCTGAATACTCCTACTCCAAGTAGTGAGATCACTAAAATTAAGAGTATGCGAACCAAATTGGAGAAATAGGTGATCTGTGATGATTTTCATGAGGGATTTCGCGCTTTATTTTATTGTTTTATGGTAGAACTATCATACTAAGCTAGCAGAGATAATGCTGAAGATATATGTACATCGTTCTCTGCATTTCAGTACGGATTTGCCATAGCACTGACTAAAATTCCTGAGAAGACTAATAAACACAAATATTTCTTACCTTGTGCAGCCCGTGGAAGCGAGGAAGCAAATCAACGCCTGGGTGGCCAAGGTGACCAGAAACCTCATCACGGAGGTGCTGGACCCAAACGACCAAAGTAAAGAGACCAAGAAAGTGGTCGACAACGCCATCTACTTGAAGGGCGCATGGGAGAACCCTTTCGCCAAGAAACCTCATCACGGAGGTGCTGGACAACCGCAAGTTCCACCTCCTTGACGGAAGCTCCGATGTCGTGGTGTCCTTCATGAGGAGGCAGAGGTTGGACTACGAACAAATCGCCTGCCATGACGGGTTCAAGGTGCTAAAGTTGCGGTACAAGATGTTCAAATATAACTCACCGGGGTACAGCAGCTACAAACTGCCGATGAGCCTCCCGAGATTCTCCATGTGCGTCTTTCTCCCCGACGCCCGAGACGGCCTGCCTAGCCTGGCCGGCAGGATGACGTCGGGCCCTGATTTCCTGCACGAGCACCTACCGACGGAGTCTGTACCCGTCGGCGAGTTTCTGCTGCCCAGATTCAAGCTACGTTTTCAGAAGAGCATCGTCGGCGTCCTTGAGAGCCTGGGCCTGCGCCTTCCGTTCGTGCCTTCCACTCTGTCGGAGTTGTACATTGATGACGTCATCCACAAGGCGGTCATCGACGTGAACGAAGAGGGGAGTGAGGCTGCGGCCTACACCGAGTATTCCGAAGTATTGGGGGACTCTGGTTATGAGCCGCCGCCGCCCAAGCCTGAACATGGCCTGGGGTCCAAACCTGGAACGGAGATTCAGAACAAACAGACACATGCATGGTTTTAGTCTTCAGTGGTCCTCGATCTCTTTTGCCCCCGCTAAACAGCTTCTTATAAATTCCAATCCAAGGACATGTACGTTGGTTGAAAAAAAAGGCCTTCTAATAGCCGGCCGGTCTATCTCTTGGTGGTATGGATTCTCTCGCCAGCACAATAATACTCTAGGCTTTAACCTGATTCTGATATTGTTATGTTTTGCACATATGTATCTTCCTTGCATAAAATTCATTTCTTTTGACAATTCCCCTACGGTATAATTTTATATATTAACAAACCAAAAACAAAACCAAGGCCAAAACAGCCCAGTTCAGGTTACATCAGGGAGGGGAAAAGTCTCTAAGAAAAAGACAAAGAGTTAAACAAAAATATCTATGAGCCATTCAACAAAAGGTTGAACCAAAGACTGTTGTACTCTGAACTTATGTAGTAGGAGACCGCTTTGGAAACAAACTTTCCAACGATCAAAAGAGGGAGGAACATGCTTGAAGATACAATCGTTACGTATACGCCAGATATTCCAAGCCGCACAAACAAAAATCTCCATAAAGCAAGGCCCATGAAACGCCTTCTGTGTCGACACAAAATCTTCCGAGAAGGTGGCAGTCCACGACCAATGGATGCCAAGAAAACCCTAGCATTGCTGTGCAAATAAACAACCAAAGAAGAGATGATCCCTCGTTTCCAGATCAGTCGATGTGCAGAGAGTACATTCGGAAGTAGAATCTAAGTGCCAATGTTTACGCAGCATCAAGTCCCGTGTGTTAAGCCTATTCATCATCAGCAACCAGCAGAAGACCTTTAGTTTAGGAAGTGCCCGAGATTTCCAAATCAGATTGAGGGCCATATCCCTCGGTAGCTGTGCAAACAAGAATCTATAGTATTTGGATGGTGTATATTTCTCTCCCCAAACAAAAGTTCTGCGATCAATATCTCCGGTCATCAAATTTGATTCAGACAAGAGGTTAGAAACTTGCTGCATTTCCTGAAAAGCTTCCACCGAAAGTGGCAAAGCAAAACATGTGCTCAAGTCCTCCACTTGCGCCAAAGCTGCAACAGACAAATCTTCATCAATGGCAAATGAAAATAGTCGAGGGTACTTATCACATAGCAAACCATCCTCTGACCAAAAATCCTTCCAAAATAAGACAGATGTACCATCGGCCACTTGGTACTTTCAGACACTTCTGTAATCATGCACTAAACTAAAGATATATCTCCACCAAAAAGACCCACTACGAGACTGTGTATGTGGCACCCTATCTCCATAGAGTGACCAGACTAATTTGACCCATGGCACATCAGCTTTGGAGTAGAACTTGTGGAGTTGTTTCATAAGAAGTGCTTTATTTTGTAATTCGAGGTTCAAGACCCCTAGCCCTCCATGTTGTATTGGCTTGCAAACAAGAGACCAAGCAGCCAACTCATTCACCGATGTGGAATCCTCATCTTTCGCCCACAAACAGTGTCTCTGAGCACGATTACATATATTAATAACTGTTTTCTGAATTTCAGTGAGCACATGAAGAAGGTAGGGAGAGTAGATAGCAATGACCGCACGAACTCAAGACGACCTCCATAACCCAGAAAGCATGCACTGCCATTTAGGCGCCTTTCAACTAGACCAACAAGTGGTGATATGTCTTGAATCGTTGGTTTTGTGATTCCCAAGGGCAGTCCAAGATATGTAAATGGGAGCTTTCCAGTAGCACAACCAAATGAAGCCGCCAACTTCTCCAGAAGCTCATGTGAGACGTTTATTGGCACGAGAGATGATTTGGCATAATTCACACGTAGTCCAGATGCTTGTGCAAAGATTTCCAATAGCTCCTTAAGAGCAGCCATTTGAACTGGGCAAGCTTGCAGGATGAGGAGCGTATCATCCGCGTACTGAACAATAGGGAAGTCAGTATTTGGAATATTCAGAGGAGCCCACAAAATACCAGATTGAAAGAGATAATTAACCATCACTTGGAGCATCTCTGCCATGCTCACAAATAAAAGCGGCGAGAGAGGGTCTCATTGGCGTACTCCTCGTTTGCAGAAGAATTTCTTCCCTGGTACCCCATTCAAAAGAACCGCTGAGGTACTAGTTGACATGATCATCCTCAACCAATGCAACCAACCAGGATCAAACCCCAGACATTCAAAAACCCTCAAAATTGCCTCATGCTCCACCATATCAAACGCTTTTGCAAAGTCCAATTTGAGAATCACCAAGGGCTAACGAGCTTGCTTGCATTGGTGAATATATTCATAGCCCAACCAACGCAATCCTGAATATTCCGTGATTTGAGGAACCCATATTGATTAATATGCACCATCTCAAGAATTCTCTCTTGTAATCGGTTAGCAAGCAACTTGGTGATCAGTTTTAAGCCAATATTCAGTAGTGAGATTGGTCCATAGTCATTTGGGCCTTCCGGGGAGAGGGTTTTTGGAATCAATGTAATGTAAGAGTCATTGGTACTCTGAAGGTTCACAGTCCCCTCCCAAAACTCTTGGCAGAGATCATAGAAATCATACTTGATCACAGGCCGAAAACATGAATACAAGAAGACAATTTGTTCAACATAAAAGAATCCATTTCTTTTGAGTGTCTAGAGATCATCTCCCGTGTTAAGATAAAGCACACATTTCTCTCTCTCTCTCTCTCACCTAAAACGATTTTTTTTGTTTTTTTGAAAAAGAGTATATATTAATATCAAGAGATACCAATTACACCTAGGCTCTGCAACAACGCATGCCCTAGTGGCCTTACGAATGCACACAGCCTAGAATAAAAGAAGAAGAATTACAAAAAAGAAAAATCTCGCTATAGAGAACGATTTCTCTAAGCAACGACACTATCACCACCAGAACAACACCAATAGTCCAACCACTCCAATAGGAACGCCTTCAAAAAGGAAACAGTGCACAAGCGCCATCAAAGATCATAGGTTTTTACCCTGGAGAAAGTCCTCGCTCGCAAAACAATGCCTTCAACAAGGCCATTGTCAGGCACAACCAATTAAGGCCATACCTTGGATTTTCACCCTGCAAGATAAGACTAGGAACACCTCTTATGTTGTTTCCCCCACAAACAGTCGCTGCTGCGAATCACAAATCATGTCAGAGTTGTACATTGATGACGTCATCCACAAGGCGGTCATCGAGGTGAACGAAGAGGGGAGTGAAGCAGCGGCCTGCACCGAGTATTCCAACATATTGGGGGACTCTGGTTATGAGCCGCCGCCGCCGAAGCCTGTGGACTTTGTCGCCGACCATCCGTTCGCCTTCTTCATCATTGAGGAGACGACTGGCACCATTGTTTTCTGGGGGCATGTGCTCGACCCTTCAAAAGAAGAGTAGACTCTGAAGTCTCAGTGACCAAAAACATGGACTAGCGCGCAAAACTGTAACAGAGATTCATAACAAATAAACACATGCATGGTTTTAGTCCCCAGTGATCCACTATCTCTTTTGCCCCCACTAAACAGCTTCTTTCTCTTTTTGAGTTTTTCTAGCGGGTCTGCCGCGCTTGGTCTATCACCCGACGATCTGAAGTGCACTTTTACAAGCATTTTTTTTTCTTTTTTGCAAAAAGGCAAAGACCATATATTATGTATAATAAATCCTTACAAACACTAAAAAAGTACAAGTATCGATGCCTTCTTCTGGAACACCACGCCCCAGGTGTGGCCAGGAGTAAACCGTGGAACACGAAACCTTAGAAGTGTTAGACCACGTCTTTGAACAAAAAATAAGGAAAACCCTACATATCATCCAGACGTTACTCTCATGATGTGATAACAGGGATTCACGAGGAGGCCAAGTTCTTTATCCTCTTTCTTCCTACATCTCGAACAAAACCCCAAGCTGCCCGCCGCCACTGGCCACGGGCACTCGCCTCCCGCTGCATCGGCTGCCCTCCACTACCACACGCCCTAGAACCTGCCGCCGCAGCCTCGCCCATCCCCGTCAAGCTCCTCCGCTGGCGTCCTTCGCCGCTATCTTGCCCACCCGTCAAGCTCCTCCGCAGCGGTGCTCGCCACCCTGACCTTCTTCCTCGATCAGATGTGGCCCGCTACCCCATCAAAGAATGAAGACCGGTGTCGTCCACAATAGGCTCGCCCGCAGCAGGGGCCGTTGTCGCAAGGCCGAAGGCCTGCATGCCAAGCCCTCGTCTGCCCCTGCACCGAAGCTCTGGCCATGGTTGGAGGCAAAGTGCTACCAAAGCACAGCAACGCTACGACCAACGTTGCCTGGTGTTGCTACCAAGGTGACCGACGATGCTACATGGGGTGGCTAAACTATATGCGCTGGCCAGTTTTGCTACCGACGGTGGTCGGGGCTCCGAAGTAGCTCGATATATCTATGTACCCATGTTTAATTGCTACATTTGTCGGTCTCGAATGCTGTTATGCTTTTTCTCCATTGGGCTATCGTGAAGTGGGTTTTGCTACAATAGCCGTTTTTGGGTACAACTATTATGCTATAAAGGTTTTTTCTATGAGATCTCAGGTAAGACCGGGTTTACTACAAATGTTTTGTGGTTTTTTTACGATAACGCAGAAGTCGGGTTTGCTATATCAGCTATAATTCTTTGCTACAAGTCTCCAGCAAGCTCTTAGGCGAGGTAGTGTCCACTAGAAAAATACCCCCCCCCCCCGCTCCCGCGTGCGTGCCACTTTTTGGAGCGGCATAAGACAAAAAAAACGACTACAAAAGTTGGTTAACCGGCGAATGAGCAACGCCGGAACCATTTAGTTGCGGCGGCCATGTATACGTCGTGCCACACATAATACCGACAGATATTTGTATTGTGGTAGGCGGTACACAAGACCTGTGGTTTTTAATGCCGTTCTTGGCCTACATAGGCATTCGACGTTGCGTTGTCCAATGCTTGTGCCGCTAATTGTGGGTGACGGGTCAAACACCTTCGAGCGGCTGGCTAGGCATCTCTCGCTAACATGTGTGTCCCACCATGCGCGCAACCGCTGGATGCTGGTGTTTTTCCCCTCTCACTATTAAAGTCTGGCTTTGCAATTTTATGGGCAACATAAAGTGTGGATGCCTGAATGTTGTGCATCGGATAGAAAACATTTTATTTATAGGTCCTTCTAGCAAACGAGGGCCAAAAGTTGAAACCTGGACCGCACTTGTCCAAATGGCCTAGACTCCCCACTCCCCACTTCACACTCTCTATATAGAGGAACCCTAGCAACTAAACTTATTTCCGGTCCCCACCATTTAACCCCCCCCCCCCCACACACACACACACACACACCACCACCATCAACCCTCCTCCACATAGAGCAACATAGAACAAACCATATATCTCCACACGCAACATCATGGGCGGCCCTAGCCGGACACGATCTAGAGATCCCTAGTTGCGCATGATCTTGCGCGCCCAGCTACGTTGGATCTAGCGCGGTAGTCGGCTCTCCCAATCTTGCGTGGCATGGCCACGCTGGATCTTGCACGCACCATCCCCTCCTTTATTGTCCATTGTCGTATCTGATCTGCAGGTTTATTCGTCGTCCTCTGTACTAATCATATCTATCGATCGACCAACCCCGCCCTTCTCGTTCTTTCTATAATCGATCTAATTTCTCTTTCAGATCCTAGTGATGTCGTTGTCGTGGGGTGCTCGCAAGATGGTAGCCATGTGGATGCAGCCGTCTCAATACCATCACAGTAGTGTGCAAGCAGAATAGAGAGATGCTCAAGAACGGGTGTAGGTAGATTTCTCCACTTATCCTTGGGTATCCTTAGGATAAGTGGAGGTGAAGGACTAATACAGAAATATGTTATGCATTAGTTCTTAAATTATGTTAGGTTAGTTTTATTTTTCTTTTCTTTTTGAGTTGCATGAAACTCTAATTTTGTTGTAACGAATAGAGAGAGGCTCAAATTCTATAATTGAAACTAAATTGTATCTCAATGTCATGGAAATTTTTGTTTTAAATGGAATTATCAATACTAATTTGATCATTATTATTGTTATTAGTTCTCAGTATCACCTGATGGTATACAATACACGACACTCTATATAGGTGACACAACACTAAAGTTTCGACGTATTCCCCTTATGTAGCGTGGTACACATCCGTTGGCGCAGCGGAAGCGCTACCTCGGCAGATAACGATGTGCCGAGCCAAAAAAAGAGTTACCTAAAAACTTTTTCCGACGCACTTCTGGCAGGTTTTTTTATCGCGCTAGCACGAGCGCTACGACTAGGCCTATGCCTCAGTGTTTATAAGCCCCGGGGGCACACAATAAGTGTTGTAATGGTCATTTTGTTCTATTTTATGAGCCGATAATTTTTCTACATTGTACCAAATATAATAAAAGCAAGACATTTTATAACAAAATTGGGACAGTTGTAGCAAAAGCTGAAATTTGGACAAAAAATAGGACACATGGGCAAAATTTAGACAAAAGCAGGATGCTGGAAGAATTTTATCGTCCTCACGCTGAGCATTGTCCAAAATTAAACTTAAAAGGTTTACTTGCTATATATAGATGTTCCTAAAATCCTACTCCCTCCGTATTAAAATATAAGATGTTTTAACTTTGTGAAAAAAAATATCTAGACTCTTTTTAGTGTGTATGTTCCACTAGTAGAAAAAGGGTCTTTGGTTCGGGCGATTAGTCCTGGCCGTGGCTGGGGCCGGGACTAATGGGCCGAACCGGACGACCAGAATCCCCGAAATCACTTGTCCCGGCCTATAAGAGACCTTTAGTCCCGGTTTGGGATATAAACCGGGACTAAAGGGTCTGGTGCCTGCTGCGTACCAATGGGCTGGCCCTATATATATGGCACATGTTCTCCTCTATTTTTTCATGGGGAAAGGTGTGGCAAAGTTTGTGCTAGGTTTTTTTCTCTTATGCACTAGAGGTGCTCGATGAAATGCCTGTGAGAGCGATGTCACTTGAGTTCACACAAGACAAACATGATATGAGGTGCCTGAGTCACACTTAAGGTTTCTCCTCTTTGTTTCGCAGTGTCCTAAAAGGTTAGCGACTATTTTCTCGTTTAGACCTCACGGTACTAATTTGAGCACCGTTTGATATATATGGTTGTATGATGCAGATGAGCCATCTATGGATGTACGGTGACCGATGCTTTGACGCTTAACGAGAAGGTGTGCGTTCTTTTCGCCTTGTGGCCGAGGCAAACAAGCAGCGGGATGGTTTTATGTGTTGTCCATGTGTTGAATGTCGGAATGAGCAGGCTCACACTTCCTCAAGAGTCATCCAGAGCCACCCGCTTCGGTCAGGTTTCATGTCCGGCTATAATGTTTGGACCAAGCACGAAGAAAGAGGGGTTATGATGGAAGACGACGATGAAGAAGAGAACGATGATGACAACTATCGATCTATGTTCCCTGAATACGCTGATACCGCAATGGAAAACAATGGAGAAGAAGGGGTGAAGAACGGGAACCAGATGAGCCCGCTGATGATCTTGTCGGGTCATTTCTGATGCAAAGCGAGACTGCGACATAGAAAAGGAGAGGTTGTAGTTCGAGCAGATGTTACAGGACCACAACAAATTGTTGTACCCAACTTGTGAAGATGGCCAGAAGAAGCTGGGTAGCACAATGGGATTACTGAAGTGGAAGACAGAGACCGGTGTGACTGACTCGGGATTTGAAAAGTTGCTGGTAATAATGAAGAAGCTGCTTCGAAGAAATAACGAATTGCCCTCCAGTACGTACGAAGCAGAGAAGCTTGTTTGCCCTCTAGGATTAGATGTGCAGAAGATACATTCATGCCCTAATGACTGCATCCTCTACCGCGGCGAGAAGTACGAGAATATAGATAAATTCCCGGTATACACTACATTGCAGTATAAGATCAGAAAAGATGACCCTGGTGATGTTGAGGGTGAGCCACCCAGGAGGAGGGTTCCTGCCAAGGTGATGTGGTATGCTCCTATAATACCACGGTTAAAATGTTTGTTCGGAAACAAAGAGCATACCAAGTTGTTGCGATGGCACATGGAAGACCGTAAGAAAGACGGGAAGTTGAGGCACCCTGCTGATGGTCGGCAGTGGAGAAAAATCGAGAGACTTCCTGGACTTTGCTATTGATGCAAGGAACTTATGGTTTGGTCTAAGTACCGATGGCATAAATCCTTTTGGGGAGCAGAACTGCAGTCACAACACCTGGCCCGTGACTCTATGTATCTACAACCTTCCTCCTTGGTTGTGCATGAAGTAGAAGTTCATTATGATGTCAGTGCTCATCCAAGGCCCGAAGCAACCCGGCAATGACATTGATGTGTACCTAAGGCAATCAGTTAATGAACTTTTACAGTTGTGGGCCAAACCAGGTGTACATGTGTGGGATAAGCACAAACAGCAGGAATTTGACCTACAAGCACTGTTGCTCGTAACCATCAATGATTGGCCTGCTCTTAGTAACATTTCAGGACAGATGAACAAAGAATACAATGCATGCATGCACTATTTAGATGAGACTGAAAGTATATATATGGATAAATGTAGGAAGAATGTGTATCCGTACAATCGTTGTTTTCTTCCGCCCAGTCATCCCTTAAGGAAGAAAGGCAAGGATTTCAATGGCAAGGCAGAAACCCGGACGAAACCTATCCCACGTACTGGTGCTGATGTATTTGGTATGGTCAAGGATTTGGATGTAATATTTGGAAAGGGTCCTGGAGGACAACCTGTTTCGAAAGACGCCGATGGACATGCACCCACGTGGAAGAAGAAATCTATATTTTGGGAGCTACCCTATTGGAAAGTGCATGAGGTCCGCTCTGTAATCGACGTGATGCACCTGACGGAGAATATTTGCGTGAATATTATAGGCTTCCTGGGCTTGTACGAGAAGTCAAAAGATACCCAGGCAGCACGGGAAGACCAGCAACATCATAAAGGACGAGATGGCAAGCATACAGGGCAGTTTCAAGGGCTTTCCAGCTACGCTCTTACCAAAGAAGAGAAGGAAATATTCTTTGAAGTCTTTTTTAGTATCAAGGTCCCATCTGGCTTCTCGTCGAATATAAATGGAATAGTAAATATGAAAGAGAAATAATTTCAAAACCTAAAGTCTCATGACTGCCACATGCTTATGACACAATTTCTTCTGGTTGCATTGAGGGGAATTCTACCAGAAAATGTTCGACTAGCCATTGTGAAGGTATGTGCATTCCTCAATGCAATTTCTCATAAGGTAATCGATCAAGAAAGTCTATCAGGGTTACAAATTGATGTGGTCCAATGTCTGGTCAGCTTCGAGTTGTTGTTCCCGCCATCCTTCTTCAATATTATGACGCACCTCCTAGTTCACCTAGTCGAAGAGATTAGAATTCTCGGTCCTGTGTTTCTATACAATATGTTCCCCTTCGAGAGGTTCATGGGAGTCTTAAAGAAATATGTTCATAACCATGCTAGGCCAGAAGGAAGCATCTCCAAGGGCTATGGAACAGAGGAGGTCATTGAGTTTTGTGTTGACTTTCCTCCTGACCTTAAGCCGGTTGGTGTTCCTGAATCTCGGTATGAGGGGAGGCTGACTAGAAAAGGCACACTAGGAAGGAAATCAATGGTATGTAGGGACGGACATTCTTTCACTTAAGCACACTACACAGTTCTACACCATTCCACCATGGTGGCTCCGTATATATATCAAGAAACACAAGAATATTCTACGCTCTGAAAACCCGGGGAAGCCTGACTCCTTGATTAAAGGGGAACACGAGAAGAATTTGGCAGTTGGTTGCAGACACATGTCATGAATAACACCACTGTTGGAGATCAGTTGTACTCGTTGGCCAGGTTACCATCTTTGACTATATGTACTTTCCAAGGGTACGAGATAAATGGGAATACATTTTACATGATCGCCCAAGATAAAAAGAGCACCAACCAAAATAGTGGTGTCCGCTTTGATGCAACAAATGACAATGGGGAGAAGGACACATATTATGGGTACATAGAGGAGATATGGGAACTTGACTATGGACCTACTTTTAAGGTCCCTTTGTTTTGGTACAAATGGGTCAAGCTGACAGGAGGAGGGGTACATGTAGAACAAAAGTACGGCATGACAACAGTGGATCTCAACAATCTTGCGTATGTGGATGAACCATTCGTCCTAGCCAACGATGTGGCTCAGGTTTTCTATGTGAAGGACATGTCTACCAAACCGAGAAAAAGCAAAGATAAGCAAAAGAATACAGAATACGATGAGCCAAAGCACCACATAGTTCTTTCAGGGAAAAGAAACATCGTGGGAGTGGATGACAAGACAGACATGTCAGAACATTACAATAAGTTTCATGAAATTCTGCCATTCAAAGTGAAAATTGACCCAAGCATCATGTTAAATGATGAAGATTCTCCATGGCTATGGTGTAGAAGAAAACCACAACACTAGATGTTGGTAATGTGTAATAATATATTAAATCTTTTATGTAATAAATCTATGCAACATTGTTCTGAAGATAGAGGATGAGCCAAGTTCGGTATTTTTCCTTGCAACTATGTCACATAATATCTTTAGTCCCGGTTCAAGAAACCAACCGGGACTTAAGGGGTTGCGGCAGGCTGGAGCCGGCGCGAGCATGTTTAGTCCCGGTTGAAGAAACCAACCGGGACTTAAGGGGTGAGTGCCGACACTATGATAGGGGTGAGTGTCGACGCTATGGTGTGCTGCTTAATCTATAAATAGGCATCCTTGTGAAGTTATCAACTACAAACAACATGGTGCGAAAGAGCGGGGACAACTCTATGGCCAGTTTGAGGGAGATGCCGACGGAGCCCAGTACTCCGGCATCTCCAACAAACTGGCCATAGATGTACTCCCTAATATGTGAAACACGATGGTGTGCGAGAGCAGGGACAACACTACGGCCAACTTCAGGGAGATGCCTAAGGATCCAGTCCTGAGGCATATCTCTGAAGCTGGCCATAGAGGCACTCCCTAATATGTGAAATTAGTTAGCTCTCCGGCATATCGATCTAGCTAGAGAAGTTATGAACTACAAGATGGTGTGCGAGAGCAGGGAAAACACTATGGCCAGCTTTAGGGAGATGCCTAAGGATCCAGTCCTCAAGCATCTCTCTAAAGCTGGCCATATAGGCACTCCCTAATATGTGATATTAGTTAGCTCCCCAGCACAAGAATAGAACAACATCTTCATAGTTCGAGAAAGTTGTAGAGAGACCAACACTAGTAGGAAACGATATATTAGTCCCGGTTTCCTAACTGGGACTACGGAATCGAGACTAAAGGCCCCCCTTTAGTCCCGTCGGTGCAGCCACAAATCAGGACTAACACTCAAGACATTTATTATTATTAAAATACTAGGACTAAAGAATCGGGACTAAAGGCTCCCCTTTAGTCATACTCATGTCTAGCCCTATAGTACATAGCTTTAGGGTCGTCTTAGTCATCATCGTCGTCGTCGTCGCTAGGCGCATGCGGCTGGATCCTAAGCCCATCCAGGGCATATTCCAGGGGTACCTGCAACTCCGGCCTTGGATTCACGACGCACGAGGGAGGGGGCTCCTGGATGATGACACTGCGTAGTCCTTGGCCTTCATGTTGGGGTTCCGCATATCAAAACAATAATTTTTTACCCTATGCCCCTAAACCGCTGATGCTGCCAGGACCTATCTATTAGTAATACAGTAAAGGGAGGGGATTTTCATGAACTTACCCTTGAAGACTGAAAAGCGTTGTCAACACTCAGGAGAGCGTGGTTGATGTAGACGAGCCGAAGCCGACCTCAAGGTCGAGATGAAGTCCTTGTGCTCCTTTGGCTCCAACAACTTGAGTGCCTCAAGTGCGTCACCTCGCGGGGAGTTACACACATCTGGTACCTGACGATGACTCCCACTTCCCCGATCCAGCAGCAGTTGCGGAAGTAGAGCTCCTGGATCTGAATCCCGCAGCACAACGGCGCTCTTCGGTGAAGATGTCTCTCATTCCTGTAGTCCGAACTTGGGACCACGGTCACGAGAGAGAAAGGGAGAGAGAAAATATCAATTGGAGGTCCTCCCAAAAGTGAGAAGGCCTTTATTGATTATTCGGTGTATTTATCTGGCTAAATACCCCCACTATATATAGGGGGAGGGGAGGTACTACCTCCCTCAAAGTCTCGGGGTGGGACTAAAGGAGAGGAAGGGGAGGGGCAGCCGCCGGCCGGCCCTAGTGGGCCCCACGCGGGGGGCTAGGCCCAGCCAACCACCCCTTTGTCCCTTCGCCCTCTCTCTTTTCCCTAATGGGCCCTCTCCCCTCCGGGAATTGGCCCATTAAGCCTTTTGACCTTTTAAATTGATTTTCTCTTTATTAAATAATTATGAATGAATGATTAAATCAATATTTAACATTCATTCACATATTATTCAACCTCCGTGGTTATGGAACACTTCCACCTCCACTCCGGACATCCTCCGGACTTACTGATACCCTTCTGGTTTTCTCTCTACTATTCTTCGGTGATTCTACCGATCCTATAAACACTCTCTAAGCATCATCAAGCCCTTAAGCATGATACCCCACGGTTCGGGAATACTCCAGACATGTTCGGGACACTCCCGCACCAATGATCGATAGAGGGAACTAGATGCCCATGTGACCCCTATGCGTTCCATGAAGATCTTTCGTCGTTTGAACCAGGACAGTCGTGTCTTATTCCCTTTGTCTCTCGATACTTGCGTTGCCCGAGATCTGATCAATGACATCACCATTTCGTGTTCAATCTCATTACCGAACAATGCTACTTGACTCGTTCCGACAAGTGATATCCCTGTGATCAAATCACACGCTGCGCAGCTATTGGATATAACCTCTCAGAGTGGGCCCTTGAGTATCTTCCCGTCACATGGACAGATAAATCCCGCTCTTGACATATATTGCCTCTACGGTTTCCTCTGAGTACCTGAACACACCTTTATAACCACTTGATTACCAAGTGGCGCTTGATGCTATCTAAGCACTCTCGGGAGACAGTGATTGATATAGCCTCACGGTCTAAGGAATAGTCTACGAGGATCCATTTCTAATCATCGTAACTTGAACTTCGTGACATGATCGGGTCACGATGTTTAGGTTGGGTATTGGTTCATCATCTCATTCTCAGAATGAGTTGACTCCATTTCCAAATGGCATAAATGCCACATGATCAGGAAACATGATCATCTGTTGACCAATGGACCAGTGACTAGAGTTTCACTGGGAACCTCTGGTTGTTTATATATCACACGGGTATTGATGTTTCCACTCAATACAGTTATAGCATGATATAAATCTTAATCATAAACTATATGAAATATGATAATAGTCCTTATAACTATTTGTCTCTAGGGCATATTTCCAATAGTCTCCCACTTGCACTAGAGTACAAATACACTAGCTGCATTTGTTCTTAATCATTGGAACCATATATCCGGTACCCTGAACATGCTTGCTTATGGAACAGGTTGAGTCTTGGGCCTGTACTTTACAGTCTCAAATCCTTTGCAACTTACTAATGTCACCTTGATTGACATTAATACTTTATCATCACATGATAACATCTGTGTGTATGCATCGTTGCTATGGTAGCATAACGAGGTCTGATTCCAGGAGCCTACAGTGGCTTTAGATCAACCTCGAGGGCTTTATCCTGGGCACTATGTTCTGGGACATATCATTCTACGTTAAAAGCGAACTAGCCCCACCATAACATTATACAACACTTTAGATGGTACCCTTATCTATTGTTATAAATGTATTCATCAAACCACTAGTGCACTCAGTGCAACTTTCAATCTTTTGTTCACCTCGCTTCCTACTTGACTTCAATCGGTATTTAAAGGAGTTTCCAACATATTCCCTTATAACATAACCCTTTATGTTTTAAGATATGTCATCCTTTATGGATTTGGAAAACATGTCTGCAGTTCTCTACTAGACACTGCAGACAAACTTAGCTCAACATTTCGTGATTCGAACTTAATCACTTTCAAACGTTCCTTATTGGATTACATATTATGTTAAGTTATCATCATGGTTTTCTAAGATAGAACCTATGTCTAAACATAGTGGATGATGATCATCCTTTTCTTTCTTTCAACCATTGATGTCAAACTTAATGCTATTCCTAACTTGAGTTATTAAGGACCAGTTCCTTAATTAACTTCTATTCCGAAACTTTTATCAACTTCTACACCTCATAAATCATTATTTATTAGTACTTGCGCTTTCATTCTTAACACACTTAAGAATCACTCTGTAAGCTCCCAATAAAAATATGTTCCTACCATATTTGGGTATGAGTCAGTACTCTTACTCAAACTATGTTTCTAAATATTTGAATTTGAGACTTATATTGCTCCCACTCAAAAATATGTCATTGACATATTGTTTTAGGAAGACTTTCATAGCTCCCACTCAATTTCATGCAAATTGCATATCCACTCACTATTTTGAACAACTTCAAAATCCTTTGATCAAATATCAAACTTGGAGATTTTCTATGATATTCTAGTAATTTTACTAGTTTCAAATCCACTAGACATTTAGCACACTTGAATCAAATTCATTTTAATTCGGCCAATACTTGACAAATTGTGCTTTTTTCATTCACCCCCTTTTCCACTATGGTTTTGCACTCACTTGGGAAAATTCAAGTAACCCCTTTTACTTGTGAGATTCGGCAACGAATTGCTTTCTAATCTCAAGGGAATTTTGCTTTGGGATTTCTCATAATTTTAGTTTACCATTATTTCCTTAGTAGCTCGTAGGTATGTCATATTCCAAGAATCATGACAAATGATTCACAAATGTCTCCATACAATATATGGGATACATTTTGAATCCTACTTCATGTAGTGAAAACACCAGTGGGGAAAACACAATGATCATTATCATTGATTCTTTCCTTTGTGAAGAGAATCGTTCGGGAACATTGTCTGTTGCGCTTCTCAACACTCTGATGCAGAGTTTTCAATCCTCATCGTGTTTTTCACTATCTTCCATTTGCTCCATAATCGAGAAATATCACTAAAAGTGAGTTTTCTCAAGAATGTACCAAAATTCAAGCAATACAAGTTTTGCTTCCTTTTGGTTTCAGCTATGGATTTCGTATTCAAAGTTTCCAATGAATACTCTACAAGTACTTATTCGCTATTGTTTTGGTTATATCGAATAACCCCAAAACTTTTACGACGATCCATACTAGATATGGAGCTGCTTTCATGAATTCAAATGGTTCACTATATATTCTATTTGAGTGCTAACTATTTCTAACTAATGGTCTCTACATCTAGACTACAACAATTTATTTGGTGCCATCTATTCATCCATTTTGATATCTAATATCATATTGTGATGCTTTGCATTTTGATGTTTCAAAACGCTTTGCATTCCACAATTACTTGTATGCCATTCTTTATAAAGTCGAATTTCATTACTATTGATCAAATCATAGTAATTAGATTCTCTTTTATATTTATACCCTTTTATTGATGAAACACTTTGATCAAATCAAATAGTTTCATACTCATGTTTCCTTTGGTAAACTACTTTACACTTTTAAACAATCATATAATGATAATTACCATTTTGTTAAAACATGCATCGAATATGTATTTACTTTTAACAATTCATTAAACATTTTATATTCAAGTAATACTCGGTGTTCAAGTTATTTTGCCGAACATAGGCATGATTTAATGTGATAAGAAATTTAATGACTTTCACATATTATCATTATAACTTTGAGTTTAAACAATGGTTTTTATTCCGTAATGAATATCATTTAAGTTGGGTATTTTTAAAGCATTTCAATATTTTACAAATGTTCATGTATTATAAATTAGTTTCAATCAACAAGGATAATTCACATATAATCAAACAAAATATGAACACGAATAGAAATCATTCATAAAAGTAGAACAACTGTTTGTTACAAACTCATATGAATAACCGTCTCACAAAGTGTGAGACACACTAAAGAAGTTCATAATATTTTGATTACAATAATCATCCTAAACATAAACTAAATGATAAATATCGAGGGAGAGCGTCGTTGGCCATCATCATCATGCTCGCCATCAGCATGCAACGTCGCCTCCTCTCTAGCAAGCACCTCTCATGCAGAAGGACCTATTTTCAGCAAAATAGAATAAGTATGAAATATACTTAACACTGCAAATGTGTTTGCAAGATTATAACATTTATAATTGCATATCAAATATATACCTTTGTCATTGATGACCTCTCCGGTGATTGGTTCAACCTTTACGTTCCTGAAACATAATATGAACTCTTGGAAATCCAATGTTTCCGTATCACCACTCATGATGCTACTCTGGATATGTCCTTCGTAGCTAGGAGGCAATGATCGAAGCAGTATGCCTATCACAAACGGATCATCCCTCCAGTAATCCACGAAGTGAACCAGTCTCATGTGTGCATCATGCATGCGCTCCAAGTGACCCTTCAGACATGTATGCTCCTCCATCTGTATGGAAAGGAACTCTCCAAGCAGCTCATGCTTCAACATGCGCACATGACCTATTAACTCTGCTCTCAGCTGATCCACCATTGAATATGGATCAAGATCACCCATGAGCGGATGGAGTTCATCCACCATCCTGTAACGCATTATTATCTGAATGTAGGTGGACATCTCTTGACGATAGTAGCGGTCTGCCGGCTCTTGTGGGGTCTCATAGTGGTCTGGCTCAGTCAAATCCATCGTGCGGCATATGTAGTCTACCACATGATTCCTAGTAAGGAGATCATTTAGATGCATAAGCCAACTCGGGAAGTTGGATCGATCAAGTCTAAGTTTCTCACCCTTTACCCATTCCTCAGTGACAAAGTAAGCTTCACGGTGATCCATCTCTACATTTATAATTGCAAGAAGGAATTTAGACTTAGTTTACAATTAAATGAGTTAATAATAACTCCACTCAGAAACACCTATCCCTATAAGGGTTCCTAGTGATAACACGACCCCTATCAGCCACATCTCCCCCGATCGTCACGGCCATCAATGTGGGTTCAAGGGTGGACGCTAAACGTCGGTCACATCATTCATGCGACTCGTGCTCGATCTTTCGACCATCCGCGTTCCGAGGCCATGTCTGCACATGCTAGGCTCGCCAACTCAACTAGTGTATTCGCTGTGCAACGTGGCTTACACCCACTATATGCGAACGTAGATATGTCTGACACCCATGCCTATACCATGGATCGCCTCATATCGAAGAACATTCTTGGTGGTGCATACTAAGGGGGAACACAATCGTTGGTAATTTTAACAGGGATCATCTTATTAGGCTACCATCGAGTATCTAATACTAGCACACAATAAGATATACAAACAATAACATTGAATGTAAATGTGATGTGATATGGTCCTTCACGTCATGATCTCCATCCGTCGTCACCGGATTTCGGCGCCAGGGTTCCGGCACCGTAGACACCAAGGTACCGATGTCTTTCCGGCATGGTAGTCCATCACTTCCGTGACTATATACTACTACGTAACATAAGGTAATCACTTTACGTTTGCCACAACCATATCACAAAGCAACGCCCCCTGCAAAACAAAGTTAGATGCCTCTACTTTATCTTTGCATGTTTTACGTGGCTGAATGGGTTTTCGCACAAGAACCGTTCTTACCTACGAACTTTCAGCACAACGTTGATCCAGTAGTTGTCTCTACTACACCCCTTTCGGGGCCCTCCGTTGCAAATGGCATACCAACTAATGCGAGAGAGACAGACACCCCCTAAGCCACTTTATACGGTACAAGCCGTATGTAAAGCATGGACCAGTCTCGCGAATGAACGCGTAAAGTCAGTTGGGGGCCGCTTCATCAAGCATTACTATGGTATACACAAGTACACGTGGGAGGGTAACAACTAAAAGATCAACGCCCACACGCTACATCTCGTGTGTTCTACCCGTACTAGCATTACTACGCATAGATCTAGCTCTGATACCACTGTTGGGGTTCTGTGTATGAAAACAATAATTTTTTACCCTACGCTCCTAAACCCCTGATGCTTCCAGGACCTATCTATTAGTAATACAGTAACAGGAGGGGCTTTTTGTGAACTTACCCTTGAAGACCAAAAAGCATTGTCAATGCTCAGGAGAGCGTGGTTGATGTAGACGAGCCGAAGCTAACCTCAAGGTCGTGATGAAGTCATTGCGCTCCTTTGGCTACAACGACTTGAGTGCCTCAAGTGCGATACCTCGCGGCGAGTTACACACGTCCGGTGCCTGACGATGACTCCCGCTTCCCCGATCCAGCAGCAGTTGCAAAAGTAGAGCTCCTGGATCCGAATCCCGTAGCGCAACGGCGCTCTGCGGTGAAGATGTCTCTCGTTCGCGCAGTCCGAACTAGGGACCATGGTCACGAGAGAGAGAGAGAGAGAGAGAGAGAGAGAGGAGAGAGAGAGAGAGGAGAGAGAGAGAGAGAGAGAGAGAGAGAGAGAGAGAGAGAGAGAGAGAGATAGAGAGAGAGAGAGAGAGGGAGCGGGAAAATATCAATTGGAGGTCCTCCCAAAAGTGAGAAGACCTTTATTGATTATTCGGTGTATTTATCTGGCCAAATACCCCCACTATATATAGGAGTAGGGGAGGTACTACCTCCCTCAAAGTCCCGGGGTGGGACTAAAGGAGAGGAGGGGGAGGGGCAGCCGCCGGCCGGCCCTAGTGGTCCTCGCGCGGGGGGCTAGGCCTAGCCGGCCACCCCCTTTATCCCTTCTCCCTCTCTCCTTTCCCTAATGGGCCCTCTCCCCTCCGGGAATTGACCCATTAAGCCTTTTGACTAAATTGATTTTTTCTTTATTAAATAATTATGAATAAATGATTAAATCAATATTTAACATTCATTCACATATTATTCAACCTCCGTGGTTATGGAACACTTCCACCTCCACTCCGGACATCCTCCAGACTTACGAAACCCTTCCGGTTTTCTCTCTACTATTCTTCGGTGATTCTATTGATCCTATAAACACTCTCTAAGCATCATCAAGCCCTTAAGCGTGATACCCCATGGTTCGGGAACACTCTAGACATGGTCGGGACACTCCCGCACCAATGATCAATAGAGGGACCTGGATGGCCATGTGACCCATGTGCGTTCCACAAAGATCTTTCATCGTTTGAATCGGGACAGTCGTGTCTTATTCCCTTTGTCTCTCGATACTTGCATTGCCCGAGATCTGATCAATCACATCACCATGTTGTGTTCAATCTCGTTACCGAACAATGCTACTTGACTCGTTATGACAAGTGATATCCATGTGATCAAATCACACGCTGCACAACTATTGGATATAACCTCTCCGAGTGGGCCCTTGAGTATCTTCCCGTCACATGGACGGACAAATCCCGCTCTTGACATATATTGCCTCTACGGTTTCCTCCGAGTACCTGAACACACCTTTATAACCACTGTATTACCAAGTGGAACTTGATGCTATCTAAGCACTCTCGGGAGACAGTGATTGATATAGCCTCACGGTCTAAGGAATAGTCTACGCGGATCCATTTCTAATCATTGTAACTTGAACTTCGTGACATGATCGGGTCACGATGTTTAGGTTGGGTATTGGTTCATCGTCTCATTCTCAGAATGAGTTGACTCCATTTCCAACTGGCATAAATGCCACATGATCAGGAAACATGATCATATGTTGATCAATGGACCAGTGACTAGAGTTTCACTGGGAACCCCTGGTTGTTTATACATCACATGTGTATTGATGTTTCCACTCAATACAGTTATAGCATGGTATAAAACTTAATCATAAACTATATGAAATATGATAATAGCCCTTATAACTATTTGTCTCTAGGGCATATTTCCAACACTTCACCATCCCCACCCTTCTCGTGGCTCTATGGAGGGTCAAAGTGCGGGCACCACAGGTGAGGATGATCTCCCTGAGCAATGTAGTGCATAACACCGATGATAGTCCGGTTTTCCCACCACAGGTGGCGACGAGCCTCGTTGTGGTTCAACGGGGGTGGGTCGTCACCCTCGTACCTGGCGAGCTCCCTTTCCTGCCGGTTAGCAAAGAAGGCATTTTACGTGTGGTAGTTGTCGAGATCCCAATGGGGATCCATCCGCTGCTCCGACGTGAGCTCGAGATAGAAGTGGTTCATGATGGTCGTATGGCGGGTGGAACCTTGCGGCACAGGAGAGACATGAACTCCTCCAGCGCTCATCATCTAGTCGGCGGGCAGTCGGTTGCCTGGCGGGCATGGGTAGCTGGAGGCCCACAGCGCCTCAGTCTCCTCAAGGGTCAGAATGGCCTAGTATGCGGTGTCCATTGTTGTGAGAGGGTAAGATGTGGATGTGTGGATGGCCATGGCAGTCATCCTAGATATAGAGGGAAACGGCAGGAAAATATGGCGAGAATCGGAGGGAAATGGCGGGAAAGCATGATGCGTGGCTTGACGGCTCTAAGAAGGGCGGGAAATATCTTAAGTCCCGGTTATTGGCTCCAACGGGATTAAAGGCCCCTAAAATATCTTAAGTCCCGGTTATTGGCTCCAACTAGGACTAAAGGCCCCGAAAATATCTTAAGTCCCTATTACTAGTTTTAATAGTTAGACCCTAGAACCCTAAACCCAAAACCCTAAACTCTAAACCCTAAATCCGAACCCTAAACCTAAACCCTAAACCTAAAACCCTAAACCCCAAACCCTAAACCCTGACCCGAAACCCTAAACACTAAACCCTAAACCCTAACCCTAAACCCTTAAACCCTAAACCTGAAACCCTGACCCTAACCCGAACCCTAACCCTAACCCTAAACCCTAACCCTAAACCAGAAACCCGATACCCTAACCCTAACCCGAACCCTAACCCTAAACCCGAAACCCCTAAACCTAAACCCTAACCCTAAACCCAAAACCAGAAACCCTAAACCGGAACCCTCCCCCCAAAATCCCCATCATTTTTAATAATATTGATATACTAGTTTATTTAATTGTATGCAGCAAGACGGGAAACAGAGATTTCAGTCAATTTTTTAATAATATTGATATACTAGTTTATTTAATTGTATGCAACAAGACGGGAAACAGAGATTTCAGTCAATTTTTTTAAAAAAGGGACCTTTAGTCTCGGGCCGTATCCAGTTGGCGCGCCAATGTGGGCTGGTGCCGAAAAACCTTTAGTCCCGGACCATGGCACGCTCCGGGACTAAAGGTCATACCTTTAGTCCCGGTCCATGGCACGAGTCGGGACTAAAGGTCCTTCCACATATATATATGTGCCCATTCACTTGCCAAATCCCCCACTCCACACTCTGCAGGGAAATCGTGCGCGAGGACGACGAATACGACGCCGGGAGGCTACTCGATTTTTTCTTCGGCCACGCCGCCTCTCTCTGGTCGTTTGTGCGGCCGCCTCTCTAGCCGCCCCGCGCGTGCATCCCTGCCGGCCAAGTAAACCCCCACAACGGGCGCCCTGCTTTCCGGCCATGCGTCGTCTGCCGCCATCCGAACACCGTCGTGCCGCCGCCTCTCGAGCCACAGTGCGCGTCCGTCGCCGGCCACTGCGCGCGGTCAAGCCCGGCCGGACGGCGACCCCCCCCTATTTTTTATATATGTATAATGGATAAATATGTGTATATTTTTGTATATATATGTTATTAATATGTGTATATAGTATATGTGGATAGTATAGTATATTATGTGTATATATATGTGTATAGTATATATGTGTATAGTATGTATGGAGTATATAGTATATACTATTATTTATTATGTGTATAGTATATATGTGTATTATATTATATATATATATGGAGTATAGTATATATGTTATTAATATGTGTATATGGTATATACTATTATTAATATGTGTATATATAGTATATATGTGTATATAGTTAGGGTCAGGGTGGTACGGTGCTCGCGGACCCCTGGACTTAGGGTTAGGGTGGTAGTGCTCGCGGGCCCCCGGACTTAGGGTTAGGGTGGTAGTGCTCGCGGGCGACCGGTGTTAGGGTTAGGGTGGTCGTGCTCACGGGCCCCGGACTTAGGGTTAGGGTGGTGGTGCTCGCGAGCCCCTAGACTTAGGGTTAGGGCGGTACTGCTCGCAGGCCCCTAGACTTAGGGTTAGGGTGATAGTGCTCGCAGGCCCCCGGACTTAGGGTTAGGGTGGTAGTGCTCGCGGGCCCCCGACTTAGGGTTAGGGTGCTGGTGCTCGCGGTCCCCCGGACTTAGGGTTAGGCTGGTAGTGCTCGCAGGCCCCCGGACTTAGGGTTAGGGTGGTAGTGCTCGTGGGCCCCTGGACTTATAGAGGTTATGGGTGCAGGTCGGAGGGTTTATAGAGGTATGGTGGGTGACCAGACACGGGTCCCACGCGAGGCATCACTAGAATTTTGCTGTTGTTTAGTATTATTGTAGCAAATTAGGTCGACATATTATTATTTATTATTATTTTATATTGTGTGCATTTTGCAGAAAACTATGGATCCACCTAGTCCAATCCGCAGAGACCTAGAACAAGAAGAAATTCTCAAGAATATGATCAATGACGCCCCCCCATGTTCATCCACCCGAATCTCCGTCGATATATCTGAACCCCTCCGGTGAGGGTGAGGAGGTCGACCGAAATGATCAGGGAGAATTCGATGGCTCCAATGATGGAGAAGCCGACGGCTCCAGTGGACCCTTAACTAAGTCTGGCAAGGTATATATATGAAGTCCGGTGATCAGTAGATGCATTAATTGAGTTGTATATATATATTGACGAATGTTTCTTCTCTTAGGCCTCCACATCGAGCCAAAAATATTCCAAACGAGGCCCGACCAAAAAGTTGGACGCATCTACGCGTTATACAATTACGCTGGTATCACCACGGGGTGAACCCTTGGAACCCGAAAAGGCTAAAAGATATTTGTACAACAATGCGGAGTTATGGTTAGGGATCGCATTCCCATCACCGTTCGAGAGTGGAATAGGAAAAAAGGGGCAGAAGAGGGTGAGTATGTCGCCGACATGTACAAATAGGGTCTTTGGAATGACCTCATGACACATCTCACCCTGCCAGAATATGAGGATGATGCTGACACAACTGCATTGAGGAAGAAATTCAAGCAGTGGACTCTTATGAAGATGGCCAAACTATTCAAGAACTGGAAGAAATCATTATGGCAAAAGTATCAGAAGAAGAAGACTCCTCCTAAATTCGAAGCTTGTCTAACGAAGCAGCAGGCTAACTGGGATGCATTTGTGAAGTACAAGGAGTAATAAGCTGCTAAGGAAAAGTCGGAGGAAAACAAGTTAAATACCACGAAGAAGAAATATCACCATCACCTGGGGCCAGGGGGCTACGCGACTGCCATGCCAAAGTGGGATGCTAAATAGAATGAGTTGCTTGCTAAAGGGATCACTCCAGAACCAATACGCGAAGAATGGGATTTGAGGGCAAGAAATTGGTTCCTTGGACATGGGAGTGAGTATGAAGAAAATACAGGGGACCTTATTTGCAGTGACGGGATTAGGATACCCCGGGAGACATGGCAGAGAGTGGTGAAAGAAATTAAAAAGGGGACAACAAAGTTCTGTCCCGATAGAGAGAAAGACTTGCTGACAAAGGTCCTCGGGAGTGACGAACGTGGAGGACGAGTACGAGGCCTTGGCCCTAGTTATACATCGGAGATGGGGTTTCCCAAAGACAGAGATACTTATAGGAGCCGAGAGAGAGCAAAGAGGCGACGGCAGGAGGAGGAGGGAGACAGGTTCAACGAGTTGCTAGGAAGACTTGAAAAGCATTAGCAACAGATTGACGAACTTCGAGGAGTAGCACGCCTGCAAGATCCTACACTCGATATTACCGTTGTCCCATCTCAGCGGAGAATCAGTGTGGCTGAATTGGAGGTCCCGTCTGACGATGCACGGATGGTAGATGGTGGTCTCGGCTACCCCGTGGATGGAATCAAAGAGCAAACATCTTGTGAGCTCCATCAGAAGGTGAAGAACCTATCCATCAAGGTGATGGTCGGATGTGCTTTACCTTGTCCACCTGACGCACGCTGGCATGGCCGTGAGATTCCAGCTGGCTATGCTAAAGTCGGGGTGGATGAAATCACAACCGGGTGGGACTCAATGGAGCTTGACATTCCTGGACCTGGAGGTGAGACGACACTTGGAGAAGTATTGGGTGGTATCATTCTATGGGACAAGAACAACATCAAGCTTCCAAGCTCAGCGCCAAGGCCAACACCGCCTCCAAGTCATTGCATGTCACCTTCACCTCCATCACCTCCAAGAAGCCCACCCCATGACTACGACCACCACAGCGCAAGTCCATCTCGATCTCCACCGCAGAGTCAGCCGTCTTCGCCGCCCGCTAAAGACAATAAGCGGAAGCATGCTCCGTCGATGAGTACTAAATGACACAGGAGCCCAAAACGACAAATTTCGCCCCTCCCAAGAGTACCTCATAAGAATCTTCCCATCAGACCTTACGATCGTACTAAAGAGGAAAACACAGCGATCGCAAAGGCTGAATATGTTGCGCAGCTTCAAAACAAGAAACCTGAGCCTGCCTCGGTATACACCAAGAAGAAGAAAAGCGTATGCACTTGGTTTTCTGAACACAAAATCGCAATATGACTTGCACCATAAGCTAGATGACTATCTACGCACACTTCAAAAGTAAGTGAAGAAGAGAAAATCAAGTGAAGTGCAAGCGGGAGCAAATCATCAAGTCAAAGTGCAATCGGGAAAAGAAAGGACGTCCACAGCTTGGGAAACAGGCCAAAAAATCGATCCCACCCCTCAGGGTGGCATCCTATGACATTCCCCAGCAGAATATGGAAGAAGCTGCGGAGCTTGCGGCCGCTATGAATGTGACTGTTGAGGAATTGCTAGGATCCCAGGACGACAAGTTACCCAAGGCTGATGTAGCCTCTCAATATGTCCCAGGGATGCCATCGGTCAGCATAGAGCGGTCGCAACAACTACCAACACAAATGCGGAGTTTACATAACTGGTACTTGAAAGCCACAAAGGAGGAGAGAATAATAATCATGGCGAAAGTCCCACATGACTACTACTTCCGAGCCAACAAGGTCCATGTTGAGTTTCCAGAACTCTTCAAGTTATACAATTTCGATGCCCTCGACAAAAGTCACATGAGTTGCTATTGTCTGTAAGTTATTGAATTCATTGTCTATGTATAAATTGTTCAGTTGTTCAGTTCATTGCATGAAATTATCCTCATTATATGTTGTACTCTATTATTATGCAGAATGAAGATCCAGGAATGTAAAAGAAGGTCACTCTTTAGTGTTGCGTTCATTGACCTAGATAAAATACATGTAAAGACGCTAACGACAAAACCCGAGGAGACTGAGGAAAACCTTCTAAGGTTTCTAACGGAGCAAATTTTTGGTGACCACATACTATTCCCTCACAATTTCAAGTGAGGGTCTTACTCTATTGTACATATTCGCTTTTGCTTACTCGATGTTAAGTGTAATTGATCAGTTACTGATGTATATATAAATGTGTGCAGTTTCCACTAGATCCTGCTAAACATTCAACTTGATAAGGGAAGATTTGAAGTCATGGACCCATTAAAGAGATGCCTGGAACAGTTTAGAGACATGCAGGACATGCTCCAGAGGTAATTTTCACGCTACATCGGTTTCTTTCGTTGATTTCCTGAGATATCACGTAATAAATAAATCATTCATTTTGTTTACCGGGCAGGGTTTGGAACCAGTTCAAGAGTGCGGTTACGGGTGACTTTAGTGAGAACTGATGTTTAAGCCGGTCTCGGTAAGTAGTCTGCGTATCTCTTTACTTCTAATTTTAATACAATTATGATGCTAGATTATTATTCTGATTGAATTCTATTCTCGTAAAGTGCGCGAGGCAGCCACCCAAG
Organism: Avena eriantha; assembly: GCA_910589775.1. Taxonomy (NCBI): domain Eukaryota; kingdom Viridiplantae; phylum Streptophyta; class Magnoliopsida; order Poales; family Poaceae; genus Avena; species Avena eriantha. The sequence continues at coordinate 226,424,067 of OU342743.1, read as the reverse complement.
ACGCATATATGTGGATTCTACGTTTGCGAGTTCATTCGCATGTTTACCACTGACCACAAAGATTATAGAGTCGATGTAAGTAATACATTTACAACATTATTTCATTGCCGTCACTTTTTTTATTATGATTGATATTCATATTGATCTCATTTTCTTATATAGTTCAAGAGAATGCGCGATCAGCTCCTAGCAGAGCAACGCGTACTAGGAATTGCTGAAGAACTAGCAGGATTCTTGATGAACGAGATGCTAGATGACGCTAGAGAATTTAGTGTGAATAGGCGCTAACGATGATCCTCGGCCGTGTAATTGAATTGACGGACTCTAGTCCCGGTTATTGTGGTGTCCATGTAACTATCATGTATATATTTGTATGCTCGATCCTAAGACAAGTTATCTTATATATATGCATGAACGTGTACGCTATGTGGTAGCGTAGAAAACTATTTCAAAATAAAAAAGAAATAAATAAAATGATACAAAATGAATTCTCTGTCGCGGCAGAGAAACTGCCTAAAATGCCGCTCTGGCAGAGAACCATCAGTCCTGGTTCATAATAGGAACCGGGACTAATGGGGGGCACCTAGGGCGTGCAGGGGCGGCCACGTGGACGCCCATTGGTGTAACATCCCAGTATTAGGATTCAAAGCAGGGTAGAATTAGGAATCTAAGATTGTGCATGCATGCATCTGTAAAAATCAGGGAAAAATTTCGCCAAACAAAAACCTAAAAGGATCAGAATTTCTTTCGCTAACTGGAGGTAGGAATAGCTCTTGTTAGTGATTGCTATGAATTTTGACATGACCTTAGGCATTATTAAGATTTTGGGGAAGTTACTTTGAATTCAATTTCGAAATTTAAATCAATTTGAAAGAATTTGAAAATTAGAAGTTTCTATTATTGATTTGATTTCCAAAATTCCTTATTAATATTATTTGGTTAAATTATAGATATAATAGATAACAATAAGGATTTAAGACAAGGAAAATTAAATAAGAAATGGAATCTTTTTTCCTAATTAAATAATAATAATACAAATAGTGATAAATACACCAAAACACTAAATATTACAGAAGATAGAAACAAACTTTATTAACTTATAATCATATCTTTACAAGATTCTTTACAAAAAGGAATAAAAAGAAGATTACAATTGAAACATATACTACATATCTACTCCTATACTAGATCTTGTATATCCAGATCTTGTTCCTTCAAATAAGAAAAACAACTAAATGAAAGAAAGGGTTAGCGGTTAGTTAAGTTTACTCTCAGTGGTGAACAGTGAAGTGCACTGTTTATAGTACATCATTGAGTAAATAATAAAGGGGCAAGTTTCACCAAAGGTGTAGTATCTGTTCTTTTAAGTAAATATCCCAGATGCCACATTAGAAGCCAAGTGGAGAGAGGTAAGTTTCACCAGGCCAATAGCAAGTAAACAGGTAAAAGTGAAAGCCAGATTACTTGAGCTAATCCACATAAACAGCTCACACAGACACACATGTGAGTCACCTAAATGCATGTTATGTGATGTCCAAGCAGCAGCAGCAGTACAAACACTCAAACATGGCACCCTGTCGAAGCACAGATACAGGAAGCTCATTTCATCTTCTCAAGCACACACCAGGAGCTCAGCGAGCTTGCCAGATCCAGATAAAACCCACCAGCTAATTCACCAAAACAACCACCAGTTCATCACAAAATGGTGACTTAAGGAAGGGGTGGCACAGGAGGATAGCAAGAACAAGTTCCAGATTACAGGAGACTGGGAGGAGCAGGATAGCACCAGGAGGTGCACACCAAGATTAACACAGCACCAACAAACAAATTGTGTGGTGAGTTGAGATCAAACCCGCACATACTAAATCTATAATTAGCATGTGTTGTTTCATATAGATCTTCTCAGAGTGCACCCAAGTGGGGTGTATCCATCATAGAAGATATTAAAAAGGGCCAAACTATTTATCTTTGCAAACTACTTCAAGATCTCAGCTTGTGCATCACTGATCTTGAAGAATCAAACATATTTTTACATCCACATGTACAGAAGCTTTAAATGAATGTTTCTGGGCACATCCAATGGATGGTAGCACCTCAGAAGTGGTTCACTTTCAAGCTTTATACTACACAACATGGTTACCAAAGCATTTCCTTAAAGGATATGAGAATCATGGTCTTAAACTGATTACCAAAATCAAAAGAAGGTTTCAGACCAGCATCATAAACCTGTGGATCTAGTTTTAACTAGATCAACACATATCACACTGATGGTACAGGGCACATCCACAACTGGGTAGCACCTCTGTACCAACAGGTTCGGTAGTAGCTATTAAAAACCTATAATCACTTTCCTAAATTAAATTAGGAATCATACTAGGCACTTTGTGCCCGATGAGCTAGTAAACATCATCAGTGTCTATCCCTAAGCCACAAACCATCAATCATCTTCCTATAAAGCCAATAGGAACCAATCAGATTTCTAATTATCTCTGCAGCACATCACTGTTTCAATAGCAAATGCTTACAACATCACCTTAACAGAGAACATTCCAACTCTAGCATAACAGTGAGTTTCAATTCAATAAAATGAAACCATCACAGATGCAACAAGGGTGATCACAGAAAGTTCAGTATACATTCACAGAGGGTTCTCTGACAGAGAACAAGATGGTAACAAATATTCAGCAGAGTACCAACTGACAAAAGGGAGAGTAATTGGTTAGAACCAATAGTGTGGAACAGATACCACTAGCACAATAAACTCTAGAAGTATATCACTAGTAGGATGAACCAGAGCAACTAACCCAACATCACTACACAGGGTATGAACCCCAGGGTTCAGGGATGAACCCTAGACAGGGGGCTAACCTGTAATCACGCTAGGGAAGGATAGCTAGAGCACAAGATACGAGCAAAAAGGGTAAGAACCAAACTTACTCGAGGTCCTCGCAAAAGTAATTGAAGAGGAAGCAGAGGAATGGTCGACGGTGGTGCAGAAGCAGCGGCACGGGGAGCACCCCGAAGGGGCGCTGCAACCCACACCGGTAGCACATCAGAACCACCAGAGATAAAGGGAAGCACACCGTGATAAACCCTGGTGCACCATCGCCGAAGCTCCAGGGCAAACAAACGCTAACCCTAGTTTCGGGCAGGGGTCAGCGCGACCAAGAGAGGACACCATAGGCAGATCTACTCGGACAGAACTGAGCAGCGTCATCGACTTTGCCATCCTGCACCGTGGCGGCGACAATGGCGGCCGACCAGGCCTGAATCGTGCGCGGTGGCGGCAGCAAGCAGAGGAGGTGAGCGCGTGAGCGAGAGAGAGAAAGAGGAGAGGAGAGTGAGTGCGTGGGGGCTACTGGGCTAGTGGGCATCCTAGTACCACCTGGTGGGCTAAACCAGGTCGTATGGGCCGGGTCAAGTTGGGCCGGGCTAGCCCAGTGGGCCAGGCCCGTATTTTAAAAAGAGTTGTTTAAAAAAAAAATGTTTACAAATATGCCCCTGAAACAAAAACAACTCTAGAAAAATAAATAAAAATCTTAAAAATATAAATAATATGTATATGAACTCACAAAAATATTCCCTATTAAATAAAAATAAGCAATAGAATTTTTGGTAACTAAAATTTAGGTCCATTATTAATATGGTGCCAATTACTTTTGAATTTTGTAAAAATATTTGAAACACTTAAAATTGAATAAAAATTCATTTTCAAGATACTAAATGGCTATACTATTATAGAAAAATACTAATTTGTATTTTTGAAAAGTAAATTTAGTGTGATAAAAATAAAGTCTTATTTCCTTAAAGGAATTTCAATAAATATTTAAAAGGAGTAATAAAATTAAATAAATTCATATTTTTAACTCTTAGGATAATACTTTTCTTTTATTAACTAAAGAAAATAGCAAACTTTTACTAAGAGGGTAAAACATGCAAAGAAGCAAATAATAAACCATTGCATGACATTACTATGTATTGCATATTGCTTCTTTAAATATTGTCCTTACCGGGCAATAATGGTTCTTTGTAGAAACCGGAGCTCAAGTTCAGGTGGAAGCATCCGACTTCACTACCTTGTAGTCACAAGGCAAGTTCATAACTTGCTCATGTCCATTGAAGAGTCTTTATCAAAGATATTGCAAATTGTGTGTTATCATCTATGATCTGGAGAAAGAAATATTATATTCTCTAATAAATAAAATGTAGTTATATCCTAAGTGATGATAAAGATTAGCAATGGAACTTAGGGTTCTAGGTGCACAAATCACCATAGGAGTAACAACCCATGACATCAGTGATTCTAGCGCCGTATATTACGCGTTAACCATGATATTTGGAATGGGACAGAGAAGTTAGCTGTATCTTCTTCCTTTCATATGGAGGCAAGATGACCTTATCGTGACGTTGGGATTCCCGATGTGGATCCAACATATGGGTGGGCACCCTTAGACCCCACGATTTTGGTGTCTAGATTATTTATGAGTGGCTATCGGAGGTATAGTCGGACCTTTTATGGAGCTTGCCAGGGGCATCACCAACTCATAGAGTCTTCGAGAACTCACCGGGGTTGTAGCCTGCCCTAGATGGGGGCTTAACGGAGGTGTAGTCAGCCCCAGAGGATCGTGTAGACATATGAGGTCGCGGAGAGGGCAGTGATTGGCTTGGATCACCTACTGGGCCCCACATCACGGAATTGTGGACGGGAAAGTACGCCTGGTTGTGCAACAAGGAGTTGGTCTCGCATGGATAAAGCAACGCACCTTTGCAGAGTGTAAGAATTGTGACATGTTACTCCTGTTCCAGAAAGGAGCTACGAACGCGGCAGGAAAGGAACTCAATAAAGTTCTGGTCAACCTGTGAAGGCTGATGGGCATAGTTTTTGATAATAAAATCAATCTTTAGAGAAATGTTTACGAAAACTACATAGTACCAAGGACGTATCGTCCGAGATGGTAGATAGAGCATCAAACTTCCCACCTTGCATATAATAAACTTACTGGGTAACGTTGTTACTCACTCTTTCCTTTGAACCCCTGCTTAGACTCCGAGAGTCTTCTAATCCAGAAGACCCTTCGATGTACGCAGCTGAAGGACAAGAGGATGTCCGCTACGAAGAGCCAGACCTATCCAGAGGAGTTGAAGGGGTGGACTACGAAATACGCTATGGAGTGGAGGACAATGAGCCCGAGTAGTTGCCTTAGTTATTAGTAAAACAATTGAGCCGAGCAGCATAACCTTTATAAAATAATGTTGAGCTCAATTTGGAGTATGAGTTTGAATCTTATGTTTTCCGCTGAAACTACTTAAATTTGGTTTGTAATTTGTAACACTTGAAGTTAGAACTTCTGGTTTGTAATAATAATGAAGTGTGTATGTTTGTAATATGGACCCGCAATGTTTCTGTTATACCACTCTGAGGGATGTGATATTTATGAAACAGTGTTCTGTAGATGTCATGTCAACGATTATAATGTACTACACATGCAGTGGTACGCTGAGTCACCGCAATTGGTCCCGGGTGGTAAGCGGACCGGGACTAGTGGGTGGGCCTTTAGTCCTGCCTCTCTAGTCCCGGTTCTAGAACCGGGACTAAAGCCTCTTACGGGTCGGGACTAAAGACCCGTTTTCCACTAGCATTCACTCTAAACCTACATGAACCTACACACTGGAAGGCGTCTAAATACGTTTTTTCTACAAAAATAAAACATCTTATATTTTGAAATAGAGGAAGTATATAGTAAGTTCGCAAAAAAAGGACATATATAGTAATCCTAAACCTTCCCGATAAAGAAACCTTAAACTGAGTTTGGGGCATCCCCGCACTAGTAGAAACCGGGCAATTTGCCCCGGTACGTAAGGGCCTTTAGCCCCGGTTTCTGAACCGGAGCTACAGAAGCGGGACTAAAGGTCCAAGCTTTAGCCCCGGTTCAATTACGAACCAGGGCTAGAGGTCCAACCACGTGGCCTGCTAGGCGCGCTAGGCGGCAGGACATTTAGCCCCGGGTCGTGTTACGAACCGGGACTAAAAGTTCCCTGCCGCGGTAACATTTTGGACCATTTGGCTGCCGCGACGGGTGATGGGGTTTTCGGGTTTTGTGTTTTTTTTTTGTGTGTGTTTTGTGTTCAATTCCAAACTGTGCAGCTGTACAACGTCACGATTCCAAACTCGAAAGTCTAAACTCGCCCAATAAATACCCAGCAATATATATCATCGATAACAAAACGTGTGCCAAAGAACTTCGATCGATCGCGATATGGCGGCGGAGGAGGGCAACCCGATGGCCTGCCAGGACGGGCAGATGGCGCTGGCCGCGCGCCTGCTGAAGCGTGTTTCGGAGGACACAACCGACAAAAACCTCATCTTCTCGCCGCTGTCTATCCACGTCGCGCTGGCGCTCATGTCCGCCGGCGCCGCCGAGGACACGCTCGAGGAGATCCTGTCGATCGCCGGCGCTCCGTCGCGCGGCAACCTCGAGGCCTTCGTGAAGGGCGTGGTGGTGGAGCGCGTCCTCGCCGACCGGTCCGGCGTCGGCGGGCCGTCCGTGGCGTTCGCGTGCGGCTCGTGGACCGACAAGAGCTTGCCGCTCAACCCCACGTACCGCGACACCGTCGTCGGGACGTACAAGGGCGAGACGTGGGCCGTCGACTTCAAGAATCATGTATGCACCCTCTCTTTTGTTGGTTCTCGAAAAAATAGATCCATGTATTTTCTTTTGGTTGAAATTCTGAACTATAGCTTGCTAAACATCTGGACTTTTTTTTCCCTTCCTACGTGCATGCAGCGAGTGCAGTCGAGAAAGGAGATCAACGCGTGGGTGGCCAAGGCGACCAGGAACCTCATCACGGAGGTCCTGGACCCGTACAAGCCAGGGGTGACCCTCCACGTGGTCGCCAACGCCATCTACTTCAAGGCCGAGTGGCGCAGCATCTTCGACAAGCGACCTCACCATCGACGACGAGTTCCACCTCCTCGACGGCAGCACCGTCGACGACGTGCCCTTCATGCGGAGGTCCTGGAGGTGCTACCAGAAGATCGCCTGCCACGACGGCTTCAGGGTGCTCCAGCTGCCCTACAAGTCGTACGACGACAACGCGGGGCTCAGCTGGAAGCTGCGGAAGAACCTCCCGGACTTCTCCATGTGCGTCTTCCTCCCCGACGAGCGCGACGGCCTGTGGGGCCTCGTCGACAGGCTCACGTCCCGCCCGGAGTTCCTGCGCGAGCACCTCCCGACGAGCTACGTCCCCGTCGGCAAGTTCCTGCTGCCCAAGTTCAAGCTCACGTACATGGACAGCATCCGCGACATCCTCAGAGACCTTGGCCTCCGGCTGCCGTTCGATAGCGAGCTGGCCAACATGACCGAGATCGTCTCGGGGGGCTTCGAGCTGTGCGTCGGCGAGATTGTCCACAAGGCGGTGGTGGAGATGAACGAGGAGGGGAGCGAGGCGGCCGCCGTCACCGTGGAGTCCGACGAGGACATGGGGTTCTCGCTGTACGATTATGATGAGCCCACGCCTGAACCGGAGCCCACCGTGGACTTCGTCGCTGACCACCCGTTCGCATTCTTCATCATCGAGGAGACGTCGGGCACTGTCGTTTTCGCTGGGCATGTGCTCGATCCTACAAAGGAAGAGTAATTAGGTCTCGGATCGATCCACTCTGACGTGAGATCGATGTGAAGCAGAGTATACGACCAGCCACAGCAATGTTACTTTCAAGTTCTCATAAGTGAATATCGATCTTAGTATTACCCAACTATTATAAATTATATGTGTGGGCAACAATTTTTCATGTCTAACTAGGAATTATAAGACCCAGCCTCAATTTTAGTTTTTTGTTAATGGAGTTGACTGGTTACAAAATTTTCTATTTTTTATTCTTGGTAGTTAGAGCTCGGTCAATTCCACTTATGTTGGGTTCATACCATGATTCATACAATCCGTGAGTTTTAAGTGGTGACAACTGAATTCTTTCTAATTGCAAGACATGGTATCATAGCCCAGGGGCGATTCTACCGGGTAGGCTTCGTATGGCTCGAGCCTACCCTCCAATTTTGTGAAAAAAATATCAAATATACATGTTCCAGTTGTTTAGCCATGGATCAGAGCTTCTCTGGTCGTCAGTTCGTCACTCTCGACAAGAAAGAACATAAACAAAGCAACGAACTGTTTTTGTAGAGTTGTCTTCCCCCGTTGGGCCTGATGGTGCATCAAGTTTGGCCCATTAGTGGCCCTGCCCAAGAGAAATATGGATTAGGGAAGTACAGGAGGCCTACAGGTCCATGCGTCCGATTAGGTATTCATTAGCCTCAAGTCAACTAAAAATTGTTTATTTACTGAGTACTCCCTCCGTCTTAAAATAAGTGACTTGAGTTTATCTAGATTCGTATGTATCTATATACTAAAACGTGTATGAATACATTCGAATCTAGTCAAACCCACGTCACTTATTTTGGGACGGAGGGAGTAGTAGTAATAGATAAATTATTCATTGATGTGGCATTTTTTCTATCATAGGACTTGCAAATGAAGAAACAACCATACCGATTAACTAAATTTGTCTAATCTCACCATGCTGGTCACTTGATAGTGGAGTGATGTGTTATTTTGAGCCCACCCTCAAGTTTCGTTCTAGAATCGCCACTGAATCATAGCTGGTGTGGATCGTTGAGAGCTTCAAAGTCATCTCGTACAAAAGAGGAGTGACTATGGTTTTGAGCCGCTAGGAAACACTTCATGGTCCTTTTTGTATCGCTCAACACAAGCATAGGTTCCTTTTCTTTTCTTTAGCTGGACAGATCTAGCTAAGGATAAAAAACCAGTCCATTGAAGCTAAAGATCGTACAAGGGCAAGACAACTACGCGGTTCAACATCATTTCTCTAAGAATGGAAGCAAGCCAAGCCCAAATGCTAAGCTGTTGTGACCAAAGGTCAGGAGGCAAAGATGACCTAATGCATTATCTGCTCTCTCTCTCTATTCCTATTAACCCTTGGCCGCGTATACCATTATATTGTCACGAGGGTGATACACAGAAAAAACCATAAGTGGACCTGTTCGATGAACCGAAAGAAAGCGTGTAACGCACAAGGGTGGTGGGTAGGTCTCTTTACCTATCCCGCAAGGCAAGGAGCGTTTTTTCTAGCTACAAGTGGGTTACAAATAAGCAACAATGTTTTTACTATTGGATTCATGTCGTGATTCCTATAAGGGGCTTGCAAATAGGTTGAAACCTCTCAACAAGGATTGTGCAAGCAAGCTTAGTGTGTTCATAGTATCTATGACACCTTCCTATTGTGTGAACCAAGTACATGGAGTTGTTAGCATAAAACTACCACATTTCAAGCAAAATTTCCCGAATGGTACTAGTTGATGTTTCAATCGCAAAAAACTGCCACCTCGAAACCAAATTGTCGCAAAAAGCACTAATCCACGTTTAATCGCGAATTGACACCGATTCTGACAGCGGGACCCCATTTGTCATGGCCAAATTGATGACGTGGCATCGGATCCACCTGCCAACCCGACTAAAAAAATAAAATTTCTTTTTTCCTTCGATTTTTCTCCCACCTGGTTGACTCCTCGGTGATGCCCCAACCCCCACCCGCCCCTGCTCCCGCTGCATCTTGCGCCTGTTGTCCTATTCGTCGGCGAGCACCGCCAAGAGCCGCTTCCCTAGCGCAGCTCCACGTCCTACCGGCCGTGAGGAAAACGAGCTTTGCTAACCATGAGGAAGACGAGGTCACTTCCGACGATGCCGAGAGTTCCAGCAACCGTTCTTCTAGAGGGGTAGAGGGGCAACCTGGGGAGGAAGAAACCTTCCTCGATTTGCTCAGGGCGATGTACCTCGTTGCCAATTTTCCTCATCACCAGTGTTGTCTACACCCTGACACGGGCCAACCACCGCCACGATGCGCTCCGGCGTGCCCTGCGACTCCCGATGCACGGATGGACTAGGGGCCAAAGGCGGGTAGGGAATAGAGGGGACGCGGCTGCGGGAGGGGTCGCCAGAGTGCGATGGCGGGCATGGGAGAGAGGGGAGGGTAGGACGGCGGCGGGAGATTCGTCGAAGTGCCCTGCGACTCCTGATGCGCGGATGGACTAGGGCCAGAGGCGGGTAGGGAAGAGAGGGGAGGCGGTGACGGGTGGGGTTCACCGGAGTGCAACAGCAGGCATGGGAGAGAGGGAAGGGTAGGGCGGCAGCGACAACAAAGGCAACTGTGCTGCCTCACGACGGGGATAGGGGGATGGGTCAACGCGTCCCAACTTCTTTCCTTTTTCTTTTGATATTTTGACTATTTTTTAATAGAGTTGATAGGTGGGGCCAGTCTACGTCAGCAACTTTTCTCCTTCCACGTGGGTCCCGATGTCAGTTTCGGTGTCAATTCGCGATTAAATGTGGATCACTACTTTTTGTGACAATTTGGTTTCGAGGTGGTAGTTCTTACCATTCGAGGAATTTCACTTAAAAAATGGTAGTTTTATGCTAACAACTCAAGTACATGTGATGTGTGTTCATAGTGTCCCGACACATTCCTCCTAGTTTAGTGTGTCCGTAGGCGCCTGACGCGAGTTGAGAACTGGAGGATCGCGACGTGCGATCCTCATCCTCCTGTGGCATTGGATCATTTTCCATTGCTAAAAGGTGTGTATTTATCAATTGGAAGCAGTTTTAGACCCTATTGAAGATGCTCTGACCAGTAAAAAACAGATTGGAAGTAAACCTGCAAAGCTTCCTTCACTCGCCGTTTCACACAACGTCGGAGGCGCGCAATAGAATAGCCCAGCATTCTGCGGGTGCTACCGGCACACGGCCAGGCCGGCTGCGTGCCATGCTTTGGCTCTGGTGGACGGCAGTGCTGTGCCGGAACGGGCGAACTGGCCTGAGACCGACCCAGCCCGAAGCACGACGGGCCCAATCGACGTGGCCCGTGTATCAGTTGTAGATTCATTCATCGTAACAATCCTCGTGGACGACCAGCTGTAACCCTCCTCGTCGGCGGCGACTAGTTGTAGATTCATTCATCGTGCTGCAATGTTAAGCGGATCGGGTTGGGAGTGTGGAGTGAATTTCAGAAACAAGGATTCTCCCTAATTAAGATATTTTTATTACTCCATGATCCGAAGATCCGTCCATCTCATCGTGGACGACCTCCAAGACGGCGTTGGTGGCTACTCCCTGCGGAGCATCGATGTCCAGCCCTTCTTCGCGGCCGGTGCCACCGCCGGCAGCAGCAAGATGACGCGAGCCGCTCGACCACCACGCCCAGCAGCCTTGTTCGAATTTGCCAAGAAGGACCACCACCACACAGAGTTCTTCCTCCTGGGCAGCAGGATCGTCGGCGTGAACAAGAACCGGCGCACCATCATGTACGACACCTCGACGAAGGCCTTCCGCGCGGTGCCCGACCTGCGGCACGGCAAGTTCCTGCAGTCCGCCTGGGTGGCGGTACGAGGCAGGCTCTACCTCGCCGACATGTTTGGACTCGGCACGCCGTGCTTCGAATCCCTGCGTTTCGACGACGGCGCGCTCCAGGACTGGGTGTGGGACCTCCTCCCCTCGCCGCCCTCCTTGGACGACACGCCGTGCCGCAGCGCCAACCGGAGCGTCGTGAACGGCAGCTACGCGGCCGGGGACGACGGCGGCACCATCTGGCTGTCGACGTCGCGGGGCACCTACACCTTCGACACTGGCGCGGCGGCCACATGGCGCAAGGAAGGCGACTGGGCGCTGCCGTTCGACGGCCGGGCGCAGTACGTGCCCGACTACGGCCTCTACTTCGGGTTCACCGAGAGGGCGAGCAGGTTGTGCGCGGCCGAGCTGGTCGTCGGCGCTAGGGCCTCGGAGCCCCCGGCGCACCGCAGCGTGTGGTACGACGTTGACGGGTACGCGGGCACGGTGGACAATGAGTGGCCTGATGTCGAACTCGACGGATACGATGCCGGCGACGGGTGGCGTCTGGCTCGCTCTTACCTTACCTCTCTCGGCGGCGGCAGGTTCTGTGTTACGAGGTTCTATGGCACGACGCATGATCGGGATGACGATGGTTGGCGCAGTCCTCTCTGCAACGTTGCCGTCATCACGGCCGTGGAAGGCAGGGTTGATTCTAGGACGGGGGGCCTGCGGATGGTCAAAGGGACTTCAAGATGCTACAAGTTCTCCGACTACACAGTGTCTGGCTGGGCCCTGTGAGTGAGCTCGCCGCCTGTGCCATCATGTACTCCTGTTAAGAGTGCAGATTACGTGAACATCAGTCTCTTACATTTCTGTAATCCAAAATTTCGCAGTTTGAGATGTCCTATATATAGCATGATGAAGCGCATCGACATTTTTTTTTTGCCGTTTTTCATGAAAACTTCGAAGTCTCTGCTCTGTGTGCTGACCTGCACACATGTCAAATTTTTCCACAGTTTAGCTTGAGTGATATTTAAAATGATAAATGGGTTCGTCGTACAGATTCGTTAGGATTGTCGGTGTTTCCATATTATTGCTCGTTTCCTAGTTCAGTTTCATAAAATGGGTCTCTTGGTACGGAGTGTGTCTCACCATTGACCAAGCGCATGCTTACTGGTTACTCCCTCCGTTTTAAAATATAAGATATTTTAGCGTTATGAAAGGAGTGTATCTAGTCTACTTTTAGCGTGCTAGATGAAACTACACATTAAAAGTGGACTAGATACACTCTCTTCATAAAGCTAAAACATCTTATATTTTAAAACGGAGGGAGTACATCATTAAGTCAACCCTCTCAGTCCTGTTCTTCATCTGAAACCGAGACAAAAACATAAGCCAACTTGTGATTTCAAAATCGGACAAGTTGCTACAAATCTAAGTCAAAGCTAAGTGAAGCAGATCTGTATTGAGCAAAGACACATTCTTGTAGCTACGACATCTCTCTTGCATTTCCAAGGCAACCGATCCTCTTCATTCAGGTTAGTGACAATTCATTTATCATTGCTGCTGAAATCTTGTCACTGTCGTAGTACATGTCTAGTGATTCTGTTCTTTGATTTTACATGGATGACGGAACTTCCACTGAAGAATTCAAGTAGCTAGATATCAGGTTTGCAAATTCCAAGAGCGATGCAAGGTAAACTGCCGCTTCAGTTTCTGAAGGACATCACCAGCAATTTCTCGAGTGAACAAGAACTCGGTAGAGGACTAGAGGTGGTTTCGCCTTCGTTTATAATACTTGCTCCACTACAACAGCGTACCAGGGGAAACCCTAGGATCTGTCCGGGCAGGAGCGTCATCGTCGTCGCATTTCTTTTTAAAGGCGATGCTTGGTATGCGGTGATTCAGAGTGCTAGCAACGTGGTGGCCATTCTCCGGAGGGTGCAGCGGTTTCGAGTCATCATCGTATTTGTCGATCTGCCTTTGTTGGCATTGTTTTCTCTTACTTTCTCTTTCTTTCTTTTGGGCATATATGTGTTGCTTGCCCCAGCTGTGATCTTGAAGTTGTATCAGTGGTTTCTATATTAATATATCAGGACGAAAGCCTATTTCGAGAGAACCCCTCCCCAAACACGTAGAACCCATGTCCATACCCATGTCCAAAACCATGTATATCTACGTATAGGCATACAGACCCGGACCTCCTTCAATGCCACCGCCCTCTCCCCCTCCCTCCCCCCTCCACCTCCTGGGTCGTCCGCGCGTGGGAGACTCTAGAGGTGCCAGCACTAAAGCTACAAAAATCCCTCCGGTGGTCTTCTCTGGCCGATGTCGCCACGGCGCCGACCACGCCTCACCTCAGAAGGTGGCGGGCAGCCCACCATCGTGCACCTTGTCGGCCTTCCATCGCGCGGCAGGATGTCGGGACCGGGGCGGCACAGATGGTGGGTGGCCTGCGGGGCAGCGACGCTCGCTGATGTGGGAGGCTCGCTGACTCGTGGCTGGGAGGAGAGGAGGCAGGTGGATTAGACCCGAATGCAGGCCTGTTGCGGTGGCATGGCCATGGAGGAGGCTAGTCCAGCCCTAGGCTGCAGCGTGCTGCTAATTGGGATCTTGCGAACTCGGGCTCGATCTACTAGTTCCGATCGCCGGAAGCTGGCCGACGGTGTAGGGATTGCCGCATTAGTGTCAATAAAGGAGGTGGTCCTAGAGTTTCTTCCGTGCAAATACGAAATCTACTTGATGTCTGTCCTCGCTATTCTGGCTTGTAGAGGCGAGTTCGTGAAGGCTCCGCTTGCGAACTCCCATGGGCGTATCATGCCTGAAGATTGCTAGATGGGAAGGTATTCGGTCGTGTGTACCCATGCTTTTTTTGGTTGTTTGGTTTCAGAGGATGCGAAGCTCTGCTACCTGTTACCATCATGTGTCATATGTTAGACGATCCATGGTGAAGTCAGATGCGGAGAATGTCATGAAAGATGGAACATGAGGGCTAGCAGTGATGATTTGACTCTTTGTGTCGATGAGGAACTAGCTACGTGATGTATGACTCACATTAACGACTGTTTGTGGGGGGACAACACATGAGGAGTTCACAGTTCTACCTTGCAGGGTGAAAATTCAAGGTCTGACCTTAATTGGTTGTGCTTGACAATGGCCTTGTTGAAGCCATTGTTTTGTGAGTGAGGACTTTCTCTAGGGTAAAAAACTATGATCTTTGATCGGGCGACGATGACCCTTGTACACTTTTTTCCTTTTTGAAGGCGTCACTATTGGAGTGTTTGGAGTACTGGTGGTAGTGTCATTGCTATAAGGAATCGTTCGCTGTAGCGGGACTTTTCTTTATTGTAATTATTTTTCTTTTTTTCTGGATAGTGTGCATCCGTAAGGCCACTAGGCATGCATTGTTGCAGAGGTTGGGTGTAATTATCTCCACAATATTAATATATGCTCTTTGTCAAAAATGCATATAGATCGGGGATATGCCAACGTATAGGCATACAGTAGTCTTCCCGCATATGACCCAAGCCACCATTCTCTCCTACCGATCACCCCTGCCGCTAAGGCGACCACAAGATCAAGGCCACTGCGGGGCATCGTCACAACCGCCACCGCCGTGTGTCCTTTGTGTCACCGGACATGGTCCTAGACTATCCGTCGTGTGACTTCCGCGCCACCGCCAATCATGCACACCGCCGCTAGCCCTACCAGCACACACCTATAAGGCCAGAACAAGATCCTGGCGAATCATCTGGTGAAGTCGCGAAGGCTTTCCCACTGCTATGCACCGTGAACCCAGCAAGCTATCAGGTTCTTAACACCCAACTCCTTCGCGGTCTAGAGACCGCCGAGGAGTCCTTTTATACTCCGCAATGTTATTGGTCGGATGCTTCCTTGAAGTAGAGCCACGGCTCCCTCGAGGCAACAAGTATGCCGAGCGGGATCTTCCAAAGGGTGTGGCATACACAGGCATCACATGACACCGTGTCAACATAATGCACCGGTTGCTAACCCTCGGCTTCTCCACGAGGTCATGTGGTTTCTTGCCGCTTAAGTTGTAGGGACCGGGAGGAGGCGCTTTCAGGCATCCGAGGACTCCCTTCGACTCGACAAGTTTGGTAGGTGCACCCGGCTTGGTTTTCAAAGCAGGGAATCGACGATGACCTCTTGGTCATCTTCCTCCACAGGTGTTGCCATCGAGACCGGGAAGATGCGTTGTCAGGCATCTGTGGTTGCACTCCAACTCGACGAGTTCGGTAGGCACTCTCAGCTCAATTTTCACACTAGCGCCCTCGGTGATGACCTCTTGGTCATCTTCCTCCACGTGCCTTGTCTCGTCGGGACCGGGAAGAGGTGTTGTCAGGCATCCGGGACGTCCCCTGCTCTGTGCCGAGCCCTAAAGAAGCTCCCAGCTCGGTACATAACCGAGGCCATCAGATATGGCCCTAAGGCCATCTTCTTCCCTTTTCCTGGCGAGCACTATGCTTACCTCCTGATCTGTGGTGGCATGATGACGATGTCAGGGTGTCGCTTGGCGGCGCCCAGGGGAGAAAAACGTAGTGCAACACTTAGCATCACCGCTGCCCTTGCTGCCAATGCATGAAGGAGGCCACGACTCATCGTGTCGAAGCCTCTTGCCCCATCTCTAGCTGGCTGTGAGGGGACATGTCCCCTCGCGGGTTGGTGGTATACCCTCTCTCTTCCGCGCGGGCACAGTCGTCCACCACGAAAAAAAGCTTGGCCGTAGAACTAAAAATCTGGGTAACCATTCTTTCTCTCATGAAGGTGCTACGCACCCCTCGAAAGAAAGCCAGTTCCACCCTTTCTAGAGATCCCTCACTTAAGAAGAACAAAATCTGGGCGAACTGCCTTGAAAAGTCACGTAGGCTCTCCTATGGCCTTTGCCAAACTCCAAGGAGGTCGCGGTTGTTGACTCCTCACCACCATCCCCATCACCACGGCGTGCCTCAAGGGGCCCATGTCGAGGGGATGACAATGTGTTGCTGTGATAGTGTCTCCCCGAGCGCTCGCTAGGAGGACTCAACAAGCGTTTGGATAAAAGTTGGCCGGACAATGAGCCGAGGAGGTTTGCAACCTCCTCATCAGTTCTAGAAGACGGAAGGTCACCCACGCACCAGGGAACAGTGGTTTGGGCATGGCGACGATGGCAAAGGGAGCTTGCGCCGTCTTGCCCCTGCCTACCGCGCCAGATGTCGTGTCCTAGATTTCGACACCGAGGATATGCACTCACCTATTTAGTTCGGCCAGGGGCGGAATGCATAGCAAGCTCAATCAGCGAACGGGAAGAAGACACAATCACAAAGAAGCACACAGGTTTTTTACCCAGGTTCAAGATGCACTGTGCAAAACTATACGTGCTACAACAATTGTGTATATGGTGGATGATGAACTGGTTACACATGTTGTTCTCGGGGAAGGATCTTATGATTCCTTCCTTTCTAATCTATCTCCTTCCCGAGTGCCTCTCCTCCCTTTGATCGGCTCTAGCCTCCTCTTATAATGGTGAGGGTCCATCAAAAGTACGGGCACCACGCATCACGGTGCTCCTGCATGGTCACATTGTGGCGCAGTTTCTCAGAGAACATAGGTGCTAGGTTGGTGCACATGTGCCAATCCATCAGGCTCGTCTAGTCTTGTCGCGTCTATTCGGCCCTGGGCCCAAGTCATGCATGGGCATGGCGAGGGCATTCCGATAGGTGGAGCCTCCTACTCCTCTGGGGAAGAGGAGTACCTTTTCCCGGTGATCCTCACCGAGCAGGGAAGGGTATTGGGTTCCCTGGCTTGATCGTGGGCAAAGCGCTTGGTGGAATTGTTGACATGCCGCTGTACTCCCCGGGTGCGACCTAGAGCGGTCCATGATACGTCCATTTTGCATCACTATTCTATGTCTTAATTCACTATTATTCATTGATATATTTCGTATTGAGGGGTGATACTTATGTTATTTCATCTGTTTTTGCATGGTTGATGACTTTTGGAGCATGGACCGCTGCAGTCAGGATTCTGATGGAAAAGGTGATGTTTGGAGGCAAAATTCACGAAGATCAGAAAATCCGGGAAAATATACGGAAAATCCTATTTTTCCAGAAGACTAAGGATGCCAGAAGATGGAGTGGAGATGGGCCACAGGGGGCCCACACCACCCCATGGCGCGGGCAGCCCTAAGCCGCGCCTAGGGGTGGTGTGGCCACCCTGGCCCACTCCAGCCTCTCCCCTCTAGCGTATATCATCCTCCCGAAACCCTAAGACTCGAGGAGCGACCACAGAAAGATTCCGCCGCCTCTGCGGGGTGGAAAACACCGAGAGAGAAAGATCTCTCCGGCAGACAGATTTCTGCCGGGGGAATTCCTTCCTAGAGAGGGGAGATCGTCGTCGTCAACACCACCATCAAGCTGGACTTCATCGGGATCATCATCATTATCATCACCACCATCATCACCATCAGCACACTCATCACCATCTCCATATTGCTGTAACAATTGAGTTGAATCTTGCATAGTTCTTAGGGGAAACTTTCCCGGTGTTGATTACTCTTTGTAGTTGATGCTATTGAGTGAACCGTTGAATTATTGTTTATGTTCAGATTGTTATACATCATTATTCCATCTTTGATCATGATCCATATGATGTCTTGTGAGTAGTTCGTTTTGTTCTTGAGGACATGGGAGAAGTCTTGTTGTTAGTAGTGGAGTTGCATTGAGAAAGATTCAATAGATTGTTATTTAAGTTGTGGTGTACTTCTTCTAGTGGTGTCATGTGAACGTCGACTACATGACACTTCACCTATATGGGCCTAGGGGAATGCATTGTGTATTTGGCAAGTAATCGTAGGGGTTACCGGAGTTTCAGAAACCTGAACCCCCGTTAGGAAACCATTGCACAAGGGACGTAAGGGTCTTAGAGTTTAAAGCTGTGGTTATGTTTCTACCTTAATTACTTTCTTGTACTTACGGATGTTTGCAAGGGGTATAATCACAAGTATGTATTAGTCTTGGATGGGGCGGTACATTAGCACAGGTTCACCCACACAACACTTAGCAAGCTAAAGAAGATTAATCGACTATATGAAGCGAAAGCACTTCACAGTCTTCCCATGTGTCCTCGAGAACGTTTGGTCATCTTAAGTAATACAACCGGCTTGTCCTTTGCTGCATAAAGGATTGAGCCACTTGCTACATTTATTCCTACTGTCTTTTATTTACTCGTACTTTGTTTACTTGCTTTATCGAAAACCCCCTAAAAATCCGTTTGCTAAGTATTTGCAGAGAATTCCTGATCCATACCACTAGCCAGCACATTGTGCTCCTCGTTGGGTTCGACACTCTTACTTATCGAAAATACTGCGGTACACCCCCTATACTTGTGGGTCATCAAGACTATTTTCTGGCGCCGTTGCCGGGGAGTGAAGCGCTATTGGAGAGTGGAACTGGTAAAGAAAACTTCTACTGTGAGTATTGTTTACTTCTGTTAGTTGCTTTATTTTCGTTATGGATAATTCGCTGAGTTTCTTATTTGGTAATGCTACTACCACTGCTAAGGTAGTAGATAAGCCACCACCTGCTGAGAATGATGTTTTCAAAATACCTACAAGAATTGTTGATCGTGTTATGGATAACTACTATGTTGGGGATGGAACCGTCCATCCCGGTGATCATTTACTCTTTATACACGAATTATGCGGGTTGTTCAAGTGTGCAGGTATTACTACAGATCAAGTTAAGAAGAAGTTATTCTCATTATCACTAAAAGGAAGAGCTGAGGAATGGTATAAGCTGCTGAAGAATGGTCAAGCTCTTGAATGGGAGGAAATAGTGCCTCTCTTTTATTCAAAGTTTTATCCTCCTAGTGAGATTCATAAAGATCGGAATCAAATATACAACTTTTGGCCTCTTGATGGAGAGAGTACATCTCAAGCTTGGGGGAGATTGAAATTACTAATGCTCAAATGTCCCATCCATGATCTCCCCAGCAATATTATTATCAATAACTTTTATGCAAGGCTCCCTCTACATGATAAGGATTTATTGGATGCTTCTTGTGCTGGATCATTCACTCGCATGGAAGAAGAAGCTAAATGGGATCTTCTGGACCGTATTCAAGACAATGCTAAAGCTTGGGAGAATGACAAAGGTAGAAAGTCAGGTATAAATTATGATTATGAATGCATTGAATCTTTTATGGGAACTGATGACTTTCAAAATATTAAAAATGCTTATGGTCTAGACTCTCAAGCTATTGCTTCTTATTTTAAGGCTTTTGCTTCCTACATTGAAGTGCCTAAAAAGAAGTGGAATAAGTATCATGAACCTTATAAAGATGTTGATAAGAGTGTTCCTGTAAGAAATACTGAAGTTTATACTGCTAATCATGTCTTACCTAAACCTTATATTGAGAAAATGCCTTTCCCAGTTAAGGTAAAGGAACATTCTATGATAGCTAGTATGGTTAATGAAAGTATGAATAAAGCTGTTAAACCTGATAAACAAATGATTGATGAACCTATAATAGCAAGTGTGAAAGACTTTGTCACCAAGTATGAGAAAGAGGGACACCCTATCCTTTGTAAGGATACCTCTAATATTGTTTCGCAAAGTGGTGTTATGAGAGCTAGTATTCCCGTGTTTTCTGTTAGAATAAGTGATCATTGCTATGATGGTCTTTGTGATAGCTATATTGTTAAGTTTATGCATGATACTGAAAGTTATTATGAGAGAGGGAAAAGTGTTCTTATGCATCTCAATAATATCAAGTTTCCCCATTTATGCTGAAAGTTTTTATATTGCGCTCCTTTTGCCTTCTTATGCAAGTTGCCTTTGGTTTCAATAACTTGTTTGTTTACAAAATTCCCTTGCATAGAAAGTGGGTTAGACTTAAATGTGTGTGTTTTTACTTCTTAATGCTCTCTTTTGCTTCAATTCATATTCCTATGAGAGCTTCTTCAAAATTATAATGTCCATCTTAATGGCTATAAAGAAAGAGCTTTTTGGAAGACAACCCAATTTGTTTTTCCTTTCAGTTTGTTTTTTGTTTATTTGAGTCTTGGAAGTTATTACTTCGGTAATAACCGCTCCTTATCCGTTTTGTTTGGTTTTTGCGTCAAGATCAACCTCTAATGAGAGGGAAGTAATATTTAGGGAAGTTGCTGTCCCGAAACAGATTTTTGTGCTTCACCGTAAAAATTTGTGAGAGATCTCTGTACGTCGGATTGAGCTGAAATTGTTTATGCTTCTGCCCAGGTTGTTATTTAACTTTCGTTAGTTTTGCACTTTTTGATTTGAGCAACAGAAGATTTTCGAAAAATTTGATCTTTACCTGCTGGTCTGTTTTGAAAGATTTTGCCAATCTTGCATTTGCTTCTTTATTCGATTTCCTTTTTGAATTCTTTTTGGGCTTTCAGAAGGAGTTGCTACGGTAGCTCTTGTTTTGATGGTTTTCAGTTGAAAGGTGGACTCAAAAGGTTTTATATCTTCACTTATACTAATGTTGCTAATGAGAATTGTGTGAAGTTTTGTGTGAAATAAATTTCTAGGGAGTGGAGATAATGGTGCAATAAGGAAGAGAAAGGTTTTATGACTCAAGTAATAATTGTATGAAGATGAAGATATTGATTTTATTCAAGTGGTGACTCCGAAAGGGTCCACTAAATACCAAATTCAGAGACCTGCAGAGTCCGTTTCCAACTAGGTAATAGTTCTGGTAAGAAAAATTCCGCGAAAATACAATCCAACTATATTTTTGCAGTTTTCAGTCAATAAGGAAAGCTACGAAGCGAAAAAGGGATGGAAACGGAGCCAGGGTGGCTCACACCACCCTATGGCGCAGGCCCTCCCCTGGCCGCGCCACCAGGTGGTGAGTCCACCCCGGACTCCGCCTCCGACTCGTTTTCTCCCAGTACCTTCCTTTTGATATGAAACTTCGTAATATATAACCCCCAGGACCCCTCGAGGTTCGTATATCGTGTTTTCGTCGTGTTTCTGTTTCGATCTGTTTCTGCCAGGACATACTCTTTGAAAGTTTAGAAGCACAATGGTGTCTGCCAAGGATAAAGGGAAGGAGCCCATGGAGGAAGACCTCCAAGACCCCGGGAAGGAGAAGGAGATCAAGAGTGAAGGTGAAGAGGAGCAAGGCCAACACCCGCACACCGGCACCACCATTGCAAGCATTGGAGTGGTGAAACCTGCCAGAGTTAGAAGGACGACACGGATGCAGACTGGGGGGGGGGGGGGAGTTCCCCATCACAGATTGGCTCCAAGGTCACTTCCTCCACACACCAAGAATCCCTTCCATACCTTCATCCATAACCATGCAGGAAAAGAAGACTCCAAGGGGGAAGAACAGAAAAAGAATCACGAGAGCTGGGATCCACAAACTGTAATGATCATGAGCCGTATTGAGCACAACTCGGAGTTGATTCGCACTCTCACCTTCGAGATTGAGGACTTGGGGAAGCTGATTAGAGAGCTCATCGAGAGGATACCACCACCACCTAAGGAGTAATTCGTCATCAGGTTTGGCATCCCCTTGGTTTGTTCCAAGCTTGGGGGAGTGCCGCGGTATCATATCACTATCTTCTATCTTTTTACCTTATTAGTAGAGTCATATCATGAATAAAGGAGTTATTATGTAGGATGGTTTGCATTATGGAAGTGTCCCCTCTCTCGTTAGATATGTATCCCTTGGTGTGAGTTGCCGTTATGGTTTATTAATGAGAAGTTCTATCATTCACTCTTTTGCATAGCTTATTTTAGTTTTCAATTCGTGGTTTTATGATTGATCTTGTTGTTAGTATTGGTATCACTTTGGGATCATTGAGTTAATTTAGTTGGTTTTGGCAAACCTGGCTCGGTCAGTAGCAACACCTTTTTGAGAGTTGAATGAAAAAGATAGAAGTATTCTAGAGAAAAATAATTTCATCATCTTTCTTTCTTGATTTGCTCATAAGTCTAGTATTCTCTAGTTAAGATCTTTTGTGCTTCCAAGGAAGATTGCATGTTTGTCTTTATCATTTGTATGTTTGGTTGTTTCCTTTGACTCTTGTACTTGCTACCCAGCCTTGCTAGCCAAAAACTTGTACTGAGAGGGTATTCTTCTCGTGCATCCACCTTCTTTAAACCAAAACCCATGCCATTTGTGTCCACCATACCTACCTAGTAGCATTATTGCTATTCCAAGTAAATTCTTGTTTTATCTACCTCCCAAATTAAACTTGTTATGTGAAAATTAGTGATTAAAGCTCTCACGAACTTGATGGCACACTTTACTTTTTGCACTTAATAAACTTGAACCATTGTGCTCACCTATGTTGCGTATATGCTTGCACTTTGTGAGTTGAGAATTAGCAGAACCATGTTGTCATGGGGAACGCTTTTAACATTGCACTGGTACTTTGTACCAAGTTGATATTATGTTCTTTTGTCTATGGATGTCATCGGTGTGAAATGAAAGGGGAGCTTGTAAGTCCATCGAGTTATGCATGTGTGTTAGAGAAACGCCTGGGCCGCTGGTCTAATCCATGCTGACATGGTGGAAACCTGCAGCGTAACCATAACGAGTATCTATGAAGCATTCTTCTTATAAAAAAAGAGATAGAGATTGAGAAAAAAGAAAAAAAGAGAGATATTATGAAAAGAGGAAAGAGAGAAAAAGGCACCATATTCCCATTGTAAATAAGAAGATTGATGAGATACTTGTTGTCTGCTTGCCTTGTCATTTTGATATGGGGATTCTTCCGTATCATCGGGCAAAGGGTACCCCGTTGGCGGTTGTCAATGATACACATATGCTTACGATGACAAGAACTTACCGGTGACTAAACTTGAGAAGCATGAGGAGCGGCCCTCGTATTCAAGGGACATGAGATTCTCAACTTACAACTTGTCAATGCATATCCTCATTTTTGATCACTTTAACCTTAATCACCTAAAGATGCCTATGATAGGGGCAATGAGAGCTGAAAGCTAGTAAGTATCATAATTTTTGGGAGCTCTTTATGAGACTTGCAATCCCTGCTTCCCTCTGCGAAGAGCCTTTCTTTTACTTTGTAGTTGAGTCAGTAAACCTATTCCCTTCTTTCTCAGCAAGTATTTTGAGTTGATGTGTTTCATTCATTCATATGATGATTTATGCAATCATGTTTCTTATGTTCCTTGCTTTGCACGTTGCTCTTATCTTGAAGTTTACTACTTTGAAAGCTATCATTGAAAAGCCAGCTATTTGTGAACTCCAGCAAATTATCAACTATTTTTCGACCAAGAGCTGAGTTTGCCATTACCGATTATGATTCACTTTATGTATCTTTATTGTGTTTCCTTTACTCATTGCAAGTTGAGTTATATAATAGTGAGTTGTCTTCTATTATGATCTATGTATTTGATGAATGTGATGCTTCTTGTCCGTATTCTTTTATCGACTCTTCTCTCCATAAATCTGAGACCATGTTTATTGAGCTCATGTTCGCTTGGGGACAAGCGAAGTCTAAGCTTGGGGGGAGTTGATACGTCCATTTTGCATCACTATTCTATGTCTTAATTCACTATTATTCATTGATATATTTCGTATTGAGGGGTGATACTTATGTTATTTCATCTGTTTTTGCATGGTTGATGACTTTTGGAGCATGGACCATTGCAGTCAGGATTCTGATGGAAAAGGTGTTGTTTGGAGGCAAAATTCGCGAAGATCAGAAAATCCGGGAAAATATACGGAAAATCCTATTTTTCCAGAAGACTAAGGATGCCAGAAGATGGAGTGGAGATGGGCCACAGGGGGCCCACACCACCCCATGGCGCGGGCAGCCCTAGGCCGCGCCTAGGGGTGGTGTGGCCACCCTGGCCCACTCCAGCCTCTCCCCTCTAGCGTATATCATCCTCCCGAAACCCTAAGACTCGAGGAGCGACCATAGAAATATTCCGCCGCCTCTGCGGGGCGGAAAACACTGAGAGAGAAAGATCTCTCCGGTAGACAGATTTCTGCCGGGGGAATTCCTTCCCGGAGAGGGGAGATCGTCGCCATCAACACCACCATCAAGCTGGAGTTCATCGGGATCATCATCATTATCATCACCACCATCATCACCATCAGCACCCTCATCACCATCTCCATATTGCTATAACAATTGAGTTGAATCTTGCATAGTTCTTAGGGGAAACTTTCCCGGTGTTGATTACTCTTTGTAGTTGATGCTATTGAGTGAACCGTTGAATTATTGTTTATGTTCAGATTGTTATACATCATTATTCCATCTCTGATCATGATCCATATGATGTCTTGTGAGTAGTTCGTTTTATTCTTGAGGACTTGGGAGAAGTCTTGTTGTTAGTAGTGGAGTTGCGTTGAGAAAGATTCAATAGATTGTTATTTAAGTTGTGGTGTACTTCTTCTAGTGGTGTCATGTGAACGTCGACTACATGACACTTCACCTATATGGGCCTAGGGGAATGCATTATGTATTTGGCTACTAATCGTAGGATTTGCTGGAGTGACAGAAACCTGAACCCCCGTTAGGAAACCATTGCACAAAGGACGTAAGGGTCTTAGAGTTTAAAGTTGTGGTTAGGTTTCTACCTTAATTACTTTCTTGTACTTACGGATGTTTGCAAGGGGTATAATCACAAGTATGTATTAGTCTTGGATGGGGCGGTACATTAGCACAGGTTCACCCACACAATACTTAGCAAGCTAAAGAAGATTAATCGACTATATGAAGCGAAAGCACTTGACAGTCTTCCCATGTGTCCTCGAGAACGTTTGGCCATCTTAAGTAATACAACCAGCTTGTCCTTTGCTGCATAAAGGATTGGGCCACTTGCTGCATTTATTCCTACTGTCTTTTATTTACTCGTACTTTGTTTACTTGCTTTATCGAAAACTCCTAAAAATCCGTTTGCTAAGTATTTGCAGAGAATTCCTGATCCATACCACTAGCCAGCACCTTCTGCTCCTCGTTGGGTTCGACACTCTTACTTATCGAAAATACTGCGATACACCCCCTATACTTGTGGGTCATCAGTCCACACTTAGGTCTTTCCGCGGGGACCCTGGTTTTCCAGGAGATGACAACTTTGTCTTTTTTTCTGGAGAAAAACTGTAGATAGATGTTTGCGTTTGCTAGGCATGGGAACAAAGTTTGTTGTAGGCATGGCCTTCAAGTCTGTAATAAGTAGTTTAAACTTTGTCATTGGGTTTTGGGCGTAACTTTGGTGTTTCTTAGCTGCTGGGAGTCGAGATGGGGGTTTATATATGGTTGCAGTGGAACTTATTGCTGTTAGGTACGATGATAATGGTTAAGTTGAGTGGTCTTTGTTGTGTGTAGCTACTACAACCTATAGCTATATATGATCTGTTATCCGATGATAGTGGAGCCCGAAGCTATTTAGCCTCGTATGGGAAGAAAGGAGTTGCATCACACAGCTCTAGTAGGAGCATAGAAGTGATAATCTCCTGTGTGCTACTCATCTCTTGTTAGGGGATAATCTCTTGTTATTTTCGATAAGGAAAATGAACATTACCCTCCACATCGAGTGACACAATCAACGGTAACTCATGTTTTGGAGATGGTTTGAAGTCACCATCATAGAATGAACATGGATTTCTATGAGACAAGTTTCCACATTTTATAAAACCGTATTTTTATTAAGAAAAGATAAGTGTGCTGTCAAAATAGAAGGGACAAGATGCCAGTGAAGTTGTTTAATGGTAGTATGGAGATCATTATTATAGATTAAGGGCTTCTTGGTATCAAGTCTTGGTCATTCGTTGGCAATGGCATATATGTACTTATGCAGTTATGCCATCTGTATAGCAAGCTTAACACTAAAGCATCTTACATGAGAGAATAGTTGCAACGGTTGTAAATCTGTATGCATGAATTGATGCAGAGGCTAGGGTGTAGCCCCTTTAGGAAAAGAGTTACAGTGGTTGCGTTTCCAAAGTTGCAGTGGGTGTGTTTCCATATTAGTATGTTCTCATAATTGGGACTATACAATCCGAAAAGAAGTTGCACAAGAGCTTTCGTAATTTTAACGAAGAGGTCTTTGCGCAACCACCGATTGGGGCTGCTGCCGAAGAGACTTCTAAATTCTCAGACAAAAGTACAGTGATATGAGTGGAGAAAAATTTGTGGCCGAGATTGTTGAGAACTGTATCTCTTGTCTTAATCCAAAGCAAGATGCAAGCATGATAGCTATTCTTGTCCCTAGCACCATGGGCGGGGTGGGGCTGGGTGGACCGTGGCCCATCCAGAATTTTAGAAAATAAATAGACTACCACTAATCTAATGTTTATCATTAAAAAAACTAATCTGAACAACACTAAGCGTCCCTGGGTTGATGTCGTACTGCCATCGTCCTGGTTCTCTTTGTGGCACTTGTCTTGTATTTTTTGTCAAACCCCCACTTTTGCTACAAAATGTGTCTTTTTTTACAAAATATGTAGCAGAAAAGTTCTACCAAAAACTAAAAGACATACTTGTCGGAGACATTTTTTAGAGCTTCACCGGAGTCATGAAGGAGATGAGGTTCCAGGAGGCCTACCACAGATGCAAACGTGCAGGCACGTGGGGAACCCGGACGGTGAAAGTCGCGAGATCCAGAGGAAATTAGGATCTACGTGAGATGAGAGGGATTCAAGTCAGGTTAGTAGTTTCCACTAAACGTATAAACCATATATCCTTTACTATCGTCAGCGTATTCTAGCAAATATCACCTTTTAGACAGTCATGTATGTACTACTCCCTCCGATCGAAACTAATGGATCTAGATTTGTCTAGATACAGATATCTAGATATTTTAGTGCTAGATACATTCGTATGTAAATGGATCTGAGTCCATTAAATTGGACCAGAGGGAGTATATAAACTCTGTAATCCTCTATCAATGAATATAATACAATTCTTTTTAGACAGATTTCGTGTGTCACGTGGGTTATTGTAAAAAATCTAGCAAGGGATAAGCTCTACTTACACAGGTCTAGTAGCTAAAAAGCATCATTTTTCTAATTGTTTAATTCTACTATTTACTTGTCTATGGTGTACCGTAACTTATAAAACGAAAATATATTTTTGACCTGAAAATATATTTACATTACTTTTTAGACAGATTTTGTATTCCATTGGTCAACCAAATTTTTTTTTGGAACGTGCCCACGCCACTGCTAGCACCGCGTAACGATAATGCAGACACGCTAACTTGGGGTCTACATGTGGCGAGTCACGCGGTATCACCGTCGACGAAAGCTACTCCCAACGGGTAGAGTGTGGCATATTTAAAGTACTGACCTAGACTCGATTCTTATATTCCCAACGGGTGTGGAATATTATGTCTTTTTTTCCTGCAGAAAGATTCGGCGAGCACCTCTATTGGCTAGAGTCAGGTCAACACATTCTCGTCTCCACGACCTATCCGGACCAGATCTAACTGGGTTGATCTATATACATCCAGCTGCGCTGCTGCTAGCAAGGTAACCATTCCTCTCAGAATCCTCATCCCCGTTTCGTTCAATCGTTCTTCTCTCCACAGCTGCTAGAGGATCCCACAAGTTCTCCATCTTCCCCAGCTGGTTAGTGTCTTAATTTCGAAGCTGATTGTTTCCAGATGTTCTTGCTTCCGACAACCATGTTTACGGCTTAGTTTCCAAAAGATCCATGTATGTTCAGCCTTGTGTATTTAGATCTGTCTTTTCTCTAGGAATATCAGGAACCGTAGCAAAGCATAGCTTGTAGCAGCTGTCATCAAAGCTTTCTTAAACAATCAGAAATGGCGACAAACAAGCCGACCGTCCTGAGCACATTACCCAAGGAGCTCCCACTAGACTTTCTGAGGACCATCACCGAGCAGTTCTCGGAGAACCGTGTTCTAGGCACAGGCGCGTTCGGAACAGTCTATGAGGTACGGCTACTACGCCCTTTCGGTAGGTTCTGATATTGTTTTCCTGAAAACATGTTGCTGAGAAAGTATCTGTCTGTGGTGTGGGTTGGCCAGGGAACTATGCCAGATGGCCAGACCATTGCTGTGAAGAAACTCGCAGACAACTCGCCCATCGCACGCGACAAAGTGTTTAACAACGAGGTTCAGAATATCATGGCCCTCCACCATGAAAATATAGTGAAGCTGGTCGGCTTCTGCCACGAAGGTCAAAAGAAGGTGGTGCTGAACAATGGAAGATATATTGTTGCCGACATCGTCGAGAGTTTACTGTGCTACGAGTATTTGTCTCAGGGAAGCCTTAAAAAGAATCTTTTCGGTATGTATTGCTATCCAATATGCTTTATTTCTGTTATAAGTTTCTCAAACTGTCAAGACTATGAGTTGGAGTTTGGACACAGGTCTATATTTACATAAACTTTTTCAATGCTACACAGCTAGTACAAGAAACAGCAGTAGCATTCTGTATTATCGAAAGGAGACATTGTTATTTTACTGAAAGTCTATCATCTCTGTACACATTTTTGGTAGTATTAGCTACTGATAAATACTTACTGTTGAAAGTCATTATCTTACAGCACTCACATGATTCAGTGTTTCACTTCTTCAGATGTACCTCAGAAATTGCCCTGGGACACACGCTTCAAAATAATTAAGGGGATCTGCCAAGGTTTAGCCTTTGTGCATCGCATTAATATTGTCCACATGGACCTGAAACCTGAAAATATATTGTTGGATGATGAGATGGTACCGAAAATTGCTGATTTTGGTCTGTCTCGACTCTTCGGTCAAGAACAAACACGGATGAACACGCAAAATGTTGTGGGATCATAGTAAGTCGAACACCATCTGTGGTAGTACTATTTTGTTCCTCCGTTATGAAGTGAACTGCATTTTGATCTCTACTTCCTGAACTCTTATTCTCAGTGGATACATAGCTCCGGAATATCTATACAAAGGTGAAATCTCCAGCAAGTCAGATATTTATAGTTTAGGCCTATTAATCTTGGAGACCACCACAATGCAGAAGAACTGTCCTGGCAACGAACCGTCTGCGGTGCAATTTATAAAAAATGTAAGATAAATTATTACTTATTTACTTCAAGTCTGAGATTCATAGGAGCTTATGCTACAGCTGATCTTCCTATCTCAGATGATCATAATTCTGATTCTGTACGTAGGTACGTGAAAATTGGACACAGCAGTACATAGTGTCCCAGTGCCCACATTTGGATGCGGATCGCCTCCAGCAAGTAAAAACTTGCATTGAAATCGGACTAGAATGTGTGGAAATTGATCGGCAGAAGAGACCTTCTATAGAAAAGATTCTCGACAGGCTCAATGGACTATGTTCAAGTTCTGGCTGAGTGTGGTATGTGTTATGAAATTAAACTGGTCACATAGTTGTTTCTCCCTTGTCATGATTATGTTTTCATGAGAATGCAGAAGGAAAACTTCTATTCTGTTTTCTCAAAGTCTGACGACATCTGTCCAATCTGTCGCTGCTATATTAACATCTGCATTGCTGTGTCTCAGCCGGTGGTAACATACCCTATCTATGGAATTTCAGATCTCCAGTCCATGCAGAGTATGAAACTGGGTCTTTTCAGGAGAGGATGCGGAAGAGGGAAGGACATGCTCTGTTATTGCTACAATGACTATTTCCAAAATGATTTGCTATGTACTGTGGAACCTGCTAAATTGTACTCCTCCCATCTCAAAAAGTGTATAGGTACATGCGAATTTAGACAAATTCGCAATGGAGTATTTCTTGTGGTAACAGCTATGCTCCAAATACAATGTTATTTGCTTCTTCAATGTCAGTACGGAGTAATATTTTACTTTTCCTGGCTAGATGAGAGTTTGTTTGGTTCCTAGCAAATATCGCCGCACTTAAGTTAGCCATGCTTGACTGAGATAGTCTTTAACGTATTTTCGACTTTTTGTCCCCAATATAGGGTGGTTCTGATTTACTTTTTGATATTTAGAAGAAGATGTTCCCTTATCTTCCAGCCTCTGTGTCTAAATGATGCACATAACATAACTTTTTAAACATGAATATCCTTTATTATACCGTTGTAGTCTTTCTTGATGAAACTGCACAGTTGGCTGTTTCTCCTGATGGAGGGCTCGCCGCTCATTTCGCTTCTATTCCTTCTTGCGCGCCCACCGCCTCTTCTCGTGATCTGAGCGTGCCGCTCACTCCTGTCCATTCACTGCTTATTGATAGCCATGGCGGAACGTTTCTGTTCAGAAGCAAAAAAAATACTTTTAAGTTTCTGTTCAAAAATTACTTTTAAGTTTCCCCGTGCCTCTCTGTTGGAAAAAATTACATACATAGCTAACCGATCAAGCGGATGACGATTTAGGGTTATCCCCCGAACACCCCCGCGTCGCCCTCCTCTGGCGACACAGGGGGAACCCTAGCCGCCGCCGGCCGGCGGTCCCCTCCCGCGTCCTCTCCCGCATCGCCGCCGTCCGAGGGGTGCCGGCGAAGCCGCGCGCGCCCCCAGGAAGGTGGCGGCGGGGCGTTCTTGCCCCGTCTCGGGGCTCCCTGGCGGCTGACGGCGGATGTTGGCGGTGGTGCTGCGCGGCCGGTCTCTGGGTGCGGTGGCATGGCGGTCTGCGACAGGAGGGGCGGTGCGGCGGGCGTGGCGGCGAAGCGCGGCCGGGCCGGATCTGGGTCGTGCGGGCCGGCGGCGGGCGTAGGGTAGCGGCGCGGCTTGGTGCATCGCCGGAGAAGTTTGGCGCTGCGGGGTGTCGCTGCCTTTGAGGTTGCGCGGCCTGATGTTGCTGGCTTGGTGCGGCGGCGCAACGGTCTGATCTCGTCGGAGTTTGGCAGGGCGGAGGATGGTGCTGTGCGGTGGATGGTGGTGGCTGTGGTCTTCGATCCCGCTCGCGGTGGCGGCTGCCCGGGTACTCTTCTTTCTCCCGGGCAGCGCTGATGATCCGTACGGTGGCTTTGGTCGCGGTGACGGGGAGCCTAGGCGTGGCGGCGTGTGGGATGTTTGGGTCTGGCTTCCCCTTCTAGTGGCTTCGGCGGCGGACACCATGATGTGGTTCGGTGTGGTCGTTCGGCCGGTCCTTGTGTGGTGGGCGCGTGGGTGGTGACTCATTGCTAGGCGAAAGCCTTGTCCTGGCGGTTGGCTGGGACCGACGTCGGCGACGTCCTTGGGCGCCGCGTACTTCTTGAAGTCTTTGTCGAAGCGGTGTGCTCGCTCCTCCGTCCGGGTTCTCCGGGGGAAACCCTCGATCCCTTGCAGGTTCGGGCGAGTGCGGCGCTCTTGCGTCGTTTTGCCTCTTACGGCCTCGTTTTGGATGTTCCGCCGGCCGGAGGGACCTGTGGAGTGTGTTGGTGGTTGGCGTCGGCGGGCTGTTGGACTTCCTCGACTTGGCGGTCTGGAGGACACGACTTCGGTTTGGTCTGCTCCGGGTGAAAACCCTGCTCTGGCCACGGCCGATGCCGGTGATGGCGGCGCTCTTGGTTGTCGCTCCCCTCGTTGGAGGCATCACTGTGGGGGCCCTTTCCTGCAAGTGTTGGTGTTCGGTTTGTCTGTCTTGTCGGTTTTGTTCTTGGCCCGTTTTCGGCTAGGTGGTGCACGGCCCCGAGGGTCGGTGTGGTTGTCAGAGCAGCGGCTCCGAGTTTTTGCCTCCGCCTTGTTGCGTTTTGAGGTGTTTTGGCCGTCGGCCTTGGCCACTTGGGTGGCTAGGCCATCGGCTCGTGTGGTGCGCGGCCTCGGGGCCGGTGTGTGGTCTTGTGTTGTATCGACTTTTGGCTGGTTTCCCTCCTAAACTGGCAATTTCTCTTCTCCTATATCAATGAATGGCAAGCCTCTTGCCTAGTTTAAAAAAAATTACATCATCTGTTATGGTTATTGATGTTATGAATAGGTAGATTTATCATACTTCTTCCTCCATTTTTCAAAACAATGCAAACTTTTTTTAAGTCAAGCAACGTAAACTTTGACAAAATTTCTAGAAAAACCTATTGAAAACTATACTACTATGTGGCTATAATATGAAAATATATTTCATTATGTGTTGAATGATATTGATTTGACATTTCTAGATGTTGATATTTCGAAAAGTTATTCTGGGACATGGGCTCCATGATCCCTCTATATTACAACAATTGAAAATCATATTAATAAGTTCAAAATTTTGAAAAAAATCTCAATTTTGTCAATGATATATCCTACTAGCATGCAAAATCGCAATGCCAAATTCTTTTTATTAAGGGATACAAAAAGAATTATAAAATCTGATTTTTCTTAAGATTTGAAAATGTGATACCGAGAGCCACAATTTTTCATTTTTATGTAGCACCAAATACACATTATTCTTAATTGATAGTTTGCACAGTTTGAAGTATACATCCCTGGTTACATCATGATTTGTTTGAGTTTTTTTGGAACTTGGAAATATTGTTTATGATTTTGCCCATGTGCACCAAATCTCCACTCGGATTTTTCTGTAATCTTGGTCAATCTTTACATTGTTGGACTTTGACCAAAAATTTATATTATTTTAAGGATTGGGGGGAGTATCCTAACATGCGAAAGTGTGATCTTGGTATTTAATATTAAAAAGAGTTTCCTGACCATTTAAAAGTACATGTGTGGTTTTGGTAATTAATGACAATCTATGGACTAATTTTTGAATTGAGTTTCACTTATAAGATTTGTCCATTGGCATCACTTGGGCCATGTGTTGTTTTCAAGGTTGAAAGAAGAAGAAATGAAGAAGAAGAAGAAATGTCCAAGAGCTTTGGGCCAATTGGAATCTTGTTGAAGAAAGAACAAGTTTGGAGGTCGATCAAGATAAGTGCAAAGAGTTGATTCAAGATGGATCAACACTCATAAAAAATGAAGAAGTGCAAGATCAAGGTGCGTCATCTTTAGAACATCTCACTCTTGAAACTTTCCATCCTCCGTGATCATTTAATGACGAAGACAAGTTCAAAGAAGAGGCTTACCCATGAAGTGTGGGGGAGCAATTCACAAGTCTTCATCAAACGAGCCCGAGCAAATGCAATCAAGAAAGGTGTTCCATCTTGAGAAAGACAAGATCAAATACATCAAGCTCAAGTGGAATGCTCAAGGCAAAGATAGAATCTTAATAGGTTTTCTATTTTACCGGTCTCTTGTAGTTTGTTGGGAGACCAGGTTTAAGATAGATAGTCATACTATTAAGAGGGGATCTTGAGTGAGTAGCTCGTTCATTTCCATCGGAGAGAGCTCAAACATTTGCATATATAGAATCATCTTTCTTAGTTGTTTTTTGGACCTTGACCATGTGAGCATCTAGAGCTTGTGGTTATCTTTATAACAAGCTCTAATTCATCAAAAAACAAATTTCCCTTAAATATCTTATTGCGTTTTTGATCTTGCGGGTTTTCCAGCTCCACGTCTTGGAAGGTATCTCACATATTTATTTATTGTATTTTCTCCTTGGAGATACCCAATATTTCGACTATTTGTTAGATTCTACACGTCGGTATTTTTCCAAAAAAAATGGTTTCATCCCTTTTGGAGTTAGGATGCAAAAGTTATGCCAGTTTTGATTCTGGAGTTCCCCTGACCAGAAGTATCGGCCAAACACTAGAAGTACCGCACGGGAATATTTGTCGTCGGCGGTACCAGTGGAAATTACGGCTCACTTTTGCTTAGCCCGTGACACCCCGTAGTCATCTCTCTATTTGGTTGTGTTTTACTATCGGTACTTGGCCGGTAGTAGACCAAAAGTTTCAGCCTGGGTCAGGCGGAACTTCTGGCCTGTACAACCAGATCTTTTCAACTTCTTTTGAGCCATTCGAGCCAGGCTAACCGGAACTTCCGGTGGCTGGCTAGTACTACCGGCCAAGCACGTAAATGGCCCAAACAGTCAAATTTGGAGAGACCTTTAAAAGGGGATCCTCTTCCCCTTCGCGGGGTTAGCTCTTTTGGTGCGCTTTTCTCTCTCCTCCATTGTTGACCTTGAAGAGCTTGTCCTCTCCCCTTCCTCCTCCTATGATTCATGCATATTTTTAGGTATTTGTGAGAGGAGATCTAGATCTACCACTACAAGGAATCTGGCTATATATGACCCTCCATTTTCGTCACAGAATCGTCATAGTAGTTCGTTTATGACGATTCTATGACGATTTTGAGATTGTCGAAAGCTGGGCGTCGCAAATGAACTATAATGACGTTCTTTGCGAAATCATCATAACCGTCTATGATGATATTGGATCGTCATAACCATTATGATGATCCAATATTGTCACGGGCAAACTGACCTCGCCAGGTCAGATCCTACGTGGCCGAGCCTACGTGGCACAAAATCAGCTCGGTCCATTACAATAGTTTACATGGGCCAAGACCAAAATTCAGTCCATTAATTTCTTTTTGACATCTCTAGTTTGCTGCTTGGGGCAAGCCCAATATTTTTGCCTTTTTATTTTCATGGTGAAAGAACATTTCATGTTTTTCTATGTTTTGCGTGTTAGATAACAATACTGTGGAAATTATTCATGTGCGCTAAGTGTGCAGGAAGCTTTGAGGGGGGCCGGATAATCCGGCCTACCTCATTGCTCAAAGGAAGCCAAGGCACGTCGCTCGGTATCCGGTCGGATTTTCTCCCGGAAAATCCGAACTGGAGCGGTTTTTCCTCCCCAGGCCGGATAATCCGGCTGTCGCATGGGCCGGATAATCCGGACCCCAGTTTTCGAGCAAAGGAGCCAAGGCGTGACGCTCGGTATCCGATCGGATTTTCTCCCGGAAAATCCGAACTGGGGCGGTTTTTCCTCCCCAGGCCGGATAATCCGGCCCTCGCATAGGACCGGATAATCCGGCCCCCAGAAGTTGATCAAGGGCAAGCTCGGCGCGACGCTCTGATAGGGGGCGGATTATCTGCCGGATATTCCGAGTCTGGGGCGGTGTTTTCCCCAGACCGGATAATCCGGCTCTCACTTGGGCCGGATAATCCGGCCCCCAAGGTGTCCAACGGCTGGTTTCTGAAGGGGGTATAAATACCCCTTCTTCCCCAACGTTCAGAACACTTGATTCATTCAAAATTGTCCAGACATTATGCAAGAGCTCTCATTCTCGATCTCCCACTTCAACCACCCGAAAGTCTTGATCTTTGGGGGAATTGAAGGAGGAGAAGTCCATCATCATCATCAAGAATCAAGCACTTCAACTCCTCTGCATTCACTTGGATAAATCCCTGGTCTAGTATTCTTGTCAATACCTAGATCTTGTTTATTGTATTTGATAACTTTGTTCTTGTGGCAGCTTGTTGTCATTTCGGGAGCCTCCAAGTTGTTGTGGAGTTGTTGCCCCGCTAGTTGTGTAAAGACGCCGGTGCCCGCCTCGAAGGGTACCTATAGTGGAAAGGTGGACCAGGCCTTTGGTGGCGAGATCCATCGGAGAACAGGGTGTGGCCTATTGTGGCGTGGTGGTCTTAGTACCGCCCACCCCTCCAACGCAGACGTACTTCTCTTAACAAGGAAGGAATTGTGGTCAAACAAATCCTGTGTCTCCGCGTGCTTCACTTCGGTTTACCCGTTCCTCTTCCACTCGCTCTTTACTCGCTAGTAGATAGGTTTGCATATAGGGAAAATTCCACCTAATAGTTTATCTAGAGAATTTATCCTTTGTGCTAAGCCTAAAAGTGAAAAAGTATTAAAAATGGTGTAGCACCTATTCACCCCCCCTCTAGGTGCCCATACGATCCATTTCAATTGGTATGAGAGCCCGGCTCTTAATTCGGGCTTAACCGCCTAAGAGTAGTATGGGTACCAAGGATGATGGGAATGAGGCTGTGGATAAGGTCACAATGGATGATCTCAAGTTGTTGGAAACAACCTTGTTGAAATCCTTTGAGGCCAAGATGGAGGAGATGAATCAAATGATTGCTCGCCTCACATCATCCATAGCCCCATCTCCATCCTCCTCTGAGGCTGCCACACCATCATCTAAAGAAAAGGGTAACACCGGATCCAAGGATGATGATGTGGAAGGTGAAAAACTTAATGGTTCCACCTCCAAGAAGGGAAGTGGTAAGGAGGAATATAGTGAGGTTCGCCATGTATATTCCCCCGACCCACCTATCCCTCATCCTCATATAAACAATAGGGGTGATCCACCCAAGCTCACTGCATCCTCTTTCAATCAATGGCAATTCCTAATGAAATCTCATGTTTGCAACTCCTCTATTGAATTGTGGAGGATTA
Source organism: Avena eriantha (assembly GCA_910589775.1). NCBI lineage: Eukaryota > Viridiplantae > Streptophyta > Magnoliopsida > Poales > Poaceae > Avena > Avena eriantha. The sequence continues at coordinate 226,387,518 of OU342743.1, read as the reverse complement.
TTGAAGAGGGTCTTCATATTGGAGATCAAACCAACCTAACGAGAAGAGAAGTTATGGACAGCCAGTTGAATGCCACCGCTCTCCACATGATACAACTGGGTGTGGGTCCCAAGGACATGCCACACATTGAACATCTCAACACAGCTAAAGAAGCTTGGGATGCTCTTACAGATCTCTTCGTTGGAAATGAAAGCATGAGAAGGAACATGTATGATGCCCTTAGTAATGAAGCTGAGGAATTCTACATGTTGGATGGTGAAAACCATGAGGACATGTATAGAAGACTCAAGGGCATCGCAACAATATTTCGAAAGCATGGGGCCACTCACATTGATGATGCATGGATAAAAATGAAATATGTGAGTGCCTTAATGCCTTTCGAGCCAACAGACTTGAAGAGCCTACAAGGTAGACATAACTATCATCAAATGACATCCAACAAAGTCATGCAAGAAATGGTGTCATTCAAAGTGGCAGCAAAGAATGCTGAAGATGCCCGTGCTCGGGCCATTGGAATGCAAAAGGGTGTCAATGTGGCTCTCAAAGCCAATGTTGTTGAGCGAGAGGAAGAGGAAGGAGCTTTTGAGGGGGCATCCATGGATTGTCCCGATGAAGTCAAACGTGCTCATGGTGAGTACATGGCGTTTTATGCAAGGAACTTTTGGAAGGACCCTGCCAAAGCCAAGTCTGAACTTGAGAGCAAGAACGGGTCAAATGGAAGAAGAGAAAGTGGCCCAAGATTGAGAACTTGCTTCAACTGTGGAGATAGAATGCACTTTGTAGCCGAGTGTCCTTATCAAAATAGAGAAGACAATGGTGGCAGGCTCATTCTTAAAGAGAAATCTAAAGCACTTAAGAATAAGCCATTTATTAAGAAGAACGGCCCTTTCAAGAAGCAACCCAAGATTGTGTTGGTAGCACAAGAGGAATACTCCTCCGCAAGTGAAGATGAAGAGGATGATGATAGTTCCCGCGAGGTGGCTGCTATAGCCACCACATCGACTCCTTCATCTCTCTTTGACTCGCCAAACGAGAACGTCATCAACAACAACGCCACTTGCCTAATGGCAAGAGGGTCCGAGGTATCAACTTCTAGCTCTTCATTTCCTAAGACTAACATAATTTTGGATATGGATGATCATGACAGTCTTAAAATGAAAGAAGAAGTTATTACTTTGGATACTTTTTTCACTAACCTACAAGGTGAGCACAAACTCCATTTTGATGCTCTTATGAGTCAACTTGCTCAAGCCGAAGATCTTCTTGAAGAAAAGGGGAGAATTGAAAGAGAAGATGCGTTGGAGATAGCTTCTTTGAAGAATGCCTCGGAAGAGGAAGAGGAAGAGGAAGCTCGAGTATCTTTGGAAGAGAGACTCGAATCCATTGAGGAGTCATAGGAAGAAGCTATAGCTGAGCTCATCAAAGAATGTGACCATGCTCTTGCCAAGGTAAAGAAACTAAAGAAAGAAAAGATTGACTTTGGGGCTGTTCATGCTAGACTTTTGGAGAAGTTTGATAATCTCGAAAGTGCTCACAAGGCATTGAAGAGTGATCATTCTACTTTAAATGAGTCTCATGACCAGCTCCAAACTCAATTGAAACGGTATGATGTGCCAAGTACCTCTACTTCATCCTCTGGAAAAGAAGACCTTGCAAGAAGTTCTCAACACAAAGGTAAAGGAGTTATTGATGAGATACTGAGCAGGCAAAGGACAAACAATAGTAAAGAAGGTCTTGGTTACATACCTAAGACAAAGAGCAAGAAAAACAAGAAGAACAAGAAGAGCAAGACTGCTCAACCAAAGACTAGCAACATTACCAGTGACAAGACTAATTATGATGGTTTTGCAGGGGCCAACAATCCTAACTTTGAACTATATTGCGATTATTATGGTGATGTTTATGCTAGTTATGTAGGCCCATATGATTGTTACATTCCTTGGTCTATTTGGGTTCCCAAGACCCTTGTTACTAACATGAGAGGACCCATTAAAAAATGGGTACCTAAACCCAAGAAGTAATTTTCTTGTAGGGCTATGCTTTCGGTGGTTCTAAATGGGTACTCGATAGCGGATGCACGAGTCATATGACCAGAAGCAAGGAGATCATCACGGAGATGCAGCCAAACCTTGATCACATAACCGTCTCCTATGGTGACAAGTCAAAATCTGAGGTATTGGGTCTCGGCAAAGTTGTGGTGGCTCACGATATTTCTCTCGTGGACGCCATGCTTGTTGAGACCCTCGGTTACAACTTACTTCCAGTTCGCACCCTTGGTAAGATGGGCTTTGCAGTTTATATTGATGCTGATTTGGTGGTACTCTTGTGGAGCAAGTCTCTAAAAGTCGCTTTTGTGGGATATGTCGAAAATGACCTGTACGTGGTGGAATTTTCGGGGAAACCCACTACAGGCCCGATGTGTCTTTTCAGAAAGGCTGACGCGGGTTGGCTATGGCATCGCCAACTAGCCCTCGTCAATATGAGAACTTTGCAAAGTCTCCACAAGGGTGGCCACATTCTTGGACTAAAAGAAAATGTCTCCTTTGCCAAAGATTGTGTTTGCAGGGCATGCGTTGAAGGAAAAATGCATGACTCACCTCATCGAAGGAAAACTATTATCTCATCAAAAAGGATTTTGGAGCTCCTTCATGTGGACCTTTTCGAACCTCCATCTCATGCAAGCCTTGGTGGGAAGAAGAATTGCCTAGTGATTGTTGATGATTACTCAAGATACACCTGGGTTTATTTCTTCAAAAACAGGCATCGACTTCGCCAACGAGGTTCAACGTCAACACAACGTCCCCATTCTGGCCATAAGAAGTGATAACGGCTCTGAGTTCAAGAACTGCACCTTAAATGAGTTCCTAAGTGAAGAGGGGATAAGACATCAATATTCCGTTGCGTACACCCCTCAACAAAATGGTGTAGCCGAGAGGAAGAATTGAACTCTAATGGATATGGCAAGATCAATGTTAGCCGGATTTAAATCTCCATATAACTTCTGGGCTGAAGCAATCTCTACTGCTTGTCATTCATCCAACCGATTATACCTCCGCAAGGTCTTGGACAAGACTCCGTATGAAATACTTACCGGTAACAAGCCAAACATCTCATACTTTCGGGTATTCGGGTGTAAGTGTTTCTTTCTTATCAAAGGAGTTCGTTTATCTAAGTTTGAATCTAAGGCTTTAGAAGGTATTTTTGTTGGTTATGGTGCCAAATCCCACACTTATAGAGTCTATAATAAGCTCTCCGGAACTGTTGTAGAATCTTGTAGTGTGGTGTTCGAGGAAAATGACGGTTCCCGTGCGGAGCAAGTTGGTGTTTGTGATGCAGATGTTGAAATACCCCAAGATGCCATAAGAAGAATGGGCGTGGGATTTTTCCGCCCCATTGAGGAACCCCTTGTGGCGGATCGGGAAGGACACTGCTCTTCCCATGAAGATCCCTCATCTACACATGCCCAACAAGTTCCCACCACGGGAGCAAATTCTGCACCATCTCCATCAACTGCTGAAGGTCAAGCTGTTCCAGAAAACTCCATGCCGGATTATTCGGTGGAAGTTGAATTATCCGGCCACCCCGCTCCAGCTGACCATATTGCTCCTGGTGGTGAAGATATCAACGCAAGCTCCAGGCCGGATTTTCCGGCAAGCCCCGGATTATCCGGCCCCTCGCCAGTTCAAGCAAGCCCCAGGCTTCCTGATGATGCTGCTACAAATACTCCTAGGCCGGATTATCCGGCCTCTCCATCGGCCGGATTATCCGGCCCTGACTTTACAGTTCAGCATCCTCCTGTTACAGCTACTGACTCACCTGAAGGGCACGCGTCACCACCACCTACTGCTGATATTCCAGTTCCTGATCAAGGTCGAGTGAATGCTTCCAATGAAGATTCGAATGATGAATCTACTCCTCCAAGAGACAACAAACTTATTGAACTTCGTCACAAGACTTGAGCTGATCGAAACCTTGAGTTGAGGGGTCACACTCTCGACAAAGTTGTTGGTGATCTTCGACAAAGGGTTTATACAAGAAGAGAATTGGCCAGTTTTGGTGAGCATCAAGCTCATATCTCTATGGTGGAACCTAAGAAGGTCTTTGAAGCTCTTGAAGACCCAGACTGGGTTGTTGCTATGCATGAAGAATTGAATAATTTCGAGCACAACAAAGTCTAGAAACTCGTGGAGAAATCCAAAGAGTGCCGCAATGTTATTGGCACCAAGTGGATATTCAAAAACAAGCAAGACGAGAATGGCATTGTTGTGAGGAACAAGGCTAGACTTGTGGCACAAGGTTACTCCCAAGTTGAGTGCATTGACTTCGGCGAGACCTATGCTCTAGTGGCTCGCCTTGAGTCCATCCGTATCCTTCTTGCTTATGCTGCTCATATCAATTTTAAGTTGCAGCAAATGGACGTCAAGAGTGCCTTCCTTAAGGTCCTCTACATGAGTTGATATACGTAAAGCAACCCCCGGGGTTTGAGGATCCTAACTTTCCGAACCATGGCTACAATCTCGATAAGGCACTCTATGGCCTTAAGCAAGCCCCCCGTGCGTGGTATGAGCACCTTAAAGAGCTTTTGTTAGATCATGGCTTCGAAGCTGGGCAAATCGATCCCACTCTTTTTACTAAGAAGGTTAAGGGGGAGATCTTTGTATGCCAACTATATGTAGACGATATCATCTTTGGTTCTACTAATAAAGCTTTTAATGATAAATTTTCAAAGCTTATGACTGATAGGTTTGAGATGTCCATGATGGGGGAATTACGGTTCTTTCTTGGATTCGAGATCAAGCAACTTAGAGAAGGAACCTTTATTAATCAAGCAAAGTACATCCAAGACATGCTCAAGAGATTTAAGATGATGGATCTAAATGGTGTCGCCACTCCGATGCAAACAAAATGTCATCTTGAACTTAACCCACATGGTAAAGATGTGGACCAAAAGGTATACCGGTCCATGATCGGTTTTCTTCTTTACCTCTGCGCATCTAGACCCGATATTGTGTTGAGTGTGGGAGTGTGCGCAAGGTATCAAGCAGCTCCTAAAGAAAGCCACTTAGTGGCAGTCAAGAGGATCTTTCGATATTTGGTTCATTCCCCCAACTTTGGTCTCTAGTATCCCAAGGGCTCTAATTTCTCTTTATGTGGTTATACTGACTCAGATTGGGCTGGTGATAAGGATGATCGGAAATCCACTTCTAGAGCTTGTCAATTCTTGGGAAGATCTCTTGTATGTTGGTCATCTAAAAAGCAGAATTGTATATCTCTCTCCACCGCCGAAGCTGAATATGTTGCTGCTACCAGCGCTTGCACTCAACTATTGTGGATGAGGCAAACTTTAAAGGAATACGATGTCAATTGTGACAAAGTGCCTCTTTTATGAGATAATGAAAGTGCAATCAAAATTGCGTACAATCCTGTTCAGCACACAAGGACGAAGCATATTGAGATTCGAACCATTTTATTTGAGACCATGTTGCTCGCGGCGATATTGATCTATCCTTTGTGAGCACGAAGAACCAACTTGCGGATATCTTTACAAAGCCACTTGATGAAGCAAGATTCTGCTACTTGAGGAATGAGCTAAATATCATTGATTCCAGGAGTTTGTCTTGATTACCCATGCACTCACTCGTACATCTCAATCCTTCTTTGGTCTAGGTGTGGGCATGGATATAGGGGGAGTGTGGTCCTAACTCATTGGGCTAACCCTCCCCCCATAATGCCAAAAGCAGGATAAATCATTTATCTTAATATCATTTTGTGATATGTGAGCTTATTGATGAGTATTGGTCGTGAACCCAAGATATAACTTTGCGGTGTCACACCATACACTCCAACAAGGTGGCCTCCGCCACCATACTCTCCCTTAAACCTGAGAATGGTTCAAGAACTAAACCATATCTCTACCAAACCCGCGCGAGAAGAGTTGGCACTCGAACCAAAACCAAACCCATCCGATGTATACTTCAACCCAACCAAAACTAGACCTGAATTATTTTTTGTCCAAACCGAACTTAACTGAGTCGTCACCCGTTGGTTAGAACCATTATCGGAAATGGGTTTAGAACTATTCGATCAAATGGGCTGACTAGCTAACGTTGAGCTACGGCTGCCATCACGGCGGACAAAATCACGCACACCACGGACGATAGGGAGCTAGCTAGCTAGCCATAGGGTGATGCCTTCGGGACTCAGGAGAGACAGGGAGCAGTGCGAGGTCATGTCCGGCACGCCGGGACTCGCATCCTACGCAGGACTCGTGTCCGGCACGCCGTCGGGAGCCCTACGACGCCTGCTTCGACGTACAATGACTTCATTCTGAAGCTGGTTATTTCCTTCATGAGCATGTGCCCGACGTCTGCATCATTCTGAACGCCGGCGGCGGCATATAGCATGGCCACCATGAGCCGTTGGTCTGTGCCACTGATACAACAGTTGAGAAGCTCACTGGCGAATGTCATGGCTTACATGTACGGCTGCAGGGGCTGGTCAGTTGTGCGCAAGGGTGATGCATATCGTAGGCCGCCGCACCAGCAGCAAACAATGTGCTCTCGGAGTAGCTAGCGTGGAGCGGTGGAGGCCGGTGAGTCGGGTGCGTTTGACGCAAGCGGCGGAGAGAGCCCTCAGCTTGGCCTCGCGCGCCAGGCTCGCTTTAGCCTCGACGCCGACCTTGGGGCACACCCCGGAGAAGTTGTGCGCTCACCCACCGCGCCACGACCTTGGGGCACACGCCGGAGAAGTTGTGCGCTCACCCACCGTGCCGCGACCCTTGGGCTCACGCCAGAGCTGGCGGCCGCGGCCACCGTCGGTGCGGCCATATGAAGCTGCTCTCACTCCTGGAGGTAACCGAGGTGGAGAAGGCCCTCATGTTGATGATTCAAAGGACTTGGGCCAACGAGCGTTGCGAAGCTGTCGCGGGGACGGGGCCGGCGAGCTGCAAACGGTGGCGACTTCTGTCACTAGGGTAGGCAAGGCAAGCAATGGCGGTTGTGGTCTCAGAGGAATACGCGGCTTCAGCGACACGGAGGAACAAGAAAAATAGCCTAGGAACCAATATCACCAACTAGTTGGGAACCACGGTTTTAACCTGTTTAAAACTGAACCCGTTGGAGCCAAACCCAACCATACCCAAACTATATTTACGCAAAATCAAACTATACCGAACTGTTCTGTGCCTATGTCCATTTGCGCCCAAACTAAATAAGCCCACATGCAAAAACCGAACCAACACACCTAGTTAAAGGAAAACCATCCCCAGGTTTACTCTCCCTTGAGGAGAATTGGCTCTTTTTGACTGTTCTTTGCTATCTCATGTTCTTATGGGAATCACACTCAAACTTGGCTTTTATTTGATTTGGATTTTGCAATTTTGAGTGTCTAGTACCATCTCAGTTTGGCTCTCTTAATCCTAAGCCTTCTCCTACCCCTAAGCTGGTTTCAAGCAGCGCCATGAGTTGGCTCACTCCCAGCAGCTCATTCTCCACCACATGTCCGGTGCTTCGGGTGACCCTCCGGCTCCTACACCTCCCACTCCATATGCTCGGTGGAACTCTTCCTCCGGGCTGAACTATGGTGAGATGGAGCATCACTTGTTCCCCTCTACGCCTATTGTTGATGATGAGGATGAGGAAGGTGACACTGAGGAGCTTGAGGATGAGGATGAGGATGAGAATGAAGACGAGGAAGAGGATGAGGACGAGGACTATGAGTGATCCCGTGGGGCGCTAGCATCGCTCTTCTCCCTTTTTGGTGTCTCGATGCCAAAGGGGGAGAATAGTTCTATTAGGATGTTCGTGGATTTGCATGGGTCGGGCATAAGCACTTGCACTTTTCTATTCGTATTTTTCTTGCTTATGCCCATTTAGCGTTGAACTTTAAATTTGTGATTTGTGGTTGTTTGAAACTTTATGTGGTTGTCTGGATTATGCCTATGGATTTCATATCATGGATTATGCTTATGGATCTATCTATTCATATCCTATTGCTGGAGGTTTATCACGGAAGGCGCGCTCATATTGGTTATCCGGTAATAATTGTGACTTATGTCAAGGATGCCTTCTCTCTACCTCGGTGGTATGTTTTTGTTGCTCATATGTCTAAGGAATAGATTCACCTATTTGTGTGCATTTGTATTCCAATGCAAAACTCTATTATGCACACATTGAGGGGGAGTCTCTTTCATAGTTATTACTGTTTGTCTTGTGACTTTCTCCTGCAAATCCTGGTATTGTCATCTAACACCAAAGAGGGGGAGATTGAAAGAACATTTCATATTTTCCTATGTTTTGTGTGTTAGATAACAATACTGTGGAAATTATTCATGTGCGCTAAGTGTGCAGGAAGCTTTGAGGGGGGCGGATAATCCGCCCCATCAAGGGCCGGATAATCCAGCCTACCTCATCGCTCAAAGGAAGCCAAGGCGCGTCGCTCGGTATCCGGTCGGATTTTCTCCCGGAAAATCCGAACTGGGGCGGTTTTTCCTCCCTAGGCCGGATAATCCGGCTGTCGCATGGGCCGGATAATCCGGCCCCCAGTTTTCAAGCAAAAGGAGCCAAGGCGCGTCGCTCGGTATCCGGTCGGATTTTCTCCCAGAAAATCCGAACTGGGGCGGTTTTTCCTTCCCAGGCCGGATAATGCGGCCCTCGCATAGGACCGGATAATCCGGCCCCCAGAAGTTGATCAAGGGCAAGATCGGCGCGACGCTTTGATAGGGGGTGGATTATCTGCCGGATATTCTGAGTCTGGGACGGTGTTTTCCCCAGACCGGATAATCCGGCCCTCACTTGGGCCGGATAATCCGGCCCCCAAAGTGTCCAACGGCTGGTTTCTGAAGGGGGTATAAATACCCCTTCTTCCCCAATGTTCAGAACACTTGATTCATTCGAAATTGTCCAGACATTGTGCAAGAGCTCTCATTCTCGATCTCCCACTTCAACCACCCGAAGGTCTTGATCTTTGGGGGAATTGAAGGAGGAGAAGTTCATCATCATCATCAAGAATCAAGCGCTTCAACTCCTCTCCATTCACTTGGAGAAATCCCTGATCTAGTATTCTTGTCAATACCTAGATCTTGTTTATTGTATTTGATAACTTTGTTCTTGTGGCATCTTGTTGTCATTTCGGGAGCCTTCAAGTTGTTGTGGAGTTGTTGCCCCGCTAGTTGTGTAAAGGCGCCGGTGCCCGCCTCGAAGGGTACCTATAGTGGAAAGGTGGATCAGGCCTTTGGTGGCGAGATCCATCGGAGAACAGGGTGAGGCCTATTGTGGCGTGGTGGTCTTAGTACCGCCCACCCCTCCAACGCAGACGTACTTCTCTTAACAAGGAAGGAACTACGGTCAAACAAATCCTGTGTCTCCGCGTGCTTCACTTCGGTTTACCCGTTCCTCTTCCACTCACTCTTTACTCGCTAGTAGATAGGTTTGCATATAGGGAAAATTCCACCTAATAGTTTATCTAGAGAATTTATCCTTTGTGCTAAGCCTAAAATTGAAAAAGTATTAAAAATTGGTGTAGCACCTATTCACCCCCCCTCTAGGTGCCCGTACGATCCATTTCACATGGGCAAGGCCTTTTTAGCTCCTAGTTCTTTTTTATTTCAACAATTTTTGTGAAATATTGCTCGCTACTCGAGTCCAATATTTTTTGGGCCATGGCCTTTTTAGAGCCCAACTAACATTTGGTTCATTTCTAAAGTACATGCGTTAAATAATTAATATTTTAGTAAGAACATCCAAAATCACATTCAGTATATTAAAATCAGACATAACCTAGGAATACATTACAATCATGGTTGTTAGTTGGAGATAAAGCAGTATTTTCTGAGGTACATTACAATCATGTACAATACAAATCAGGCATTTCGCCACCACATAGAACAAAATATCAGAATAACTAGCTCAACGAGCTGCAACACTTTGTTGGAGCAAGCTATAATGATTTTCTGAGGTCTTCTTCATATTGAAGCTCTTGATACATGCATCAAAAGGGAGACGCCCATTCAAATGTTGCCAGCCTAGGATGAGAAAAGGAGGTCATCACTCTGTTAAATTGGAACGTATATTACATAAGGAGACATAGATTTGCTACAAACTCGTGTACACAATTTCCATTCAAATCAAAATCAAGTTCAAGAATTATTTTACTATTTCATGAAACTAATAACCCGGAGCAACATTCAACACCACATAGTAATATAGTGGGATGTAGCTCTCCATGTTGCTATTGGATTTCAACACGTCAACAGAAGTACAAGTGACAAAGTCTTTGAAAACATTAATTGTATATTTATGGATGATGAAGCTGAGCAAATTTTCTGGTACCCAGGTAAATATATAGAAATGCACAAGATCTGGTGCCCATATGTACATACATCTATCCACAAGTGCAAGTTTGTTTCTCTTACCAAACGAACTACTCAAGACTAAGACCATATATCAACATGCCCATATATGTTCGACAAGACAAGTAGATACCTGAGATGTAGTGGATGGGGATGTAGTTGAAGGAATCCTTGGGATCTAGATCTTGGAGAGTTGTGCATTCTCCTCTTGTGTTCTTCCTCTCTTATTCCTCCAATAGCTTTTGTAGCTTTGGTGGAATTTGAGAGTTAAGGACTTGCCTCTTGCTTTTGGTGCATAGGTTTAAATTTTCCACGGAGATTCAGCGAGTTCAAGCTTGAGGGCTTGTTTCTCTTGGGTTCTTGGAACCCTAGACGGTTGTGTGGAAGTGGTGTGATTCCCTTGGGGCCTCCAATTGAGTTGTGGAGTGTCCTCAAGCTAGAGGCCTTTGTGGTGATCCTTAGGAGCCTCCAATTGAGTTGTGGAGTGACAAGGGGTAACCTCGACAATGCCCATGGTTATGTACTTAGGGTTTCGTGGAAAAGAGAATGTTGGGGATTTAGTCGGCTGATCAAACAAACAAGGGAGTCGAAGTCGTCTAATTTCTATGGAAAACATGATTAAAAATTTCTCAAAGCTTCGGTACCTCTCTGTTGGATCCTCCTAGCCTTTATATAATAGGATGGCTCCCAAAGCCGTATATGCATAGGTTACAAGTTACAATTACAACAATAGTACAATGTCGGTTTCTACTTGTTTCTTGATCACCAAGGCATGCTTATTTATGTCGGATGCTCTCTGGATTTTCCTTTACTCTTTATGGTCTCCATGGGCCGCAAGCCTTTGTATGCCTAGGGTAGCCAATCACGGGGACCCGATTGGTCATGCCCATGTCATGGAGATTTCCCCAAGCCTTGTACGGGTCCGGTGACCATCCTCAAGTGTCCCATAGTGGATCGTGAGTAGGCCTTTGTGGTGGGCTCACGGGAGAATAGGGTGAACCTGTTGTGGCGCCGGTGAGCATCGAGCCACCACACCTCAAGGTGAGCCATTTGTGGCATTCGAAGAGAATTGCACCATCACACCTGTCCAACGGAGACATAGATTCTTTCGAAGTGAATTTTGGGATAAAAATCATTGTCTCCACGTCCATCAGTTATCTCTCAACCGATCCCTTTACTTATGCAATTTACATTGAGGGGAAGTTTCTCAAAAGAAGGAAAGAAGATCCACATGTTGGAGACATGAAGGCATGAAGACAACATGAAAGGACATTTACTGTCATAATCTATTTTGGTGTTCGTTAACAACATTAGGTTCATTTTAATGTGTGCTTATGTCTATAGGACAATCTAATGAAAAGTTAAAAGGCCTAAGCTAGGTGGTAAAGACCCTGGCCAAAGTTGACATTTCCTGGAGAAGCCAGACCGGAGTCTCCGGTGTGCAGACACCGGAGTCTCCGGTGTGACCTGGAGTTTCCCCAGGAGTTTCCGGAGTGGTCTCAAGAATCTGCTCAGAACCATTCAGTGAGAGGATCCGAAGATAGACCGGAGATTATCTTGAATCTCTAGGGCGTTGTCTCAGACCGGAGTCTCCGGTGTTCCCCCTCCAGAATTTCCCCAAGAGTCTCCGGAGTGAGCTTCGCTACCTTGCCTAGATCATTCTGTATGGTGGTCTGAAGATGCACCGGAGATGGGCCGGAGTCTCTAGCGCAGACCGGCGTCTCCGGTCTACCAAGTCGGAGTCTCCGGTGTGGGATGTTCCCAACGGTCAGAAAATGGTTCACTAGATGAGGCCTATAAATAAGGGACCTCATCCCCTTACTCTAGCTGCTAGTCCAAGAAAAAGAAGAACACCACATTTGATCCACCAAAACTCCCAGATCTCTTCATCCAACTTTCCAAAGTCGTTGATCTTTGGGGAATCGGAGGAGGAGGCCTCGATCTACAACTTCACCAAGAGAGATCTTCATTTCCCCCTCATTTACTTGAGGGCCCCTTGCTCTGGGCGTTTCATTGGAAACCGTAAGCCTTGTTTTGGTTGATTTGATTCTTGCAAGCTTGTCTTTGATTGTTGTGACAGCTTGCTTGGATTCGAGAGCCCCAGTTAAGTTGTGGGTGTTTGCCTCGAACTTGTTGTAAGGGTGCCAGCTACCACCTTGAAGGTTGCCGATATAGTGGAAGCGTGAATCGATCCCCTTGGGGTGAGGTTCACCGGAGAACAAGGGAGGCCTCTCGTGGTGTTGGTGGTTTGGTACCATCCCCTCTCCAAACACAGATGTACTTCCCCTCAAAAGGAAGGTGCTGCAGGAAATAATCCTTGTGTCCTCGTGTTCTCCACTTTGGTTACTACTAACCTTTACCGCACCTTACTTTATCTTGTTCTTGCTTAGTTTGTGTGGTAGTGTATCATATAGGTAAATTCACCCTAGTTGCATATCTAGAGAACTTACCTTTGTGTCAAACCCTAACTTGAAAAGGAGTAAAATTTGAAGTAGCACCTATTCACCCCCCCTCTAGGTGCCCATACAATCCTTTCAATTGGTATCAGAGCCTCGGCTCTTTATTCAGGCTTAACCGCCTAAGATAATACGGGCAACCCAGGAGATGAGGGAGAGGGTGAGGCTAGCACTTCAATGACCATGGTAGATCTCAAGAATTTGGAAACAATCTTGAGATCTACCTTGGGCAACGAAATCCAATAGTCGCGTCAACTTGTTGAGTTACTTGTTAAGGAAAAGACAGCCTCACCACCTCCCTCTCAAGATGAAACACCACCTAAACCCTAAGGAAAACGGTTCGGCTAAGCCAATAGGTGAAGTGGTAAGGAATGAACATAATTCCACTGACTCCACCACCAAAAATGGTGATGGGAAGGAAGAGCACCATGCGGTTCCCGGATGGTACTCCCCCGACCCTTCAATTCCTCATCCCCTTATAAATAATAGAGGGGACCCACCTTAGTTAGTTGCACATACTTTTGCTCAATGGCACGTTTTAATGAAATCTCACGTGCACAACTCTTGCATTGACTTGTGGAACATTATTGAAGAAGGACTCAAAATTGAGGATCCAACCAACTTGACTAGAACATAAGTGGTCAATAGCCAGCTCAATGCCATAGCCTTGCACATGATCAAACTTGGAGTGGGGCCAAAGGACTTTCCCCACATTGAGCACTACAATGCCGCCAAGGAAGCTTGGGATGCTCTCATTGACTTGTTTGTTGGAAATGAGAGCATGAGAAGAAATAGTTATGATGCCTTAAGCAATGAAGTTGAAGGTTTATTCATGAAGGATGGTGAGGATCATGAAGACATGTATCTAAGACTCAAATCCACAGCCACTGCCTTCATAAATGTTGGTGCCTCTCACAATGATGATTCTTTGATCAAGAGGAAGTATGTGAGTGCGCTCATGCCCTCCGAGCCCACTGACTTGAAGAGTCTCCAAGGAATACACAACTACCATCGCATGACCTCCAATGAAGTTATGCAAGATATGGACGCTTTCAAGGTTGCTGCCAAAAATGCCAAAGAAACCCATGCTCGAGCTATTGGAATGAGTAGTGGTGTCAATCTTGCGTTGAAGGCCAAGGTTGTGGAGTATGATGAAGAAGAAAGGAGTGATGATGCACTTTCTATGAGACACCCTGAGGATGTGAAGGTTGCTCGTGGTGAATACATGGCCTTCTATGCAAGAAACTTTTGGAAAGACCCCGCCAAGGCCAAGATGGAGATGTAACGAAGAATCAATCCAAGTGCTAGAAAAGAATATGCTTCAAAATTGAGAACTTGCTTCAACTGTGGTGATCTCTATCATTTTGTTGCCGGATACCTTATGAGAAGAGTGGTGGCGCACTCATATTGAAGAAAAATCCAAAGGCCCCTTTCAAGAGGCCCTTCTACAAGAAGAACTCCACCAACAAGAAGTCTGGTGACATTGCTTTGATAGCACATGCATAATTCTCTTCCGATGAGAAGAAGAGGAGGAGGAAGAAGAAACTACGAATGGAGTGGCTGCTATTGCCTCTACCTCTACACCGACCTTCTCCCTCTTTGATTCTCCAAATGAGAACTCCTCCAACAAGAACGTCACTTGCCTTATGGAAAGAGCATCGGAGGTATCACCATCTCCTCTCTCCACCTCACCTATCAATGATGATTTGAGTGATGATTTAACTCTAGAGGTGAAGAAGGAATTAGTTGCTTTCGATACTTATATGACTAACTTGCAAGGGGAACATAAGAAGCATTTTGTAAATCTATTGAACCAACTTGCTCACACACAAGAGCTCCTTGATGAGAGATGTAAACTTGGGAGAGAGCATCTACTTGAAATGGATGCTCTAAATAATTCTCTAGAAGAAGAATAAGAGACTAGAGTGTCTCTTGAAGAAAAACTTGATGGCCTTGAGGAGGCAAATGATCGAATTATTGCTAAACTCATTAAGGAACGTGATCATGCCATTGCTAAATACAAAAAGGCTAAAAAGGACAAGATTTAGTTTGGTGTTGTTCATAACAAACTTGTCGAGGATTATGAGAAGCTTAACAAGGCTCACAAGGCTTTGGAAAGTGACCTCATGACCCTCACAAAGTCTAGTGAAAAACTTCAAACCCAATTGACTAATGTTGGTTCACCTAGCATTTCCATACCCCTAGTACTACAAGCATCCTTGAAGAAAATGCTAGGTTCAAGGGGGAGCTTGCAAAGGCAACCTTTCCCAAAGGTAACAAGTCTCTTGATGATCTTTTAAGTATGCAAAGGCCAAGCAATGAGAAAATAGGTCTTGGCTATGTGTCAAAAGCCAAGAAGCAAAAGAACAACAACAAGAAGAAGGCCAAGCCCGCTCAACCACAAGACAAGACCATTATGGGTAGTAATACCCAAAGTGGCAAAATTATGTCACATGATGACTTTGCGGGGAGTGCTAACCCTCACTATGTCTTAATGTGTAATTCTTATGGTGATATTTATGCACAATATGTTGGTCCATTTGATGGTTACATTGCTTGGTCTATTTAGGTTCCAAAGACCCTTGTCACTAACAAGAGAGGACCCATTGAAAAATGGGTACCTAAAAACTAGCTTGATCTCTTGTAGAACTGTGCTTATGGCAAGTCAAAGTGGGTGCTTGATAGTGGTTGCACAAGTCATATGACCAGAAGAAAGACAATTATGACGGATATAAGGGAAAATCAATATCATATAACCGTCACATATGCTGATAAATCAAAATCTCAATTAATGGGTCTTGGTAAGGTAGTGGTTGCACATGATGTTACACTCGTGGACATCATGCTTGTTGAGACCCTTGGCTATAATTTACTTTCTGTCCGTGCCCTGGGAAAGATGAGTTTCGCCGTCTTTATTGATAATGATATTGTGGTCCTCTTATGGAGCAAGACTCTAAGGTCGCTTTCGGTGGGTATGTCAAAAATGATTTGTATGTGGTGGACTTTTCGGGGAAAACCAATTGAAATGTGATGTGTTTATTCGGAAAGGTCGATGTGGGTTGGTTATGGCATCGCCAACTAGCCCATGTCAATATGAGAACTTTTCAAAGCCTTCACAAGGGTGTCCATATTGTGGGACTAAAGGAGAATGTTTGTTTTGCCAAAGATCGTGTTTGCAGGGTTTGCGTTGAAGGAAATATGCATGATTCTCCCCACAAGCCAAATAACATTATAAAGTCTAAGAGGATTTTGGAGCTCCTTCATGTGGATCTCTTTGGTCCTCCATCTCCTGCAAGTATTGGTGGGAAGAAATATTATTTGGTGATTGTTGATGACTACTCAAGATATTCATGGGTCTATTTCTTCAAGTTGAAGAGTGAGACCCAACAATACTTCATCGACTTCATCAATATGGTTCAACATTAATACAATGAGCCCGTGATTGTGATAAGAAGTGACAATGACATCGAGTTCAAGAACTACACTCTAAATGGTTTTCTTAGTGATGAGGGGATAAAACATCAATATTCCAATGCATATACCCCTCAAGAAAATGGTGTAGGCGAGAGGAAGAATTATACCTTAATGGATATGGCAAGGTCTATGTTGGTGGAATTTAAATCTCCATATAATTTTCGGGCAGAGGTAATCTCCACCACACGCCATGCATCAAACCGGATCTACCTCCGCAAAGAGTTGATCAAGACTCCATATGAAATACTTACCGGTAACAAGCCCAACATTTCATACTTCCGGGTGTTTGGTTGTAAGTATTTCTATCTCATAAAAGGTGTTCGTTTGTCCTAATTTGATTTCAAAGCTTTAGAGGGTATTTTTGTTGGTTATGGTCTCGATTCCCACACTTATAGAATCTATGATAAACTCTCCGAAATTGTCATAGAATCTTGTAGTGTGGTTTTCGAAGAATATGATGGCCCCCAAGAGGGGTGTGTTAATGTTTGTGATATAGATGATGAAATACCTTAAGATTCCATAAGAAGAATGGGTGCGGGGTTCATCCGCCCTGTTGAGGAACCCCTTGTGGCAGCTCGAGAAGAACTATGCTCTACTCATGTGGAGCCTTCATCTTCACAACTTCAACTATCTCCTGTTATTAAGGACAATACTGACCCAAGCCAAAGACAAGCTGAGAACCCTCACCATGGTGATCAAGGTAGAAGCTCTAGGCGGGATGATCCAGTCTCTCCACTAACTAAATTGTCTAGCCCTGCATAGTCTGTTGCTCAAGGCAGGTTTATTTAGTCATATGAAAATACATCTCGAAGACTGTCTATAAGCATGCCTGATCAAGACCAAGATCAGCATGTACCTCATGTGGATGAAGCTGAACTAGATGTTGATCAAGGTCAAAATGAAGGTCAACACGAGGACCAGAATGATGAAGTGATCCCGACTAGAAACAATGAGGAGATCGAAACTTGTCGCAAAGCTCGCATGGATAGAATATTTGAAAGAAGAGACCACTCCCTGGATAATGTTATTGGTGATCTTAGGAGTGGGATGTCCACTCGGGCTCAACTGAAGCATTTTGGTGAACACCAAGCTCATATATCTATGGTGGAACCCAAGAAGGTGTGGGAAGCTCTTGAAGACTTAGATTGGTTGGAATCCATGCATAAGGAGCTCCACAACTTTGAGAGAAATAAAGTTTGGAAGTTAGTAGAAAAGCCCAAAGATTATCGCAATGTTCTTGGGACCAAGTGGATATTCAAGAACAAGCAAGATGCACATGGAATTGTTGTGAGGAACAAGGCAAGATTGGTAGCACAAGGGTTCTCTTAAATTGAAGGCATTGATTATGGAGAGACTTATGCTCCCGTGGCTCGCCTTGAGTCCATCCATATCCTTCTTGCATATGCTGCACATCATATTTTAAAATTACAACAAATGGATGTGGAAAGTGCTTTTCTAAATGGTCCTTTGCATGAATTGGTTTATGTTAAGCAACCCCTGGGTTTGGAAGATCCCAACTTTCCAAACCATGTCTACAAACTTGATAAGGCGCTCTATGGACTTAAACAAGCTCCACGTACTTGGTATGAGCATCTTAGAGAGTTGTTTTTAGACCATGGATTTGAGGTTGGGAAAATTGATCCCACTCTTTTTACTAAGAAGATCAATGGGGAGCTTTTCGTTTGCCAAATATACGTTGATGATATTATCTTTGGTTCGGCTAACAAAGCTTTTAATGATGAATTCTCAAATCTTATGACTGGCAGGTTCAGGATGTCTATGATGGGAGAGTTGAGGGTATTTCTTGGTTTTGAGATCAAGCAAATAAGAGGAGAAAACTTCTTTAATCAATCCAAGTATACTCAAGACATTCTCAAGAGGTTCAACATGAAAGATTTAAATGGAGCTCTCACTCCCATGGCAACCAGAACTCATCTTGAACTTAACCGAAATGGTAAAGATGTTGATAAAAAGGTATAGCGGTCCATGATTGGTTCTTTTCTTTACCTATGTGCATCTAGACCCGATATTGTGCTAAGTGTAGGAGTGTGTTCAAGATATCAAGCGGCTCCTAAAGAAAGCCACTTGATGGCTGTCAAAAGAATCTTTCAATATTTGGTTCATACCCCAAACTATGGTGTGTGGTATCCTAGAGGCTCAACCTTCTCTATTTGTGGGTACACGGATTCAGATTGGGATGGTGATAAGGATGATAGGAAATCAACCTCCAGACCTTGCCAATTCCTTGGTAGGTCCTTGGTGTGTTGGTCTTCTAAGAAACAAAACTGTATATCACTCTCCACTGCCGAGGCTGAGTATGTGGTTGCTGCTAGTGCGTGCACTCAATTGTTATGGATGAGGCAAACTTTAAAGGAATATGGTATCCATTGTGACAAAGTGCCTCTTTTATGTGATAATGAAAGTGATATCAAAATTGCCTACAGTCCGGTAGATCATACAAGGACAAAACATATTGAGATCCATCATCATTTCATTAGAGATCATGTTGCTCGAGGAGATATTGAGTTATCTTATGTATCAACCAAAGACCAGCTTGTAGATATTTTCACGAAGCCACTAGATGAAGCAAGATTTTGTTATTTGAGGAATGAGCTAAATATCGTAGATCCAAGAAGTTTAACTTGATCATCTTGCATACACACCTATTACTTGATCAATTATGTGGTTTAGGTGTAGGCATGGACATAGGCGGAGTGCGGTCCTAATCCATTGGGCCGCCATACCTCCCCCAATAATGCCAAAATTAAGAAAATCAATTCTCTTAATATCATTTAGTGATATGTGAGCTTCATTGACGAGTAGAGGTTATGAACCCAAGGATACTTCTTCGTGGTTTCATGCCTCATAGTCTTACATGGTGGCCTCGGCCACCGCCCCTTCATTTGGAAGGATTGGTTCTTGGTTCTATTTGATTTGAATTTCTCATAACCATTTATTTGAATGTCTTTGCACATTTGGTTCTACATAGTTTGAAATCTAAACCCAAGCATGTCACTCCCTCCTTTAAAACACTCTATATATCGCATATGTCCCAAACACTTGAACCTAGCTGGTTTTGGTCGAAGAGGGCCGAAGATTTCGGTGTGCAAACACCGGAGTCTCCGGTATAGACCGGAGTCTCCGGTCTGGGTGGTTTCTGCCTGTGACTTAAGGGGGCCAGGGTGAGAGAGAGTCACTTTGACTCTATCTTCCACCCCTGACCCTCTCTCTCTCACAACTGCCTCCTCTTCCTCCAAAATCACCGCCCGAAGGCCGATTTGCCACCGGGATCCGCTGTGCTGCCGGTAAACTCCATCCTCTCCACCCCTGGGACCTTCCCCACCGGTGGAAACTCCCCAATGGATAGATCTGGTACCTTTTCTTCTCACCATGAACCTAGGGTTCATCCCCTTTGTTTGTTTTGAGTTTTGTACTGGATCTGGCCATTGGAACAACATGTGTCTGTGCACTACCTCACTTGAGTCTCATATCCTTGCCTGATCTACTAGACTCGATCTCACCGAAGCCTCCATGTGCAACTCGAAATTTCCAGACCGAAGATTCTAGTTAGCCAGTCCGGAGACTCTGGCCTAGGCCGAAGATTCCGGTATGTCCGGCTGGAGACTCCGGTCTCTGCTGGAGATTCCGGTGAGACACCTCGGAGACTCCGGTGTAGATTGACTCTACCAGTTCGGGCAAAGTTATGAGGGTCTTGTGCCTACCTCCTTGACATATGTGCTTACCCCCATGTTATTCCCCTCACTTTCTATTCACAGGAGGCCCTGGTTCTCGTCGTGTTCGCACCAAGACCAAGTCAAAGAGGGCGGATCCTCATTTTGATGAAGATGTCGGTCAGTATGTGATCCCGCCCTCCAACCACAAGCAGCAACTCAGGGATGTTGAATTCATGAGGAAGAACACTGAACGCATTGAGGATGAAAACCGTGCCAAGAGGGCCAAATATGACAATTTGCAATCTTTGGCTCACATGACCAATAAGTAGTTCTGTGACCTTTGAAAGACAAACTTCTTTGAGATGCCTAGAACTAGTGAGGACCCCTGCTATTGGAGAAGGGAACAAAAGGTTTGCATGACTGACATCTATAGCAAGCTCACCAAGTCTCCTGTTTGCCCCCAAATGTATATGGATCTCACATACTTGCATTCCTACAACTACTTTGAAGATGATGTGTGGATAACTGAGAAGCTTATACTGCATAAGCTCATGGAGCTCCGCGAATATTACAACATTACTCTTGTTCGGCAATTCTATGCAACTGTTGTATTTGGGACTTATCAAGCTAGAACCATGACTTGGATGACTGGCAATGTTCGCTGCACCACCAACTTATTTGACTTTGTTGGAGTCATCAATGAGACCTTTCAGGGTGTGTCTTCTCATGTTGGGCACCGTATGCATGATGCTTCTCTTGGTGAGAACAAGAACAAGCTGGCACCTCTCTATGGTAAGGGTGCTATTGTTGGTGAGGCCAAGGGCCTCAGGCCCCTTTACAACCTGTTGTTGAGGATTTTTCTCCAAAAAAATTCTCCCTGTGGTGGCAATGATGATGTTATCCTGTGTGGGCTTGTCAACCTGCTCTACCATTCTCACAAGGTATTTTGTGCTGGCCCAGCTGCTGAAGGTTATGACATTGATATTATGGATTTCATTTTTGAGGAGATGCACCATGTTATTCTCTACAAGAAGTCTCCTCCATATGCTCCCCTTGTGACGAGGCTTATCAACACTCAAGCACATGGTTCACCGCTTTCCCTTCCTCCCAATCTTACGGAGCATGCCCTAGTGTCTCTCCAAAAGAAAGGGAAGATGGGTCCAACTCCTCGGAAGCCATTTGAGAGTGATGAGGATGAGATATCCGAGGCCGAGCGTGCTCCCACCCCTCCTAGGGGCGCTAGGAGGAAGAATGCCTCCAATGCTCCCATGCCTCCTGTCACATGTGCAGTGGTTCAGGAGAAGGTCAAGAAGGCATCTTTCTAGGAGAATACCTTGTGTTGCATGAGCGTGGATATCCATAAGGGACAAAATGAGTCCTACAAGAGTAACCGTAGGATTGAGAAGCTCCTCAAGGACATCAAGGCTCAAGGTGAGGAAGAATGGGAAGAAGATTCAAAGTACAATGATGAGCATGGAGCTGATCCCTCAACTAAATCAGATAACACCATGTCCTTTGGCGCCTGGAATGTAATGGATGCCATCTTGGTTGATTGGCAGACTTTCTCAGAGGTCAGTTCTGGCTTTGCACCACAGGATTCTTCCTCTTCTCGCCCTCACGGCAAGGGCCCTCAGACTTCTGCTGCTGATGATGATTATGATGAGGATGAGGAGGAGGATGATGACGATGACGAGGACTCCGATTGATCTCCCTTGGGACGATAACTTGTACTTTTCCCTTTTCGGTGTTCTGATGCCAAAGGGGGAGAAGGTGTCCATTAGGAGCATCGGGATTTGCATGGGTTGGGGTGATGGTCGTCTCTTGATTTTATTCGAACATTTTCTTTCATTTGGTTCTTGTGAGACTTATTTGGTTATATGAAACTATTTATGTGTGTGGACATGTCTATGCCCCCGTTCCCTTATTGTAATAGTTATCCATTACCTGACTTGCATGTATTACATGTTTATCCTGTTGCACATCGTCACGGGGAGCATAGTGATGTTATTAAAAAATCCATGCAAAATCTCTTGTTGTCATCGAACACCAAAAAGGGGGACATTTAAAGGACATTTACTGTCATGATCTATTTTGGTGTTCGTTAACAACATTAGGTTCATTTTAATGTGTTCTCATGTCTACAGGACAATCTAATGAAAAGTGAAAAGGCCTAAGCTAGGTCGTCAAGACCCTGGACAAAGTAGACATTTATCCTGGAGAAGCCAGAACGGAGTCTCTGGTGTGTAGACACCGGAGTCTCCGGTGTGACCCAGAGTTTCCCTAGGAGTTTCTAGAGTGGTATCAAGAATATTCTCAGAACCATTCAGTGAGGGCGTCTGAAGACAGATCGGAGATTATCTGGAATCTCTAGGGTGTTGTCTAATACCGGAGTCTCCGGTATTCCCCCTCCAGAGTTTCCCCAAGAGTCTCCGGAGTGATCTTCGCTACCTTGCCCAGCTCATTCTGTATGGTGGTCCGGAGATGGACCGGATATGGGCCGGAGTCTCCGGCGCAAACCGGAGTCTCCGATGTGGGATGTTCCCAACGGTCAGAAAACAGTTCACTGGATGATGCCTATAAATAGGGGACCTCATCCCCTTCCTCTAGCTGCTCATCCAAGAAAAAGAAGAACACCACATTTGATCCACCAAAACTCCAAGATCTCTTCATCCAACCGTCCAAAGTCATTGATCTTTGGGGAATCGGAGGAGGAGGTCTCGATCTACAGCTTCACTAAGAGAGATCTTCATTTTGCCTCATTTACTTGAGGGCCCCTTGCTCTAGGGGTTTCATTGGAAACCCTAAGCCGTGTTTTGGTTGATTTTATTCTTACAAGCTTGTCTTTGATTGTTGTGATAGCTTGCTTGGATTCGTGAGCCCCCAATTAAGTTGTGGGTGTGTGCCTCGAACTTGTTCTAAGGGTGCCAGCTACGAGCTTGAAGGTTGCCGATATAGTGGAAGCATGAATCGATCCCCTTGGGGTGAGGTTCACCAGAGAACAAGGGAGGCCTCTCATGGCGTTGGTGGTTTAATACCACCCCCTCTCCAAACGCAGACGTACTTCCCCTCAAAGGAAGGAACTGCGGGAAATAATCCTTATGTCCCCGTGTGCTCCACTTCGGTTACTTCTATCCTTTAGCACACTTTACTTTATCTTGTTCTTTCTTAGTTCGTGTGCTAGTGTATCATATAGGTAAATTCACCCTAGTTGCATATCTAGAGAATTTACCTTTGTTTCAAACCCTAACTTGAAAAATAGTAAAATTTGAAGTAGCACCTATTCACCCCCCTCTAGGTGCCCATACGATCCTTTCACAATGGGTCTACTCTTCCATGTCCACTACGCAACGCAAGGAGATCAAGAGAAGACGGTCCCTCTGAAGCTGGATGTCTCTACCTCGACTTCAAGCTAGCTAGGAGTGTAGTTAAACCTCTAACAGGCTTAGAGCTAAGTTCTTGAAGCTTCGTTAGGAAATCACTCCGACAAGATGTTGGTGAATGGATATATCCGAAGACCCTGACTTAAGACAGAAGGTCTACACAATCCACAATGACCCTTAGTAAAATTCAATTCAAGTAAAACATCCCTTCAATGATACATCAAGAATTTTTCAGTCAGACTCCCAAAACCACCCAGTGTGGAAATAAAATAACATTGGCCTCGGTAACAAAGTCAGATGTATCCTCCACTCTCCTTGTACCCAAGAAGCCCAAAATCAAGAAGGCAAGAATACTGAAGTCGACAAGACTACCCTCCAACATGTATGAAGTGGTAGAAAGAGTCAAGATTATAGAAGGTTTATGAAGCCACTCCTCTACTACTTCATGTGAATACTAACAAGTAGAGCCGTCGATTCACTAACCCGCTCAGATTTAACATGTTGGCAGCTCTTCTAGTCAACCACTCCGATAGACCACTTACGAATAGAAGTAATATATGAGCCTCATAAGAAGTAGCATGCTAACATCATCTGAAGATACAACCCCAGATGGAAGGTTAGCGACATCCTTCTATCATCACCGTACTACTCCAAGAAAGAAGGTCGACAACATCTCCAAGCTTCCTTAGTATAACCTTAAGGGGGAAGAGTGCGTCTTCCCCACTAACATAGAGTACCCCTCTACCAGAAGCGACTTCAAGAGTTTCAATCCCTAATTCGTTGTTAGGATACGATAAGCCCCTAAGGAAGCGTCATGGATCCTTATAAAAAATGACAACAACCTACAGATTTCCCTCCTCGGAAAGGATTCCAACTAGATGTCGTTCGCCCAGTGTAAGCCCGGGAGATATCAAGTTTGAAAACAGAAGAAGATCAACCATCACAACCAGGTCTGAAGCTTACTCAAATCTACATGCATCAAAGAAGACTGAACTTCAACTCTACTGACAAAGAAATCACATATGAAGACAAAGTCCACAAGCTAGTCCACTAGAAACCCTAGCACTACCCTTCAGAATCTTGGGATGAGATTCTGTTAAGGTGAAAGGTCTGTAACACCCCAATCTCCCTGATTTGAATGTCCAAAGTGCAAAAATTAGGGGGAACAAAAACATTTTCCTTTTTAGTGATGTAACAGTTGCTTGTTGAGTTGCTCTACCTTTGCTTGTACTTATGTTGTGATCAAGATACTCCTCTACCTTCACCAAGGTTTACCAAAGCTATTTAACAAAGAGAATGTCTTGGCTTACTTTACATATTCTCAAATGTTCTGACTTTTCAAACATGATCCAAGATGACTTTGTAAAACTAAAAAAAATCTCTTCTTTCTCTTGACAAAACTAAGGAGATCTATATGATACCATCTCCATATGTTTTTAAGACAGAAAACTTCCAAATATCCTTACCTCTAATCTTTCCAAAACCTTTTGTAAAGATACTTACCTCTCACTCTTGGTAGAAGTACCAAGGGACTCTCACCTTCTTAAAAGCACCAACCCTTCAAATCCTCTCTTCTTTAGACTTTAAGTAATGCTTTTTTGTGTTGTTTGTCTTCTTAAGATGTTTGTGTGAATTACCTTGATCTACTGTCTTAAAACATGATTATCTTGACCTGCTTGACTAGAAGCTAGTAGGAGATACTCTAGGAGTTCATTCCCTAGTAACAACACAAACTCAACCAAGACACCTCTGAAACTCTTGATAAGAAATCATCAAACCTACTCAATCTTCCACTCTAGTCAAAAACCCTAAAACTGTGACTAAGTCTAAAGCTGTTATCAGGATATAATCTTTGGGCCTCTATCTAAAATCTTCCATGGACCCTTTTGGAGTTTCACTTGGACCATCCTACACACCATCATGTGTACTTGTAGATAACACTCTTTCCCTTGACTAGGTCCTTCTTGGACCCACTTGTCCTTGATAGTTTTGTAGTCAAGAAAATAATTTGTTTGTCAACTGTTTCAACATGCCAACTTTGGTAGAAGCTCCCAACTCCATCTCATCCTTTCTTGGGAAACTCTTTGCATGGTTGTAATCTACTCAACCTAGTCTATTCATCCATGTTATCCATGTTCCCATTGGAACCTTGAGCATCTCAACCCAACATGGTTTTTGTAGGTAAGATGATGTTATGTTTTGGCAGCATTATAAGATTCATTCTTTGGCAGATATTTCCTAAGCCCTCAAGCATGTTCTGGATCAACTCAAAACATGACTCTCATCTATACAACTTACTATACAACCCCATCAACTTGCTTGAGACTTGGGAAGCTTGCAACCCTCTTATCCAACTTGATCTTGCACCCTTGGAAATGTTTTACCACAAGTTCCTTTTTCCTCTCTAATTTCTTGTTTTCTTTCAATAAAGTTATGGTATTAAAAACCCAAGGTGTGAAAATGATAGCTAGACTATGTGGCCATCATCTACCTTGGATATAAAGTTTTAATAAATGATTTTCCAAAATTATGTTGGCCCAGAACAATTTATTCCCTTCTCTTTTATAAAAACTTCAAAAAACCTCCTATTGAAGAAAGTTTGTTTTATTACAAAACACTATTTAAACTCTAGGAACATCTGAGGCCTATATTATGTTACCTATCTTCCCACTTCAAAAATAATTTATTATTTCTTTTTACCCATTTTCTAAAATGGCGGAAATTGGAAATAAATGTTTTAATTCCTTTTCCTCATTAAATCTGGGGGAAATCATCAATGTGTGATATGGTATTTGGGACCTGATACCTTCGATCCAGATTCACGGATGTAGAACTAGGTTTAATAGAACCTTAGAAAGCAATGGTAAAAGGAAATAAAAAGGACACGTCTACAAGACTTTGTTTGTTCGTTTTACCTTAGTTTACCGGATCAATCTAGTTTACTTTTATAATGGGTTGAACCAATGGATGGAGATAGGACAGGGTTGTAGATCCACCTGCAGCTGCACATCATATGAGATAAAAGATAATAATAAGCATAGTCATGTGTAATGTTTGAACGGAGATAATCTCTCGTGGATAAAACATTCTAATATACTAGAGCCCCTGTGATGCAACATGCATAGCAATAGTTTTTTAATCCAACCAAGTGCACACCGAAGCAACGGGCTACAAATGATTATTAAGTGTAAAACACGGATCAAAGCTTTAAGTGGTGATGTTGTTGTGATCCCGAATGGGTCGCTAAGCGAAGACCGTACTACCCTTTCTGTCACTAGGGTTCCTATGAGATCACCGCTAGCCAAGTATCTCACCTCAAGACTTTATCAATCTATGTGATCTTGGGTACCTACAAGTCCATAGATCAAGACAAGAGACAAAGAAACAAAAGATACAAATCTCAATTGCAAACAAAATACAATACTCCAATGAATTAGATGCACATAATCGCTGCGAGGTTTCTCCCCAACCCGCAGCCCGTGAGGACTACTCACTCATAACAAATAGATAGGAGATAGAAAACATCATAAAAATACGTAGATTGAAATCAAATATTCTTAATATGGTCGCCAAATCACAAGGAGATCTAAAGTACAAAGCAATGGCTATGGCTAGTGGAGGGTATGGATGATGGAAGTGATGAACAATGGAGTGGATCTCCTTTGGTGGTGTTATGATGTAATTTGAGAATGGTGGCTCTCTGGCCAGTGGCTAGATCCTCAAAATATATAGGCGTCTTCATGAAAGTCGTAGGGTTTGACAAGACGAAGCCAACGCCACCTGGTACGGGTAGATGGTACGGGCGGACCCTGCTCGTACCAGTGGTAGTTAAGCGTGATGATGCATGGGAATGGATTCCCAATTACTTGGCCATGTAGACTTCCTCAAAAACCTTCATTATGACTCTTAATTTCGCATTAAAAACCATGATTTCCTGCACAACACAATTCAAAGAAAGGTTTTGCATATCTTTGCAATTATTAGTCATTAGTGGCAAGGATTGTGAGTTTCTTGTCAACTGCTTGACCAAAAACAATGTTTAAACCCGGCAGAAGATGGCAAATTTTGGAGCCATCAGGACCATATCACACCAAAAACCCACCTTGTCTATTTCAAAATTTTCAAATAGATTCATAAAAATAGTTTCAACACTTTTTGCATATTTGATAATAAAGGGATCTAAAGTCCTCTGAAAATCCCCAAATAATCTAGGAGTTGTGTCTTGACCATACCTACCTATCAGTAACACTAAACGAGCTTGTCAAGTTCAAATTTTTGTAAGTAAAGCATGATCTTAAATTGTGGCCATTTTGGACTTTGGACAAATCGATCATCTATACCCTCTTACCCACCTCATCCACTCCATCTCTTGACCAACCCAGCACCATGACACAATCTGGGCGAAATGGTACTGTAGCTAGCCCCCTTTTGTCCTTTGTGTTTGGAGAGGAGGAGAGAGGCATTTATGCCCTCACATGCATGTGAGCCAAAGTTTAAAAGTGCAGTAGCACTACCACCACTCTCATCACTCCTCTCTGTCCTGCCAGACACCACACGAACTCCCACCACCCACCTTGCCCAACCATAGGCCATGTCCACCCTCCCAAGCTCCTCCATGGACTTGGTCCTTAATGGGCCATAAATCTTGGAATAAGAAGCCAAAGACCACACAAGCCCCTCAATTCCCCCTCACTCCACTCCGTGGCCACCAGAGCCTCACCCCCACGAGCCCTTACCCTTCCCCATGCTCCCCATTACCATGGGCATGGAGAAAACCTCCCTTCAGATCTGCAAGGAAAGGGAGATTGTGGCCTCATATATATACCTCCCATGCTCCCTATCTTGGCCTAGACATGATTCCCTAGTTCTAACCCACCTCCCCATGCTCTTCGTTTGCTACGGGGACGTTGGAACAACCGCCACCATTCCGGACCCGTGGTGAAGCTCCGCTGATGAAGCCGTTGAATCCAAGCTCCTGCAGAGGATCCAAGGCCACCCACACCCCCCTGGTCTTCCGCATCCACTTGAAGCCCTCTCCACCGACATGCATCAATCTTGGCAGTGTCACCGTGATGCCCCGGGTCAATATCCTCTTGCTCTAATGCACGTCTCCCTCCTGGGGCCAAACCCTTTGACGTCGACCATCCCTGAGCCCGCCTTCATGCACCGCACCTCCTCCACCACTCCTCGGTCGCTGAGCCATAAGTAAGCTGACTCTAACCCTCCCTAAGTTTTCGGCGTAGCCATGCTAGTTGCAAGGAAGACGACGGCCCTGAACCGTTGATCTCCACTTCATCGCATGGCTCACGTTGTTGCGTACCCCTTCACCCCTCCTTTGTGGCTGATAGACATGCCCCATGCTACCTTGTAAATCGGCGTTGTGCGGCCCACTGTCGTCCATATCTGGCCCATGAGCCCTTTCTCCTTTTTATTTTAAATCCTTTTCCTATATCTATTGTTATCCATGTTAGTATTAAATGAAAAACAAAATATAAAATGCATGCAAACTCCCATAGAAAATCTTTAACATGTTCTATGGTAAGTTCCCTAATATGCAGAATAAACCTTGTCCCAAATAAATATTTGGTTATTTACTAAGAGTTCATCTACCAAAATGTGTATTTTTATTCAAAATTCTACATCAAGATATTTACAACTCTAATTTCCTTGAATCCAACTTCTACTGGTAGGTATTAAATATGCCCATCATATGGCCTTAGTATTATACTAGTAGGATCCATTAATACACTATAGTAAAAATAACAAAAACAATTTAGATCAGAATTTGGAAATTTCCCTAGGTCAAAATATAAAAGATTTTGAGTTGTTTCAAACTCTCAGTGAACTTGTACTATGAATTCTATCAAACCCTAATTGGGCAAGATTTATTGAGAAAATAATTAATTTCAATGATTTAAACACTACTCATGTAGTTGTTTTACCAAATAAATCACACCGGGATTTTTATAACTCTAAAATTAGTGAAACCAAATTCTACAAAAAGGTATTGGTAATTCCTACCTTGTGTCCTTGGGTTCATACCAAAATATACTTTAGAATTAATCTGGTGAAAAGGACAAAGTGCATGCAGAACTGACTTTGGGATTTTCACAAGGAAATTCCGGTAATTATTTTAAAGTTA
This sequence comes from Avena eriantha, assembly GCA_910589775.1. NCBI lineage: Eukaryota > Viridiplantae > Streptophyta > Magnoliopsida > Poales > Poaceae > Avena > Avena eriantha. The sequence goes on along the minus strand of OU342743.1, from coordinate 226,358,044 downwards.
AACCAACTAAAAGGGAATGTATACCCCCATGTGTGCTTTTGGTAATTAATGACAATCTCTATGGACTAATATGTAAATTGAATTTCACTTTTAGGTTTTGTCCATTGGCATCGCGTGGGCCATGTGTTGGTCTCAAGGTTAAAAGATGAATAAATGAAGAAGGAGAAGAAGAAATGTCCAAGGGCTTTGTGCCCATTGGAATCATGTAGAAAGAAGAAGATTTAAGGTTGATCAAGACAAGTGCAAAGAGTTGAATCAAGATGGATCAACACTCAAGAAGGAATGAAGAAGTGCAAGATCAAGATGTGCCATCTCTAGAAGATCTCATGCTTGAAGCTTGTCATCCTCGTGATCATAGAGTGATGAATACAAGTTCAAAGAAGAGGTTTCCACATGGAGTATGGTGGAGAAATTTGCAAGTCTTCATCAAGCATGAGCAAGCAATAAAGGTGTTCCATCTTGAGGAGAACAAAACGTTCTACATCAAGGTCAAGTGGAATGCTCAAGGCAAAGGTATGATCTTGATAGGTTTTCTATTTTACCGATTTCTTGTAGTGTTGGAAGATCAGGTTTAGGATAGATAGCAGTACTATCAAGAGGGGATCTCGAGTGAGTAGCTCGATCGTATCTTTCGGATAGAGCTCAAACCTTTGCATACATAGCATCATGTTTCTTGGTTGTTGTTTATATCTTATCCATGTGAGGATCTAGAGCTTGTGGTTATCTTCATAACAAGCTCTGGTTCATCAAAAATGGATTTCCCTGATATACCTTATTGCGTTTTTTATCTTGCGTGTTTTCCAGCTCCACACCTTGGGAGATATTTCACATATATATACATGATATTTTATCCCTTGGTGGTACCCAATATTTTCTCCCTTGATTCTACATACCGTTATATTTCCATCAAAATTGGTTTCATCCTTTTGGAGTTCGGATGCAAAAGTTATTGCATTTTTGGTTCTGAAGTTTCCATGGGCGGAAGTTCCGGCGCGCCTCCGGTAGTACCACTGGGGCATGTTTGCCGCCGATAGTACCAGGTGAAGTACCGGGATAGTTTCACTTAGCCTGGTTTCGGTTTATTAACCTCTCTATATGTTGTATGCTATTTGACGGAACTTTGATCGAAAGTAAAGGCATTAGTACCGTCCCTGCCGAAAGTACCGATGCACCAGCGGTAGTACCAGTCAGGCTCGTTTTCTCTCTTTCGTGTCACAGTGTTTTGACCGTTGGATGGGTGCCAGCGGTAGTTCCGCTCACCCATTTGTAGTACTAGCCAGGGTTGTAAATGGCCCAAACGGTCAGATCTGGGAGCCCTTTAAAAGGGGCCCCTCTTCCCTTTCGTGGGTATGAGTTCTTTTGGTCCCTTTCTCTCTCTCTCTCCTCCATTGTTGAACTTGAAGAGCTTGTCCTCTCCCCTTCCCCTCCTATAATTCTTGCATCTTTTTGAGGGATTTGAGAGAGGAGATCTAGATCTAGATCTCCACCAAACCAAATCCGTTCTTTGTGAAGGAATCCTTGAGATCTAGATCTTGGAGATTTTTGTGTTCTACTCTTGTATTCTTCCTCTCTTACTCCCCCAATAGCTTTTGTAGATTTGGTGGAATTTGAGAGTGAAGGACTTGCCCTTGCATTTGGTGCATAGGTTTGAGTTCTCCTTGGAGATTCGGCGAGTTCAAGCTCTTGGTCTTGTTTCTATTGGGTTTTTGTTGGAACCCTAGACGGTCGTGTGGTGTAGTAGTGAGTTCTTGGGGCTTCCAGTTATGTTGTGGAGATTCCTCAAGCTTGTGGCCTTTTGTGGCATTCTTCTTGGGGCCTCCAATTGAGTTGTGGAGATTGCCCAAGCTTGAGGCATGTTGTGGCATTGTTCTTGGGAAGTATCCCATATTGGATCATGAGTAGGCCTTTGTGGCAAACTCACGGGAGAAAATGGCGAGCCTTTTATGGCGTCGGTGGGTTGCGTGCCTTCAAATCTTGAGGTGAGGCGTTGTGTGGCGTTGGGTGAGCATCGAACCACCACACCTCAAGATGATCTATTTGTGGTGTTCGGAGAGCATTGCGGCATCGCACCTCTCCAATGGAGACATGGCTTCTTTGGAAGTGACCATCAGGATAAAAATCATTGTCGTGGTGTCCATCGGTTATCCCTCAACCGAGTCCTTTACTTATGCAATTTACATTGTGATAGCCATCATGCTTGAAGTATTATATCTTGCTTTCACCTTGTTTCTTGTCTTTCTTAGCATAGGTTGTTGGTGCACTTAGTGAACCTAGTGGTTGTAGATTTTGTGCTTTGATGAATTAAACGTTGGTTTTATTCCGCATTTATCAAAGACTAAACCATAATTATTTTAAAAGCCTATTCAACCCCCTATAGGTGACATCCATTGTACTTTAACCAACTTCTAGTGAACTAGTACTCAAGTAACCTCCTAACACTAAGAGGAAATAATTATTTGACATACATATATTTTCTGGTGAATTAAATACCAAAACATGAGTTAAATTCACTAGTAAATTCATAACTAAATAAAGAAAATTGATAAAATGATGAAACAACTTCCGGTGGTTTTGTTATTTCAATATCTACCTAATGGTACCATATTTGTATACTGGTATCCCAAATAACTTGGCCTTGGTATAAAAACCCTCTTTAAGTAATATTTAGTATGTAAACTTTAGAAAAAATTAAATTAGAGCGATTGAGGTGATTCAAGTTGCTATGAATTGGTGCTAACAACACATACTCAAGTGTATTGATGTCTGGTTCAATTGTTTGATGTATTGTACTGAGGCTTGATTTTCTTGGTGGTGATTGTTATGTTTTGTTTGTTGCATGTGTGACCCGTTGCGATGATAGTTGTGATTTTATCGAACTCAAGAAGGAGAGGATATTGGTTATTATGGTTTTCTAAGAGGAAGTCACAGTCATGCCACCTACTTGTTCATAAGCTTTGTCCTACTATTTTACTTATGCATGTTTCATCTACCTTTTTATACAAACTGCATTTCTTTATTATGTTGTTATCAATATCTGCTAGTGGCCTGGATCCTCCGAGATATTACACTATGGAACTACTAAGTATAACCCTTTATGAAACCTACTTGTACCCTAGTATTTTAGATTGATGGTTAAGCACCACACCCCCTTTAGAGACCCCTTTTAGCCAAAGCAAAGCTATAGGTTAGGAAACCCTCGGGGAGGTAAGGACTGCCTTACCAAGAGGAGTTTTGAGAAAATAAATTTTTTTGTTTTACACATGGTGCTACAAATAAGGAGTAAAAAGTGTTTACGAAAACACACATGTTTCTATGTAGGTTACTAGAACAACTAAACCATGCAACCACATTACCCTGAAATGGGACATGGCTTGACTTGAAAGTTGTTTACTCTGGTATGGGTTGCCTCGCAACTACTATAAGGGATCTTATCCCTCGAAGCTGGGTCTTCTCTGGCAAATGGTCCCTGTTGAAGCATCAACCAAGAGAAGAAACAAATTATCTACGGGCAGCCAGGCGTTACTATGAGCCTCTCATTGAAAGTGCCCACTTTGTGCGAGTGTAAAATGCGCTCTGGATGGAGGAACAACTCATAGGGTTGGCGCCTATACTAGAGTGGCATCCTGAGGGTCTCGATTGGTTACTCGATTCACGATCCATGTAGGATCAGGGAAGGGTACCCGGATGGTGTGGGTAATGTGTACAACCTCTGAAAGTGTAAATCTATTCGAATAGCCGTGTCTGTAGTCATGAACGGTTGGAAATGCTGCTGCTTATGGTGTTGGTTTTTCTTTCAAAAAGGATTTTGGAAAAATCAAAAAGGCTTTGGAAATGTGTTGGTCAGGGAATGACCAAAAAGGAAGGGAAGTGTTCTAGTCACGGAATGACCATGAAGGGAAAGTGGGTGACCCCAATCCTAGTGTTTTTTAACTTCAAATGTTTTCAAAAAGTTTTTCAACAAAGATATGGAGATGCTATATCTACAAGAGAAACTGGTTTTAGAAAAGAACCTCATATGAAGCCCTCCTACTACCACAACCATATTGCATGTCATCTTATTATTGTTCTCTAAGGTGGTTTGCGAGTATATTCCAAAGTACTCACTAGCATTGTCCCGGGCTATTTACTTGGTTAGACTTAGAGAAGGAAGGTGAAGAAGAAGGTGAAGTTGATGACTATGCGATCTAGGACGTTCTCCTAGTCAGCTGCATGTAGGGTTAAGGCATAACGCAAGATCTACACTTTGATGATATTTCCGCTGGTGATAATTGGAGTAGCCCGACAGTGAACATGTAAGGTATATCCATAATAGCATTATTGTAACTCTTACTCGTTATGCTTCAGATGTTGTAATGATACTTGTCGGTTATGTGCCACGACAAACTGATCATGGGAACCTGGTGATATGCATAACAGGGATTCTCGGATGGTTCCAGGGCCCACAGGAACCTTACTGGAAGCATTTTCTCCTACACGTCGGTTAAGGCAGGGAGATTCTCTCTCCCCGTTTTTATCTTTGTGGTTGATGGTTTGTCAACTTTGTTGAAGTATGACGTGGATCAAGGAAATATTTCCCCAATTAAGGTGTGTCGTAATGCGTCGGGGATATTGCACTTATTGTTTGCGGATGATACCATGTTGTTTTTAGAGCTACGGAGATTCAAACTCAGAGTATTAAGCGAACTTTGGATACATATGCTGCTGGTACAGGTCAACTATTAAATCTGGCTAAGTGTTCAATTAGTTTTAGTGCAGCCGATGGATATTCAGGAGTCCATCGGGTCCATCTTGTATGTTCAACATGAAGACTTATGAAGATATATCTTGGGCTTCCCACTCTAGATGGTCGCATGCATAAGGGGAGGTTTAAGAATTTACAATATTGTCTTTGCAAATATTTGATGCTTTGGGGGGAGGGTAGTACACTATCACAGAGTGCTCGTGAAGTTCTTATCAAAGCAAGCACGTAGGCGATCCCTACTTATCTGATGGGAGTTTTTAAACTACCAGTATCCATGTGACGACCTCACGAAATTAATTCATAGGGCGTGGCAAAAGGTAAACGTAAAACACATTGGGTGAGTTGGATGAAGCTGATTCATTCTAAGTCACAATGCGGTTTGGGGTTCCATGACATGAGGCTGTTCAACCAAGATTTATTAGCATGTCAGGCATGGCGCCTCATTATGTTCCTAGACAGTTTGTGCTCCAGGGTTCTGAAGGTCTGATACTACCCAAATGTAGGGATGAAAACGGAGTGGAAACGGATGGAACTGAGTGGTGCCAATATTTTATTTGGAGGCACAAACGAATACCGAAACCGGCCCTGGAAATAAAAACAGAAGAAGATATTGTCAGAAACAGAAACAAAACGAATATGGTGTACACACGAAACAATGCAGATTTTACCCGAAACGAAGAGAACCCTGGAATTATGCAACAAATCTCAAGCATTCTAGAAAACCAACAAAACGGTTCCCTGATTATATATAGCACAGTGCTATGTTTATAAGGGAATAAGGAAATGATCATTTCGTGGAAGCCTCCTTGAATCCATCGAGGGATTACATAGTCTTGAGTACTAGGGTGAGCAACTTTGCAAGTTTGGCTTGACAAGGTCATATTTTGTGTCGGTTGGATTTGTCCATGCACATCAACCCTAAACAGAAATTTCATATTAGATAGAAACAGAAATTCCATTACCGTGTCTGTTCCGTCGGAAAACACTGTTCTATTTTCGTTTTCATTTCCGTAAAAAAAATCCGTTTCCATTTCCATTTTGCAAAATTTCGTCTCCATTTCCATATTTTCATTCCATTTACGTTTTTTCACGGAAAAGTCAGAAACTTTCCGCTCCACTTTCATCCCTACCCAAACGGTGATCTTGTTGATATCGTATTTTTGGTTAACCCATCCCCTACTTGGTCGGCTATCTCATACGGGCTGGAGTTGTTGAAAAAGGTGTAATATGGTGAGTTAGAAATGTTACAAATATCAGGATATGGAGATATAGTTGGATTCCACGCAAGAATTATGACAAGGTTTTGAGTACCCGAGGTGATCTTCGGCTATGTTTTGTATCTGAGATGCTGGATGCTCAAGGTAATTGGAAGGAACAACTTGTTCATAGATCTTTTATTCCTTCCGAGGCTGATGAAATTCTAAAGATTAGACCATCGAGATGAGGTGCAAATGCTGTCCTGGCTTGGCAACTTGAAAAATCAGGCATATCCATTGACCCCTGGCAGAGGGTCCGGCGAGCCAACACACCATTGAAAGTTAAAACTTTTTCTTGGAAAGCGGCTATTAATGCGCTGGCAACAAAAGAAAATAAGCTGATGAGAAACATGCAGGTTACTGGACTTTGTAATATATGTGGTATGGAGAAAGAAACTGTCACACATGCTTTGTACCATTGTCCTCATGCTTCCAATCTTTGGCACCAAATGAGAAAAAAATGGATTCTCCCTTAGGTAAATGATATACATGTCCAGCCTTGCTTATGGGTTCGGTTATTGCTTATTTCTATACCTGACCAAATGATTGATTATACCTTCTTGGTGGCCCAGAGAACATGGTACTACTGTAATGAGGCTACACACAACAAGCCTTTTCCAACTACCGAATCCTCAAAGAGATTCTTGTGTGGGTACCGAAGAATACTACACAGCTGTGACGATTCAACATAGATGATTATTAAAGGTAAACAGTCGGTGGTTCCATCTACACCTGTGTCAACTAAAACCCTTAGAGCTTCAGATAAAATCTAGTCGAAACCGCCCATAGGTTGGGTTAAGTTGAAGGTTGATGGCTCCTTTTGATTTGAAGATGGTGATGCGGCATGTGGCATGTGTTAAATATGGTTTTGTGAATTAGGTAACCGTACATATGTGTATGAGTATATACCATGTATTGTACCCTACTGATGTTTATATAAACTGATCACCGTGGAGGCTAGACCCCATGAAACCCTAATCACTTTATCAAACTTGGTATTAGAGCCTCTTGGCCACCGCAACTAACCCTAGCCGCCACTGAGATGTCTTCTTCCTCGGCCCTCCAACTCTCCACGGTCCTCAGACTGCGCATCTCTTTGCCATCCACCATCGCTGTAGTGCCCATCCCCTCGCCCACCGTCCACTTCGATTGGAGCAACTTCATGCTCTAGCGCTCCCTCACCCTACCGAACTTCACTGGTGCAGGGCTCCACGGCTACCTCGACGACACATCAACGCCGCCCGAGAATACCATCATCCAGGGCACTAGTGATGCTATCGTATCTGTCGCCAATCCTGACTACGTCACCTGGTGGATGCGAGACCAGCGCGTGCTCGCGCTGCTCCTCAGCTCCAATGGGCCGGACATCCCCCAATAGACGATTAGCAAGACCATGGCTGCCTCGGAGAGGAAAATCGACATGACGACCAACGCATACATGGACTAGGTTAAGGTCCTAGTAGATCAGATGGCTGCCACTGGATCTCCTCTCTCCGAGGAAGAGATCGTCGATCACATGCTCACCGGACTTGGCCCCGAGTTCAACCCGATCGTGGCCTCCATGCTCCACGACATCGGTGAAGCCTCCCTCTTTGACTTCTACTCCCACGTCCTCAGCTACGAGTCCCTGTGTGCACAGCAGGCCCATGCCCCCGACGAGTGGATCTCATCGGCAAACGCCGCATCACGGCCTAGCCCCTACACCACCTCTAGCTAGTCGTGCCCCTACTACCCACCCTCACATCAAGGCAGCGGTGGATGCCCTCATGCTGGCTATCCACCGTAGGGCCAGGGCAGCACCCCACATCCCAACTCGGGTGGAGGAGATCACCGTCAGCATGGCGGTTACAACCATAACGATGGATACAACCGTAATGGTGGCAATGGCCGCAAGAGGGAACACCTCGCTATCAAATATGCCACTACTAGGGGCATGAGGCGGGTGATTGCCGCAACCTCTACAACCCCGAGTTCCAACCAAACATGAAGCGCTCCAATAACTCTGCGTCGACGAGCTCCCATGACACTCCTCCCCCTAGTTGATGGACACAGGGGCGACAGATCATCTCACGATCCATCTCGAATGTCTCCACATTCATGATCGCTATGGTGGGAAGGACCAAGTGCAAGTGGTCAATGGTGTAGGTTTGTCAATTTCACATATTGGTCATTCAAATTTAGCCGGTTCATCCCTTCTTTCCAAAAATATCCTTCATGTTCCCCACCTTCGCCAACATATTTTGTACGTTTATCGCCTTGTCTCTAATAATGACGTGTTTGTTGAGTTTCACCATCGGTTTTTCTGTGTCAAGGACAAGGTCACAAAGAGAATACTTCTTCAAGGTAGAAGCTACGGAGGCCTCTACCCAATTCTTTTTATCCGAGCTACATCATCTCGCCATGCATTCTCCACCGGCAAAGCAAATTTGACGCATTGGCATCAGCGTCTAGGTCATGCTCCTCTCTGGCTGCGACGCCCTCGACTAGGCCATCTGCTTCTGCCCTTACCACCCGATGCTCCTGGTCATGGTATGACCACTCGCCTCCGCTATGCCACTCGTCATGAGGAGATGTTCACCGATGACACCATTAGTTACGATCCTCGATGTCGCGCTTTCTTCGCTGCACCTGTCTCTCATCGAGAGGCCCTTCACGAGCCTACATGGCGTGATGCCATGTTAGCGGAGATTTTTGTGCTTCGGCAAACTGGCACATGGAACCTTGTGCCCCGACCTCATGATGTCAACTTGGTAAGCTACAAATGGATATTCAAGACCAAACATTGTCCTGATGGCTCCATCGACAAGCACAAGGCTCGTCTTGTTGCTCACTTTTTTACCTAGTAGCATGGCATCGATTAAGGGGGCACCTTTAGTCCTGTGGTGAAACCTTCGACTGTTCTCTTGGTTCTCTCCTTGGATGTCTCTTGAGGATGGAGTCTTCGTCAAATCAATGTGAGCAACGCCTTCCTTCATGGTTTTCTGAAAGAGGAGGTATATATGCAGCAACCGCCGAGGTTTGAAGATTCACAGTTCCCCTCTCATGTCTGCGTGCATCGTGCTATTTATGGTCTGAAGTAGTCCCCTCGAGCCTGGTATGCTCGCCTGAGTGATTGTCTTGTGTAGCTTGGTTTCACCGCTTCCAAGGCCGACACCTCCTTGTTTGTGTTCTCTCAAGGTGGTGGTCAGATTTACCTTCTTGTGTATGTTGATGATGTTGTCATCGCTAGCTCTACTCCTGTTCCAGTTGATCGTCTTGTGTGATCCTTATCAGACCGTTTCCCCATCAAGGATCTTGGCTCTTTGGGCTACTTCCTTGGCTCAGAATCGTCCTACAATTCTGGGGGCATGAGTCTCACCCAGTGCAAGTATGCACTTGATCTTCTTCATCGAGTTAACATGGAGAATTACAACTCAGCTTCTACTCCACTCGCCACCAGCGAGAAGCTTGCTCGCAATAGTGGACAATCACTAGGTATCGATGATGCATTCCAGTATGGCAGTGTCGTTGGGGGACTCTAGTATTTGACTCTTACTCGACCAGATATTTCGTGTGCTGACAATAAGGTGTGTAAGTTCCTCTCACAACCAACAGAGGTACATTGGGAAGATGTGAAACGCATCTTGCGATATGTGAAGGGCACTATCAACACTGGCTTGCACTTTCGGAAGTCTCCTTCTACCGGCATCAGTATTTTCACAGATGTAGATTGGGCTGGATGTGTCGATGATCGACGGTCCACGGGAGGTTTTGCCATCTTTGTAGGTCCAAACTTAATTTCTGAGTTCGAAGAAGCAGCCTACTGTCTCGAAATCTAGCACCGAGGCGGAATACAAAGCACTGGAAAATGGCATTGCTGAGGCCATATGGGTAGAATCGGTGCTCAAGGAACTCAACATTGTGCAGTAGCGTGCTTCCATTTTGTGGTGTGATAATCTTGGGGCCAACTACTTAACAACAAACCCCATGTTTCATGCTCGGACTAAGCATATTGAGATCGACTTCTATTTTGTGCGAGAGCGAGTAGCGGCTGGAGCTCTCCAAGTCAAGTTCATTTTCTCTAATAATCAGTTAGCTGATGTATTTACTAACCCAACTACCCAGCAGATGTTAAATCGTTTTAAACCCAATCTGAATCTACTTTGTAGTAGTTCAGAACGAGAGGGAGTGTTAAATACGGTTTTGTGTATTAGGTAACCGTACATATGTGTACGAGTATATACCATGCATTGTACCTGCGTTTATATAAACTTATCAACGTGGAGCCTAGACCCCATGAAACTCTAATCACTTTATCAAACTGCATTATCTTCTTAGCGTGCCGTTTCCTGCCTCAGTGTGTAGATTATGCGGAGGCTGAGCTAAATGCACACCAGAAGGTCTTGATCTAGCCGCACGGAGTCAGCTCCCAATTATTGTGGAGTCAGATTGCTTCCTGGTGGTTAATGCAGCAAAGGAGATCACCATATCTAAATAATATCTCGGAGATTAAGCTTTTAGCTAATAGTGGTAGAGTTTGCAATTTTGTAAAAGTGGGCCATTTGGAAGTTAGGGTTAGTCATCGTCTCGCAAATTTTGCAGGATAGACGGAGAACTGTTGTTTGGCTTGGATCTGGCCCTATTGTTGTTCCTCGCGAGCTGGAGCATGGGCTGCTTGTAGCCCCTTCTTTTTAATAAAGGTATGTTTTACCCGAAAAAAAGACTATTTATAATGAGCTTTGCTTCCGTGTCCTCCCTAGAGGCAAACTTTGAGGGAGAAACCAGGTTACGAGTGGGTTCAGGATTAGGTTTGGTCTCGTACAGGCTGATTTGAGGACGTATGTATACTGTACAGTGTATTCTATGTCGAGATCGGAGCAGAGTCCACCAATGACGCACGTGATAGGAGGCATCAGCAGCAAACAACGATCAAGCGGAACCGATTGCGACGTGGACAAGATTAACGGACGTAGAACTGACATCTTATTTTCTGGGAACGCCCTGTACAAACCGCCTCCAAATTATATACCAAAATAAGCGGATACGGGAGTATCATACAGGTCCAAATCTGACCTTAAACCGGGCGTAACCCAATTTGACGCTCTATATTGTTATTGATGATTATTAATACGGGAAATCTATTTTTAGACTGGTCGGTGGTTTTTCAAAGCTGGCGGGAAGTGTGAACAGGCGCTTTGAGCTAGTTTAGGATCCAATCAAAAATTTAAAATGCCTGTAGATCAAACCGTTTATCGATTTAGGATACATTTTCACCATTGAACTAGTCACGACGAGATCTTCAAAACTAGATCCCATGTTGATATGTTTCGATGAAGAAAAATTCGGACAAAAAAGTTATTCACCCCTAACACGTGAGTTATCCATGTCATAATATATAAGTTATCCACCCTGTAACATATAACTTACCCACCATATAAGTGTGTTGGATATAGACGTTCTCGTATATGTGTTGAGTAAGTTCAATTGAAATGCGGTAGCGTAGGTGTTAGAGTACCGAGACTACCTCCGTCGTCGAGGTACCCTACACCCTTCGAGGCTTCATCACACGCCGTGGTAGCACGACGGACGATGAAGCCGAGCTGCTAAACTACGGCTTGCACTTTATGTTGTTCAATACGACTTAGCGTGGTGGGTGGTAGGTCATGAGACCCTGTTTATTATATCGTATGTAAAAGAAGTTTATATTTAATTTCTTAAAAAATTTATGCTTGATGTTTGACGCGTTAGCCTTTTGAGGCTGACTCGTGCGTACGCAGCGAGAGCGGCGATGGGCGACGATGCCATGCTGTTAGAATAACTTTTATATTATATCGATGGGTAAATTTTTATAGTGGTGGATAATTTATATGTTATTGGTGGTAACTTATATGTTGAAGTCTAGATAACTCTCGTATTACGGTGGGTAACTTTTGGGGCAAACAATCGTTTTACTCATCCATAACACGTGACTTATCCATGTCATAGTAGTCAAGTTATCCATCCTGATACATATAAATTACTCACCATATAAATGGTTTAGGTAGAGACGTTCTCGTAGTTCTCATATGGGTAACTTTTATATTTTTTTGCATCATAAAATCTCGGTTACCCCATGTATTTTTAGTTTAGTTAATTAAATGTGAGCTATAACGTAGTTTAATTGAGACGTGGTAGCCTAGATGTTAGGGTATCGAGGCTTCCTCATCATCGATGCGTTAGGGTACCGAGTCTTCGTCATCGTCGGCGCGGTGACAACGAATCTTAAATCGCAGTTATGTTTTCGAATAAATAAAAAACTTAAACACATTACTTATTCATAGGATGGATAACTTACGTAATATCATGTGGACAATTTATATAGTTCAGCATGGATAACATTTATGTTACAGGTGCGTAACTTTTTGGTTAAAAAAAAGTTCTCGAAACATATTGACCTAGGATTTAGTTTCGAAGATCTCGTCGTGACTAGTCTAATGATAAAAACAGATCTAAAATCGGATATACGATTTGACCTACAAGTTATTTTAAATTTTCAGATTTTCGAATTTAAATCGGACATCGACAATTTTGTCATTTTGTGATTAATAACTAAATAGGTTTTTATTAGACCCTGGCTCATACATCGCACACAACGCCTCACATATGCATGCTCCGATGCTGTCGGTGATGACTTTATCAAACGCCCGGCAGATTTCGTTTTCTGTAGACCGATTGACTGTAGCACCGCCCTATTAATAAATTGGTTAAATTTTCATCAAAAAATAATCAGCAATTTCAGTTATTTTTCTTAGCAGGGGGAAGAACCCACCGATTGTACAAAAATATTCCGGCAACCAGACTCACCAACTACAAGTGGCCCACGTTGGACGACTTCTTTTTCGACGACTTGGGTAGAATCAATTCAATCACCCAACAGTCTGTCAGATTCACGGTCACGGTGACACACATGGCGCGCTGCTGCCATGGATGCTGCCCCTACGGCGCTAAGCGGAACTGCAAGCGGTGGCTCGTCATCTTGGGCAGCTGCCTCGCCGGAGCCGCCGTCCTCGCGGCCGTCACCATCGTCGTCCTGCGCTTCGCCGTCATCCCCCACGTCAAGGCCAAAGTCGTCGACGCCCGCCTGAACGGCTTCGCCTTCGCCACCAGACCGGCCAACGCGTCGGTCTTCGCCTTCAACATCTCCGTCGCCCTCGCCGTCCGCAACCCAAGCGGGGCGTTCATGAAGCACACCAAGCCCCTGGTCGCCACCTTCGTCTTCCACGACCGGCGCCTGTACACCGCCACCGTCGCCGGAAAGGGGCACAAGCAGAAGCCGCTCAAGACGAAGGTGCACGTCGTCGACGCCGTGGGGGATGTCCCGTCGGACGTGCTGGACGCGGCGGTGGTGGATGACTTCCAGAAGCAGAACGCCTCGGGCGTGTTCACCATCGAGGTGCGCCTCGCCGGGGAGATCACCTACCTGGGGCTCGACAATATCGGGAACAAGCGCAAGCTGGGATTGAGCTGTTCGCTCGGCCTGCCGCTCGCGCCGCCGGGCCGTGAGGTCGTCGTGTTCCATGAGGTCAACTGCGAGGCTCAGGGGCCAGACAAAATCTATTTTTGATGAACCAATTTTTCACTGTAATTTTGATGTACTACTTCACTTTATTTTCAGTTGGGATGCTTGTAACCATTTTAAGCCACTATACATGCACTTCATCCACAATTATTGACTGTGTCCGTCTTATTTTAGAGTGAATCGCAAAAAACCATCATGATTGGGGCAAAGTCATCGAACACCCACAGAAATGCATGTTTTCGGATAGTTTTCTTGTGAAGGATTGATAACTTTTTTCCAATTGTGGTGGATTTTTGCAATTTACTCGATATTTTACAAGGCTCCTCCGAGAAAAATACGAGCTTGATGATTGTCACTAAACGTATGAGAAGATAGTGAACCCCAGCCGCTCCCCTCCAGCCACACATTATTCGTAACCCAGGACTGACCCGTAGTCCTGAGCCACAGGACGACAGGAACATCCGGCAGCTGGAAAACCGGGACGGGCACACAGGACGCAACACCCTCTCCACCCCTCCCTCCCTCGCCTTGCCTCCCCCTCCACCCCGTGCGGGCGAACATGGGCTCTTACCGCCGTCGTTGCCTCCCCCTTTCTCCTCTCCCTCTCTGCCACCATCGGCGCGAGCTGCCGAGTGAGGCCAGTGCGGTGCCAGCGGCGGCACATGTGAACGTACTTCACCCGCTCACAGGGAGCGTTGGCGCAGGATGCTGCGGCCCGCAACGGTGCGGATGGGGCTTCCAGGGTTCGGTCGCGGCCGAGGGGAGACGACGCGGTGGCGTCGACGATGCGATGGAGATGCGCAGGGCGTGGCTCATTGGCGCATGTCCGCCCAAGATTTGGTCCCTTCGGACCCATCTAGGTTGCAACGGGCCGACCTACAGTGAACGAAGACACTTCTTGGGACGGCAGTGTTGTAAGATTGGTGCTAGGGACGATTACGACGATGGCCATCCTATTGTAGCATGTGGCAGGCTTTACAGGCTCGTCCGGGGCCCGTCCCTACCTTCTTGGGACTTGTGTGCCTCAGCAAGGGCTTTACGGGCCCACTGCACCCAACTGGACTCAATTGGGACTCGTGTGCCTTGCTGTCGCATCCGATTGACTATCACCTTCGGGGATGTGGAGGCTGATACCTCTTGCGTGGCTGCAGTACTGGTGGGCTCGATTCAAGATGCCATCCACCTCCGTCTTGCAGGCCTCATGGCGAGAGCTTCAGTGAGGCGAGGATGGCAGCTTTGTGACAGGAGTGACACATGTTGGTGGGTGGTGAGTATGGTGGTGTTGAGGCTTTGATCTCGTGGGGGCTCATGTGCATCAGATCGCTCGGTGGTTGCGGATTGTTCTTTTTTGGGAGAAATCCTTGTCATCTTGATCGATACCGCGGTGCCGCCTTCGCGTAACTCCATTCCTTCCTAGAGGGTGTCGTGGATACCCTATGTCCACTTTCCTCTAAGGGTCGGGGGAAACCCTAGGACCAGCCAATCCGGACAACAGCGCCTCACTTTCCTTCTTCAAGGTGTTGTTTGGTACTTGATGATTCGGTACTAGGAGCGGGGTGGAACATCTTCGAAGGGTGCAGCAGTTGTTGGTCGTCGTCGTTTTTTTATCTGCCTTTTGTCTCCATTTCTTCTTCTTTTGGGCATGTTTTGCTGCTGCCCCAATAATTTCTTTCGTTTAGAGACTATCGCTGGTTGTGTCTTGTGGTTGCTATATTAATATAGCGGGACGAATGTCTGTCTCGAGAAGCTGGAAAACCTACGCAGAGAGCCGACGAAATTGAAGTTCAATTTATGAGACTAGACATATTTATCAGGGAATTCTTGTTCGATCTTGTAATAGACTGGATAATGCTTGATGTTTGTCATGTGTGACCTGTCACGTTGTTTGGGATGTGTGCACCGTAATCGTGATGACCACTAGTCGAATTGTCTATATTTATGTATGGTGCATAGTAGTATTATAATTTCTGACCTATTAAGCAATTAGATTGCCTTAGATGCTCTACATTTGACTAAAGAAGAGCACATTGTTTAAGAAGTGGTCCTTTTAATGAAATAATCCTGTTGGCCTTGTTGATCAGCTCCAGCTAGACGACTACTGATCGATCTGTCATTTACTACCTTAAGTACCGTGACATGTTATATTATTATTGTAACTATTTTATATGTATTATGGGGTGTGGTGTTATATGTTTAACTGGTGGGTTGTTCCACTTATTGTCGTTGGCCTTCTTGATCACCTCAAGGATCATGATGTCTACCAATCGATCCATTATTTTAGTCAATATATGTATATATGAATTTGTGTTTTCTTACAATTTTAGATCCAACTAATATTAAGTTAGTAATTCCAAATTTGACTAATGAAAAAAGGAGCTTTGCTTAAGCAGGTTAGCTCGTTCAATGGTATGGAGAGATGTTTTGTAAATTCAGATCCATTAAGCAATGGCCTTTTGCTTAGTTGCTCCGTGTTTGACTAATTGAAGGGCTCAATCAACATGAATAATTAATGTACTAGTTAACTTAGAGTACCAACTTGAATCACAAACAATAATTCAACCTGGTTAAATAGTTAAGCAAAACACATCGTGCACACTGCTGGGGAGTTCTAAATTTGAGATAAGAAGGGATACTGTATCAAGCCAACCAGATCCATCGGCTTGTTTGTGCGTCTGACAAGTGTTTACAGCTAATATCCTCGTATTGAGAAGTTGAATCGCATCTTGATGTTCTTCAAGGCACCTGACAAACAAATATAATTTAATACTCCTACACAAGCTTGATTAACTCATAAATTTTGAATAGCCTTGTTAGCACCCATTTTGGGCCAACCAACGAATAGAAGGCTGGAGCTGAAAAGAGTGTAAAGGCTGGTCTGATTCCAAGGCGGACTTTGTCCAAAGACGGATAGTAGATGACTCATCGGGAGACAGACGAGCCAAACAGTACTAAGGCGGAAAGTCAACAGTGATCCAACTTGGGCATGAAAGACAAGAACTTAGCAAGAAGAATCCAGAAACCGTGTCACGGAAGGAAAGTGACGACTTAGGTCCAAGAGACCATAACTTGGCCGGCGGCGGCACGAGTTGAGGTAAAGAACTACTTCAACATGGAAGGAAATGCGGCTCCACAAGGAGTCACGCGGACACTTGGATTCCAGATCTAGTACAAAGCCGAACTTGGATTCCAGATCCAGTACAAAGCCGACAGTAGTTCCTTTCGTACTTTAGATCTAGTTTCCAACGTTGTATCCAATTGTAAATGGGTAATAGCTCTCCTACACTTGCACGAAAAGACCAATCACCCCATATATATGTGAGGGGTGATAGTCGAGTAATTAAGCACACAATCCACACACATCATACAATCTACTTTTTTTTACCTCTCAAACCGTTGTTCCTACTTCCATTTCTTTGGCAACTTTGTAAGGCAAGTAGCTTGTAGGATTGGCAACCGAACTAAGGGCGATCAGGTCGATTTAGTTTAGAAAATAGACACGGAACTTCTGACAGGTCCCTCTTGAGGAACTGGGTCTTCAGGTTTAAAAATCACGGACTTACTGTCTTGCATATCACGATATATGATCGGTCTTTTGCGGATGCATTGAGATACATCACTCTTTCTTTCGTAGACAAACCAAAATTACCCTTAGGTGTATTCAGTAAACACCTTGGTAATTCCCAATTTTGACCGTGAGGTCAACCTTAAGTGCAACAAGCCTTATGCTCCTCCCACCATAAAGAATGGGAAACTTAGATTGTTAAAAGAACCATGACCGGAGACACATCATTCCCAAA
Organism: Avena eriantha; assembly: GCA_910589775.1. Classification (NCBI taxonomy): domain Eukaryota; kingdom Viridiplantae; phylum Streptophyta; class Magnoliopsida; order Poales; family Poaceae; genus Avena; species Avena eriantha. Next base: position 226,340,713 of record OU342743.1, on the reverse strand, counting down.
GACATACTATTCACAAAGACATACTATCCAACCGCTACCTCATCACATGGACTGTCGTGGAAGAAGATGCCGATGACAATATGATGAAAGTCGGTAACCAAGACCATTCTTCCGCCCTAAGCTATAGTAAAAGTTACAAAAACTAACACGAGAGGACCAAAACTACACTCTACACATATCCACATCTTAGGGGGTAGAAAAATGCCGGAGATAAGATAAATCGAGTTAGAAGGAGCTTGAGGATGCTGACACCTAGGTGCTAGTGTACTCTCATCGAGTGGCCAAATTTACCCCCGATTTTGAACTTAAAGCACATGCTTTGTTACGAAACAACTTGAACATGAATGTTTTCGTAACAATAACACTCTCTTTGAAAACGGGCTTGGAGCATGTGGTACCAGCGCCATGGGGAAGATAGTCGACAGAGGCCGTGTCACTTTGGATCGAAGGATCTTCAAAATAATCAAGGAATCCAATCCATAGGATATTTTCTAAGAAAACACTTTGGATTGAAGGAATGATACCTTTAAAACTCCTATAGATTGCACCCTACACTTCAATCCAAGAGAAACTTTAACATCCACTTTAATCTTTTTAACCCAATCGTGCATGATTGAGACATTTCTCTTGTGTTTCTTCCTGTTTCCATCTAAATTACTACTCCCGCCATCTTAAAATATAAGGCGTTTAAGGATTAGTAAATCCAACATTTTTCTAAGTTTGACCAAGATTATACGCAAAATATAAAGATTCACAATACTTTATCAATATCAATAAAGTATATTTTCTTAATGTGACCACTCAGTATATTTTCATAAATATTAATCAAAGTTAGTAAGATTTAACTTTTGACTAATCCTTAGGAGAGCATTATATTTTAGGACGGAGAGAGTACTTTACGGGTTTTCTCCTTTTTAATTTCTTTTCATACACGCAATCCTATCAAGTTTCTGTTTTATTCTCTACCCTATGTTTTGTAATCCTTTGATTAAAAGAAAACACACACCAAAAAGGACCAGTTTGAGGCCCGCCCACGAGAACCAGAGGCCAGCGCGGTAGCGGAAAGAGTAAACTGTACGGACGGTCCTAGTTCTTTTCCCGCACCTTCACTTTGGTCTCTATTGTTTGCAATTGCACATCTAGGTCCTAAATCTTTCGTAAATGAGTCATCCGAGGTCCTAAATCGGTTTGCCCAGAGTTGACCGATGCCACGTCGACAATGAGGCCCACGAGGCTTACCGGGTCACTACGCGTATTTGTGAATAAGCCCCAGAGGTTATGTTTCCTCTAAAAGGTCATCTACTCTTTGGAGCCCATGAGCCTCCGTTCGATCTGGACTGCGACGACGGCGCACAGGTAATCCCCTGCCCGCCTTCCTGGCCGACCTCCCCATGGCCTCCCTCTTTGATGGCCGCCCCTTCCCCGCCCATCCCTGGCCCTCTTTCCCTGGTCGGCCCCTCCCCACCTATCCTAAACCCTAGTTCCTGGGCAAGACCAGAACAACGACGGGATGGTGAATCGCGGCAGCGAAAGGGTGAATGGCGACAACGGACGACTAGGTGGCAATTTCTAGGCCTATCCCTTGTCCATCTTTGTCACGAGGACACATCACCCATACAAAGCAGCAGCAGGCGGTTTGCAGGCATGAGGCAGCCGATCAATAAAATTTGTTTGAAAAAATGCTAATCTAAGCTAGATCAAAAATAGCGGCAAGACACACGGAATAGCTACGGGAATAACATGTGTAGCCAAAAGAGCCCATCCAGGCAGCTTGGGAATCCATTAGATTCCCTTTCCGCTTGGAAGGATTAGACGACCCCGAGTCAACCCATTTCCCAGCTCCAGCGAGCCCTGTTTCAAAAATCAATCACCAAAATTTTGCTGTCGGCAGCTGCTGTTCCCCCCAATAAGAATCCCATTCCCATCCCAAGCCCAAGATTCTCAGTCGATGCTCGTCTGCTAGCTACAGACCACACGGACACAGCAATCATCCAACCAAGACCAACCCAAGGAAGGAGAGGCCGAGCCGGCAGCAATGGCGGACCTCGCGGTCGGCCTGGCCAAATCGGTGGTGGAGGGGGCGCTGACCAAGGCCCAGTCGGCGATCGAGGAGGACTCCAGGCTGCGGCAGAGCGCGCAGCGGGACCTGGTGTTCATCACCGGCGAGTTTCAGATGATGCAGTCCTTCCTGAAGCTCGCCGACGACGAGCGCGCGAGGAACATCGTGGTGCGGACCTGGGTGCGGCAGATCCGGGAGCTCGCCTACGACGTGGAGGACTGCATCGAGTTCGTCCTCCACCTCGACAAGAAGTCCCAGTGGTGGCGCCGCCTGCTCCCCTCCTTCGTCGCGGCGGCCAGGCAGCCGCTCGACGAGGCGATTGCCGAGATACGGCAGCTCAAGGCCCGGGTCGAGGACGTCAGCTCCAGGAACGCGCGCTACAGCCTCATCAGCGACTCAGGCTCCAAGCCCGTCGTCCTGCAGCAGCAGCCCCCCGCGGCGGCGCGCGCCGCCATGGGCGCCGCGGCGTTCAGCATGCTCGTCGAGGCCACGGACATCGCGAAACGGCAGCACGGGGATCTCACCCAGCTAATCCCCAAGAAAGACGATGTTCTTCAGGTAATCTCGGTGTGGGGGACGGGCGGCGACCTCGGGACGACATCCATCATCAGGAAGGCCTACAACGACCCGGAGATCTGTCAGAACTTCGCCTGCCGCGCGTGGGTGAAGCTCACGCATCCTTTCAATCCCCACGAGTTCGTCCGGGGATTGACCGCACAGTTCTATGCAAACACTTGCAGAGAATTACACGAAGAAGCACTCAGAGGCGTCCTGACGAGGTCGGACGCCACCCAAGGCGATTACTTCAGTGAGTTTGTGCGGCAAGTCAACGATGTGAGGTTTCTCATCGTCTTGGAAGACCTGTCCACCATGGCTGAGTGGGATTCTGTCAGGACTTTTCTTCCTGACAAGAAGAATGGAAGCTGGATCATCGTGTCCACTCAGCAATTTGAAATAGCAAGCTTGTGTGTGGGACATTCCTACCAAGTATTGGAGCTGAAGCAGTTCTCTGCTGAGCACTCGGTTTATGCCTTCAGAGAGGTAAAGCCTAGAACATTGTCATTTACATTCAGAAAAAAATACTACTACAAACTCTTTTTTTACTCACCATCTTATATAGATACTAATAACTACAAGCACTAATGCACATATTCTATTATTATCTGATGATCATGAGGGAAAAGTATTGAATAGATCTATATGGATATACTTTTTAGGCGACAAACATATTGTTATTGTCCTCAGGTGACAAACATAATTGTGTGCATCAGTGGTTCTTTTTGAATTTGACTGCTGCCGTTAAGGGATACAGTGAAGGAATACTTGATAAGTTAGATGAAGTGTGTAATTTATTTTAGATTTTAATGTGGAAATGATGGATTATTTGTCATAATGCTGACCACTAATTTGTTGGTGGCACAAGTTGACCTAGATATATCTGGACTTTGTTCAATCAAAAATTTGAAATGACCAAAGCCTCAACTTCCAACCGATTGGCATTCATCTTCTAACTAAAAGTGCAAATGAAATTTTACTTGGGGGGCATAAACTCTCCAAGGCAAAGAAAATGCAATTAAACCTCCCACACCAGAACTCAACTTTCAGATTGGTATAGGGGCTTTTGACAGCTAGTGAAACTAATAATGGCCTATGGCACTGTCTTACAACGGCTTTCCATATCATAGAAGGGAAAAACTGTGGCTCACCTGAAGCAAGGTGGTGTGCACGACAACGAGTTCCTGCACTTCGCACCAGTGGAAGAAGATGTGAAATCCTTGCACCCCCTTCCATATGCATGTAATTAATTTGTTGGACTCGTGGCCAAATCTTGGCCTTTTTACCAGCATCTATTTCCATTAGATTCCTTGTTATTTCTTTCAGTAACTAACCAAACCTGCTAAAATCTACACTTTTCCATTTTTAGGAAATGAAATCATCAAATCATTTATTTATTGTTATTTACGTAAACTTGATTTCGCTTATGTCATTTGGTAAGGCCTACCTGTGCTCATCAGTTTGACTTCTATCTCTCAGGGATCTCAAGGTGATAGAGAGAGAGCTGAGACGATATCAGCAGAGAACGGAGTGAGCCCTGCCACAATTGCCACCTCCAAAACCAGTGCAGCCACCGACTGGATGAGACAGTATCCCATCATTGGACGTGAATCAGAAATGGATGAGCTTCGTCAATATACAACCTTTGCACGTTTTAACTCTCTTCAAGTTATATCTGTCTGGGGAATAGCTGGAGTTGGAAAATCAGCTCTTGTAAGAAACTTGTTCTGTGACAGAATTCTTACTGAGGGCCTATTTGGAATGTATGGTTGGGTGGATGTGTCCCACCCCTTTAATTTAAGGGACTTCTCTCGGAGCTTACTTTTGGATTTTCATTCTGAATCTTTTCAAGCTAAGGAGACTGTTAACCATGGAACGATAAGATCCAAAAACCCCATTCAAGAGTGTCGTGATCTTTTGGAACAACATTATTGCCTCGTCGTTATTGATGATCTGCAATCCAAGGAAGAATGGGACTTGATAAAAGCTGCATTATTGTCTAGATCCTCTAAAAGCGTTATCATCGCCATTTCAACTGAAGCAAGCATCGCCACATGTTGCGCAGATAAGGAAGAGCTCGTGTTTAATGTCAAAGGTCTTCAAGCTGGTGCAGCCTTTGATCTCTTCCACCAGGAGGTGTGTTTACTCAAAAGAAACTTCTCTCTGTCTATGCTCCTTCTGTTTACTTTCCAGTATGCATGCTCTTACAATCATAATTCGTCATGCAAAAAATTACCCTCTCCCCCTTTGCTTAGGTGATGAAGACATAACATAATACTGAGTACTATCATAGATATCTAAATCTTCAAATTTATCGCTATGGCAGTGCTGCAAATATATTTCATAACCCTTTCCCAGTTTTGTCCGGTTTTTATATGCCTTTGGTAGCAAAAGTAATTTACTTTCCCTTACATTTGGGCACATTTAATGAATATTTTTATTTGCTTTCAGATTATTCTCTTGAATTGATGCATGTATATATATATATATATATATATATATATATATATATATATATATATCATGTTTGTGTCTGCTTCTCACTTCATATTTTGTGAGTAGTTGGTCTTTACCATAGTAACAATGGTTATTTCTCAAATTGATTGAACAACAGGCGGATAGGAAGAACCCATTGTCCACTTTGAAGAATCTCAAAGAAGAACCGAAGCTAAATGACCTTATTCGCAAGTGTGGTGGGCTTCCAGAAGTAATAGTTGCAATAGCTGGTGTATTGGCTAAGAAGACAGTCACACTAATGGATACTGTGGGTTCTACCAATGACAGATTCATGCACATGTTGGAGACCAATCCAGAGTACGACAGTCTACGTGGCCTGTTCGGTTGGATGTATTCCTACTTCCGCAATTGTCCGGATTCCCTCAAACCTTGCATCTTTTACATGTCACTTTTCCCCCCAGATGACAGCATTCGGCGGAGACGTGTGGTGAGGCGGTGGGTCGCGGAGAGCTACTCCAGAGACAGCGAAGACAAATCAGCAGAGCAAAATGGGGAGAAGTTCTTCTCCAATCTCCTTGATTTGAGCATAATCCAGCATCCGCGGCAGCCAGTCAATACCGCATCGGGTGACACAAGTATGATCTCGTGCCGCGTGAATGGTTTCATTCGCGAATATATCGTCTCGCGTCGTATGGAGGAGAACCTCGTCTTTGAGCTGGAAGGCTGCTGTGACGTGACCACCCAACGCACCGGGCGTCATCTCATCATAAGGGACAGCTGGGACAAGGACAAGATCGTGTTCGAGAGCATGGACTTCTCAAGGCTAAGGTCGCTTACGGTATTTGGGGAGTGGAAACAATTCTTCGTCTCCGAAAGCATGAAGCTGCTCAGGGTGCTTGATCTAGAGGATGCATGGGGCATAGAGGATGCTGATCTCAGGAAGATGCTGAAGCAGCTGCGTCGTCTCAAGTTCCTCTCGCTGCGAGGATGCAGCAAGATCCACCATTTGCCAAGTTCATTAGGTGATCTGAGGCAACTCCAGACTCTGGATATCAGACACACCTCGATAGTGAAACTGCCAGCGAACATCACCAAGCTACAGAAGCTGCAGTACATTCGTTCTGGCACCTTCAACCCAGCAGAGGAGTCATCAACATCACGTCCCTCAGTATCCGGGATCTGCAGACGTCGCCTCCTAGTTGGTGTCATGGTGCCCGGAGGGATTGACAAACTGACGGCGTTGCACACCCTTGGTGTTATCAACGTGGGTGCGCATGGGGGGAAGGCCGTCCTGAAAGAACTAGAGCATCTCACCCAATTGCGCAAGCTTGGTGTGTCTGGGATCAACAAGAGAAACAAGAAAACGTTTTCCTCTGCAATTTTGGGTCATGTCCATTTGGAATCCTTGTCAGTGCAGCTGGACAGCGAAAGTCAAGATAGTTTGGATGGTATCTTTCTGCAGTTGAAGAAGCTAGGGAGCCTTAAACTATATGGGATTTTGGACAAGCTGCCAGGGGAGATCAAACAGCTTAGCAAGCTTGCAAAGTTGGAACTAGAGATAGGCACATTCAAGCAAGAGGATATAGAGGTCCTCGCGGATCTCCCGACACTGGGCACTCTTCGTCTCAGGCAGCTCCAGGACGGTAAGCTCCATTTTTTTGTGGAAAAGAATGGACTTGAGGAGCGCTCTTATCAGAAGGTCAAGCTCTTCGAGATTACCTGCAGCTCCAGCTTAGATGTCACTTTTGGAACAGAAACAATGAGAAGTCTTGAGCTCCTGAAGGCTCACTGCTGCAGTGGGTCTTCCTTGAAGTTCTCCGGCCTGAAGAATCTAAGTGAACTTAAGGTAGTCTTGCTTAAGGGTTGCTGCGGTGACGAACTGAAGGAAGATGTGCAGAGCCAACTTCTCCAGCATCCAAAGAAGCCGGTCTTGAAGGTGGAGGAAGAGCCGCGTTTGACCTGATGAATACTGATCAACCACGACCTGATGTAAAACTGTCCCTGTTGGTTTCTCTTACTCTTTCTTTCCACTGACTATACGACCTGATGTAAAACTGTCCTGTGCTGCAACCATCATGCCAGTGAACACCATACTGCTTCATAATCTGTCAGAAAGTAGTTATTATGCATCATCAGGAGAAGAAATAAAAAAAAACCTATCTCATTTATACTGCTTCATAGTCTGTCAGAAAGGATTTAACTGGAGATGTTGACGTGGTTGATCAGTGGATGATGCTCTGGAGAAGGTGGAATCTGATGAATTGCCAGGCCTGGTAAGAATCGAGTCGAGGTAGTTGCCGGAAGAATCGCAGTGCCGAGATCGGGCATGGTGCCGCGTTCTGGCCGATTGCCACCACGGTTCCCCCTCGCTTGGGGAAGTGATGGTTTGGCCGGCCAGATTCGCCACTCCTCGAGTCCTCCCCGCCTCGGACATCCATTTTGGTATGGGGAAGGAGAGGATCCCGGATCTGTGCTCGGATGTGTGTGTGTCATACTCTGAAATTTTGCAATCTGAGAGAAATTGACACCGAGAACAGTTCAGTTAACGGATATACCAGATCATCGAATACCGGTTCGATGTTATGAAGATCCAACGGCCCAGTTTTTTTTTGGAGAGTATCCAACGGCCCAGTTGAAACAGCAGGTGGTCATCATCCTTCACGCCAACATTGTCTTCCTCGTTTCTGTCGGGAGCAATGGATGTTCTCCTTTACTTCCGTTTGATATCCATTTCATTGGAACTATTTAAGCGCTGGATTGTAATCCTAACTCTATTCCAAATATTCCCAAGTAATAGAACCGTAAGCCGTCGCGGCAGCCAATGTTTCACATGTTCTGCCTTTACGAGATAAACCCGAGGTGTGCTGGCAATACCACTGCCATGCTAACCATCTAACTGCGGGTTGGTTCTAAAAGTGATAGGAACTTTCCCGCGCCACCGCACCGCCTCGTCTCAATGTCGTGCGGCCTCCCTGGAAGCTCCAAGCCCACCCCGTGGCCACCTTGCACGCCAGGTGTTCGGCGGTTTGCCAAGGTTATGGATTATGACGAGGAGGAGATGCCCGTCCTTCTGATGGACGATGAAGTCAGTGTTGCTTCCACGAGAGACGCTGCCAGCGATGATCGATGATCATCTGAGGATCCTCACTGCCCTCTTGGGTATGATTGTCGACAATGAAAAGTTGGTTGCTGGAGGTTCCAGGCTGTGGCACCACAAGAGCAAGCCGAGGTAATGGATGGAATGCTACTGCATGTTGTACGCCGACCACTTTGTCGATGACCCATTGCCCGGCGATGTGATATTTTGACACCGTTGTAGGATGAGCAGGACGCTCTTCCTGAAAACTGTCGAGCATTTGAGAGAGTTTGACGAATACTTCAAACTGAAGAGAGACACCGTCGGCTTGCTTGATCTCTTCACAATTTAGAAATGCATAGTTTCCCTTTGGATGGTTGCATATGGAATTCCTATAGATACACATGACAACTACCTGCATGGTTGAGTCCACAACCATTGATTGCATGTATATGTTCTGCGGGGGAATTGTGACAATGTTTAGAAAGAAGTTCTTGAGAACACACAATACAGAATACACAACTCGGATCATGAAATAGAACGCGGAAAGAGAGATTGCATATTAAGGCATGTACAAAGGTCACAAAGGATCATGCATTGTGGTACTTGAGGCAGTGGCACATCAGGATCTATGGATTTGGCATGCTTTCTTCGGTATGGCAGGATCGCACAATGATATCAATGTGCTACAGTGCTCAAATGTGTTCTCCAAGATTGTTGAAGGCACTGCTCCTCTGGTGGACTTGGGGATCAATGACCACCACTACAACAAGGGATACTATCTGGCAGATGGCATCTATCCAAGATGGTCAACATTTATGAAGACAATCTCAAACCTTGTGGTTGGAGGGGGAAAGTTTAGTATACGATGCAGCATGAAGCTTGCAGGAAGGATGTGGAGCATGCATTTGTATGCTGCAACCTTGATTTTACATTGTACGGTACCCCGCTCTTTGAAGGAAATATGCCCTGAGAGGCAATAATAAAGTCGTTATTATGTATTCCTCATATATGATAGATGTTTATTTTACATGCTAGAATTGTATTGATCGGAAACATCAATACATGTGTGTTTAATAAACAAAAAGGGTTCCTAGTTATGCCTCTCTTATAGACTAGCTTGTTGATTAACAAGATGATCAAGGTTTCCTGATCATGGACATTGGATGTTGTTAATAACAAGGTCACACCATTGGTGGAATGATGTGATGAACATTCATCCGAAGTATAGCATTACGATCAAGTCATTATGTTTATATTGCTATAACATCATACGAAGTAATCTTTATCCTTAGACCGTGAGATCATGTTAATTGCTAACACCGGAAGAGTATCTTGATAAAATCAAACGTCACACCGTAACAGGGTGACTATAAAGATGGGTTCAGTACTACGAAGGTGTTATGTTGAGGCTCATGGACCAAGAGTGGAATTTGTCAATCCCGATGACGGATAGATATACTCTGGGCCCTCTCGGTGATATCACATTGAGATAGCTTGCAAGCAAGTGATGTGATCACTAGAATGTTATATCATGGGAACGAGAAAAGAGTGCATGTCGGTAACGAGATCAAACTAGGTATGGAGATACCAATGATCGAATCTCGGACATGTAATATATCGAGAGACAAAGGGATTTAGTTACAAGCGTTAAAGGTTCTCACGATCACAGAAGTCATCGTTGAATATGTAGGAGTCAGTACAGATCTCCAGGTCCCGCTGCTGATTATTGATCGGAGAAGGGTCTCGATCATGTCTGCATTATTCGCGAACCATAGAGTGGCACACTTAAGAGTTACCGGACACCATTTTGGAGCACATATGTTTCAGACGAAAGAATTGCAAAGCGCAGGAATTGTTTCAATAGAAACCGGAAATTGTTTCGGGTGAAATCGCAGAAAGTGGTTCTGCATGTGATATTGAAATATTGCAAGGGCCTATATGTGAATGTTTGTTAATTAAAGTAATTAATAAAATTCTGAATAAATTTAATAAAAAGAGTTTTATTAAATGAGAGAGCATTAAACTTGGAGAATTTTAATGCATTTAAAGTGGAGACTTTAAAAGGGAACGTGAAGAGGCATTTTAATGTGGAGGGGTTACCACCACATGAATGGGGGAGGTGAGGGGTCACCCCCCCATGCGCCGTCCATGGAGAGAGGGGGCACCCCTGTCCTCCTATAAAAGGCCACCCATTCTCTCCTTCATCCTCACACCTCCTTGTGAAGGATCTCTCTTCCCCTCTAGAATTATTCCCCCATGGTCCCGGATTAGCGAGATACATGTTCCCGGTGGCATTTCGTCTGGAAGGAGTTGCTGCTTCCGCTGGATCGCTAGAGCGAGGAGGTGGAGGTTGTTCGGTGGCTTGAACGTGTGTGCGAGTGCGGATGCGCTGCTGAGTTGCGGCGCTCAGACTTCCTCACGATCTTGAGATCGGCAAGTGTACGACTACATCAACCACGAGTTCCTACTCGTTAACAAAATTCGTTGTCTTTGAGGGTAAGTTCTCGTTGGATGTATGTCCACCCGTTGCTTTGTACCTAGTAGATAGATCTTGGCGTGTAGTTCACACCGTAGATTTTTTTTTGTTTTCTATGCTGCGGACCCAAAAGTGGTATCAGAGCCAGATCTATGCAACGGTGCTTTGCACGGGTAAAACACATATGTTTATATGTGGGCGATGATGATCATGTTATTGCATATTCTATGTATTTTGGATATTGGTGGCATAGTGGGATGAAGCGGCCCGGACCAACCTTACATGTCATCGTACATGAGACCGGTTCCACGACTGACATGCAACTTGTTTTGCATAAGTGGCTGGCGGGTGCCTGTCTCTCCTACTATAGTCAATATCTGATTTACAACGAGTTGCTAATAACTTAGTTATCCTCGTTGTGGTTCATGTTCGTAGGTGAGAACGGTTCTATCTCCGAAAGCCCTAAGCCACGTAAAACTTGCAATTGATAAATTAGAGGCGTCTAGTTTAGATCGTTGCTGGGCTAGTGTATTGATATGGTATTGTTGTAAGTAGATGTATGATAGATACTCTTACAACACACTCAACGTGTAAGTTCCATAGACCTTGGCCTTACACACAAATGAATGATAGAGATCATACCACGATGCAAGTGATAGAGATCAAATGCATGGACTATATCATCTCACTTTACACATTAGATGTTAGCATCTTATACTACTAGTTTGGCACTTTTGGTAGCATTGTAAGATGATCCCTCATTTAGATATCAAGATAAAAATGTGTTCTTCCTTAAGTATGCACCGTTCTGTGGATCGTGTTTCGAGACATCACGTGATGATCGGGTGTACTCGAATCTACGCTTTCATAGGAACGGGTGTAAGACAGTTTTACACACGCGAATACTAAGGTTCTTACTTGGCGAGCCTAGCATGTACAGACATGGCCTCGGAACACGGACCGAAAGGTTAAGCATGCGTCATATAGTTGATATGATGCCCATATAGATGCTCGCCTTTGAAGCTACATCAACTCACATGATGATCGGACTTGGTGTAGTGGATTTGGTTCATGTAATCACCAAAAGGACACGAGGGATGTCGTTTTTGAGTGGGAGTTCATTAGTAATTTGGATTAGTTGAACTCAATCTATCATAAACTTAGTCTAAGTAAACTTTAAAAATTCTGTTGTAGATGGCACCACCTGCTTTTAATTTCAATGTGTTCATGGAGAAAGAGAAACTTGCTGCGAATGGTAGCAACTTCACCAACTGGGCTATGAATTTGAGGATTCTCCTCACTGCTGCACAAAAGGAATATGTGCTAGATGCGCCGCTAGGCCCCCCACCAGCTCCTGATGCCCCTGACGAGGAAAAGAATGTCTATGTGACTCGTCAGGAGGACCACAACTTAGTTCATTGTGGCATACTGTATGGGCTAGAGCCAGAACTTCGAAAGCGTTTCGAAAATGGCAATGCCTTTGATACCATGGGAGAATTCAAAATGATTTTCGATACCCATGCTGCCGTAGAGAGTTATAATGCTACAAAAAAGTTCTTTAGCTGCATGATGGAGGAAAACAGCTCCGTTAGTGAGCACGTACTCAAAATGTCTGGGTACGCCGATAAGCTTGTGTCCTTGGGAATAACGATTCCCATTGACTTAGGCATACATCGTGTTCTCCAATCTCTTCCACCTAGCTACAAGAGCTTCGTGATGAACTATAATATGCAGGGCATGAAGAAGTCTCTTCCTGAGCTTCTGTCAATGCTTAAGACTGCAGAAGTGGAGATTAGGAAAGAACATCAAGTGTTGATGATCAATAGGACCACCGGTTTCAAGAAAGACAAGAAAGGCAAGCACAAGGGAAAGAAAGGTGGCAAGTCTGTTGCCACGCCTGAAAATAAACCCCGAGCTGGCCCTAAGTCTGACACCGAGTGCTACTATTGTAAGGGGACTGGCCATTGGAAGCGTAACCGCCCCAAGTATTTGGCGAACAAGAAGTCCGGCAAGGCAAACAAAGGTATATGTGATATAGATGTTATTGATGTGTACTTGACTAGTACTCGCATTAGCACCTGGGTATTTGATACGGGATCGGTTGCTAATATATGTAACTCGATTTAGGGGCTACGGAACAAGCGACAACTAGCAAGGGATGAGGTCAGGATGCGGGTCGGCAATGGATCAAAAGTTGATGTGATCACCGTCGGGACGCTACCTCTCCATTTGCCATCGGGATTAGTTATAAACCTAAATAATTGTTATTTGGTGCCTGCACTGAGCATGAACATTGTATCCGGATCATGTTTGATGCAAAGTGGTCATTCATTTAAATATGAAAACAATGGTTGTTCGATTTATAAGAATGATATCTTTTATGGTCATGCACCTATGTTGAATGGTTTATTTCGGATAGATCTCGATAGTAATATTACGCACATTCATAATGTTAATGCTAAAAAGATTAAACTTGATAATGATATATCTGCATATATGTGGCACTGCCGTCTAGGTCATATTGGCGTTAAACGCATGATGAAACTCCATTCTGATGGACTTTTGGAATCACTTGATTTTGAATCAATTGATACATGTGAGCCATGCCTTATGGGCAAGATGACTAGAACGCCGTTTTCCGGTTCAATGGAACGGGCGACAGATCTATTGGAAATCATACATACTAATGTGTGTGGACCAATGAGTGTGTCGGCGCGAGGTGGATATCGTTATTTTGTTACTTTCACGGATGATTTGAGTAGATATGGGTATATCTATTTGATGAAACACAAGTCTGAAACTTTTGAAAAGTTCAAGGAATTTCAGAATGAAGTGGAAAATCATCGTAATAGAAAGATCAAATTTCTACGGTCTGACCGTGGAGGAGAGTATCTAAGTTACGAGTTTAGCACACACATGAAAGAGTGTGGAATAGTTTCACAACTCACGCCTGCCGGAACACCACAGCGTAATGGTGTGTCGGAACGTCGTAATCGTACCTTATTGGATATGGTTCGATCTATGATGTCTCTGACTGACTTGGCACTGTCATTTTGGGGTTATGCACTAGAAACAACTGCATTCACTTTAAATCGAGCACCATCTAAATCCGTTGAAACGACACCGTATGAATTATGGTTTGGAAACAAACCTAAGCTGTCATTTCTTAAAGTTTGGGGATGCGATGTTTATGTGAAGAAACTTCAGCCAGATAAACTCGAACCCAAAGCAGAAAAATGCGGCTTCATATGATACCCTAAGGAAACGATTGGGTATACCTTCTATCACAGATCCGAGGGCAAGGTTTTTGTTGCCAAGAATGGATCCTTTCTTGAGAAGGAGTTTCTCGCGAAAGGTGTGAGTAGTCGGAAGGTAGAACTCGAAGAGGTTATTGAACCTTCTCTTCATGGAATGGCGAGTGGCGCAGCACTGAAAGTTGTTTCAGAGTTGACTTCACCTGATGAAGAGAGAGCTAATGATAATGATCATGAAACTCTGAAAGAGGACACTACCGAACCTCGCAGGTCAAGCAGGACACGTGCAGCTCCTGAACTGTACGGCAATCCTGTTGTGAATTTCATGGTTGATGAAATGGATGACCCTGCGACGTATGAAGAAGCGATGATGAGCCCGGATTCCAACAAATGGCTAGAAGCCATGAAATCCGAGATGGAATCCATGTACGAGAACCAAGTTTGGAACTTGGTGGACTTACCTCACGATCGAAAGGCCGTTGAGAATAAATGGATTTTCAAAAGAAAAACTGATGCTGATGGTAATGTGACCATCTATAAGGCTCGACTTGTCGCAAAGGGGTTTCGACAAATTCAAGGAGTTGACTACGATGAGACATTCTCTCCCGTAGCGATGCTTAAGTCAGTTAGGATTATGTTAGCAATTGCTGCATATTTCGATTATGAAATATAGCAGATGGATGTCAAAACTGCGTTCCTCAATGGTAATATTGAAGAAGAGTTGTATATGATACAACCTAAGGGTTTTGTCGATCCTAAGGATGCTAATAAGGTATGCAAACTTCAGCGATCCATCTATGGACTGAAGCAAGCATCCCGGAGTTGGAATCTCCGCTTTGATGAGGTGATCAAAGAGTTTGGATTTGTCCAAACTTATGGAGAGGCTTGTATTTACAAGAAAGTGAGTGGGAGCAATGTGGCATTTCTGATATTATATGTGGATGACATATTATTGATTGGAAATGATATAGATCTTTTAAATAGTGTTAAAAGTTATCTAAACAACAAATTTTCGATGAAAGACCTTGGTGAAGCGTCATATATATTAGGCATTAAAATCTATAGAGATAGATCAAGGCGCCTAATTGGGCTATCGCAGAGTACATACCTTGATAAGATATTAAAGAAGTTTAATATGGACGAAAGTAAGAAGGGGTTCTTACCTATGTTGCAAGGCAAGACATTGAGTAAGACTCAAAGTCCGGCTACGGCGGAAGAAAGAGAGATGATGGATAAGATCCCCTATGCCTCGGCCATAGGCTCTATTATTAATGCCATGCTATGTACAAGACCGGATGTGGCACATGCTGTTAGTTTGACTAGTAGGTACCAATCTGATCCAGGTTCGGAACACTGGATAGCGGTAAAGAACATCCTCAAGTACTTGAGAAGAACTAAGGATATGTTTCTTATATATGGAGGTGAAGAAGAGCTAGTCGCTAAGTGTTATGTCGATGCTAGCTTTGACACCGATCCGGATGACTCTAAGTCTCAATCCGGATACGTATTTCTCTTGAACGGAGCAACAGTTACTTGGAGGAGTTCCAAACAACCTATGGTGGCTGGATCAACGACGGAGGCGGAATATGTTGCTGCTTCAGAAGCGGCGCAGGAAGCGGTTTGGATGAAAGAGTTCATTTCGGAACTAGGTGTGGTTCCCAGTGCGTTGGACCCGATGGTGATCTATTGTGACAACAATGGAGCCATAGCCAACGCAAAGGAACTGAGGTCTCACAAGAATTCCAAGCATATTAAGCGCTGGTTTCACTCCATCTGTGAGCATGTCAAGGATTTGTAAAGTACATACGGACCTAAATGTAGCAGATCCATTGACTAAAGTTCTCCCTAGGGAAAAACATGATCAACACCAGAACTCCATGGGTGTTAGATTTATCACTATGTGAACTAGATTATTGTCTCTAGTGCAAGTGGGAGACTGAAGGAAATATGCCCTAAGAGGTAATAATAAAGTTGTTATTATGTATTCCTTATATATGATAGATGTTTATTTTACATGCTAGAGTTGTATTGATCGGAAACATCAATACATGTGTGTTTAATAAACAAAAAGGGTTCCTAGTTATGCCTCTCTTATAAACTAGCTTGTTGATTAACAAGATGATCAAGGTTTCCTGATCATGGACATTGGATGTTGTTAATAACAAGGTCACACCATTGGTGGAATGATGTGATGAACATTCATCCGAAGTATAGCATTACGATCAAGTCATTATGTTTATATTTCTATAACATCATACGAAGTAATCTTTATCCTTAGACCATGAGATCATGTTAATTGCTAACACCGGAAGAGTATCTTGATAACATCAAACGTCACACCGTAACAGGGTGACTATAAAGATGGGTTCAGTACTACGAAGGTGTTATGTTGAGGCTCATGGATCAAGAGTGGAATTTGTCAATCCCGATGACGGATAGATATACTCTGGGCCCTCTCGGTGATATCACATTGAGATAGCTTGCAAGCAAGTGATGTGATCACTAGAATGTTATATCACGGGAACAAGAAAAGAGTGCATGTCGGTAACGAGATCAAACTAGGTATGGAGATACCAATGATCGAATCTCGGACATGTAATATATCGAGAGAATTTTAATGCATTTAAAGTGGAGACTTTAAAAGGGAATGTGAATGGGGGAGGTGAGGGGTCACCCGCCATGCGCCGGCCATGGAGAGAGGGGGTACCCCCCTCCTCCTATAAAAGGCCACCCATTCCCTCCTTCATCCTCACACCTCCTTGTGAAGGATCTCTCTCCCTCTCTAGAATTCTTCCCCCATGGTCTCGGATTAGCGAGATACATGTTCCCGGTGGCATTTCGTCTAGAAGGAGTTGCTGCTTCCGCTGGATCGCTGGAGCGAGGAGATGGAGGTTGTCTGGTGGCTTGAACATGTGTGCGAGTGCGGATGCGCTGCTGAGTTGCGGCGCTCGGACTTCCTCACGATCTTGAGATCGGCAAGTGTACGACTACATCAACCACGAGTTCCTACTCGTTAACAAAATTCGTTGTCTTCGAGGGTAAGTTCTCGTTGGATGTATGTCCACCCGTTGCTTTGTACCTAGTAGATAGATCTTGGCGTGTAGTTCACACCGTAGATTTTTTTTTGTTTTCTATGCTACGGACCCAACACTCTTACCTAGCCGAAAGATCATATGTGAGAGGTCATGACTGACCGTGTGATCTTGCACAACATGATCATTTAGAGTGAGCAGGATACTCCAGGGTTTGACATTGAACCGTATTATCACCAGGGTCCTCCTACAAATGTTGATCACCAGGTGTCAGCCGTGTTTGCTTCTTTTCTTGCCATGCATCAAGAAGTTCGAGACATAAGTACTCATCACCAACTGCAAGATGATCTAGTGGAGCATTTATGGAGGCTAAAAGTAGCTGCCTAGTTTTTATTTGTTTGAAATTGTGATTCAAAACTTGATAAATTATTTGTTTGCTTTTGTCGGCACCCTTATCCAGGTGATCGAGATACCTCACATTCCCACCCCAGAAACACGGTGAATGTGGCAACACAAGAAACAAAGACAAGACCAATATATCATGGCATTGGAATCCAACGGGTTTGAGGTTACAACAAGTGAAGAGGCATCTTCCAGAGCGCAACATGCGCATGCATCATGTTTTACATTGTTTTAATCAACATTTATCAGAGGGCTTTAGCTGAGGTGTTGACATAGTTTTTGGCGACGGGGGGCCTATCCACAGGGTTTTTCTTGAGATACTTGGTCCTAGTTCACGGCTATAGGTACACATCAACAAGATGCCATATCTGACATGTTAAAAGCTAGCCCGAGTATGTTGGAATATACTTGCAAGACATCAAGAAAATAACCATAAGGCCTATCTATATGACATGGCATAAGTACAGAAATTTAAGTGCGAGTCCAAGCTAAATAGTTGGACTTAACTTACCGGCTTACCTTCGCAGAGTAGATCATACGGTCGAATCTAGTAATCCCATTCCCTTGTTAGTCGACACGCGGCAGAACGAATACTCATGTTTATCCATATAGTCTCAACATAATCACAACTCGGCTTACTAGCCTTTAGCCATAGAGGATGGGTAGTAACCTTAATATGCTTGAACTTTAGTGATGTATTTCTCTAGACTCGACAGTATTAAACTCAAAGTATGACTCTATCCAACCATGTTCCATGACCTAGGAACGAGGCTAGACTAGATTTAACCAACTGCAGCGGTTGCTAATACCATCCATCAAAATTCCATGTAGTTCATCTCTCTCTGTCGTGAACCACGAGTCGTATCAGAGTAAGAAACACTTGCATGACCGTTCACGCTACCGAGGCACTCTCTATATCAACCGACCTTTCCTACGGGTATGGTCCTATGAGAAAGTGAATCTGACATGCCCACCTGTGAACTGAGGGATGTCTAGCTCCAGAACCTTCACAAGATTCAGCCATGACCGCTTATGGCAATAACTCCATGTGTATCAACTCATTAGGACTCCGAGTGCAGAGTGTTGTAGCAAGCGTCTTTTCCCCATAATGTTGTTGGATTGATGACAAGTATGCCATGAGGGGGTCCTCGAGGCGTGCGGAAGAGAGGGGTGTGAGACGTACGGTATTCCGGGATGGTGAGCACACAAGTTTACCCAGGTTCGAATCCGCCGGCTTTGGACGGATCCTACTCCTGCTAGCAATCAAGTAATACGGCAGAGCCGGAATATGGGTTACAAGGGTTTCGCCTGTGCGAGTTGAGGGTCTAAAGTATTGGGTGCCCTAAAGGCTCTCCCTAGGACGGCTTATATAGATGTCCGGCCTAGGGTTTACATGAGAGATCTATCCGGCTACGACTAAGAGTTGGTTACAGAGTACATCTTGAACTACAAGTAACATTATGGGCCTAAGTCGGTAAGTCTTCTGGGCCTTCTCGTAGCCGGATTGGACTCCGTCTTCTCTCCCTGACTGGGCCGCCCGTGAAGCAAAGCTCTAACCCGAAGTGCGCCACCCTGGTCAGTGAGGAACTGTGAGGATACCCGGAAAGTATATCCCCAACAGCAGCCCCCAGAGGCCTCCAAGATCCAAAGTCGGATTCATCATCGTCTAGCTTGATCTTAGGCTTGCAGAATCTTGAAGGGTTCCTAAAACTTCACAACAAAAAATACGATCCGGGTCTTAAAAAATAAGTCGGACCTATCAACAGGTTACTCGGATTTTCCAACTTGATTTCAAACTAAGCCGGAACTTGGTCTCTAATGCCACCTGACACAAGTCATTGTCAAGTCACGTCATCTGACATGCATTCCGTCAGCACGACCATTGGTGGGTCCACAGTTCGCGGAACCGAGGCGCCGTTTCAATGCGTGCGCGAAGATCGAGGCGACGTAATCATCGCGTGGGTCCTTCCTAGTTCCTTCCATGACGCGTGACGGTTACACTGTAGCATTTGCACGAATCTTGGCGCAGTTAGGTGGATATAAGGGGTGAGGATTTTCTCCTTCTCCTTTCACAAGTCCTTTACCTTTTCCTCTCCTCCCAATCTCTCTGCACACAGAGCTCCTCCATTCCTCCCCCAAAAACTCCCAGCGCTGCCCGTTCTAGGTCATCTGCCCACCGGAGAAATGGCTTCTTCTTCTTCCTCCGGCTTGGCGGCAGCGGTGGCAACAGCGGCGACGGAAGCGATGGCGGAGAAAGAAAGCTTCCGTGGGATTTGGATCCCTTGCATCCTCGACAACGAGAAGCTCCAAAACATGGAGAAGGAAGGGCTCCTCCACGCCAGCGACTGGCGGAGCGGCTTCGAGGAAACCATCCCCAACCCGCGCATCGGCGAGCGGGTCCACTTCGGCACCCACCTCGATAGAGGTTTGTCATTTCCTCCCTCGGAGTTCTTCTCCGAGGTGATTGACCATTTCGGAGTTCAACTCTATCATCTTCCTCCCAACTCTCTCTTAGAGATGAGCGCTTACGCTTCTTTGTGTGAGGGCTTTCTCGGCATTAGGCCGAGTTTGACTCTATTCTGGTACTATTTTCATGTCCAGAGAAATTCTATCACTGCCGGTGTTCCTTACATCATCGGTACTATTAGTTTTTCACTTAGACGCGAGCGCGCGTATCCCAAAATCTTAGCTAGTGACTCGGTCAAACAATGGCCAGCCACATTTTTCTATCATAGGGATATTCCGACTCCCGGCAAAGCCATTGCTTTGCCAGCTTTCATCGACGGAGCTGCCATGGCCCAACCGTCTTGGGACGAGGCTCCTCTGGCTCTCACCGACAATCTGATCCTTGCTAAGAGGCGGATCGAATACTTGATAAAACACAAAGGACTGAAGGGATCTGACTTAGTCCAATGCTGGGTCTCACGCCCGATCCAGCCCCTTCAGTACCACGGGGATCGACTGGTGCACTCCATCACGTCGTCCAAGAAAGACTCCCTCTGCATTAGCCCCAAAGCCTACACCGCGCAGGGCTATATAAGCTAGATAAAGTGGCTGATCAGGGAGCGGATCGAGAGGAGGATCCTGGAGGTTTCTCTAGATATGCATACGGTAGAAAACCCCGTAGTGCTGGTAAGCTTCCATCAGTACACCTTTTATGTGTTTCAATCTTTGAGTTACACTGCAATGCTGATATGTTTTCTTATTTTCAGCTTGCTGACCTCCCCGAGTCGGAACTTGCTCCGCTCGAAGGGTATCCTCCTGAGTTTTCTCAGGAGACAAAGGTAGTCCCATTGCCGGATGCTGCGGTCAAGAAGCGCAAGGCTTCGACAGTGGTCGTTGGCACAAAGGAGGTGCCCGTCGTGAAGAGGTAACTTTCAATCACAACTTCTGCCTTTGCACTTTACTCGAATTTCTTTTCGAGATGTAATGTTTCCAACTTTACTACATTCTCAGAGCAAAACCGCTTCTCAAGGGCAAGGGGAAAGGGATTTCTTCGAAGCCCTTGTGATAGACGAAGCTTACCATAGCTTCTCTTGCCGTGGCTCCTCCGACTCCTGCCCCTCAGCCTTCTGCAACGCCGGTGAACATTCCTTCTCCGGTCGTCGCAGAAGATCCGGCTCCTTCGACGGAGCCTGCGATCCTTGAATCGCAAACTGACGTCACCATGGGTGAGTCAGATTTAGATAAGGGTGAACCCTCTTTGGGTAATGATCGCTTGGTAGAAACCTTCGCCGAAAACCTTATCAGCAATCCGGGACTTGCCAAGTTTGGCCTGTCCCGGAAATCTGCTGAAGAAATCTAGCGGCTCGCCAGGCAATGCCTGGAGAAAAGTACCTTATCTGCCGAAGAAGAAGCGCAAGAAGCAGAGGACGTCAAGCACTCCAATCTTCTTGAACAAGTGCTTCTTCGCAACGAGAGGATCAGGTCCGGGGAGCTTCCAACTGCTCCTGTGACCCCTTTGACTCTCGCTGAGAAGGTTGCCGTTGAGGTGAACGCGAGTTTGGATAAACTCACTCGCGAACAATATGTAAGTCGGAATTCCAACTCCTTTTTTTCCTTTATTTCATATCATATCCTCTAGCCCCCAAGCATGAAGTAGGATAATTAATCCGGGTTTATGCTTCCTTAGGATGGCAAAGAACGAACTAGTGTAGCCCCCAAGGCTCGTGCTGATATTAGCAAAAATATTAGCCCGAGTGTTTAGTAGCTTTCTGACTTTGGGTATTCTGACTTACAGAAAGTATATTCCTATAACCAGGATTTGTTGAAGAATGTTTGCGATAAGCGGAGAGAGATCAAAGCTCTCCGGCTTAAAAATGCTGAACTTAAAGTTGCCAAGGACGAGGCCAAAGGTAAACATTCCGAGACTCAAACCTTGTCTTTGTTATTTCAATGTCGAAATTTTTTCTGAACTGTTGTTCTTTTTGACTTACAGCGCTGGTAAAACAATCCTGCGCCATGATTGAAGAGGCCGAGAACCTCAAGACCTTGGTGGTGGAGAACAAGGAGCTTCACCAAGAGCTGGACCAGCTCAAGGCAAATCATGAAAAGAGCATCGCTCAAATCCTTGAATCCTCCTCCATGGCTACTGATGAGCGTGATCGCAAGATTGCTGCTCAAGATAAAACAATCTCGGACCTCAAGAATGAACTTAGCAGAGAGAGGGACCTTTCCCAGGCGCTCTGGGTTGAATTCCAGAGTCTCCGGGAGGAGAAGACCAAAATTGACGACGTGATTTTCGGTACGTTCCATCTGTCTGATTTGTCTTTTTCTTCGACTTCTACCAATGTCAGATTTTTCTTAACTTGTTTTGTGTATAGGTCCTCTAAACTTGACGGACTCTTCTTCCACCAAGCCCCGCACCCACCGACTTACCCAAGTCGGTGACCTGCTTCATGACTTCCGCCAATCCCTTGAGGATATTGGCGAAGCTCTCAAGATTCCGGATATGCACAACATGTCGGATTTTCAGGTGCGGGACAAGGCAACGGAGATGCCGCAACTTGTTCGGGACTGGAACATGTCCTACACGCGGACTGCAGCGCAAAACGCTCTCACCATGGTCATGAGCCACCATGGAAACATGGAAATATGGCAAGTGACCAGAGGGTACTACAAAGTAGATGAAGACGACCAGGAGCAAGACCTTCAACCATCATGCACTCCTGCCCCGGATATGGGGGTCACGTGGCTGATTTGACCAGCTACGAGACCCCTTTCTTCACCCACGTGGACACTCCGCCTCCTCGTCCAGAAGAATAAGCAGAAGTTTCCGACGATGAACACACCATCTCGGATGCGGACATCTCGGAACGATACCAAGGCAGCGTCTCCAGCGAGCCGGCAGCTCCTTCATCTCGTCCTGCATCATAAATTGCCAGAAATATTTGTATTATCCTGAAAAAACATGATGCGTCTGTAAATATGAAGTACTATGATTTTGCTAGTGCTAAGCTTTTGATCTATTCATCACTTTTGGCTTTTAAACTTTTTGCGTGCCTAAAATGTTTACATAAGCACTTGTATTTTTCGCCCATACTTATTGTTTATCTGGCTCTCTGCCTCGTCCCTTTCGTGAGCCGGCTAAACCTTCTGCCGGAAACTTTGCCGAGCAATGGAGCTCAATTGCTAAACCAGTTTAAACTCGGAAACAAAGCCGGCTTCTAGTACCAACAATTCACTACTCGGAAAATGCCCGCATCCAGCAATCAGACAAATAACCAAAGTAAAGACTAGAAATTTTTAGAGTTATACCCGAGGGTAGCAGTTTTAGAATCGGAAATCTAAACCAGAACAAACATGAGCATAAAGTACTTTCAAGCATTCTGGGATTTTCGACTATGACATGATCATTTGGAAATAAGATGGTAAAAACTTCTCAGAAAAACTTGAGGTAACCAAAACTTTTATTTCTCACAGAACATGTACATATATATGTTTTACAAAGAAGGATAAACTAAGAATAAAAGGGACGTAGCTGAGCAATATTCCACGGTCTGTCTAACTCATCCGGATTTGTACTGCCTCCAGCTCTCTTTCCCTTCTTAGTAGCAGGTCTTTCTTTGACTGGCCTTATGTCAGTTAAGTAGTACGATCCATTGTGCAATACTCGACTAACTAAAAAGGGCCTTTCCCATACTGGGGAAAGTTTGTGCTTTCTTTGTTGCACAAGCCGGAGAACCAAATCACCTTTATTGAAAGATCTATTTCAGACTCTCTGGCTATGATACTTGCGTAACTTCTGCTGATAGGCTGTAGATCTCATTTCAGCAACGACGCAAACTTCTTCGACTAAGTCGAGATCGTTTTGTCGAGAAACCTCGGCATCCTCTTCAATATACGCGGCCACTCTAGGAGAAGTGTGAATCAAATCACTAGGAAGAACTGCTTCTGCACCATAGACCAAGAAGAAAGGTGTGTATCCGGTTGACCTATTCGGAGTCGTTCGTAAACTCCATATTACAGAGGGTAATTCCTTTGCCCAAGCCCCTGCAACATGTCGTAGTGGTGCTTCGAGTCTCGGTTTCAGGCCTTGTAGGATTAAACCATTTGCTCTTTCGACTTGTCCGTTAGCTTGTGGATGTGTGACTGATGCAATGTCAAGCCGGATTTTTTGCTCGTTGCAGAATTCAGCCAATTCTCCCATAGAGAAATTACTCCCGTTGTCCGTGATAATGCTATGCGGATAACCATACCAGATTATAACATCCTCAACAAATCTTTTGGTTGTTGCTCCATCACAACTAGTGACAGGTTTAGCCTCAATCCATTTGGTGAATTTATCCACCATCACTAAGAGGTGTGTAAATCCACTTGGAGCTCATTTAAATGGTCCTACCATATCAAGCCCCCAGACCGCAAAAGCCATGTTATAGGTATTGTTCGCAGCTGATCAGCCGGAACATGAGCTTGCTTGGCGTACTTTTGGCAGCCTTTGCATGTTTTGACTAATCGTTCGGCATCTACCTGAGCTGTAAGCCAGAAAAATCCGTGTCTAAAAGCTTTTGCCACTAAAGATTTGGCTGCAGTGTGGTGACCATGATACGTCCATTTTGCATCACTATTCTATGTCTTAATTCGCTATTATTCATTGATATATTTCGTATTAAGAGGTGATACTTATGTTATTTCATCTATTTTTGCATGGTTGATGACTTTTGGAGCATGGATCACTACAATCAGGATTCTGATGGAAAAGGTGCTGTTTGGGGGCAAAATTCGTGAAGATCAGAAAATCCGGGAAAATATACGGAAAATTCTATTTTTCCAGAAGACTCAGGATGCCAGAAGATGGAGTGGAGGTGGGCCACAGGGGGCCCACACCACCCCATGGCGCGGGCAGGCCTAGGCCGCGCCTGGGAGTGGTGTGGCCGCCCTGGCCCACTCTAGCCTCTCTCCTCTAGCGTATATCATCCCCACGAAACCCTAAGACTCGGGAAGTGACCACAGAAAGATTCTGCCACCTCTGCGGGGCGGAAAACACCGAGAGAGAAAGATCTCTCCGGCAGACAGATTTCTGCAGGGGGAATTCCTTCCCGGAGAGGGAAGATCGTTGCCATCAACACCACCATCAAGCTAGGCTTCATCGGGATCATCATCATCATCATCACCATCACCATCAGCACCCTCATCACCATCTCCATATTGCTATAACAATTGGTTGAATCTTGCTATAGTTCATAGGGGAAACTTTCCCGGTGTTGATTACTATTTGTAGTTGATGCTATTGAGTGAACCATTGAATTATTGTTTATGTTCAGATTGTTATACATCATTATTCCATCTCTGATCATGATCCATATGATGTCTTGTGAGTAGTTCGTTTTGTTCTTGAGGACATGGGAGAAGTCTTGTTGTTAGTAGTGGAGTTGCGTTGAGAAAGATTCAATAGATTGTTATTTAAGTTGTGGTGTACTTCTGCTAGTGGTGTCATGTGAACGTCGACTACATGACACTTCACCTATATGGGCCTAGGGGAATGCATTGTGTATTTGGCTACTAATCGTAGGGGTTGCCGGATTGACAGAAACCTGAACCCCCATTAGGAAACCATTGCACAAGGGACATAAGGGTCTTAGAGTTTAAAGTTGTGGTTAAGTTTCTACCTTAATTACTTTCTTGTACTTACAGATGTTTGCAAGGGGGTTTAATCACAAGTATGTATTTAGTCTTGGATGGGGCGGTACATTAGCACAGGTTCACCCACACAACACTTAGCAAGCTAAAGAAGATTAATCAACTATATGAAGCAAAAGCACTTGACAATCTTCCCATGTGTCCTCGAGAACGTTTGGTCATCTATAGAAATACAACCGGCTTGTCCTTTGCTGCATAAAGGATTGGGCCACTTGCTGCATTCATTCTTACTGTCTCTTATTTACTCATACTTTGTTTACTTGCTTTATCGAAAACACCTAAAAATCCGTTTGCTAAGTATTTGCAGAGAATTCCCGATCCATACCACTAGCCAGCACCTTCTGCTCCTCGTTTGGTTCGACACTCTTACTTATCGAAAATACTGCGATACACCCCCTATACTTGTGGGTCATCAAGACTATTTTTTGGCGCTGTTGCCTGGGAGTGAAGCGTTATTGGAGAGTGGAACTAGTAAAGGAAACTTCTACTGTGAGTATTGTTTACTTCTGCTAGTTGCTTTATTTTCATTATGGATATTTCGCTGAGTTTCTTATTTGGTAATGCTACTACCACTTCTAAGGTAGTAGATAAGCCACCACCTGCTGAGAGAGATGTTTTCAAAATACCTACAAGAATTATTGATCGTGTTATGGATAATTACTATGTTGGGGATGGAACTGTCCATCTCGGTGATCATTTACTCTTTATACACGAATTATGTATAACTACTACCACGACAGCTTTATATGCTGCCATGTGTTTATTTGCATTACAAATATCCGACACTTGTTGAGCAACAAGATCCGAATCTCCATAACACATCAAACGTCGGATGCCAATATCCTTAGCAATCCGGATTCCATGTAGCAGTGCTTCATACTCGGCAATATTGTTTGTCGCTGTGAAGTGGATCTGCAACACGTATAAAAGTTTATCTCCTTGGGGTGATTTGAGCACCACGCCAGCCCCTGAGCCCCCTCGAGCCTTAGACCCATCAAAAAAGAGGGTCTAATATTCTGACTCAGGGAGGATCATGTTTTCCTTCGTCTCTATCCAATCAGCGACAAAGTCAGCCAGGATCTAGGATTTGATTGCTGTCCGAGGTTTATACTCAATATCAAAAGCTGAAAGCTCTATGCGCCATTTGGCGACGCGTCATGTGGCGTCACTGTTGTTGATTATATCTCTCATGGGAGCTGTGCTCACCACGGTAATTGGATGCTCCTGAAAGTAGTGTCGTAACTTACGAGATGCTAGAAAAACACCGTAAGCCAACTTTTGATAGTGCGGATACCGTTGTTTTGATTCTGTCAGGACCTCGCTGACAAAGTAAGTCGGACGCTGCACCAGGTGTTCCTGATTTTCCTCTGGTCTCTCCACCACCATGACGATACTAACAACCTTATTTGTCGCAGCAAGATAGAGCAGCATCGGTTCCTGAGGTTCCGGCGCTACAAGGATAGGAGCAGATAAGAGTACTTTCTTCAGGTCTTGTAGTGTAGCTTCAGCTTCGTCAGTCCAAACAAAATCCTTGGTCTTTTTCAGGAGTTTGTATAACGGTGCGGCTCTTTCACCAAGCCGGCTTACAAATCTATTGACCGCAGCGATGCAACCAGTTAATCTTTGTACGTCCTTCAGGCGAGTTGGCCTGGAAATATTGAGTATAGCCTTGATTTTGTCTCGGTTCACCTCTATGCCTCTTTGAGACACGATGAAACCTAACAATTTTCCGGCTGGTATTCCAAAGAAGCATTTCTTCGGGTTAAGCATGATGTTGTATTTTCGTAGATTGGCGAATGTTTCCTCCAAGTCGGAAATCAGCGTTTCCTTCTTTTTGGACATCATCGCAATATCATCCACGTATGCATGTACGTTGCATCCGAGTTGGTCGTGGAGGCAACGCTGCATCATGCGCTGGTATGTAGCTCCTGCGTTCTTCAGCCCAAAGGGCATCGTAACAAAAACAGAAGGTTCCGAAAGGGGTTATGAATGAAGTTTTGACTTTGTCAGATTCCTTCATCTGGATTTGGTGATAACCGAAATATGCGTCGAGAAAACAGAGGAGTTCCGAGCCTGCCGTAGAATCAATAACTTGATCAATTCTAGGTAGAGCGAACGGATCTTTTGGACAAGCCTTGTTAAAGGAAGTATAATCAACACACATCCTTAAATAAGTGGTGTCCTTTTTATGGACCATTACAGGATTGGCCGACCACTCAGTGTGGATGACCTCTTCTATGAATCTGGCTAACTCAAGCCATGCTAGTTCCTTAGCTATTGCCTTACGCTTTTCATCGCGAAAACGTCGTAAGGACTGTTTGACGGGTTTAGCGTTCAGGTTTACATTTAGAGAGTGCTCTGCAAGTTCCCTAGGTACTCCAGTCATGTCAGATGGCTGCCATGCGAAGATATCTTGATTTGATTGGAGGAACTTGACGAGCGCGCTTTCCTATGCGCTACCTAGGCCTACGCCTATCTGGGTCACCTTGGAGGGGTCATCATCCTTCAACGACGTCTTCTTCGTCTCTTCTGATGCCTTGAACTCCGGATTTGGCTTTGTCACCTCCTTCTTCATTGCGGGCATTTCAGACGGATGTATGCTCTTCTTGATCTCCTAGTACTCCTGGGCGTGCAGCACGGCTTCGGCAAAGGCGGCATTTCCATCCTCGCACTCTCATGCTTTCTTCGAGTCTCCCCTGATGGTGATCACGCCGTTGGGACCTGGAATTTTCATCATATTGTAAATACAACACAGACGAGCCATAAAAGCCCAGTAAGCCGGACGTCCGAATATAGCGTGGTACGCGCTCTTGAACGGGACCACTTCGAAGAAAAGTGCCTCCGTCCGATAGTTCTTTGGAGTTCCAAAGGTGACATCCAAAGTAATCTCTCCCAGGGAATTAGCTTGCCTTCCTGGGACAACTCCGTGAAAGATCACAGAGCTATGGTTCAACTGGGTTCCCGAGATCTTCATCCGGCGTAGCATTTCGACATAGAGATTATTGATGCTGCTACCACCGTCCATGAGGGTCTTGGAGAAACCATAACCGTCAATAAGTGGGTTGATGATTAAGGCGTATTTTCCTCGCCTATGCAACTTAGGCGGATGATCAGCGCGGTCAAATGTGATTGCCACTTCCGACCAGTCCAAGTATTGAGGGACAACCAGAACTGTTGCGTTGAGCTCGTGTAGAACTGCTTTCTTGACCTTTGCTGGTTGAGATCCGAGGAAAGTGACGTAAGTGTCCTTCTTAGTGGGAAAAGTTTTCTTCCCTTCTGGCTTGGGATTTGAAACATCAACCTCCTCCATGTCGGAATCTTCCTTGGTCTCTTTGTCTTTTTCGGGATTTTTCTTTCCCTTCTTCCGCTTAGCTTTGTAGCCCACGGTGTCATCTCTTTTGATGTCGTCATTGAAACGACATTCAGCGTTGGTGTGGGACGAGCCCCCATTGGCGTCTAGGTGATGCACACATGGGTTATTGGCAATGTCGGCCCAAGAGTAGGTTTTTCCTGGTTGCTGGTCTCCTCTACCTTGGACCCTTGATGTCCCACGGCCACGCCCGCGGCCTCCGCCACGTCCTCCTCGTCCTCCAGACCCGGAAATAGCAGTAACCACCGCTATTTCCGTGTTGGGTTTCTCTTCCGAGGTATTTTTGCACTTCTGAGCTTGTTGCTTTGGTTGTCTTGTCGACTGAGGCACAACTAGGACATTGAGTAATCCCTCTGCATCGTCGTCAGCATCTGCTTACTTGCTCGTTGTTTCTATCATCTCTCCCAAATCAGTGACCTTGTCACACTTCAAGCGGTGATGTAGTAGACCAATTGGGAGTCCTGCGATGAAAGCTTCAATCACGGTTTGATCGTTTACTCCTTCACATGAGTTCTTGGTGTCGATCCATCATCTGAGGTAATCCCGGCAAGTATCTTCGGCTTTCTGGGTGCAACGCTGTAGGTCTCCGACAGTACAGGGCCTCCGATATGTGCCTTCGAAATTTTGAAAGAACACACTTTGCATGTCGTACCAGTTATGGATGGTGTTCTCTAGAAGTTCATTGAGCCATGATCGTGCCGTCTTCCACAACATAAGTGGGAGATATCGGGTTGCGACCAGGCTGTTTCTGCCTTTAGCGATGCAGTAAGCTTGGAAAAAATCATGTAGCCAGGTGTCTAGCCGAGCAATGCCGTCGTAGGCTTGGATATGTCTTGAGATGGAAAATCCTTCCGGGAATTTTGTAGCTCTAATGCGGGTCCGAAGCATTTTGGGCCCACGTAGATATCATCATTTTCATAGCGCCGCACCTCTATGTTGGAGTTGATCCTGTGCCTTGTGTCGTTCGGGGATAGAGATCGTCCCGAATGTCAGTTGTGGCTGCGGTGCCTTGGAGCCGGACTTCGGCTTCTGCCACCTCCTCCTCCGCCACGTCGTCCTCCTTGTCCCCCTTGGGAGCCGTTGTGATGACTGCTTGGTGGAGAGGGTGGGGCAGCTGAATTGTTTCCGGCTGATCGCCGGCCTCCGTCTGGAGCGTTATTATTCTGGTTCTAGGGAGGGTCTTCACTACGACGAGCCCCCTACCGGCTCGTGCCAACATGGTTTCTGTCGTTCCTTCGTCCGTCGTTCCCACTACGATGAGGGTCAGCCGGACGGCTTGTATGTTTAGGAGGTGGCATTTTTTGACGATCCTCTTCCCGACGTTTCTCTTTATCTTCTCCCCTTCGATTGTTTGACTCTCGCCGGGGAGGGTTCCTCGGAGTCAGTGCAACAATGGCCTCTTTTTCGGCCGCTGGGGCGACGTTGCTCCAGCCACGCACAGTTCTGTGATGCTGTCCTGACGATCCGGTTCTTGAATAATTGTCTTCCCGGCGTTCGGGGCGATGATACTGCTCCCGGACGCGATGGGGTCTTATGTCAGCCCATGCCGGATTTGTGTGACATTGGTCGGAATCCGAGACCAGTTTTTGACTTCCGGACAGGGCAACCTTTTGCTGCTCCAGTCCCTTGTTGAGTAGTTTGATACCCAAACGGATCTCCTCCGGTCATGGATTAGCCGATAAAATTTCTCGGGCTGCCACGGTATTCTGTATTGGGGTTAGATATACCCAATCTCCTTTGCTATCTTTCCATGGCTTCCCCATCTCATCTCCGAAAAGGATGACACGGATATGTGGAAATTGGTCGTCACTGGTGTGACGCTTCCGTGTCTTCTGATGCAACCGAGACATGTAATCCTTAGTTGCCATGTGTTTCTTCTCCTCCTCGATGTTTTTGGCTTCATCCAAGAGTTGTTGACGACGCGCTTCTAGGGCTTGGGCCCTTTCATCCAGCTCTTCAGCAGTAAGTTCTACAGCTGTAGGGATAGGTGTAGTTAGTGCAGCATCGATGAGTTTACGCGCACCTTTGGTGATCACGTGTCCATCCACCGATTCTTATTTTTTCGGCTCTTCTAGGATAAGTGCTCCATCCGAGTCTTCTTCGTATTCCTCGGCAATCACCTCTTCTGGCAGAGGGTCTTGTTCTTCTTGTTCTTCTTCTTTGCATTCTTGGCAGCATCGGTAGCAAAGACGGCTTTGGGTCCGTTTCCCGAAGTCAAGCTCTGATTGGTACTTTCGGACATCTGGACTTCAGGATTATCTCTGACGTCCATGTCATCCTGCGTTTTGGGAGAATGTTCCCCGGATCCTTCATCCATGGCTTCTCCTTCTTCTGCAGCTTTGGAGTTATACTCCTCCTCATATTCCACGGAGAACTTTCGGAAATCTGCTGACGTCATCGATTCATCCGAGGATGCGGGTACATCGGCGTTTGTTCCAATTGCCTCCAGCACAGAGTCGGTGTTTTCTCCAGCATCGGCAGAGCCGGATCCGGATCCCACGTATCCGACGAAGTGCGACGCGTGCTTCCTGAGGTACCTGCGGCTTTCACGATCGGCCATGTCGAAACTTTTGATGGTCTCGAAAATTGTATCCGCGCTTTCGCCTTGCAGTATCATACGTCGTTGTGTGTACCTCAGGAAAGGCCTGTCTGTCCCGGTGTCACCAGAGCCGGAATCAGTGTCGTTGATATGTTCCTCCTGAATTTCGACTTCCACGGGTGGGTCGATCTAGGATCCGGCTTCTCTAGGGAGATCCACTCCAGATTTGACTTGGACCACTAGGTCTTCTTCAGGCTCGGATTTCTCCACTATCTCCGAAACTTGTGCGGGCTAGGTGGGATTAGGTTTTTCTGAGATCCAGAACTCTGCCACCTCCGTGGACAAAGGGGACCCAGAAGATTCTTCTGCCTCTATCATCACCGCTGGGATGGGTGGGGCAGGTTCAGCGAAACCAATGTAAACATCGATCTCGCCAAAAGACATGTGTGTGTAGGCAGTCACGGCCTCCCTAGCCAGAATCCAGGTCTCGTCGAGAACGATGAGAGGGACGTCACTGACGTAGAGGATGCGACCGACGGCGATAGTCTCGCTGATTCCGATTCTTGCAGATTCCGCTCGGAACGCAGATCCTAAGCTCACTTGCCCCACGGTGGGCGCCAACTGTCGTCAGATTGATGACAAGTACGCCATGAGGGGGTCCTCGAGGCGTGCGGAAGAGAGGGGTGTGAGACGTACGGTATTCCGGGACGGTGAGCACACAAGTTTACCTAGGTTCGAATCCGCCGGCTTTGGACAGATCCTACTCCTGCTAGCATTCCAGTAATACGGCAGAGCCAGAATATGGGTTACAAGGGTTTCGCCTGTGCGAGTTGAGGGTCTAAAGTATTGGGTGCCCTAAAGGCTCTCCCTAGGACGGCTTATATAGATGTCCGGCCTAGGGTTTACAGGAGAGATCTATCCGGCTACGACTAAGAGTTGGTTACAGAGTACATCTTGAACTACAAGTAACATTATGGGCCTAAGTCGGTAAGTCTTCTGGGCCTTCCCGTAGCCGGATTGGACTCCGTCTTCTCTCCCTGACTGGGCCGCCCATGAAGCAAATCTCTAACCTGAAGTGGGCCACCCTGGTCAGTGAGGAACCGTGAGGATATCCAGAAAGTATATCCCCAACACATAAGAGTAACTCGAGGGTTTATATCGGGAATTGTGAAGAACCTCTTTCCTTTTTCTCTTCTAGTAACCTAAAAATAAAGAATTTTCCTTGTGTACCCAACTCCACCATGTGGTTTTCAAGTACAAGGTTTCGCATTAGTAAAACTAAAATAAACTTGTAAATAAAGAAAGGTAAAAATAATCTATAACTAGACAAGAAAGTAAAAAACTATAAGGGAAAGGTCTTTTTGGGTTTTTGTTTGTGTTTGTTAATAATAAAAGTGTTTTTATATTTTCGAATTTAATTAATGCAGAAAATATAAAAGGCAAATAAAATTGATGGAAAGTTGTTTCTTATAATAAAAAGTGGACTGGCGTTGATGGATTCACTTGTCTATTCCCTCATAAGGTGTAATAGACATAAAACAATTCATAAGCAATATAATATTGATCAAACTTCATTATGTGTATGATAAGAATTCATATGGGCATCACGTCATATTTTAAAGATGATGCAACACATATCACTTATACTTCTCTAGAAAGGGAAAACTCCATGCAGTTTAGAATTAAGAATAAACAGAGTATAGCCTTTGATACTTTGGCATGATGTTTGAATAAAAAATGTGCTACTTTGAACAAACAAGATTATCTTGGTTGTCACTAGATGATATTATAACACATGCATTCACTTAATCCCTAGTGAGGTAACAAAACAAAGGTAAAAACCATACTACATCCCCCCACATACGCCCTCTCATACATGTTGGATCAAAAAAAGTACTTAAGAATGAGGTACAAAATATGCATCTACCAATACATCTTACACATATTATAATTCCAATCTCAAATATCAACTCATAAAATAAATATCCACCATATAGAAATTACATAGATGACCATAATCATGTTGGGCTACTCATATGGTACTAAAAAGTTGATAACACAAGATAAAAATAGATCAAGCTACTGCCACAAACTCATATTCCAGAGGTGGACTACTCCCTCTTCATCATGGTGATGATGATGGAGGTGTTAGAGATGTTTGAGAAGGTAGAGATCCCACTGGTGGCAAATATGATGGTGTTTCCTCCTCCAATCTTTGTTATTTTTGTCTCTGTTTTGGTGTTTTTGTGTTTCTACACCACCTCCTTTGTGGACACGTTGGAGGAGCTTTTTATAGGCATTTTTAGGTTAGGACTTCAAATTAGGGCTGAAGATGAACGACTGGTGATGCTTGGGGTGCAAACGAGCATGGGTGGCATGATCCCCCTGGACCATGCCACCTATCCTCTTTTGGGCCTGCGGGCCCCACTCGTGAGGTCCAAGTTCCCAAGGTCATCTTCTTTGTGAAAAAAAATCCTCGAAAAATTCTAGGTCAATTTGACTTCATTTAGGTCCCTAGAAGATAAAAAAATATATAAAACATGGGATTCCTATTCTGCATAGTTATAACCAAAATAAAGGGGATCATTGGTAAATCCCGATAAATTAATATAAAACATAGATATAATGTTTTAGAAGTTAAAAGTATGTGCAAATATGTATCAATAAATTGCAGTTCATGTATGCATTTTACATGCATCAAAATTCCCAAGCTTAACATATGCTCGTCCTCGAGCATGAAGGTGATAAAACTAAACATCGACTTTTGAGTTTGTTGCTATGTTGGATATCATAGATACTGATCATTGCTACACAAAGTTTAATGGTTCTTTCTTTCAAGAATAACAACAAGCAAATGAGCTATAAAGTGATATCTCTTATGCACTACATATATGCTTAACTATATGTCATTTTGTATAAAACAAATGAATGTACTATGGACAATTCAGCATGTAAAGTGCAAAAGTGAAGTAAATTTCATAACAACCTATTTGGTCTTAGAATCATATTTTTATATCTTTTATTTCTTTCAATCCTAGACACTTAAGTAACAGAAAGTAAGAGGGAATATGTTTACTTGGGATATGTAGCTCATGTCTACAATAGTCATAAGAGTGAGGTTCCTAGAATCTTCAATGGTTATTGGGTAGACTCAAAGTTATTCTTCTATCGACTTCATTGGAGGAATTTCTGATTTTTTTCTATCGGGTGTGCGGCCAGTGCTCCTGATGGGAGTACCCTCGAGGCTACGTTCGGGTGCTCGCATACGAGCGTAGGCTCAGAATCATTTTCATCCGAGGAGGTACTTGACCCAGGTCTTATTTCTTATGGATGTAGATATTTTCCCGTCAACTCTGTCCGAGGACTTATTGTTTCTATCGGGTGCATCGCCAGCGCTCACAGAGTAGCCCAGAGGCTATGTTCGTGTGCTTGCATCCGAGCATAGGCTCAGAGTTATTATTCTTGTAGCTTTGCTTTTATGTCAATTCCGTAGGAGGAATTTATTTTCTATCAAGTAGATGAACTGTAAGTTCAATAAGTTTGTTATGGCGATTTTGGTATAATGAGTCTGGTGCATCCGGCAGATCGGGAACCAGTTAGTTTCTCTTGAGAAAAAACATCGTGAACCTTCTCAATCTCGAGTCCCCGGACTTGAACCTGGTACATACTAGCATAATTCAGCTCGGGCCACGGAGGTCTTATCAAGTACTGAATTCTAATTTTATGTTTTTGGTACCCAACGCGTCCGTCGAGATTTTTCATCATATCATTGATATGGAAATTTTCTAGCAGAGCGCATTCGTGTGTGATTACTAGGCCCACAGGACGGATCCTGGTGTCTTACCTTCATGTCATGGACACGACATTCAGACATGTTATCGCGACGAACATGGTCTGAGAACTCGAAGTTTGTATCGACTCCCTAGGAAGATTTTGCTTTTTCTATCGGGTGCGCGAACATCGCTCCCGATGGGAGTATCCACCGAGACTATGGTTGGATGCTTGTATCCGAGCATAGGCTCGAAGATGATCTTCATCCGAGGAGGTTGTCTACTTGGGTCTTGTTTGTAGAGATGTAAGTTGTTTTAGTCAACTCCGTTGGAGGATATATTTTCATCGGGTGCGCGACCAGCGCTCCCGATGGGAGTAGCCCCTGAGGCTATCTTCGGGTGCTTGCATCGAAGCATAGGATCAGAGTTCTATCATCTGAGGAGGTACTCGACTTAGGCCTTGCATTTCTTTGACCAGTAATATTATCGGGTGTGCGGCCAGCGTTACGAATGGGAGTAGCCCCCGAGGCTATGTTCGGATGCTTAGCATCCGAGCGTAGGCTTAGAGATCATCTTAATTTGTGGAGGTGCTTGACTTAGGTCTTGGAGTAATTTTGATGCGGCTAGCGTCGGTCGACTCCGTTGGATGACCCAATATAATAGCTCGAAGTAGTCGATGTCCTTGCAAACAACATAAAGAAGTGTGAAGTACTTGTATCTTGTAAATAATATTGGACTTTTGATTTGATAAAAAAATTCTTGTGCCATTGGACTCGACACTTTTGCACTGTACGCGGGACCTTTTCATTAGCATGACGTCCTTAGTCTTAGTACCTCGTCGACCTGTCAGTTGGGCTGTAACTGGGTTGGAGTTCAAGGATTCGACGCTCGGGAAAGGCCAGCTACTCGGGAAGTCGTGTACGAGGTACTCGAGTGCACGGAGTCAGTGGCACTTAGATTAATCGAAGAGGGCACAATCCCCAAGTGTTTCGACTATGAGTTAAAAAAGAATCAGCTCTAAGTAGTAGGAAACTTAGTTTTATTGGAAATTGACGTGGACGAAGTCAATGTGGCTGCAAGATGCCGGAGCCGATGACAATAGTGGGTTGTCGTAGCCAAAGATTGTAGCAGGTCGCTGATACGTCCATTTTGCATCACTATTCTATGTCATAATTCACTGTTATTCATTGATATATTTCGTACTGAGAGGTGCTACTTATGTTATTTCATCTATTTTTGCATGGTTGATGACTTTTGGAGCATGGACCGCTATAGTCAGGATTCTGATGGAAAAGGTGCTGTTTGGAGGTAAAATTCGCGAAGATCAGAAAATCCAGGAAAATATACGGGAAATCCTATTTTTCCAGAAGACGAGAGAAGCCAGAAGGGGGGCTGGAGATGGGCCACAGGGGGCCCACACCACCCCCTGGCGCGGGCCAGCCTAGGTCGCACCACCAGGTGGTGTGGCCGCCCTGGTCCACCCCTGGCCCTCCCCTCTAGCGTATATTATCCTCTCGAAACCCTAAGACTCGGGGAGCGACCATAGGAAGATTCCGCCGCCTCTGTGGGGCGGAAAACACCGAGAGAGAAAGATCTCTCCGGCAGACAGATTTCTGCCAGGGGAATTCCTTCCCGGAGATGGGAGACCGTCGCCATCAACACCATCATCAAGCAGGACTTCATCAGGATCATCATCATCACCACCACCATCATCACCATCATCACCCTCATCACCATCTCCATATTGCTATAACAGTTGTGTTGAATCTTGCATAGTTCATAGGGGAAACTTTCCCGGTGTTGATTACTCTTTGTAGTGGATGCTATTGAGTGAACCATTGAATTATTGTCTATGTTCAGATTGTTATACATCATTATTCCATCTCTGATCATGATCCATATGATGTCTTGTGAGTAGTTCGTTTTGTTCTTGAGGACATGGGAGAAGTCATATTGTTAGTAGTAGAATTGTGTTGAGAAAGATTCAATAGTTTGATATTTAAGTTGTGGTGTACTTCTTCTAGTGGTGTCATGTGAATGTCGACTACATGACACTTCACCTATATGGGCCTAGGGGAATGCATTGTGTATTTGGGTCTAATCATATGGGTTGCCGGAGTGATAGAAACCTGAACCCCCGTTAGGAAACCATTACACAAGGGACGTAAGGGTCTTAGAGTTTAAGGCTGTGGTTAGGTTTCTACCTTAATTACTTTCTTGTACTTACGGATGTTTGCAAGGGGTATAATCACAAGTATGTATTAGTCCTAGGAAGGTCGGTACATTAGCACAGGTTCACCCACACAACACTTAGCAAGCTAAAGAAGATTAATCAACTATATGAAGCGAAATCACTTGACAGTCTTCCCATGTCTCCTCAAGAACGTTTGGTCATCTTAAGTAATACAACCGGCTTGTCCTTTGCTGCATAAAGGATTGGGCCACTTGCTGCATTTATTCCTACTGTCTTTTATTTACTCGTACTTTGTTTACTTGCTTTATCAAAACCCTCTAAGAATCTGTTTGCTAAGTATTTGCAGAGAATTCCTGATCCATAACACTAGCCAGCACCTTCTGCTCCTCATTGGGTTCGACACTCTTACTTATTGAAAATACTGCGATACACCCCCTATACTTGTGGGTCATCAAGACTATTGTCTGGCGCCGTTGCCGGGGAGTCAAGCGCTATTGAAGGGTTGAAGTGGTAAAGGAAACTTCTACTGTGAGTATTGTTTACTTCTGCTAGTTGCTTTATTTTCGTTATGGATAATTCGCTGAGTTTCTTATTTGGTAATGCTACTACCACTGCTAAGGTAGTAGATAAACCACCACCTGCTGAGAATGATGTTTTTAAAATACCTACAAGAATTATTGATCATGTTATGGATAACTACTATGTTGGGGATGGAACAGTCCATCCCGGCGATCATTTACTCTTTATACACGAATTATGTGGGTTGTTCAAGTGTGCATGTATTACTAGAGATCAAGTTAAGAAGTTATTCTCATTATCACTGAAAGGAAGAGCTGAGGAATGGTATAAGCTGCTGAAGAATGGTCAAGCTCTAGAATGGGAGGAAATAGTGCCTCTCTTTTATTCAAATTTTTATCCTCCTAGTGATATTCATAAAGATCAGAATCAAATATACAACTTTTGGCCTCTTGATGGAGAGACTACAGCTCAAGCTTGGGGGAGATTGAAGTTACTAATGATCAAATGTCCCATTCATGAGCTCCCTAACAATATTATTATCAATAACTTTTATGCAAGGCTCCCTCTACATGACAAGGATTTATTGGATGCTTCTTGTGGTGGATCATTCACTCACATGGAAGAAGAAGCTAAATGGGATCTTCTGGACCGTATTCAAGATAATGCTGAAGCATGGGAGAATGACAAAGGTAGAAAGCCAGGTATAAATTATGATTATGAATGCATTGAATATTTTATGGGAACTGATGACTTTCAAAATATTAGTAATGCTTATGGTATTGATTTACAAGTTATTACAAATTGCTTTAGGTCTTTTGCTTATTATATTGAGATTCCAAAAAAGGGATGGAACAAGTACCATGCACCTTATAAAGATATTGTTGATTGTGTTCCTGTTGGGAGTGTTGAGTATTGCACTATTGATCACATCTTACCTGCACCTTATATCAAGAAGATTTCCTTCCCGGATAAGGTAAAGGATCATCCTATGATAACTAATGTAATCACTAAAAGTGAAAAGAGAACTGTAAAACCTGATGAACAAATAAATGTTGAACCTGTGGTAGCAATTATGAAAGACCTTGTCACTAAAAGCATAGAAGATGGACACATAGGTTTTTGTGAGGATGCTTCTAATATTGTTTCACATCCTAATAGAGTTGAAAAAGCTAGTGTCCCTGTGCTTTCCGTTAGAATCGGTGATCATTGCTATTATGGTTTATGTGATATTGGTGCAAGTTCCAGTGCTATTCCTTATGAGCTTTATAGAGAAACTATGCATGAAATCAGTCCCTGCGAACTGGAAGAGATTGATGTGGTTATTCACCTTGCCAGTAGAGAGACCATCTCTCCAATTGGTATTGTACGAGATGTGGAAGTTCTTTGTGGTAAGATTAAGTATCATGCTGATTTTCTAGTACTTGGTTCAGCTGCTAGTAAATCTTATCCAATCATTTTTGGTAGACCTTGCTTGAGTACTTGTGGAGCTATTATAGATTGCAAGAGGGAGAAAATCTTCACTAAGTTTGATGGGGAATCTTATGAGTTTAATTTTTCGAAATTTACTAAAGAACCCTGTGAAGAGGAAACCCATAATGAGGATTTTAGAGTTGAACAACTTCCTTATATCTCTCTTGCTCCTAACAATGCTTTGTAGCAATTTATTGAAGATCACGCAAGTGAGATCTTCATGGAAGAAAGGAATGAGATTGACGAGATTCTCCGTCGTCAACCCAAGATGCTTAAGCATAACTTGCCTGTAGAAGACTTGGGTACCACGTTGCCACCTAAAAAGGATCCGATCTTCAATCTAAAACCTCTCCCTGATGATCTTAAATATGCTTATATTGATGATAAAAAGATATATCCTGTTATTATTAGCTCTAAACTTTCAAGAAAGGAAGAAGAAAGGTTATTGGAGGTTTTGAAGAAACATCGAGGTTCTATGGGCTATACTCTGGATGATTTAAAAAGGGATTTCACCTACTATATGTCAGCATTCTATCAATATAGAATCGGATGCAAAGCCAGTAGTAGAGCACCAACGACGTTTAAATCCTAATATGAAGGAAGTGGTAAGGAATGAGGTATTGAAACTCCTTGATGCTGGTATTATTTACCCTATTGCTGATAGTGAATGGGTTAGTCCTGTTCATTGTGTTCCTAAAAAAGGAGGTATTACCGTTGTTCCTAATGATAATGATGAGCTTATTCCCCAAAGAATAGTAGTAGGCTATAGGATGTGCATCTATTTTAGAAAAGTCAATAAAGTTACTAAGAAAGATCACTACCCACTTCCTTTTATTGATCAAATGTTGGAAAGGTTGTCTAAAAGACCCATTTTTGTTTTCTTGATGGTTATTCTGGCTTCTCTCAAATTGCTGTTAAACAACAAGATCAAGAAAAAACTACTTTTACTTTCCCTTACGGAACTTATGCTTATAGACGTATGCCTTTTGGTTTATGTAATGCTCCTGCTACTTTTCAAAGATGCATGTTTGCTATCTTTCATGGTTTTTGTGAGGAAATTGTAGAAGTGTTCATGGATGACTTTTCTGTCTATGGAACTTCTTTTGATAATTGTATGCACAACCTTGATAAAGTTTTGTAGAGATGTGAAGAAACTAATCTTGTTCTTAATTGGGAGAAATGCCATTTCATGGTTAATGAAGGGATTGTCCTTGGGCATAAAGTTTTTGAAAGAGGCATAGAAGTTGATAGATCTAAGGTTGAGGCAATTGAGAAGATGCCATGCCCAAGAGATATCAAAGGTATTCGTAGTATCCTTGGTCATGTTGGTTTCTATAGAAGGTTTATTAAAGACTTTTCTAGGATATCAAAACCCCTCACTAATCTTCTTCAAAAAGATGTACCACTTGTTTTTGATGATGATTGTACGGAAGCTTTTGAAACTCTTCAGAAGGCTTTAACTACACCCCCTATTGTTCAACCACCTGATTGGAGTTTACCCTTTGAAATAATGTGTGATGCTAGTGATTTTCCTGTAGGTGCTATCCTTGGGCAACGAACTGATAAAAAGTTAAACGTTATTCATTATGCTAGTAAGACTTTAGACGCTGCTCAAAGGAATTATGCTACTACTAAAAAAGAATTTCTAGCTGTCATTTTTGCTTGTGATAAGTTTAGACCCTATATTGTAGACTCAAAAGTCACCATTCATACCGATCATGCTGCTATTAAATACCTTATGATGAAGAAGGATGCTAAGCCTAGGCTTATTAGATGGGTGCTGCTTTTACAAGAGTTTGATCTACATATAGTAGATAGGAAGGGTGCTGAAAACCCTGTAGCTGATAATTTATCTCGATTGGAAAACATCTCTTTTGACCCTATGCCTGTTAATGATAGTTTCCTAAATGAGCAGTTAGCCGCAGTAGGGGTGAGCTCGCGAGGGAGCCCTTGGTACGCTGATTATGCTAACTTTATTGTGTCCAAGTATTTGCCTCCAACTTTTACAGCTTAGCAAAGAAGGAAGTTCTTCTATGATTTGAGGCATTATTTTTGGGATGACCCACACTTATACAAAGAAGGAGTGGATGGTATTATGTGAAGATGTGTTCCAGAATATGAACAAAAGGAGATATTGCGTAAATGTCATGGTAGTGCTTATGGAGGACATCATGCAGGAGATAGAACTGCACAAAAGGTGCTACAATCAGGTTTCTACTAGCCTACCCTTTTTAAAGATGCAAGAAAATTTGTTTTATCTTGTGATGAATGTCAGCGTGTTGGTAATATTTCTAGACGCAATGAAATGTCTATGAACTACTCTCTAGTTATTGAACCCTTTGATTTCTGGGGATTTGACTTTATGGGTCCTTTCCCTCCCTTGAAAGGTTATACTCATATTCTTATTGCCGTTGATTATGTTACTAAGTGGGTAGAAGCCATTCCTACGAAGAGTGCTGACGGGGAAACTTCTCTAAAAATGCTTAAGGATGTTATCTTTCCTAGGTTTGGAGTGCCTAGGTATCTCATGACTGATGGGGGTTCTCATTTCATTCATGGTGGTTTTAGAAAGACCCTTGCTAAATATGATGTTAATCATAGAATTGCTTCAGCTTATCACCCCCAAACTAGCGGGCAAGTGGAGTTATCAAATAGAGAAATTAAATCCATCTTGCAAAAGACTGTTAATAGATTTAGAAAAAACTGGGCTAAAAAGTTGAATGATGCTTTATGGGCTTATAGAACTGCCTACAAAAATCCTATGGGGATGTCTCCTTATAAAATGGTTTATGGGAAAGCTTGTCACCTACCTTTAGAATTAGAACATAAGGCTTACTAGGAAGTTAAAGAACTAAATAGAGATTGTAAGCTCGCTGGTGAGAAAAGATTATTTGACTTAAGTTCTTTAGATGAATGGAGGAGTGAAGCCTATGAAAATGCTAGGCTCTTTAAGGAAAAAGTTAAAAGATGGCATGACAAGCGAATGATTAAGAGAGAATTTCATATTGGTGAGAAAGTTCTATTGTATAGGTCTCGTCTCAGATTTTTTGCAGGAAAGCTACTATCAGAATGGGAAGGACCTTTCATTATTGAAGAAGTATACCGTTCATGAGCAATAAAAATTTCTTCTTTAAAAGATAATACTACACAAGTAGTGAATGGGCAGTGACTCAAACACTATATTGCTGGGGATTCTTACAATGAAGATGTTGATGCCTTTCAAGTTATAACTCCGGAAAAATTTATCAAGGACCAAATTCGGAGACCTGCAGAGTCCGCTTTCAAATAGGTAACAGTTCTGGTAAGAAAAGTTCCACGAAAACACTATCCAACTATATTTTTGTAGTTTTTAGTTAATATGGAAAGCTACGAAGTAAAAGGGGGACAAAAACGGAGCCAGGGTGGCTCACACCACCCTGTGGCGCGGGCCCACCCTAGGCCGCGGCACCAGGTGGTGTGGCCACCCCTGACTCCACCTCCGACCCGTTTTCTCCCAGTACCTTCCTTTTGATGTGAAACTTCATAATATATAATCCCCCGGATCCCCCGAGGTTCGTATATCGTGCTTTCGTCGCGTTTTCGTTTCGATCTGTTTCTGACAGGTAGAGTCCCAGATTTGGAGCTACAATGTCTTCCTCTAGATCAACCAAGGAAGATTATTTAGAGGATATCATCAACCCATACATGAGAGAGTTGAAGATTCATCCCAAGGAGTTGTTTCTTGAAGATGGGGAGCTCCGGATAAAAGAGGTTGGAGGCCCTAAAGGTGAAGGAAGTCTGGAGGACACGATGGAAGCACTGGAGCAAGAAGTCTTTAGGTACAAGAAGATGGCGGAGCGCGAAGTTGATATCATCGATAAGATTTGTTCCGAACTCATCGCCGAGCACCAAAAGGAGACTGCTGAACTCAAGGATGAAGTCCTCTCACTCCGCCAAACAACCAACAAACTGCAAGCACAGTTGTACGACGTTCAAAATCAAAACTGTGAGTATGAGGTTAGGTTTAAACGCATAAGTGCTGCTGCAAGTTTCAGGATGCTGGAAACCACGATGTCCTTTGTTGATGAGAAACCCTTACCCTGGAAGTCGGACGATGACGAGAGGATATCACCACCACCAAAGGAGTAATTCATCATCAGGTTTTGCATCCCCTTGGTTTGTTCCAAGCTTGGGAGAGTGCCGCGGTATCACATCACTATCTTCTATCTTTTTACCTTTTTAGTAGAGTCATATCATGAATAGAGAAGTTATTGTGTAGGATGGTTTGCATTATGGAAGTGTCCCCTCTCTTGTTAGATATGTATCCCTTGGTGTGAGTTGCCGTTATGGATTATTAATGAGAAGTTCTATCATTTACTCTTTTGCATAGCTTATATTAGTTTTCAATTCGTGGTTATATGATTGATCTTGTTGTTAGTATTGGTATCACTTTGGGATCATTGAGTTAATTTAGTTGGTTTTGGCAAACCTGGCTCGGTCAGTAGCAACACTATTTTTGAGAGTTGAATGAAAAGATAAAAGTACTCTAAAGAAAAATAATTTCATCATCTTTCTTTCTTGATTTGCTCATAAGTCTAGTATTCTCTAGTTAAGATCTTTTGTGCTTCCGAGGAAGATTGCATGTTTGTTTTTATGACTTGTATGTTAGTTTGGTTCCTTCCACTCTTATACTTGCTACCCAGCCTTGCTAGCCAAAAACCTGTACTGAGAGTGTCGTGGTGGTGTCACGGCAGATGCCATGGATAGGCTAAAGGTGGGGCTAATATGCACTAGAGGAATCCAGGGAGGGATAGTGTGGTGATTCCACATACAGATGCTTTGTATTCTCCAAGTTCACTAAGTTTACAGATGCTCCTTGAGCTGTGTTGGGGAGAGGAGGAAGAAGAAACTCTCTTACTCTCACCACTACTTTCACCCTATGAACAAACTCCTCACCGGCCAGCCCCTTCTACAGAGGCCCTAGCGCTCCTTATAAAGGGGGGGCTAGGTTGCTAGTTAGGGCATATGTGGAGGCATATTCTAGGGAATATGCCTCTCCCAAAATAGCAAACCGACCAGGTCTCCTTTTTCTTTCGTAAGCCATGCCGAGGCTACGTAACCCTCTGCGGCGCCATCGTCAGCCGACATAGGCTACGTCACCCTTGTCGGCCACGCCCTGCTGGTCCCTCCCACTGTCTGCTTCGCTCACGCTCCAGCGTACAGAGACCACCTTTTGACCAACGAGATACCTTCCTTCTCTTGCAAGCCTAGTATAACCCGGCTCAGGCCTGGTTAATCCGGCCCCATGGGTACCTGCAAACAAGATACAAAGAACCTGCCGACGTACGATATACGTCGGTCGGGACGCGGTTAGGGAGACATCCTCTGGGCCGGGTTACTCCATAAGTCGGCCTGCCTTGAGGTGACTTGGCCAGCTCTCGCTTTGACC
Source organism: Avena eriantha (assembly GCA_910589775.1). Taxonomy (NCBI): domain Eukaryota; kingdom Viridiplantae; phylum Streptophyta; class Magnoliopsida; order Poales; family Poaceae; genus Avena; species Avena eriantha. Next base: position 226,295,970 of record OU342743.1, on the reverse strand, counting down.
TTGCCGTACCTCGGCTAACTCGGCCTCTATACCTTGGCGTGACCCTACCCGGGGGTATCCCCCCAACATTAGCCCCCGAAGCTGGTGCGGTCTTAGCAACTTCAGCTGCTAAGGCCACGGCAGGTTCAATCTACCAAGATTATTGCTCTCTTTTCTAAGTTACCCTGTAGTTCGGATCTCTTGGCTTAACTTTCCCTTGGCACATTCCGAGTTATCACTCGCTGGCCGAGTTACTCATCAGTTTTCCGTGTTATCCTTCCTTCTCTCATACACTTCCCCACGTCCTATGTGGAGGGTAATCATCACCTTGCCTCATTTTAAGGGCATGCGCCAGTTACTGCACTTATTGTCAGGGGTTACTGTTGCAAACGTCGTGTCGTGGATGCCTCCTTGTTAACTACATCACCACGTCACGTCGTGGGATCCCCTGTTCCCTATGGCCCTTTCTGTGGCTTGCTTCTGATTGGCTGACCCGACAGATACACGGCCACACCATGTGGCCTCGAGGCACTGCCCGATCCCACTATCCACCGCAAGGGCACGGTTAAATAGGGGAGAGGGAGCACCCCTTGGCCATTTTCCCCCTTCTCGCACTTTTCTGCTCCTCTATTCTTTCTTCTTCCTCACGACAGCACCGCCGCCACCGCTTCTGCTTAGCGCTGCCACCGCTGCACCTCGTTTCTTTGCATTTTCCTTGCTGCCGCTCCCGCGCCGCTTCACCGCCATGGGGCCGCGCCAATCCAGACCTCTGCCCCCCACCTCTGATCGGGCCGGTGAGGACAGTGATTTGGAGATGACAGAGGAGGAGCTCACCGTCATCGAGGAAGAGGAGATGGAGGGGGAAGGTGAGGTGCAAGAGCGTGGTGCCTGGGCCGGCTCGTGGGTGTGCCAAGAGGACCTCGACTGGCTTTACCACACTAGCCACATCCCCGCAGGTGTAATCTCTTGCCTCCCCTCTGAAGAAATTTCTCCCTCACCCAACCCGGGTGAGTTCGTCATCTTCCTCTCCCACTTCCAGCGCGTCTTCGGCCTGCCAGTGAGTGATTTCTTCCATGATCTCATCAACACCTACAAGCTCCAACCTCATCATCTTCCGGCGAACACCATCACTTCTCTTTCCTCCTTTGCATCTGCCATAGAGGGATACATCGGCTTGTGGCCCACCAAGGAGCTTTGGATCCGATTCGTTATCCTAGATAAGACTAGTGCCCCTGCCAACAAATTTCTCACCCAGTGTGGTGCCACTTCTATCTCTCCCTGCAAGAATTCTATCTTTCCCTGGGTTACCGGCCTCGAGTCTTGCAAGGGCTAGGCCCGGACCTTCTTTTATGTGAGGAACAGCTCGGATGAAGATCTAATCCGGCTACGCCTCTTCGCGATGGGCCCTCCTAATCTGGGTTTATGGAACCGGATCCCCAAGAAGCCAACTGTCTTGGCGAACCAAGTAAACAAGCGATTCAAGGAGCTGAAGGAGTAGAAGCTACGCAACGAGGATGTGATGATCACATTCGTCCGCAGCCGGGTTTCCCCCCTCAGAAGCGCACACACAAGCTCTGCCATATGAGCGGGCATCTTGACCCCAACTGGACCTCCTCCTTTGAGCTAAGCAACACCGAGATATATCGCCGGGTTAAGGCCATCTTTACGACCGACAAAGATTTCAACGCGGATTGGGATTGGGGATTGGAGCACTACTGCCGGGACAATCCTCCTCCCACGGTAAATTTTCTTACCCAATGCTTCTCCGAGTTACACCCTATGTCGGAACATGTTGTTTATTTGATCCCCTTGCATTTTGCTTTTAGTTGTTTCTCCAGCAGACCCTCGAAGATGACACCGAGCCTTCCCTTAAATGGGGGAAGGATCGGCTTATCTCAGATGAGGAGGAACCGGATCAGGAAATGTTCTTTCCTGCCCCGGACGGATCCAAGCGAACCCCTGGTAACTTCTCTTCCTTAAGGGATTGGCCTGACGATGAGGATGATTCCAATATTGAGATGTTGGAGGTATATGACCCATCTCCCATTTCTTTCGCATTTCCGGCTTCAGCTAATCCGGCTGAGCAGATCTACGAGGACCTTCCTCTTGCGACATGTGAGCCGGTTCCTGCCGTGTCCAAGAAACGGGCCGCCACCTCGGCTGCTTCTTCCGAGCCTGCCCAAACAACCAAAAGACGGAAAAATTCTGCTGACAAGGCTGCCAACAAACCTCCGACTAAGGCCATAGTTTGGAGAGCTCGAAAGCCCAAGGAACCTCTGACTTCGGACGAGTAAGTCTCCTTTTCCTTGTCCAATTTTCTGCTTCATGTTTCTTTGTCTCCATGCCTCTCTTTATATTATAACTTGTTAATCATTGTTTGACTCGGCAGGGCTGCCATGGAGGTTCCCCAGAGCGGCTCGAGCATTGCTTCGTCTCTCCGGCGCACCCCTCCCCCTCGCGATGATGACACACGCCCACTGAGCCTAATTAAGGAAGGCTCGGTAACTTCTCCGGATCTTGGCCCATCTTGTTCAGAGGAGGGCAACCTCGGTGCAGGGGGAAGTGGTGCGGACGAGGACACGCTAAGGCCGGATGCTCCCAGCTCTTCATCGGCTCAGCCGCAACCCGTCACTTCCGAGGTACCAGCAGCAGCAGTAGCACCACAACAACACCAGTAGCAACACAAGCACCAGCACCAGCATCAGCACAAGCGTCAGGGTCAGTACTACCAGTAGCACCAGCATCACCATCATCAGCGGCAGCACCAACACCAACTCCTTCGGCTTCGTCCGAGTCTTCCAAGACTTGGCGAGAAGACCCAGCTAGCACCAAGGCTGCGCCCAAGTCCAAATCCACAGCTCAAGCCTCAACCTCCCAAAAGCAACCCAAGGCCGGCAGTCAGGCCAAGAAAGGTTCTGGTGCCACCAAGGCATCATCCATCGAGGCTGGACAGCGCACCCTTGCGCCCATGCTGCCGAAGAAAGATGCCTCCTCCGGGTCAGCTGGCAGCAAGCAACTTACACTGCATACCAGCCCCGCTGCCGCCCTAGTTGAGAGGAGAGAGGCCCATGCCAAAGGCTTGGTTGCGCCACACATGCCTAGTGGAGAGAACTATCCTCCGGCTTTGATTGAATATGTCAATAACTAGAACAAAGCGGAGTTTTTCAATCCCAACGACGATCTCTCGGAGAAGTTTGGGCCCGTCGAGTTCAGCGTGCAGATGAACATGGCAGCTAAGGCTATCAATATTGCTGGCCGGATGATGGAGGTACGCTACTTTGTCTTTTCCTTAATATTCACAAGTGCTTAGAGATATATCCATTAGTCCCCGAGCCTCCGGGGGAGTAACTTGTTACTCGGCCGGATGCTCCTTAGAGAACTAGCGTATCTCCTTAGTTGTTTAGAATATGCACACACCTAGAGTTGGGTTAAGTTCCACTTGGCCCAGATTCTGTACACTTCGAATATGCACACACCTAGGGCCGGGTTAAGTTCCACTTGGCCCGGATTCTGCACACTTTGAATATGAACACACCTAGAGCCGGGTTAAGTTCCACTTGGCCCAGGTTCTGTACACTTCGAATATGCACACACCTAGAGCTGGGTTAGGTTCCACTTGGCCCGGGTTCTGTACACTTCGAATATGCACACACCTAGAACCGGGTTAGGTTCCACCTGGCCCGGGTTCTGTACACTTCGAATATGCACACACCTAGAGCCGGGTTAAGTTCCACTTGGCCCGGGTTCTGTATACTTCAAATATGTACACACCTAGAGCCAGGTTAAGTTCCACTTGGCCCGGATTCTGTACACTTCGAATATGCACACACCTAGAGCCGGGTTAAGTTCCACTTGGCCCGGGTTCTGCACACTTCGAATATGCACATAGCTGAACCAACATTGCTCTTTTTAGATCACTACCAATCGTCGGACTGCTGAGTTTCAGTGCCTCTTGGACTCACACAAGGTGTTGCGTTCGAAACATGCTGCACTTCTTGCTGAGTGCGAGAAAAAGGGTAAGTTTTCTCTTCGTCTTTTCCCCCATCTTCCTTTGCCTTTTTCCGCCGAACTAACCTGTCATTCGGATTGCACATCCGAAGTGGAGGACGAAAACACCATCATGAGGAAGAACTTGGACGAGATAAAAGGTAATTCGCTTTGGTTAATCCTTTTCCGTGCTTTTTCACCTTTCTCCTTGACTCGGCAGATATTTATATCTCGGCTCTGCCAGGTCAACAAACCATTGCTGCATCCCTTGAAGATAGTGTGTCCATGCCTGATATGATGCTGCATTTTCTCGAACAAGCAGGGCAATATCAGGCCGAACTCAAGAAGAAGGACGACGAGCTTGCCAAACTCCGAGCCAAGGATGATGAACTTGCCAAGCTCAAGGCTGAGATGAAAAAACTTAAAGAGCTCCACAAGACTGAGATGGACAAGGCTGGCCAAAACTTCACCGAAGAGCGAGAACGTCTCAGCCTCCAACTTGCAAAGGATCAGGAGTTACTGAAGGAGGCTGATGTCAAGCTCGAGTCAGCTACTGGCGAACTTGAGAGGCTCCGGAAGAGGCGTGCTTATTGCACCAAAGAGCTGACCCGGATCCATAGTCATATCTCCCGTAAGCTCTTTTCCTTCCGCCGACGTGTATTTCTCCAGGTTAAACTCCTTTACCAACTTCACTTGTTTTGTTTTCAGGCAAATTCCCAGAGGGCGATGCCATTGCGGCTACTGCCGTTGCCAAGTTCCGCCGGTAGAGGGGTACCCCAACTGATCTTGGCTCTGAACCCATTCCTCATGACATGGAGGACCTGCTGGTCATCCTATCCTCCCGCATAGAAATTATAAAGAATTATGGCTCGGGTATGCTGGATTCAGCCATCCGGATCTTCCGTGCACTTTGGCCTGGTGAGGATCCTCCGGAGGGATCCACTGCCTTGATCAACATGCTGATGGATTGCGAGACCCAGCTCGACCTCTGGAGAGAATCCGCCGCGCGTGCCGGAGCTGAGACTGTCCTTCATTTCGTGCTCACTTGGTATGAAAAGCTGGATTTGAAGGTTCTCGAGCGCTTGCGCACCGGGTCCAGGTGGTCGGATGATCCTTATTGGGTTGCTCGGCGCAAGGCTTATGCCCACAACCTTATCCAGTGTGCCCCTGTTCATCAGTGGAACGAAGGACCAAGCTTCGTCGGCATCGTTGACGACGAATATATTGAAGATGGTTCAGATGGCGAGGAAGAGGACGAAGCCTCAGATCTCGAAGAGAACAAAGATGATGACAAGGCTGAAGCCGCATCTCCACCCGCTGGCACCGAGTTACCCCCTCCTGCTGCTGCTCCTTGAGCACTAAAAACACTTTGAAAATTATCAGATCCCCGGTATGCCGGGTGTAGATGTATCAATCATACTAATTATATTTTGCTACTAAGTTATTCACATCGGATTAACTTGGGCGTAGTCCCTGAGTTTCATTTTCTTGTTTCTCCAATTTCATGACTCGGCTCGCGTCTACCTTGATTTGGTTTTGTGACTTACGAGTCCGAGTTTCAAAAATTGACTTAACAATACTTGGAAACTTTTAGGATTAGCTCAAGATAATCTAGCATAGTAAAAGTAAAGTAAACCTAGGGTTAGTCCAAATAATAAATGTTAGCTCGATTACGTTCTTTTCCTCAGGTGTTTTTCGTGTGCTACGCAATTCCAAACTTGTTCTCTTGCTTGCCATGAAGCCAATTCTTGTTGGACAACAGCAGGTCGAAGAGTTGGGTTTTGGTGCTCACACACTACTAATCCGACTTAGGCAGAAGCAACTTAAGCTAGCCGACATAAAAATAAATAACAAACACATAAAACAACAAATATTACTAAGGCAGTCCCCGAGTTACTGCTCGAGGTGCCAAGATTTCATTGTTAAACTCATTGCCGGCATACATACTGACAGATGAGTAACTCGTATACACACACTTCTTTGTTAAGTGTAGAATGGACGAAGTAGTGCTACATTCCATGGACGCTTAGATTCGTCGCTAGACCTGTCCGCCTTGTTTTTTCTCCTATGGTTGTGCATCAATGAGATAATAAGAGTCACTGTGCAATGCTTTGCTGACAATGAATGGTCCTTCCCATGGGGGGGATAACTTATGCATGCCAGTAGTACGTTGTACTAGCCGGAGTACCAGATCACCTTCCCGGAAGACTCGGGGGTTTACTTTCCGGCTATGATAGCATCGGAGATTTTGCTGATATATGGCGGATCTAGACAATGCCAATTCTCTCGCTTCTTCCAGCAGATCAACATCATTTTGCCAGACTTCTCGCACTTCGGCTTCTGTGTATTGGGTGACCCTAGGCGAATCATGCTCTATGTCAGCTGGTAATACAGCTTCTGCCCCATATACCAGAAAAAATGGCGTATAGCCTGTTGATCGATTCAGAGTTGTTCTTAAACTCCACAGTACCGCTGGTAGCTCTTCTATCCAGCACCCCACTGATCTTTGCAGCGGCTCAATGAGCTGGGGTTTTATCCTGGATAATACTAATCCGTTGGATCTTTCCACTTGTCCGTTCGATGCGGGGTGGGCTACTGAGGCAACATCTAGCTGGATATTCTTATCCCGGCAGAATCGCGCAAATGCTCCTTTAGCAAAATTGGTGCTGTTATCCATTATGATACTGTGAGGATAACCATATCTTAGAATGATATCTTTGAGGAATGACATAGCTATAGCTCCATCACACTTTCTTATTGGCTTTACTTCAATCCATTTCGTAAACTTGTCAACCATAACCGGGATATGGGTCATGTTTCCTCTTGCCGCCTTGAATGGGCCAACCATATCCAAACACCATACAGCAAATGGCCAGGTAATTGGTATGGTATTGAGCTCTGACATTGGCATGTGTGTCTTGGTAGCATACCTCTGACAACCATTGCATTTTCTTACTAGATCCTCTGCTTGCTCCAAGGCACTTGGCCAGTAAAATCCATGCCGGAAAGCTTTTGCCACTAAGGCTCTGGACGAGGCGTGATACCCACATTCCCCCTGATGTATATCTCGGAGGATGTCAATCCCTTCTTCCGGGTCAACACACCGTTGCAGGATGTTCGTGACACTCCTCTTGTATAGTTCGGCATTGATAATCGTGTATGCCTTCGCCCTCCTCTGAATTTTCCTTGAAAGCACTTCTTCATTGGGCAAAGTTCCATCCTTCAGGAACTGGAATATGGGTAGTGCCCAGGCTGGTATAACTCACACCAGAAACACATCCTCGTCAATTTCCATTTGATCCGCTGACATAACCTCTTCCGGGTCATGTTGCGTAGTCCGCGGGTTCTGCGAAGCAGTCCCCGGGTCTGCTGAACCACTTCCTATATCAACGTCCATGGGCACAGCTTCAGACTCCGGATTGGCCAGGATATAGATTGACTCGGATTCTGGGGATGGCCTGATAGATGGCTTTCTGAGGTGCTCTAATGCTACACCTGGGGGAATCGCTTGTCGGGTTGATCCAAGCTTTGACAATACATCGGCAGCCTCATTTTCCAGCCGAGGTACATGGTGAAATGAACACCCCTCGAAGTATCCTGATATCTTCTACACATGAAATTTGTACAATGCCACGTTTGCATCCAGAGCATCCCATTGCCCTGAGACTTGCTGAACCACCAAATCCGAGTCATCGAGGCACTGGATCCGACGTATTCCAATTTCTTTTGTTACTTTGAGTCCATGCACAAGTGCTTCATATTCTACAACATTGTTTCATGATGTGAAGTGGATCTGCATCACATACTTCAGCTGGTCTTTCTTGCGAGAGGTAAGCACAACTCCGGCGCCTAACCCGGTTTTCGTTTTTGATCCGTCAAAATGCATTCTCCAGTAATTCGGATCTGGCAACGGTGGCTCATATTGCATCTCGGCCCAATCTACGAAAAAGTCGGCCACTGCCCGAGACTTGATCGCATCTCTTTTGTCGAATTGTGGAGCATAAGGGGCTAGCTCAATTGCCCATTTTGCAATCTGGCCGCTTGCATCCTTGTTGCTCATTATCTCAGATATGGGGGCTTCACATATCACCTTGATTGGGTGCTCTTCAAAATAGTGCTTCAGCTTCTTAGCTTCCATGTACACACCATATATATGCCATCTTTTGATAGTGAGTATAGTTTTGCTTTGACGCTGATAATACCTCGCTCAGGTAATAGACTGGCCTTTGCACCGACTTACCCTCTTCATCGCGCTCTACCACTATTACTGCACTTACAACTCAGTTGGTTACGGCTATATAGAGCAACATTGGCTCTTTTGAGAGTGGAGAGGCTAACACGGGTGTAGTGGCTAACATTTTCTTTAACTCAATGAAGGCTTCATTGGCCTGCGGCGTCCATATGAACTTGTCTGATTTTTTCATTAGCTGATAGAGTGGCAATGCCTTTTCTCCCAACCGACATACAAACTGACTTAAGGATGCCAGGAAACCAGTGAACTTCTGGACATCGTTAAGGCACTTCGGCAATTCCATTTGTTCTATGGTTCGGATTTTAGTTGGGTTAGCTTCGATACCTCGGCTGGAGACAAGAAATCCGAGTAATTTTCCAGCCAGGACACCGAAGGTACATTTCTCCGGGTTAAGCTTCATTCAGAACCTCCTTAGGTTCGCGAATGTTTGCCGGATATCATCAAGGAGCGTTTTGCTTTCCTTGTTTTTTATAACCACATCATCAACATACACCTGCACATTTCGACCAATTTAATCGTGTAAGCATTTTTGCATACATCTCGGATACATTGCCCCTGCATTACGTAAACCAAAAGGCATAGTGCGATAGCAATAAGCCCCGTACGGGGTGATAAACACAGTCTTTATTTGATCATCCGGGTTCAGAGGTATCTGGTGCAAGCCAGAATATGCATCTATGAATGACAACAATTCACACCCAGCAGTTGAATCTATGACCTGATCTATCCTTGGCAATGGGAATGGATCTTTTGGGCGCGCCTTATTTAGGTTTGTGTAATTGATGCACATACGCCAAACTACTGCCACATTCAGATCGTCTTTCTTCTTTTCTACAAGCACCGGATTGGATAGCCAATCCGGGTAAAGTACTTCCATGATGAACCCGGCTGCGAGGAGCCGAGCTATCTCATCCCCAATGACTTTTCTCCTGTCTTCGGCGAAGCGGCGGAGAGGTTGCTTCACCGACTTTGCTCCGGGTCTCACATTCAAAGAGTGCTCGGCCAACTCCCTCGGAACACCTTGCAAGTCTAGTGTGGACCAAGCAAAGATATCCCAATTCTCACGGAGGAAGTTGACGAGCTCGCTTTCCTATTTCTCAGTTAACCCGACACCAATTTTTACGGTGCGCCCTGGGAATAGATCATCAACATGCACTTTCTTTGTATCCTTTGTTGCTTGGAATGAGACACTTCCATGCGGGTTACTCAGCACCGACATATACTGCTGCGCGGACTGAGCCAATGCTGCTACCTCCTGGATCTTTCTTTTCTCTTGTGCAATCACGAGTGATTCAGCCAGGTTAGACCCGGCTGACACACACTCAATGGAACATCGGAAATCCCCAGCTATAGTAATTACTCCATTTGGCCCAGGCAACTTCATCTTCAGGTAACTGATGTGAGTACTTGCCATGAATTTGTTCAGGGCTGGCCTGCTGAGTAACGCGTGATATGCGCTTTCTAAGTTCACAACCTCAAACTCCAAATTCTCAGTTCGACAGTTATCTCTAGTGCCGAATAGCACGTCAACCCGGACTTTGCCAATGGGTTCACATGAGATACCAGGCACAATGCCATGGAAAGTTGTCCTTGTAGCTTGGAGCATGTTCTCCGAGATACCCAACTTGCACATTGTTTCCATGTACATGATATTGATGTTGCTGCCATTGTCAATCAACACCTTGGAGAATCTCACATTGATACTTGGCCCGATGAATGTTGGGTCCAGCACTAGTGCATACGAACCAGGACTCAGCATGATCCTGGGATGGTCCTTGATACTCCAGGTAATTTCCTGATCAGACCAAGGCATATACCTCGTCACTGCCGGCATAGCCGCATTCACCTCCATATGTCGGCGTTCCAAGCTCTTTCTATCTGTTTCCTCCATGGTAAACACACAGTAACTCTAGTGATGCTCCCTGTATTCATTTCTCCCCTCATTGTCGGGGTACCTTTGATCTGGCTGATGCTGGTTTTCCACCTGATGCACTGCATCCCTTCTCTCATGGCTCTCATACCTCGGCGGAGGTGGTGGCAACATTAACTATTGCGTATTTGCTCCGGAGAGTAGTTGCTGATGAGGTTGATCGTTCCGAGGTGCCTGAGCATTCCCCGGGTCACTTTGCTCTATCTACCTCATCCACTCACAATGCCGAGTTGTATGACCTGCCGGGTTACTCGGATTTGGCATGTGAAACTTGCAGGGCTGATCCAGCATTGCCTCATACGTATATCTCGGCCAGTCTTTCTTTTCTTGCCACTGTTTCTTTTGCTCCGGCGTCCAAGTTTTCTTGCCATCAGTTCTTGGAGTCCACTGCTGCCCTCCAGTTTTTTGACGCTGATTACTCCCTGCTCCGGGTTGATCTTGGTTTACAGCAGCAACTTGATGTGAACTATACCTGTAATCCGGTCTATCATCTCTTCTCTTACTCCGGTAGTCATTTCGCCGGGATGATCTGGCTCTGTCTCACTAGTAGTACTCCTCATTTGACTCGTTCGACATAAGCCGGGGTTGAGTCGGATCACCTAATGCATACGAATCAGCAATCCAGATTGTTTCTGCCAGCATAGTTGGCATATCCCTTTGTAACCTTTGCCATAACATGCTCGCGTATCTACACCCTTGTGCAAACCAAGCTATGGCCTGTGACTCAATCACGCCTTCACATGAGTTTCTCACATTGCACCAATGAGTTAGGAACTCTCGGTCCATCTCATTTGGTCTCTGCTTGCACATTGCTAGGGTCTATGGCCTGTTCGGTCTCTGATATGTACTTGAGAAGTTGCTGACGAACATTTTCTCGAAATCCAGCCATCAATTGATACTTCCGGGTGGGAAATTGTTTAGCCATACCCTTGCTGGCCCCTCCAACATCTCAGGTACGTATCTCACTTCCCATCTCAGATTGCCTGTTGGAATTTTCACTGCCGTTGCGTAGTTGATTAACCAATCCTCCGGCTTAGTGCTACCGTCATATGTTTTCGTGCCTCTGGGTAACTGGAAGTTAGGTACCGGAGGCTCTTTCATGATCCGGGGTCCAAAGCACGCTGGACCTAGAGGACCTTGCCCCTCAATTTGCTCCGACCTATATAGCCGATCCAGCTTTAGCCTGGCGTCATCCGGTAGCAAGTTCCTGCTTCCCAATCTTGACCCTATCACATGATGATCCGGCCTATGGTATCCTGCATTCGCCATTTCCGAATCACCGTCGTGGTATCTGTCTTGCTATCGTTGAGCGCATTTCTGTCGCATACCTTGGCCGGCACTTTGCTCTTGTCGAGGTATACTTTGCTGCTGTTGTTGCCGAGGTAGGTTTTGCCCTGCACCCGCTGAGTTACGCTGTCCGGCATTGCCGTTTCTAGCGTTTCTCTGACCGGCATTGCCTTGGTCACGGTTACCTCGGCCAGCTTCACCTCGGCTGACACTTTGCTGATCCTCATTTTCTTGCACTGCCTTTCCTTTCCCCGCCCTTGCCGGGTCATACGGGACTATCTATTTGTTTCTCCTTGCCAAAGTTACCAGTTCCTCTCTTCTAGGGCCATCATGAGGGGATGATGCAGCCCCAACGGATTTCTTCGGGTTACCCACTGCTGAATAAACGACCTTGGATGCTCCGGCCCTTGCCGGGTTAGCCCTGAGCAACTCCTCATTCTGTCTGTTAGCGATCCGAACTAACTTGTTGACCCTCTCCTACTGTCTCTGCCGGGCTTCACCCGTCAGACCTTCTAACTCGGATGCAGCTACATCCGCTGCCCTGAGGTTCTTTGCCGGGGTGTTGTACTTCGGTGGCCCCATAGGCAAAAGGTTCTCTGATTCCTCAACTCTAGTCTCACCTTCTTTGTTCATCTCACTGATGAGGTTTCTCCCTTTTACTTTTACAGCATCTACCTTATTTGCTTTCGCGTACTTGCGCAGCGTCATGTTCAACGACTGCTGAGCCGCGGCTATCTTTTTCGCACCCTCTAGTATTTTTTGCCTAGTTTCCTCCAACTCGGCTTGTGCCTGAGCCAGATCTACCACCAGTGCTATGGGGCTTGCCAAGCTATCTATTGCCTGCTGTAGCTCATTCTCTAGCTTCTCTAGTGGAGGACCTCTACTTTTCCTAGGCTCCTTGGGTGTTACCTCTGGATCTAGTGCCGGATCTTTGCTCGTGCTAGCGTCAGGCACTGTCATCATCACCTCAGCACGGTTAGGGGAGCGAGTGATACACGCACCATGAGCCGCGCTAAGGGGTGGCTTGCCTCCCTCGACGACGTGTTGCGGGTGAACGCAAGACACCTTGACACCAACATAGATCTTGTGGGCACCAAACTTGACGAAGAGGGCATTGCGCGGTGGAGGTCGCCTGGCGAAGCTCCCAGCCTTGTCGCTGACATAGTCCAGCGCTCCAAAGCGCTGAACGAGCCTAGAGACGATGCGCTCGCCGGTGCCGATGATGCTTCCCGTCCGGATATTCACTACTGCTAGCGCCGCTAGCCCCACGGTGGGCGCCAACTGTCATGGTGGTGTCACGGCAGATGCCATGGATAGGCTAAAGGTGGGGCCAATATGCACTAGAGGAATCCAGGGAGGGATAGTGTGGTGATTCCACACACAAATGATTTGTATTCTCCAAGTTCACTAAGTTTACAGATGCTCCTTGAGCTGTGTTGGGGAGAGGAGGAAGAAGAAACTCTCTTACTCTTACCACTACTTTCACCCTATGAACAAACTCCTCACCGGCCAACCCCTTCTACAGAGGCCCTAGCGCTCCTTATAAAGGGGAGTCTAGGTTGCCAGTTAGAGCATACGTGGAGGCATATTCCAGGGAATATGCCTCTCCCAAAATAGCAAACCGACCGAGTCTCCTTTTCCTTTCGTAAGCCATGCTGAGGCTACGTAACCCTCTGCAGCGCCAGCGTCAGCCGACATAGGCTACGTCACCCTTGTCGGCCACGCCCTGCTGGTCCCTCCCACTGTCTGCTTCGCTCACGCTCCAGCGCACATATACCACCTTTTGAACAGCGGGATACCTTCCTTCTCTTGCAAGCCTGGTATAACCCGGCTCAGGCCTGGTTAATCCGGCCCCGTGGGTACCTGCAAACAAGATACAAAGAACCTGCCGACTTACGGTATATGTCGGCCGGGACGCGGTTAGGCGGACATCCTCCGGGCCGGGTTACTCCATAAGTCGGCCTGCCTTGAGGTGACTTGGCCAGCTCTCGCTTTGACCTTGCCGTACCTCGGCTAACTCGGCCTCTATACCCGGCGTGACCCTACCCAGGGGTATCCCCCCAACAGAGAGGGAATTCTTCTCGTGCATCCACTCCTTTAAACCAAAACCCACGCCATTTGTGTCCACCATACCTACCTATTAGCATTATTGCTATTCCAAGTAAATTCTTGTTTTATCTACCTCCCAAATTAATCTTGTTATGTGAAAATTAGTGATTAAAGCTCTCACAAACTTGATGGCACACTTTAATTTTCTTGCATTTAATAACCTGAACCATTGGGTCCTTCTTTGTTGCGTATATGCTTGCGCTTTATGAGTTGAAGTTAGCAGAACCATGTATCATGGGGAACGCTTTCAACACTGCCATGGTACTTTGTACCTAGTTGATATCATGATTCTTTTGCATATGGATCCCGGCAGTGTGAAATAAAAGTGGAACTTGTAAGATCATGGAGTTTATATGTGTGTTAGAGAAACGCCTGGGCCGCTAGCCTAAGCCATGCCTAATCATGGTGGAAACTTGTAGCATAACTATAGTGAGCATTCTATGAAGCATCCTCAATAAAAACCTATGCAAATAGCAAATAAAAAGATCGCTGAGATGCCCACTGTCTGCTTGCCTTGTCACTTTGATTATGGGATAGCTCCTGTGTCATGTGCAAGGGGTACCCCGTTGGCGGTTCTCAATGATACACATGTATTTACAATGACAAGAGCTTACTCGTGACTGAAGTTGAGTAGCATGAGGTTCAGTAATCATAAGTAAGGGGCACGCGATTTCAACTTATAACTTTTCAAGCATATCCTCTTAGTTGTGTCACTTTAACCTTAATCACCAAAAGATGCCTATGATAGGGGCAATGAGAGCTGAAAGCTAGTAAGTATCATAATTTTTGGGAGCTCTTTATGAGACTTGCAATCCCTGCTTCCCTCTGCGAAGGGCCTTTCTTTTACTTTGTAGTTGAGTCAGTAAACCTATTCCCTTCTATCTCAGCAAGTATTTTGAGTTGTTGTGTTTCATTCATTCATATGATGATTTATTCAATCATGTTTCTTATGTTCCTTGTTTTGCACATTGCTCTTATCTTGATGTTTACTACTTTAAAAGCTATCATTGAAAACCAGTTATTTGTGAACTCCAGCAAATTATCAACTATTCTTCGACCAAGAGCTAAGTTTGCCATTACCAATTATGATTTACTTTATGTATCATTATTGTGTTTCCTTTGCTTATTGCAAGTTGAGTTATATAATAGTGAGTTGTCTTCTACTATGATATATGTATTGATGAATGTGATGCTTCTTGTCCGTATTCTTTTATCGACTCTTCACTCCATAAACCTGAGGCCATGTTTATTGAGCTCAGTTTCGCTTAGGGTCAAGCGAAGTCTAAGCTTGGGGGGAGTTTATACGTCCATTTTGCATCACTATTCTATGTCATAATTCACTGTTATTCATTGATATATTTCGTATTGAGAGGTGATACTTATGTTATTTCATCTGTTTTTGCATGGTTGATGACTTTTGGAGCATGGACCGCTGAAGTCAGGATTCTGATGGAAAAGGTGCTGTTTGGAGGCAAAATTCGCGAAGATTAGGAAATCCAGGAAAATATACGGAAAATCCTATTTTTCCATAAGACGAGGGAAGCCAGAAGGGGGGACTGGAGATGGGCCACAGGGGGCCCACACCACCCCCTGGCGCGAGCCAGTCTAGGCTACACCACCAGGTGGTGTGGCCGCCCTAGTCCACCCCTGGCACTCCCCTCTAGCATATATTATCCTCCCGAAACCCTAAGACTCGGGGAGCAACCGCAGAAAGAATCCATCGCCTCTACGGGGCGGAAAACACCAAGAGAGAAAGATCTCTCCGGTAGACAGATTTCTACCGGGGGAATTCCTTCCCAGAGAGGGGAGACCATCGCCATCAACACCATCATCAAGCCGGACTTCATCGGGATTATCATCATCATCACGACCATCATCGCCATCACCATCTCCATATTGATGTAACAATTGTGTTGAATCTTGCATAGTTCATAGGGGAAACTTTCCCGGTGTTGATTACTCTTTGTAGTTGATGCTATTGAGTGAACCATTGGATTATTGTCTATGTTCAGATTATACATCATTATTCCATCTCTGATCATGATCCATATGATGTCTTGTGAGTAGTTCATTTTGTTCTTGAGGACATGGGAGAAGTCATGTTGTTAGTAGTGGAATTGTGTTGAGAAAGATTCAATAGTTTGATATTTAAGTTGTGGTGTACTTCTTCTAGTGGTGTCATGTGAACGTCGACTACATGACACTTCACCTATATGGGCCTAGGGGAATGCATTGTGTATTTGGCTACTAATCGTAGGGGTTGCCGGAGTGACAGAAACCTGAACCCCCGTTAGGAAACCATTGCACAAGGGACGTAAGGGTCTTAGAGTTTAAAGCTGTGGTTAAGTTTCTACCTTAATTACTTTCTTGTACTTACAGATGTTTGCAAGGGGGTTTAATCACAAGTATGTATTTAGTCTTGGATGGGGCGGTACATTAGCACAGGTTCACCCACACAACACTTAGCAAGCTAAAGAAGATTAATAGACTATATGAAGCGAAAGCACTTGACAATCTTCCCATGTGTCCTCGAGAACGTTTGGTCATCTATAGAAATACAACCGGCTTGTCCTTTGCTGCATAAAGGATTGGGCCACTTGCTGCATTCATTCTTACTGTCTCTTATTTACTCATACTTTGTTTACTTTCTTTATCGAAAACCCCTAAAAATCCGTTTGCTAAGTATTTGCAGAGAATTCCTGATCCATACCACTAGCCAGCACCTTCTGCTCCTCGTTGGGTTCGACACTCTTAATTATCGAAAATACTGTGATACACCCCCTATATTTGTGGGTCATCAGTCGCCGCAGCCGATGACGGTAGCGGGTTTCACGACGGACGCCAAAGGAGTCCCCGTGTCACCGAAGCCGAAGACCGCCGTAGGTCGCAGGAGCCGAGGAGCCCCCGAGCCGCCAGAGCTGAAGACCGCAATGGGTCTTCAGAGTCAAACAAGCTCCACCGGGCCCCCAGAGCCGAAGATCGCAACGGGTTTCTGGAGTCGAAGGAGCCCCCGGGTCACCGGAGTTGAAAGAGCCCCTGAGTGTAGAGTCGATGTGGTCGATGTAGTCAAGACGATATTCGAGAGTGATCGCCTGCAAGTTCAAAGGTTCATTAGAGCATGTTTTCACGGAAGTATTAATTCCAGCTTTTATATCGATCCCAATAAGGAGCCTAGGTAAGTGTTGTTATGCGGTGTTTCTGTCACTCAAGGTGTCATTGGTCTTGAGTGAATTTACTCAATTGTTGAAGGTGGTAGGTTGTGAGTGAATAATAGAGGAAACTTGCGTGAGGAAAAGCGAGAATTAAATAACATAAAAATAAAGATGAGAAAGGTGTTTGAAATTCCTGCAGAAATTAGGCGTGGAGAGAAACAGTTCATGGTAATAGTGAAAGTGCCAGATGAATAACGTGGAATAAGTGATTATGATATTTCTTATTAATAAGTGAGTAGGCAAGCAACCCATATACCGACTGGAAGTCCTCATGGCCAATTCTTCCCAGTCCCAATGATTTGTCTGCCTATTACCACGGCAATGGTCAGCACATTAATTAAGGTCTTCCGATCGGATCAAGGCTTTAATCTTGATGGTTTCTTGTAGTCCTCAAGTAGTACTAGCTCCTCATTGATATCGGCCGTGTCACTCGGGGGTCACCGATTCGCTAGCATACAAGTTCATACCTATGAGATCTCTGGATCATGTTCCCTAGGCCCTTAAATTAGATAACAAGAATTAGGCGAATATAGATAATCATTCTCACAATTTAATAAACACTACAACAATCACCAATTGATGGAATTAAAGAAGGCACAACACATCTCAGCAATCCCCTACATCTCCCACGCCTATGGGGATTTACTCAGACATGAGAGGAAGATAAATCAAAGGCATAGTTGTATTGCAAATTGAAATCATCTGAGAGTTATCGTAGCTAGCCACAATACCAGTTGAAGTTTGAATCAAATACAAACCAAAGGTAGATTAAAGTATCAAACCCTAATCTTACAAGTGACAATCTCTCTCTCTCTAAGTAACAATGGAGATGATGGTGGAGTGGGTGGTTTAGAGGCTAGAGATCGTTGAAGAATGAGACGACATTCTTCTCCTTCTCCAAACTGATCTCTCCCCTTCTGGATGAGTTTGCGGTGGTTGTGTTCTGTTTTTTTGCCAAATCCCCTTCATGAAAGTTGCTTGTATTGATATAACGGAGCCGGCGACAGGTAGTATGGGTGAACGGTATAGGTGCACCCCGATTGTACCAATGGTCGTTATGCACTCTGAACGCCTCCAATGAAAGGGGCTCTAATTGGGGATTTACTTCTTTAGGTGTAATTAGCCCATAAATGCTATTAGATCTGTCATAAATGTTCATTGCCTAAAAACCATCACAAGAAACCAAGGATTCGCTAATTGCAATGTTAATGTTAGTAGAAAGGGTAATCTTTAGTGAAATCTGGCAATAAACAAGAGGTAAAACAATGATAAAAAGTGTTGAAATTTAGAGCTATCAACTTCCCCAAGCTTAGCCGTTACTCGCCCTCGAGTGACAAAGCTATAATGAGTAATAGCGAGAAATTGAATCAATAGGAAGACTCACAAGTTCGAGGTTGCATCATATTCCATTATCTCAAATCCTTCAACTCTGAACATGAGCATAATATATCTGAACAATTGCACTTAAGCTCGATTCCTAAACACAAATAACTCGCTAGTAATAGTTCTTGAAACTCAAAAGAGACTATCAAAAATTTGACTAGGCTTGTGAATCAATTCTTTTCAATGCCCCTCTTTTATGAGAGTAAAATATTTTAAAGCGAGGATGCTTTCAGTCAAAATTAAGGTGCACAAGTAAAAATGTCAAAAGAAGGATAAACTTAGAGAATTTTATTAACACCCACTTTGATAATCGCGGCTATCAAACACCTCTTCTTTTCCTTGTTTTCCAAGAACTCTAGTTTATTCATTTTAGGTGGTGAGGTGATACCAATGCTCTTGTAAGTATTGACTATTTCCAGATAATATCTTGACGGTAGTTCCTCTCTTTTTCCACTTTCAAGGGTCATTGATTGTTTATTTTACAAGTGCGTGCACAACCTTTGAGAGTACCAATAATTTTGCCCATATATTGACACGTATGCCACTCATGTCATCAACTCATAGCCAAAATCTGGAGTTATACCATAAATCGTTCAAAAGCTAGCGGAGTTGTTGGCATCCGAAAGGCGTGCATGAGAAACATACAACTTTTTCTCTCTTCCCCCTTTTTTAATAGCACAGCTGATCAAAACAAGTTTTGCATCTCCCTCTCCCACCATAAAAAGTTTGTTCTATCAAACAATTCTCTTTCAGAAGGTATCATCAAGTTAACGATCAATATGTGGGGTTGAGTACTACTAAGGTTAACCCCTTAAGATAAAAACATGGCACCAAAGTTGTCAATAGACATTTTCTCTTAGTTCTCAAAGGTTTGGAACTTAATCCAAAGAGTTGTTTTTCTAACATATAGTAATTCTCATAAGTCTCAACCAAAGTAGTGATGATAACCTTTGAACTCAAGTCCTAAAAGATAACGAGCTACGGGTGGAGTAGAACTCAAGTGCAACTGAACAGACATAAATGTTCATGAATAAACTTATAGGAAGAGGGAAAATAGGGATGTGATACATCCTCTTACTTGCTCATCTCCCACTTGGGTCAACTCCTCGCGTTCGTCTTCATAGCTAGATCACTAGAGGCGAATAACTTGCAGAAAAATCAACGAGAACCGAGAGAACTTTGCACAAGTCAAGATAAAAGCTAGTCTAATATTTTAGGGTTTTCTTTTATCAATGCAAACTGAAAAATAAATATGCACTAGAATGAAAAAAAAATAAATTAAAAGAAGAATGGAAAATATGGATGCAAAAGGTGGGGAGGAATTCAACCTCCCCAAGCTTAGGCTCTTGACCCAACTTGATTTTTTGCCGCCATCACCGGGCGATGGCTGATGATATGGGAAGTTCGGGTAGTTGTTTGGAAAGTCGGTCATGAAGGAGGTGAAGTCTTGGATGAGGTTGACTATGTTGGCGTTCACATCATGCAACGTATTCTCTATATTGTCGATGCGATGTACCACCTGGTCAAACTCACTCCTCGAGACATAGTTGAATCCCGGCTATGGTGGAGGCATACCTTGCTGTTGGTGCTGAGGTAAAGGTTGTTGGTGATGATGCTGCTGACCATAGTCATCCCAGCCTGCTGCATTCCAGTCCTCTCCATCTTGCTCCTGCTGCTGTTGGCCAGCTGCTGCGTCTTCCCTGTTAGGGTGTCCTTCCAGCGGTGCGATCCTCCCTGAGAGGATCAATGCTTGCTGGAATTCCTCCTTGGTAAGGACCCAACTCTGTTTACCCAGCAAACCAAAATCCTGGAAAAAAGGAAGCAAAACTTGGTGGAGATCACCATTAGGCTCAAAATAAAGTTGATAAGCATGGTGGGAGTATTGGGGTCTATAGATTCCCATTAATTTGGTGTTTGCCATTTGTATGTCATCCAAAATCTTACCGCTAGCTGATACGTCGTAAACATATCTATAATTTTTGATGCTCCATGCTTGTTTTATATCAACTTTCTTATAATTTGTTTACACTTTGAGGTATTTTTATACATTTTCTGGAACTAACCTATTAACAAGATGGTGAAGTGCCAGTTGCCTGTTTTCTGCTGTTTTTGGTTTCAGAAAAGCTAGTAAGGAAATGTTCTCAGAATTGGATGGGACAAAGCCAAAGTCAATATTTTACCAGAAGGAACATGGAGTCCGAAGGGCAGCCGAAGTGGGGTGATAACCGACAAGTATAGGGGATCGTGTGTAGCCTTTTCGATAAGTAAGAGTGTCGAACCCAACGAGGAGCTAAATGTTGGATAAATGTTCTCTCAAGTTCTATCAACCACTGATACAACTCTACGCACACTAAACGTTTGCATTATCTAGGAAATAAAACTAGAGCAACAATACAAGTAATAGAGATAGCTTTGCATTATAATAAATAAACAAGAAAGTAAAGCTAGTTGCTTCAGCACTAAAATACACTAAACTAATAGAACCATGAGTGTGGAATAGTGGTGGTAATTGTGGTGGCTTTGTCCAAGTTTAAATAGCGAATAGATCGGGTTCATTGTCTTCGATGCAGTTTTCTATGTGGGAGAGGCTAAATATACATGCGGTTCACTACTTGGAATTACATGTACTATATGATTGGATTGTTAGCAAACATCCGTAAGTACTAATCAATGCATTAAGGTTTCCCCAACCATAGCCTTAAGTTTAATGGTCCTCTTACTCCCATACGTGCAACGTTTCGGTTCGCGTCCTCAGGTTTCTGTCACTCCGGCAGAACTTCCCCTTCCTTTTACACATACTACAAACCCTATGATGTTTAATCCATGCGCGCACAAATATAATGGACACCAAAGGACTGTACCATATCAACATACAACTCTAATGAACCAAAGACATTCAACCATTCAATCTAAGAACAAAGAAACTACGTAAACATGACATAGATCATATGATTATAACTTATAGCATCAAACACTATGTTTACATAGGACGGTACAGAGGTGTGTGGGAGGATGAACCACTGCATACTAGGAGGATTAGATGATGGAGATGACGGTGAAGATGGTGAAGAGGGCGGCGGCGTGGGGGACTCCTTATTAGCATAAAACCATCAAAAAGGAGTGTCAAAAGCATCTTATTAGCATAATCCTCCGCGCCGCCGCCCTCTTCACCATATTCACCGCCATCTCCATCACCTAATCCTCCTTGTATGCAGTGGTTCATCCTCCCACACACCTCTGTACCGTCCTATGTAAACATGGTGTTTGATGCTATAAGTTATAATCCTATGATCTATGTCATGTTTGCGTAGTTTCTTTGTTCTTAGATTGAATGATTGAACGTCTTTGGTTCATTAGGGTTGTATGTTGATATGGTACAGTCCTTTGGTGTCCATTATATTTGTGCGCCCATGGATTAAACATCATAGGGTTTGTAGTATGTGTAAGAGGAAGGGGAAGTTCTGTCGGAGTGACAGAAACCTGAGGACGCGAACCGGAACGTTGCACGTATGGGAGTAAGAGGACCATTAAACTTAAGGCTATGGTTGGGGAAACCTTAATGCATGGATTAGTACTTACATATTTTTTCTAACAATCCAATCATATAGTACATGTAATTCCAAGTAGTGAAGCGCATGTATATTTAGCCTCTCCCACATAGAAAAGTACATCGAAGACAATGAACCCGATCTATTCGCTATTTAAACTTGGACAAAGCCACCACAATTACCACCACTATTCCACACTCATGGTTCTATTAGTTTAGTGTATTTTATTGCTGCAACAACTAGCTTTACTTTCTTGTTATTTATTATCATGCAAAGCTATCTCTATTACTTGTATTGTTTCTCTAGTTTTACTTCCTAGATAATGCAAACGTTTAGTGTGCATAGAGTTATATGAGTGGTTGATAGAACTTGAGAGATTATTTATCCTACCTTTAGCTCCTTGTTGGGTTCGACACTCTTACTTATCGAAAAGGCTACACACGATCCCCTATACTTGTGGGTTATCAATAGGCGCCGAAGCTTGGGGATGCCCAAGGCATCCCCTTATTCATCAATAAAATTCTCAGGTTTTCTTCCAAAACACTTTTTTTTATTGTTTCATGCACAATTATGTTGTTCTTGGAGCGTCTTTGTTTTAGTTTTTATTTTTATTTTGTTTAGTTTGCTTAAATAAATTGGTTGGACCCCCGCATTCATATGTTGTTTCAAAGTTGATTGGTGTTGGAAAAGAGTAGGAAGCTTCATGCTTATAAGTGGTATAAAAGGAGCTTGTTTTGACTGTGGTCTACACTTTATCATATCATGTTTGATGTTGCTTTGACCTTATGGTTAGTGATTATTGTTGTAGCATGACTTGTTCAAAACAATTGAGATTGCCTAATGTGCCTTGGAAGAATCATGCATTATTTTAGCATACAAAGCATAATATTATGGTATTTTCCTTTGATGCTTTATTTGGGTTGACTTGGCACATGCTTACACCATGTTAAGGCTATGAACCAATCACCTTAGCCTCTATGATCATTTAGTTTTTGACTTGTAATATCACTTTATGCTTTAATTAATAATGTTTTGTCGCTTTGCATGATTATGGCCATTATTGATCTCTTAGTTGGTCGCTCCTAGTCTTTTGCTAGCCTCCACCTGTACCACGTATGAGTTCCACTCATGCATCCAACCTCCAAGAAAACCAAGTTATTCCAAAGAGTCCACTATAAATTCCTATGCATGGTGTGTTACACCATTCCAAGTATATTCATGTTTTTATCTATCTTCCTATGCTTTAATATGCTAAAACAACGCATGATTCATCCAAGGCACATTAAGCAATCTCAATTGTTTATAACAAGTCATGCTACAACAAAGAATACTAAGCATAAAGCCAAAACAATATCAAGCATGGCATGACAAATCATAGGCCATAGTCAAAAATAAGCTCTCTTTACCACTCAAGCATGAGCTTTCCTACTCTTTTCCAATCCAAACCAAACTATTTGAACACCAATGCATGAGAGAGGGGGCCCAACCAATTTATTCAGAAAACTAAGCAAACAAAAGCAAACGAAAACCAAAACAAAAACGAAAAAGATGACGCTCCAAGAACAACACAACTGTGCATGAAACAATAAAAATAAAGTCGTTGGAAGAAACCTGAGATTTTTATTGATGAAGAAGGGGATGCCTTGGGCATCCCCAAGCTTTGACGCTTGTACTTCTTGGATATTTCTTGGGATGACACGCGTGGCATCCCCAAGCTTGAGCTTTAGTCCATCCTTCATCTCATTACTCATTCCTTCCATACACCTAAATTTTTTCCTTCATACAAAACTTCACACAATCTCATTAGCAACATTAGTGCACTTAAGATAAATAAGTCTCAAGGTTCAGTTATAACACCAAATAAACTTCCATTAGAACACTAGCTACTGTAGCACTTCCCCCAAAAAGCTCAATTCCCCAAAAGAACTCAAGAAGGAACTAACAAGAAGCAAATGCAGAAAATGGCAGAAATCTGTCAAAACAGACCAGCAGGTAAAGACGAATTTTTTCGAAGTCCTTATGTTGCTGAAATCAAAATGTGTTGAACTAACGAAAGTTAGATAACAACCTGGGGCAGAAGAACAAAATATTACAGCTCAATACGACATACAGAGCTCTCTCAGGAATTTTTACGGTGAAGCACAGAAATCTGTTTCGGGACAACAACTTTTCCAATCATTACCTCTCTATCATTAGAGGTTACTCTTGGCACAAAAAGCAAATAAAAAGGATAATGAGAGGTTATTACAGAGGTAATAACTTCCAAGACTCAGCTAAAATTCTTGGGTTATCTCCCAACAAGTACTTTTCTTTAATGCCTTTAAGTTAGGCATAAGCAAAAACTAGAATGGATAAAATAGAAGTAAGCGGAGATAATCATGGTGAAAACATTGATTTGTTCAATGAAATCCTTTTGTTAACAAGGTTGATCAGGTATTGTTACCAAAACAATTTCATATGACACAAAACTTTGTATTCCACTAATGATTATGTTACCTCAACCTTGATAGCAATGGTCTCAATCATAATAGTTTCAAATTTTTCTCTTCGTATGGGACAATATATTTATCCAACTTAAATGCCCTCAACATGTTCAATTTAATTCAAACCATAAGTCCTTTCAATCTTCTTGAGGAAATAGACAATGTGTTCATTGAAGGTCACCTTCCCTTGATTACAATTAATAACAGCTCCTGCAGTATTTAAGAAAAGGTCTCCCAAGAATAATAGACATAATATCATCTTCAGGCATAAAAGTTTGAGAGGATGCTCTCATAAGGAATATGAGTTGAAGTAAAAGAGAGCATCAAGAAGCAAATTCAAAACACATTTAAGTCTAATCCACTTCCTATGCATAGGAATCGTATAAGCAAATAACAAAGTGACAGGCATAGGAAGATAAAACGAGAGTAACTCCAAAACTTTCAGCACATAGAGATGTGTTTCAATACCATGAAAACTTCTACAACCATATTTTCCTCTCTCATAATAATTTTCAGTAGCCTCATGAAGAAACTCAACAATATATCTATCACATAAAGCATGCTCTTCATGATCTACAAGCACTAGAGCTTTATTATAAACATTTTCAAGAGAAACCTCAGGAACATAACATTCATTCTCCTTTAGTAAGCAATGGGGACAATCAAATAATGTAAGGGATAAAGAGTTACTCTCATTAGAAGGTAGGCATGGGTAGCTAATCCATTCTTCCTCCTTTTGTTCATCACTCTCCTCCTCTTTTTCATCTAATGAGATTTCAGGTTCATCAATTTCTTCTTCCATAGGATCCTGCAAGGCATTAGTCTCTTCCATTTGGGGAGAGCATCTATTAAAATATTTAAGGATATAGCCATTTTCATCCTTGTAATTATCAAAGCAAAATTTAAGTATACCATACACCTCATATTTGTAAGGTGAATCATCAATATTTTCAAGCAAACTAGTAAGTTCAAAAGCACCCTTCCAAGCAATAAATTCTTCAATTTGTTCCGCATCATAAAAGTCATAAATTCCTTTAGCATAGGAAGATATGGTATCATTATCACAATACTCACATTGAAAAGGGAGGTGTTTATACCTCTTTCTGCAACAAGACTCATCACAGCAATAAGTAACATTATAAGCAGAGCACACATTTCTAGCAATGGTATACAATCTATCAATTTGTTCCCATAAGTGTTTTCCTTTTTGTGACACGCGGTGTTCCTTATAATAATATTTTTGATCTTCCGTGAACCCACCTTGCCAATAATCTTCAGTTTCAAAGAAACCAACCATTGACAACAAGCATGATAAAGCAAGACAATAACAGACCAACGAAAATAACAACTAGAGTAGGAACTATTTTTTTGTATTTTAAATAAAGGAAGAAGCAAACAAGGCAGAAAGATAAACTTAGCTTGAACAATAGTGAATCCAAGTGAACTTGATAAATAAAGCTATGCTCCCCGGCAACGGCGCCAGAAAATAGTCTTGATGACCCACAAGTATAGGGGGTGTATCACAGTATTTTCAAGGGAAGTGAAACCCAATTTATTGATTCGACACAAGGGGAGCCAAAGAATACTTATCAGCCTTAACAACTGAGTTGTCAATTCAGCTGCACCTGGAAACAATCTTGCTCACAACAGTTTATCAGTAGCAACAATTTTGTAGTAGGAATAGTAAAGTAACAGTAGTAGCAAAGCAAAGACAGTAGTAACAAAAGCAGTAAACAGTGGGATTCGAGTGCGGTAGGCATAGCAATCAGAACATAGGGCAATTGCAGATAAATAAGATAAAGCACCCAAGTACTAGACAATCCTAGGCATGCGTTCCATATATAGTCATACGTGCTCGCAATGAGAACTTGCACAACATCTTTTGTCCTGCCAGCCCGTTTGCAGCGGGGCCTCTAGGGAACTACTGGCAATTAAGGTGCTCCTTTTAATAGAGAACTGGAGCAAAGCATTAACACTCCGTGAACACATGTGATCCTCACATCAAAGCCTTTCCCTTCCGGCTACCCCGATTTCTGTCACTTCGGGACCATAGGTTCCGGACAACGACGTGTGTACACAACTTGTAGATAAGACCAGAAACAATACTATCATAATGGATCAATAATAAGTTCAGATCTGAAATCATGGCACTCGGGCCCTATGACAAGCATTAAGCACAACAAAGTTGCAATAAAGTCATAAAGCACTAATAAGAGATACTAGGCACTATGCCCTAATAATCTGATGCCATTACATGAACAATCTCATCCAATCCCTACCATCCCCATAGCCTACAACGGGGGATTACTCACACATAGATGGGGGAAACATGGATGGTCAATGAAGATGATGGTGGAGGTCGATGGAGATGGCTCCGGGGGCACTTCCCCATCCCGGCAGGCTGCCGGAATAGAGACTTTCTGTCCCTCGAATCTCCCCTTCGGTGGCGGCGGCGTAGCGGAACTTTTTCGTGGAAAAATGTCGAACCCCCCGGAGTTTTTAGGTCAGAAGGCTTCTTATAGGCGAAGAGGGAGACCGAGGGGGTGCCTGGGGCCACCACACCAGGCCCTGGCGCGGCCAGGCCCAGCCCGTGCCTGGGGGTGGTGTGGCCAGCCCATGGCCCTCCTCCGTCTCGTATTCTGTCTCCTGGAGTCTTCTAGAAAAATAGGCACTTTGGCTTTTGTCCCGTCCAATTCTAAGAATATTCATTTTCTGACTTTCCTGGAACCAAAAACAGCAGAAAACAGGCAGCTGGCACTGTGTCTCTTGTTAATAGGTTAGTCCAAGAAATCATATGAAATGTACTCCGAAGTGTGGACAAAACACAAGAAAGTGGATAAAACCAAGCATGGAGCATCAAAAATTATAGATACATTTGCAATTTATCAGGAGGCTATCCTAAGCCATGCCTAATCATGGTGGAAACTTGCAGCATAACCATAGTGAGCATTCTGCAAAGCATCCTCAATAAAAACCTATGCAAATAGCAAATAAAAAGATCGCTAAGATTCTCATTGTCTATTGCCTTGTCATTTTGATATGGGAAAGCTCGTGTGTCATGGGGAAAGGGGTGCCCCATTGGCAGTTATCCATGATACACATGTACTTACAATGACAAGAACTTACCTATGACTAAAGTTTAGTAGCATGAGGTTTCGGTACTCGTAAGCAAGGGGCATGAGATTTCCAACTTATAACTTTTCAAGCATATCCTCATAGTTGTGGCACTTTAACCTTAATCACCTCAATATGCTTATGATAGGGGCAATGCAAGCTGAAAGCTAATAAGTACCATAATTTTTAGAAGCTCTTTATGAAACTTGAAATCCCTGCTTCCCTCTGTGAAGGGCCTTTCTTTTTTACTTTTATGTTGAGTATCCATCTTCTATCTTTATGCCCCTATTGAGAGAGCATAGTGGCCATTCTTAGTTCTATGTGCATTGTCCCAAGACTTGTTGATTGATGAATAACTTTGATATTTCTTGTTCTTAAACTATTTGTATCTAGTCACCCTTATGAACTTTGAAGGTGTCCTATGCATTTATTTTTTGCTATAACATGAGGGACAAGCTGAATACCACTCTTATTATGTTCTCTATATGTGAAACAAACAAAGGTCTTTCAATGCATTGTTATTCATGATCTTTTGTTTGTACCTTTTGATGTTACAACATAGTTGCTATGTCTTGTTGTTAGAACTCTATCTTTCATGATCATGTTTAGAGTACTTTGATCCTAGCTATCAATGCTTTACAAATACCTCGATCAAGATTGTGATGGTGCATGTCACCTCAAAAAATATTCTTTTTATCACTTACCTACTCGAGGACGAACAGGAGTTAAGCTTGGGGATGCTTGATACGTCGTAAACGTATCTATAATTTTTGATGCTCCATGCTTGTTTTATATCAACTTTCTTATGTTTTGTTTAAACTCTGAGGTATATTTATACATTTTCTGAAACTAACCTATAAACAAGATGCCACAGTGTGAGTTGCCTGTTTTCTACTATTTTTGGTTTCATAAAAGATAGTAACGAAATATTCTCGGAATTGGACGGGACAAAAGCCAAGGTCAATATTTTACTAGAAGGAACACGAATTTCGAAGGGCAGCCAAAGTGGGGCCACGAGGTGGCCACACCTAGGGCGGGCGCGGCCACCCCTAGGGCGCGCCGCCCCATGGTGTGGGCCCCTCCGGTGCCCACCGACCTTGACCCTTCGCCTATAAAAGTACCCCGATGCAGAAACCCTAAGTACCCGATCAAAAATCCACGAAAGAGTATGTAGCCGCCGCCATCTCCATCCCTAGATTGGGGGTCCGAAGCTCTTCCCGGCACCCTGTCGGAGGGGATAGATCATCCTAGAGGCCTACTTCATCACCATGCCAGCCTCCGGAGTGATGCGTGAGTAGTTTGTCCTTGGACTATGGGTCCATACAGTAGCTAGATGGTTGGTTCTCCTCCTTTGTGGTATCATGTTTAGATCTCGTGAGCTCCGTTCATGATCAAGATTATCTATTTGTAATTCTATATGTTGTTTTTGTGGGGATCCGATGGATATTGAGATACTATGTCAGAATCATTATTGATTCTATCATGTCTATGTTATTTGTTATCTTGCATGCTCTTTGTTGCTAGTAGCTATCTTGGCCAAGTAGATGCTTGTAACTCCAAGAGGGAGTATTTATGCTCGATAGTAGGTTCATGCCTCTAGTAATCCGGGGAGTGACAGAAATCTCTAAGGTTGTAGATGTGTTGTTGCTACTAGGAAGAAAACAACAATCCTTTTTCCATGGGGCAATTGTATTGTTTACTTTACACACTTTGCTTAATGAAATTATCTGTTGCTTGCAACTTAATACTGGAAGGGGTTCGGATGATAACATGAAGGTGGATTATTAGTCATAGATGCAGTTGGATTATGGTATATGTATTATGTTGTAATGCCCAATCAAATCTCGTAGGAGTCAAGATATCTAGTATATGCATTGTTATGCTTTCTCAATCTGTCAATTGCCCCGATGCAATTTGTTCACCCAACATGCTATTTATCTTAAGGAGAAACACCTCTAGTGAACTATGGACCCCAGTCCATTCCTTTACCATTAATATACCATCTATTGTTTACCGTTTTACTTTCTACGAGCAATTACTATCTTCCACACTATACGTTTAATCCTTTGTTTTCAGCAAAACAAGTGAGATTGACAACCTCACTGTAAGCTGGGACAAAGTTCTGTGGTTGTGTTGTGTAGGATTTCGAGTTGCTAGCAACACCTTGGAGTTGTTTCCTTACTCCTACTAGTTCGATAACCTTGGTTTCATAACTGAGAGAAACTTGCTGATGTGCTCATCATATCTTCCTCTTGGGGTTCCCAACGAGCTCTACATATCTTGAGCCGTCCAGAACTTTTCTGGCTCTACATAGCTTGGGAACCCCAAGAATGGATTGCCTCTATGTGGACATTATCATTAATATCGATTTCCCCCTCATGGGTGAACCCGAAATAATCACAAAATTCATAAAAATAAAGGCTACGGGGTTGCCCATTGAGGACAAAACTTACAGTGCAATTGTGCTCCTAGGCCTCAAGATTATCATGGAATGATGACGGGAACTTGTACGTGGCGAGTTAGTAGGTGTCGGCAGAGAATTAGGAGAAAGGGACCATGCCAACTTGCACGGTCATCTGCTCGAAGTCCTCCAACAGACCTTGGTATGAGAGGAACTCACGGCTTACCCACTTAGTGGGTATAACCCTGCGTTGGCTCACCCTCTCGTAGTCCTTGTTCTTGGCGGCCCTCAAGCTGTCCGCCTCTGAATGACTCTTCTTCGAACCCGGCGGCCTAGTAGATCCCGAGGCCCTTGCCGTTCTCGAGCCCTTTCCCGAGCGGAAAATCCTTCCAATGTTATGCATTGTGCTGTGAAATTTTCAAGGAAAACTATAGGCATCAAGTTTCTATCATACAAATAAACGATTACATGCTGAAATTATAAATCCTAACGTGAGGAATCAAAAATAATCTCAAAGTATGATAAACTCATATATATAGTTAAAGTGAGTAATTCAACCATATATTTCAGAAAATAAATCATGGATCAGATGAGAAACTTACTAATGTGAAGATTCACCCACTCAAAAACATGAAATCAACCAAGAATCAAAGGTTCTAGGAGATTAGGATTTGAGGTGGAGAGAGAGAAAGAGGAAGAAGGAATGAGAAAGAAGAAGAAAGGGGATGGCTGGGAGCCATCTGCCATCGGCCTTTACCTGGCGATGTAGACGGTACAGGCGGGTGGTATGGGCGCATCCCGCCCGTACTAGTGGTTGTCATCGTTGGATCAAGGTTTAGGGTTCGAGATGAAACCTGGAGGGTCTGGTATACGGGCGGATGGTACGGGCACGTCCCGACCGTACCAGTGTGCATTATCTCTATAGTGGACTTGGAAGAAAATTGTTGAAATTCAGTACGGCCGGGAGGTACGGGTACCTCCAGCCGTACCGGTGCTCGTTATGAGTACGTACTAATTCATTTTTTCTGACTAGATTTTCTTCGATGGTACTGGCACCTCCGGACATACCACTGCTTGTTATGTAGTCTGAATCCTGTTTTCCGACAAAAACAGTAGGGAAGGCCCCTACTATGTCATTTTATATATATTTTAGGAACTGTATAGAATTGTGAGCATTGCTCAAATTTGTGTTACATGTTTATAATGTGTCTAGACATTGCTGCATTCCTTCCTTAAGACTAGGCTTAGCCCTATGCATAGTAAGGGAAAAAGTTCCTTTAAAGAATGTAAGGCATCTAGTAATGGAGGGGCTAATATCTCTGAAAATATATTCATTTCGTTGGTCCCATATGCTCCAGCATCCAGTTATGATGATTTCCATAAGAAAATTGGCACTAAATATGTTGCTTGCATCATTGATCATTTGGTGAATATCCATATTAGTGTTCCACTCAAAACCTAGAGCCCACTAGAAACCTTGGCTAAAACTGCATTCAAAAAATAAATGGTGCAGAGTTTCCTGAGGGCATGTATCACATAGAATGCAATCTTGGAAGTCACGAAAGAAATTATTTCTTGACATTAACTCTTTGGTGTTTAATCTCTTATTCAGAAGGATCTAGGCAAAAAACTTGTGTCTTGGGAGACAACATGTTTTCCATATGTCAAGTATAGATTTGGGTGTTGGATGAGCCCCAATTAGAGTTCTGTATACTCTCCTGATGTTGAAAGCTTCACCCCATAAAAAATGCCAAGAATCCTGCTCATTGTTGGGGCTAATCCTTCTTATTTGCTCCAGCATAGCAATTAATTCCTCATGTGCAATTATAGACAGGGGAAGTCGAAAAGCATCATAGAAGTTATTCTCTGCAACAGAGATAGCCTTGTCCATAGTTAAACTATCATTGTTACTGAAAAAAAACAAATGAGGGTATTTATCTTCAAAGCATACATCCTTCCATAGGTATTTCCATAGGAGAATAGTTTTTACACTGCCAACCTTGCAGTATGCCATGTCTCTGTATGTATCAACATTGTTCATACAGTCTCTCCACCAAAAGGATCCAATAGGGTTTAGAGCATGGGGAGCTGAATTGCCTTGATAATAAGCTTGCCATATGAGGTTTACCCATGGTATGTCCATCTTGTTGTAGAATTTGTGGAGATTCTTCATCAGTAATGCTTGATTTTGGATCCAGAGGTTTAAAACTCCTAAACCTCCTTAATCTTTTGGTCTACAGACCATATCCCATTTTGCTAGACATTTACCATGCTTGTTGATATGCTTCCTAGCCCATAAGAATTGTCGTCCACCTTTCTCAAAATGGACAAAGATAGTTATAAGAACTTTAAATGGGCACAAGGCATGGATGGGCATGGAGTTAAAGATAGAATTCAATAAGGTGAGCCTCCCAGTATATGACATAAGAGATGATAGTCCAGATAGCTTTCTGTCAAACTTGGATACAATAGGCATTAAGCTATCCACAGATGGTCTTCTAGTGCCAAGAGGAAGATCTAGATAAGTGAATGGTAAACTTTCCAATTTTCACCCAAATGAGGAGGCGAGTAGACATGCATGGTCATCTTGCACATTGATGGGTACTAGAGTGGATTTGTCGAATCCTGTTTAACTCTTCCTTTCGCTTTTCTTTCACTTTTCTTTAAACTTCACTAAGGTAAAAATTCTATGCAAGTCTCAAAGCTTCAACAAATTTATTAAGACACACAAAATAAAACAAAACAAATTTAAACTTAACTTATTTAAGAATGGATTGACTCCCATTAAGCACTGTATTAAGGAGAGCTAGCTTATCAACCAACCTCCATGTCATTAGCGTTTACCTCAAGCTCCCTTCATCAACGGTTTTTATCGCTTGGATACGCTTCGGTGGAGGAACATATTTGCCATTATGCTCCTATTCTCTTTGGAAAATAATGAACAATCTGATCATAAATATTGAAAACAATCTTACCACTAGAACAATCAACATTTGCTCCAGCAGTGATAAGAAAAGGTCTTCAAGGATGATTAAAAGTTTGTCATCTTCCGGAACATCAAGTATAAGAAAATCCGTGGGTATAACATGTTGGTCAATCCTATGTAAGACATCTTCGATCATACCGACAGGTTGTTTAGTTATCTTATCAGCCATTTGCAAAGTGACTGAAATGGGAGAATACTCTCCAAGGTTCAATTTTTTAAACAAGGAATAAGACATGACACTAACACCTACTCCTAAATCACAAAGAGCATTAACTATATTAGTTTTTTTGATTGCGCAAGAGATGGTTGGTATACCTGGGTCCCCAAGCTTAACAGACAGCTTATCACCAAAGCTTGTCATTACTGCTACAGTCTTAGTTACCTTCTTTTTTCTATTAAGAATATCTCGCATAAACTTTTTGTAAGTAGGAACTTGAATAACATCAGTTAAAGGGAGTTCTAAACGAAGGCTTCCTAGTGCTTTGGCAAAAGAATCAAAAATGGCTTTATTTGGTTCATACTAAACTCGATTGGGATAAAAAAAATCTTTTTAGTGGGTATTACCTTCTCCTTTACCTTGGCTGTTGGTTTAGCATCCTTTTTAGTTTTCTTCTTTGTTGATGATTTTTGCTTATCAACATGTTCTTCACATGAAGTGATAACCTGCTCTTCTTGTTCCTTTCTGAGATCGGCATCTTCCCTTGAATCGATCTTCTCAGCATCTGAGTCATATTTTTTATGTTTATCTCTTGCTTGTTGTTCTTCTCTAGCTTTAGAAGCCTAGAGTTCTCTTTTCTGAGATTCATAATCAATATCATCTTGAGGATCAACTAATTCCTCTTCTTCTCGACTCATATCTTGAGTTTCTCTTGCTTGGATGGCTTGTTCTTCTTGATACCAAGGTGGCCCTTGTGGTTCCTGAATTTCTGTACCACGTCTAGTGACAATGTTAGTAGAAACAATATTAAAATTTCCTTGGTTCAAAATCAGAGTTTGGGTTTCAATTATTTGATCACATTGTGTTTTAACCATACTCAAACATCTATCCAAATGGTTTGTGGCATATCCTAAGTCATCAAAGACTTTGGTTAACTCTTTTATATTATTTTCTTAATCAATTCATTAAACATTTATAATATTTCTCACATAACTACTTTTGTTCATATCTAAACTTTTGCATGATAAGGTTTATTTCATATTCCATTACATAAGCTTGAAAAATGTCAATTTTATTTTCTTCAATAAGTTCCAAAGCTATTCCTTTTTCTTCCATGGACTTTTTAACTTCAAGTATAAGATCTGAGGGTATGTGAATCATATCTTTTCATGGTTTAACATCCTCAACTGGATTGTATTGTTCATCATTGAAGGATATTACCTCGAAAAACTTTACACATTCTGGCAATGTTAAGTTGCAAATAGATCCCCCTATAGACAGATCAATCATTTCTTTTGTATCGTCATTAATCCCATTATAAAAATATTGGATAATTAAGTGCTCATGGAAACCATAGTTCAGAAATTCCATAATCATTGCATAAAATCTATTCCATGCTTGATAAATTGTTTTCAACTGTTTGAAGAAAGTTTGTTATGCTATGTTTAATCTGCATGATTTTAGTGAAAGATCAATATTTATGCATAAACTCTCGGATACAGTCTTCCCATCTTTTTATAATATGATTGGATAATAAATGTAACCAAGTAAAAGCATTATCATTTAGAGACCAACGAAAAAGTTTGAGGAGTATGAACTCTATTGGTAAACTTGCTGGTTTAAGACTAGCACAAAGGCCATAGACCTTCGTCAAGTGATCACTAGGATCTTCCTCTTCTTTTTCTGCGAAAGAAATTTTCATCATATAAATTAGCTCGGGATATATTTCAAATTTCTGACCTTCAAGTTCAGGACAAAGAATAGGCATTTTTCTTAAGTGCCTAGATGGATTCCCATATTCTCCTAATAGTAGCTCAGGCTCTTCGGCTCCCTGGGTGATGGTCAAGTATGCCATCAAAGGAATCAATCTGTTCACGTCTACAGTACGTGAGTTGGAATTTTTTTTGATAAATTTTAGGCGTCTTTGAGTTAGAATATGATCAATATATGGAGGTAAATAAGTTTTTCTAGATCGAGTGGTACCTCTATGTTCAACAGAGAACATAGATGATGTGAACAATTATATATGTCAAGAAATAACACTTAGCGCTTAGCTCCTCAGCAACAACGCCAGAAAATAGCTTGATGGCCTACAAGTGCACATGTTTGTCAGAGCATGTTTTTGCGGAAGTATTAATTCCAGTTTTTATATCGATCCCAATAAGGATCCTAGGTAATTGTTTTTATGTGGTGTTTCTATCGCACTCAAGGTGTCACCGGTCTTGAGTGAATTGACTGCAATTGTTGAAAGTGATAGGTGGTGAGTGAATAATAGAGGAAACTTGCGTGTGAAAAAACGAGAATTAAATAGCATAAAAGTAAAGATGAGAAAGGTGTTTGAAGTTCCTGCAGAATTTAGGCGTGGAGATAAACGGTTCATGCTAATAGTGAAAGTGTCAGATGAATAAAGTGGGATAAGTGATTGTGATATTTCTTATTGATAAGTGAGTAGGCAAGCAACCCATATACGAACTGGAAGTCCTCATGGCCAATTCTTCCAAGTTCCAATGATCTGGCTGCCTGTTACCACGACAATGGTCAGCATATTAATTAAGGTTTTCCGACTAGATTAAGGTTTTAATCTTGATGGTTCCTTGTAGTCCTCGAGTAGTACTAGCTCCTCATTGATATCGGCTGTGTCACTCGACGGTCACCGATTCGCTATCATAGAAGTTCATACCTATGAGATCTCTGGATCATATTACCTGAGCCCTTAAATTAGATAACAAGCATTAGGCGAACATAGATAATTATTCTCACAATTTAATAAACACTACAATAATTACGAATGGATGGAATTAAAGAAGGAACAACACATCTTACCAATTCCCTACATCTCCCACACCTATGGGATTTACTCACACATGAGAGGAAGATAAATCAAAGGCATAGTTGTATTGCAAATGGAAATTATCTCAGAGTTATCGTAGCAAGCCACAATACTAGTTGAAGATCGAATCAAATACAAACCACAGGTAGATTAAAATATCAAACATTAATCTTACAAATGCCAGCTCTCTCTCTCTCTCTCTCTCTAAGTAACAATGGAGATGATGGTGGAGTGGGTGGTTTTAGAGGCTAGAGATCGTCAAAGAATGAGACGATGTTCTTCTCCTTCTCCAGGTCTGATCTCTCCCCTTCTGGATGAGTTTGTGATGGCTATGTTCTATTTTTTGTCATCTCCCCTTTACGAAAGTTGTTTGTATTGATATAACGAAGCCACGGCAGGTAGTACGGGCGGACGGTACGGGCGCACCCCGACCGTACCAGTGGTCGTTATGCACTTTGAACACCTCTAATGAAAGGGGGTCCAATTGGGGATTTGCTTCTTTAGGTATAATTAGCCTATAAACGTTATTAGATCTTTCATAAATGTTCATCGTCTGAAAACCATCACAAGAAACCAATGATTTACTAATTGCGATGTTAACGTTAGTAGAAAGGGTAATCTTTAACGAAATTCGGCAATAAATAAGAGAAAAACAATGATAAAAAGTGTTAAAATTAGGAGCTATGCGAGACCCGATGCGATGGATCGCAGGACGCGGTAGCG
Organism: Avena eriantha; assembly: GCA_910589775.1. NCBI lineage: Eukaryota > Viridiplantae > Streptophyta > Magnoliopsida > Poales > Poaceae > Avena > Avena eriantha. The sequence goes on along the minus strand of OU342743.1, from coordinate 226,259,589 downwards.
GGTCGCCGGAGCCGATGGCAGCAGTATGTGCAATCGGTGTGGATTGATAAATCCACACTTGAGAAATAATACAAATTAGAGACAAATATTTGTAGACTGAGATTTGGCAAATAATTAGAAAAATAGCACCTAAAATTAAATATTATTTATTTTCGTTGAGCAGCCCGCATGTACATGTTGGACTTGATCTGTACAATGCTTGGGACTTGATTCGGAGACAAGATACGTAACTTCGGTTGCTTTTGCATGCAGTTGCATGCGCTGGGCAAATAGATGACCTGTTTGAATAGCTCAGCCGCGCGCGGCCTTCCTTTTATCTTCTTTCTTTTACTTTCCCGTGGCCTGCACATACGGAACACTGGTAGAGGTCGAGTACTCGAATCATGCTCCTGCTGTGCCACCGATTCACTCTTTATTTGGAGTCCCCACGTGCTACACTGTTTAGTATCCTTCTTGATCTGATATACTCGAATCTAACTCATAATCCAACCGGATATGCACATATGCTTTTTTCTTCATACGGAGTTGACTTGATCCAACCTGATTGCGGAAGATTGATGTTGGTATAGTGACTTGATCCAACTGATTGCAGAAGATTGATGTTGGTATAGTACAACATCGAGACTTGAGGCCCCTTGAACCCGGTGGTGATTCCGGCTCCAATTCCTATGATCGCTCCTGACCAACACTTATGAGACGCATGTGTCCAATTTGTCTTCGAATCGATCTTCGATGCAAGCTTCTACTTCCTATTTTTTTACACAAATCGGTAGTATTGACACTTCTTTACTTGTCGCACTCGAACGGTCGGTCCAAAGAAAAAAAATGTACTACGTCTAATGACTATAAATGTACAGATTAATCGTAGCTAGTTTCGGAATAAAAGTATCGAACCCACAGAGAGCTATTTGGTTAAAATCTTTATGCCCTTCGTCACTATCTACCAAAGTATACTTATAAGATACTTTTGATCTCAAGTAAACTGTGTTTGAAAGGTTTTGGAATTTGAATGCAAGAAAGTAATAAAAGCAAGTAAGGTAAAAACAAGTAACAAAAGCGTTATAAAATGGCGTTGGAACTCAATAAGGCTAAAATATTCTCGTGGATGTAGGATACACCACTGGCATATGGGAATTGTTCATGATTAGGATAATCTATGTCTTTTGTCATGATATGTGTGGAAGGAGATTCATAATAAGATGTTCACTATAAGTCTCGCGAGCAGCCGCTTCTACGAGTCAAGTTTTGTGGTCATCTCTATAACCACTGTGATGTCTACGAGCAAATCATTTTTACAGACCACCACAATTAAGGGTTTACCCATGAATATCATATGAGCTTAGTGAATCTCCCTTAATTCCAGCACCAATTGTCAAAGGATAGTCTCGTCAATGCCCATGGTTATGGACTTAGGGTTTCGTGGAAAGAGAGCATTGGTGGTTTCGTCAGCATAGCAGAAAAACAGGGGAAGCGATTTACCTAGGTTCAGGCCCTCATAGAGGAAACCCTACTTCCTGCTTGTCTACTCGTATTATCAATGGAGAGTACAAACTCGTTGAGTCGACTAGATGCGATCTCGATGGAAGAGATGGGCGTATGTATCTAATGTCTATTGTCTAGATCTATTGTGTATTGTCCTCCTTGTTGGCCCCTCCTATTCTTTATATATGGGGAGGCTAGGTCTCATGTACCAATACGAGTTGGTTACAAATTAGAGTTTGTATATAGTTTAGTCTTGGATTTTCCTTATCTTGTGCACTTGGAATCAGTGTCCTTGTAGGCTTCGTATCTGTTGAGTCGTCATGGGATTCATAGATCTTGGCATATCTTCGAGTGAGCCTTCCGCTGGGCCGCACCTGATTCAGCCCGTCCTATGGACGCTCCTACATCTACACCACCATGTCCCCCAAGTGGACCAATGACACATGCCCGACCCAAGATCCTTCAAGCTAAGATGAATTCGCTCCTCTCACCATGTGCTTTGACATACACTTGGATGGCTTGCTACTTCATGCCACTACTCTATGCATTATCAGGTACGAAACCCTGCGCGTCGACCCACGAGCCCTAAAGATGCACCTGTTCTGAAGCTGCCTGAGTCGGAGTGTCCGCCCAATCCAGCCAAAGTGTCCGGTGCAGTCGGAGTGTCCGGCCAGATCCAGCCGGAATGTCCGGCCTACCCCAGCCCCGTCCTGGCACGGACATTCTTTGTACTACATCGATCTCTACCCGGACACTACCCGAAGTGTCTGGCCACCCCGGACTGTCCGATCCACTCGAACCGGACTATCCGGCCTGAAGATGGGCCTGCGAGCCATATCTAGGCCCTAAGGCCCATGTACCCCTCTACTTCGCTCAGAACTCTACTTTAATGCCTAAATTACCCCTGAACTTGTGGCTGGCCTATATATAGTCACCCACCTCTATTGTAAATCCTAGGCATGATATTTGGAATTAGTGGAAACCCTTTGTGGATCTATCTAGTTCTTGCCTCATGCTCCTTTGACAAAGGAGCACCAAATATCACAAACCTCGTTGGAGTTTGCATCGTGCATCCGCGTTGTACAAGGCCTAGGAAATGGATATCCATTGCCTAGACGTCAAGATCTCACCGAGTCTCCCATCTCGTCGTGCCGGTTCGAGAGAGAGATCCCCGACCGACGCCGATCCTAGGAATTGTGCCGGACCGGTAGCCACCGGAGTGAGCAATTGTCTTGTATCGTGTCTTCATGTGTGTGTGTTCTTCGTGTTCTTCGTGTGTGAGTTTCGTGTTCGCTCTCTCTCCCTCATCCCCACACTCACCTCCTATTCTTTATATATGGGGAGGCTAGGTCTCATGTACCAATACGAGTTGGTTACAAATTAGAGTTTGTATATAGTTTAGTCTTGGATTTTCCTTATCTTGTGCACTTGGAATCAGTGTCCTTGTAGGCTTCGTATCTGTTGAGTCGTCATGGGATTCATAGATCTTGGCATATCTTCGAGTGAGCCTTCCGCTGGGCCGCACCTGATTCAGCCCGTCCTATGGACGCTCCTACATCTACACCACCATGTCCCCCAAGTGGACCAATGACCCATGCCCGACCCAAGATCCTTCAAGCTAAGATGAATTCGCTCCTCTCACCATGTGCTTTGACATACACTTGGATGGCTTGCTACTTCATGCCACTACTCTATGCATTATCAGGTACGAAACCCTGTCGCGTCGACCCACGAGCCCTAAAGATGCACCTGTTCTGAAGCTGCCTGAGTCGGAGTGTCCGCCCAATCCAGCCAAAGTGTCTGGTGCAGTCGGAGTGTCCGGCCAGATCCAGCCGGAGTGTCCGGCCTACCCCAGCCCCGTCCTGGCACGGACATTCTTTGTACTACATCGATCTCTACCCGGACACTACCCGAAGTGTCTGGCCACCCCGGACTGTCCGATCCACTCGAACCGGACTATCCGGCCTGAAGATGGGCCTGCGAGCCATATCTAGGCCCTAAGGCCCATGTACCCCTCTACTTCGCTCAGAACTCTACTTTAATGCCTAAATTACCCCTGAACTTGTGGCTGGCCTATATATAGTCACCCACCTCTATTGTAAATCCTAGGCATGATATTTGGAATTAGTGGAAACCCTTTGTGGATCTATCTAGTTCTTGCCTCATGCTCCTTTGACAAAGGAGCACCAAATATCACAAACCTCGTTGGAGTTTGCATCGTGCCTCCGCGTTGTACAAGGCCTAGGAAATGGATATCCATTGCCTAGACGTCAAGATCTCACCGAGTCTCCCATCTCGTCGTGCCGGTTCGAGAGAGAGATCCCCGACCGACGCCGATCCTAGGAATTGTGCCGGACCGGTAGCCACCGGAGTGAGCAATTGTCTTGTATCGTGTCTTCATGTGTGTGTGTTCTTCGTGTTCTTCGTGTGTGAGTTTCGTGTTCGCTCTCTCTCCCTCATCCCCACACTCACCTCGCCATGATTTCAAGGGATTCGTGAAAGATCGGGACATCCCCGATGTTGCCCTGCAACATATGGTATCAAGAGCTTCGTTGCTCACGGATTTCCCCACAATTTTTTCTCTATCAACCAAAAGTTCGAAACTTCCCAAAAGAGAGCCCCAAATTTTCCTTTGGATCGATCTCTTGATTTATAATGTTATTTGTGGTTTTGATCCGACCAAACCTTGTCTCAGCTTTCTCCTGTGTTTTTCCAGCCCAATTTGGCCAGTTTTTCACGGATTTGAGGCCTTAAGGCGAGGATTTCTGCTCAAGAACACGAGCGGCAAACCCGCACCAAAGTGTCCGGCCCGACTCGACCGGCGTATCCGGCATCACCGGAGTGTCCGGACCAACTAGACCGGAGTGTCTGGCCGGAACGCCAGTTTTGACAGTTTTGCCTCATTTTTCGCATTGGCTAATTTCCTTGGTTTACTCATGTCTCGTGTGCGTGTCAGCAACTAACAACAAGCTTCCTCATCGACAACCTCCGTGCTCTTTGACACCACGGCCCACGAACAACCTTCCGCACCACCGACATCAAATTCACCATCACCAACGAAGGTATAACTTGCATCACCTTGTTAACCCCTATCTTCCTTTGTGTGTACCTATCCCACAAGAGTGGCCCATCTTGTGTTTGCTTGAGCAATGTGCATTTTTCCTTGGATAGTGAGAGTGCAAAAGCAATAGCAAGTGTGACTAGGTAGCATCAAGGGAGAGCAAAAAAAATATACAAAGAAAAAGGAAAAGAAAAATAGTCTCCCATAGCAAAAGAGAGTCTCAAAGCTTGTAAGCAAAAGAGAAAGAAAGAGCGCCCAAGGCAAGTGCACAAATCTGTTGCTCATTTTTCCTCTTAGCAAATGAGCCACGGTCTCTCCTTGTATTGGCACTCTTTGCTCATTTTCATGGTCGTGTCAATCCCAACAATCTCCACGTGTGTGTATATAGTCGTAGGTTCCCGTCACCCCTTTGAGTTGTTGACCTTTACCTTTGACTTGAGTTTTGTTGGATTTTATCTACTTTTGACTACCCCTTTTCTTTTGGTTGGTTCTTTGGCATTCCACAATCCTAACCTACCACCAGTAAGCTTTTGAGAGTTAGTTCTTTCTTTAGTGTGAGCTTTCTTTGCGTTTTCACTTTGCAAGCTAATAGCTCTCACTTGTGGTCTCTAGTTCGGTGCAATCCCCAAGGTGAGGTTGAAGGTTTTCCCCACCACATATCGCTCTCCATATACAACTCTTTGTGTTTTGCATGATGGATAGGCACGGTGAGTCGAACCAACCACCTCCCCAAGAAGAAGGACATGGACTGTACATGACACGCACAAGTCACTTCATCGTCTGACAAGAGTTCCGTGAATGTTGCCAAGCCCTTGAGACGCGACAAGATGAACAATTTGGTGAGATGCAAGCCGAGTTCAAGAACATCGACAACCGCTTTGATGGCCTTGAAAGGCAAATGCACACAAGGCATCACAACTTTGGCCATCAAAATGAAGCGCTCCAATGCTCCATCACCGAAACAAATAACAATCTTTGATGCCTCATCGACGGAATGGCAAGACCGTGTTCGCATGCATCAAGATCGTCAAGATCTTCGCGTCATCATGCTCCACTTCAACAAGATTTTATTCCAAGTGATCCAAGACGCAATGACGCCCCGTGGTTGAAGATGGAAGTTCTTCGAACTATGTACCTTCCCCACGGCACGCTGCAACGTCAAGCTATGATGGTGATTTCTCTTCAAGGCCCCAAGCAAGGCAAGAAGCACACCGTCATCATGCAAGGGAATTGGTGATCCAACAAGAGCAACCACAAGAAGAACTGCAAGTGCAACCGCAAGTCCACCACCATCGCCCGCGACACGTACTTGACACAATAAGTGATGACTCCAATTGGGAGAATCAAGCTCGCCATCGACATGAAGTACTCCAAGATCCTCCTCCTTGTCATCACCATCATGAACGTCTGCACCGACACCATGGTCATCACGAGGCACCTCCTCCACACCAACAAAACTCTGAGCGCCAAGTGGTGCAAGTTGAGCGACGCCCACCACGTCAAGAGGCTCAAGACCATGATCTTCGCCGTGAGGCCTAATACATTGCAAATGTATCTATAATTTTTGATGTTCCATGCTTGGTTTTATCTACTTTCTTATGTTTTCTCCACACTTTGGAGTACTTTTCATATGATTTCTTGGACTAACCTATTAACAAGAGCCACGGTGCTAGCTGCCTGTTTTCTGCTGTTTTTGGTTCTAGGAAAGTCAAAAAATGAATATTCTCGGAACTCGACAGGACAAAAGCCAAAGTCATTACTTTACCGAGGGACACATGGAGCCAGAATACAAGACGGAGAAGGGCCAGAGGGCGGCCACACCACCTGGCCCACGCCAGGGGGTGGTGTGGCCAGCCTAGGCACCCCATCAGCCTCTCCTTCCGCCTATAAGTTGCCTCCGATACAGAAACCATAAGTACCCGATCAAAATTTCACAAAAGAGTCTATAGCCACCGTCGTTCCATCCCTAGATCGGGAGGGATCTGAAGCTCTTACCGGCACCCTGCCGAAGAGGGGAATTCACCCTGGAGGCCTTCTTCATCATCATGCAAGCCTCCGGTGTGATGCGTGAGTAGTTCATCTCTGGACTACGAGTCCATGTAGTAGCTAGATGGCTGGTTCTCCTCCTTTGTGCTATCATGTCTAGATCTTGTGAGCTCTGTTCATGATCAAGATCATCTATTTGTAATTCTACATGTTGTGTTTGCGGGGATCCGATGGATATTGAGATGCTATTTCAGATTGATTATTGATTCTATCATGTCTTTGTTATTTGTGATCTTGCATGCTTTCCGTTTTTAGTAGCTATCTTGGCCAAGTAGATGCTAGCAACTCCAAGAGTTAGTATTTATGCTCGATAGTGGGTTCATGCCTCTGGTAATCTGGGGAAGTGACAGAAATCTCTAATGTACTAGATGTGTTGTTGCTACTAGGGAGAAAACAATAATTATTTGTTCATAGAACAATCATATTGTTTACTTTACACACAATTCGTAATACAATTATCCGTTGCTTGCAAAAATACTGGAGGGGGTTCGGATGATAACCTGAAGGTGGATTATTAGTCATAGATGCAGTTGGATGGCGGTCTATGTATAATGTTGTAATGCCCAATCGAATCTCAAAGGAGTCAAGATGAGTAGTATACGCTTGTATGCTTTCTTGATGTTTGTCAATTGCCCTGCTGTAATTTGTTCACCCAACATGTCATCTATCTTAAGGAGAGACACCTCTAGTGAACTATGGACCCTGGTCCTTTCTTTTACAATCAATCTACAAATTGTTTACTGCTTTGTGTTATTTTCTGCAAACTATTACTTCCTTCCATTCGATATGTTTAACCCTTTATTTTCAGCAAAACCGGTGAGATTGACAACCTCATCGCAAGTTGGGGGCAAAGTTCTGTGGTTGTGTTGTGCAGGTCTCCACGTTGCTACTAGAACCGGTAGTGCGCCCTGCCAAGGCTCAGATAGCAACACCTTTGGGGTGTTTCCTTGCTCCTACAGGATTGATAACCTTGGTTTCGTACTGAGGGAAAACTTGTTGTTGTGCTCATCATACCTTCCTCTTGGGGTTCCCCAACGAGCTCGATATATTTTGGGTCATCAAGCATATTTTCTAGCGCCATTGCCGGGGAGTCAAGGACATCTTCACAAGGGGAGTCTCTCATAACCAATCTCTTTACTTTGTTATTTTTGTTTTTCTTAGTTTACTTTTGCTTTGTTTGCTTGTTTCTTTATCAAAAACACACAAAAATTAGTTTTACTAGTTTGCTTTCTTTATCAAAAACACAAAAAAATAGTTTCTATCTTAAGTTGCCATTATGTCTAGCATTTCTCCAATCACTATGTCACCTGAGGAAATGATTTTCACTTTTAAACAAGGAATTGAAGAGGGATTCAAAGAAGCTTGGTCTAGAATCTCTGATCTACATGAGAAAACTAAACCTAAAATGACCCAAAGCTTGTTCCTTAGCAGTTTTTACCTTGAAATTGCTCTTTGCTATAGATATGCTTTGGATGCTGGTGTGGGAGGAGATTTCCTCTAATGTAATGAGGATGATGTAGTTAATGCCATAAAGAAGTTAATCTTTACTTATAACTTGCCTAGCAAATCTGATTCTTCTTTCATAAACATATTTGATAGATTGAATACTCTTGAGACCAGCACTGCTAGATTGAAAGATTGCTATAATACACTTAGAGAGCATCATAATTATGTTACAATAAATTCTGAACCATCAAAGTGGCTCCCCACAGTAAAGATTGATATAAATAATAAAAAATTTCAAGCTCGCTGTGATATCATGTCTGAATTTTGTCTTATGCCCAAAGATATTTATGAATCTTTGAATCTTTGGGGGCTTTCTGAAGGAGGAAAAGAAACATTTCTTGCTAATAATGCTATGATATTACCTATTGGAGTAGCTAAAGGAGTGTTTACAACGATCCTTGGGAAAATGATTTCTACTAATTATCTTGTTATTGAATGTGCAGCAAAAGGACAAATTACACTTGGAAGGTCCCTATTAGAACTCCTTGGAGATATAATAGATGTGGGAAAGGGGACCATGCACTTTGCTTCTCCACCAAACAATCATACATTCCCCAAGGTTAAGAATAAAATTAAGAGAGGTAAGGGGAAGAAATTTGGTTTTAATGCTTTTTCATTTGAGAACACTTGATTCTTTTTCTTGCTTCTTATGCCTAACTTAAAGGCGTTAAAAAAGTACTTATTGGGAGATAACCCAAAAGTTTTAGATGAGTATTGGAAGTTATTACTTCAGTAATAACCGCTCCTTATCCTTTTTATTTGCTTTTAGTGCCAAGAGTAACCTCTAATGAGAGAGAAGTAATGATTGAGAAAGTTGCTGTCCCGAAACAGATTTCTGTGCTTGACCGTAAAAAATCGTGTAAAATCTCTGTACGTCCTTTTGAGGCGTGAATTTTTGTGCTTCTTCCCCAGGTTGTTATATAACTTTCTTTAGTACAACACGTTTTTATTTGAGCAACATAAGGTCTTAGAAAAAATTAGTCTTTACCTGTTAGTCTGTTTTGACAGATTTCTGCCATTTTCTGCATTTGCTTCTTATTGGTTCCTTTTAAGTTCTTTTGGGGAATTGAGATTTTTGAGGGAAGTGCTACAGTATCTAGTGTTTTAATTTAAGTTTTATTGGTGTTAGGACTGAACCCAAAGACCTATTATCTTGAGTGCACTAATGTTGCTAATAAAGATTGTGTGAAGTTTTGTATGAAGGAAAAATTTCAGGTGTATGGAAGGAATGAGTAATGAGATGAAGGATGGACTAAAGCTTAAGCTTGGGGATGCCACGCGTGTCACCCCAAGAAATATACAAGAAGTACAAGAGTCAAATCTTGGGGATGCCCAAGGCATCCCCCTCTTCATCAATAAAAATCTCAGGTTTCTTCCAAACGCTTCATTTTTATTGTTTCATCTACAGTTGTGTTGTTCTTGGAGCATCTTATTTTTCGTTTTTGTTTTGTTTTTTAGTTTGCTTGGTTTGCTTAGTTTGATGAATAAATTGGTTGGACCCCTCTTTCATACATTGGTTTTCAACTAGTTTGGTTTGCATTGGAAAAGAGTAGGAAAGTTTATGCTTAAGTGGTAAAGAGAGCTTGTTTTTTACTGTGGCCTATGCTTTGTCATGCGATGCTTGATATTGTTTTGTCTTTACGCTTAGTATTCTTTGCTGTAGCATGACTTGTTATAAACAACTGAGATTGCTTAATGTGCCTTGGATGAATCATGCGTTGTTTCAGCATATTAAAGCATAGTATTGTGGTATTCTCCTTTGATGCTTATTTGGGTTGACTTGGCACATGCTAACACCATGATATGACTATCTCAAGTCACCATAGCCTTTAATATCCTTTAGTTTTCAACTTGTAGTATCAATTTATGCTTTGATCAATGATGTTTTGTCGCTCTACATGATTATGGCCATTATTGCTCTCTTAGTTTGTCGCTCCTAGTCTTTGCTAGCCTCCGTAACCAAGTATGAGTTCCACTCATGCATCCAACTCCTTAAACCAAGTTATTCCAAAGAGTCCACCATACCTACCTACTAGCTTATGCTATTCCAACTATATTCATGTTTTTGTCTACCTTCCGAATTAAACTTGTTATGTGAAAATTAGTGATTAAAGCTCTCACGAACTTGATGGCACACTTTACTTTCTTGCATTTAATAAACTTGAACCATTGGGTCCATCTTTGTTGCATATATGCTTGCGCCTTATAAGTTGAAATTAGCAGAACCATGTATCATGGGGAATGCTTTCAACATTGCACTTGTACTTTGTACCCCGTTGATATCATGTTCTTTTGCTTATGGATCCCGGTGGTATGAAATAAAAGTGGAACTTGTAAGATCATGGAGTTTGTATGTGTGTTAGAGAAACGCCTGGGCCACTTGCCTAAGCCATGCCTAATCATGGTGGAAACTTGCAGCATCACCATAATGAGCACTCTATGAAGCATCCTCAATAAAAACCTATGCAAATAGCAAATAAAAAGATCACTGAGATGCTCATTGTCTGCTTGCCTTGTCATTTTGATTATGGGATAGCTCATGTATCATGTGCAAGGGGTACCCCGTTGGTGGTTCTTTATGATACATATGTACTTACAATGTCAAGAGCTTACTCATGACTAAAGTGGAATAGCATGAGGTTCAGTGTTCGTAAGTAAGGGGCATGAGATTTTGGTTTATAACTTGTCAAGCATATCCTCTTAGTTGTGTCACTTTAACCTTAATCACCTTCAAGATACTTATGATAGGGGCAATGAGAGCTGAAACCTAATAAGTACCATAATTATTGGAAGCTCTTTATGAGACTTGAATCCCTACTTCCTTCTATGAGGGCCCTTCTTTTACTTTTATGTTGAGTCCCCACCTTCTACCTTTATGCACCTACTTTGAGAGCATAGTGGCCATTCTTAGTTCTATGTGCATTGTCCCAAGACTTGTTGATTGATGCATAGCTTTGATATTGCTTGTTTTAAACTATTTGTATCTAGTCACTCTTATAAACTTTGAAGGTGTCTTATGCATTTATTTGCTACTCTATGAGGGACAAGCTGAATGCCACTATGCTATGTTTTCTTTATGTGAAACAAACAAACGTTTTGCAAAGCATTGTTATTCATGAATATTTTGTTTGTGCCTTTTCATGTTGCAACATAGTTTCTTTGTCTTATTGCTAGAACTTTGTCTTTCATGTTATGATTGAAGTACTATGATCCTAGCTTTGAATGTTTTACAAATACTTTGATCAAGTTTATGATGGTGTATGTCACCTCAAAAATTATTCTTTCTTTTTATCACTTACCTACTCGAGGACGAGCAGGAGTTAAGCTTGGGGATGTTGATACATTGCAAATGTATCTATAATTTTTGATGTTGCATGCTTGGTTTTATCTACTTTCTTATGTTTTGTCCACACTTTGGAGTACTTTTCATATGATTTCTTGGACTAACCTATTAACAAGAGCCACAGTGCCAGCTACATGTATTCTGCTGTTTTTGGTTCCAGGAAAGTCAGAAAATGAATATTCTCGGAATTGGATGGGACAAAACCCAAAGTCATTATTTTACTAAGGGACACACGGAGCCAGAATACGAGACGGAGAAGGGTCAGAGCACGGCCACACCACCTGGCCGCGTGGCCAGGCCTGGCCCGCGCCAGGGGGTGGTGTGGCCATCCCAGGCACCCCCTCGGTCTCTCCTTCCGCCTATAAGTTGCCTCCGATACAGAAACCCTAAGTACCCGATCAAAATTCCACGAAAGAGTCTGTAGCCGCCATCGTCTCCATCCCTAGATCAGGAGGGATCTGAAGTTCTTCCCGGCACCCTACCGGAGAGGGGAATTCACCCTGGAGGCCTTCTTCATCATCATGCAAGCCTCCGTTGTGATGCGTGAGTAGTTCATCTCTGGACTACGTGTCCATGTAGTAGCTAGATGGCTGGTTCTCCTCCTTTGTACTATTTTGTCTACATCTTGTGAGCTAAGTTCATGATCAAGATCATCTATTTGTAATTCTGCATGTTGTGTTTGCGAGGATCCGATTGATATTGAGATGCTATTTCAGATTGATTATTGATTCTATCATGTCTTTGTTATTTGTGATCTTGCATGCTTTCCGTTGTTAGTAGCTATCTTGGCCAAGTAGATGCTAGCAACTCCAAGAGTTAGTATTTATGCTCGATAGTGGTTTCATGCCTCTGGTAATCTGGGGAAGTGACAGAAATCTCTAAGGTACTATGTGTTGTTTCTACTAGGGAGAAAACAACAATCCTTTATTCATAGAACAATCATATTGTTTACTTTACACGCAATTTGTAATGCAATTATCCGTTGCTTGCAACTTAATACTAGAGGGGGTTCGGATGATAACCTGAAGGTGGATTATTAGTCATAGATGTAGTTGGATGGCAGTCTATGTATAATGTTGTAATGCCCAATCGAATCTCAAAGGAGTCAAGATGAGTAGTATATGCTTGTATGCTTTCTCGATGTTTGTCAATTGCCCCGCTGTAATTTGTTCACCCAACATGTCATCTATCTTCAGGAGAGCCACCTCTAGTGAACTATGGACCCCGGTCCTTTCTTTTACAATCAATCTACAAATTGTTTACTGCTTTGTGTTACTTTCTGAAAACTATTACTTCCTTCCATTCGATAAGTTTAATCCTTTGTTTTCAACAAAACTGGTGAGATTGACAACCTCATCGCAAGTTGGGGGCAACGTTTTATGGTTGTGTTGTGCAGGTCTCCACGTTGCTACTAGCACCGGTAGTGTGCCCTGCCAAGGCTCAGCTAGCAACACCTTTGGGGTGTTTCCTTGCTCCTACTGGATTGATAACCTTGGTTTCATACTGAGGGAAAACTTGTTGTTGTGCTCATCATACCTTCCTCTTGGGGTTCCCCAACGAGCTCGATATATTTTGGGCCATAAAGGCTCGTGCACCTAACCCACATCAACAACCGAGGAACAAGCCTCCCCTTCGTCATCAACCGCGTCATGAGGCTCCACACCCTCGCCACCATGAGGCCTAAGCGCCACAACCACGTCACCAACCGTGCCAAGAGCAAGAGCAAGATCCACAACAACAACATCAAGAGCAAGCTCCGCAACAAGGTCACGAGAACCAAGTTCCACCTCCTCAACCACAAGATCATCGCAATGATCGCATGGAAGATGAAGACTGTCATCAACATGGCAACCATCGCTACCGTGACCGCAATGAGGAAGAAACATTTGGCAAGCTCAAGTTCACGATGCCCAAGTTCACTACATCAAATGACCCCTAAAATATCTCTCATGGGCACTCAAAGTCGACAAGATCTTCCGTATGCACAATTATAGCAACGAGAAGATGGTCACCATGGCTTCGCTTGAGTTTGATGAGTATGCCAACCTTTGGTGGGAACAAGTTCAAGTTGCTCATGATGCAAGACAAGAGACGCCAATCACAACTTGGCATGACATGAAGGCTCACATGAGATCCTGTTTTGTTCCCGCGCACTACACACGCGACCTCTTCAATAACCTTCAATCGCTGTGCCAAGGGACAAAGACCGTGGAAGAGTACTTCAAGTAAATGTAACTCAACTTGATCCGCGCCAACATTGAAGAGCACACAGAGCAAACTATGGCACGTTTCCTTATTGGCTTGAATCACCCAATCAAGCGCATTGTCGAGTTCCAAACATACAACAATATGGTTGAGCTTGTGCACATCGCAACAAAGGTCGAACGTCAAGTGCAAGAGGACATCAAGTACACCAAGCCCAAGACATATTTCACCTACAAGCAAGCTTCAACTGCTACACCAACAACCTTCAATGAAAGCTCCTCAAGTACATCCAAGCCTTCCTTAAAGCCCACACTTCCTCAAGGAAAGCTGTCCCCAAGTGGCAAACAAGCAAAGAGTGACACACCTTTCAACGGTGAATGCTACAAGTGTGGAGGCAAAGGACACAAGTCGGCCGAGTGTGGAAACAAGAAAGTTTTGTTCATCCATGACAATGGAGACGAAGAGTACTTGAGTGAAGATGAATTTGATGCCCGGGTCAAGGAAGCAATGGCAAGGCAACAAGTGGAAGATGACCAAGAACTCCTCATGTGTGAACATGACGCAAGTACATCGCTTCTCGTCGGAAGGATCTTGATCACTCAAGCACAAGAGCATGAAGACCAACGCTCTTCCAAACACGAGCCGACATCAATGGCAAATCTATCAAGGTGATCATCAATGGAGGGAGTTGCCCAACCTTGCTAGCACCGAGTTGTGTGAGAATCTCAATCTCACCCTCCATCCGCACAAGCACCCCTACCACGTGCAATGGCTAAGTGACCAAGGGTACGTGAAGATCAAGCATACCATATCGGTCACCTTCACCATTGGTCCTTACAAAGACACGGTGGAGTGCGATGTGGTTCCTATGATAGTTTTCCACATGTTACTTGGTCGACCATGGCAATTCGACAAGGCTGCTCTACATGATGGTCGCACCAATGTGTACAACTTCAAATGGCTCAACAAAACATGTGTTTTGCAACCAATGACTCCTAGCTAAATAATTGCGGACAATGCAAATGCTTTAGCAAGGGACAAAGCACAACACCTACTTGTGAGAAGAGTGGTGAGCGAGAGAACCACCTCATAGTGAGTGAGAGCCACAAGCCAAACTTGAGTGGAAAAACTAAGAGTGTTCTCCTTGCCACCAAAAGTGAGATGAGAGAAGTGCGGAATAACCCATCCATCTTGCACTACATCCTCATTTGCAAGGGCCTAGCGCAAGGAGCTAATGACTTGACAAATATTCCTCCGTCTTTGATGATTGTCTTGAAGGAATTCAAGGATGTGTTCCCCAAAGAGCTCCCAAATGGAGTACCTCATCTTCGTGGAATTGAGCATCACATTGACCTCATCCTCGGCGCACCCTTCCAAACTGCGCCGCCTACCGCACGAACCCGAAAGATACAAAGCAAATCTAACGTCAAATCAACCAACTTGTCTCCAAAGGTTTAATCCAAGTTAGCACTAGTACAAGTGCCATTCCCATGATTCTTGTTCCAAAAATGGATGATACATTGCGGTTATGCATGGACTGCCGTCCAATCAATGCTACCAGCGTGCATTATCGACATCCTATACCACGTCTCGATGAAATGCTTGATGAGTTGTGTGGAGCCACTATTTTTCGAAAATTGATCTTCGTAGTGGTTACCATCAAATACGCATGGTAGAAGGTGATGAGTGGAAAACTGAAAGGGTAATTGCCCCTATGTGTGGTTTTGGTGATTAATGACAATCCCTATGGGCTATTGTTTTCATTGAGTTTATATGAAGGAACATTCCATAGGTCATGCTTGTAGTCCATATGTTGGATTCAAGTATGGATGCCATGAAGATAAAGATATACCTTGAGTTTTGGCATCAAGATCATCAAATTGAAGAGAAGAATATGATATGTTCAAGATCTTGAGAGTGTGATCTCAATAGAAGAATTCAAGATATGGCTCTAAGCCGGTGTCATGATAGCCTCATTAGTTGAGCTATGGTTGACTAAGATTTAGAGCATGTAATCAAATGAAGAATTCTTTATGTACCACAAGATATTGAGATGGATCATGGGAAGATACTTGGTTGACCAATACAAAGAGTGAAGAGTGATTTCAAGTTGGTCAACACATGAAGCATAAAGAATGTACCACATGGATCTTGTGTTATGGTAAGCCTTGTCATATATGCATCATGAACTAACCCATTATATATGTTCCTTTGTGTTTTATATATGGGATAGGTATCTTTCCATGGGCATGCTTCAAAAGTGAAGATCTCAATAGCCCATGAGAGGATGGCATCAAGTGGTGATAGCCATCAAGGTTGAGAAGGGCAAGTTCAAGATAAGCATCTCGAGAAGATCATTTGCCTGAGGCTTGCCGTCCATATTGGTGAAAATGGACATGTGAAGATGTGTCCTAATGAAGCTATCCCATAGTGGTGTATGGGGGAGCAAATTATGAATCTTCACGAAGCAACAATGATCAAGTGATGCATTCCGGCTTGGATGGAGCTTGAAGCGTTGTCATGAAGATCAAGCGGGATGCGCAAGGCAAAGGTATGTTCTTGCTAGGTTTTCCTTTTACCGGTCTCAAGGTGGTTGTTGGGAGACCAGGTTATAGGATAGATAGCCGCACTATCAAGAGGGGCTTTCGGTTGGGTAACTTGATCACATCTTCATAGGGAGCTCAATCCTTTGCATACTTTGCATCTTCCTATTTTGTTGCTTCTTGGTATTTTCTCTATGTTAGTTCTTGAGCTTGTTGCTAGCTCTTCAACAATCCCCAGTTCATCGAAAACGGAATTCGTATGCATCTTATATGGCGTTTTCGAGTTTGAAGGTTTTACCGGTTCTTCTTATAGGGAGGCTCCATACCTTTCCTCATTTGGTTCTATCTTCCTTTGTTGGACTATGATGTTTTCATGCACCATATTGTAGAACTTGTTTTCCTCATCAAAACAAGCCCAAGATCATCGAAATCGGAGACCGGATGCAAAAGTTATTGCATTTTTCGTTAAGTCAGTTTCATCCCGGTTGTGGATCCGGTTCAACCGAGCCCCACACCGGACGGTCCGGTTCCAGCTCCGGTAGACCGGATCTCAGACCGGGTTTTCCGGTTTTCGCGACCGAGTATATTCCGGGTTGGGAAACAGAGGTATTTCGGTTTGTAGGTCGGTCCTCCGGCCTGGGGACAGAGTTTCCCAGTTCTGGGGCCGGTCCAACCGGCTTTGGAACCGAGTTTTCGCTGTTTTCTCTCCAATGGCCATATTTGCTTTTCCCTATAAAAGGGGTTCTTCCCCCAACGTTTTTGGTTGTTCTTGAACCCGAAATTGACCTCCATTGTTGACCCTCTTGAGCTTGCTTCCTCTCCCTTCCCTCCTATGATTCTTGCTTTTTGAGGACTTTGGAAGAGGAGATCTAGATCTACAATCCTCACCAATCGATTCCTCCTCTAAGTGAGGGGAACCCATTGGTTCTAGATCTTGGAGTCATTGGTTGACTTCCACCATTGTTCTTTCTCTCTAATTCCTCCCTAGCACTTGTTGCTTTGGTGGGATTTGAGAGTGAGGGATTTGAATGCCCTTGGTATTCTTGCTTTGCATTCTTGCATAAGTGTTGAGCTCTCCATTACGATTTGTTCGAGTGAGAGACCGTGAGCTTGTTGATCTTGGAGGGTGACCTCCTAGTTGGCTTGGCGGTTGGTACCGCGGTGTCCTCTTCGTGGAAGATTGTGAAGGGACTCGGGCTTCTCCTTCGTGGAGCTTGTGAAGTGGTTGTGGAGCTTGCCATCTCCGGAGTGGAGGAAAAGCTAGCCATAAGGACAGGGCCTATTCCTTCGTGGGATAGACTCGGAGAAGAATGTGAGCCTTCGTGGCGTTGGGAAATCCTTCGTGGAATCCCACACATGTCCAACGTGACGTACCTTACTTGTAAAGGAACACGGGAATACATCTTCGTCTCCGCGTGCCTCGGTTATCTCTATACCTGAGCTTACTTTGCTTGTGATAGCCATCGAGCTTGAAGTACTTATATCTTGCCTATAACTTGTGGTATATTTATCTTGTGCTATCTTGCTTAGCTTATCTTGTTGTTGGTGCACTTAGTTGAGCCTAGTGTATTTGGGTTTTGTGCTTGTAAAATAAACGTTAGTTTAATTCTGCATTCTATCAAGCCAAAACCGTAATAGTTTTGAAATTGCCTATTCACCCCCCCTCTAGGCGACATCTCTATCCTTTCAATTGGTATCAGAGCAAGGTTCCTCCTTGTTTAGTCTTCACCGCCTAGAGTGTAAAGATGTCGGCTAGTAGTATAGTGCACAATGACTCAATTATCTTTGATGGCACAAATTATATTTTGTGGAGAAATTGCTTGCTTTGTAATCTTCGGACCTTGTGTCCAAATATTGAGCGTTTTCTAGATGTAGGTTTTTCTCCTCCGATGGATCCTCAAAATCTATCTTTAGAGGATGAGAAAAATTTACATCTCGAAGCTCAAGTATCTAATGAGCTTATTTTCTCCTTGAGCCCCATAGTTAATTTGTTCTTGACAAATGTAAAGCGCAAGTCATCTCATGAGATGTGGACCAAGCTTAAAGAAATATTTGGTGGGTCCATTTCTCATAGGGTCGGTGGTATCTCTGAGGAGCTCTCTTCTCCTTCACATCATGAAGAGCTCCAAGTGGCTTCCACCTCCGGCCACGATGAGATTTCAATTCCCTTCACTTCACCTACAT
Organism: Avena eriantha; assembly: GCA_910589775.1. Lineage (NCBI taxonomy): Eukaryota > Viridiplantae > Streptophyta > Magnoliopsida > Poales > Poaceae > Avena > Avena eriantha. The sequence goes on along the minus strand of OU342743.1, from coordinate 226,241,219 downwards.
GTGACAAGTCACAAGGTAATGGAATGGTGAGTGGAGAAATCATATGTAATGATGGTAGTGGTTCTCTTCACACCAATGATTCATGTTCTATAAATGCTAATGGTGTAGAGAGTTTGGACTTAAGCACTTCTTGCAACGATAATTTTATATCCCCTTGTGTTGCTAGTCCTTGCATATTGTCTAGAAATTATTTGAGTACTAGTGTAGATGATATGCTTGATTTGTCTTGTTCCAATAAACAAAATGCTTCTATTTCCTCTAGTTGTGTATCTAACAATGTAGAGGAAATCAAATACCCTATGGAGCAAGACACGATCATGAATGAAGATTCAAGAATATCGTCATCTTCATCCTCCCGTGCTCACATGTGCCTTATGGCAAGAGCATCAAAGGTATCTCCTACTTTGGATCCCAACATCTCTTCTCTAGATAATAGCAATGATAATGACGATAGTGATGATAACCTTGATGAGGATACTAGAGCTCTTGTGCTTGAGCTGACCTTTTTGTGTACCTCTCTTCGTGGTAATAGTAAGGCCGTTGCTTGTATCAAACACGTTATGGACACCATAACTAAACAAACGGAAACCATAGAGGAGTTGGATTTCCAACTTGATGATGGGAGTCGGAGATTCAATCTCCTTAAGCAAGAGATTGCCGAGCAGAAGCACACTAATTGTCTCCTCATACAAAAAATTGAATCTTATGAGCTTGAAAAGGAAAAATCTATTAATGATGCTAGTGCTACTAACTCTACTTCTTGTGAAGCATCTAACCTAAAGGAGAATGTTGAGCTAAGGGCTCAACTTGAGTTGCTAACTAGCAATTATGGGAAATTGGAAGAAAGTCATGAAAAACTCTTGGCCTCTCATAATGATCTTCTAATCTCCTATGATGGGCTAAAATTAGCTCATGAGGCAAGTATCACTAAGGTAACATCTTGTGAGCCTCTTTTGGACATTAGCACAACTTCTACTAAAAATGCTATTTTGCCATGTGCTAGTCCTAGTGATCCTTCTAGTCATACTAGTGATAAACCTTGTGTTGGATTACTTGCTTTGTCTTTTTGCTCTAACAATGAAGCTTCTACTTCCTCTAGTACCTCTATTTCTACTAACCATGTAGAGGAAATCAAAGAGCTCAAGGCCCAAGTCACTTCTTTGAATAAACACTTGGAAAAGAGTCATGAAGTCAAATCCACACTCGATAATATTTTGAGTGTGCAAAAATACCCCAATGATAAAAGAGGACTTGGATTCAACTCCAATAATAAGAACAAGTCCAAGAGCAACAAGAAGAAGATCCAAGACCAAGTCAAGGATTTGGCCAAGATTATTTGCTTCAAGTGCAAGGTTAAAGGACATCATGTAAGATCTTGTCCATTGAATAAAAAGCACTTGAGTGAGAAGAAACAAGGGAAGTGGCCACAAGTTCAAGGTCAAGCCCAATCTCAACCTCAAGTTGAAGCTAGGCCACTTCCCAAGAAGAATCAAGACAAGGCTCCCCAAGCCAAGAAATGAATGAAGAAGAGAAAGGGGAGCACTTGTTGCTACATATGTCGTGAGAAGGGGCACTTGGCCTCTTCATGTTCAAATGGTACCTTATCTAACCCTATCATTGTTGATGATTATTATTCTCTTGGGAAGGATAAGGATGGCAATGTGTTTGCCAAGTTTGTTGGAACTCAAAGTGGTCTCAACAAACGAACCATTTGGGTTGCCAAGCCTATTGTGACTAACCTCTTAGGACCCAACTTGGTTGGGGACCAACAAGCTCAAACTTGATCAATAGGTGTTTTTGGAGGGCATTGGAGACTTGGCTAACTCATGAAGAATTAAGGGATCTTCATATATTATATTTTATAAAGCTAAGTTATAAGGATTATCATCTCCCTACCATATACCCAATGTGCCTCGTTGCGGTAACTCGAACTCAACTCTTTTATATTGAAAGTTACTTGCCCCTTTACATGTTTTGGTTTTGTACCAAGTATGTGTTTGTATTTGTTGTGCCTCATGCTTGCTTATTTTATGTATTCAAGTATGTCTATGTGTTTGGCACATCATTTACTTGTGTGTTTTGCTTTGAGCCTCTAATGCATCTTGATGATATCTTTTTTGGCTCTTTTTGAGTGGTTAATGGAACATCCCATTTTGGGGGTGTGATATGCCTCGCGCATCTCTCATACCTTAAAATGTGTGTACATGAGTACTACCACTTAGTATTGATATTGCAAGATTATCTAGTCACTATGTGGTGTGTCATACTCATGAGAAATTCAAATTCTAAATGTCCATTAATTATTTCTAGTTGAGGTTGTTTTTCCTCTTATTAAGAAAAATTGGATACCACATTATGGGGGAGTAATATGCTTCTTTTGCATATCACAATCCTAGGAAATGTGAACATGAGGTGGTGCCACTTAGAGTTGATATTGTTGATTATCTTGTATGTAGGTGGCATGTTAGCTCAAACAAGGTCCTATTTTCTTGTTAGAAGCTTTTATTGGTCGTCTTTTCGGTCTTTGCTTGAGTAAGAAATTCTTGGTGTGGCCTTCCTCAAATGCTTATCTCTATCGAGAGAAGAAAGAAATCTAAGTTTGATAACATCTCTGCCAAACTCGGTTCTCAGGCCGGTTGAACCGGTTCCCAGACCGGATGGTCCGGTACCAGTCCCAGTCAACCGAACCCAAACCAGGATTCTCGGTTTCATATACCGAGTCTATCCGGGCTCACTCACAGTGAGCATCCCGGTTTGGATTCCGGTTGACCGGGTTGTACACCGGGCGGTCCGGTACCAGTTCCGGTCAACCGAACCCAAACCGGGATTCTTGGTTTCATATACCGAGTCTATCCGGGCTCACACACAGTGAGCATCCTGGTTTGGATTCCGGTTGACCGGGATGCACACCGGGCGGTCCGGTGTGTGGTCCGGTCCAACCAAACTTAAAACCAAGTTTCGCAGAAAATGCTACAAACGGCTAGATTTCTCCCTTGAGTATAAATACCTCTTCTTCTAGCTTGTCTTTACAAAAATTGTTGTGGCTCCCATTGTATTCCTTGGCTTTTGAACATATCTTTGATGGTGTTTTCGATTATCATCAAATGTGACTTTAGTGGAAGACAAACCTTTCCTTCTCGGAACCTTGTGCCATTGTGAAAAGTGTTAAGTGTTTGGTTTATTTGTTGAAACCTTGCTCTCTTGGGAGTTTGTTATCTCATTCTTTCTTCTCTATGTTATTTGCTTGAATGAGATAAATCTTTGAGCATTTATGTTTTTATCTCATCTTTTATGCTTAATAGTTTTTGCTTAGTTCATTTGTTGAACTTCATTGAACAAATCTTGTGTTGATTTGATTATTTGATATAGTTTGGACAACAAATGTGTTTTGTCACACCTTGTATGCCTTCTTGAATATTTTGGTGTTTTGGCCAAATTCTATATTCATTGGTTCTTGAAAGTCTCGTGCATGCATGTTTACTAAATGGATATCTTATATCATGTTTTGCTTTCTTTGATCTTGAAGCGTTGTCATCAAGATCAAGCGGGATGCGCAAGGCAAAGGTATGTCCTTGCTAGGTTTTCCTTTTACCGGTCTCAAGGTGGTTGTTGGGAGACCGGGTTATAGGATAGATAGCCACACTATCAAGAGGGGCTTTCGGTTGGGTAACTTGATCACATCGTCATAGGGAGCTCAATCCTTTGCATACTTTGCATCTTCCTATTTTGTTGCTTCTTGGTATTTTCTCTATGTTAGTTCTTGAGCTTGTTGCTAGCTCTTCAGCAAGCCCAAGTTCATCGAAAACGGAATTCGTATGCATCTTATATGGCGTTTTCGAGTTTGAAGGTTTTACCGGTTCTTCTTATAGGGAGGCTCCATACCTTTTCTCATTTGGTTCTATCTTCCTTTGTTGGACTATGATGTTTTCATGCACCATATTGTAGAGCTTGTTTTCCTCATCAAAACAAGCCCAAGATCATCGAAATCGGAGTCCGGATGCAAAAGTTATTGCGTTTTTCATGAAGTCGGTTACATCCCGGTTGTGGATCCGGTTCAACCGAGCCCCACACCGGACGGTCCGGTTCCAGCTCCGGTAGACCGGATCTCAGACCGGGTTTTCTGGTTTTCGCGACCGATTCTATTCCGGGTTGGCAAACAGAGGTATTTCGGTTTGTAGGTCGGTCCTCCGGCCTGGGGACCGAGTTTCCCGGTTCTGGGGCCGGTCCAACCGACTTTGGAACCGAGTTTTCGCTGTTTTCTCTCCAACGGCCATATTTGCTTTTCCCTATAAAAGGGGGTTCTTCCCCCAACGTTTTTGGCTGTTATTGAGCCCGAAATTGACCTCCATTGTTGACCCTCTTGAGCTTTCTTCCTCTCCCTTCCCTCCTATGATTCTTGCATCTTTTTAAGGGCTTTGGAAGAGGAGATCTAGATCTACAATCCCCACCAATCGATTCGTCCTCTAAGTGAGGGGAACCCATTGGATCTAGATCTTGGAGTCATTGGTTGACTTCCACCATTGTTCTTCCTCTCTAATTCCTCCCTAGCACTTATTGCTTTGGTGGGATTTGAGAGTGAGGGATTTGAATGCCCTTGGTATTCTTGCTTTGCATTCTTGCATAAGTGTTGAGCTCTCCATTACGATTTGTTCGAGTGAGAGACCGTGAGCTTGTTGATCTTGAAGGGTGACCTCCTAGTTGGCTTGGCGGTTGGTGCCGCGGTGTCCTCTTCGTGGAAGATTGTGAAGGGACTCGGGCTTCTCCTTCATGGAGCTTGTGAAGTGGTTGTGGAGCTTGCCATCTCCGGAGTGGAGGAAAAGCTAGCCATAAGGAAAGGGCCTATTCCTTCGTGGGATAGACTCGGAGAAGAAGGTGAGCCTTCGTGGTGTTGGGAAATCCTTCGTGGAATCCCACACCTCTCCAACGTGACGTACCTTACTTGTAAGGGAACACGGGAATACATCTTCGTCTCCGCGTGCCTCGGTTATCTCTATACCCGAGCTTACTTTCCTTGTGATAGCCATCGAGCTTGAAGTACTTATAGCTTGCCTATAACTTCTGGTATATTTATCTTGTGCTATCTTGCTTAGCTTATCTTGTTGTTGGTGCACTTAGTTGAGCCTAGTGTATTTAGGTTTTGTGCTTGTAAAATAAATGTTAGTTTAATTCCGCATTCTAGCAAGCCAAAACCGTAATAGTTTTGAAATTGCCTATTCACCCCCCCCCCCTCTAGGCGACATCTCTATCCTTTCAAAAACCGCCTTCAAGGCCAAGCTTGGTCTCTATGAATGGTTGGTCATGCCCTTTGGCTTATCTAATGCACCATCCACCTTCATGCGCCTTATGAATCACATCTTTCATGCTCTCATTGGAAAAAGTGTTGTTGTCTATTTTGATGATATACTTGTGTATAGCAAGTCACTTGAGGACCATGTTACACATGTCAAGGAAGTTTTGCTAATCCTTCGACATGAAAAGCTTTATGCTAATCTTCCCAAGTGCGCTTTTGCTAAAGACAAGTTGATTTTTCTTTGATTTTTCATTTCTTCGAAGGGAATTGAAGTTGATGTTTCCAAGGTAAAGGACATACGAGATTGGCCCATCCCCACAAATGTGAGTGAACTCCGAAGTTTTCATGGGTTGTCCAGTTTCTATCGTCGCTTTGTCAAAGACTTTTCAACCATTGCTTGTCCTCTCAATGAGTTGACGAAAAAGAATGTCACCTTCGTGTGGGGCAAAGCACAACAAAAAGCTTTTGATGAACTTAAGAAGAGGCTCATCGAAGCACCCCTTCTTGCGTTACCAGATTTCACAAAAACTTTTGAGATAGAGTGTGATGCTAGTGGTATTGGCATTGGAGGAGTCCTTATGCAAACATACGTCCTATAGCCTACCATAGCGAGCAAATTGATGGTGCTCGCCTTAATTATCCGATTTATGACAAAGAGCTTTTTGCCTTAGTTTGTGTTCTTCAATTTTGGCAACACTACCTGACGAGGGTTTAACTCGTCAATGCCCATTGTTATGGACTTGTGTTTTGGAGAAGGAGGGAGCGCTGGAGGCATCAATCGGCTAGCAAACAAGAACATAGGGACGCAAGGTTTACCCAAGTTCAGGCCTTGGAGAGGTCCCTACTCCTGCTTGTGTGCTCTTGGAATTATCGAGGGATTCGAAAGTTATGGGGGGTGCGCAAATGCAATTTGGCAAGGTTGTGGAAACTAGGGTTGTGATTGTCCTCCTCGCCGCCCCCTCCTAGACTTTATATAGATAGGCTAGGTCTCAGGTAGCAGGTCAAGTCGGCTATAGATTAGGGTTCGTCCCTTTAAACTTTCTATCTTAAGCTTCATCTTGTGCTGCAAGCAATCGGAGACTCCGTGAGTCACCCGAATTCTGTATTGGGCCTTGGCAACGCTATGGGCTTCTGCCGTATCTGGACCGTATATGCCAAACTCGAGTGCCTGTAGGGTATGCCCACGACACAACCTATGTGCCAAAGAATTTATCATACATTCCGACCATGAGTCGTTGAAATATCTCAAAGGCCAAGCCAACTTGAGTAAGAGGCACGCTAAGTGGGTCGAGTTTATGGAGTATTTTCCGTACATTGTCAAGTACAAGAAGGGAAACAATAATATAGTTACGGACTCTTTGTCGCGCAAGCACACAAGCCTTCTTACGAGACTTGAATTCAACGTGTTGGGTCTTGAGGAAATAAAAACTTTGTATTCTTTTGACCCGTTCTTTGAACCAATTTTCGCAAAGTGCTCCATTGTTAAAGGACTGGATGACTTCTGTTTGCCTAAGGGCTTTATATTTAAACATAAGCTTTGTATTATGAAGTCCTCTCTCCAACTTTTGCTCCTCCAAGAATCTCATGGTGGAGGCCTTATGGGTCACTTTGGCCATGACAAGACATTGGACATGCTCTCCATTCACTACTTTTGGCCCAAGTTGAAGCGCGACGTGGAGCGCTACGTTCAATGATGCACGACATGTGTTCAAGCTAAGTCGCAAGCTAACCCATATGGCCTTTATATGCCATTGCCTATTACTCATACACCTTGGTCCGACATTAGCATGGATTTTGTGTTAGGATTGCCTAGATCTAAGCATGGTTATGATTCTTATATTTGTTATTGTGGATCGCTTTTCCAAAATGGCACACTTCATACCGTACCATAAGACCGACGATGCTTCACATGTTGCAAATTTGTTTTTTAGGGATATCGTCCGTCTTCATGGTGTGCTGAGAACAATCGTCTCCGACTGTGACGTCAAATTCATGAGTTACTTGTGGAAGACCCTCATGGCCAAGCTCAGCGTCAAGCTCAACTTCTCATCTGTATCGCATCCTCAAACCGATGGCCAAACCGAAGTTGTCAACTGATATGTTGCTAATGTATCTATAATTTTTGATGTTCCATGCTTGGCTTTTATCTACTTTCTTATGTTTTGCCCACACTTTGGAGTATTTTTATACACTTTCTTGGACTAACCTATTAACAAGATGCCACAGTGCCAGTTGCCTGTTTTCTGCTGTTTTTGGTTACAGGAAAGTCAAAAAATCAATATTCTCAGAATTGGACCAGACAAACGCCAAAGTCGATATTTTACTGGAAGACTCATGGAGCTAGAAGACGAGACGGAGAGGGGACATAGGGCGGCCACACCATGTGGTGGAGCGGGCTAGCCCTAGCCGCGTCACCAGGTGGTGTGGGCCCCTGATACGTCCAAAACGTATCTACTTTCCTGAACACTTTTGCTATTGTTTCTCCTCTAAACTTGTGTGATTTGGATGCAACTAACGCGGACTGACGCTGTTTTCAGCAGAATTGCCCTGGTGTCTACTTTGTGTGCAGAAAATCAACTATCAGGAAAAATCCCAGAAAATATGCCAAAAATCCTATTTCACCAGAAGCCTCCCGGAGCCAGAATACGAGACGGAGGGGGGCTGGGCCCAGGCCACACCACCTGGCAGCGCGGGCAAGCCCAGGTCGCGCCAGGGGGTGGTCTGGCCACCCCCATACTCCCCCTCGGTCTCCCTCTTTGCCTATAAGTTGTCTTATGACCTAAAAACTCAGGGGGGGTCGATGTTTTTCCAGCAGGAGTTCCGCTCCGCCGCCACCACCAAATTCCACGAAACAGCACTCTGGCACCCTGCCGGGATGGGGAATTGGAGGAGATCATCGCCATCATCATCACCATCGCTTCTCCATCGACCATCCATGTTTCCCCCATTTATGAGTGAGTAATCCCCCGCTGGAGGCTATGGGGATGGTAGGGATTGGATGAGATCGTTCATGTAATGGCATCAGATTGTTAGGGCATTGTGCCTAGTATCTTCTATTAGTGCTTTATGACTTTTTTGCGACTTGTTATGCTTAATGCTTGTCACTAGGTCCCGAGTGCCATGATTTCAGATCTGAACATGTTATTGATTCATTATGATAGTATTGTTTATGGTCTTATCTGCAAGTTGTTTACACACATTGTTGTCCGGAACCAATGGCCCCGAAGTGACAGAAATCGGGATAGCCGGAGGGAATGGCTTTGATGTGAGGATCACATGTGTTCATGGAGTGTTAATGCTTTGCTCCGGTGCTCTATTAAAAGGAGCACCTTAATTGCTAGTAGTTCCCTTGAGGCCCCGCTGCAAACAGGCTGGCAGAACAAAAGATGTTGTGCAAGTTCTCATTGCGAGCACGTATGACTATATATGGAACACATGCCTAGGATTATCTAGTACTTGGATGCTTTATCTTATTTATCTGCAATTGCCCTATGTTCTGATTGCTATGTGAATTGTCTTGTCCATGCAACGCTCGTCCATCCATCCCTATGCCTACCGCACTCGAATCCTACTGTTTACTGCTATTGTTACTGTTGTCTTTACTTTACTGCTGCTGCTACTTTTCTATTCCTACTACAAAACCGTTGCTACTGATAAACTGCTGTGAGCAAGATTGTTTCCAGGTGCAGCTGAATTGACAACTCAGTTGTTAAGGCTTATAAATATTCTTTGGCTCCCCTTGTGTCGAATCAATAAATTGGGTTTCACTTCCCTCGAAAATACCGCGATACACCCCCTATACTTGTGGGTCATCAAGACTATTTTCTGGCGCCGTTGCCGGGGAGCATAGCTTTATTTATTAAGTTCACTTGGATTCTCTATTGATCGCGGCTATCCATCCATCATGGGTAAGTCTCGTGATGGCAAGGTTCCTATTTTACCATCCACTACAAGAAGAGGTACGGTTCTGAACACCTCTATTGCTCTTGATTCACCATCTGTTATGAGTAAGCTCGTTACACCACCACATACACATGCTACACACACTGCTACTACTCCTGAATCTGAAACTTCTGATGCTTATGATGCTGCTTCCACTATGTTGGATAAGACTGGTTCATTCGGTCCTTTCCTAGATGCTACGATTGCTAGAACTATAGATGGAAATACTGAAACTCCTAATGAAGACACTACTACGCCTGTTAGTTGACCTAAGTCTAGTGAAAGTTATGATATTGAAGATGGTTATGTTGAGATGACCGATGAATTTATTAAAGGATGTAAAAACACCCATGATATGAGCGCTGCTAAGAGTCTCCTTAAGAGGCGTACTATTAGACCCAAATTGTCTCCTATTGCTAAGTTTGCTGCTTCTCCCATAAACATTATAGATAAAGATTATGATTTCTCTCTCGATCTATCTTACATAGATATTGTTGAGAAAGAACCTTTTTGTGGGACTAAGAATGAAAGTGCGGTAGCACATATGAATGAGCTTTCTACCATGAGTGGCTTGTTTTCTGATGATATTAAGATGCGTACTTACTTTGTTGCTAAGATTTTCCCCTTTTCACTGAAAGGAGAAGCTAAACCTTGGTTTAGTAATTTACCTCCTGGATCTATTGATAGCCCTGGTTGCTTGATTAGTACTTTCCTGCAGAAATATTTTCCTCCAAGTGCTAGACATGCTATTTTGCAGGAACTTTTTGATTTTAAATAGGGAGAAAAAGATGTATTGCCTGAATCATGGGCAAGGTTTTGTGCTTTGATTCATGCACAAGATGGAAGTCCGTTACCTAAGAATGAGCTTCTTGATATATTTTATAATGGACTAACTAAAGAATCTAGGACATACCTAGATAGGTGTGCTGATTGTGTTTTCAGGAATAGGACTCCCAAGGAAGCGGAGGAATTAATGGCTAAAATAACCAAGAACTATGAAGATTGGACTCCTCCTGAACCAGCTATACCTAAAACAATTATACCTAAACCAGCTATTCCGGTGCCTATTCCAACATCAAAGAAGAGGGGACTTATTGAATTAAATGATGAAGTGATGAAGGAAGCTAAGAAATGTCTTAAGGGGAACGGAATTAAAGATGTAGATGTCAAGAATTTACCTCCTATAGAAGAATTATGTAAGCCTATCCCGTACTCATCCACTATTGAGGTACACTCTCTCCAACACTTTGATGAAGGTGATATCCCCTACTCTAAACCTCCTGATCAATGCTTAGAAGAATTCGATATCTTTATTGTTAAGCAGGGTAATTTTAATAAAAGGGTGCAAAATCATCTAATGGAAAACACTAGAGCTATTGTTGAGTTAAAAGATATTGTGGAAAGAACCTCTAATGATGTTAAAATGATTGTTAAACACTTTCAAATAGTTCAAACTCAAATAGATCAACTCATTAAAGTGCAAAACGACTTCCGAGTTAATGCTGCTAAAGAAAAACATGCTTATGAAATTAGAACTAGGAGTGGTGCTGCTACCCAGGATCCTCTATATCCTGAGGGGCATCCCAAAAGAATTGAGAAGGATTCTCAACAAGCTGAAAATAGTGGTACTACTCGTAAGAAAAGAAAAAAGAAACATAAAACTGTTGTAGAACCCTCAGAACCTGCTATAGATCCTAATAGTATATCTGTCTCTGATGCTGAAACTAAAAGTGGTAATGAAGAAAATGAAGTTCCTAATGAAGAAAAAGTTGAAGAAGAACCTGAAAAGCACACTAAGAATACTAAATACACTAAAGAAGATTTTATTGCTAAGAAACATGGTAGTGAAAGAGAGCCTTGGGTCCAAAAACCTATGCCTTTCCCTGATAAGAAACACAAGTCAAAGGAAGATGAACATTATAATATGTTTTGTGAGTGGATGAAACCTTTATTCCTGCAAATTCCTTTGACTGATGCTATTAAATTGCCTCCTTACTCAAAGTATATGAAGGATATTGTCTCGAATAAAAGGAAGATCACTAATGAAGAAATCTCTACTTTGCTTGCTAATTATTCCTTTAATGGTAAGGTTCCAAAGAAACTTGGAGACCCAGGGATTCCAACTGTCCCTTGCTCTATTAAGAACAGTTATGTTAGAACTGTTTTGTGTGATTTGGGAGCTGGAGTTAGTGTTATGCCTTTCTCTCTCTATAAGAGGCTTCAACTAGAAAAATTAATACCAACTGATATATCTTTGCAAATGGCTGATAAATCTACCACTATTCCTGTTGGTATATGTGAGGATGTACCTGTTCAAGTGGCTCATAATTGCTTGATATTAACTGATTTTGTTGTGCTTGAAATGCTTGAAGATGATAATATGTCCATTATTCTTGGGAGACCTTTTCTTAATACTGTAGGAGTTGTTATTAATTGTAATCAAGGAAAGGTGACTTTCAATGTTAATGACAAGGAACATAATGTCTATTTCCCCAAGAAGATTTAAAGGACTTATGGCTTGAATTCAATTGAACATGTTGAGGGCATTCCAGTTGGAGAAATATATTGTCCCATACCAAGAGAAAAATTTGAAACTATTATGATTGGGACTATTGCTATCAAGGTTGAGGTAACATAATCATTAGTGGAATGCAAAGTTTTGTCTCATATGGAATTGTTTTGGTAACAAGACCTGATCAACCTTGTTAACAAAAGGATTTTATTGAACAAAACAATGTTTTCACTATGATTATTTCCGTGTACTTCTATTCTATCCATTTTAGTTTTTGCTTTCGTTTAGTATTCTTTTTTGTTGTTAGTTGCCTGCTTGTTACAGTGTCTTAGAACTTCTGTAGTTCTAGCCTTGTTTTGTCATTGCATCATTTTCCAAAAAAAAATCTGTCTGTCAGAAAATCATTCTTCTATACCTGAAAAATGCCCAAAAATAAAGTGTCTCGAAAAATTCAAGAAAATTCATATTAAATTTTTACGTGAAAAAAGGGGCAGAGGAGTGCCTGGAAGGTGCCAGGGGGACCCACCAGGCAGGCTCACCACCTGGTGGCGCGGCCTGCCCTAGGTGGCGCCATGCCATGGTGTGGGCCACTCCAGGCCCTCCACTAACTCTCTCACCTACCACTTTCTTCTCTCTCCCGAGTAAGCTCCAATTCATTGCTCAAAATCGCGTTCTTGCTATGCTTGCTCTCGATTTTTTCGATCTCCTTGCTCAGCCCATCTTTGCTGCTGAAATTTGGCGCACTTATTCTCTGGTATGTTACTCCTCCCCTTGTCTAAGTAGATTTGTGTTTAGTGGATTATATCTTGAGTATTTTGCTACTGTAGGTGACAGGTTATGAGAGCTTGTAAGCTTGTTTGATGCTTAGAGATATAGTTATGATGCATGTTTAGGCCTCTTACAAATCCCTATGAGTAGTACCCTTCATTATATTCACTTTGCAATCACTTGTTTAATAGGTGTTTAAATTTCAGAATAGAAGATGAATGAGCATCAACTAAACCAACATGAACTATGGGTGCCTGAGGTTATGAAGGTCCACCGGGAGGAGGAAGTTTTTCCTTCCATTTATCCATGCTCTGAGTTCATGAGAGCTGCAGGAGTTCTCCAAGATTTCCACACTTGGGTTTCGAATGCAGGATTGGAACACATTTTGGAAGACGAACCTGTGTCAATTTGTGAAGCTAACCATATCTGTGGTGCAGGACTTTCAATTTAGTTACTCTTTGCCTAACCCCATGGTCCACTACAAAATTTACAATATTGCTGTCAATCTTTCTCTTGATGACTTCTGTGCAGCTATTAAGGTACCTCAGTGGGGATCATGTAAAAGGATTAAAGAGCGACCTGAACCACTCATGGATTTATATGCAAAAATTTGCCAAGCGAGCAGCTTCTCGAAGGAGAGTGGGAAAATCTATAACATTCATCTCCCCTCCATTCGCTACTTTGCCTACTTTATTGCCAAGTGTGTTCTTGCTAGGAAAACTGCCAATAAGTTATCTTCTTATGATCTAGCATTTATCTCTGCTGCTCTTAAACGAGATAGGTCTTACAACTTGGGTGCTTTGATAGCTTTCCGTCTTGCCGCTAACCGCGAGAAAGGTGGAATTTGTGGAGGCCTCGTTGCTTCTCGTTTACTAGCATTGCATGGTTTAGTGCCTCATCATCTAGACCTATAGTTTCCGATAGAAAGGCTTGATCTTAATTCCATGATACAGCATAAATTTGTTTCCTCATGGGCTAGTTTGAGTGAGTTGTCTTATGAAATAACCTTTCTCAAGGCTGGTTGGAGAAGGAGTAAGTCAACACGTGTTATTCTTTTGCATGCACCTGTTTTGTTTAACCTTGATAACAGGGTAGGATGGTCTCTCACGGAGGAGTTTGATACGTACTTGGGAGAGCTCTCTCAGCAGGAGCAGGATACTAGAAGGGAGGTCACGGATGATTCGGTCCAACCCACAAATGAGGGGGAGTCTTCATATCAGCAGCCGGCTTATGATTGGGGAGCTTCTTCTTCTTCCCAAGGGCCCAACTACGATCACTCTTATTAGGACCCGCCTGCTTGGAACCCTTACTCATACCGGGATTGACAACCACTTAGGACAAAAGCCTAAGCTTGGGGGGAGGTACGCCGATGTCGCACTCATCTCCTTATCATGTTACGTCGGTACTTTCTGTATTCATGTTTCGTTCTCTTTTTAGTTTTCGTTCTTTCTTTGCTTTTGCTTTCTAAAACACAAAAAAGACCAAAAATATTTCTGTTGTTTCTCTTTGGTTTGCTTCTTCTTCTTTTTTTTGCCTTGGTTTGTTTTTCCCTTTTTGCTTTGTTTGAATTATTCGAAAAACCCAAAAAGATTTTCCTTTGCTTGTTTTTCCTTTTTTGGTTCTTGCTTTAAAAATCGAAAACAACAAAAATATTTGTCGTTCTTCTTTGGTTTTGTGAGTTTGCTACAGGGGTCAGCAGTCCTCAGTGGATATTGGTTTCATATTATTATTCAAGCCACACAAGTAAAGAGCAATAATGATGATTAATGACAACTTGAGGCGTGGTAAGAGGCTGGTAACGAACTCTATTTTTTTTCATTTTTGTACATATACTCATCACTGTGGGCATGCTTAGTCTGTTCGTGTAAGGTGTATGTTATATTTGGATGTTCAGTAGTTCTTTCTTTCATATGAATGTTTGCTTGCATTACTCTACTCATAATTTGGTATGACACCGTGGTATCCTCCTCTGAATGTTGCATTTGAATTGACTTGGCACATGCTCACGCATTCACATGACTGTAATAATCAGTTAAGCCTCGATGAATTATTTTGCCTTGAGGATCTTGAATCACTTTCATGCCATGATTAGTCTTGTTTTGTTGCAAGCATGATTATGATAGCTATTGCACTCTCGTTTGTCGCTCCCTTACTATTGCTAGCCTTCACTTTCACCGAGTATGTTTTACTCATGTTTCCAACTTGAAAAGGAAATGGATGTCGCCTAGAGGGGGGCGAATAGACGTTTTAAAATTATTACGGTTTAGGATCTAATAAATGTGGAATAAAACTTAACGTTTAATTTATCAAGCAAAAACCTATATCCACTAGGTTCACTAAGTGCACCAACAACCTATGCTAAGCAAGGCAAGCAATAAGGTGATAGCAAGATATAATACTTCAAGCACGATGGCTATCACAATGTAAACGGCATAAGTAAAGGGCTCGGTTGAGAGATAACCGATGAACGCGGAGACGAAGATTTGTTTACCGAAGTTCACTTCCAAAGAAGCCACGTCTCCGTTGGAGAGATGCGGGGGCGCAATGTACTTCGAATGCCACAAGTGGCTCACCTCGAGGTGTGGTGGCTCGATGCTCACCCAACGCCACATAAGGCCTCACCCCAAGATGCGAAGGCACGCAACCTACCGACGCCACAAAAGGCTCACCCTATTCTCCCGTGAGCTCACCACAAAGGCCTACTCACGTTCCACTATGGGACACTTGAGGGCGGTCACCGAACCCATACAAGGCTTGGGGAAATCTCCACAACTCAATTGGAGCCCCAAGAACACACCACAACTCCACACAACCGTCTAGGGTTCCAAGAACCCAAGAGAAACAAGCCCAAGAGCTTGAACTCGCCGAATCTCTGAGGAGAACTCAAACCTATGCACCAAATGCAAGAGGCAAGTTCTTCACTCTCAAATTCCACCAAAGCTACAAAAGCTATTGGGGGAATAAGGTAGGAAGAACACAAGAGGAGAACACAAAAACTCTCCAAGATCTAGATCCCAAGGATTCCTTTACAAAGAAAGGATTTGATTTGGTGGGGATTGTAGATCTAGATCTCCTCTCTCAAATCCCTCAAAGGGATGCAAGAATCATGGGAGGGAGAAGGGAAGAGGGCATGCTTTTGAAGGTCAACAATGGAGGAGAGAGAGTGGAAGAGCTAGCAAAAATGACCTCCAAAGTTGAGGAAACTTTTGGGAAGAGGGGGCCCTTAAATAGGGCAAGAGAAATCTGCCCATTTGGGCCAGATTCGCGCCCCACCAGAACTATCGGTGCCCCACCGGTACTACCTCTAAATAGAAACACAAGATACAGAAGAAAAACGAGATTTACCGGAACTTTGGCCGGAACTTGGGCCGGTACTACCGCTCAAGCAAAAAACGTTGGACAACATTGCACGAAAACTTCAATAACTTTTGACTCTGCACTCCGATTTCGATGATCTTGGGCTCGTTTTGAAGAGAACAAAAATCTCTATAATATTATGCAAAGAAACATCATAGTCCAACAAGAGAGGATAAAAATAAAATGGAGAAAGGTATGACCTCTCAGAAGCGACGAACCAGTAAAACCTCCAGAACCCAAAACGCAAGAAGTTGAGCTCGGAAACTCTAAATGGGATGAAACCAATTTTGTTGGAAAGATAATAAAGAGTAGAATCCAACAAAAGGTGAAATATTGGGTATCACCAAGGGATAAAATACCATGAATATATATGTGAGATACCTCCCAAGGTGTGGAGCCAGAAAAACCCGCAAGATCAAAAACACAATAAGATATGCAAGGAAAATCCGTTTTTGACGAACTAGAGCTTGTTGTGGAGATAACCACAAGATATAGATCCTCACATGGACAAGAACCAAACAACAACCAAGAAAGATGATGATATGTATGCAAAGGTTTGAGCTCTCTTCAAAAGATACAAATGAGTCACCCACTCGAGAGCCCCTCTTGATAGTACGGCTATCTATCCTAAACCCGGTCTCCCAACACTACAAGAACACTACAAGAGACCAGTAAAATAGAAACCCTATCACGATCATACCTTTGCCTTGAGCATCCCACTTGAGCTTGATCTAGACGATCTTGTCACCTTCAAGATGGAACACCTTTCTTAATTGCACTTGCTTGATGAAGTCTTGAGAAATGCTCCCCCACACTCCATGGGGAAGCCTCTTCTTCGAACTTGTCTTCATAATTTATGATTGCGGAGGATGGAAAGCTTCAAGAATGAGATCTTCTAGAGATGACGCATATTGAGCTTGCACTTCAATTCTTGACGATGTCTTGAAGATTGCCATGAGGAACTCCATCTTCTTCTTCCTCTTCTTCTTCTTCTTCAAGATATACTTGATCTTCTTCTTCTACTTGATTCCAATAGGCACAAAGTCCTTGGACATTGCTTCTTATTTTTATCCTTGAAACCAACACATGGTCCAAGCGATGCCAATGGACAAACCTACAAGTGAAACTCAATTTGCACATTAGTCCATAGGGATTGTCATTAATTACCAAAACCACACATGGGAGCATACATGCCCTTTCAATCTCCCCCATTTTGGTAATTGATGACAATCCCTTTTAGATGGTTTAAACATGGAATTTAACGAACAAAATGGTTGCCCCAACATCAAATACTACACAAGTATGTGATGTTGGTACAACCACAATATATAGAGCAAACTCCCCCACAATCTATGCACGTGTGATGAACTTGAATTTCATTGCATAGATTGCCAACCATTATCGGTGGTTGAGTTTCCTCTATATATTAAACATGCAAAGCAACAGCAAAGATGCAAGAGCATGCAAGGCTAAAGCATAATAACAACCTCAAAGCATAAACCAACTTCCCTTAAACCCTCTAAAACTTCTCCCCCATTGGCATCGATTGCCAAAATGGGTGAAAAGTTCTAGATGGCCAATATAGTGAGAGTTCCTCAAAAGGTGTGCATATGCACATATCCAATGATGAATACTTGGGAGGAAGTAACACTATATTGAGGACCCAAAGATTGCAAAAAGAAAAGGAAAAAGAACGAAGCTTCAACAAATGAAGTGAGCAACCAAAAGATCCAAAAGGACCAATTGACAACAACAATTGATACCAAAAGAAAAACACAAGATATTATGATACGAACAAATGAGTGTTTAGATGTAATAGGGAGGCTCCCCAATATTTGTGCACAAATTAGAATCATTGATTTGAATACATCATGCACAAGTATGGAATCCTCACTCCCCCGTAGACATTTAAACCTCAAACAAAGAGAGAGGCAAATTAGCATTCTTAAGTGAGTTAGAGAAGCTCCCCAAGGATTATGCACCAATTATAATAATTATATTTGGAAACAAAGTGCACAATCATGGAATCCTCACTTCTACAAACTCATTTAACAATACACGGCAAGAGAGATCAAATTATGAGTGCTCGAAGATGCAAGCAAATGGGACAAGCACTCATAGGAAAATAACTTTGGAAGCCACCAAAGAGTCACAAAGAGATAAAGGGTGGTATCCAAGGGAAACAAACACAACCAAAGATTTATCTTCTATTGTGTGTATAAGTTTCTAGGTGTAGAATATCACATAGGCATATGCCCACAAAGAAACATGCACACACAAAATAGATACTCAAGAAAGCACATGAAAAACAAGAGGAATTCATATAATATACCAATAAGATTTTTGCTTGAAAGCATGGCCAAAGGCTCAAATATATCTTATTGTACATCAATGAGCTTCAAGCACCAACCCACTACATACATTGCAACTATTGCCAAGGGAAAAGGTAATAGTTGGAATATATGGAGAAATGCAACAAGTATCACAAAAAATAAATCAACTTGGAAAAATACTCACTATTGCACATGAGAGAAAATGAGGAAAACATATACAATAAAATTGCTAGATTGACATATTTGGGATTGGTGAATCATGATCATGATTTTGTATAGTCCCACTTATATGAATTCATCTCACCATACTCACATTTGCAATAGAGGAGAATTTGCAAAAACCAAAATAAGAACCACAAAAATTGTACAAACACAAATTCATGCCAACAAGCAACCTACAAAAGGTTGGAAACAAGATACGTATGCATGAGAGAGATACTTGTTACCGAGATATAATTAGTAGTATGTAGAGGCTAAGAATTTGTTGATCATCCTAGCTTGCGTCCAATTGACATGAAAACATCACTTCTCCCTTGTTCAAGTTACAAGCACCCAATATATCTCCAATGTACCTAAAACACAATTAAGTACACTAGGTTCCCAAACAAATTGGGTCCAAAGTAGTTAGTGTGTCGTTGTATTGGGAACGGTAGTACCTGAAGAGGTTAGATAGAGGTGTGGGGACTAGCAGGGAAGCTATCGACGGCGTCCGCAGGCGGGATTGGATACAAGCGAGCATAGCTGGACGCAGGAAGTACCCAGGTTCGGAGCCCTCGTGATGAGGTAAAGCTCATACTCCTACCGGATCTGTCTATGTGGGATATACGAACTACAAGTGCTCCTTGAGTTGTATTCTCTAGCTACTGCCTTAAATGCAACGAGACCAACCCTTTCTACTGAGGCCTTGCCTCTCCTTATATAGGCAAAGAGGCAACGGTCTCACTGACCAATCTAACTGGCGGGCCCCACAGGCGGGTCCTAGCCGACTAGTCATCTACAGTAACCGGTATGGTATGTCACATTGGAGTACGAGCGGTATGGTTGTCGTAGGCACAGTGGACGCCATGCGAGCCCGTCGTCAGCATCGGGCCACTGTTCCTGCGTCATCCCCGCAAAGTCTTCGGTATGGCCGGGTAGTTGTCGGTCTTGTCGTCGTACAGGGCGTACCGTGTACTGATACGCACGTCGTCCTGTCTCACTGATTGGTTTCGGCTACGTTGCCGTAGCTGGCAACTTCTTGCTGATCCGGCTACCATGCGATAGCCGGCCTGTCTTGCCTTGTCCGACTACATCTGGCCAGCCGGACGTGATCCGACTGCTTGGTTTCTTGTCCAGTTGGGGTACCTGGGGATCATCCCCCTGACACTAGCCCCCGAGCGCGTGTGGATTCCGCCTTTAGGCGAAATGTGCGCGCGCTCCCTCCTAATTTTGAATTTGTGTCCGGCTATGCCTGGCGGTTGCACTACCCATGACGTCAGCGCTGACGCTGGCCACACGCGCACGCGCCATCGTTGCACTGCGGCGGGCAGCGTAACGTCCCGTCGCACGTCGCCTCGGGAAGCCGCTGCCCGGCGCTTTGGTTCTCGCTCCGGGATCTTCTGTGCATCCTGCTCTGGCACACGGGATCTAGGCGGCGGTTGGGGTGTGGGTCGCCCGGATGGCCGCCACATGGCGTCATGGGCGGTTGCGCTTCCGGCCCTTTAAAGGGATGACGTGGGGGAGGCAGTCCCCTTCCTTCGCTCCCCGCTGCAGTTTCCTCTTCCCTAGTGCCCTTGCCTTCTGCGCTCCCTCCTTCCTTCGTTGTAGCCCGCTACGCCGCCCGCTCGTCGTCGTCGATGTTATGGGCCACCACCACTCTTCCGTCGCCGCTCCCCCTGTCAGCCGGAGATGGCCGCCGACCGCGGGGCTTGGTGCGCCTCCTCTGTCACCGAAGACCAGATTGCGAAGTACCGCGCCACCCGCGTTCTCCCGTCGTCGGAGGAGGTGGTGGTGCGGTTGGCGCCGGCGGGAGAGGTGTCGCCGCACCCGACGGAGGGGGAGCGCGTCATCTTCCTCTCGCACCTGTCGCGCGGGTTCGTGCTGTCGGTGCACCCTTTCTTCCTTACCTTCTTGGCGTTCTTCGACCTCCGCCTCCACCACCTCGGCGCTAACACGATCGGCACGCTGGCGCACTTCGTGGCGTTTTGCGAGAGCTACCTCGGGATCCAGCCGGATCTCGGGCTATTCTGCTGGCTCTTCCGCATCCGAACATCTACTCCCGCTCGCAGACCTCTATGTCAAGAACCTCACCAACGTCGACCGGATCAACCTTCTGGCCTTCCAGAACTGGGACTTGAAGTTCCACGGCAAGAAGGCGGAGTCGGATGAGATGTTGAAGCGCATGCGCTCCCTCGTCCACTGCCGGCTGACCTGCCTGGACGTCACCCTCAGCTGGATGTTCCGGCTGATGATGTCATTGCAGCAGCGAGCGCACAAAATGTGCTATTACTCCGGCCGGCTGGACCCGACCCGGCTGTCGCATCGTGATCCCCGCTACCACAACCTGAAGGAGTGGGTGTGGACTATCACCAAGGAGCGGCTGTCGGAGGGCTGGAAGTTCAGTCTGGCGCCCTACAGTCGGGAGAACCGCGCGCCCCGGGTAGGTCCCTCTAGCCGGATTTCTTCTTTCATGCTTCTTGCCTTTCTTTCTTGTTTTATCCGACTGATCTCTTATGTTTGGCAGATGTTCCCTTGCATCATTCGCGAGGAGGGCGAGGCTCACCTTGAGGAGTTCACGCCCGACTTGCCCGAGCCACGCGCTCGGCAGTCCGGCGAGGAATCGGACGGGGACGGGGACGCCTTCCCTAGCTGGAACGATGAGCCGGCCGCCGACCCCTACCCGGAGGTTGATGAGGAGGAGGCCGCGCCGACCACCGATCCGCCGCCGTGCCCTGCGACGGAAGGCGAAGCTGGCGGGAGCGGCTCTAGCCGTTCCAGCTCCCGCCGGTCTGCTGCGGAGGAGCCGGCTCCCAAGAGGAGCCGGACTAGCACCCTGCCGCTAAGCCGCCTTGGCCGGAAGAAGGGGCCGCCTCCAGTTGTGCCAGGGTACGTCTTTCCTCTTCCTTCATCGTCTTCTGCCTGTCTCCTTTCCTGCTTTTCTGCGTTTGGCTTATTTGATTTTCTTTCTTCCCTTTCTTCTTCTGTCCTCTTAGCACGTTGGTTTCCTTTGGAGCCGCAAGTCTGGCACGAGCGCCGACCGGGTCGCCGCCCGCTGCTCCGACTGTGCCTGCCAGCGCCCCTCCTTCATCCGAGGCGCCGCCCCCACCTCCACCTCGAGCTGAACCGGCTGCCCCAGTCGGATCGGAGGGTCCTCAGCCGGAAGCGGAGTCTTCGCAGCCAGATGGCTCTTCCGCGGGTGCGTGGGGGGCTTCCGGCAATGAGCTCGTAGTTGTCGGTGATGACAACTCCGACGAGGAGCCGGGGGAGGAGTGGAGGACGGTCGTGGTTGCCACGAAGGAATCCTTGGCTGTCAACGCCGTGGATGATGACACTTCCTCTGCCGCCTCGCTGACGGACCTCGCCGCCACACTCGAGCTGGCGGTGAAGGAGATCCGACTGCTGGAGGCTGCAGCCAACGGGAACCGGACCCTGGAGCAGAAGCTTGCTGCTGCCAACGGGACCTCCTAGAGTAAGTTCGCCTCATATGTCTTGCTCTTTTTTTGATAGCCGGTTTTGTCGCAGCCATCCTCGTGTGCGCTCAGTGCGAGATCGATCCCTTGAAGAAAGCGAACGACCGGCTGAGCAAGTCCACCTCTAATCTGCGGCTGCAGAATAAAGATTGGCATGCGAGGGTAGACAGCTTGGAGGCCACCATCAAGGAGCGTGACGCCTCGCTCGCCAGCCGGACCAAAGCCTTCAACCTTCTCGAGGCCCAGAACAAGGACCAAGAGAAGGAGATCAAACGGCTGGCGACGAAGGAGAAGGCCCTGGTGGAGGAGCTGATGCAGGTCGGCCACACGGCTAAGGGTAAGTTCCCCTTTTCCGCCTTCTTTTCTTTCCGGATCCGGTAGCCGGATCTGACTCTCTTTTCTGACAGTGTTTTATCCCGGCATAGACCTGCTGGCCTACAACCGGCTACAGGAGAACTGGCCGGGAGCGCAGCCGACGGCTCAGAAGCTCGTCGTCCTTCTTGGCGAAGAGGCTGCCAAGCTTCGTCAAGCGGCACAGGACGTCTTCTCCTTCTTGTGGTCGGAGGCTCTGGTTCCGGAGACGATGGCGCAACTGGCTGCGAAGGTGGGAGAGGTGCCGGCTGCGGTGGACTGGCTGCGGGACTTGGCGGCGTGAGCCGGAGCGGAGATGGCTCTGGCCCTCGTGCTCTCCTGGTACAAGGACGCCTGTGTCGAGAAGATCGACAGAGGCTTCCGTGTCGGCGCCGACCTTGCCGCCATCCGCCAAGCCCATCTGGAGCTCCGTGGATCCGCCATCAAGATCGCCGACTATGTGGACCCCGACGAGGTGCTCACCGACTCGGAGTCCGTCAGTACTCCTGATGCGGAAGGCCCGACGCCGCCGCCTGCGCGCGCCGAAAGCGGATCGAGTTCCGCGCCTCCTCCTCCACCCGAAGCTTCTGCTGGTCAAGGTGCTACTCACGGCAAGGGTCATGCCGCCTAGTCACTGCCCCGGGATGCCGGGTGTATTTGTCTTCCCTTTAGTTATGTTTGCAACTTGTTTGTCTGTACCGGCTGCTTCTGATGCCGGGTAAACTTTATGGGAGCTTCACCTCCTTTATGTTTGTTAATATCGAACTTGCTTGAGTTTCTTTCAACTTGTGCGTTTTGAATTTTCCTTCAATATTTCGCCGGTTGGCTTCATCTGGCTTGCTTCGTCCGGCTACACACTTTTAGCAGGAGGAACTACACCTCCAGTGGGGGCGCGCTAGCGCACCCACTGGGTGTAGCCCCCGAGATTCGTAGTAGCTGGCGTAGCCAGGTGCTTCGAATCTTCCCTCTTTTCCCAAATCTTTTATCTTTATCCGACTAGCCTCGTCTTAGTCGGTTGCCTTCGCTGGCTAAACACCTTTAGCCGGGGGAACTAACATTCCAGTGGGGGCGCGCGAGCGCACCCACTGGGTGTAGCCCCCGAGATTCGGAGTAGCTGGCGTAGCCAGGTGCTTCGAATCTTTCTTGCTTTCTCTTGCACCTGCCCTTGCCCTCACCTGGGCTCTGAACGGCCGGCTAAACGCCTTCAGCCGGTCAGGAACTACAAGATTCCACTAGGGGCGTGCGAGCGCACCTAGTGGGTGCAGCCCCCGAGATTCGGAGCGCTTGATGAAGGCAAGGACTTCGAATCTTCTTCTCCTTTCCTTCCTGAATTCTGACTCAAGGTAATCGGACAAGAATATACATACACATACACATATATCCTCACAGGTTAATAGGTTAGTCTGCCAAATTGTAGCCGGAAAACGACTTGTTTTTTCGAAAACTAGCGTGTGCCTCTCTAGAAACTTGGTCGCTTTCCCGTGTGCTCTGCTATTTTCGCTACGTCCTTGCCAGCCAGCCGGGTTGCAGTATGCAGCACGGTACTAACGACTTAGTGACCGGATTGGTTTAAGCTAGTTGCAAGGCCGGGACGCCCGGTCTGTCGCGTCTCCTCCTCATTTTTTGTGTGGGATGCCTCGGGCTTTTGCTCTTGCTAGCCGGACAGCCGGGTTGCGGTCTGTAGCTGAGACAAAGAGTGGGCCTCTGACATCGTCGCACACTACTCAGTCGGTTTGTTGACTTAGCAGGCCGTGCCAGCCGACGAGCCCCCGGGTAGGGGTTGCCGGAGCCGGAAAATCAGAACCGGAAAACAGATGCATACACATTTCTAGCAAGGAGCCCCCGAGGTTCTCGTAGGGGTCCTCATTTTCATTCATAGGGTTTGCGGGATACATACACTGTCTGGCGACTAGGTGTAAAATGGGCGCAGCAGGGCCGCGTTCCAGGGACGCTCGGTCTCCTCGTCTGATTTGTCCATCTTGTTCTTGCGCGGCTGCTGCACGTCGATGAGGTAGTAGGAGTCGTTGGGCAGTGCCCGGCTGATGATGAAGGGGCCCTCCCAGGGTGGCGATAACTTGTGCATGCCCTTCGTGTCTTGCACCAGCCGGAGAACCAGGTCGCCTTCGCAGAATGCGATTGGGCGGATCCGGCTTGAATGGTAGCGACGTAGTCACTGCTGGTACAGGGCTGACCTGGATAGAGCCAGCTCACGGGCCTCCTCCAGGAGATCCACTCCGTCCTCCTGCTCCTCCTGGTTGGCCTTTTCGTATAGGAGCTTGCGCGGTGAGTCGAACTCGATGTCCGCGAAGAGGACGGCTTCCGATTCGTAGACCAGGAAGAACGGGGTGTAGCCGGTTGACCTATTCGGCATGGTGTGGAGGCTCCACAGCACAGCCGGAAGTTCCTCTATCCAGCATCCGGGTGACCGCTCCAATGGCTCAATGAGACGCGGCTTGATACCGGCTAGCACCAAGCTGTTTGCTCTTTCGACTTGCCCGTTGGACTACGGGTGCGCGACGGAGGCGAGGTCCAGCCGGATGACCTTGTTGCTGCAGAACCAGGCAAAGGCCCCCTTTGCGAAGTTCGTGACATTGTCGGTGATGATGCTGTTGGGGTAGTCGAAGCGGTTGATGATGTCGGTGAAGAAAGTAACGATTGTCGCCCCGTCCAGCTTCCGGATAGGCTTGGCATCGATCCACTTCCTGAATTTGTCCACTACCACCAGCAGGTGGGTCATGCCCGCGCGTGCTCTCTTGAAGGGACCGACCATGTCGAGGCCCCAAACCGTGAAGGGCCAGGTGATCGGTATGGTCTTGAGTACCGAAGTTGGCATGTGCCTAAGCTGCTCGAAGCGTTGGCACCCATTTCACGCGCGGACCAGCTGCTCAGCGTCCTCGAGGGCGGTGGGCCAATAGAAACCATGGCGAAACGCCTTGGCGACTATCGCCCTTGACGAAGCGTGATGCCCGCACTCGCCCTGGTGGATGTCCTTGAGTAGCCGGTAGCCCGTGTCTACATCAACGCATCTTTGGAAAATGCCGGATACACTGCGCTTGTACAGTTCGCCATTGATGATGGTGTACGTGTGCGCGCGGCGCCGGATTTTCCTAGCCTCCACCTCGTCATCCGGAAGTTCTCCATTGGCAATGTAGTTCATGAAGGGTTGTGCCCAGGATGGCACTTCCCGAGTGACGAGGACGCTCCCGCCCTCCAGTTGACGGATGTCGGGGGGTCGTCTGGGTGGCGTACCCGAGACAGCAGCCCCCGAGCTGCTTGACGAACCGGCATCCCTCGGGCCTTGCGAGCCGGAGGGCACTGCCTTGCCGGAGTTGGTGTGGGTCTTCTTCTTTGGCAGCTCTGCCGGCTCCGCTTCTGCCACTCCGTCAGCCGGAGTGCTCCCTGCCCAGATGATGGAGTATGATTCCGGTGACGGGTTGATGGAGGGCTTGCGTAGGTGCTCCAAGGAAACCCCTGGTGGGATCGCCTGCCTGGTGGATCCGATTCGGGCGAGCGAATCGGCCGCCTCGTTGTTAGCGTGGGGGACGTGATGGAATTGGCATCCGTCGAAGGAGGCGCTGAGCTTCTGGATGTGGAACCGGTAGAGGGTCATGTTTGCATCTCTAGCGTCCCATTCCCCGGACACTTGCTGCACTACCAGATCCGAATCGCCGAAGCACAGGATCCGGTTGACACTGATCTCCTTGGCTAGCCGAAGTTCGTGCGCTAGTGCCTCGTATTTGGCTACATTGTTGGAGGCCTTGAAGTGGATCTGCAGCACGTACTCCAGCCGGTCTCCCTTGGGTGAGGTGAGCACGATGCCGGCTCCCAAGCCCCCGAGCATCTTCGACCCGTCAAAGTGCATCTTCTAGTGGTCCGAATCCGGAACCGGTGGGAGATACTGGGTCTTAGCCCAGTCGACAAGGAAGTCCGCCAATGCCTGCGACTTGATCGTGAGCCGGGGCTCGTACTGGATGGAGTAGGCGGCTAACTCGATGGCCCACTTGGCGACTCGGCCAGTGGCGTCCTTGTTGCCGATGATTTCCAAAAGGGGTGCGGTGCACACGACCTTAATCGGATGCTCCTAGAAGTAGTGCTTGAGCTTCTTGCATGCCAGGTACATGCCGTAGCACATCTTCTGGTAGTGGGGGTAGTTCTGCTTGGAGAGGGAGAGAACCTCGCTGAGGTAGTAGACGGGTCTCTGAACTGGCTGAGCCTTGCCTTCCTCGGGGCGCTCCACCACCAGGACGACGCTGATGACCCGGCTGATGGCTGCTATATAGAGCAACATCGGCTCCTTGCTAGCCGGCGTGGCTAGAACCGGTGTTGTGGATAGCATGCGCTTGAGGTCGTGAAATGCGGTGTTAGCTTGCGAAGTCCAGGAGAACTTGTCCGTCTTCTTCATCAGCTGGTACAACGGGAGTGCCTTCTCCCCCAGCCGGCTGACGAAACGGCTGAGGGAAGCCAGGCATCTGGTGAACTTTTGGACTCCAAGCAGGCTCCTGGGCGGTTGCACCCTCTCGATGGCCGCAATCTTCTCTGGATATGCCTCGATGCCTCGTTGTGATACGAGAAACCGAGGAGTTGGCCGGATGGCACCCCGAAGACGCACTTTTCCGGGTTCAGCTTCATCTGGTACTAGCGGAGGTTGCCAAATGTTTCTCCCAGATCCTCGAGGAGGGTGCGCTTCTCCTTGGTCTTGATGACCACATCGTCCACATAAGCATGCACATTTCGGCCTATCTGCGAGTGCAAGCACTTCCGCATGCAGCGCTGATAGGTAGCGCCTTCATTCTTTAGACCGAAAGGCATGGTTACGTAGCAAAAAGGCCCGTAGGGGGTGATAAATGATGTCTTAATCTGATCAGTCGGGTTTAGCCGGATCTAATTGTACCCGGAATAGCAATCCAGAAAAGACAACAAATCACAGCCGGCCGTGGAATCGATAACTTGATCGATACGGGGCAAGGCGAAGGGGTCTTTCGGGCACGCCTTGTTCAGGCTGGTGTAGTCGATACACTTGCACCAGGTCTTGTTCTTCTTCAGCACCAAGACTAGGTTCGCCAACTAGTCCGGGTGGTACACTTCCATGATGAACCCGGCTACAAGGAGCCGGGTGATCTCGTCACCGATTATCTTCCTCTTCTCCTCCGTGAACCGGCGCAGAGGTTGCTTGACCGGCTTGGCATCCGGCCGCACATGAAGTGAGTGCTCGAAGAACTCCCTCGGCACACCCGGCATGTCCTTGGGGGACCATGCGAAGATGTCCCGATTCTCACGGAGGAAGTCGACGAGCGCGCCTTCCTATTTGCTGTCCAAGCCGGCACCAATGGTGACAAACTTAGTCGGGTCGGAGGGGTCGAGCAGGATCCTCTTCGTCTCCTTTGCCGGCTGTAAAGCTCCTTCTCCAGCCGGTTTGGTGCTAGCCGGTATGTCCTGCTGGGCCATGGCCACATTGCGCATGATCACGCGCTTCTCTTCGGCTATGATGAGGGCCTCTGCCAGTTTGGAACCGGCTGAGGCGCACTCCATCGACCGCCTAAAGCAGCCATCGACGGTGATCACGCCGTGGGGTCCCGGCATCTTCGTCTTGAGGTACGCGTAGTGGGGGACGGCCATGAACTTGGCGAGGGCGGGGTGCCCGAGGAGAGCATGGTAGGAGCTCGTCAGGTTTACCACCTCGAACCAGATTGGTTCGCGGTGGAAGTTCTCCTCGGTCCCGAAGATGATGTCCAGCTGGATTTTCCCCATCGAGGCGCAGGCTGGCCCCGGCAGTACGCCATGGAACGTTGTGGTAGTTGGGCGCAGGTCGCTTTCGCGAATGCCCAGCTTCTCCAGCGAGGACTGGTAGAGGAGGTTGAGGTTGCTGCCTTCGTTGATGAGGACGCGCGAGAATCGGCAGGTACGCGTGTTGGAGACGATGAGGGGGTTGAGCACCATGGCATAGCTCCCGGGAGTCGGCAGATGCTCCGGCTGGTCTGCACGGCTCCAGGTGATGGGGGTTTCCGACCAGTTCAGGTACTGGGGGACCAGAGAGACGACGGCATTTACCTCCTTGGAGCGTCGCTACGGCTATTCTTGTCATCCAGCTCCGTCTCGAAGATGTGGTAGGTGGCGTGCGGCTGGGGGTAGCCATTGTTGTTGTTGCCGCTGTTGCTACCGTTACCATCATTGACGGCTCCCCTAGCCGGTGGCGAGGGTCTGTCGGGAGGGGGAGGGGGGAGACGAGGCTGGTTACCCTGGTCTTTCAGCTGGCGGGTCCAGCTGCAATTTCGGGTGGTATGCGTAGCCGGTTTGAAGGGACCGCTATGCCACTTGCACGGGCCGTCAAACATCTGGTCGAAGGTGAGCTGTGGCTTCTGCCCCCTTGCCTCGTTAGCCGGCGCGTCGGGCGCGCCCTCCACAGCATTGACCTGCCGCGCATGGTAGCGGGGCTTCTGCTATCGGGCCTGGCGGTCCCCGTGGAACCGGTTGTTGTTGCCGTGGCGTCTGGAGGATCCGGCTTCGCCAGCCGGATTGCTCGGGCGGTCGCGAGCCGGCTCCGTAGGAGTCGGACGCCCATCCACATTTACTCGGAGAGGCTTCTTCATGGCGGCATCCGCCGTGGCGTACTGGTCCGCAGCCGTCATGAGCTCCGCCATGGTTTTCGGCTTGTCACACAGTAGCCGGTGGCGAAGGATGGTGCCTTCTTGGCAACCCTCGATGAAGAAACTGATGGCCTGGCTCTCCAGGATGCCCTCACAGGTGTTGCGCAGCTCCGTCCACTTGGCGAGGTACTCGCGGTCAGTCTCGCGGTCACCATGGACGCACAAGGCCAGGTCGCGCGGGCGCCCTAGACGCTTGTACGTGTCGTTGAAGTTGCGGACAAATACTTTCTCGAAGTCTGGCCAGGCATTGATGCTATTGGGCGCAAGGCTGTTGAGCCACGTCCTTGCTGACCCGATTAGCATGTGGGGGACATAGCGCACGGTTGTGCGCTTGTTCCCATGGGCGATGCCGACTGCCGTGGCATAGTCGGTCAGCCAATCTTCCGGTTTCATGCTGTTGTCGTACTTGGGGGTGTCCCTAGGCAGGGAGAACTTATCCGGAAATGGCTCGTTCCGGATGCGGGGTCCGAAACAAACCGTACCGGTAGAATCTTCCTCCTCCGTGACACGCGCTTGAGCGAGGAGCTCGATGCGGTCACAGGCATCTGGAGAATCCGGGTTGGGCGCTCCCACCTGGCCCGAGAGACGGGAACCGGCGGGTCTAGGCGCTCCGGTTGGTAGAGGGGGAGGCGGCGGGTTGTTGTTCACCGTCTGCTCCTGGCGCGGCTGGCCCCTGTTGCCAGAGCTACGATGTCGGCTGCGGGCCCTAGCCGGCTGAGGGAAGGACGCCTGCTGGGTATCGCGCGGCACGCCCCTGCTGTTGGCAGGCAGCTTGCTCCCCCTGGAATAGCTGGGGTCCTCCTGCATCTGCCGGTTGGCATCAGCCTGCTCGTCCGCGATGCGGAGGAGCTCCTGCACGCGAGCGTGCTGGCGGGCTCGCTCCTCGCCCTCCAGGTTGGGCAATTCCTCTGCTGCGACTCGTGCCGCGCGCAGGTTCTTGATGGGCATGCTGTAGGTGGGCCGGATGAGGGCGGGGGCGGGATCCGGCTCCCCATCCTTTTCCATCCTACCGCCTAACTCGCCGCCCGGCGCCGCACCTGGCCACACCGGCTCGGCTCCACGTTAGCCGGGGTGAAGCCGTGCACGCGGTCGTACTCGCGCCGGGTGATCTCAAGTTGCTTGCAGGCTGCCGCCAGCTCCATGGCCTCCTGGAGGAGGATCTGTCTTTCCATGGTGAAGTTGGCCTCCGCCTCCTCCGGGTTGTCCCCGAGGTTAACCGGTGTCAGGAGCCGGTCAATGGCCTCCTTCACCGGGTTCCAAGGCTGCGGAGGGGCAGAAGTTCCCACCTCGTCCGCGCCTCGCTCTCGCGGCTGGCGGGGGTGAGAGTTGGAGCCGGCCATCATGACCTCCACGCCGCAGGATGCGACGGAGGCGCTACCGCCTAGATGCGGAAGCCCCGCGATAGAGACGATTTCCCTAGGGAAACGCTTCGGTACGGTGGCGACGTAGACAGGGAGGTCGCCGAACAGTAGGACGGTGTCGTTCGCCGGGAAGGAGGTTCCGGCGAAGCAGGAAGCATTGTCGATGACGTAGTCAAACTTGCCGAGCGTGAGCACCAGGCTGGAGGCCACGCTCTTACCGGCTGAAGTGCAGGGTCCCGTGCGGAACGTGACTCCGGTCGAAGCCATCTAGCCCCACGGTGGGCGCCAACTGTCGTTGTATTGGGAATGACAATACCTAAAGAGGTTAGATAGAGGTGTGGGGACTAGCAGGGAAGCTATCGACGGCGTCCGCAGGCGGGATTGGATACAAGCGAGCGTAGCTAGATGCAGGAAGTACCCAGGTTCAGAGCCCTCGTGATGAGGTAAAGCTGCTACTCCTGCCGGATCTGACTATGTGGGATATACGAACTACAAGCGCTCCTTGAGCTGTATTCTCTAGCTACTGCCTTAAATGCAACGAGACCAACCCTTTCTACTGAGGCCTTGCCTCTCCTTATATAGGCAAAGAGGCAACGGTCTCACTGACCAATCCGACTGGCGGGCCCCACAGGCGGGTCCCAGCCGGCTGGTCATCTACAGTAACCGGTATGGTATGCCACATCGGAGTACGAGCGGTATGGCTGTCGTAGGCACAGTGGACGTCGTGCGAGCCCGTCGTCAGCATCGGGCCACTGTTCCTACGTCATCCCCGCAAAGTCTTCGGTATGGCCGAGTAGTTGCCGGTCTTGTCGTTGTACAGGGCGTACCGTGCACTGATACGCACGTCGTCCTGTCTCACTGATTGGTTCCGGCTACGTTGCCGTAGCCGGCTACTTCTTGTTGATCCGGCTACCATGCGATAGCCGGCCTGTCTTGCCTTGTCCGGCTGCATCTGGCCAGCCGGACGCGATCCGACTGCTTGGTTTCTTGTCTGGTTGGGGTACATGGGGATCATCCCCCTGACATAGTGCAACTACAATATATAGGAGAAGCTCCACATAAATATGTGCATATTAATATGAAATTGAATTTCATGCACATCTTAGCCAATAGGATTTGGTGGAGTTTCCCCTATACATTGGATCATAGAAAGAAAACATGACATACTATATACAAGAAGTAAATATGAATGCACTAGACTTTCAAGAACCAAAAAGGAGATACAATTTGAACTAAAACACCAAGTAAACCAAGAAGTAGCACACAAGAGTGTGACATGAAAAAAGGTGTCCAAATTGTATCATAGAGCCAAATCAACAAATGAAAGGACACCAATTCAACAAAGGAACACGGCAAAAGCCAAAGAGAAATAGATCCACAAAACACACAATGCTCAAGGATTTATCTCATTCTAAAATATCAAAACAAGTAACAAAGAATGAGACAAAGCCAACTCCCAAATAGAGCAAGGTTCCAACACACAAACCCACACTCTCTACACTTTTCATGATGGCACAAAGTACCAAAAGAAAAGATCAATCATCCAAGCACAAGAACACTATATGGATCAAATTAAGAAGCATAAAAGGAGTGTTCTAGATAGTATAGGAGAGATCCCCCATGAATGGTGCATTATATAGAATTGTGCTTTTGAATACAAAATGCACACAAAAGAGATCATCACCACTACCTACATTAATTAAAACACAAGAGAATACCAATAAACTAAAAGGATCCACAAGAGGCAAGGAATACATGGGAGAAAGAGAAAATATTTTCTTGGCCAAAGATAGGACAAAGAAAAGCAATGGCCAAAGCAAACATGATCAATAAATCCTACCATATATGGAGTACCACTTGTCCAAGGACAAGAATTATGGGGGAAATTTTCCCGAGGTAGTTTGCAAGGAAATCATGATCATATTCACACAAAGAAGCATGTAACAAGATATAAAAATTATGCTTGATGCTTCGAGAGAGATTCTTGATAGCTCCAAATAGTCACACAATCACTAGTGATTAGAGTAACTTGAATCAAATGGTTTCCATGTAGGATATGGAGGTCCAAATAAGAGGAAACAAATATCAAGAAAATCTCTCACAAACAAGATCCAAAAGATGAGCAATAAAAGAAACAAAGAAAATTAGAACTTGTTTGAGCTAAATGTGCCACATAGGAGCTAGATAATTCTCAATATCAATTCTAAGTGGCACCACATTTTCTAGGTTTGTAATATGCACAAAGGATATGACTCCCCCATAATGTGATAAAACAAGAATTCTCAACAAGAGGTAAGAACATCCAAATAGAGATGATTAATGAACATTATGGAACTTGAATTTCTCATGAGAAAGACATACCACATAGATACTAGATAAACTTGCAATATAAATACTAAGTGGTATTCCTCATGTATACACATTTTAGGATTGTGGAATGCCCAAGCATAACACTCCCCCATAATGGGATAGTCCATTAATCTCTCACAAGAGCCCAAAAAGATACCAAATAAATTCATCAAAGGCTCAAACACAAGAACACAAATATATGATGTGGCAACCAACATACACAAATATACTTGATAACTCAATACAAGTAAAAGGGAAGCACAACATATACATACACATGCAAGGTACAAACCAACACATGCACAAGGGGGCAAGTAACTTTCAATGTAAATGAGTTTAGCACATGTTACCGCAAGGAGGAACATTGGATATAAGATAGAAGCAAGATAATCCAATTGGCTTGACCTGATAAAAATAAATAATAAAGATCCCTCAATTCTTCATAATGTAGCCAAGCCTCCAATGCCCTCCAAACAACACCTATTGATCAAGTTTTAGCTTGTTGGTCCCCAACCAAGTTGGGTCCTAAGAAGTTAGTGACAATAGGCTTGGCAAGCCAAATGGTTCTTTTCTTGACACCATGTTGGGCACCAAAAAATTTGGCAAACACATTGCCCACCTCATCCTTACGAAGAGAATATACATCATCAATCAAGATAGGCTTGGATGAGGAGTTATCCAAGGTGCATGAGGAAGAAAGGTGCCCCTTCTCACGGCAAATGTACCAAGTTCTTCTCTTGCTATCTTTCTTCATGGAAGATGCCACCCCGTGAGGAAGAGCTTGAGACTTGGGAAGAGGCCCGATTCTAGCTTGAGGCCGCTTCCCTCGTTGATTATTCTTCAATGGGCAACATCTCATATGATGGCCTTCTT
Source organism: Avena eriantha (assembly GCA_910589775.1). Classification (NCBI taxonomy): domain Eukaryota; kingdom Viridiplantae; phylum Streptophyta; class Magnoliopsida; order Poales; family Poaceae; genus Avena; species Avena eriantha. Next base: position 226,207,771 of record OU342743.1, on the reverse strand, counting down.
CCTTGCACTTGAAGCACACAATGTTTGCCGAATTCTTCACTTGACCTTGTCCATTCTTGTTGTTTCCCTTGTGCTTCAACAAGTTGGTGGGATTGTTCTTGATGTTGGAGTTATATCCAAGCCCACTCTTGTCATTTGGGGATATTCGCACATCCAAGATGTTCTTGAGTGTGGTCTTCCCTTCATGACACTTCTTCAAGTCATTCTTCAAAGAATTGACTTGAGCCTTGAGCTTCTTATTTTCCTCTACATGGTTAGTATCAACAACAATACTAGAGGAAGTAGATGCTACGTTGTTAGAGCAACAAGGCAAGGGATGCAATTCATCATAAGATATAGCAATAGCATGAGTGGATGAATTACAAGGACTAGCACATGGTAATATGATACTAGGAGAAGAAGTAGTGCTAGCCCACATGTGGCATACTCAAGGTCACCTTTGACAAAATAGCCTCATGAGCCAACTTTAGACTACCATGGGAAACTAGAAGGTCCTCATGCGAGCTTGAGAGCTTAGCATGACTCTATTCCAATTTCCCATAGTTGCTAGTTAGCAAAGCAAGTTGAGCATGTAGCTCAACATTATCCTTCACAATAGATGCTTCACAAGAGATAGAGTTAGTAGTACAAGCATCATCAATAGTAGTAAGAGGTGAGGGAAACTTGGCAAGTTCTTTAGAGTATGAAGCTTTAAGTTGCTCATGTGACTCAGTGAGTTTGATTAGTCCCCCTTGATGACCCTAGAGCCATTGTTGAGGTGCTCAAAATCCTCAAGAAGTTTAGAATAGGCAACTTCAAGTTCATCATTTTTAATTTGAAGGTCACTAGCCACCTCAAGATCTCTATCATGAGATTTCTTTACTCTAGATAGCTCTAGAGCAAAGGTCTCCTCAAGAGATTCCTTGGTGGTTTGTTCCTCTTCAAGATCTTCATTTAAGTTTGCAATGTCATTAGCATACACACGCTCAAGACTACCCATTTTGTCAATTGTGTCCTCATGCTCATAAATTAGTTGCTTACTTTCAATGGAAAAGTTCAAGATTTCAATGAAAGTAGAGCAAGAATTTGTATCATTGTGAAGAGCACGAAGGACTAGCTCCCCCTTCTCTTTTAAAGAAGTAACATCATCATCTCCTACATCTAAGTCAACATTCACATCATCATGAGGTGCATTGGGGTCCAAAGGAGAAGTTACCTTTGATTCCTTACCTGTGAGGCATAAGTGAATGTTGGGAGAAGGTGATGATGGGGGAACATATGAAGCTCCAATAGCAACCTTGCCTTGGCCCACACATTCTTTGATTTCCTCTACATGGTTAGCAACACAAGTACTAGAGGAAATAGAAGCACATATATCATGGCAACAAGGCAAATCAAGCATATCATCATGAGATATATTAAATCCATTTCTACATGATATGAAAGGGCAATCAACACTAGGGTGTAAATCACATATAGTCCTACAAGTGTTCATGACCAAAGATACAACATTGCAATGAGATAGAGATGAAGAATCATTAATGACAAGCTCACTATCCACATTGCAAGTTCTATCACCACTCACCATGTCATTACCTTGTGACAACTCACATGTAGGTGAAGTGGAGGAAGATGAGAACTCATCACAACTAGAGGTGGAGGGAACACAATCATCCTCAATAATCTTGGACACATCATATTTTGCTTGAAGCTTGGTCCAAATATCATGAGCATTCCGAAAAGGCATGATTGAGGAAAGAACTACAAAGCCCACAACATTAACAAGCACATTAGATGCTTGAGCTTCAAGATAAGAGTTTTTCTCCTCCTCCAAAGATAAATTTTGGGGATCCTTCAGAGGAGACAAGCCCATATCTAGAATTCGCTCAATATTTGGGTCAATGACCCGGAAATGACTAAGCATGCGAATACGCCAAACATCATAATTTGTGCCATCAAATGTAAATGTGTGAGAGTGCACTAAACCCCTAGGAGACATCCTTACTCTCGAGGTGGTGAAGCCTAAGAAGCGAGAGACCTCGCTCTGATACCAATTGAAAAGGAAATGGATGTCGCCTAGAGGGGGGTGAATAGGCGTTTTAAAATTATTACGGTTTAGGCTCTAATAAATGCGGAATAAAACTTAACGTTTAATTTATCAAGCCAAAACCTATATCCACTAGGTTCACTAAGTGCACCAACAACCTATGCTAAGCAAGGCAAGCAATAAGGTGATAACAAGATATAATACTTCAAGCACGATGGCTATCACAATGTAAATTGCATAAAGGGCTCGGTTGAGAGATAACCGATGAACACGGAGACGAAGATTTGTTTCCCGAAGTTCACTTCCAAAGAAGCTACATCTCTGTTGGAGAGGGGCGGGGGTGCAATGTACTTCGAATGCCACAAGTGGCTCACCTCGAGGTGTGGTGGCTCGATGCTCACCCAACGCCACACAAGGCCTCACCCCAAGATGCGAAGGCACGCAACCTACCGATGCCACAAAAGGCTCACCCTGTTCTCCCGTGAGCTCACCACAAAGGACTACTCACGTTCCACTATGGGACACTTGAGGGTGGTCACCGAACCCGTACAAGGCTTGGGGCAATCTCCACAACTCAATTGGAGGGCTCCCAAGAAATGCCACAAAGGCTCCACAATGCCACAAAAGGCCAACAAGCTTGGGGAACCTCCACAACTCAATTGGAGCCCCAAGAACACACCACAACTCCACACAACCGTCTAGGGTTCCAAGAACCCAAGAGAAACAAGCCCAAGAGCTTGAACTTGCCGAATCTCCGATGAGAACTCAAACCTATGCACCAAATGCAAGAGGCAAGTTCTTCACTCTCAAATTCCACCAAAGCTACAAAAGCTATTAGGGGAATAAGGGAGGAATAACACAAGAGGAGAACACAAAAACTCTCCAAGATCTAGATCCCAAGGATTCCTTTACAAAGAAGGGATTTGATTTGGTCGGGATTGTAGATCTAGATCTCCTCTCTCAAATCCCTCAAAGAGATGCAACAATCATGGGAGGGAGAAGGGAAGAGGGCATGCTTTTGAAGGTCAAAAATGGAGGAGAGAGAGTGGAAGAGCTAGCAAAAATGACCTCCAAAGTTAGGGAAACTTTTGGGAAGAGGGGGCCCTTAAATAGGGCAAGAGAAATCTGCCCGTTTGGGCCAGATTCGCGCCCCATCGGAACTACCGGTGCCCCACCAGTACTACCTCTAAATAAAAACACAAGATACAGAAGAAAAACGAGATTTACCGGAACTTTGGCTGGAACTTGGGCCGGTACTACCGCTCAAGCAAAAAACGTTGGACAACATTGCACGAAAACTTCAATAACTTTTGACTCCGGACTCCGATTTCAATGACCTTGGGCTCGTTTTGAAGAGAACAAAAATCTCTACAATATTATGCAAAGAAACATCATAGTCCAACAAGAGAGGATAAAAATAAAATGGAGAAAGGTATGACCTCTCAGAACAACGAACCGGTAAAACCTTCAGAACACAAAACGCAAGAAGTTGAGCTTGGAAACTCTAAATGGGATGAAACCAATTTTGTTGGAAAGATAATAAAGAGTAGAATCCAACAAAAGGTGAAATATTTGGTATCACCAAGGGAGAAAATACCATGAATATATATATGAGATACCTCCCAAGGTGTGGAGCTGGAAAAATCCGCAAGATCAAAAACACAATAAGATATGCAAGGAAAATCCGTTTTTGACGAACTAGAGCTTGTTATGGAGATAACCACAAGATCTAGATCCTCACATGGACAAGAACCAAACAACAACCAAGAAATATGATGATATGTATGCAAAGATTTGAGCTCTCTTTGAAAGATACAAACGAGTCACCCACTCGAGAGCCCCTCTTGATAGTACGGCTATCTATCCTAAACCCGGTCTCCCAACACTACAAGAACACTACAAGAGACCAGTAAAATAGAAACCCTATCACGATCATACCTTTGCCTTGAGCATCCCACTTGAGCTTGATCTAGACGATCTTGTCACCTTCAAGATGGAACACCTTTCTTAATTGCACTTGCTTGATGAAGTCTTGAGAAATGCTCCCCCACACTCCATGGGGAAGCCTCTTCTTCGAACTTGTCTTCATCATTCCATGATTGCCGAGCATGGCAAGCTTCAAGAATGAGATCTTCTAGAGATGACGCATATTGAGCTTGCACTTCAATTCTTGACGATGTCTTGAAGATTGCCATGAGGAACTCCATCTTCTTCTTCCTCTTCTTCTTCTTCTTCAAGATATACTTGATCTTCTTCTTCTACTTGATTCCAATAGTCACAAAGTCATTGGACATTGCTTCTTCTTTTTCATCCTTGAAACCAACACATGGTCCAAGCGATGCCAATGGACAAACCTACAAGTGAAACTCAATTTGCACATTAGTCCATAGGGATTATCATTAATTACCAAAACCACACATGGGGCATACATGCCCTTTCACAACTCCCTAAAACCAAATATTGCCAAAGTGTCCACCATACCTACCTATTAGCATCATTTTCTACTTCCGTGCATATTCAATATGCCTTGTTTTCTTCCGAATAAAATGTTTGCTTGTTATGAGAAAGTTAGTTAGTAAAGCTCTCACAAACTTGATGGCACACTTTATTTTCTTGCATTTAATAAACCTGAACCATTGCGTCCTTCTTTGTTGCATATATGCTTGCGCTTTATAAGTTGAAGTTAGCAGAACCATGTATCATGGGGAACATTTTAAACATTGCATTGGTACTTAGTACCTCGTTGATATCATGTTCTTTTGCTTATGGATCCCGGCGGTATGAAATAAAAGTGGAACTTGTAAGATCATGGAGTTTGTATGTATGTTAGAGAAACGTCTGGGCCGCTAGCCTAAGCCATGCCTAATCATGGTGGAAACTTGTAGCATAACCATAATGAGCATTCTATGAAGCATCCTCAATAAAAATCTATGCACATAGTAAATAAAAAGATCGCTGAGATGCTCATTGTCTGCTTGCCTTGTCATTTTGATTATGGGATAGCTCTTGTGTCATGTGCAAGGGGTTACCCGTTGGCGGTTCTCTATGATACGTATATACTTACAATGACAAGAGCTTACTTGTGACTAAAGTTGAGTAGCATGAGGATCGGTCTTTGTAAGTAAGGGGCATGAGACTTTGATTTATAACTTGTCAAGCATATCCTCTTAGTTGTGTCACTTTAACCTTAACCATTTAAAGATGCTTATGATAGGGGCAATGAGAGCTCAAAGCTAACAAGTACCATACTTTTAGCATTTGGAAGCCTTTCAAACTATTCAAAACCTTTTCATTTACTTGTTGAGTCTCCACATATTCTTTGAGCACCTTCTTGAGAGCATAGTTTTCATTCTTTGTGCTTGTCTCAAAACTTGATTATATGTGTTATGACTTTGATGCTTGTATCTTTGATATCTTTACTTCTAGTCTTCAGCTGAACTTCAGAGGTGCCTTAAATCAAAGGCAAGCGAGATACCACTCTATCATACCTTTTTATGAGCATTGTAATGTTGCTTATGTTTATACTCCATGCTACTTATTATTTTTGAGTTGGAATCTCCTCATAGCTTGCAATCCCTATTAAGTAAACTTAGTTGCATACTCCCTATTATGAATTGTCTAAGTAGTTGATCACATGCTGAGAATATATACATCATATGAAGCAAATGTGTTCGTGAAAGTTCTTTTATCACACTCAGTTTTCAACTGAATTGCTTGAGGACAAGCAATAAGCTAAGCTTGGGGGGAGTTGATATGTCCAAAACGTATCTACTTTCTCGAACACTTTTTCTATTGTTTCTCCTCTAAACTTGTGTGATTTGGATGCAACTAACGCGGACTGACGCAGTTTTCAGCAGAATTGCCATGGTGTCTATTTTTTGTGCAGAAAATCAACTATTAGGAAAAATCCCAGAAAATATGCCAAAAATCCTATTTCACCAGAAGACTCCCGGAGCCAGAATACGAGACGGAGGGGGGCTGGGCCCAGGCCACACCACCTGGCCGCGCGGGCAAGCCCAAGCCGCACCAGGGGGTGGTCTGGCCGCCCAAAATCCCCCTCGGTCTCCCTCTTCGCCTATAAGTTGCCTTCTGACCTAAAAATTCAGGGGGGGTCGACGTTTTTCCAGAAGGAGTTCCGCTCTGCTGCCACCACCAGATTCTACGAAACAGCACCAGAAACTCCGTTCTGGCACCCTGCCGGGACGGGGAATTGGAGGAGATCATCGCCATCATCATCACCATCGCTTCTCCATCGACCATCCATGTTTCCCCCATCTATGAGTGAGTAATCCCCCGCTATAGGCTATGGGGATGGTAAGGATTGGATGAGATCGTTCATGTAATGACATCGGATTGTTAGGGCATGGTGCCTAGTATCTTTTAGTAGTGCTTTATGAATTTGTTGCGACTTGTTGTGCTTAATGCTTGTCACTAGGGCCCGAGTGCCATGATTTTAGATCTGAACTTATTATTGATTTATTATGATAGTATTGTTTCTGGTCTTATCTACAAGTTGTATACACATGTTGTTGTCCAGAACCTATGGCCCCGAAGTGACAGAAATCGGGATAACCAGAAGGGAATGGCTTTGATGTGAGGATCACATGTGTTCACAGAGTGTTAATGCTTTGCTCCGGTGCTCTATTAAAAGGAGCACCTTAATTGCCAGTAGTTCCCTAGAGGCCCCGCTGCAAACGAGCTGGCAGGACAAAATATGTTGTGCAAGTTCTCATTGCGAGCACGTATGACTATATATGGAACACATGCCTAGGATTGTCTAGTACTTGGGTGCTTTATCTTATTTATCTGCAATTGCCCTATGTTCTGATTGCTATGTGAATTGTCTTGTCCATGCAACACCCGTCCATCCATCCCTATGCCTACCACACTCAAATCCTATTGTTTACTGCTATTGTTACTGCTGTCTTTACTTTACTACTGCTGCTACTTTGCTATTCCTACTACAAAACTGTTGCTACTGATAAATTGCTGTGAGCAAGATTGTTTCCAGGTGCAGCTGAATTGACAACTCAGTTGTTACGGCTTATAAATATTCTTTGGCTCCCCTTCTGTCGAATCAATAAATTGGGTTTCACTTCCCTCGAAAATACTGCGATACACTCCCTATACTTGTGGGTCATCTGCCCCCTGGCCACCCACCGACCTTGCCTCTTCGCCTATAATATTCCTCCTGATGCAAAAACCCTAAATCATCAAGCCTCCAGCCACGAAAAGTTCCGCAGCGCCGTCGCCACCGAAGGGGAGATTCAGGGGACATAAAGTCTCTGTTGCGGCACCCTGCCGGGACGGGGAAGTGCCCCCGGAGCCATCTCCATTGATCTCCACCACCATCTCCATCACCATTGCTGATTCCCATGATGATGAGGGAGTAGTTCTTCCTCGAGGCTAAGGGTTCTACCGGTAGCTATGTGTTCATCTTTCTCTCTATGCATGATCATATTGGGATCATGAGCTTTGTAATCAACTAGATCTACCTTGCTACTCAAGTGCTTTAATAGATCTCTGCTCTCCCCATGTGTGTGAAGTTGACAGTGTGCACACCATGGTGGCACTTAGGCTAGAGATTACAAATACTTGTTATGAGTTATATTTGGAGTTGGATGTCTTTATGAAATTGTGGTGTTTGTTGGAACCATCTAGTGCTCAAGGTGACAGTGTGGGGTTATCTAGATGCGGAAAGCGAACTTTGAGGTGTGATGTTATAGCCCTACCAATGATTAGAGTGTCCAACCGGAGAGTAGTTAAGAGTAGTATCATAAAGAGAAGATATTTATATGAGAGTGTTCACTAGTGAAAGTATGATCCCTAGGCCTTGTTTCTAAGCATTGAAACACCGTTTGCAACTAGATCTGTTACATGTTTGTCTGCTTCCATCTTTATTTCAGTTTGCCTTTAGTCTTTTCCCACGTCAACCACACGCCAGCAAGCTATTTTCTAGCACTGTTACCACTTATAATTATCCATACCACTTGTATTTCACTATCTCTTTGCCGAACTAGTGCACCTATACACCTGACAAGTGTATTGGGTGTGCTGGGGACACAAGAGACTTCTTGTATCTTGATTGCAGGGTTGCTTGAGAGGGGATACCTTTGACCACTTCCTCCCTGAATTCGATAAACCTTGGGTGATCCACTTAAGGGAAAACTTGCTGCTGTTCTACAAACCTCTACACTTGGAGGCCCAACAACTGTCTACAAGAATAAAAGTGTGTAGACATCATCAACCGAAGCCTCTGGACTCTCCTTCGTGTGTTGATCAAGAAAAACCTCAAGGATTGGAAGGAATGCATTCCACACGCTGAGTTCGCCTACAACCGTGCCAAGCACTCAACAACGAAGATGAGCCCCTTCATGATCATCTATGGTTTCGAGCCCCTCACCGCGCTCGACATCCTACCACTACCTCTCCATGAGCGCACCAACATGGACATTGAGAAGCGCGCCCAAGCTATGAAGAAGCTTCACGAAGAAACAAGAGCTACTATTGAACAACAAGTCCTTCACCAAGCTTCAAAGTTAAACAAGGACAAGCAAGAGTTGATCTTCGAAGAAGGTGATCTTGTATGGATACACCTGAGCAAAGACCGCTTCCCCAAGGAGCGCGATTCCAAGCTTAAGCCAAGGGGAGATGGTCCCTTCAAAGTCATCAAAAGAATCAACAACAACGCCTACATCATCCACATACCGACATCCAAGTACCTTGCAAGCAATACGTTCAACGTCAAGGATCTTTCACCCTACCATGGAGATGTTCAAGATCACAACCATGAAGAGTCGAGAACGACTCTTTCCCAAGAGGGGGAGCTGATACAGCCCGTCCTATGGATGCTCCTACATCTACACCACCAAGTCTCCCAAGTGGACCAATGACCCGTGCCCGAGCCAAGTGATACGTCCATAACGTATCTATAATTTTTGATGGTTTTATGCTAATAATATGCTTTTGATGCTCCTTTTTATATAAAGTTTATGATTTATTTAGACTAACCTACTAATAGTTACAAAAGTGCACAATGTTTTTGTTTTACACTTTGATGTGCAGAAATTATTAAGAATACAAATGAAAACCTTGTTGGAGTCAAATTGAGATTTTTTCAGAAATCTGTCTCAGAACTCTTTTTGAAGATGGTCACGTTTTGGGTCGAAGACGGCGTCAAACGGAAAACTCTTCAACTACAAATTTGTTGGAAATTTCGCGACAAGCGTTCTAGACATAAAATTTAGCTGATTACGAGTCCGAACGGGCCTTTTAGACCCGATTTACTGCAGCCCAAGATGGGGTGACGGGAATCCGAGAAGCTATATAAAGGGAGTAAACATAATTCGTCCAGGGCATCTCCACCCACGAATTTGCAGCCACCAAAGCCACGTTTTTGCATCCTTCATGGATCCCATCTCCATGGGGGAGGGCTCCTAAGAAGCCATGAAGGAAGGGGGCTAAGGGGCGGTGCTTTCCCATGATACCGGCGGCAGGGAAGGAGTCCCCCACGCCGCCGCCCTCTTCACCATCTTCACCGTCATCTCCATCATCTAATCCTCCTAGTATGCAGTGGTTCATCCTCCCACACACCTCTGTACCGTCCTATGTAAACATAGTGTTTGATGCTATAAGTTATAATCATATGATCTATGTCATGTTTGCGTAGTTTCTTTGTTCTTAGATTGAATGGTTGAACGTCTTTGGTTCATTAGAGTTGTGTATTGATATGGTACAGTCCTTTGGTGTCCATTATATTTGTGCACACATGGATTAAACATCATAGGGTTTGTAGTATGTGTAAGAGGAAGGGGGAAGTTCTGCCGGAGTGACAGAAACCTGAGGACGCGAACCGGAATGTTGCACGTATGGGAGTAAGAGGACCATAAAACTTAAGGCTATGGTTGGGGAAACCTTAATGCATTGATTAGTACTTACGGATGTTTGCTAACAATCCAATTATATAGTACATGTAATTTCAAGTAGTGAAGCGCATGTATATTTAGCCTCTCCCACATAGAAAACTGCATCGAAGACAATGAACCCGATCTATTCGCTATTTAAACTTGGACAAAGCCACCACAATTATCACCACTATTCCACACTCATGGTTATGTTAGTTTAGTGTATTTTGTTGCTGCAGCAACTAGCTTTACTTTCTTGTTATTTATTATCATGCAAAGCTATCTCTATTACTCGTATTGTTGCTCTAGTTTTATTTCCTAGATAATGCAAACGTTTAGTGTGCGTAGAGTTGTATCAGTGCTGATAGAACTTGAGAGAATATTTATCCTACCTTTAGCTCCTCGTTGGGTTCGACACTCTTACTTATCGAAAAGGCTACACATGATCCCCTATACTTGTGAGTTATCACCAAGCTCCTTCAAGCTAAGGTGAATTCGCTCCTCTCGTCATGTGACTTTGACATACACTTGGATGGCTTGCTACTTCATGCCACTACTCTGTGCACTATCAGGTACGAAACCCCGCCGTGTCGACCCATGATCCCTGAAGCTGCACCTGTTCTGAAGCTGCCTAAGCTGGAGTGTCCGCCCCAATCCAGCCGGAGTGTCTGGCGCAACCAGAGTGTCCGGTCAGATCCAGCCGGAGTGTTTGGCCTACCCTAGCCCCGTCCTGGCGCGGACATTCTGTGTGCTACATCCGACTCTACCCGGACACTACCCGGAGTGTCCGGCCACCCCGGACTGTCCGGTCCACTCGACCCAGACTGTCCGGCCTAAAGATGGGTCTGCAAGCCATATTTGGGCCCCTAAGGCCCATGTAACCCTCTACTTCACCCAGAACTCTACTTTAATGCCTAAATTACCCCTGAACTTGTGGTTGGCCTATATATAGTCCCCCACCTCTATTCTAAACCCTAGGCATGATATTTGGAATTAGTGGAAACCCTTTGTGGATCTATCTAGTCCTTGCCTCATGCTCCTTTGACAAAGGAGCACCAAATATCACAAACCTCGTTGGAGTTTGCATCGTGCCTCTGCATTGTAAAAGGCCTAGGAAACGGAGATCCATTGCCTAGACGTCAAGATCTCACCGAGTCTCCCATCTTGCCGTGCTGGTTTGAGAGAGAGAGATCCCCGACCGACGCTGATCCTAGGGATTGCGCCAGACCGGTAGCCGCCGGAGTGAGCAATTGGCTTGTATCGTGTCTTCGTGTGTGTGTGTTCATCGTGTTCTTCGTGTGTGAGTTCGCGTGTTCGCTCTCTCTCCCTCATCCCCACACTCACCCCGCCACGATTTCGAGGGATTCATGAAAGATCAGGCCATCCCCGAGGTTGCCCCGCAATAGCACCATTTATACCAATAGTGGGCACCTGAAGGGTCATGCCCATGTCACCCCTTTTCCCTAAAACCCAAGTTCATAACAATGGATATTGCCAAGGTTACCCCTCGCTAATTCTCCCCTTCGATATCGAAGCCTCCCACATCGTAAGGAGGATAGAGTGGCTCATCCACACGGGTCTGACAAGCTTGGACCTGGCCATGTGCTGGTTCACAAGTCGGATTCAGCCTCTGCAGCACCGCTCCAGCTTGATGCAGACGTATACTGGAGAAAGGAGTGATCCTCTCCGGATTTCTAAGGACAACTTCTCAAGTGACTCCATCAAGATCCGCATGAAGGATATGGTCAGGGTGAAGGACAAGAAGCATGGCTTCAAGATCACATTCGACATGTTCAAGAACGACAAGTGTCCAGAGGTAATGTATACCTTGTATCATTCATACTCCAAAGTTTTTTGACTTGGTTCCACCAATTGCACCATTGACTCAACCTTTTTTATAGCTTATGGGTCTGTCCGAGGAGGACATGGCTCCTCAGGTGTACGACCCAAAACTCAAGGATATCCTGGTCTTGTCGGATGATGAGGCCTCCAAGGATCATCCTGGTCCGGCAACACGAAAGCGTAAGGGTTTTGCCTCTGACGACTGCTGCCGTGGACAAGAAGAAAAAGGATCTAGAGAGCGGGATCTCCAAAAAATCTACTGCCTCTTTGGAGGCAGAAAAAAGAAGCGCCGCCGATATTCTTTTAACCAAAGCACCCACTACTGTGTAAGTATTTATTTTTCTGTCTTTGTGTATATGTTGGTTCTTCCAGTACTTATACTTAAACTTGTACTCCTCAGGAAGAACACTGGTGGCCTGAGGCGCACCGCCATTGCCAGTTCTGACCAATGCCAAACGAAGATTTCTCCTAGAGTGCCTCTACCTACATCGACCGAAATTGGCTAACTGTGAGCTAAATCCAAATACCCACTGCCGCCCAACCAAAAAGGAGTAAGACTTGTCAACATATACCTCGGCCGAGACCAACTCCCCATGAGGCCATTCAGAGAACCTTTTAGCACCTCATAGACCTCAATACGCCAACACCGACCACCATATGGATGAGCTAGCTAGAGGAGAGCAGAGCAGCGCCCAGATCTTGCTGAGCATCCTGCCAATCCTCCTCAGCAGGAACGCCCACTACCAGTCCTAGTGCAGCCCACACACATAGCCAATAAATATGCAGACTACATATATCTTACTTTCTCTGTTCATATTAATATTCTCAACTTTGTCTAGATTCGAATGAATCTAGTCTAAATCATTAAGTATATACATCCGAATCTAGATAAATTTGAGAACAATAATATGAACCGGAGAGAGTACAACAATGTAAGTTCGCCACGGAGACCTAAAAGCACCTCCACCGTCTCCTCCCAAAGTGTAGCCGGCAACTGCGTCGGACATGCACTTTGGTGAGCCGATGGTTTGGGATTGGCTGCCCACAGCAGCGCCTCCCCAAAATGGCCTCCCAATTTATTTTCTGCCATTTGATAAATAAACACATATTTTGACCACAATGCTACTGCATAGTTTAAATCTAAAGTTTATTACAACAATTCAAACATAGAAATAAAATAGTCCACACAATAATTTAAATAAAATTCAGATAGATCAAACGGCGTTTCCTTCGAACATCCAAAAAATACTCCACTAGACCATCTTGCAGTTGATGATGAATTTTTTCGTCACGGATTTCCTGATGCATGATGAGGAAAGCACCAAACTCAGCCGCACCATGTTATCAACATTGCGAGGGCCCTGATGCTCTCAGATAGGTTGGTCCAAACATTCCCATCGGCCACCACAACCTGGCAAAACCTGTAAACACTCTCAAAAGTTCTGAACTCAGCCATGCGCCCTGTAAACACTCTCAAAAGTTCTGAACTCAGCCATGCGCAAATATGTATATGCATGGCACCTCAAGTCAGCTGTGCACTTCTAAGCATATGAGAAACCAATCAATCAGGTGCAGTATTTCTTGCACATAAAGTACGGACCAAACTCTCTCATTCCATGCACAATCTGTGGAAAATATAATGAATCCCTAATATTTCGGTGCATTGACCCTCGTGGGCAGTATATATAGAGTTATAAGGGGTAGGTAGACTTGGAATACAAGATAATCTTAGAGTCCTCTATCTCATATACGTATATGTTATGTATCTGTATTCTAACACAATCTTCATGAACAAGTCCCTGTTCATCCTAAAGCACCGCCGAAAGCTGTGCGACATATTTGTTGGCTCGTCTACAAAATAGTCGCCCTTAAGCATCATTGCACCGGACGTCTGCAGCCGGTCCTTGTTCTTCTTCTTCCCATGCCTAGACTCTCCTTGTTGAGGAGCCTGCATTTGCCCCCGTGGACAAAGAAGATAACTGATGATCATGTCACCCACTTGATCATCAACCTCCTCTTGCACCAAATTTTTCATCATCATTTCATTGTCGCTATCCATATTCTATGCATCAAACAACAAACAAATCAAAGCACCAAACATCACCTAATTTACCGAGAAAAATAATTAGGAACTTTTTACCTAAAAAAGCGGCCGAACACCTTATGTTCGACACGACCTCGAGGAGGTCTCACCCAGACCTATTTACCGACGAGTCCACTAGACAATCGCGGTCGATGCAGGTGACCGTAGAATCCGCACCAGCCTCCCAGGCCGATGGTGCGGGAGACGCGGTGATCTGGACAGTAGGTCACATCGCATGGTCAGTGGCGACAAAACGGGTGTCAAACTAGAGTAAACAAGTGCTCAATCCGTCCGAAAATAAGTGATTCAGATTTATCTATATTCACACTATCTATCTATATAGGGAATATAGAGAAATCAAAGTCACTTTTTTCAGGACAGAGGGAGTAAATATTATTTTAGTTTTGTAAAAGGAGTGTATTTTAACTCTTTTTGGTACGTAGATTCATTTAGATTTGAAAGAAATCTACATACTAAAGAGATCTAAATATATTTCTTTTACAAAGGTAAAATATCTTGTCTTTTGAAACGGAGTGAGTAAGTTGGATAAGAAAAAAGCGGGCAGAAAGACTTCTCTAGTGGGACGCGCTAACTCGTCGTCCTCTCGCAAGCCACGCGGACTTGCCGGCGATAAGACCAGAGTGTGGAAATATTTATAGCGACCTCGGTACCCAAGCCCCGTCTTTGTACATGATTCCCAACGACCGTGTTTCCCTTCTCCTTTTTCTTTGCGGCAGAAAGACTTGGGGCGTCTTAGTCTAGAGAGTCAAGTCAACCTACTGCTGCTTCCACGATGGTTCCACATTCGACAGATCCACATCTCCTTCGGCTGATTTATATGCCCCTTCGGCTACGAAATGAAACCATTCATCTCACAAAGACAGATCCACATTCGACAGATTCACTCGGCTCTGTTTCCTTCTTCTCTCCTCAGCTTCTAGGATCCTTCAAGAGTTCCGTCCTCTCCAGGTTAGTGCTTTTTCATTCAGAATCTTGTTATTTTCAGATATTGGCACTTTAATTTGGTACCACAACCATGTTAATGGATTAGTTAACAACATGATCGTAGCTCTATTTATGTTTTTAATCCTTACAAGGAAGATTTCTATTGTTCTTCAGTTCCTCTGTTAAATCCATAGCCTGTTCTTGCTATATCATCAGAAATGGCCACTAACGGAGAGAACAAGCAGACTGTTCTAAGCACATTGCCCAAGGACCTACCGTTAGACTTCTTGAGGACTAGCACAGAACAGTTCTCAAAGGAGCGTATCATTGGTACAGGTGCATTCGGAACGGTTTACAGGGTATGTTCACCCTGTCTTCACATTTTCTGCCTTCTCCGAAGTTGCCGAAAAAGTGCCAACATTTGCTGAAAAAATATCTCCCTGAGCTTGAACAGGGAACTATGCCAGATGGGCAAACCATTGCGGTGAAGAAGCTCGCGGAGAATGCGCCGCTCCCGCGCGACAGAGCATTTACCAATGAGGTTCAGAACATCATGGCTCTCCAGCATGACAATATAGTCAAGCTTGTTGGGTACTGCCATGAAGGGCAAAAGAAAGTCGTGCTGAACAATGGGAGGTACATTGTTGCAGATGTTTATGAAAGTTTGCTCTGCTACGAATATCTAGCTATGGGAAGCCTTCAGAAGAACCTTTTTGGTAAGTGACTCTACCCGATACGTTTCTATTCTAGTTTTCATCTAATGTTTACAATGCTTTGAGCGCGACACATTTTATCTCTTCCTTGAACTATTATACCTGAGGTACCGAAATAACTCGATCTTTGACTTCTTCAGAAGGACACAGTAACATGCCGTGGCACACTCGCTTCACAATAATCAAGGGGATCTGTAATGGCTTACTCTTCCTCCATAGGATTCCTATTATCCATATGGACTTGAAGCCTGAAAATATATTGTTGGATCATAATATGATGCCGAAAATAGCGGACTTTGGTCTTTCCAGGCTCTTTGGCCAAGAACAAACACGGGCCAACACACAGAATGTTGTTGGATCATAGTAAGCTGACCATAACTTTGTTCCTCTATCATAGTGTAAACTGTATTTTCACCTTCTAGTAATCCCTCTTGAATATTATTAATGTTAATTATATGCAGTGGGTACATAGCTCCTGAGTATCTATACAGAGGTGAGATCTCCACCCAGTCGGACATATACAGTTTAGGCCTACTCATCATCGAGACCACCACGGGCGAGCAGAATCAACCCAAACAGAACGAACCATCAGCAAGGGAATTTATTGAAAAAGTAAGAAAAATATTAATTTGATTATTTGACTGTTGAAAACTACAAGTTCTTACATTATATTTTATATTTATATTATCACCAAGGATAACAGTTCCAAGTTCCTTACTTAGGTACATAAAAATTGGACAGACGAGCATATAGCGTCCATGTACCCACGGTCAAGTCAAAATGAGCTCCAGGAAGTGAAAGTATGCATCCAGATTGGTCTAGAGTGTGTGAACATTGAGCGCAAGAACAGACCTTCCATCGAAACTATTGTTGAGAGGCTCGATGGACGGTGTGCAAACGAAATGGCAAACTTGCAGGTATGAAAATCAAACATGCACTGGATAAGAGACTCTGTATTGAGATCACTTAGTTTCATGGAAGTGCACAGGGGAAACATATAATTTTCTTTCAGTATTCTAAGCACTTTAGAAATCTATTGCTGAAATTTTCCATTCGCTTCCTATGCAGTACTAATGTTCCAACTGGTGATACTCTGCAAATGTTCATGTATATATTTTGAAATCTACAAAGATATTATAAAGCGGTCCAAAATCCATATGCATAGTTCAAAGCATTTGGGATTAAGGTGGATTATGATAATCCATTTATCTAAATAGACAACAAACCGAGTTCAAACTTTATGGCTACTATTTTTTAATATATAGTAACATGGAATTCACCACAACACAGCTTAGCAACCACGAAGTTTAAGCCCTATCTAACTTTTTCTTGTGAAATTACCTGATGGCATGCCAACTATCTACATGGCATGGCCAAAATTCTTACTTGCATCCCAAAAATTCTTGGATTAAGATTGTTCATAACTCATATCTGCAGAATCACATTTGCTAAACTGGCCGCCTTTGATTCCTTGTTTGCCACCCATAGTTTGCTTATTATATGGATTCTTCATTCTTATTATGTTTTTTATTCTGTTAATAATATTCATGTTATGTTGTATTTAAGCTTGTACCGTAACATATACTCTACGAAATTGCAGATCTCCACCAGTTCCAGGCGGGGATGAAATCGGGGTCTTCTCTTCAGGGCAGATCTGCACCATGGAAAAAACATGCTATATTACTGCTAGAGTGAATTTACTTCGAAAATAATGCGCTGTGATGTCACGTCATGAATTTTATTTTTGTTGTAACTGCTACTCCCGTATCTTTGCTCTATGATACTACAATGTTTGTTGATTCGTTTTATGACGTCGGTGGTACTGATGATTTCTCAGTAATGATAATCAGTCTTTGTTTAGTGAAATCTTGGTGGCCGATGTCAGGCAGTGGTTTATTTGGATGTGTTACGTTGTCAGTTTCACTTTTGCCTGAAGCCACACGATATCATTGCCCCCAATGTCTTCAGTGGTCGCAGTTTCGTGCTTGCGCAGTTAAAAGAGTTCTGAATTCTTGCTGAAATCCAGGCAGCATTGAGCGCCTGAACAAAACCAAAATGCATATGATTGTTGCAAGTTTTTAAGATAAAGGAAAACAAAATATTGCTCTCTGATGCAGCATCAAGATGGAGCAGCCAAAGATGTCTTTCTGTAATTGTGACATTGTAGTAAGTTATTGCAGTCAAACAAGACGCTTAGCGTTCAAACTAAGAGGGAAAGATGATGGGTCTTTTGTATCCGCTACAATGATGGTAGCAAAACGCCCTTGTTGAAAGCCTACCAAGCTCTGGCTCTTGGAGCCTGAACCTGAGACTGAGGCAAGATACAATATCATACTGCAGAGACATTTCTTGAGGCAAGCTAGGCAGCATTCCCTCAAGTGTTTTCTACTGGTGAACAGAAAGCCCATGTTCCTAAAAGGCGTGTAATTTGTGTTCCTTCTTCCTAGTGTATCGCACAGCATATCAGATAGACCAGAATGGTACTAACTAATCTAGTTACTGGAGAGACAAAGAGGAGTATGTTTTAGAGATATTGTTGATCTGAAATTTGAGAACCTGACTAAACACCAGGAAAACACACAAATAATACCGAAAAGACACCCATGTATGAATGATACCTCTTGGCGAATCAGAATAATCAGATCACAGGATGATACAGTTACAGTAACATATATCAAGATATAAAATGAAATGTTTGCGTGGATTAATCACAGAAGATGTTTGGTAGGAACAATCCATCTTAGAAATAAATGTGTTACATCATAGAAGTACTGACCAAATGACACTGGTGATGTCGATAATTGTGAACTTATTGGAATGATTAAAAGTATAAAGCAGTTGCACTGGATGCAGCATACAAGAATGACACTGCTGAAAGAACTGAGTTGCCGCATCTAGACACGAACCTCCGTAACATGCTGTATGTTTTGGTGCATTCCGCTATTGAGCCACTGACTTCTGAAATCCTTGTGCAACCCCAGCAACCAGAGCTTCTTCAGGGAGTGAAGTGATTCAATGCCTTGAGGGACCTTATCAAGCTTCGGCAGCGACACGACATACAGACCTTCAATGCATGGAAGAGCACCTTCGATGATTTTTAGCTTGCTGACATCGTGCATGTGCTTTAAGACGAGCGTCTTCAGGTTTGGAAAGGAATCTGCAGAGAGAACCAAAGTATTTGCACCACACATGTTGTTAAGTTTCAGATATGTGAGGTTCGGCAGGTGGGGTGCGAGCATCCCCAGTGGATCTTCCCCAAGGTGACACCAGCTTAGAGCTAGATACTTCAGGTTCTTTCCATGCCCGAGAAAGATTGGAGAATTTAGTGTCCCCTCCGCCCATTGCCCTCTGATAATCAACCTGTGTAGATCTGTAGACCTTGGCTGCAGAGCCTGGAAGCTAATTGCCTCGTTCTCATCCCTTGCAGAAAGAAGCAAGCTCGAAAGAAGCGGCATAGTTGACAGGGTAGCAAACAGATTTGCACAGTCAGCAGCACTGATGTTATCAATCCACAAACTTCTTAGCTGCATCAATTTTTTCAGCTGCTCGGCCAAGTCACTGCTAGACTCCACAGTCTCGAGAGTTTGAAGTTCTTCCAAGTTGGACAGCTCTTTAGGTGCTTGCATTCCGATAAAGTAACGGAACTCTGTCTGCTTCTCATCATCATATCTATCTGCTAAAAGGTGCCGCAACTTCATGATCTTCGCAACACCTCGTGGTAGCTTCTCTATTTTGGTCTGCTTGATGTCCAGAGTGTGGAGGTTAGAAAGATTCTCAATAGAATCTGGGAGGGATTTGACCTTGGTGCGTCGTAAGCCGATGTAACGTAGATTGAACAGATTCCCTATCGATGCTGGTACTTCAGTGACTATAGAGTCTTGAAGCTCGAGAACGGTAAGATAGCTAGACTCGGTCAAAATTGAAGACAACATGCCAGGGGGGCATGAAATTACTCCAAGTGCCACTACAGTTCGAAGATGTGGAAGTTTAGGTTTCAGCGCAGTGTTGTCTTTCCATCCACATGACGACAGCCGACGAACTTCCTTATCCATATGTATCATTGTGCCGTAGTCATTTGCGGAGGCAAACCTCTCTTCCTTGGCAACAGAAATAGCCAGTTCACGCACAATATCATGCATCTTACAGGTGTTGACCCTACCAAGTTCATCATTCTCCACCACCTCAAGCATATTGCGGTGGATCAATTCCATGAGATTTCCCTCAGCTACCATCTCTGGTGTGTTCTTGTCTTTACTCAGCACAAATCCTTCTGCAACCCACAGCCGCACAAGGCTGTCACGTGACATTGGGTGATCTTCCGGAAAGAGACTGCAGTATAAGAAGCAGTTTCTGAGGTCATCTGAAAGGTCATGGTAGCTCAGATTTAAAATAGCTCTCACATGATCATTGTTTGACAACTCGCTTCGAAGCTGGTTGTACGTTTGTTTCCAAATATCTAATCGTTGTCTCGAAGACAACAGGCTGCCAATGGTAATAATTGCTAGAGGCAGGCCATGACACCTGTCAACTATAGAAATAGCAATTGCCTCAAGATCCTTGGGGCACATGTGGCCCTTCCTGTTATAGAAAGCCCTTCTGCAGAAGAGGTCAAATGCATCAGGATTACCTAGTGGCAGGAGCTCAAGATGACGGGTGGGAGGAGAAATTCCTGCTACATGGTCCTTCCGTGTCGTGATGATGATGCGACTTCCTTGGAGATTCTGGAAAGCATCATGCATTTGGAAGTATACTTCTTGCTCCCAGACATCATCCAGTACAATCAGATATTTTCTAAATTGAAGTCTCTGCTGTATTTCCTTTTTCAAGTCATGCACATCCATTTTGTCAATACCGGCTGACAATGGTTGTTCAGTGTATCCAATCTTCCACAGTAGCTTCCTCAACAGAGCATCAACAGTGTAAACTTGTGACACAACAATCCATGCATGTGCAGGAAAGTTGATCTTTTCACGTTCATAAACATTTGAAACTAGGGTGGATTTTCCCAAACCACCCATGCCTGACACTGTTATCACAGTGTTCTCCAGCTCCTCGGAGTACAACCAATCGGTCAGCAATATCCTGTTTTCCTCAATCCCTACTAGATCTTCATCTTTGACAAGTCCAGGGAAGCTGTCTTGGGACCGCTGTCTTTCCATCTCCGTAAGTGGGTTAGCAACAAGCTGAGATGGCTGCAACCACTGGTCTTTCATCTGTATAACTTGCTGAATTTCCTTCTCTACGTCAACTACCTCATCCGCAATTTCAGCGAAAACTTTGACATAATGTGTTCCTTTGATGAAGAATTTCTTCAGGTACCCTTCTTCCTTAAGTTGAAGAACATGGTACGAATATTTATCCATTACATCTTCAACATGGTAGGCTACGTTGCGGACTTCCCCAATCCAACTCTTGACAAGTTCGTCCGTGAGGTATACTGTGCCTATCTGCCTTATAACATTGCTCATCATAGTCAGATGCTTTCTTATTTGTTCAACCTTTACCGGCAGTTCCTTCAGATTGGTAGCTTTTTCAGACAGCTTAGCTATGATGCCCTTGACAGCTTCATCTGTTACAATGGAACCAATCTTCGTCACAGCAATGAGTACCGCCTCGGCCATCTGAGCTGAACATCAGAGATAGTGCATATTACATGATAGAATAAATACGTCCATCTACAATCATAGGTACCAAATTAACGCATGCACCCAGACATAAGGAGTAGCCTTTTTGCATTGGCCCATTTCATTTCATTATGCCCCAACCTAATTTATCAATTTATAGAATATATCAAAGACTAGAGCATAATTTGTCACGCATGGAGATACCAGGCATCACCACATCAGAGAATCCCTCTTTGTCCACTGGGATCTTCCCATGGATCAGAGTTAACGGCAATAATATGAAAGGAATTCCTAAATGACCTTGGCTGGGTGTGGCTCTCTAGATTGTATCACCTTGATGTAAACTCTTGAGTCTAATAATGCAGAGGCCGGATGTAATGCTTAAACCTTTTAAGTAATAAAGCGCCCATTATCAAAAAGAGAAGTAAACTCTCGAGTCTAATAAAAGCGCCCTTTATTGAAAAAAAATGCTTTGACCCAGCAGAATTTGGAGAAGATACGAGGAATTCGGCTCATGTGTTCTAGAATAGCAATGCCCAATCAATTGCATCACAAACATAGGCCCATATGCAGAGGCCAGGGCGACCCCTTTTCAAAAAAAAAAGGTTCAGTTCAAGCCACTCTCTCTTTTTCTGAACTAAGGTGGAAGCACCAAGCACAATCCAAAAATGTATTAATGGATAAATAAATAACGTGAATGACAGATGGCACAAAGATCCGAACAGGATAAACGTACTAGACTAGATAGAATATCGGATTTTCACCCTGTTAGAATGTATCAGGACTAGCGAACTGAAACTTTGTGATTTCCAATGCAGGAGGCTCGACAGGCCAAGGATACCATGTAAGGACCAGCAAGCAAAGGATGTCTGTACTAGTTGAGCGCAAAACTCTTTGAAGCAGCAGGTGCATAGAACACAACTGACATGTAGACTAGCAAATGAACTGGTAGACTGCTTCTGAAATGGTTGCAGTTGTCTAGCAAATTTATTGCATTTGGTAAACTACAGGGAATAGAGCTACCTTCCGAAAATGCAACATTTTATACTGATGGTGCACATGAACAGCTAATGCTCACCTTCTGGATATCTGCAGTAGGTGCCTACAGATCAGGAAAGCAACCACGTGCGGATCGAGCGACGGGTGTGATAAATTCTGCAGCATAAGAGAACAGAAGCTGAACAATCGGACTATGTAGCCAAGGGCAGGGATGCAGGTGCGATTAAGAGGTAAAACTTGAAAATAAACAACAGTTACTATTGGGCAGAACAGGATGGGAGCAGTTTACACAGTATTATTACAATGAATAGGATCATATATCTCGGCGCTACCACCACATAGCCGGCATCGAGTGGAGGCATCTCTCTCGGCCCTCCCAGTAGCGTCAGGTCTCGGTCTAGGACGCGACCGGGCATTCTATCAAACACATGACAGGCGCTAGTAAGACTACAAACAGCTATCTAAAACTTGTTTGGAGTACATGAGTTCCACAATAAACTGCTCAATTACGACATTTCCAAAATCCCGCCGACATGGTCTAGCGGGTGTGCCACTTCCCAATTACCAGGTGAGGTGGTAGAGATCTACACAAAAGGGCTGCCAAAAGGGAGTACCTGCCGGATTCTCGCGGGGAAGCAAAGTACGAGATCTGCAGTGGAGTCAAGAAGGCAGCAGCGACTTGCTCAACAGTAGATGAGAGCAGACTAAATCGGCTTGTGAAACTGATTCTTTCTGGGGAGGCGGAGCTACGTATTGCAATGATTCAACTCAAGCTTCGTCAGCAGCTGTGGCATGTGGAGGCATGCCTGGTGACTTGGTGAGGGGAGAACAGGGTAGGAAGGAAGAAGATGGAAGGAGATGCAGCTATTGCAATCAGTGAGCAAAAGCGATTTGCTATGGCCCGCTCTGTCTCGCGTTTGGAATCTCTTTCGCTCACATTCAATTTGTTCTTATTCTCGTCAGGTCAAGTCGTTGCCTCGGCGCGTTGTTTATGTATGTGGAAAAAAAAGATAGGCAGCTTCGCCGTGCAAGAGTAAAGTCCACCACGAACTTTGGCACCCTTTTTCAAATATGGTCATATACTCACTCCGTTCGAAAATATAAGACGTTAGGTTTTCTATATATTAAAATATATTTAAATATATTCGATTCACAAAGCTAAAGTGCCTTATATTTGTGAACGGAGGGAGTAGCTTGGAAATATGGGATTTACGGTCACTATGTATGGTGCATGTCCTATTAAGATCACTCTAGCTTTTTTACATCAATCAATTTGTCTTTTTTTGACAGACCAATCTATTTGTCTTGTGACACTAAGTGAACCCCATTTGTCAGCCCTTAAGCACTCAAGAGTATTTTTTCGATTATTTTTGAATAATAAAAAAGATAGGGACTAAATTGAAAAAATGCAAGAAGAATCCCACCACACTCCACCTCTCATCTTGTCCCACCTCCTCCCACCATCGGTGTTGCGGGACATCGTAGAGGCAGCTAGGGAGGGTGGGGACGGTTGGACCACCGTGGAATCTCCCTTGCCTCGCCACGAGCGGCGGGCCAGGAGCCTCGCTGCGGTGGGCACCTCTGCAGCGTTCGAGCGTGGCCACTATTGGAGCATCACTGCTTTTCTTTAGCATTTGTCATCGTTGACTTTCTCTCAATCGCCGCATGTCCTTATCACCGGTCGCTCTCTAGAGACCTTTTGGAGGCTATGCTACCACCATCTGAACCATCTCAACACGGGGATCCTCCTGGTGCTCTTTAATTAGGGTTGAAAACGGTAAGAAAACTTTCCATCCGTTTTTGAAGAAAAAGGAAATGGAGAGCAAAAAACAGAAACGAAACTAGCATTTTGCGAAAAAGGAACGGAAACAGAATATTATAAACGGAAACGAAAAAGAAAACAGGGGAGCAATTTCCGGCGGAAACAAAAACAGTAAGGAAGTTCCAAATAAACAAATACAGAAACTTTCTGGAAATATAACCAGTCAAGCCCATGTACAAATAATACTTTGCTTTAGTGTTTTTCTTACTCTTGTTGAGCCATAGAATATATGAAGGGTCTATGTAATACATGCAATTGGTTTAGGCGATTGGTCTTTCCCGAGCAAGAAAATCAAAAAGAAACTCAGCATTTAAACTGAAATAATGAGATGGTGATCTTACTCATGATTGGTAGTCTCATGTTTCCTCCACTTCATAAATTTTAAAAACTTTAGCATAGATAGAGTAATGGCAAGCATATCATACAGGTTTTATGTATCCTTATAGTGCAGCAAAATTATTGTTAACATGAATGATTCAAATGAGTAAACTTTATTTTATGTCATGTAATCAACTCATAGGCTTGCCTTTGAACGATAAAGTATAATCATGTAAATTGAGAGTGTGAGAGTTGTCATGAAAAACATATACACTAGAGTATCTCAATTCTTCCACATCAATAAATTAAGACTTTTCAAACACTACTTTTGTATTTATTGTCCTTCAAGAATTTCAGTTCTTGAGTAATTGAGAGCATGCCAAAGATTTTAATTAGTTTATCGGGTTGTGATGGACACTCGTGGCATCACTAAGGTTTTTATTCCTTTTACATAATGATTACTCATAACAGCCAGAGGAATGATTCCATCATGATTACAGCTACTCGGGAGTGCTAAGAATCTTACCCACTATAGCATTGCTGCTACATGTGTTTAATCAACTCATAGCCGAAATCTAAGAGTTTTCTCCATAAAAATCGTACGTAGGTCAGCGGAGTTATGGACATCCCATGAAGTTTGACACCCATAAAGCTATATCATTCTTATGATTAATTCTTATGATTAACAAGTCAAACTTTGTCATGCTCACAAAAACCGCTAAACATTAATTCAATCGAACAAATCCTTTTAAAGAAAGCTATCAAGTCAATCAATATTTTCAGTGGCGTTGAGTATCTCTAGAAATAAGCCTTCAAGACTAAGTACTACAACATCCAAGCCTTCAATTGTGAGACTTTTTCTTATTACAATTATTTAGCAATTTTTAGGCAAGACTTGGTTAATTACGAGAGCTGGAATAAAACGTACCCAACTAAATATCCATACAAACGAAAATCTTACTATAATATAAAGACTCACTCTACCAATATAAGATCTCAATATTTACTACTAACTAGCATGGGTTTCTCAAATTTTAAAAATGGGGAGTCATAAGACATACCTCTCATGTTTGGTTCCACTTCTCTTTTTTTTATTGGAAAAATCTATACACAGGCGCCGCATAGGCTGCACTCGCGTGCGGCGCTTAACGATTTGTGCAAGTCGCATCATATCGACCCGTAGTTCTGCACGTTATCCCCTTGTGAGCTTCTCTTAGCCACAGACTCTCTCTCCCAGACCAACACGGGGAGCAACACCGCATCGGAAGGACGCGGAGCACCGCATCGGAGAGGCGCCGAAGCACTGCGCCATGGCTGCCGAGCACACCGCGGTGAGGGGCTAGGCGCCGGGCTGGCGTTGGCGGGGCCGGCGGATGCAACGAGCTTCCTGGGGTCGCTCGTGAAGGCGGACGGCAAGGTCCGCAAGTGGCGCACCTCCGCCGCTGACCCCACCGTGCACAAGTGGGTCGGCTCGCTATGGATGCTCAGGCAGTTCCCAAAGAGCTTCGTCAGGTGCTCACAGCCTCGCACTACGTGGTGACGGGGCACCACAAGCATAGCTCTCCCACACTTCGATGCCTATGTCAGGCCTCAGCCTCGAAGCCAACCCGGTGCTCCTCTACTCCGGTTTCCGGGTCCTGGGACGAGAGTAGGAGCCGAAATCCGGAACAGAGCGGGATGTCACCGCCAGAATTTTCCAAAATGGTTAGCAACCAAATGTAGTTACAAACTCGGCATCTAGGTATAATTAACCCGGCAGTTAGACACCAATTGACTAATGAAGTACCTTGCTAAAATATGGTAACCAAGTTTAATTTACCTAGAAAGTGCATTCTTAATTTCCTCCAATGACTATCAACCAAATGTATTAATCTGGCAATCATGCATTACAAACTTGCCAGCTAGGTAAAACTGGCAACTAGGCACTAATTAGCTTAGGAATTACCTTTATTGTAAAATATGGTAACCAAGTTTAATTATCCCACACTCTCCAATAGGTGAGCTAGCAGGTGCATTTTTTATATTTTCTCGTGATGGTTGGCCACCAATTAATGGCGGAGCTTGGGCCAAATAGTTGGGGGAGGGCAAATGGGCCACGAGACACTTTGGGACACTGTTGGGGGTGGATAAATGGGCTATTTTTGGTAAAAAAATGTTAAATATGAAGAAATATTAGTCAAAAATTTCTTGGGCTGGGCGGCGGCGGCCCCCCCGACTGTGCATAGCTCCGCCACTGCCACCAAATGATTAATCGGGCAACCAAGTGTAACTAATCAGGCAATCAGGTATGATTAATCAGGCAATCATGAAGTGGCAAATTTACTAATACATATAAATTTGAAATTAGAAGAGCTTATCTTAAAATAGCTTATTTGAATGTGCTAATATGTATTACGAGAGCTGTGCATAAACTTCACTCACGTGAGCTGCTGCATGTAAACAAGCACATGCAAAAAAAAGTCAATTAAAGTATTGTTACAAACAGTAGCTACGAGCAAGTTTAATAGTGTAGCCGGTTGTTGGCTATAATATATTGCCACATTATCTATAATCAGTCATATAGCTAACATGTACAATAGTTAGGCAAAAAGATGTACTCTACTTTATTAAAGTGTGACCCACCTTTTACTCTCACAAAGCACCTAGGAGCACGTGCTAGAGCTGGCTTTTAACTTACAACCAGCTCATATTATATCTTCTCTTCTCTCTCTTCCAACTCAGCACAAATACTATATTTTACTTCTTATAGCCAGCTGACATGGCTCTATTATACTTGCTCTACTAATCCTATCATATTTTCCTTTTAATGCAAAAAAGTCAATTGAGTAGATGCATGCATGCACATGCAAGTTTGCTTGGTCATCAGACTGTTCTCTAACAACAGAGCTCGGTAGGACCTAGTGTGCTACTCGTCCAGCTTATATACGCTTATTGGGCCGCCGCACAGAATAACCCATCGTGCGGCGCCATGGGTTAGTAGTGTACTTTTTTATTTGCTTCTTGGAAACTCAAAGTCGATCACTCTCCTGCAAATACATGAAAACATCGAGGCGAAAAGAAAAGAAAGAGAGAAAATAAGGAAAAATAGAGAAATCTTTTTGTGGTTTTTAAGAGAGGAAATTTAAAGAATAAAAAATTGGCAGCAAAGCTCGGCTAGAAAATCTCGAAAGCGAATAGAAAGCTAAAAATAAAGTGTTGGGAAAACCAACACGAGTGCTTATAAACTCGAATTAAAAACACAACCTTGAAATAAATAAAAGCAAACGAACGCCAAATAAAGATACATGAGAAAACTTCCCCAAGCTTAGGCTTGTGCAAGCCCTTCAAATCATTGTGGTGGCGAGAAAAAGTCGTTACTCCAGTTCGCAAATTGAGTTGAGAGGTTACTAGTTGTTTCTCAGAGGTTCAAAGAGAGGCTATGCATCCTCTCCACAATCCCTCCAAGTTCTTGAAAGTCTTGGTATGTAGCGAACCGGGTTTGTGGCTGCTCCTCTTGATAAGGAACTTCTTGCTCCTCTTTTTGGTCCTCATCCTCCTCCAAAACCTCCTCCTTGGGTTGGTGTTGCTTAACATGCAAGTCATATAGCAAACGTCCTTCCTCGATAGAGAAAAGGTCATTAGGCATAGAAGCGGGATAAAGACACCCAGCTCCAACAATATTCAGGTAATAAACACCACCTCTCCTAATAAGCATTCTACAAGCTTTTAAAGTATAGAAACCAACACGTCGCTCACCTAGCAAAGGTTGCAACTCACCTAGGTCGACGCCTAGGGCAGTGGCAAGCACGGTGATGATGCCTCCACCTATGATTGGTTCTTGGCTTTGGGAGGCTTGGTGCTCCAGGTAGCGCACAAGGATGGCGCCCAAGTTGAGTGACAAGCCGCAGTTGATGTAAGCAGACTTTGCGAGGACTAAGATGTCCTCCTCATTGAGTCTCGTGAACTCATTACGTGCCTGCAAGGTGTTAGCAATAATATAGAGCAAATAGCGAATTGCAGGATGTTGAATATTCTTCCCCTTATTTACTCTAGTAGTAAAACTCATTCCATTATAATATTGTTCAGGGGAAGGGTCTAAGCCAGTAAAAGATGCGCATAAGGCATTAACACCATTATTTGGCAAATTAAAACATGCGCACCATTCATATAATGTTAACATGTAGTTGTTGTTCATAAGTCGGAAAGAAATCGTGTCCTCTCCTTGCCATTGTCTAATGGTGTTTTGCAATGAACTTAGGAATTCAATAGTTAAGCGGCGATAAGTAGGCACATCATTGTACACAAAGTTTTGTAGGCCAGCTCTATTGCAAAGTAAATTGAAGTCATCAGAAATACCGAGTTGGTTCAATATAATGGGGCAAGTCCACTTGGTGGCCTTCACTTCGCGGTTCTTGATCTTGTTAATGCGATCACGTTTGGGCTCATCCCTGAACCGTATCCCCGTGTGTTCTTGAGCGACAGCCCGAGAAGCGCTAGCGGTGGCACGAGCACAAGTTTGGATCCTTGTGTTCATCATCTAAAACATTGAAGAAAGATAAAAATAAAACTTTTTGATCCAACAACAGTAAGTACAACATATTCCTCGTCATAGCACACTAAAGAATCTCCTCAAAATAATAATCTAGGCAAGAGAATCATGGCAATTGGTTCATAGTAGGTCTCACCCTAGATTGATAATGACGATAGATCAAAAATGAATTTGCAGAAAGTAATTTGAGGATCGGAGGAGAAACATACCGTGGATCACTTGTGTGCGAGGAAATCGAACGAAATTGATTAGAGATAAAGATCTCTTGAGGTTTTGAGAGAGTTTGGAGTAGGGCTGGAATTCGAGCCGAGCCGAGTCAGCTCGGCTCGACTCGCTAAAGCTCGTTCAACTAACAAGATAGCTTGGTTCGGCTCGTTTACAAAATGAGTTCATATTTGAAACTCGGCTCGACTCAGTAAACTCACGAGTAACTCGCGAGTAGCTCGTTTAGCATGTTATGAGTTATGAATAAGAGAACGTATAAGAAAAACTAGTAATTATCCTACTAATTAAGAACTGGAATAAGGATAGTACTTTCAATAACACGAAGGCAGGATCGGATGCAAAATAGAGTAGCTCTACACCATTACAGGTACAATAAACATTTGTAGTATGGCACTCTTGTGTGGAAAATTTCAAATTCTATATTTGAACGATTTTAACGAGCTAAACGAGTAGCTCGCGAGTAGCTCATTTAGCTTGGGTGAACAAACAAGTTCAAATATAAAGCTCGGCTCGACTCGTTAGACACCGAGTTCAAGCCGAGTCAAGCCAAGTCACGAGTTACTCATTTAGCTCGCGAGTTTCGAGTTATAATTCCAGCCCTAGTTTGGAGGTAGAAGAGAGAAAATGATTAAAGTTTTGGAATTGGAGGTACCTTCCTGTGCATTTTTGTGGTCGGACGCAACTATACGGCCGGAACAATGCGTTCCCGCCGTATAGTAGGTCGTCAAACTGTTTGTCCCTGGGAAAGAAAATATACAAAGGCATCGATATCTATACGACCGGAACTATACGGCCGGAATTTTTATTCTCGCCGCATAGTTGGTCGTTAAACTCTCAGTACATTAGAAAACAATTTGTACGGAGGCACTGATATCTATATGACCGGAGCTATACGGCCGGAATGTTTATTCCCGTATATAGTTGGTCGTTAAACTCTCAGTACATTTGGAAGAAAAATTGTCGATGACAAAGATATCTATACGACCTGAACTATACGGTCAGAATTTTTATTCCCGCCTTATAGTTGGTCGTTAAACTCTCTATATGCATCAAAAAAATCTGTTTCTTTGAAAATTATTTCTTTTCCTATAACTTAAACCTTGTTTTTGACAGAAAATTTACAGTAAATATTGTCGACCAACAACATCATGAATAAAGCAGGATTTTTAGTACTATCGAACTTCTTCTCCTCAATTGGAGTTTTCTAGCACTCTTTATTGAACATAAACTTAAACTAAAACTTAAATTTTTATTCAAACCTTTATTTCACATGGGTTGCCTCCCATGAAGCGGTCTTTTATGGTTAATAGCTTGACCACAATGTTGCTCACTTAGGCCAGATGAGTGGAACACCCACTCCAAAGTAGTTGGCCTTCAAAGTGATGGCCTCCTTTTCACCATGCTTGGCTTTAATTGAAGCTTCACGTTCCTTTTCATGTAGATTAATCAAAACCTTAATAGTTCTTTAGAACGGACGACCTAATATAATAGGAGCAGTAGCATCTTCAGGCATATCAACAATAACAAAATCAATGAGATTAGGACAACCTTTAACGTATACTAAAGTATTCTCCTTAATTCTTACATCTTGTTTATAGGTAGAATCTGCTAGATGCAATTTCATCTCGGTGATCTCAAAAGAGCCAAGATTTAACTTGTTAAAAGACTCTTTGGAATTGTTGAGACGCTTGCACCTAGATCACAAAGTGCAGCTATCTCATTGGTTCCAATTTTAATCTTAATAGTAGGCTCAAATATGTCATCTAGCTTTACATGTAATTTTTCAGCAATTTTCTTATATTCTTCCTCAAGATCATGTACCTTTATTGCTACTTGATTAACAAAGCGTTGGTACATAGCTTCCTCACTACCTTCACTTACCGGAATCTTAACATTGATCTTTTTACGAGATCTTCAATGGTGTAGCTTGGTGAAGGATCATTACTATAATCAAGTTCTTCAGGCTCCTCCATTTGGATTCTCATCATCTTGAGGTGTTCAACGGGATTGGGCGCAGCTTTACCTGCAAATTTAGCTAGAATGAGAGTTTGACTCTCGGTTATCTTACCTAGCTATGCCTCAACGATCCTCATTCTTTCTTGGAGGGCCTGCAAATCATTCCTCAAACTAACAGCTTGGTTAGATAATTTACCAAGCATATCATCATGGTTCTCCGCTATTTTAACAAGAACATTGTTTTGTTCATTTTGTGAGTCTATAAAAGATTTAAGTGTTTCTTGGAGACTACCATTACTAGTTCCCATATTATTATTAGAGTTACCCGCAGGACTAGAATAATGTTTCTGATTAGGATTATAATCATTACAAGCTACGAAGTCTATTTCTTCAATATTTGTTTCAGGGATAGCTCTTACATGGGTTTCCTTACCTTTTACGGCTAGTATGAGCTCATCCAACTTAGCATTGAGTTCTTCATTTTCTTGTGGTGAGACAGAGTTCACCTTCTTCATGTTTGTTCTATCCACATTCCATTGGGCATGGTTGTCTTGCATATTATGTAGCGGCTGCTTTGCTTCGGTAATATGTTTACCCATAAATGTTCCTCCAGCTGCAGTATCAAGCATAGACTAGACACATGGTTAAGAGCATTATAAAAAAGTAGATGGAGAATTAACCAGTCTTCCATCCCATGACTAGGATAGTTTCTCATGCATTCTTTCATCCTCTCCCATGAAAGTGCTAGTGGCTCATGCTCTTCCTGTCTAAAACCAGTAATATTAGATCGGAGTTGCATAGTCTTTGCAGGTGGGAAAATTTTAGTCATAAATAAAGAAGTGCATTCCACCCATGATGTAATAGTATTTCTAGGCAAAGATAGCAACCATTCTTTTTCTCTTCCTCTAAGAGAGAAAGGAAATAGACGCAATTTGACCGCATCAGGGTCAACGTCTTTTATACGCATCATATCACATATTTCAGTGAAAGTATTCAAGTGCATACCTGCGTCTTCAATAGCAGAGCCTCCAAATTGATTCTGTTGAACCAAACTTAAATAATGGGGCTTAATTTTATAGTCATCAGTAGCAATTGTTGGCTGAGTAATAGGAGTACGCAAATAATCATTGTTGGGAGTAGCAAACTCCTCAAGCTTCTTTTCAGCCATATTTCCTATGTTTTTGGGTTTTCTTAAACAGAGAATTATAATAGTAAAAGCAAGAATTTAAAGGCTAGCTAACTTTTTTGGTTTATAAAATAAATACTGAAAGCAAACTAACAAAACTTAAAACAAGAATTAAAACTAGCAAGGTTCCTAATAACCTCACCAGGGTAGCTATTGCTTCCCCGGCAACAGCGCTAGAAAAAGGGTTGATACCTTCGATCTGGATTACGGATGTAGTATAACTTCTTTTTGCCTAGTAGACCTAGGTTATCGAATCCTCGGGAAGCAGATGTGTAGTGAAGTGACTTTAACGGACCTTCGGGAGTTTTAGAATTCCCTTTGTGGTTTTACTGGACCAAGAGTTTGCGTCTTTTTGTTGTTGTCGATGATGGAGAGAGATGGCCTAGGGCGTTCATTTTCACCTATAGCTGTGCAAAACATCTGACGGGAATAAAAGATAAAGATAAAGTGTGCATGTAATTGTTAGAGTAAGATAAATTATATGTGGGAAGTGCATCCATAATTGCTATTGCCTCCACAACCTCTTATAGCAATAACCTAATAGTCTCATCTATAGAAGAAAGAGAACTAATGATATGCATAGTGATGTCACCGTTAATCCCAAGTAAATCCCTCACATACAGCCGTACTACCCCTTCTGTCACTGGGGTTCCCAACCTACAGATCAGTCATTACTCATACTCCCTATACCTGGCTCAACCCTCGGGGTCTTGAGTACCTAACAAGTCCTTGGACTGAGGCAATAGAGGATACAATAATCATCATGTCATACAAACTAATACATGATCCCGTCTATGATAAATAACATGCACAAATGCTACATGGCTAGGCCGAAGCCTTTAGCCCAAGGAGAATTACTTACACATAGAGATGAGATCAACAATCACAAACATTGTAATGAAAATCATAAGATTGATAACAATAGTCTTACAATGTCGCCAATCAAAGAAGAGATATGCTATTACAAGTGGTGGAATGTGGCTATGGAGATGGAGGAGGGTTTTGATATCTGGAGGCGGCTGGTGATCTGGGGCAGAGACTTTTGAGCGAGGCTGGCTTGTTTTCTCATCGCCCGAGGCTTCTTTATATAGGGGTCCCTTCACGAAAGTTGTTATGTTTGACCTAACAGTGATGGCGCCAACTATACGACCGGAACTATACGGCCGGAATTTTGCTCCGGTCGTATAGTTGGTCGTTAAAGCGTTTGCCTCCGCTTCATGGATCCTGGTTTCTTCTGGTTATTGGAAATCTTGTATCTTTGACTTTAATGTAGTGATTCCCATCTTCAAACAACATTATCTGCGTAGGAAAAATATAAAAAGAAAGGATTGCACACCCCTTTGAATATTAGGCATTAGTGGCAGGGTTTAGAGAGATATTTCATCAAAAATATGAATAATATCTAGTTTAAATGTGGACGCGGATGACTATATTCAGGGCCATCAACGACATACTAAGCACTTATGTGCTTATCGAAGCGTTGAATTATGTGTATTACTTTATGTTCAGTTGTCATTTTTCGAAGTTGTGAGATATTCTTTGTTTCTTATATATTACTTTTAGTGTACACACTGATGGCTCAATGCACGGCGCCCAGAAAAGTGATGGTACGGTGTTGATGTAGAGCTCATTGGGAATCCCAAGAGGAAGGTATGATGAGCACAACAACAAGTTTCCCTCAGTATAAAACCAAGGTTTAATCGAACCAGTAGGAGAAAGGAAACACCCCAAAGGTGTTACTAGCTGAGCTTTGGCAGGGCGCTCTACCGGTGCTAGTAGCAACGTGGAGACCTGCACAACACAACCACGGAACTTTGTCCCCAACTTGCGATGAGGTTGTCAATCTCACCGTGTTTTGTGGAAAACAAAGGATTAAACGTATCGAATGGAAAGAAGTAAAAGTTTGCAGAAAGTAAACACAAAGCAGTAAACAGTTGTAGATTATATGTAAAGAAAAAGGACCGGGATCCATAGTTCACTAGAGTCACTAGAGGTGGCTCTCCTTAAGATAGATAACATGCTGGGTGAACAAATTACAGCGAGGCAATTGACAAACACCGAGAAAGCAATACATACATATAATAATCATCTTGACTCCTTTGAGACTTGATTGGGCATTACAACATGATACATAGACCGCCATCCAACTGCATCTATGACTAATAATCCACCTTCAGGTTATCATCCGAACCCCCTCCAGTATTAAGTTGCAAGCAACAGATTATTGCTTTACAAACTGCGTGTAAAGTAAACAATACAATTGTTCTATGAACAAAGGATTGTTGTTTTCTCCCTAGTAGCAACAGCACATCTAGTACCTTAGAGATTTCTGTCCCTTCCCTAGATTACCAGAGGCATGAACCCACTATCGAGCATAAATACTAACTCTTGGAGTTGCTAGCATCTACTTGGCCAAGATAGCTACTAACAACAGAAAGCATGCAAGATCACAAATAACAAAGACATGATAGAATCAATAATCAATCTGAAATAGCATCTCAATATCCATCGGATCCCCGCAAACACAACATGCAGAATTACAAATAGATGATCTTGATCATGAACGGAGCTCACAAGATCTAAACATGAAAGCACAAAGGAGGAGAACCAGCCATCTAGCTACTACATGGATCCGTAGTCTAAGGATGAACTACTCACGCATCACACCAGAGGCTTGCATGGTGATGAAGAAGGCCTCCAGGGTGAATTCCCCTCTTCGGCAGTGTGCCGGGAAGAGCTTCAGATCCCTCTCGATCTAGGGATGGAGATGACGGCGGCTATAGACTCTTTCGTGGATTTTTGATCGGGTACTTAGGGTTTTCGTCCCGAGGGTAATATATAGGCGGAAGGAGAAACCGAGGGGGTGCCGGGAGCGGCCACACCACCCCCTAGCGCGGGCCAGGCCTGGTTGCGCGGCCAGGTGGTGTGGTGGCCCTCTGGCCCCTCTCCGTCTCGTATTCTGGCACTTGATGACTTCCGGAAAAATAGGCACTTTGGCTTTTGTCCCGTCCAATTTCGAGAATATTCATTTTCTGACTTTCCTGGAACCAAAAACAGCAGAAAACAGGCAGCTGGCACTGTGGCTCTTGTTAATAGGTTAGTCTAAGAAATCATATGAAAAGTACTCCAAAGTGTGGACAAAACACAAGAAAGTGGATAAAACCAAGCATGGAACATCAAAAATTATAGATACATTTGCAATGTATCATACACCATGATACTACATCACTATTATATTTTGACAAATATCCATTTTCGTATCGAATCCGTCATGTATCCGTTCCATATTCGTTTCCGATGATTTCTGATTTCGTGTTTATTTTCGGAGTTTTCCGCTTTGTTTCCGATTCTGGTGACATAAGAAGGAACTAACGTATGTTTGGAAGGGGTTCCATGGCAGAAAACAAAAAAATCTACGGACAAGACATATCTAGCCATGATCTATCTAGGAGTAATACTGTAACTAGAGGAGACATTGGTAACATATCCTTATAGACCATAAGTAGTTAACGCTCATGCAGGAACATGGGTGATGTAGTCCTACTCGTCCAACCTCAAGGTCGTGAAGCTCCTCACAAGTCACCCCTTGTCTAGGTCATCGTATGATGATCTAGTGTCACAAGTGGCAGCACCCCCAAGGTATCACACATGTGCGGGGCAATACGAAGACTCCTAGATCTCTGATCCCTACCAAGATTGCGGAAGTAGATCTCCTGGTCAGAATCCCTGCAGCACAACAACGTGTCACAGTGATGTTGTCTCTTGCGTGTACAGTCCTTCTAGGGACCACGCCACCGCAAGAAGGCAATGAGATAGAGGGAGAGAGATTTATCCTCTAAGGAAAATTTCCTTAGAGAATTAGTGGATTGTTGTATTTATTCCCACCCATGGGCAACCTTTATATAGGCAAACAAGATGTACTCTTCACAAGAGCTCCCCCATGTGGGACTAAACAAAGGAGTAGGGGAGAGGGGGAGGTGCCATGGGCAGCTAGACGCATGGGCCCCACCCCCCGCGCATGGCTCTAGCGTCCGGGTGGGGGGGCCTTGGGCAGCGGCTCATTCTTGGGCCTTGTCCCCTCGAGAACTTGGCCCATTAGTGGAAGTTGCCATTTAAATTTAATTTTAAATATTTATTTAATATTAATTTCAATAATTAATATGAAATATATATTATTAAATTCTCTTTTGACCCGAAACACCTTTTGGTTCATTCCGAACATCTTCTGGTCCTCTCGGAATGATTCTGGTTCTCTTACGAACACTTCCAGTTCCTCTATTCTCTTTCTACTATGATTCCATCAATTCCAAAACGATGTCCATGTGTCGTAATGCCGTTAAGTGTGTTACCCTACGGTTCGAGAATGGCACAGCCATGATCGAGACGATCTCGGTTGAATGATCAATAGCGGGACCAAGATGCCCATAATGACTCCTACGCATTCCACGATGTCAACATTGAATCCAATTCCCTTGTTACTTCGATACCTCACTTGTCCAAGATATGATCACTGATATCATGATACCTTGTTTAATCTTGTTTCCAACAAGTACTGCTTTACTCGTCCTCATGATATTCCATCCCCATGACCTAGTCATATGCTGCACAGCTTATGGATGTAATTCACCGAGTGGGCCCAATGTATCTCCCAATCACATAGTAGAACAAATCCCAATCTCGATACATATGCCTCAACATGCCCCTCTGGAATACCCAACATACACCTTTTTAGTCACGCAGTTATGGTCATGGCGGTTAATGCAGTCAAAGCATCCTTGGGTGACAGTGATTAAATATGATCTCACGGTCTAAGGATTAAGACACTTTGTTTCCGACAATTGCAATTGTGAAATTTGTGAATTGATCGTGTTGCAACAATCATTTTTGGATAATGTCCAGCACATCATTTCCAGGTGATATGAATTCATTATCAGTCGGCATAAATGCACCATGATCTGGAAACCTTGATCATCAGCTGCCCAATGAACTAGTTAAATAGAGGCTAACAGGGACCTTTGGTTTGTTTATATACCACATATGTATCAAGGTTTCTGATTGATACAGTTATAGCATGATATAAAACTATTATGAACTAATGAGATATGATAATAAACTCCTTTGTTATTTGCCTCTAGAGCATATCTCCTTCAGTCTCCCACACTTACACTAGAGTACAAGTAATCTAGTTGCATTGTTCCTAATCATAAAACCATATCACATATGTGTTTATTGATCATGCTTTCTCATGGAAAACTTCCTATCCTAAACCTATGTTACCAAATACTTTTTTCCTTTTGCAAATCATTAATGTCACATATTTGACATTAACAACATTATCATATAATGTGTTTGAAGCATTTGTTTTGGTGACAAAGTGAGACTTTGTTTTCTAGTATATACAATGATAGTGCATCAGTCAATTGAACTTTTAATGTTGTCATGTATACCTATAAACACACTTAGTTAAAAGTCGAACTTTCTATAAACCAAAACTACTCTTGCTAATTCTGAAGTATTCTAATACTTTTATATCTATATAGACTTTGATCAAAGTGCAATACTTGCGACTTTGATGCCCAACCACGCTTCCTTCGTGTCAAGCTAAATTCTTGGTCAGTGATCAACTCATGAATCACTCTGGAACCTTGTTATTACAATTAAGAACTTGGGTCACATTATGTCAAGTATATATAACATGGTTTTTTATGGAAAACCTACAACCAAGGAATAGGTGATGTCGTGCATCTCTCTTTCCTCTGTTTCAACCAATCTCATGAATACTAAGTCACTACTCAATGCTTCTCCTAGTTTCACAAGTAAGAATTAATTCTTCACTTGAATCTATTTTGAACTGTTTTCAGAATCTCAACTAGGATTTTGAGAATCCTTGAAGTATTTCAACATTTAATGTTTATCGAACACCCTGATCTCTCTTCATAGATCCTTTATGTTTAATATATGTTAAATTTGATTCATCTAATGATTTAATCATTTCTAATACCAAACATGTCATTCTTAATATGTAAATTACATATATAAGAACATGTTACGCTCCCACTCAAATATGCACCCCATATTTGATAAATTAGGATCAGTTAGCTCCCACTCAAATGTGTCATCCACATATTCAACTTGCAATATTTTTTAGCTCCCACTCAATTTATTATGATTACGGGTTCTCTCGATAATTTTGGTCAATCCAAAACTTTGATCTTTCATCAAATCGAGAATTCCCTATTAAAAGATACTAGCAATCTCATGATTGATCAAAACCTGCCTATTGTACTAGTTATAGCCTTCTCCAACAGTCTGAAGACTTGCAGTTTTGAACAGTCCTTCACTAATTTCCAAATTAGACTAATTCCTAATGTAAATCCAATAGACTTCAAGCATCGCTACACACTGTAGTCAATTATTTGAATTTTTCAAAACATCCTTTGTGACAAATTGAGCTTTTATGTTTTCCTTTAAGTTTCATTTCTCCCTTTCAACTTTGCA
This sequence comes from Avena eriantha, assembly GCA_910589775.1. NCBI lineage: Eukaryota > Viridiplantae > Streptophyta > Magnoliopsida > Poales > Poaceae > Avena > Avena eriantha. Next base: position 226,169,102 of record OU342743.1, on the reverse strand, counting down.
GCTTACTACGAAGTTGTATGTAAATGCCATTACTTAATGAGATCAAGTAGTATTTACTTTGCAATCTCAAATCTACACTATAATTTTGCTTGAGGCAGGTTCGCTCGCGACAAAATTTGGTTCCGATTTTTCATTAGATGTTTTTGCCCCTGAACGTTCAGAGCTATTTAAGGGTCTGCCACCGCCAAATTAAAAATACCGGTTCCTTTTCTCTCCCTATCTCATTGGACAAGACCTTACCCCCTGATGTTGTGGCTTCTCTCTCCATGACCACCCGACGACTCCTCACTCTCGGGACCTGATACATTGCAAATGTATCTATAATTTTTGATGTTCCATGCTTGGTTTTATCCACTTTCTTGTGTTTTGTCCACACTTTGGAGTACTTTTCATATGATTTCTTGGACTAACCTATTAACAAGAGCCACAGTGCCAGCTGCCTGTTTTGTGCTATTTTTGGTTCCAGGAAAGTCAGAAAATGAATATTCTCGGAATTGGACGGGACAAAAGCCAAAGTGCCTATTTTACCGGAAGTCATCTGGAGCCAGAATACAAGACGGGGAGGAGCCAGGGGGCCACCACACCACCTGGCCGCGCGGGCCAGGCCTGGCCGCGCCAGGGGGTGATGTGGCCAGCCCAGGCACCCCCTCGGCCTCCCTATTCGCCTATAAGTTGCCTTCTGACCTAAAAACTCAAGGGGGTTCGACGTTTTTCTAGAAGGAGTTCCGCTCCGCCGCCACCACCAGATTCCATGAAACAACACTAGAAACTCCGTTATGGCACCCTGCCGGGACGGGGAATTGGAGGAGATCATCGCCATCATCATCACCATCGCTTCTCCATCGACCATCCATGTTTCCCCAATCTATGAGTGAGTAATCCTCTGCTGTAGGCTATGGGGATGGTAGGGATTGGATGAGATCGTTCATGTAATGGCATCAGATTGTTAGGGCATGGTTCCTAGTATCTTTTATTAGTGTTTCATGACTTTGTTGCAACTTGTTATACTTAATGCTTGTCACTAGGGCCCGAGTGCCATGATTTCAGATCTGAACATGTTACTGATTCATTATGATAGTATTGTTTTTGGTCTTATCTACAAGTTGTATATACACGTTGTTGTCCGGAACCAATGGCCCCGAAGTGACAGAAATCGGGATAACCGGAGGGAATGGCTTTGATGTGAGGATCACATGTGTTCACGGAGTGTTAATGCTTTGGTCCGGTGCTCTATTAAAAGGAGCACCTTAATTGCCAGTAGTTCCCTTGAGGCCCCGCTGCAAACGGGCTGGCAGGATAAAATATGTTGTGCAAGTTCTCATTGCGAGCACGTATGACTATATATGGAACACATGCCTAGGATTATCTAGTACTTGGATGCTTTATCTTCTTCATCTGCAATTGCCCTATGTTCTGATTGCTATGTGAATTGTCTTGTCCATGCAACGCCCGTCCATCCTTCCCTATGCCTACCGCACTCGAATCCCACTGTGTACTGCTATTGTTACTACTGTCTTTACTTTACTATTGTTGCTACTTTGCTATTCCTACTACAAAACTGTTGCTACTGATAAATTGCTGTGAGCAAGATTGTTTCCAGGTGCAGCTGAATTGACAACTCAGTTGTTAAGGCTTATAAATATTCTTTGGCTCCCCTTGTGTCAAATCAATAAATTGGGTTTCACTTCCCTCAAAAATACTACGATACACCCCCTATACTTGTGGGTCATCAAGACTATTTTCTAGCGCCGTTGCCGAGGAGCATAGCTTTATTTGTCAAGTCCACTTGGAATCACTATTGTTCAAGCTAAGTTTATTTTCGCCTTGTTTTCTTGTTTCTTTATCAAAAATACAAAAAACAAGTTCCTACTCTAGTTGTTATTTTCGTTGGTCTGTTATTGTCTTGCTTTATCATGCTTGTTGGCAATGGTTGGTTTCTTTGAAACTGAATCTTATTGGCAAGGTGGGTTTACGGAAGATAAAAATATTATTATAAGGAACACCGCTTGTCACAAAAAGGGAAACACTTATGGGAACAAATTGATAAATTGTATACCATTGCTAGAAACGTGTGCTCTGCTTATAATGTTACTTATTGTTGTGATAAATCTTGTTGCAGAAAGAGGTATAAACACCTCCCTTTTCAATGTGAGTATACTGATAATGATACCATATCTTCTTATGCTAAAGGAATTTATGACTTTTATGATGCGGAACAAATTGAAGAATTTATTGCTTGGAAGGGTGCTTTTGAACTTGCTAGTTTGCTTGAAAATATTGACGATTCACCTTACAAGTATGAGGTTTATGGTATACTTAAATTTTGCTTTGATAATTACAAGGATGAAAATGGCTATATTCTTGAATATATTAATATATGCTTTCCACAAATGAAAGAGACTAATGCATTGCAGGATCCTATGGAAGAGGATCCTATGGAAGAGGAAATTGCTGAACCTGAATTCTCATTAGATGAAAAAGAGGAGGAGAGTGATGAACAAAAGAAGGAAGAATGGATTAGCTACCCATGCCTACCTTCTAATGAGAGTAACTCTTTATCCCTTACATTATTTGATTGTCCTCCATGCTTACTAAAGGAGGACGAATGTTATGTTCCTGAGGATTCTTTTGAAAATGTTTATAATAAAGCTCTAGTGCTTGTAGATCATGAAAAGCATGCTTTATGTGATAGTTATATTGTTGAGTTTATTCATGAGGCTACTGAAAATTATTATGAGAGAGGAAAATATGGCTGTAGAAGTTTTCATGGTATTGAAACACCTCTCTATGTGCTGAAAGTTTTGAAGTTACTCTTGTTTTATCTTCCTATGTCTGTCACTTTGTTCTTTGTGAATTTATTCGCATACACGATTCCTATGCATAGGAAGTGGGTTAGACTTATATGTGTTTTGAATTTGCTTCTTGATGCTCTCTTTTACTTCAACTCATATTTCTTATGTAAGCATCCTCTCAAACTATTATGTCTGAAGATGATAATATGTCTATTATTCTTGGGAGACCTTTTCTTAATACTGTAGGAGCTGTAATTAATTGTAATCAAGGGAAGGTGACCTTCAATGTTAATGACAAGGAACATACTATCTATTTCCCCAAGAAGATTGATAGGACTTATGGTTTTGAATTCAATTGAACATGTTGAGGGCATTCAAGTTGGAGAAATATATTGTCCCATAACAAGAGGAAAAATTGAAACTATTATGATTGGGACCATTGCTATCAAGGTTGAGGTAACATAATCATAAGTGTTTGGTAGCAAGACCTGATCAACCTTGTTAACAAAAGGATTTCATTGAACAAAACAATGTTTTCACCATGATTATCTCCGCTTACTTCTATTCTATCTATTTTAGTTTTTGCTTGTGCCTAACTTAAAGGCGTTAACGAAAAGTACTTATTGGGAGATAACCCAAAAGTTTTAGATGAGTCTTGAAAGTTATTACTTCAGTAATAACCGCTCCTTATCCTTTGTATTTGCTTTTTGTGCCAAGAGTAACCTCTAATGAGAGAGAATTAATGGTTGGGAAAGTTGCTGTTCCGAAACAGATTTCTGTGCTTCACCGTAAAAATACGTGTAAAATCTCTGTACGTCCTTTTGAGGCCTGAATTTTTGTGCTTCTTCACCAGGTTGTTATCTAACTTTCGTTAGATCAACACTTTTTGATTTTAGCAACAGAAGGTCTTCGAAAAAATTCGTCTTTACCTGCTGGTCTGTTTTGACAGATTTCTACCATTATTTGCATTTGCTTCTTGTTGGTTCCTCTTTGAGTTCTTTTGGGGAATTGAGCTTTTTGAGGGAAGTGCTACAGTAGCTTGTGTTTTAATGGAAGTTTTATTGGTGTTGTAACTGAACCTAAAGACCTATTATCTTGAGGGCACTAATGTTGCTAATATAGATTGTGTGAAGTTTTGTATGAAGGAAAAATTTCAGGTGTATGGAAGGAATGAGTAATGAGATGAAGGATGGACTAAAGCTCAAGCTTGGGGATGCCACGCGTGTCACCCCAAGAAATATCCAAGAAGTACAAGCGTCAAATCTTGGGGATGCCCAAGGCATCCCCTTCTTCATCAATAAAAATCCTAGGTTTCTTCCAACCACTTCATTTTTATTGTTTCATGCACAGTTGTGTTGTTCTTGGATCGTCTTATTTTTCGTTTTTCGTTTTGGTTTTCGTTTGCTTGGTTTGCTATTTGCTGAATAAATTGGTTGTACCTCTACTTTCATACATTGGTGTTCAAATAGTTTGGTTTGGTTTGGAAAAGAGTAGGAAAGCTCATCCTTAATTGGTAAAGAGAGCTTGTTTTTTACTGTGGCCTATGCTTTGTCATGCCATGATTGATATTGTTTTGGCTTTATGCTTAGTATTCTTTTTCTGTAGCATGACTTGTTGTAAACAATTGAGATTGCTTAATGTGCCTTGGATGAATCGTGTGTTGGTTTAGCATATTAAAGCATAATATAGTGGTATTCTCCTTTAATGCTTTATTTGGGTTGACTTGGCACATGCTCACACCATGTTATGCCTATCCCAAGTCACCATAAGCCTTTATGATCCTTTAGTTTTCAATTTGTAGTATCACTTTATGATTTGATCAATGATGTTTTGTCGCTCTGCATGATTATGGCCATTATTGTTCTCTCATTTGTCGCTCCCTTACTATTGCTAGCGTTCACTTCCACTGAGTATTTTACTCATGTTTCCAACTCCCTTAAACCAAATATTGCCAAAGTGTCCACCATACCTACCTATTAGCATCATTTGCTACTTCCGTGCATATCCAATATGCCTTGTTTTCTTCCAAATAAAATGTTTGCTTGTTATGAGAAAGTTAGTTAGTAAAGCTCTCATGAACTTGATGGCACACTTTATTTTCTGCACTTAATGAACCTGAACCATTGTGACTCTCCATGAAAGTTATATGCTTGCAAATTATAGGCTGGGGATTAGCAGAACCGTGCTGTCACGGGGAACGCTTTCAACACTTGTAAATATATACCAAGTTGTTACCATGCTCTTTTGTTTGCGGATGTCGTTGGTGTGAAATAAAAGGGGAGCTTGTAAGTCCATGGAGTTATGTATGTGTGTTAGAGAAACGCCTGGGCCGCTGGTCTAATCCATGCTGACATGGTGGAAACCTGCAGCGTAATCATAATGATATCTATGAAGCATTCTTCTTATAAAAAAGAGAGATAGCTATTAAGAAAAGAAGAAAAAAAGATATTTATGAAAAGAGGAAAGAGAGAAAAAGCACCATTTTCCCATGGTAAATAAGAAGATTGCTGAGATACTCATTGTCTACTTGCCTTGTCATTTTGATATGGGGATTCTTCCGTATCATCGGGCAAGGGGTTCCCCATTGGCGGTTCTCTATGATACGCACATATTTACGTTGACAAGAACTTGCCGGTAACTAAAGTTGAGTAGCATGAGGAGCGGCCCTCGTACTCAAGGGACATGGGATTTTCAGTTTATAGTCTGTCAAGCATATAAATCAGATTGGACCTCACTTTCACCTTAATCACATTAAAGATGCTTATGATAGGGGCAATGAGAGCTCAAAGCTAATGAGTACCATACTTTCAGCATTTGGAAGCCTTTCAAACTTTTCAAAACCTGTTCATTTGCTTGTTGAGTCTCCGCACATTCTATGAGCACTTTCTTGAGATCATAGTGGCCATTCTTAGTTCTATGTGCATTGTCCCAAAACTTGTTGATTGATGCTTACCATGATATTGCTTGTTTTAAACTATTTGTATCTAGTCACTCTTGTAAACTTTGAAGGTGTCCTATGCATTTATGTCTGCTACTCTATGATGGACAAGCTGAATGCCACTATGCTATGTTTTCTTTATGTGAAAAAAACAAACGTCTTGCAAAGCATTGTTATTCATGAATCTTTTGTTTGTGCCTTTTCATGTTGCATCATAGTTTCTTTGTCTTATTGCTAGAACTTTGTCTTTCATGTTATGATTGAAGTACTATGATCCCAGCTTTGAATGTTTTACAAATGCTTTAATCAAGTTTATGATGGTGCATGTCACCTCAAAAATTATTCTTTCTTTTTATCACTTACCTACTCGAGGACGAGCAGGAGTTAAGCTTGGGGATGTTGATACATTGCAAATGTATCTATAATTTTTGATGTTCCATGCTTGGTTTTATCCACTTTCTTGTGTTTTGTACACACTTTGGAGTACTTTTCATATGATTTCTTGGAATAACCTATTAACAAGAGCCATAGTGCCAGCTGCCTGTTTTCTGCTATTTTTGGTTCTAGGAAAGTCAGAAAATGAATATTCTCGGAATTGGACGGGACAAAAGCCAAAGTGCCTATTTTACCGGAAGTCATCTGGAGCCATAATACGAGATGGAGAGGAGCTAGGGGGCCACCACACCACCTGGCCGCGCCAGGGGGTGGTGTGGCCAGCCCAGGCACCCCCTCGGCCTTCCTCTTCGCCTATAAGTTGCCTTCTGACCTAAAAACTCAGGGGGGGTTCGACGTTTTTCCAAAAGGAGTTCCGCTCCGCCGCCACCACCACCAGAATCCATGAAACAGCACCAGAAACTCCGTTCTGGCACCCTGCCGGGACGGGGAATTGGAGGAGATCATCGCCATCATCATCACCATCGCTTCTCCATCGACCATCCATGTTTCCCCCATCTATGAGTGAGTAATCCCCCGCTGTAGGCTATGGGGATGGTAGGGATTGGATGAGATCGTTCATGTAATGGCATTAGATTGTTAGGGTATGGTGCCTAGTATCTTTTATTAGTGCTTTATGACTTTGTTGCAACTTGTTATGCTTAATGCTTGTCACTAGGTCCCGAGTTCCATGATTTCAGATCTGAACATGTTATTGATTCATTATGATAGTATTGTTTTTGGTCTTATCTACAAGTTGTATACGCATGTTGTTGTCCGGAACCAATGGCCCCGAAGTGACAGAAATCGGGATAACCGGAGGGAATGGCTTTGATGTGAGGATCACATTTGTTCACGGAGTGTTAATGCTTTGCTCCGGTGCTCTATTAAAAGGAGCACCTTAATTGCTAGTAGTTCCCTTGATGCCCCACTACAAATGGGCTGGCAGGACAAAAGATGTTGTGCAAGTTCTCATTGCGAGCACGTATGACTATATATGGAACACATGCCTAGGATTATCTAGTACTTGGATGCTTTATCTTATTTATCTGCAATTTCCCTATGTTCTGATTGCTATGTGAATTGTCTTGTCCATGCAATGCCCGTCCATCCATCCCTATGCCTACCGCACTCGAATCCCACTGTTTACTGCTATTGTTACTACTGTCTTTACTTTACTACTGTTTCTACTTTGCTATCCCTACTACAAAACTGTTGCTACTGATAAACTACTGTGAGCAAGATTGTTTCCAGGTGCAGCTGAATTGACAACTCAATTGTTAAGGCTTATAAATATTCTTTGGCTCCCCTTGTGTCGAATCAATAAATTGGGTTTCACTTCTCTCGAAAATACTGCGATACACCCCCTATACTTGTGGGTCATCAGGACCTCCCGGTGTCCCTCCTTTATCACGACCACTAGGGACCTCGACACATCCACGAAGCTCAAGTGAGTCGCCCCGTAGGTCACCACGACCAAATAGCTGGTCGATGACAACCCTGGCGGTGCCCCTTTCCGTTCGACCTGGGTCGCCACCGAGGAACAAAGGGGATGGTAAGAGGAAGTCGGCGCAAAATCGTAGCTTGTGGTGCGGAATCACCCCCTTCCCGTGGCAGATGAGGGGATCTCGAGCATGCCTCCTCTCTTCTTCAACGATGTCTAGTAGCGGCGACCATAATGACCCCTTTGCCAGTGTGGTTCTCTACTACCGTTGGACTAGTACGGCCCTTGTCATATTTGATTTATGCTAGCTCATGTTGACCTCCCGTACCCTATTGATGAGTCCAAAATTGAAGCATATTTACCTATTGTTTTTGCATAAGTAGAGTAGGTTTCTTTTTTGTATTTTACTGCGTTTATGTGCACCTTTTGTTGTTGTTTCAACATGATCTCGAATGAGTAAGTCTCTTATGAACATATCAATTGGAACTATCATATTATGTTGTAATATGATATTTTTAAGTGATAAAAGTCATTTAATTGATCTATCTTCGCACCTGAGTGATATGCACACACAGAGGTGGACACATGTGTCTTAATGACCACTCAGCGTGATGCCTCGTCAAATACTTTCACCTCACGAAGACGGATCTGAGATCTGATATACACAGAAACTTCCAGCCACGAAAAACCACACCAAAAAGGGATCTAGAGGAGGAACTTGGAGAAGGGCAAATCCTTGCTGCTTTATGAATCGTTGGAGGACATCGCATCATCCTCTTCAGCATCAACCGCTTCATCACCATCACCACTACTACCCTCATCTTCCATTCATTAGATCTTGTTGTAATTCTAGATTCAATTGTGGTTTGCACTAGATTCAACCCCGTACTTTTATCCATCCATTTGATTATGATGATGTTGTTGATTGATTCCATGTGTGGGTAGTTTCCTTTGTTCTTGGGGAGATGGAGAAACCCTAGCACTAATATGAAATGAAATAAAGATGATATATTTCTTGTGCCCTTGATCTATTGATCTATGATGTGTGTTTGATCTCTATTTCTTTAGATGGTATCTATAGTCGTCCACATATCATTTGCCTTTGGGTCTAAGGAAAAGGGTGAAATCCTTTGGACATGTTTGGAAGTGTGCCCGGAGCTATTGTGACTAGAAGCATTGGCTAGCAACCTACATGATCGAAGGAGGAATAAAGAGAGATTCACTAAGATAATTATGATATCCATGTGGGGACCCTTAATTGGGGTGGTTTGTATGGGTGACTGCTCTCAGACATCGTAGTGGTTATTTAGAGATGTCCTTATTCTTGGCTCAACAAAGTGGCTGCCTACAAGCCTTGTAGTGAACATCTTATTATGGAGCTCTCTCCACACATGTCATGACATAAGAAATAGTTTATCCTAATTATGATTAATTACAATATGCTAGTGGTGTATCCAACATCCACGAGAACGCTTTAGCCTTATTGAGTTCAACCACCATTCCAAATGCATTTTCTACTTGTTTTCTTTTACTTGTTTTAGTTACTTTTCTGCATTCAACCCAAAACCTTTCAAACACCCTTTACTTGAAATCAAAGGCGGCTTACAAGTATCCTTTGGTAGACAGTGACGAGGGGCATAAAGACCTTAACCAAATAGCTCTCTATGGGTTTGATACTCTTATTTCGAAACTAGCTACAATCGATCTGTGCACTTGCATGAAGGGTTCGCAGCATAGAAAACAAAAATTTCCTACGATGAGAACTATACGCCAAGATCTATCTACTAGATACAAGCAACGGGTGGATATACATCCATGGAGAACTTACCCTCGAAGACAACAAAGTTTTGTTAACGAGTAGGAACTCGTGGATGATGTAGTCGTACGCTTATCGATCTCAATATCATGTGGAAGTCCTAGCGCCGCAAACCAGTAGTGCATCCGCACTTGCACACACGTTCAGGCCACCGAACAACCTCCGCCTCCTCTCTCTAGCGATGCAGCAGAAGCAGCAACTCCTTCTATACGAAATGCCACCGGGAACACGTCGCTAATCCGAGACCATGGGGGAATAATTCTAGAGGGGGAGAGAGATCCTTCACGACGAGGTGTGTGGAAGAAGGGTGAGACGGGTGGCCTTTTATAGGAGGAGGGGGGTACCCCTCCCCATGGCCAATTCCCCATGGGGGTGACCCCTCACCTCCCCCATTCATGTGGTGGTAACCCCCTCCACATAAAAGTGTCCCTTAACATTCCTCTTTAAAGTCTTTACTTTAAATGCATTAAATTTTTCCAAATTTAATGCTCTCTCATTTAATAAAACTCTTTTATTAAATTTATTCAGAATTTTGTTAATTACTTTAATTAACAAACATTCACATAAGACCCCCTACAACATTTCAATATTACATGCAGAACCAATTTCAGCAATTTCACCCGAAACAGTTTTGGTGTCTATTGAAATAATTCCAGCACTTTGCAATTCATTCGTCTGAAACACATTTGCTCCAAATGGTGTTGGTGTCCCTTAAGGGTGTCACCCTACGGTTCGTGAATAATGTAGACATGATTGAGACCCCTCTCAGATCAATAATCAGAAGTGGGACCTGGAGATCCATACTGACTCCTACACATTCTATGATGACTTCTGTGATCGTGAGAACCTTTAACATTAGTAACTAAATCCCTTTGTCTCGCGATATATTACATGTCCAATTTTCGATCATCGGTATCTCCATACCTATTTTAATCTTGTTACCGACATGTACTCTTTTCTCGTTCCCGTGATATAACATTCTAGTGATCTGATCACTTGCTTGCAAGCTAACCAATGTGATATCACCGAGAGGGCCCAGAGTATATCTATCTATCATCTGGATGGATAAATCCCACTCTTGATCCATGAGCTTCTACATAACACTTTCATAGCACTGAACCCACCTTTATAATCACCCTTCCACGGTGTGACGTTTGATGTTATCAAGATACTCTTCCAGTGTTAGTGATTAACATGATATCATGGTCTAAGGACTAGGATTACTTTGTTAGATGTTATAGAAATATAAACACAATGACTTTGATCGTAATGCTATACTTCGGACGAACATTCATCACATCATTCCACTAATGATCTGACATCATTATTAACAACATCCAATGTCCATGATCAGGAAACCTTGATCATCTTGTTAATCAACGAGCTAGTTTATAAGAGAGGCATAACTAGGAACTTTCCTTTTGTTTAGTAAACACACATGTATTAACATTTCCAAATCAATACAATTATAACATGCAAAATAAGCATCTATAATATACTTGGTATATGTATAATAACAACTTTATTATTACCTCTTAGGGCATATTCCCTTCAGTCTCCCACTTGCACTAGAGACAATAATCTAGTTACATGGTGATAAATCTAACACCCATGGAGTTCTGGTGTTGATCATGTTTTGCTCTAGGGAGATTTTTAGTCAACGGATCTGCTACATTGAGATCCGTATGTACTTTACAAATCTTTATATCTCCATCCTTGACATGCTCACGGATGGAGTGAAACCGACGCTTAATATGTTTGGAATTCTTGTGAGACCTTGGTTCCTTTGCATTGGCTATGGCTCCATTCTTGTCACAATAAGTCACCATTGGATCCAACGCACTAGGAACCACACCTAGTTCGGTAATGAACTCCTTCATCCAAACCGCTTCCTGTGCTGTTTCTGAAGCAGCAATATATTCCGCCTCCGTTGTTGACCTTGTTACGATGGGTTGTTTGGAGATCCTCCAACTAACTGCTGCTCCGTTCATGAGAACGTATCCGGATTGAGACTTCGAGTCGTCCGTATCAGTGTCAAAGCTAGCGTCGACATAACAATTAGCGACCAGCTCTTCTTCACCTCCATATACAAGAAACATTTCCTTAGTTATTCTCAAATACTTAAGGATATTCTTGACCGCTATCCAGTGTTCCAAACCTAGATCAGACTGGTACCTACTAGTCAAACTAATAGCATGTGCCACATCCGGTCTTGTACATAGCATGGCGTACATTATAGAGCCTATGGCTGACGCATAGGGGATCTTATCCATTATCTCTCTTTCTTCCGCTGTAGCCGGACTTTGAGTCTTACTCAATGTCTTGCCTTGCAACATAGGTAAGAACCCCTTCTTAATTTCGTCCATTTTAAACTTCTTTAAAATCTTATCAAGGTATGTACTTTGCGATAGCCCTATTAGGCGTCTTGATCTATATCTATAGATCTTTATGCCAAATATATATGATGCTTCACCAAGGTCTTTCATAGGCCTTTCGGTCATGAGGTAAGTCCACCAAGGTCCAAACCTGGTTTTCGTACATGGATTCCATCTCGGATTTCAGGGCTTCTAGCCATTTGTTGGAATCTGGGCTCATCATCGCTTCTTCATACGTCGCAGGGTCATCTATTTCATCAACCATGAAATTTACAACAGGATTCTCGTATAGTTCAGGAGCTGCAAGTGTCATGCTTGACCTGTGAGGTTTAGTAGTGTCCTCTTTCGGAGTTTCATGATCATTATCATTAGTTCCTTCTTCATTTGGTGAAGTCAACTCTGGAACAACTTTTGATGCTGTGCCACTCGCCATTTCATGAAGAGAAGGTTCTATAACCTCTTTGAGTTCTACCTTTCGACTACTCACACCTTTCACGAGAAACTCTTTCTCTAGAAAGGATCCATTCTTGGCAACGAAAACCTTGCCCTCAGATCTGTGATAGAAGGAATACCCAATTGTTTCTTTAGGTACCATATGAAGACGCATTTTTCCGCTTTGGGTTCGAGTTTATCCGGTTAAAATTTCTTCACATAAACATCGCATCCCTAAACTTTAAGAAACGACAGCTTAGGTTTGTTTCCAAACCATAATTCATACGGTGTCGTTTCAACGGACGTAGACGGTGCCCGATTTAAAGTGAATGCAGCGATTTCCAGTGCATAACCCCAAAATGATAGTGGCAAGTCAGTCAGAGACATCATAGATCGAACTATATCCAATAGACTATGATTATGACATTCTAATACACCATTACATTGTGGTGTTCCGGCAGGCGTGAGTTGTGAAACTATTCCACACTATTCCACACAAAATGCCACCGGAAACATGTATCTCGCTAATCTGAGACCATGGGGGAATAATTCTAGAGGGGGAGAGAGATCATTCACAAGGAGGTCTGTGGAAGAAGGTTGAGAGGGGTGGTATTTTATAGGAGGGGGGTACCCCTCCCCATGGCCGGCGCCTGATACGTCCATTTTGCATCACTATTCTATGTCTTAATTCACTATTATTCATTGATATATTTTGTATTGAGAGGTGATACTTATGTTATTTCATCTATTTTTGCATGGTTGATGACTTTTGGAGCATGGACCACTGCAGTCAGGATTCTGATGGAAAAGGTGCTGTTTGGAGGCAAAATTCGCGAAGATCAGAAAATCCGGGAAAATATACGGAAAATCCTATTTTCCAGAAGACTAAGGATGCCAGAAGATGGAGTGGAGGTGGGCCACAGGGGGCTCACACCACCCCATGGCGTGGGCAGGCCTAAGCCGCGCCTGGAGGTGGTGTGGCTACCCTGGCCCACTCCAGCCTCTCCCCTCTGGCGTATATCATCCTCCCGAAACCCTAAGACTCGGGGAGCGACCACAGAAAGATTCCACCGCCTCTGTGGGGCGGAAAACACCGAGAGAGAAAGATCTCTCCGGCAGACAGATTTCTGCTGGGGGAATTCCTTCCCGAAGAGGGGAGATCGTCGCCATCAACACCACCATCAAGCTGGACTTCATCGGGATCATCATCACCATCATCACCATCAGCACCTTCATCACCATCTCCATATTTCTGTAACAATTGAGTTGAATCTTGCATAGTTCATAGGGGAAACTTTCTCGGTGTTGATTACTCTTTGTAGTTGATGCTATTGAGTGAACCATTGAATTATTGTTTATGTTCAGATTGTTACACATCATTATTCCATCTCTGATCATGATCCATATGATGTCTTGTGAGTAGTTCGTTTTGTTCTTGAGGACATGGGAGAAGTCTTGTTGTTAGTATTGGAGTTGCGTTGAGAAAGATTCAATAGATTGTTATTTAAGTTGTGGTGTACTTCTTCTAGTGGTGTCATGTGAACATCGACTACATGACACTTCACCTATATGGGCCTAGGGGAATGCATTGTGTATTTGGCTACTAATCGTAGGGGTTGCCGGAGTGACAGAAACCTGAACCCCCATTAGGAAACCATTGCACAAGGGACATAAGGGTCTTAGAGTTTAAAGTTGTGGTTAGGTTTCTACCTTAATTACTTTCTTGTACTTACGGATGTTTGCAAGGGGTATAATCACAAGTATGTATTAGTCTTGGATGGGGTGGTACATTAGCACAGGTTCACCCACACAACACTTAGCAAGCTAAAGAAGATTAATCGACTATATGAAGCGAAAGCACTTGACAGTCTTCCCATGTGTCCTCGAGAACATTTGGTCATCTTAAGAAATACAACCGGCTTGTCCTTTGCTGCATAAAGGATTGGTCCACTTGCTGCATTTATTCCTACTGTCTTTTATTTTACTCGTACTTTGTTTACTTGCTTTATCGAAAACCCCTAAAAATCCGTTTGCTAAGTATTTGCAGAGAATTCCTGATCCATACCACTAGCCAACACCTTCTGCTCCTTGTTGGGTTCGGCACTCTTACTTATCGAAAATACTGCGATACATCCCCTATACTTGTGGGTCATCAAGACTATTTTCTGGCGCCGTTGCCAGGGAGTGAAGCGCTATTGGAGAGTGGAACTGGTAAAGGAAACTTGTACTGTGAGTATTGTTTACTTCTGCTAGTTGCTTTATTTTTGTTATGGATAATTCGCTGAGTTTTTTATTTGGTAATGCTACTACCACTGCTAAGGTAGTAGATAAGCCACCACCTGCTGAGAATGATGTTTTCAAAATACCTACAAGAATTATTGATCGTGTTATGGATAACTACTATGTTGGGGATGAAACTGTCCATCCCGGTGATCATTTACTCTTTATACACGAATTATGCGGGTTGTTCAAGTGTGCAGGTATTACTACAGATCAAGTTAAGAAGAAGTTATTCTCATTATCACTGAAAGGAAGAGCTGAGGAATGGTATAAGCTGCTGAAGAATGGTCAAGCTCTGGAATGGGAGGAAATAGTGCCTCTCTTTTATTCAAAGTTTTGTCCTCCTAGTGAGATTCATAAATATCGGAATCAAATATACAACTTTTGGCCTCTTGATGGAGAGAGTACAACTCAAGCTTGGGGGAGATTGAAGTTACTAATGCTCCAATGTCCCATTCATGAGCTCCCCAACAATATTATTATCAACAACTTTTATGCAAGGCTCCCTCTACATGATAAAGATTTATTGGATGCTTCTTGTGCTGGCTCATTCACTCGCATGGAAGAAGAAGCTAAATGGGACCTTCTAGACCGTATTCAAGACAATGCTGAAGCTTGGGAGAATGATAAAGGTAGAAAGTCAGGTATAAATTATGATTATGAATGCATTGAATCTTTTATGGGAACTGATGACTTTCAAAATATTAGTAATGCTTATGGTCTTGATTTGCAAGTTATTACGAATTGCTTTAGAGCTTTTGCTTCTTATATTGAAATTCCAAAAAGGGGATGGAATAAGTACCATGCACCTTATAAAGATATTGTTGACCGTGTTCCTATTGGGAGCACTGAGTGTTGCATTATTGATCATATCTTACCTGGACCTTATATCAAGAAGATTCCCTTCCCAGATAAGGTAAAGGATCATCCTATGATAACTAATGTAATCAGTAAAAGTGAAAAGAGAACTGTAAAACCTGATGAACAAATAAACATTGAACCTGTTGTAGCAATTGTGAAAGACCTTGTCACTAAACGCGTAGAAGATGGGCACATAGTCTTCTGTGAGGATGCTTCTAATATTGTTTCACATCCTAATAGAACTAAAAAGGCTAGTGTTCCTGTGCTTTCTGTTAGAATTGGTGATCATTGCTATTATGGTTTATGTGATATTGGTACAAGTTCCAGTGCTATTCCTTATGAGCTTTACAGAGAAATTATGCATGAAATTAGTCCCTGTGGTCTGGAAGAAATTGATGTGGTTATTCACCTTGCTAATAGAGAGACCATCTCTCCAATTGGTATCGTACGAGACGTGGAAGTCCTTTGTGGTAAGATCATGTATCCTGCTGATTTTCTAGTACTTGGTTCAGCTACTAGTAAAACTTATCCTATCATTTTTGGTAGACCTTTCTTGAGTACTTGTGGAGCTATTATTGATTGCAAGAGGGAGAAAATCTTGACTAAGTTTGATGGGGAATCTTATGAGTTTAATTTTTCGAAATTTACTAAGGAACCTAGCGAAGAGGAAACCCATAATGATGATTTTAGAGTTGAACAACTTGCTTCTATCTATCTTGCTCCTAACAATGCTTTGCAGCAATTTATGGAAGATCACGGAAGTGAGATCTTCATGGAAGAAAGGAATGAGATTGACGAGATCCTCTGTCGTCAACCCAGGTTGCTTAAGCATGACTGCCTGTAGAAGACTTGGGTACCACTTTGCCACCTAAAAAGGACCCGGTCTTCGATCTAAAACCTCTCCCTGATGATCTTAAATATGCTTATAATTATGATAAAAAGATATATCCTGTTATTATTAGCTCTAAACTTTCAGGAAAGGAAGAAGAAAGGCTGTTAGAGGTTTTGAAGAAACACCGAGGAGCTATGGGTTATACTCTGGATGATTTAAAAGGGATTTCACCCACTATATGTCAGCATTCTATCAATATAGAACCAGATACGAAGCCAGTAGTGGAACACCAACGACGTTTAAATCCTAAGATGAAGGAAGTGGTAAGGAATGAGGTATTGAAGCTCCTTGATGCTGGTATTATTTACCCTATTGCTGATAGTGAATGGGTTAGTCCTGTTCATTGTGTTCCTAAAAAGGGAGGTATTACCGTTGTCCCTAATGATAATGATGAGCTTATTCCTCAAAGAATAGTAGTAGGCTATAGGATGTGCATTGATTTTAGAAAGGTCAATAAAGTTACTAAGAAAGATCATTACCCGATTCCTTTTATTGATCAAATGTTGGAAAGGTTGTCTAAAAAGACCCATTTTTGTTTTCTTGATGGTTATTTTGGTTTCTCTCAAATTGCTGTTAAACAACAAGATCAAGAAAAAACTACTTTTACTTGCCCTTATGGAACTTATGCTAATAGACGTATGCCTTTTGGTTTATGTAATGCTCCCGCTACTTTCCAAAGGTGCATGTCTGCTATCTTTCATGGTTTTTGTGAGGAAATTGTAGAAGTGTTCATGGATGACTTTTCTGTCTATGGAACTTCTTTTGATAATTGTCTGCACAACCTTGATAAAGTTTTGCAGAGATTTGAAGAAACTAATCTTGTTCTTAATTGGGAGAAATGGAACTTCATGGTTAATGAAGGGATTGTTCTTGGGCATAAAGTCTCTGAAAGAGGCATAGAAGTTGATAGAGCTAAGGTTGAGGTAATTGAGAAGATGCCATGCCCAAGAGACATCAAAGGTATTCATAGTATCCTTGGTCATGCGGGTTTCTATAGAAGGTTTATTAAAGACTTTTCTAGGATATCAAAACCCCTTACTAATCTACTTCAAAAATATGTACCCTTCGTTTTTGATGATGATTGTAGGGAAGCTTTTGAAATTCTTAAGAAGGCTTTAACTACATCCCCTATTGTTCAACCACCTGATTGGAGTTTACCCTTTGAAATAATGTGTGATGCTAGTGATTTTGCTGTAGGGGCTGTCCTTGGGCAACGTATTGATAAAAAGTTAAACGTTATCCATTATGCTAGTAAGACTCTAGACGTTGCTCAAAGGAATTATGCCACTACTGAAAAGGAATTTCTACCTATTGTTTTTGCCTGTGATAAGTTTAGGCCCTATATTGTGGACTCAAAAGTAACCATTCATACTGATCATGCTGCTATTAAATATCTTATGACGAAGAAGGACGCTAAGACTAGGCTTATTAGATGGGTGCTGCTTTTACAAGAGTTTGATCTACATATAGTAGATAGGAAGGGTGCTGAAAACCCTGTAGATGATAATTTATCTCGTTTGGAAAACATCTCTTTTGACCCTATGCCTGTTAATGATAGTTTCCCAAATGAACAGTTAGCTGCAGTAGGGGTGAGCTCGCGAGGTAGCCCTTGGTACGCTGATTATGCTAACTTTATTGTCTCCAAGTATTTGTCTCCAACTTTTACAGCTCAGCAAAGAAGGAAGTTCTTCTATGATTTGAGGCATTATTTTTGGGATGACCCACACTTATACAAAGAAGGAGTGGATGGTATTATGCGAAGATGTGTTCCAGAATATGAACAAAAGGAGATATTGCGTAAATGTCATGGTAGTGCTTATGGAGGACACCATGCAGGAGATAGAACTGCACAAAAGGTGCTACAATCAGGTTTCTACTGGCCTACCCTTTTTAAAGATGCAAGGAAATTTGTTTTATCTTGTGACGAATGTCAGCGTGTTGGTAATATTTCTAGACGCAATGAAATGCCTATGAACTACTCTCTAGTTATTGAACCTTTTGATTGCTTGGGATTTGACTTTATGGGTCCTTTCCCTCCCTCGAAAGGCTACACTCACATTCTTGTTGCCATTGATTATGTTACTAAGTGGGTAGAAGCCATTCCTACGAAAAGTGCTGACGGGGAAACCTCTCTAAAAATGCTTAAGGATGTTATCTTTCCTAGGTTTGGAGTGCCTAGGTATCTCATGACTGATGGGGGTTCTCATTTCATTCATGGTGGTTTTAGGAAGACCCTTGCTAAATATGATGTTAATCATAGAATTGCTTCAGCTTATCACCCCCAAACTAGCGGGAAAGTAGAGCTATCAAATAGAGAAATTAAATCTATCTTGCAAAAGACTGTCAATAGGTCTGGAAAAAACTGGGCTAAGAAGTTGAATGATGCTTTATGGGCTTATAGAACTGCTTACAAAAATCCTATGTAAATGTCTCCTTATAAAATGGTTTATGGGAAAGCTAGCCACCTACCTTAGAATTAGAACACAAAGCTTACTAGGCAGTGAAAGAACTAAATAGAGATTGTAAGCTCGCTGGTGAGAAAATATTATTTGACTTAAGTTCCTTAGATGAATGGAGGAGTGAAGCCTATGAGAATGCTAGGCTCTTTAAGGAAAAAGTTAAAAGATGGCATGACAAGCGAATACTTAAGAGAGAATTTCATGTTGGTGAGAAAGTTATATTGTATAGGTCTCGTCTTAGATTTTTGGAGGTAAGCTACTATCAAAATGGGAAGGACCTTTCATCATTGAAGAAGTATACCGTTTAGGAGCAATAATAATTTCTTCTCTGAAAGATAATACTACACAAGTAGTGAATGGACAGCGACTCAAACACTATATTGCTGGAGATTCTTACAATGAAGATGTTGATGCCTTTCAAGTTATAACTCCGGAGAAATTCATCGAGGACCAAATTCAAAGACCTGCAGAGTCCGTGTTCAAATAGGCAATGGTTCTGGTAAGAAAAGTTCCGCGAAAATACAATCCAACTATATTTTTGCAGTTTTCAGTCAATAAGGAAAGCTACGAAGCGAAAAAGGGACGGAAACGGAGCCAGGGTGGCTCACACCACCCTGTGGCGCGGGCCCACCCCTGGTCGCGCCGCCAGGTGGTGAGTCCACCCAGGACTCCGCCTCCGACTCGTTTTCTCCCAGTACCTTCCTTTTGACATGAAACTTCATAATATATAAACCCCCGGATCCCCCGAGGTTCGTATATTGTGTTTTCGTCGTGTTTTTGTTTCGATCTGTTTCTGCCAGGTAAATCTTAGATATTTAGCCTCAATGTCTTCCACTGGATCAGTTAAGGGAGATTCCTTGGAAGATATCATCAACCCATACATGAGAGAATTGAAGATTCATCCCAAGGAGTTATTGCTCGAAGGTGGGGAGGTTCGGATTAAAGAGGTTCAAGGACCCAAAGGTGAAGGAAGTCTGGAGGACAGGATGGAAGCATTGGAACAAGAAGTCTTTAGGTACAAGAAGATGGCGGGGCACGAAGTGGATATCATCCATAAGATTTGTTCTAAACTCATCACCGAGCACCAAAAGGAGACTGCTGAACTCAAAGACGAAGTCCTCTCACTCCGCCAAACAACCAACGAACTGCAAGCACAGTTCTATGACGTTCAAAATCAAAACTGTGAGTATGAGGCTAGATTTAAACGCATAAGTGCTGCTGCAAGTTTCAGGATGTTGGAAACCACGATGTCCTTTGTTGATGGGAAGCCTTTACCCTGGAAGACGGACGAAGATGAGAAGATACCACCACCACCTAAGGAGTAATTCGTTATCAGGTTTGGCATCCCCTTGGTTTGTTCCAAGCTTGGGGGAGTGCCACGGTATCATATCACTATCTTCTATCTTTTTACCTTTTTAGTAGAGTCATATCATGAATAAAGGAGTTATTATGTAGTATGGTTTTCATTATGGAAGTGTCCCCTCTCTCGTTAGATATGTATCCCTTGGTGCGAGTTTCCGTTATGGAATATTAATGAGAAGTTCTATCATCCACTCTTTTGCATAGCTTATGTTAGTTTTCAATTTGTGGTTATATGATTGATCTTGTTGTTAGTATTGGTATCACTTTGGGATCATTGAGTTAATTTAGTTGGTTTTGGCAAACCTGGCTCGGTCAGTAGCAACACCTTTTTGAGAGTTGAAAAGAAAACGATAGAAGTACTCTAAAGAAAAATAATTTCATCATCTTTCTTTCTTGATTTTCTCATAAGTCTATTATTCTCTAGTTAAGATCTTTCGTGCTTCCAAGGAAGATTGCATGTTTGTCTTTATCAATTGTATGTTTGGTTGTTTTCTTCAACTCTTGTACTTGCTACCCAGCCTTGCTAGCCAAAAACCTGTACTGAGAGGGTATTCTTCTCGTGCATCCACCTCCTTTAAACCAAAACCTTTGCCATTTGTGTCCACCATACCTACCTAGTAGCATTATTGCTATTCCAAGTAAATTCTTGTTTTATCTACCTCCCAAATTAAACTTGTTATGTGAAAATTAGTGATTAAAGCTCTCACGAACTTGATGGCACACTTTATTTTCTTGCATTTAATAAACTTGAACCATTGTGCTCACCTATGTTGCGTATATGCTTGCACTTTGTAAGTTGTGAATTAGCAGAACCATGCTGTCATGGGGAACGCTTTCAACATTGCACTGGTACTTTGTACCAAGTTGATATCATGTTCTTTTGTCTATGGATGTCGTCGGTGTGAAATGAAAGGGGAGCTTGTAAGTCCATGGAGTTATGCATATGTGTTAGAGAAACACCTAGGCCGCTGGTCTAATCCATGCTGACATGGTGGAAACCTGCAGCGTAACCATAACGAGTATCTATGAAGCATTCTTCTTATAAAAAAAAGAGTGATATTGAGAAAAAAGAGAAAAAGAAAAAAAGAGATATTATGAAAAGAGGAAAGAGAGAAAAAAGCACCATATTCCCATGGTAAATAAGAAGATTGATGGGATGCTTGTTGTCTGCTTGCCTTGTCATTTTGATATGGGGATTCTTCCGTATCATCGGGCAAGGGGTACCCCGTTGGCGGTTCTCTATGATACATATATGCTTACGATGACAAGGACTTACCAGTGACTAAACTTGAGTAGCATGAGGAGCGGCCCTCATATTCAAGGGACATGAGATTCTCAACTTACAACTTGTCAATGCATATTCTTATTTTTGATCACTTTAACCTTAATCACCTAAAGATGCCTATGATAGGGGCAATGAGAGCTGAAAGCTAGTAAGTATCATAATTTTTGGGAGCTCTTTATGAGACTTGCAATCCCTGCTTCCCTCTTTGAAGGGCCTTTCTTTTACTTTGTAGTTTAGTCAGTAAACCTATTCCCTTCTATCTTAGCAAGTATTTTGAGTTGATGTGTTTCATTCATTCATATGATGATTTATTCAATCATGTTTCTTATGTTCCTTGTTTTGTGCATTGCTCTTATCTTGATATTTACTACTTTGAAAGCTATCTTTGAAAACCAGCTATTTGTGAACTCCAGCAAATTATCAACTATTCTTCGACCAAGAGCTAAGTTTGCCATTACCAATTATGATACACTTTATGTATCTTTATTGTGTTTCCTTTACTCATTACAAGTTGAGTTATATAATAGTGAGTTGTATTCTATTATGATCTATGTATTTGATGAATGTGATGCTTCTTGTCCGTATTCTTTTATCGACTCTTCACTCCATAAACTTGAGGCCATGTTTATTGAGCTCAATTTCGCTTGGGGACAAGCGAAGTCTAAGCTTGGGGGGAGTTGATACGTCCATTTTGCATCACTATTCTATGTCTTAATTCACTATTATTCATTGATATATTTTGTATTGAGAGGTGATACTTATGTTATTTCATCTATTTTTGCATGGTTGATGACTTTTGGAGCATGGACCGCTGCAGTCAGGATTCTGATGGAAAAGGTGTTGTTTGGAGGCAAAATTCGCGAAGATCAGAAAATCCGGGAAAATATACGGAAAATCCTATTTTTCCAGAAGACTAAGGATGCCAGAAGATGGAGTGGAGGTGGGCCATAGGGGGCCCACACCACCCCATGGCGCGGGCAGGCCTAAGCCGCGCCTGGAGGTGGTGTGGCCACCCTGGCCCACTCCAGCCTCTCCCCTCTGGCGTATATCATCCTCCCGAAACCCTAAGACTCGGGGAGCGACCATAGAAAGATTCCGCCGCCTCTGCGGGGCGGAAAACACCGAGAGAGAAAGATCTCTCCGGCAGACAGATTTCTGCCGAGGGAATTCCTTCCTGGAAAGGGAGATCATCGCCATCAACACCACCATCAAGCTGGACTTCATCGGGATCATCATCACCATCATCACCACCATCGTCACCATCAGCACCTTCATCACCATCTCCATATTGCTGTAACAATTGAGTTGAATCTTGCATAGTTCATAGGGGAAACTTTCCCGGTGTTGATTACTCTTTGTAGTTTATGCTATTGAGTGAACCACTGAATTATTGTTTATGTTCAGATTGTTATACATCATTATTCCATCTTTGATCATGATCCATATGATGTCTTGTGAGTAGTTCGTTTTGTTCTTGAGGACATGGGAGAAGTCTTGTTGTTAGTAGTGGAGTTGCGTTGGGAAAGATTCAATAGATTGTTATTTAAGTTGTGGTGTACTTCTTCTAGTGGTGTCATGTGAACGTCGACTACATGACACTTCACCTATATGGGCCTAGGGGAATGCATTGTGTATTTGGCTACTAATCGTAGGGGTTGCCGGAGTGATAGAAACCTGAACCCCCGTTAGGAAACCATTGCACAAGGGACATAAGGGTCTTAGAGTTTAAAGTTGTGGTTAGGTTTCTACCTTAATTACTTTCTTGTACTTACAGATGTTTGCAAGGGATATAATCACAAGTATGTATTAGTCTTGGATGGGGCGGTACATTAGCACAGGTTCACCCACACAACACTTAGCAAGCTAAAGAAGATTAATCGACTATATGAAGCGAAAGCACTTGACAGTCTTCCCATGTGTCGTCGAGAGCGTTTGGTCATCTTAAGAAATACAACCAGCTTGTCCTTTGCTGCATAAAGGATTGGGCCACTTGCTGCATTTATTCCTACTGTCTTTTATTTTACTCGTACTTTGTTTACTTGCTTTATCGAAAACCCCTAAAAATCCGTTTGCTGAGTATTTGTAGAGAATTCCTGATCCATACCACTAGCCCGCACCTTCTGCTCCTCGTTGGGTTCGACACTCTTACTTATCTAAAGTACTGCGATACACCCCCCTACTTGTGGGTCATCAGCGCCCCATGGGGGTGACCCCTCACCTCCCCCATTCATGTGGTGGTAACCCCCTCCACATAAAAGTGTCTCTTAACATTCCTCTTTAAAGTCTTTACTTTAAATGCATTAATTTCTCCAAATTTAATGCTCTCTCATTTAATTAAACTCTTTTATTAAATTTATTCAGAATTTTTTTAATTACTTTAATTAACAAACATTCACATAAAACCCCCTACAACATTTCAATATTACATGTAGAACCAATTTCAGCAATTTCACCTGAAACAGTTTTGGTGTCTATTGAAATAATTCCAGCGCTTTGCAATTCATTCGTCTGAAACATATTTTCTCCAAATGGTGTTGGTGTCCCTTAAGTGTGTCACCCCACGGTTCGTGAATAATGTAGACATGATTGAGACCCATCTCAGATCAATAATCAGAAGCAGGACCTGGAGATCCATACTGACTCCTACACATTCTACAATGACTTCTGTGATCGTGAGAACCTTTAACATTAGTAACTAAATCCCTTTGTCTCGCGATATATTACATGTCCAAGATTCGATCATCGGTATCTCCATACCTAGTTTTATCTCGTTACCGACATGTACTCTTTTCTTGTTCCCGTGATACAACATTCTAGTGATCTTATCACTTGTTTGCAAGCTAACCAATGTGATATCACCGAGAGGGCCCAGAGTATATCTATCCGTCATCTGGATGGACAAATCCCACTCTTGATCCATGAGCTTCTACATAACACTTTCGTAGCACTGAACCCACCTTTATAATCACCCTTTCACGGTGTGACATTTGATGTTATCAAGATACTCTTCTAGTGTTAGTGATTAACATGATCTCCTGGTCTAAGGACTAGGATTACTTTGATAGATGTTGTAGCAATATAAAAACAATGACTTTGATCGTAATGCTATACTTCGGATGAATGTTCATCACATCATTCCACTAATGATCTGACCTCGTTATTAACAACATCCAATGTCCATGATCAGGAAACCTTGATTATCTTGTTAATCAACGAGCTAGTTTATAAGAGAGGCATAACTAGGAACTTTCCTTTTGTTTATTAAACACACATGTATTAACGTTTCCAAATTAATACAATTATAGCATGCAAAATAAACATCTATAATATACTTGGAATATGTATAATAACAACTTTATTATTGCCTCTCAGGGCATATTCCCTTCATTGCAGTCATCAAGCTATTTTTTGGCGCTGTTGCCGGGGAGCTATGCGCTTTTGGTATTTGTTCTTAGTTACTTATTGTAATGGTTTTACTAAAGTTGTTTACTAGTTTCAGTTCAGCATCATGACTACACTTGGACTGATGAATCAACACAATGCAGCTAAACACCTCGGGAAGTTCAATAGAGGACTTGTCAAAGAATTCCTGAGTGGGAGCGAACCAGAATACGAGGTTAACCCTCGCTTTATCGTTATTATTAAGGAGAAAACTTTTGCAGGAGATGATCTAGATGAGGATCCTTACACTCGTTTAATGCATTTTACCAAGTTATGTTGGACACTTAAATTGAGAGGCTATTCTGATGACGAATTGAAACTTAATTTTTTTGGCCAATATCTAACCAACACTACTTTAGCTTGGTATAGAATTTTCCCTGTAGAGAAATTGATACTTGGGAAAAACTCAAAGGAGAATTTGTATTTTGATTCTTTTGCAAGGTAAAGATGCCTAAGGTAAGAAGGGCAATCACGAACTTCAAAAACCACCTAGGTGAAGTCAGGGCTTTCAAAAGGCATAAGTCCATACTTAATAAATGTCCTCACCATGATTTACCTGAATGGTATGTTTTACATATTTTCTATGGGGGACTTAATCAAGAAATTAAACATGAGATAGACACAAAAAGTCTGGAGGCTCTTTTATGGAGCTAACTATAACTAAAGCTTGTGAACTCCTAGAACGTATTCGTCGCAATAGAGAAACTTGGGTATTTGATTTAGGCGGTGAATGAGGTATAGAAATTGAATACAATTGTATCAATGCTTATAAGGAATCCGGTAAGGTAAGAGAAACTACTAATGAACTTTAACTTGATGATGATATTATTTTGCAAATCCTTTAGTCTTTTACAGAACACACTGAATCTCCAAAAAAGGATTGACTTCAATATATTCCCCCACCTGAGCCAGTTGAAGATGTTGATTCAATAATTGCAGCTCATATAGAGCCATTAAGGGAGATACCCCCATATGTTTAACCCCTTCCGTTTCCAAAGGCCGCAAGAAAACATATGATGGCTCAGCAGCTCGAAGATCAACGTGAAGAAGAAAGAATGTTCCTCAAGATGCTAGAAGAAGAGGCACAAGCAATAAAACTAACGAAGTAAGTATGAAAGAGACTGGTGAACCAATGTGACATGGGTATGATTACTCGAGTGCTTATGTTTTGTTACCCTAGCTGTACAAAGGCTCAAGGCCCATGAAGACCCAAGATGAATGCCAAAGAAGCATCCAACGGAAGTCTTAGTTTAGTTATATAAGGAAATAGAAACCGACATTGTGTTGTAATCATGAATATGTAACCTATCCGTATACAGTCCCGAGACCTAGCCTATTAAATATAGGCTGGGAGGAGCCTGTGGAGAGTTACCGAAAAGCTTCCAAGCAATCTGTAATAGTATTGTCCATCGATAATCAGACGACTTTGATTCCCTTGTTTATCTGACATCTAGTGAAATCCCTAGCATTCTATTTTCCGCAAAACCCTAAGTGAATAACTATGGGCATTGCTGAGGTTACCCCTCGTCAATTGGAGCCACTTGTGGGAAACCTGAACGCTGGAGTCATGGATCCGGCAGACCCCTCTTCATCAAGCAAAAATCCAACGGAAGCGGCACCACGCCCACCCACTCCTGTTTCGATCCCCGCCGATTTCAACCGTGGATCCGATCTCATCATCGGAAGTTTCCACTTTCAGGTGGAGGAACTAGAAGAATCGCGCCTCTCGGATCTGATTTCATCGGGACCGTCGACCGAAAAAGTTGCGCCTATGGAGATACCCGCATCATCTGTCGGATCATCCGCAGAAACCACACTCGAGCCAAAGAAAGATAAAGAAAACACTGAAAACATAGCAGATCTAGGGGATCTTGATGGTCTTTACGACAATCTCTCCCTCGGGTTAGACTCTCAACTAACTCCACCACGTGGATCGAGCCCAGCAAATACAGAACCCTAAGAAAGCAACAAAAGTATCGACTTCGGAATTAGGATGGCTGAAATCTACCCAGAACAGAAACTACTAGATTTCACTGATCCCCTAGACAGTGTCTCCCTCGGATCTGACAATGACGTCACTAGTTTATACATAACTCACCACCAAGTGTGCGTGATCATCGGGATGCCTCAACTCGGCGTGACTCTAATGGTAACCCTATCCTTGACCTCGACGATATTTTGTCACATGACAATGCAGGAAATCATGACAATGAAGGAAATCATGGAAACAAAGGAGACCCGACAAACAACCGCATAATCCTAGGAGGAGGAGAACCACATAGAGGCGAGAGCCAAACTCTCCGACTACCAGCCGAAGCATGGCAAAAAGCAAGGAAAGCAATTTTGGGTGTGGTTCCAATGACAGCTGAGGCAACACGTGAAGATCTACTAGCCTACCAATATTTGCTTCATCACAAGAGGCAACTCGATGAAAGGAAAAGGCTAGCCGATGAATCCAGCCTACGGCGGGCGCAGCTAAGTTCTACCCAAGGATCAGGAATTGTAACTGGTGGAGTACCGCCAAGGAGAGGAATCTCATGACTTCAAAATATTCCCGAAGCTAAAATAAACGAGCTGACTCAAGATATTGATTTATTGTTTATGTTAGTAGATCCAACTGGACACATAAAAGCAAAAAACAGTCGAAGCCGCAATTTTAGCTGCATAAACATATTTTCTCACAACTTAACCTGCACCCGACGATCCCCATGCATCTCTCCACCGCTCTGCTCTGATGAACCTCAGCATGGTAGGTGCATCTCTTGCACAAGTAGAACAAGGAGTCACACGACAACCCGACAGATCCCCAATCCATCACAGTAGCCCTCGGCAGTTAGGGCACACACGATGATCATGATCGCCACATTGGGTGCACTTTTCGGGCTCCGAGCCGCGAAGCGACGCAAGAGACGACATTACGCAGCGCAGGATCGACAGATCCAGAGAAGAGCGCAGCAGCCGAAGATATCATGATGGTGAATTTGAGGACAAGTATGAACTATGTGGAGCCAGTTGGTTTACCCGACGGGTTTGCAAAACTCCAGTACCCAAGGATTTCAAACTTCCTCACGGTCGTCAGAAGTACGATGGCCTCCAAGAACCTGAAGCTTGGTTGGCAGATTATTTGGCAACCGTCAAATTACAGGGTGGCTCCAAGGCCACTGCTATGCAGAGCCTGTAGCTGCACCTAACTGGTGCCACCCGGTCATAGCTAAGACAGTTACCCGAAGATTCCATCAGCAGCTGGAACAATCTTGAGGACAAATTCATCCGAAATTTCCTCTCCACATTCAAGCGACCTGCATCTCTAGAGAAATTGCGAGCATGCAAACAGAAACCTAGAGAACCAATATGGGCCATCATCTAGAGGTGGAACATTATAAAACAAATTGGCTGAAGCCATATCCGATGAAAGGGCAATTCACACCTTCAACAACGGCCTTCGTCGACCAGAATTCATAGAATAGATGAGACGGGTTAAGCCCAAAACATAGTCACAACTGATGGACATGGCAAATCGTTGGGCTGATGGAGATGACGGGGTACACAATAAGCGAGCTTGTTCACCCGAAGAAGACAAGGATAGGTGCAATAACGATAGAAGACGACAAAACAATGATGGTTATAATGGACCAAGCTATGTCGCAACCGGTTTCTCAGGAGGGGACAACCAAAGAAGCGACAATTACAATAGTGGGTACCGCAGCAACATGGACGATGTCAGAGGAAGCCAACCACCACAACGATACCAACCAAGAGCTCGAGACCCACCAATGTCTGCAATGCAAATGCTAGAAGGACCCTGCAATATGCACTTTTATGTCGACTCAATGGGCAAAAGACGATCTAACCACCTCATGAAGGATTGCCGAATGTTTTTAAAGATGCAAGAGGTGTGCAACGCAAAGGCAACGGAAGCAGCACGTCGAGGATATGCCACTTCACCTGGCGCTTTGGCCATTGGCGTACCACCACTGCCACCAATACATCTGCCAGCAGGGCAGTCGCAAAACACAACAAACCAAGAAGATGAGTACCCCAGGTCCAAGGGTGCAATGTCTATGATTCAGAAAGGGCGACCATCTAACATGACACAGAAATTGATTACAAGACAAATAAACATGGCAGTAACATCACCACCTCCTACACCCGAATATCTCCATTTGTCAGAGCAAGAAATCATGTTCAGTAGCGCTGATCACCCGCTTCGGGTGCTGCGACCGGGTCAGTCATCCTTAATAGTGGAAGCGCAAATCGGCAGGTTCGACATGAGCAAGGTTTTCTTGGATGCAGGGAGCAACATCAACCTCATATATGCCAAAACCCTACGGGCAATGAATTGGTCCCTGACAAATCTAGCGCCTATGGACACAACTTTCCACAGGATAGTTCCGGGCAAAGCCGAGATTCCTCTGGGCAAAGTCTATCTTGACGTAGTCTTCGGATCAAGGAACAACTTCAGGCGCGAAAATCTAGAGTTCGAAGTCATGGACTGGCCATCACAATACCACGCGATCCTGGGGCAACCAACTTCTAGGTTCATGGCAGTACCCCACTATGCATATCTGGTACTAAAAATGCCAGCCCAATGGGATCATAACCGTAAGAGGAAGTTTCACTCGTTCAGATAGCTGCGACCGAGAGTTCAATAAAATATTAGAATCTTTTCAGATGGAAGCATAATTTGGCCAGCTAACAATTGCGGACGCAGAATTACTACACGAAGGACATGTCCCCAGTAAACAGGCTCCAGAAAATCAGGTGCACCATGCACCCGCAAAAACAACATTGGATAGCAAAATCCAGCCTCCAACATTGGTCCCGCATAGGAAGGCGCACTCGTCGGTTTCCCCTGTGAGAATTCAGGGACTCTTGTAAACTCAATCAATGCACAAGAAACCCCCAAGGAACCTGACGAGCACTCAGCCAAATTAAACACAACATACAATGAACGGTCCACCCGACGAATCAGGGCCATTGGATAGCAAGATCCTCGCCTCACCAATACATGGCACATCATAGGGATAACAAAAGCAACATGGGTGGCTAACCCAATACTCGTCCCAAAGAAAGGAAATGCGTGTGCCTTGACTTTGCAATCCAAGGCGACCCAACCAAGCACGCCCTTATCTCTCTGGTCCACCGCACAGAAGCAACACCTCTAGTCGAAAGGTTAAAACCCCCTTGAATCCGCAAGGAACACAACAAGATAGCAATGGAGTACCTCAAGAAAGAAGCCGATAATTTTAGGATGTTCTTTTAGTTTCATGCATTCTATATTCAATAAGGCCAATGGCCATGCGAGCACACCAAATATGTATCCTCTACAATTCGACGATAAATAAATAAAAGTTCCCAAAATTGGGTCTCAAGCTTCCTGCTGCTCTATTCATCAACCCGATACACAGGGGCTTCAACAAGTATACCGTATCAAAATCTTTGGCTCCTATATAACGCGCATGTGACCCGAATAAGATGACTCGACCTATAGGCGTCAGACAAGCAAAAAGGTCTCGCACGATAAAAAGAAAATCTCATATAAATTTACGACCTTTTCGATAAAAATAAAGGCATTACACATTATTTCATTGAGTACAAAGATACATAATACAAGAAACATTCAGATGGTGAAATCTAGGAAGGAATCTTCGTCTTCCTCCAAGCATCTCTGGCCAATCCCGATGGCAGGCCTATGGGCAGCCGCGTAATGAGGCGCCATGTCAACCAACCCACCGTCAGGAGGGGGAGGTAGTCCCAGAGACACAACATCCAAATCCAGCATCGGATGGTGCGCGTGGACTAATGTCTGCAAGTGCACAAATCATTTGTAGCTAGTTTCAAAGTATAGATATCGATCCCACAGGGAGCCCAAAGGTAAGTGTTTATGAGTAAAGTCTATGTCACACCCAAAGTTGTCATAGGTCTTCGAGTGAATTGACTGCAAGTGTTAAAATAAGAAGGCGCGGGGAGTGTAAAAACTTAAAATGTAAAAACTTCAGAAATATAATGCATAAAAGTAAAGAACGACTTGGTTGCTTGTTGTTTTCTACAAATGGCAAAAGAAGGCGCGGGGAGATTCAGTTCATGGTGATAGTGATTGTGCTAGGTGGACGATAAATGTAACAATTATAATTTTATAAGTATATGTGTAGGCGAGCAACCATAATTAGCTGGAACTCCTCTTGGTAGATTTCATCCCAACTTCAATAATCCTACTAGTATGTTACCAAAACCATGGTCACACACTAGACGATTAAGACCCTTCATGTCACTTAACGATTAAGCTCCTTGGATCGGAATAATGCAATAAGCACAGTGGTTCCTCGTTATCCTAGAGTCTACTAGTTTTCCATTGATATCCCTATGTCACTCGGGGGTCACCGGTCTGCTAGCGAACAAGATCCTATCTATGTAGAACAAAGCATCATGTTGTCTGGGTCCTTAATTGGACAACAAGCATTAGGCATCCTAGAGATAGTCAAGCACATATAATATAGTAATTAGAATCAATCACAAGCTAATGGAAAATATATGAAGGCACATCACATCTCACCAATCCCCTAAATCTCCCACGCCCAAGGAACTTACTCACACATGAGAGAAGAACGGATCATTGATATAATTGAATAAAGGGAATTCTTCTTGATATTACCATGGAGATCCACAATAAGAATAGAAAAGTATCCAACACAATTCAAGATAGGAAGAAACAATCTCAAACCCTAGTCTTGCAAGGTGAAGATCCCTCTCTCTCTCAAGTACAAGTAGTGGCTATGGGGGCGTATTGGCTAGGAGGTCGAAGATCGTGGAGCAAGATGAAGAACGTCTTACCCTTCTTCTCCGGAACTCTTATTTCTCCCTTCTGGATGGGATAGCGGCTGCTCTGTTGTCTTTTTGCGTCTGGCATCTTCACGGAAGTTGTCCCTTTTGACAAGAGAGATGTGGCGGCAGCTATATAGCAGGAACTATACAGCCGAAAAAATGTTCCCGCCATATAGTTTCTCGTTAAAGCCTCTCTATGCTCCCTTCGAGTGCTTCAAAAGAGAGACTTGCTTGTTTTCGCCTGAATATTGTGTTTCTTTAGTTAAAACCTTATGTTGATGTTCAGAACCTAAAACATACATTAAAAACCAAGTTTTCTTCACTACCAAAGTATTAGTGTTAGATAAAGCTAGAAAACGATCAAATCTGGGAGAAAACCATCAATAAAAGCCATAAAAATGTGTCAAATCTCACAGCTATCAACTCCCCCAAGCTTAGATGTTGCTCGCCCTCGAGTGACAAGGAAATAAGGAAGAATAGCGGAGATTCAAGACTGAAAATAAAAGAACTTACAAGTTTGAATTGGTGTAAAATTCTTTTCTTCACAATCCCTGCAATCTTAAACATGATCATACAAGTATTCACAAGATTGCACCGAGTCCACTTCCTAACCACGTATATCTTGCTAGCAAATAAATAATATGCCCAAGCAAGTGTCAAAAGTTTAGCTAGGAAAGTGAGACAAATTCTTTTGGTGTCTCTCTTCATGGAGAGATGAAAACTTTTTGCTCTTGTTTGTTTAATCAATTAACTATACTCAAGTAGGAACCAAAACATTCAATTTAAGAACAACTCATCTATTCCCATGTAAAAATTTCAAGACTCTCAAAGCACCTTTTCCTTTCTGATGGCTCAAAATATATTGAGCTCGTTGGGAACCCCAAGAGGAAGGTATGATGAGCACAACAACAAATTTTCCCTCAGTTATGAAACCAAGGTTATCGAACCAGTAGGAGCAAGGAAACAACTCCAAGGTGTCGTTTCCAACTTGGAATCCTGCATAACAAAACCACAAAACTTTGCCCCAACTTACAGTTAGGTTGTCAATCTCACCGATTTTTCTGAAAACAAAGGATTAAACGTCTTGTGTGGAAGATAGTAATTGCTTGCAGAAAGTAAATAGTAAACAGTAAATAGTAGATGGTAGATTGATGGTAAAAGAATGGACCAGGATCCATAGTTCACTAGAGGTGATTCTCCTTAAGATAGATGACATGTTGGGTAAACAAATTACAACGGGGCAATTAACAGACACTCAGAAAGCATACATGCATATACTAATCATCTTGACTCCTATGACATTTGATTGGGCATTAAAACATTATACATAGACCATAATCCAACTTCATCTATGACTAATAATCCACCTTCAGGTTGTCATCCGAACCCCCTCCAGTATTAAGTTGCAAGCAACAGATAATTGCATTAAGCAAAGTCTGTAAAGTAAACAATACGATTGTCCCATGGACAAAGGATTGTTGTTTTCTCCCTAGTAGCAACAGCACATTTAGTACCTTAGAGATTCCTGTCACTTCCCCAGATTACTAGAGGCATGAACCCACTATCGAGCATAAATACTCCCTCTTGGAGTTGCTAGCATCTACTTGGCCAAGATAGCTACTAACAACGCAAAGCATGCAAGATCAGAAATAAAATAGACATGATAGAATCAATAATCAATCTAAAATAGCATCTCAATATCCATCGGATCCCCGCAAACACAACATGTAAGATTACAAATGGATGATCTTGATCATGAACGGAGCTCACAAGATCTAAACATGATAACACAAAGGAGGATAACCAACCATCTAGATACTACATGGACCCGTAGTCCAGGGATGAAATACTCACGCATCACACTGGAGGCAGGCATGGTGATGAAGAAGGCCTCAAGAGTGATCTCTCCCCTCCGGCAGGGTGCCGGGAAGAGCTTCAGATCCCTCCTGATATAGAGATGGAGATGGCGGCGGCTACAAACTCTTTCGTGGAATTTTGATCGGGCGCTAAGGGTTTTCATCCCGAGAGGCTTTTATAGGCGGAAGGGCTAGGTCGGTGGAGCACCAGGGGGCCCACAGCTCCTGGTGGCGCACCCCAGGCTACGCCACCACCAGGTGTGTCCGCCCAGGTGCGCCACTTCGTCTCCCCTCCAGACTCTGTGTTGCTTCGAGTAAAATATTGACTTTGGATTTTGTCCGGTCCAATTCCGAGAATATTTCCTTACTAGCTTTTCTGAAACCAAAAACAACAGAAAATAGGCACCTGGCACTGTGGCATCTTGTTAATAGGTTAGTTCTAGAAAATGTGTAAAAATACTCCAAAGTGTGGACAAAACATAAGAAAGTAGATATAAAATAAGCATGGAACATCAAAAATTATAAATACGTTTACGACGTATCAACATCCCCAAGCTTAACTCCTGCTCGTCCTCGAGTAGGTAAGTGATAAAAAACAATAATTTTTGAGGTGACATGCACCATCACCATCTTGATCAAGGTATCTGTAAAACATTGATAGCTGGGATCATAGTACTCTAACATAGACATGAAAGATATAGTTCTAACAATAAGACATAGCAACTATGTTGTAAAAGATACAAACAAAAGATTCACGAATAACAATGCTTTGAAAGACATTTGTTTGTTTCACATATAGAAAACATAATGAGAATAGTATTCAGCTTGTCCCTCATAGTGTAGCAAAACATAAATGCATAGGACACCTTCAAAGTTCATAAGGGTGACTAGATGCAAATAGTTTAAGAACAAGCAATATCAAAGTTATGAATCAATCGATAAGTTTTGGGACAATGCACATTAAACTAAGAATGGCCACTACGCTCTCTCAATAGGTGCATAAAGATAGAAGATGGAGACTCAACATAAAAGTAAAAGAAAGGCCCTTCATAGAAGGAAGCAGGGATTCAAGTCTCATAAAGAGCTTCCAAAAATTATGGTACTTATTAGCTTTCAGCTCTCATTGCCCCTATCATAAGCATCTTTAGGTGATTAAGGTTAAAGTGAACAAATATGACGATATGCTTGACAAGTTATAAGCTGAAAACCTCATGCCCCTTGCTTACGAGTACCGTTCCTCATGATTCTCAACTTTAATCACAAGTATGTTCTTGTCATTGTAAGTACATGTGTATCTTAGAGAACCGCCAATGGGGTACCCCTTGCCCGATGATACAGAAGCTTTCCCATATTAAAATGACAAGGCAAGCAGACAATGAGCATCTCCGCGATCTTTTTGTATGCTATTTGCATAGGGTTTTCCCTTTATTTAGGATGCTTCACTGATTGCTCACTATGGTTATGCTGCACGTTTCCACCATGATTAGGCATGGCTTAGACTAGCCGCCTGGGCGTTTCTCTAAAACATATACGAACTCCATGAGCCTTACAAGCTCCCCTTTCATTTCACACCATCGGGATCCATAAGCAAAAGAACATGATATCAACTAAATAAAGTGCAATGTTGAAAGCGTTCCCCGTGGTAACATGGTTCTGCTAATTCACAACTTACAAAACGCAAGCATATAAGCAACATAGATGGGCACAATGGTTCAAGTTTATTAAGTGCAAGAAAGTAAAGCCTGCCATTAAGTTCGTGAGAGCTTTAATCACTAATTTTCACATAACAAGTTTAATTTGGAAGGTAGATCAAAACATGAATATACTTGGAATAGCAATACTGCTAATAGGTAGGTATGGTGGACTCTTTGGAATAACTTGGTTTTATTTGGAGTTGGATGCATGAGTGGAACTCATACTTGGTACATGTGGAGGCTAGCAAAAGACTAGGAGCGACCAACTAAGAGAGAAATAATGGCCATAATCATGCAAAGCGATAAAACATTATTAATTAAAGCATAAAGTGATATTACAAGTCGAAAACTAAATGATCATAGAGGATATGGTGACTTGGTATAGTCTTAACATGGTGTGAGCATGCGCCAAGTCAACCCAAATAAAGCATCAAAGGAGAATACCACAAAATTATGCTTTTATATGCTAAATGCATGATTCTTTCAAGGCACATTAAGCAATCTCAATTGTTTGAAAAAAGTCATGCTACAGCAATAATCACTAAGCATAAAGTCAAAGTGTAACACCCCAAAACTTTAATCAAGATTATCAAGTTCTAATCACCCAATTTAGGATTAATAAAAAGTTTTATTAATAAGATGGATATGAATGCATGTTAGCTTTGCATAATGTGTGATTGACTTAAAATGCCATGCTTGATTGCTACAAATGTTGTGAAATGGTTTGAAGGTGAATGCTACATCATCTAGGACATTTACAAACTAAATCAAAAGAAAAAGAAATCAAAAATAAATTAAATAACCAAATGGTCATTGTGACCAAAGTTAACCACTAGGCCAATTTGAGTGTTCTTACAAGAGAAATTCTAATAGAAACAATTCCACTTATTTTCACCCCTTGCTAGACCAAGTAAAAGTGTATCAAGGCCCACTTTACAAACTTACAAAAACATTTTCCAAATCAATTTAATGGACAGTTGAAAATTGAATCTAGTTCATATGTTAAGATCACACTTTTTCAAAAACCTATCAAACCAATTCCCCTTGACCTCTCCAAGCAAACATGGATACTCAAGCTTAAGATCAAATCACTCTAAAAGTTTCACTCAAAAATTCCAAAGTAAATTTCTTTCGGCCATTTCATCAAACACCTTACTTACACTAAATAAGCTACTGCCTAACTTCATTGTTTCCACAGTAATCCCTCAACCATTTGGTCTCCCCTTAAACCCCCTGTCTCCCCTAAGCCTAACCATGCCCCAGACAAAGCCCCCCCTTAGCCATGTTCACAGTGGAGCACCGCCCATTTTTGGTCGTCGCCGGCCGACAGTGGACAACACGCCAGGAGCATCGCCGCCCTCGCCCACGACGCGCATCAGACACGCCGCACTCCACCGCCACCCCCTGTCCAAGCCTCGACCGTAGACAAGCCATGGACCACCCTAGCACCGCCGTGCCCTATGTTTCTGTGCCATGCCTAGAGCGTGCCAGCTCGCCGCGCCCGACCACCTCGCACAGACCGTGCCTCACCCCTGCTCATGTGCACTAGCTCGCCATGATCACCCCAACCCTGCAGACACCCTTGTTCATCGCTGCGCGACCCGCAGCTGCCGCACGCTGACACAAACACCTCTGCGTCCGCGCGGAGCACCGCACGCTCCCGAACAAACCACACTGCCACACACCTCGCCTTTAAGCCAGCAACGACCACCAGGGAACCGCGCACCATCCCCTAGCCTCAGCCGCGCCGCTAGCCGCATGTAGCGTCGTCACAGACGAGCCAACGCCCACACCGTTCGGTCCCCTCGCCGCAGTATAAATGGAGACCTCCCCCGCCTCCATTCTCCACACCCCAGCAGTCACCACTCCTCACTAATCCTCCTCCACTTCTTCCTGGAGCAAGGAGAGCTCTCCCTTGCCGAAATTTGGCCGGAGTCCGCCGCTGCTAGAGGAGAAGGACGCCGTCGATTTCGTCCACCCCAAGACATGCCGTGACCGCGCCTTGAACCGCCATCGTCTACCATGTCGATCGCCCCCGTAACCGACCCTAGCTGGAGCCTAGGTGAGCCTAGCCAGACCCCACCGCCGCGCTAGGTTATTTTCCTCGCCGGAGTAGTTCGTCGTCGACAACGACTCCTAGTCGTTAGATTAGAATTAGATCGCGCGGCTCAGATTCGTAGATACCGTTTCGTTTAATTAGTCTCGCTGACTGGTGGACCTCGTTTGTCAGCAGCCCGCTGTGCTGTGCTGTGCAGTTGGGCCGGCCCGTTTATTTTCCCGCGCGTAGCCCAGAAATTCAAATTAGTGATTTTTCCAATTTAGTTAAACCTAGTTTTTGTCCACAAATTCAAAAATCAATTCAGAGAGTTTCACTGAACTAAATGGCATGATTCCAATTTTGTTAGAAAGATATTTAAACTACCTATCCAAGCCCGTTAGATTTAAATCATTTGGAGTTAGAAATAATCTATAGTAAAAATAATAAGACAAAGACTTTTGCAACTTCAAACATTTTTCAAAAATCGACCATAATATCTTTTGAGTTGATTCCAACTCTCAAAAATCACATTTGACAAGATCTATCTGAATATGTAAAAATATCTAGGTTTGCATGTAGTGACATTGGACTAGTACGAAAAGAATGCTATTAGGGCATTTCTAGTCACTTTAAATCTATTAAATGATAATCTTAAAGTTAATAAAATATGATCAACACTTTAAATCACATTTCCATGTATTAGAATATGTGGTGATGACATGTGTCAACATGATCCCATATTATAATTGGAGAATATTAAATCTTAATTAATTTCAATGAGTAGAAATTAC
Source organism: Avena eriantha (assembly GCA_910589775.1). Taxonomy (NCBI): domain Eukaryota; kingdom Viridiplantae; phylum Streptophyta; class Magnoliopsida; order Poales; family Poaceae; genus Avena; species Avena eriantha. Next base: position 226,131,092 of record OU342743.1, on the reverse strand, counting down.
TTTTCTCTAATACACTAAATAAAACTAGTTCATTATTTCATGTGATGATTGTGATGATGCTAGATCATCAAGTGTGAGCCTTAGTGTGCTGAATAAAACTAGTTAAGTATTGTTTGGTGATTGTGTACCCCGTATTGATTTATAGACGATAGTACCGACCTCGGATACGAGGAGGAGGAGTTCTACCCAGAAGAAGAAGAGGAAAACTTCAACCACTACTCTTCTCAAGGAAAGCTAACACTTACAAGTATTATACCTATGCAAGCGATCACTCATTGCAAGAGAACCTAAGAAAGGTGCATTAGGCATGCTTTGGTTATATACCTATGATTTATACCAATCCTAAGTTTTATGTGCAAGCTTTATTCCTTTACTTTACCAAAGTTCTTTACTTTTAGTTAGTGCTTTGTGAGTATTGAAGAAGTAGTATAGATAGAATAAAGAGTATAAAACTAGGCCTATACTTAGATGTCATTCTATGGCATGAGATTGAAGATTAGCATCTCCTATTAGTGAACACTCTTAACTTTAGCGGCTAGTGCTAAGCATAAAACTTGATCACTTTAGATGGGAATACTTGGTGAAAATGATTATGAAAACCTTGGAATGATGCTTCATTCTATTGAAATGTTTTGACATGTGTTGAGAAACACCAATGGATTTGATAATGAAAATGTTGAAGCATGAGCCTTAGCCATTTATAAAAACTGATGGTTGGGTTTGGATGTGATACCATTCCAATTTTACGTACAACCACAATACCTGAATTGGGTAAGGCTTAGCCGGAAGTTTATATGCATTAGTATGGGTTCCCTCGCGGAAGAGGTTTGAGCTGAGGCTACCTCGTGAGTGTGAATTGTCCACCTATGCAGTGCCCAGGATGGCAGATGGCCATGGCTAGGAGGCCAAGCTCATAGGGAGGTGCCTATACTAGAGTGTGTAATTGAAAGGTTAGGATTGATTATCCATATACTAAGTATGATGATTCAGGGTTATCCCTGAGGGATGTATCGAATTTTGTGGTGAAAGTGTACCACCTCTACAGAGTGTCAAACTATTCGAATAGCCGCGTCCGCAGTCATGGACAGTTGGAGTGGCCATACTGTTCCGTCGTCAGATGTTTCCAAATGACTTGTGAAGTGAACTATGATTTTGACTTTACCATAACAGGGTGTGGATATGAAAACTAGGTTCCCACTTAAGTGATTTAGAACATTAATCTAGTTTTACTTTACTTCTAAACTCAGTTAGATAAACCTAGATTTTTGCAAATAAACCTAGAGCTTAAGATTCCTACTAGAACTATCTTACTTGTTAGTGATAGTTTACGAGTACTTAAAGAGTACTCATGGTTTTGTCCCTGGCTATTCCTGTGGCCAGACTATGAGGAGAACTATCAGGATGATGGAGGGAAGGACGTCTACGACAACTAGGATCATCTCCCATCGTCAACATTACCTGTGACTCTGAAGATGGAGCCCACTACTACGCTTATTATTCCGCTGCTTGTTTGTATTAAGACTGGACCATGAGATCCTATATTTGTGTAAGACCTTATTATGGTTTGTAATGGATGATGTACTGTGATATCCAATCTTTTATGTCTCGCAAAAATGGTAATCGTGGGATTGTGATGTATGGCATAACAGGCATCTGGGATTAAAAATCCGGGTGTTGACACAAAGCAATATCAAGCATGACATGATAAAGTCTAAGTCATAGTCAAAACAAGACTCCTGTGTACCACTTATAAGCATGAACTTTCCTACTCTTTTCCAATCCAAATCAACTTATTTGAAATTATGTATGCATGCGGGGGTCCAACCAATTTATTTAAGCAAACCAAGCAAACGAAAACTAAAAAAACAAATTCGCTCCAAGAACAACATAATTGTGCATGAAACAATAAAAATGAAGTGTTTGGAAGAAAACCTGGGTTTTTTATTGATGAAGAAGGGGATGCCTTGGGCATCCCCAAGCTTTGACGCTTGTACTTCTTGAATATTTCTTGGGGTAACACGGGTGGCATCCCCAAGATTGAGCTTTTATCCATACTTCATCTTATCACATTATTCTTACCTACACTTTAAAATTTCCTTCATACAAAACTTCACACAATCTTCATTAGCAACATTAGTGTACTTAAGATAAACAGTCTTTTGGTTCAATTTCAACACAAGTAAAACTTCCATTAAAATACAAGCTACTGTAGTAATTCCTTTTAAAAGTTCAAGAATTTGGCAAGAACTCAAAGAGAAAGAGATTAAGAGGCAAATACAAATAATGGCAGAAATCTGTCAAAACAGACCAGTAGGTAAAAACCGATTTTTTTATGCCCTTATGTTACTCAAATAGAAAAGTGTTAAACTAACGAAAGTTAGATAACAACCTGGGGCAGAAGCACAAAACATTACAGCTCAATCCGACATACAGATATTTTTCACGAATTTTTACAGTGAAGCACAAAAATCTGTTTCGGGACAGCAACTTTCCCAAGCATTATTTCTCTCTTATTAGAGGTTATTCTTGGCACAAAAACCACACAAAAAGGATAAGGAAAGGTTATTACAGAGGCAATAACTTCCAATACTCAACGAAAGAAAAATTTATTGACTAAAAATTTGGGTTATCTCCCAATAAGTGCTTTTTCTTTAACGCCTTTGAGCTAGGCATAAGAAGCAAGAATCAAGTATTCTCAAATGAAGAAGCATTAAGAGAAAATTTTGTTTTAATAGGGGAGGCAAAAGGAATCTTCTCTATCTTCTTAGGGAAGTGTTCTTTACCTTTCTTGAGTGGGAATTGATATTTAATGGTGCCTTCTTTCATATCAATAATGGCACCAACTGTTCTAAGAAAAGGTCTTCCCAAAATAATAGGACAAGAAGCATTGCATTCAACATCCAAAACATAGAAATCAACGGGGACATAGGTATTGTTAACCATAATAAGAACATCATTAACACTCCCCATGAGTTTCTTTTTAGCATTATCATCAAGTTGGACATCTAAATAACAATCTTCAAATGGTGGTAAATCAAGCATTTCATAAATCTTTCTAGGCATAACAGAAACACTACTATCAAGATCACATAAAGCTTTGAGATCAAATTCATTCACTTTCATATTAATGATGGGTTCCCAACCATCTTCTAATTTCATAGGGATAGAAGCTTTATGTTTCATCTTTTCTTCTTTAATTTTTATGAGAGCATCAGTAATGTGTTTTGTAAAGGCCATATTCATAGCACTAGCATTAGGACTTTTAACAAGCTTTTGTAGGAACATAATTACTTTAGAGATATTGCAACCATCAAGATCAAAATTATAATTACCATCCAAGGTAGTAGAGCCATTGTTTCCCATATTTCAAAGAATTTCAGCATTTTATTTGGAAAAGGTTCCATTGGTTTCGGGCATTGTTGCAAAAGGAATGGGGGGCTTCATGTAGTTTTCTAGCATCAACATTAGTGGTGGTGAGAGTACAAATACTACTATTTCTAGCAATTTCATCTTCTCTTTCCCACTTAGCATGCAATTCAGCTAACAGTCTAACATTTTCATCAATTCTAACTTGTATGGCATTAGTAGCAGCAAATGGATTTTCTATGGTTCCAGGTTTAGTTGCTATTTTATTAATCAAAGAGGATTGTGCTTCAGACAAAGATGATATATTTGTTTCAGCATTAGAAAGTTTTTCGTCAATAGTTTTATTGAAAGAAGTTTGTTTACTAATAAAATATTTCAGCATGACTTCAAGTTCAGAGGGTGCACTTCTATTATTGTTGTAGGAATTTCCATAAGCATTACCATTATTAGGAGGATATGACCTATAATTATTATTACCGAAATTATTCCTGTAGGCATTGTTGCTAAAATTATTATTTCTAATAAAGTTCACATCAACTTGCTCTTCTTGAGCAACCAAAGAGGCTAAGGGAACATGATTTGGATCAATATGAGCTTTCCCATTAACAAGCATAGACATAATAACATCAATTTTATCACTCAAGGGGGAGGTTTCTTCAACAGAATTTACCTTCTTACCTTGTGGAGCTCTCTCAGTGTCCCATTCAGAATAGTTAACCATCATATTATCAAGGAGCTTTGTTGCAGCACCCAAAGTAATAGTCAGAAAGGTACCCCAAGCAGCAGAATCTAGCAGATTTCTTGAAGAATAATTCAGTCCTGCATAAAAGGTTTGGATAATCATCCAAGCAGTCAGTCCATGAGTGGGACAATTCTTTACCAAATATTTCATTCTTTCCCAAGCTCGAGCAACATGTTCATTATCAGATTGTTTAAATTTCATTATTTCACTTCTCATAGATATAATCTTAGTAGGAGGATAGTATTTTCCAATGAAAGCATCTTTGCATTTAGTTCAGGAATTAATACTATTTCTAGTTAGGGATAGCAACCATTCTTTAGCTTTTCCTCTCAAAGAGAAAGGAAACAATTTAAGATTAATAATATCTCCATCTATATCCCTATGTTTTTGCATCTCACAAAGTTCAACAAAGTTATTAAGGTGAGCAGCAGCATCTTTAGTACCAACACCAGATAATTGTTCTTTCATAACAAGATTGAGCAAAGCAGGTTTAATTTCAAAGAAAGTAGCTTCATGAACAGGTGGAGCAATAGGTTTGCACATGAAATCATTGTTGTTGGTGCTAGTGAAGTCACGCAACTTAGTGTTTTCAAGAGTATTCATTTTTTGTGTTTTAATAAAGGAAGCAAACCAGTACAACTAATTTTTGTGTGTTTTTGATAAAAGAAACAAGCAAACAAAGCAGAAAATAAACTAAGCAAAACAAAAAACAAAGTAAAGAGATTGGTTACGAAGGACTACCCTTGTGAAGTTGTCCTTGACTCCCCGGCAATGGCGCCAGAAAAAAGGCTTGATGGCTCAAAATATATCGAGCTCGTTGGGAACCCCAAGAGGAAGGTATGATGAGTACAACAGCAAGTTTTCCCTTAGTTATGAAACCAAGGTTATCGAACCAGTAGGAGCAAGGAAACAACTCCAAGGTGTTGTTTCCAACTTGGAATCCTGCACAACACAACCACAGAACTTTGCCCCAACTTACAGTGAGGTTGTCAATCTCACCGGTTTTGCTGAAAACAAAGGATTAAACGTATTGTGTGGTAGATAGTAATTGCTTGCAGAAAGTAAAAAGTAAACAATAAATAGTAGATGGTAGATTGATGGTAAAAGAATGGACCAGGATCCATAGTTCACTAGAGGTGATTCACCTTAAGATAGATGGCATGTTGGGTCAACAAATTACAACGAGGCAATTAACAGACACCGAGAAAGCATACATGCATATACTAATCATCTTGACTCCTATGAGATTTGATTGGGCATTACAACATTATACATAGACCATAATCCAACTGCATCTATTACTAATAATCCACCTTCAGGTTATCATCCGACCCCCCTCCAGTATTAAGTTGCAATCAACAAATAATTGCATTAAGCAAAGTGTAAAGTAAACAATACGATTGTCCCATGGACAAAGGATTGTTGTTTTCTCCCTAGTAGCAACAACACATATAGTACCTTAGAGATTCCTGTCACTTCCCCAGATTACTAGAGGCATGAACCCACTATCGAGCATAAATACTCCCTCTTGGAGTTGCTAGCATCTACTTTGCCAAGATAGCTACTAACAACGGAAAGCATGCAAGATCACAAATAACATAGACATGATAGAATCAATAATCAATCTGAAATAGCATCTCAATATCCATCGGATCCCTGCAAACACAACATGTAAGATTACAAATAGATGATCTTGATCATGAATGGAGCTCACAAGATCTAAACATGGTAACACAAACAAGGAGAACCAACCATCTAGATACTACATGGACCCGTAGTCCAAGGTTGAACTACTCACGCATCACACTGGAGGCATGCATGGTGATGAAGAAGGCCTCCAGGGTGATCTCTCCTCTCCAGAAGGGTGCCGGGAAGAGCTTCAGATCCTTCCCGATCTATGGATGGAGATGGCAGCGGCTACAGACTCTTTCGTGGAATTTTGATCGGGTGCTTAGGGTTTTCGTCTCGAGAGGCTTTTATAGGCAGAAGGGCTAGGTCGATGGAGCACCAGGGGGCCCACACCCCTGGTGGCGCTTCCCCCTAGGCCGTACCGCCACCAGGTGTGGCCGCCCTGGTGCGCCACGGCGTCTCCCCTCCGGAGTCCGTGTTGCTTCGGGTAAAATATTTACTTTGGCTTTTCTCCGGTCCAATTCCGAGAATATTTCCTTACTAGCTTTTCTGAAACCAAAAACAACAGAAAATAGGCAACTAACACTATGGCATCTTGTTAATAGGTTAGTTCCAGAAAATGTGTAAAAATACTCCAAAGTGTAGAAAAAACATAAGAAAGTAGATAGAAAACTAGCATGGAACATCAAAAATTATAGATATGTTTACAACATATCACTTTCCTTTGCGTTTCAAAAACTTTAGCTCTTTCATAAAGAAATCATGCCACTATTTTTAACATATTAATTGGGACTGTGTTGTGCACTCGTGACCATGCCAATAAATAATTGTTGAGCAATAATGGGCCAGAGGAGTACTACAACTTCACTTGGAACGTGAAACTATGAGGAGACTAAATTTTTTACCCATCATAGCATTGCTGCTACAGATGTTTACATAACTCAATAGCAGAAATCAAGTGGTTTCCCACATTTAGATCGTTCATTGGCCAACAGAGTTAATAGTTCGCCATGGAGCACGACACTGTTGTAATGAAACGCCTAAAGCAATATCTTTCGATAATTATTAGAAAAAGTAGTGGCATAATCTATACTACTTCGAAGCATCCATTTTATCAAACAATTTCATTCAAGGGTACTATCGAGTCTATTTATATTAAGCTCAAATGGGATGGAATAGTTCTAAAATCAAATTCTTTGGGTTAAACATGGACTCAAGTCATATTTCGGATGCTTTTTCTAGTTGTAAAAATGTAGGAAGTATTTTTAATCAAGTCCATTGCTCATTGTTTCAAAGCTAAAAAGAAGACACTACCAAAGGCATAGAATTTATAGAATAACAAGCTAAATGGGAGTGACTCCAGTACAAGCGAGTAAATAATTGTATGATCAATTTAAGGTTGCAGAAAGGTTGATGAAAGGAATGTGATACCTCCTCTTGCTTTCTTTTTTCTTGTATTTGAGTCGAACCCCCTCTGTATTTCCATATTGCCAAGTCACCTGGAATTGAGCAATCTCCAAGAGAACAAAGAAATGAACTTGCAAATAAAGTTACAACTATTTGGGATGCAAACTGAAAATAGACATGCAAATTTGAAGAAATAAAAAAATCAAAAAGAAGAAATAAAAACATCAATGCAAAGTTTGGAGGTTTTCAAACCTCCCCCAAGCTTAGGCTATTGCCAGGCTCTGTTGTTGTCATCATTCGGTGGCTGGTGCGGATACTACTGGTAGTAGTTGGGGAAGTGGGTCATGAAGTGACTGAAGTTGTGAGTCAAAGCACTCACATCTTCATTCACTCCTTGAAGAGTGTGGTCAATCTCCCCAACGCTTTGGCTGAGCTGCTGGAATTCTTGATAGGGGATGTAGTTGTACCCCTGCTGCAGCTGGTTGGGCCACGGGTCCCAAGCTCCCCCTTGTTGCTGCTACTGCTGTCCCTCCCAAGAAAGGTTGTGTCCCTGCTCGTCCTCATGCTCCTGCTCATCCTTATCCTGCTGCCCTCCTTCTTCATCTTCGTCTTCATCAGGCTGAAGTTTGGCCATGATCTCCATCACTTGGTCCTTGGTGAGGATCCAAGTGTCCTTCTCCACAATCGAGAAGGCTTGGGTACATTGCAACGGAACCTACTCACCCTGTGCATTATCAAAATAACTAAACTGATAGGCTCGAAGCCTCCGGTTAGCTTGGTAAACACCAAGGAAGCCACAAGCAGTTAAATACTTGACGTCCATAAGCTTGGAACCGTCAATAGATTGCATAACAAGTAATATAATATTTAATGCATGGGCAAGGTGGGTTACGAATCCACCAATGCGAATATCACCTTTAGTCTTTTTGCTTTGGTGGCGAAAGTGTTGGATGAGTAGAGCTGCAGGATTGGGGCTTTGTGGTAGAGTGGGAAAGAGAGCCTTCGTGATCATTATCATGTCCGCATTGGCCATGGAACCGGTGTCACCTCTTCCCAATAGTGTGTTGGCGAGGAATAAGGAATAGTAGCAAATTGTTGGGTTCTGAATGGTGGACATCTTCTTCTGGTAGAAGTCGGTGACACCATTAACAGAAATAGCCTCCCAAGTTTCTCTGCTTGTGACTCTATAGAGGTTAGTAACAGTTGGCTCCCCAACATGAGGGAAACCGAAAGCATCGCAAAATTGTTCAAAAGTTATTTCATAGTGCTATCGGTTCATGGTGAATCTTACCTTACACACATTACCTATCTCCCTGTGTTCATCGTAGAAGAAGGCAAGGAACTCGTAGGTAAGCTCGGCGTAGGTGTCATGGCTTGTGTAGCCAAGTACCATGAGCCTGGCCTTGTTACACATGAGTTCAAAGTCTGCCTTCAATCCCGTCGCGGTGGGAAAGCTAAGGTCGGCCCAATGTGTGGGAAGCACCCTCCTCGATGAAACCATGGCCAACTTGGGGTTGCGCTCTACTCGGGCCCCCGATCCTGAGCCCTCACCACATTGGTGCTTGCTCCTGCGAAAGATGTTACCGATTTTGTTCATTGTGATGCACTGAAAATTTTCACCATAAAACCTTAGGCATATAGTTTCTACATAATATATGAACGATCCTACGTGGAAAAAATCAATCCTAACATGACAAATCAATAGGAAAAACAAAATAAGCTTGAGTTCATCCACTAGATCAATGTGAGAGTTTCAACCATGGAAATGTGAAAATAAAGCATGGATAGGGAGAGAAACATACCGATTTGTTGATTCCCCCACTCAAACAAACGAAATCCGCAAAGAATAAAGAGTGCTAGGTGGGTTTTGAGAGGTTTCGAGAGAGAATATGAGACAAATAATGAGGAGGGGAATAGACCTAGCCGCCCAGTGCGATTTTGTGGTTGCACCGAACTATACGGCCGGAACTATACAGGCGGGATATGTTGTTCCGCCCGTATAGTTGCGGCGGCACCTCCAACTAGGGTTTTTTTATGCGGAATACAGCTATACAGACGCAACTACATGGCTGGATCGCAATGAACCCGCCGTATAGTTGGTCGTTAAACCGTCTGTACCCTCGAGATAAATTTCTAAAACAAGCATCGATATCTATACGACCGGAACTATATGGCCGGAATTTTTATTCCCGCCATATAGTTGGTCATTAAACCGTCAGTACCTTTAGGATAAATTTCTAAGACAGGCATCGATATCTATACGCTCAGAATTATACGGCCGAAATTTTTATTCCCGCAGTATAGTTGGACATTAAACTGTCAGTACCTTTGAGAAGATATTGTACGAAGGCGTCGATATCTATACGACTGGAACTATACGACCGGAATTTTTATTCCCACCGTATAGTTGGTCATTAAATTCTCTGTGTCTTTGAAGAAATTTTTTTGATGGCAAAGATATCTATATGACCGGAACTATACAGCCGGAATTTTTATTCCTGCCGTATAGTTGGTCATTAAACCATCAGTACTCATCAAAAAATTTCTATTTCTTCGAGAATACCTTTTTATTCCGAAACTTAGCGAAATACCTTATTTTTGCCAGAAAATTGATAGTAGAAACTGCTGACCAACATTAGTGCATGAAGAGCAGAATTTTAGTCTTTGTAGATAAAACTCAAACTTTCATTTTTATTCTTATTCTATACTCATTCAATCGATGTTTCTACTACTTTTTGACAGTTGCATCTTCACGGGCGCGCTTCCGCAAGAATGTCTGTGAAAAAGTGGTAGGAATGCGATGAATTTTTTATTTTCTAGTTTATTTTATTGACGAGATGGGTTGACTCCCATTAAGTGTTTTATTACGAATGGTTAAGTAACTCAACCCCTTCTCTGTTCTCGAATTCTTACCTTGGATTGCCCCTTATCAAAGGTACTTACCACATGAAGTCGTTTTGTCGGTGGAATATATCTTTCTCCTGCTTCTAGCTTCTTTGGAAAATACCGGATGATTTCAGCATCATAAAACATTGAAGATTATATCTCTCTCAGAACAATCAACTGATACCCCTGCAGTACTAAGGAAAGGTCTTCCAAGTATATTATGGATAATTTTTCATCTTCTGGCATCTCAAGAATAATAAAATCAATGGGAATAACATGCTCATCTATTCTAAGTAGAACATCCTCAGTCATACCAATGGGTCATTTAGTTGACTTGTCAGCCATATGTAAAGTGATAGTAGTAGGAGAATACTCCCCTAATCCTAACCTTTTATAGAGGGAGTATGGCATCACACTAACTCCTGCACCTATATAACACAAGGCATTGTGAATATCAGTTTCACCTATTGAGCATGAAATAGTTGGTATTTTGGGATCTCCAGACTTAGCCAAAAGCTTCCCATTAGCAGGATAACTAGTTACCATGGCAACCGTTTCAGTTATTTCTTTCTTTCTACTAAGAATATCACGGAGGAATTTAGAATAGGTAGGAACTTTGATTGCATCCGCAAACGGAATTTCCAAACGAAGGTCACTAAGTGCTTTTCTAAAAGAATCATAAATTACCTGATCTGGTGCTTTCTTTTTTCGATCTGGATAAGGAAGCTTTTTCTCACCTGACTTATTCTTGTATTTTACCTTTTCTGGGGGTCAGGCTCTTTTGTTGCTTTCTTTTGTTGTTGCTTATCGCTTTTCTTCTTTTCTACTACAACAACTTCATCTTCCTTGCTTATCTATTTTTCTTCTCTTGGATCAACCGTCTCTGCATCAGAGTCATAATGGTCATCTTGTGCATCATTTTGGTCCTCCTTGGTTTGATCTTGTGTTTCTTGAGCAGTTTCATCTAGAGGATCCACCAATGTATCATCTTCTTGGCTTGCTTCGAGCAAGGATTTTTTTTCCTTTCACTCTTTTTCAGCTTCATATTCTGGTGGTCCTAATGGTCCTGTAGTAACTTCACCTCTTCTTGTGACAACATTAGTAGAAACAGGAATATCTTTGTCATCTCGAAGAAAAATTTGATAACTAGATGCTATTTGTTCACACTGGGTTTCAATCATACTAAGATACTTGTGAAATAATTTTATTTCTTGGACGATCTCATCATCATTCTCCGTGAGTTCCACCTTAATCTTTTTATGTTTTTGAAAATGCTTATGCAGGTTATTATGAGATTTTGCTTGTCGATGTTTTAATTCTTGAAAAACTTTTCTAGTTTCATCTTCTTCAGTTAAAACTTGTAACAAGTCTACTTTATTTTCCTTAACAAGCTCAGAAGGTATACCTTTTTCTTTCATTGTTTTGCGTACTTCAGGCATAAGATCAGGAGTTATCCGGAGTATCCCTTTTTCTAGCTTAGTGCCAAAATCAGGATTATATAAAGAATCATTCTTAGCCCTAGTAGACATCAATTCCAAGTATTATTTAATAGTTAAAGTATTTATCGATCCTCCTGCTGAGAACTCAAGCAACTCTCTACATTGAGTATTGAGATCATGGTAAAATAAATGGCAAATAGTTGATTCAGAATAGCCATCATTGGAAATACTATTGATCATTCCAAAAAATCTATCCCAGGCTTGTGGGTAGTTTTCTCCCATGTTCTGACTAAAGTTGCATATATTCTTTCTTAGTTCAGTTACCTTTTAAAAAGGATTAACCCTATTTATGAATTTAACAATGCAGTTTTCCCAGCATTTAATGTAATGGCGAGGGAGAGAATATAACCAGCCTAGAGCCTTACCTTTAAGAGACCAACGGAATAATTTTAGACGAGAGAAATCTCTTGGCAAACCTTTTGGTCCAAGAGATATTACCACATCGTCGAACTCTCTAAGATGCCTTCCTGGGTCTTCATCGTCCCTTCAACTGAAAGCTTTTTCCTGCAAAATTTTAATAATTCCATCATCCAATCAATATTCTCTAACTCCAAGATTAGGGAATTCTACTGGTTGTTTAAGAAATTCGGAACTTGGAGCACTATACTCTCTGAGAGTTTTCTCAGGTTTCATGGGAGTTGTCCTATAAATAGACATGATTTCCATAATATCACTCAAGTTTTCAACTTCAAATTTATTCAATCTTAAAAGTTTTTCAATAATTTATTCACGCCTTTGTGCAGGCACATGCTCAATATAATCTGGTAGATAGGTCCTACCAGAGCGTGTATACCCTTTGTCTACTAGGGAGAACATTTTGTAGTAGCAACACCTGAAATGTCAAAAGACAAACACTGAGCGCTTAGCTCCCCGACAATGGCGCCAGAAAATAGCTTGATGTCTACAAGTGCACATATCGTTTGTAGCTAGTTTCAAAGTATAGATATCAATCCCATAGGGAGCCCAAAGGTAAGTGTTTATGAGTAAAGTATCTGTCACACCCAAAGTTGTCACAGGTCTTCGATGAATTGACTGCAAGTGTTGAAATAAGAATGGGGTTTTGATTAAACGAAGTGCAAAAACTTAAAATGTAAACTTCAAAAATATAAAGCATAAAAGTAAAGAACAACTTTGTTGTTTGTTGTTTTCTGCAGATGGCAAAAGAAGGCGCGGGGAGATTCAGTTCATGGTGATAGTGACTATGCCAGGTGGACGAATGATAAATGTAACAATTATAATTTTATAAGCATATGTGTAGGCGAGCAACCCATAATTATCCAGAACTCCTCTTGGTAGATTTCATCCCAACTTCAATAATCCTACTAGTCTGTTACCAAAACCATGGTCACACACTAGACGATTAAGACCCTTTAGGTCGCTTAATGATTAAGCTCCTTGGATCGGACTAATGCAATAAGCACAGTGGTTCCTCGTTATCCTTGAGTCTACTAGTTTTCCACCGATATCCCCGTGTCACTCGAGGGTCGCTGGTCTGCTAACGAACAAGATCCTATCTATGTAGAACAAAGCATCATGTTGTCTAGGCCCTTAATTGAACAACAAGCATTAGGCATCCCACAGATAGTCAAGCACACATAATATAGTAATTAGAATCAATCACAAGCTAATGGAAAATATATGAAGGCACATCACATCTCACCAATCCCCTACATCTCCCACGCCTAAGGAACTTACTCACACATGAGAGAAGAACGGATCATCGATATAATTAAATAAAGGGAATTCTTCTTGATATTACCGTGGAGATCCACAATAAGAATAGAAAAGTATCCAACACAATTCAAGATAGGAAGAAACCATCTCAAACCCTAGTCTTGCAAGGTGAAGATCCCTCTCTCTCTCTCAAGTACAAGTAGTGGCTATGGGGGTGTATTGGCTAGGAGGTCGAAGATCGTGGAGCGAGATGAAGAACGTCTTCCCCTTCTTCTCCGGATCTCTTCTTTCTCCCTTCTGAATGGGATAGCGGCTGCTGCGTTGTGTTCTTGCGTCTGGCCTCTTCACGGAAGTTGTCCTTTTTCACAAGACAGAGGCGACGGCAGCTATACGACAGGAACTATATGGCAGAAAAATATTCCCGCCATATAGTTTCTTGTTAAAGCCTCTCTATGCTCCCCTTGAGTGCTTCCAAAGAGAGACTTGCTTGTTTTCGCCTGAATATTGTGTTTCTCTAGGTAAAACCTTATGTTGATGTTCAGAACCTAAAACACACATTAAAAACCAAGTTTTCTTTGCTACCGAAGTATTAGCGTTAGGTAAATCTAGAAAATGATCAAATCCGGGAGAAAACCATCAATAAAAGCCATAAAAATGTGTCAAATCTCACAGCTATCATGCACCCAAGAAAGTGCAAGCTTAGCACCCGCCACAAGTTCCAGCTTCACAAAATGGTGAATCCGCTCGCCCTGCCGAAATTTCGCTAGGAAATCAGTTAGGCTCTACGGTTGAGGATCTCGGGGAAACATAGCATTGTATACATCAGCCAATGACTTGCAGCAGCACTCGACGAATTGCTCCACACCCAACATGTGAATCTACCGAATAAGTACGATGATGATCAATCCATAAGTCAGACTCGGTACCTTGGGAACAAGTCACTAAAGCATGTATTCGACTGCGCAAACGTTGGGTCTCCTCCCTCTCGCACAATCGAATACCTAAAATAAAGAAGGAAAGTCAATTTCTACAACTAAGTAAGAAATATTCAGAAGTTTCGTGGAAGACATACATAGCATCTTCTCGCTCGCCCTGGAAATTCCTTCCAGGAAGTACGCCTCATGATCCAGGGCCTTGCGCATCTTCGATTGAGATACATCCACCATTGCTTGGACAACCCGAAGTTTACCCTCAAGTTTCCTCACCTGCTCAATCTTTTCTGCATATAATGGTGGATCGATCGTGCGAACAATCGTAGTTTCGGATGTGCCAACTCCATATGATGATGGATGCGCATCCGAAGGCAGAGTGGACCCTGAAGGAGCCACCGAATCACAGAGTATCTGGTAGAGTAGACGAAAAATACAGGACCTTCAGTACACGAACGTTAGTTTGTACACACAACAAACATATGCAACAGATTTTTCTTAGCAAAAGGGGAATTGAACAAAAGGAGTCAAGTTCATTACAGAAGCAGAATAAAAGACCCCTATGACTACAAACTAAACTACGGGGCGGTTTTCTCCGTAGACACAGTGGCACTAGCAGATGGAGCGGCAGCCGAAGGAGGAATGATTGGGGCAGCACTCGCCGAAGGGGCGGCAGTCGAAGAGTGGGCAGTAGATTTTGCCGGACCTATACCTATGCCCAACAGCAGCCGAGAGTACTTCTTGGCCTTCTTAACGAAAGGTTTCAAATCGACTGCCTAGTTTGGGGGTAACTCGAATAGAGGAGCTAACCTTTTGCCAGTCGACCTTCTTGTTGTGCGCCATTTCTAGAGCCATGGAGGTCTCGGCCCCACTCTTCGATTGCGTCATGCTATAGCCCACCAACGGGTTCAGATCAACACCGAAAATAGTGACAAGATCATTCAAATCCGTCGGCACCTCCTTGGCTGGAAAAATCTCGGCATGGAGACTCTTGAAGGCACGGCGTGAGCAGATGAGAATATTGCACCCATGAACACTGTTGGATTCTAAAGTTCCAACAACATTTGATAAAGGGTCAACCCTCTTATCCTCATCAAGCACCAAGTTCTGACCAGTAAGCTCTCCAATACAGAAATGCATAAAGACCAAGAACCAAAGGAAAACATCAGAGGACAAGGCACAAAAGCATCTATTGAAGACAAGAAGACTCATGAGTCAAAGAAGTGTTGAGGGTTTCCACGCGCTTCCAAAGATTTTCATCTCGTGTAGCAAGAACAATGTTTTATTTTCCCTCTCTTCACCGTCAGTCTTGTCCTTCTGCTTTGCCTCCTCTAGAGATTTTTCAGCAACCCGTAGTTTAGCCTCCAAATTGTCGGCACGCTTTATCGCCTCATCCTGGATAACCCCGGATTCTTTGGAAGCGGCTGGACAATTGAAAGGGGACATAAAAGTCAAATAGAAGTAAAAATAGGAACAAAAATGCAAATTTCTCGAGGGTGAAGGAAACAAACCTTTCAATTCTTCGGCTTCATTGTGGATCTTGATAAAGTGAGAGGCCATATCAACCATCTCACGCATCAAAGTTTACCAAATACAAAGATCAAAAAGTTAGGAAAATGAGAGAAAGGTGCCGCAATTACATTATCCAAAGAAATACTTACGTGCTGCATGTCAACCTCGACGGGATTTTCGGATATCACCACACCCTTGCCCGCAAGTTTTCTTCCTTTTTGCGGCGGCAAATTTTCCGAGGTGGAAACATCCTTGTGGATCATCTTTTCCGTGGGAGACGCTTGCGTATCCTTTGGGTCCACTCATGGATGAGGAGATTTTACCGGAGGAGGGGCAACAAAAGTACCAAAAGGGGACACGGGAGGATCTCCCCCCTCATCACGACTGCAGAAGAAAAGCAAAAAACTCTATAAATTTACCATCTGAAAGAATCAAGAAAGGACAAGCAATACTTACGAGGAAACGTCCTATGTAAAGCGGAACTGATTAATCTAAGGCGGAGCCAATGAAACAAGAGCAGCATGAAGCGTCTCTGAGCCCGTCGAATCATCTGAATCTTCAATAGTTTCTGCGACATCTGCGTGCTTCCTTTTTTTGCCAGTTGGTGCCCTCGAAAATCTCCAGACTGAGATGAAGCCATGGACTGGGTATGTGATGAAGATTCAGTGATAGATGCCTGTACTTCTTCATCGACAACATTTCCAGCTAGAATAAAGAGGGACTGGCAGGAATCTCTCCACTTTACGGAAGAGGGGGGAAGTGTAGAGAGATGATCATAATCCTACATCATCAAGTAATATATCAGCAACAAGGCACAGCTAAATGATAAGTAAATGAAAAATCACTAGAAACTTACATATGGAAGGCGATTCTTCTTGCCAAAGGGCTACTCTACAATCCGAAGCAACTATTCTTTTCTTGGTCAACATGGTGAAGTTTTGAACCCTCTTTTCATAGACCTTGAGGGTAAGATCATCCTGTGAAATCCTTATCGAGTCCTTCTTACTGGTATAGGCCCACATACCGAACAACCTTGCTTGAAGAGCCTGAACACATATCCGAAGAAAGTATGCCAGGATTTGTAATCCTGATAATTCCTTGCCAATCTCGTGACGCAGCTTCTCTATCTGGGTGAGCAAGGGTCTGATCTCTGTCATTTCTTCGGGAGTTGGGCACTGATCCCATGAATCAAGCTTGCGGCATGTCTTCTTGGGGTCAAAAGGGGCCAACCCGAAAGATTAACCCTCATTTTTGGGGTCCTTGATGTAAAACCATTTGGTTTTTCATCCTTGGACAGAGCCAGTAATCTTGAATTCGAAATATTCAACTTCAGAGCAAATAGATAAAATGGTGCCACCGACATCATGAACAAGAGTATCGGTGGCATTCCGACGAACATAGAAGAAATACTTCCACAGGCCCCAATGGGGATGGATCCCAAGGAAGCACTCATAAAGGGTGACAAAGCAAGTGACATGAAGAATAGAATTGGGCATGAGCTGATAGAGCTGCGCGCCATAGACAAAGAGGAGTCCTCAAAGGAATTCATGAATAGGAAGGGAGAGGCCACGATACAAGAAGGAAAGAAACATTACCCGTCAGCCAGATTCAGGGGTTGGGGTGGCCTTATCCCCAGGAAGCTCGAAGGAGCCCTCCTCAAGGTGACAGGAGTTCCGCGCTTCACGCAGATCTCGTGCAGAACACTTCGTCGAGGCCCATCCGAGAGCCCTCTTCTGCGTGGTCTTGGCGGCCGCAGTGGAGGTTCCCACCTTGCTTTTCCCCATGTTGGTTGAAAAGCAACACAGACGTGTGGAGAGGAAGGAGTAGGCGAGAGCAGCAAACATAGGCAAGGCCCAAGGAAGAAGATGAATGCAGCAAGAGAAGATAGTAAACTAGTAAAACGATTATCCCCTTGTTTGTAAAGAGACGAAGGGCAAAGGTAAGCCATTCGATAAAAAATCGAACCGTCAAAGATTCACAGGATGATGACTCGTGCCAGAGGATTCACAGAAGGGAAAAATCCTAGACAGTTATTACTGCGCTAAAAATAGAGGAAATGTGCACGACGCCTCGATCTTCATGCAAAAAGGGGGACGTGTAGTCAAAAAAACTCCGCTCCACCCACGCATCATCATTACTGCAGCATGGCCCACAATCAAAACGTCCCATCAAGATGTGTCTTTGAGAAACCATAGTGCAATTTTGTCATCAGTGATGTCATAACACGCAAGTGACAAAATACATCGGATCTATAGAAGGAAAAGAACCGAGTACAAAAACCTAGGTTGAAGTAAATTCCTCAACAAAAGAAACTTTGAGCCTACAATCGAATACAAATATTCGACCGTAGCCTCGGGGGCTACTCCCATCGGGAGCGCTGGCCGCGCACCTGACCAAATATCAAGGTGGTCTTATAAGAATATTTAGAATAAAAGTTTTTGAGCCTATGTCCTGATGAAGGCATCCGAACATAGCCTCGGGGGCTACTCCCATCAGGAGCGTTGTCACACACCTGACAGAAATTTCATTTTGCCAAGACAATACAAGAAGAATTTTTTTCCTCGTATGTTAAAACCAATGAGTATTACAAAAATGTATCCTCAAACAGTTACTCCCATCAAGAGTGTCTACAAAAACAAAGAGCTGATAAACTTCAACAATTCCATCAGCCAAACAAGACAGTTGATAAAAATTATACAAAAAAATCTCGGATCGCGTCCTACGTGATAAAACCCTGAATGCCATGTCCACGAAATGAAGATAAGACCCCGGGATTCATCTTGTCTGGCCTGGTAATTGCACAAGAATGCGCTCTGCCAATAAAATATACGTATCGACGATATGATGAAACATCCCGAGGGATGCATTGGGTACCTGATATAATAAAACTAGAATTCAGTATTCGATAAGACCTCAATGGCTCGAACTGAGTTACGCCAGTAAAAATTCTGAGTCCAAGCCTAGGGACTTGAATTTGATGTAGGTCTACAGTGTTTTTGCCAAGGAGCAATTAACTAATTCCTGATCCGTCAGATGCATCAGGTCTATTATACTGAATCCCTACAAAGCTAGAAAAATAAAGATATTTCATAAAATCTCAAATCATAAATACTAAAACATCTTTGAGGCTCAACCCGAATCTACGATTCAGGTAGAGTCTCGGGGGCTACTTACATGTGTATGATTACTCAGGTGCTTATGTTTTGTTACCCTAGCTGTATAAAGGCTCACGGCACATGAAGGCCCAAGAAGCATCCAACGGAAGTCTTAGTTTAGTTATATAAGGAAATAGAAACCGATATTGTGTTGTAATCATGAATATGTAACCTATCCGTATACAGTCCCAAGACCCGGCTTATTATATATAGGCTGGGAGGTGCCTGTGGAGAGGTACCTAAAAACTCCCAAGTAATCTGTAATAGTATTGTCCATCGATAATCAGACGACTTCGACTCCCTTGTTTGTCAAACATCCGACGAAATTCCCAACGTTCTCTTTTTCGCAAAACCCTAAGTCCGTAACTATGGGCATTGCCGAGGTTACCCCTCGTCACAATGAAAGAAGACATCCTAACCATGTTTGCACATTGCAATGTGATAGAGCTAGATACCGAGGCTTCACAGTTTGTTGAAGGAAAGGTAAAAGCTAAAGAAGCTGGTAAACCTATTCGCCCTTGTACTTTTGGTGGATCTTCTTATTATGGCCTCTGTGATATTGGACCAGCTGTTAACGTAATCCCCTATAATGTTTATCAGAAAATCCAAAATGAACTAGCCCTAGCTGAATTAGAGGATACTAATATGACAATAATGCTTGCAGATAAAACACATAGAGTTCCTATGGGAATAATTAGAGATGTCCCAATCTGTATTGCACCATATAAGTACCCCATTGACTTTGTACTTATTGATATGCCTACTGATGTTTATTGAACTTTCTTGAACACCACAGGAGCGAACATTGACTGCAAGAGAGAAAATCTATCTCTCAAGTTTGGTGAAGAGAAAATGGACTTTCATTTTTCTAAATTCTGCCATAAGCCAGCTATCGAGGATTTGGATGAATATGAGTATGGGCAAGAAGAGGAAGGTAATATCATTAGTCTTGCCTTAGTAGTTATTGAAACTCTCGGTGATGATTTAGCAAGGAGTTTAGTCGTTAATAATAATATTCTCCAAGACATAGAAAAGATGGAATGGATGATTATCTTGAATCCACACCTGAGGTGGATCTCGAGATGAATCAAAATTATGAAGAACCTATCAGGAAAGGGGATGAGGCACCTCCACCTCCTACTCTCAAAACCTTACCCAAGGAATTAAAATATAGGTTTCTTTATGAAACTAATAATCTCCCTTTTATTGTAAGTTCTAACATTGCAGAAAAAGAGGAGGAAAACTTGATGATGGTTCTCTGGATGCTCTTGGGTATTCGGTGAGTGACTTGAAATGGATTAGTCCCTCGATAGCCACTCATAGAATATTTATGGAAGAAGGAGCTCAGTCGGTTGCCGATTTTCAGAGGCGACTTAAACCTCACATGAAAGAAGAGGTAAGGAAGGAAGTAATACGTTTATTAGATGCATGAATCATCTTTCATGTGGAGGAGAGTGATTGGGTAAGTCATGTTCATTGTGTTCCTAAGAAAGGTGGGTTTACTATCATTCAAAACAAACACAATGAGATGGTACCTACTAGAACCATTATTGGTCCTAGGATGTGCATCGATTATAGAAAACTTAATAAGTAAATTAGAAAGTATCATTACCCTTTACCGTTTATAGATCAAACTTTAGAGAGGCTTGCTATGTATTCTCATTTTTGCTACCTAGACGGTTATTCCGGTTTCTCTCAAATTTTTGTTCACCCTGATGACCAACTAAAAACAACCTTCACTTGTCCTTTCGGCTTATATGCTTATCGTCATATGCCTTTTGGTATTTGCAATGCCCTTTCCACCTTCCAAAGGTGTATGACTGCTATATTTGCTGATTATGTTGAAAGTATTATGGAAGTATTCATGGACAATTTTTCTGTTTATGGAACTTCATTTAATCATTGTCTACATAACCTTCATAAAATTTTGTAGAGATGTGAAGATACTAACCTAGTATTGAATTGGGAAAATGTCACTTTCTGGTTCAAGAAGGTATAGTGCTTGGTCACAAAATTTCAGGTAAGGGTATAGAAGTTGATAAAGCAAAGATTGAAGCAATAGAAAGGCTTCCCCTCCTCGAGATGTAAAAGGTATTAGGAGTTTCTTAGGCCACGCTGGATTTTATAGAAGGTTCATTAAGAACTTCTCAAAAACTGCTAGACCACTAACCAACCTTCTACAAAAGATGCTACTTTTAATTTTTATGAAAATTGTCTTACTGCTTTCAACATATTAAAGCAAGCCCTTCTTGAAGCTCCTGTTATAAAACCGCCTAATTGGAAGAAACCTTTTGATCTATTCTATGAGGCTGGCCATGAAGCTGTTGGAGAAATTCTTTGCCAATATGATGGTGATGAACTCAATATCATTCATCATGCTAGTCGCACCTTAAATGGCGCCCAAAATAATTACCCCATGATAGAAAAGGAATTTTTCGCTATGCTTTTCTCTTGCAATAAGTTTAGATATTATATTATTGACTCTAAGGTAAGAGTGCATACTGATCGTATTGGATTGAAAGAAATTCTTGAAAGGACTGACGTTAAGCCATTGATGATCTGTTAGACTTTACTTTCACAAGAATTTGATTTATAGATTCTCCAAAGAAAGGAAGAACCGGAGGACGCATCCATGGACATTGAGAAAATCGAACCACCTGGAGAAGTTCCATCCATCTACATACCCTCAGGGACTACAACTCGTAAAATAAAGTTTCCAATTTCTCTTTGCAATGATTTTAGCAATTTCTTGCGACCGGTTCAAAGGGAAAAGAAAAGTTTGATTCAACAATAAAAAGGAGATGAAGGTACCCAAGTAAACTCATTTATTCTAGATGAACAAGATATTTGAAACCTTGATTCATCTTTGTTCGGATGATTGTTTGCCTTTCCTATTCATATTTTTGGTTTCATGGTGTTACTCCGAAGTTACTGCCAGTTTTATGAGTCTGGCACGGGCGGGCGGTACGACCGGACCCGCCCGTACCACTACTCGTTAAACAGTCAGTACTTTCTCATTGTTTTTAAGAGTTTCGGTATGACCGCACCATATGGTGGGTTGTTACCTGCCTTGTGTTCTCTCGTCTGTTTAGTTTGTTACCTGAAACAAAGTCGGTAATCACCAGTAAGGTCAGACCGTACGGGCAGGTCCCACCTGTACCACTTGGTCATTTGATTTCTTACCGACATCGAAGAGTCATGTTTTGGAAAAAGACCTGGTACGGGCGCGCCGTACGGGTGTCCGCCCATACCAGTGGTCGTTACAGTTTCGTTTTATTCATTTTTCTATTATTTCTTTCCTTATTTGTTGAAATTCTTTTCTTGGCCGACAATTTTTCTTCCAGTACGAATTTTTCCCTATTTCTGACCCTTAATAAGCCTCATCAGAGGTCTTTCTCCCTATTATATCAACAGATCCAATCTCCTTGACACGCTACCCAGTTCTAGGCAAAGGCAAACATCTGGCCACATGGCTCCTTCATGGGATAGCTTCTAGACTTCCTCCATTGAAGTAGATCACCGTGAAGCTCAAGGCCTAAGCCCGAAAAATAAGAGGTATGCTTATGACTCTAATGATGATGAGCAGGAATTCGAGGCCTTCATGGAGCAAAAAAAGAGAGGGTGGAAGCAACAGGATTATCTAGCTATGGTGAAACTTGATGATAAACAACAAGAAAAGAAACCCCATGGGATGGGGTGCATGGAGTCACTCAAGTTCATCGCCACCAACTACTCTTCACCCAAGTGTAAGAAAGCTAACCGACCTGATGCAAGAACTTATCAAGAGACTACGACATACACTTCTACAACAAAGAAGATTACCCTAAACGCGCGCATGAGCGTGAAGCCACAAGAAGATTGGGAGTTCAACCTTCTGGACGTGCCTATCATCCCGCATGTTCCAGAAACTAAACAACGTCTTCGCAAGATAGAGAAGGATCAGAAGGAAGAACTCCTCCATCGGGAGATTGTGCGGAAACGCCTCTTAGATCTTGAAAGCAAGACGGAACTCAATAACGTGTTAAGAAGGGTCACTGAAGGGATGTTCCGCTTGCGTTCGGATCTGCATAAGTGTCCTTATCACATATCTTCCCTGGAGGATACAAACAAGAAACTTTGCGCAGCTGTCTCCAACAGAACTCCTTCACCTTGAAGAATGCCACGGTATCGAATAATCGCAAGGAATTATTTGATCCCACCGGCTTTATCCCAAGCTTGAGGGAGATCTATAACACCTTGTAATCTATCTTACAGTTTTAGCATGTTTACTTTACCGCATGCATGTTAGGTTTTAATTCAAGACTTTGCATTGGTTGCATCATCTTCAAACTGCCTTCTATTCAAGAAAAGAATTGTATCCTTTGAGTTTCGAGACTTTATGATATTTGAAGTAATCTTTTGATTCATGACTATTATATTAGATGATTCAATTAGATTGAGTGTTATGATACTTGTACATCTATTATGATTTTAGGGTATTCCACACCAATAAAAGTATTGATTAAATTACGAGAAGAAAAATCTTAGTATCATATTATAGTCACAGGTTTGAGTTTACAAGAGCCATAAAAAGTAGTGAGCATGATCAAGTAGCTCTGCTAAAAAAAGGAAGAGAAGAGAGATAAAATATTCAGCTATCAAGAGAATTTCAAGACAAAATAAAAGTACAAGCTTGAAAACAGAAAGAAAAAGAATGATCATGAATCTTTATTACTCAAATCAAGTGATCAACCAATTTAACCTTATGATTATATAATATGTTTAATCACTAAAAGCTTTTTATAACTTCATTGATACAACAAGGTGTGGAAGCTTCAAGTCATGTGATGTGTAAAGGTGTGATAAAACTCCCGATGTAACTCTACATTTGATATTGTACTCCTGTTTCAATTTTTACCTCATTTATTCTAATGAATCTTGCCTCATGAACATAATGATCTTGTTCGTAAGCCACCATCTTGCTCGGGGATGAGCAAGAGTCTAGCTTGGGGGAGTTGATGAGTCTAAAATTGAAGCATATTTACCTTTTGTTTTTGCATAAGTAGAGTAGGGTTTTTGGTATTTAGTGCATTTGCGCGCACCTTTTCTCGTTGTTTTAACAGGATCCCGAATTACTAAGTCTCTTATAAACATATCAATTAGAACTATCATATTATGTTGTAATATGATATTTTTTAAGTGATAAAAGTCATTTAATTGATTTAAAAAATATTGTTACATGTCAGTTATTTTCCATGTAATAAAAGATTCTAATGCAGAATTTTTTAGATGAATAAAATGATACAACAGGTCCCGTCTCTAGGCGAGGGCCTTTTGAAAAAAAAATACAATGTTTGGACCGGTCATCACCTGCCACATCGACGAATACATCGATGTACAGAAGCTAGTGACCGTAATGAAACAACCACCATATTTAGTAACCGTAAATCGCATATTTATAAGGTCGATGACCATATTGAAAAAAGGTGCCCAGTTTAGGTACCAGTTGATTTTTCTTGTCGTGCAATTTATGAAAATACCTACGATGGGTTAAGCGTATGCACTTCCGGCAGGGACGCGTTGCGTGTTATATCACAGGAAAATACAAGAGTTTGACACGGTTACAGTTTGGTGATCTTCTTGGTCCCTACGTTAGCTATACATGGTAGGAGATCATCGTCAACCAATAACCGTGTCCTGGTTACAAACAAGCCCATGCAACTAATACAACTACAATGTTTAACACCCCCCGTCAATCACAACGTATCTAAGTTGAGATTGCGTTTAAAAACCTCCAGTTGCCTGTTTGACAATGGCTTAGTAAATCCATCAGCAACTTGATCGCCTGTAGGAATAAATCTTATATCCAATAGCTTATTAGCTACTCTCTCGAACCAAGTGATAGTCCACCTCTATGTGCTTTGTTCTAGCATGAAACACCGGATTAGCTGAAAGATAAGTTGCTCCTAAGTTATCACACCACAGCAAAGCAGCTTTTGGATGACTTACACCAAGTTCTGTCAGCAAGGTTTGTACCCATATTATTTCAGCAGTAGCATTTGCCAAAGATTTGTATTCAGCCTCTGTACTTGATCTTGAGACTGTTGCCTGCTTACGAGCACTCCAAGAAATAAGATTACATCCTAGAAACACTGCAAAACCCCCAGTAGATCTTCTATCATCAGGACAGCCAGCCCAGTCTGCATCTGAAAATGCACTAATCAAAGTAGACTCTGATTTGACAAATCGCAACCCAAGGGCCTTTGTATAATTAAGATATCTGAGAATCCGTTTGACTGCTGTCCAGTGTATGGTGGTAGGTGCATGCAGAAATTGACACACCTTGTTAACAAAAAAAGATATATCTGGACGTGTCAATGTGACATACTGTAAAGCTCCAACTATGCTCCTGTATCTGGTAGCATCATCAGCAGAAAGCAATTCTCCTTCATTGAGAGACAACTTTTCGGATGTTGAAAGCGGGGTGGTAACACCTTTACAGTCACCCATGCCAACACGCTTCAACACATCCGAAATATATTGTTCTTGAGACAAAGCAATTCCATTAGAAACATGTTTTACCTCAATCCCAAGAAAAAAATGGAGCACGCCAAGGTCCTTAAGCGCAAAGTCTATGCGCAAATAAATAAGCACCGCATCAATAGCTTCAGAAGATGAACTGGTGACAATAATATCATCAACATAGATAAGCATATAAATCGTAACACCATGTTTATGATAAAAGAATAGTGAAGTATCCGCTTTGGAACCAATAAATCCAAGATCATGAAGCTTAGAAGACAAACGAGAATACCAAGCACGCGGAGCCTGTTTGAGACCATACAACGCTTTATCAAGCTTGCAAACATAACCAGGATACTGAGAACTCTCATACCCAGGAGGTTGTCGCATGTAAACCTCTTCTTCCAGAACGCCATGAAGAAACGCATTCTTTACATCTAACTGACGCATGACCCAATTTTGTGAAATAGCTAGAGACAAAATCAAGCGAATAGTAGCAGCTTTTACCACAGGACTAAATGTGTCCTCATAATCAATTCCATACCTCTGTTTGAAACCTTTAGCTACCAGCCGAGATTTGTACCTATCAATTGTACCATCAGACTGATGCTTGATTTTATAGACCCATTTGCAATCAATGACATTGCTACGGAGAGGTTTAGGAACAAGATGCCATGTGTGATTATTCATCAAAGCGGAGTACTCTTCATCCATAGCACTCTTCCACTTGACATTGCGAAGTGCCTCATGCAAGGTTTCAGGTTCGCCTGTACTGCAAAAATTACACCAGCGAATCCGTCCATCAGTAATTTGTTTAGGCCGAAAAACACCACTCTGAGCACGTGTACGTGGTCCTGTGGGCAACACATCAGGGGCTACAGGATGCACACACGCAGCAGATCCAGGCGGGAAATCATCCTCAATTGAACGTGATCCCAAGTCGTGCATGTGAGGCAGAGAAACACCAGCTCTCTCCGTACACTGAGGAGATAGAGCCTCGCCATTTGTGGCTGAGGACTCACCCGGATCCAGTCCCGACACGCTCGCGGAAGCTCCACCACGTGACCCGGCAGGAGGGGTCCACCCAGAGGAAGAGGTGAAGCCGGTCTCGTCGTTTGGCCCGATAGAAGCGGCACGCTCTGTTCCGCGACGTGGAACGCTGGGCGGTGCGGATCCCGCGGACGACGCGGTTTGTTCCGCCGCTGACGCCCCAGATAAATCTGCTTCAGGATCGCTGCTTTGGTCTTCTACAGCAAAAAACTCCTGTGCACTATTTTCAACAGAAAAATCAGTATTAACAGACATATGATCATGACGACTTTCATCTCCTGGTGCAGTAATGGTAGGATTACGAAGAACGGATGGAAGTAGGAGAAGTTCAGCACGGAGCTGTGCACCGGCATTGGGATGAAGTTGAGAGAAAGGGAAAATTGACTCATCAAAAATGACATCACGAGAAATATAGATACGACCGGTAGGAACATCAAGGCACTTATAACCTTTGTGAAATCCGCTATAGCCCAAAAAAAACACACTGTTTGGATCGGAATTGAAGCTTGTGTTGATTGTACGGACGAAGATTAGGCCAAACCGCACAACCAAAAATCCGAAGAAAAGAGTAATTCGGTTTGGACTTAAACAATTTTTCCATTGGGCTCTTGTGATGAATAACTTTACTAGGAAGGCGATTAATTAGATAGACAGCTGTAAGAAAGGCTTCGTCCCAAAATTTAAGAGGCATAGATGCATGTGCTAGCAAACACAAGCCAACCTCAACTATATGGCGATGTTTACGCTAGGCAGAGCCGTTTTGTTGATGGGCATAGGGGCATGAAACATGGTGCGAGATACCAATGCGTGCAAAAAAGGAATTTAATTTTTGTTATTCTCCACCCCAATCTGATTGCATAGCAAGAATTTTCCTATCAAAGAGGCGTTCAACATGTTGTTGAAAATCACGAAATTTCTGAAAAACATCAGACTTATTTTTGAGCAAGTAGACCCATGTGAATTTACTGTAATCATCAATAAAACTCACATAATATTTGTAGCGACCAACAGAAGGAGGAGCAGGGCCCCAAACATCGGAAAAAATAAGCTCTAAAGGAGCACTAGACACACTAGTAGACTTGGGATATGGCAACTGATGGCTCTTGCCTTTTTGACACGCATCACAAACTGACTCATCATGTTCCTTAGAAAAAGGAAGCTTATTATTTCTAAGAATTTGATCGACAACTAAATACGAGGGATGTCCAAGACGCCCATGCCACCGATTAGATGAAGGAGTGCTTGTACTAAAGACTTGTTTCGAAGAAGATGTGGATGCGCCATGGAGGGGATAGAGGCCACCCCTACTCTTTCCTTGAAGCAGGATTTTCCTGGTGTCCTGATCCTTGACAGAAAAGAACTTTGGATGAATTTCAACATAGGCATGATTATCAGAAACAAGTTTAGATGCAGAAACAAGACTTTTAGTAGCTTTAGGGACATGCAAGATATTGTTAAGGTGTATTGGGCGATCAGGAGTATGAAGCGAAGCATGACCAATATGTTGTATTTCCATACCTTGTCCACTAGCCGTGTGGACCTTCTCGTTCCCGGAGTAGCGATCCCGAATAGCAAGTTTTTCCAGCTCGCCGGTGACATGGTCAGTTGCGCCAGTGTCCATATACCAATTGGTATCTACTCCATAGGATGATTCAGTTGTCGCCGTGTTTGCTTGTGGCTCCGGCGTGACGAAGGAGCGATTAAACCGCTTGTAGCACTTGTAGGCAGGATGCCCCGCCTTGTTGCAGATTTGACAGGGTGGACCAGTGTAGCGAGGGCCCTTGCCTTGACCCAAGGAATTGTTGTTGCCATAGCCTCCACCTCCGCCACTGCCATAGTGGCCATTGCCACCACTAGGATTGCCGTAGCCTCCCTGTCCTAGATTTCCGCGGCCGTTTTCATACCCACGACCGCTACCACCGCCTCCGCGATAGCCTCCTCCGCTGCCACCACCGCGGTTTCCGCTATATCCTCCCCGAGAGGCGAGGTTAGCAGAGAAGCCGCCGACTCCTGTGTCAGCACTTTGAGCCTCAAGACGAGCCTCTGCCGCCAAAAACATGGCGTAGACTTCACCCAGCGTTATGCCTTGCTCCAGGCGCGCCGAGATTGCCTCGACGAGGGGATTGTACTCCCCATCCAGGCCGTTGAGAACAGCGTTGATGACATCGTCGTCATCCATCTTCTTGCCGGCAAGGGCCAGCTCATTTGTCAATGCCTTGACTTTGTTGAAGTAGACCGAGCCCCGCATATCTCTCTTCTTCAGATCATTAAGGGCCCGACGCAGCCCCATGACGCATGCACGTGATTGAGACGCGTACATCTCCTGGATCGCCGTCCAGGCACCGTGCGCCGTCTGGTGTTCGGAGACCTGCACCAACACCTCGAAGGAGAGTGAGCTCAGAAGATATCCTAGTACCTGCTGGTCCTTCTCGTTCCACACCACGTAGGCTAGATTTTCAGATTTGACTGGTGACTTTCTTCCCGTCTACTTCGACCTCGGATGAGATCTCTTCCGATGGCGCCTTATTGGAGCCATCGAGATAGCCGAACAGCCGGGCGCCCCTGATCGCCGGCAAGACGACGGCCTTCCACACGAGATAGTTGCTGCTCGTGAGCTTCTCCTGAATAGGCTGCCCAAGGGAACCCCCGGTCGATGAACTGCTTGAGGTTGACATCACCGGCGGAGAAGAGAATCGATCTAGATGTGTTTTGGAAGAAGGGGCTCTGATACCATATGAAAATACCTACGATGAGTTAAGCGTATGCACTTCCGGCAGGGACGCGTTGCGTGTTATATCACAGGAAAATACAAGAGTTTGACACGGTTACAGTTTGGTGATCTTCTTGGTCCCTACGTTAGCTATACATGGTAGGAGATCATCGTCAACCAATAACCGTGTCCTGGTTACAAACAAGCCCACACAACTAATACAACTACAATGTTTAACACAATTAACCGACAAGCAAATGTGTGTTATTGGGTGAGGCTGGTTTCTTTCGGCGTTTCTCGGTCGTGGACACACGGGAGGCTCTTTGGTGAGCCATGTGACGGCGGTGTTGTTTGTGGTTGGCATGAGGATGGAAGGAGGGCATCGATGGAGTGCCTGGCGAGGTTCAGAGAGTGCGTCATTCCTTGTCCACATCTAAATTGGAAGACCGCTTGTTTTCAAAATCAGGTCAACAGAGGAGTGCCCCAAGCGAGTGAGTGATGTGGTTAAATAGCGTGTGTAAAATAGTTAATATGGGTGGGTACGCTAGTCTTATAGAGAAGGTCGTCATACACTGCGAGAATTGACATAGTGATGTTTTTAGTAGGTTGGAACGCCTCGTGGGAGCATGGCTTAATCCTATATTAGGGGAGCATCGAGAGTGTTGAGCATGGACCCGACCCACAGGCAACTTCCCAGGGGCAAAGTCAAACTACTGCCACTACTAGGAAAATAGCTGTAGGTAGACAAGCTACTCTGTGGCGCATATGCAAAACCATGCGCCACAGATAAATATCAATGGCGTATATGAAAAAAAACACCACTGAAGTTTGGCAGTTTAGTGGCACACAGAACCAATATGCGCCACAGAAAGTGATGATTCTGTGGCGCATACACTACTAGGAAACATCGTATAGATAGACAAGATATTCAGTGGCGCATACGTAAAATTATGCGCCACAGATATATATCAGTGGCGCACTAGTAAAAATGCGTCACAGAAGTTTGGCAATTCAGTGGCGCACGAAACCAATATGCGCCACAGAAGTCCATATTTCTATGGCGCATATTTTCGCGTGCGCCACTGAAGTGCCAAACTTCTGTGGCGCATATAGACATATGCGCCACAGAAGGTTGATGGGACCCAACAGCAAAAAAAGCGGGAGAAACTTCTGTGGCGCATATGTCCATATGTGCCACAGAATGCGCCATAGAACAAGCATATAGGGGGGAAACAGATCCCTCCCCCCCCCCCCCCCCCCCCCCCCCGTGGATCGTCTTTTCAGTTTTGTAAAAAATAAACAAAAATGATAGAAACTTCAAAAAAAAAATTCCTTTCAGTTATAGTTAGATTTTAGGGTATAGATCTAGACAAAATTGAAAAACATAAATTTCGATGTATTTTGTAAAAATAGGTCATGGCACGGTAAAACGGCTCTAACTTTTGCATACGATGTCGGAAAAAAATCCTTAACCTATCAAAATGATCATCTCGAAATTTTCTACTCGATTTCAACCGCTGAAAGCCATTGAAGATTTTGTAGATTCCCCAAATTCCAAAAGAGTAAAAAGTTATGGCAGACTGAAGATTTTTTCCTGCAAAAAATAAAAAAGGGGGAGAAACTTCTGTGGGGAAATGCGCCACAGAAGTCTTGGGCGGGATTCGAAATTTGAATCCCGCCGGCGCCCTTCTCCCTCCCTTTTTCCTTTTTATCCCCCTCCCCACTTCTTCTCCCCTCCCAACTTCTCCTCCCCTCCACATTTCTCCCCTCCCCACTCCTCCTCCTCCTCCTCCTCCACCACCACCAACTCCGGCGACCACCACCTCCTCCTCCACCACCAACTCCGGTGACCTCCTCCTCCACCACCAACTTCGGCGACCTCCTCCACCACCACTTCGGCGACCTCCTTCTCCTCCTCTTCCACCACCAACTCCGACGACCTCCTCCTCCTCCACCACCACCAACTCCGGCAACTTCCTCCTCCTCCTCCACCACCAACTCCGGCAACCTCCTCCTCCTCCTCCTCCACCACCTCCTCCTCCTCCTCCTTACCCTGCTCCAGCCACCACCACCACCAGCCACCACCACCAACTCCGGCTAGATCTAGATCTAGCCCAGTTTTTTTTTGAAATTTGAAAAAAAACTTCTGTGGTGCATATTGGCCATATGCGCCACAGAAGTTTGAGATCTGGCCCGCCTTTTTTTTGAATTTTGGAAAAAAACTTCTGTGGCGCATATTGGCCATATGCGCCACTGAAGTTTGAGACTTCTGTGGCGCATTTTGAAATGCGCCACTGAAGTTAGTTATCAGTGGCGAGGTATCAGTGGCGACTAGGAAATGCGCCACAGAAGTTGAAAAAAGGTGCGCCACAGAAGAGCTGTTTCCTAGTAGTGATATGGACATATGCGCCACAAAAAGTTGATGGGACCCAGCACCCAAAAAAGGGGAAGACAATTCTGGACATATGCGCCATGTTTCTGTGGCGCATATAGGTGTATGCACCACAGAATATGGAAAAACAGATCCCACCCACCCACCCACCCGGATCGCCTTTTCATTTTTGTAAAAAATAAAATAAAATGATAAAAACTTCAAAAAAAAAATCTTTTGACATGTAGTTATATTTTAGGGTGTAGTTGTAGTGAAAATTGAAATACATGAATTTCGATATATTTGCAAAAATAGGTCATGGTACGGTAAAACGGTCATAACTTTTGCATACGATGTCGAAAAAAAGTTTAATATATCAAAATAATCGTCTCGAAATTTCCTACTCAATTTCAACTACCTATGGCTGTTCTGGATTTTACATATCCCCCAATTTGAAAAGAGTAAAAAGTTATGACCGGAAGAAGATTTTTTCCTGCAAAAAAATAAAAAAGGGGGAGAAACTTCTGTGGCGTATTTCTCCCATATGCACCATAGAAGTCTTGGGCGGGATTCGAAATTTAAATCCCGTCGGCGCCCTTCTCCCTCCTTTTTTCCTTCTTCTCCCCTCCCCACTTCTCCTCCCCTCCACACTTCTCCCCTTCTCCTCCCTCCTCCTTCTCCACTCTCCGGCAACCTCCACCTCCACCCCGGTGACCTCCTCCTTCTACTCCTCCACCACCTCCGGCAACCTCCTCCTCCTTCTCCTCCTCCTCCGGAAACCTCCTACTCCTCCTCCACCACCACCGACTCCAGCGACCTCCTCCAACTCCGGCGACCTCCTCCTCCAACTCCGACGACACCTTCCTCCACCTTTGGCGGACTCCTTCTCCTACTCCGACCACCTCCGGCGGTTGCCTCCTCCTCCTTCTCCTCCGGCTACCACCTCCGATGACCCCACTCCTCCTAGCCCTCCTCTAGCCACTAGCCGCCACCACCACCACCACCTCTGGCCAGATCTACATATGGCCCGGGTTTTTTCTGAAATTTGAAAAAAACTTCTGTGGCGCATATTCACAGAAATTTGAGATCTGGCCCGCCTTATTTTTGAATTTTCGGAAAAAAAAATTGTGGCGCATATTGGCCATATACGCCACAGAAGTTTTGAGATTTTTGTGGCGCATTTCATATGCGCCACCGAAGATAATTATCAGTGGCGACGATATGCGCCAATGATAGTGAAAAAGGTGCGCCACTGATAGTGAAAAAAGGTGCGCCACTGATAAGGGGTTTCCTAGTAGTGTACAAGTCGTTGGAGACTCCCTGGGTCTAAAACTAAAATCCAACTAGAGTTCTAGGCCTCTCCCCTCTTGTATTTTTTAGGAAAATAACATGACTCTGTTGTGAGTTTTATTGATAATCAATAATCGTTACATCGTTTACGAGGGAACCAACCAAAAAACTAGGGGGGTCTCATACTCCCAGTTACACGAAATGTTATTAGAAAAAAAAACAAAGCAATATCCATACAATCCGTAAAAAACACTGCATATTCAGTCCACCATTCTTCTTGCTACAATACATGCTTCAGTTATATCTCCATCGAATCTCCTTTAGCTATAATAATATTGTATCCCAATATATTTGCCAGTGTTAAGCCTTCCTTCATAGCTATAGCTTCCACCATCGTGGCCAATGCAACATGAGGTAGATTCTTATAGGAAGCGGCAACAAGCTGGCATACACCTCATTCTCTCGAAGTCGGCTTTAAGAGTCTACAATTTCTTCTGGGGAAATTTGAGGAATGTCTACAATTTGTGTTTCTATCAAAGAAAAGTTATTTTGATTCTATGCTCCAAACAATCTTTGTATAACTATGTGACATAAGACTTAATATAAAATATTGACCCAAAATCGTACCCTAATCTTGTTCAAGTTGAAATATTTTCTTTTTCCTATGTTTTCTATTTTCTAGTAAGTGGAAATACTTAAGGTTATTCTCACCCTCTTGAACATGCTTTACTTTTGCACATTGTGCTCATTTAGACTCATCATCCCTTCTGAACACATCTACCTTCTTATTAGCATCTCTAATGGCCCCTCTCTTTACGGCTGTAAGAGGCATTCTTTCTGCTTTCAGGTCTAAAGTTTCTATGACATGCAACAAGCGTTCTTTTTCTCTCTTGTATTCACTAGTATTATTTCGTTCCCATCCTCTCAAGAAATTGCGAAGGTGGCGGGTCTTTTTCTTCCAAACCTCCATAGGATTATTTCCTTTAGTACTTGCTGCATGTTCTTTGGCAACCATTTGAAAGAAACCTTTCCTGGAATACCCATGATAATTCAAAGGAAAAATGCGCTTTATTTTCTATGTGAGCTTGTTCACGAGTCCACAAGAAAATGAGTGTGGTCCGAACCTGTACGAGTCAGGGCCTGCACATGGACAATAGGAAATTTTGCTACCATGATACACTAGCAAGAACTTTGTCCAACTTTTCGTATGTGGAATTTTCCTACCTGTTGGCCCGTGTGAATTGTCTGCCAGATAGATCCATCTCTCTCATGTCAATACTTTCAATTATAATGTTAAAGATAAAAAGGTTATCTAGCATTGAAATTGTCATTGTTCTTTTTCTCCTGACGTCAAATAATGTTAAAATCACCTCCAACTAGAAGAGCCAAGGGATCATCTCCGCATACGCATACTAGCCCTGTCAAAAAGTCACCTTTCTAGGCTTCCTCATAAACACCATAAACCGAAACTAACGACCACTCAAAATTATCAACTTTGAATAAAAGGTGAAACCTGACGCATCGTTCCCCAGGGGTAACATCACTAACCTGTAAACTTTGGGAGTTCAAACCTACTAAGATATCGTTCGACCGCTTGATGTGGTACACAAAACCCTATGTAATCGGGACCGCTAGAATATTTCTTGAGAAAAGGAGCCGAGAAGTTATCTCTACCTATTTCTAGAACGGTAAAGAAATCTAATTTATTTCCCTAATTATTTCATGCGCTACTGCATGTTTAGCTGAATCTCTAAAACCACCACTATTCCAGAATCTAGAAGCTCTCTCTCTCACGGTTGACTACACTTCTTATTGATTCTAGCACTTTGACAAACGATTGAAACTCCAGAATTTTTCCTCTTGTTTACCCTATTAAATTTAGATATTGTAAGAACTAGGACCTTATGCTCAATAGGGCCCCTCTTCCTATAAATAATTACTAAGTTCTTTAGCATTGTGAAGAACCAAACTATTAAGGATTCGTCACTCTTCTTAACTCTCTTTTCATTCTTTTTAACATAATCAAAGTTCTTTGCAAATACATATCCTTAATTGCCTCCACTGAAGACACTATTTGACTAAGTGAAGCGCCTAACTAGCCCCTGTGGAAAATAGTAAATCCCTAATATTTTGTTGTGTATTAATTTGACCCTCATGGGGTATATATAGAGTTACAAGCGTGGGTAGACTTAGAGTACAAGATGATATTAGAGTCCTAGTCTATCTCATATACGTATATGTATACGTAATCTAACATCCCCCCAGTCGTAGCGAGAGTGAAGCGCACACTTGCGACTGGATTTGAAGTCTTGCGATTTCGTTGTCTTCACCTCCTTATCATCACCATCTGCGTGGACATGATCATGGCCGGCACCTAGGGGCACCTCTTTATTATCACCATCTGCGTGGACATGATCATGGCTGGCACCTAGGACGGTGACTGCGTCCCCTTCTGGTGCCTCTCATCCCTCCCACAGTCACAGCAGGAGTGGCGTGGACGCAGGTGATGACGCGAACGCTGTTGACTAGAGTTCTTGAGTTGTTGTAGACGTTGTTCTTGATGTCGATGTCGAGGTAGCCGATCGTGATGTAGCCGTGGTCGGGGTGGGTGTGGTCGATGTCTTAATCGTCGTATGTTGTGTGGCCGCCATTGTCGGAGGAGCAAAAAATTGCGTGTTTTTTTGTTGTTGTTGACGAAGCTGCGGTTGTGGACGTTTTGCACCTTATGGAGGTAAGGTCGGGGCGTCTCTTGAACGCGGTCATAAGTGAGACCATCGGTTTTATCAGGACCGGAGAAACCCACCAAGCATACACGGTTTTGCTAGAACCGTATGCGCAGTCGTAGGGGCATTACAATTGTGATGCCGGTTTGTTGATGCAATCGTCGGGATCGTGGACCGATGATGCCGTCGTCATGCCTTGCAGTTGTACTGTCAGAGGGCGTCGTAGTTGTATGTCCATCATGTGGACGGGTATAGCGGCGGCGGCGACGATGTGTCGACGAAGATGTTGATGAAGACCATGCTGATGTAGACCTTGGCGATGATGTGTTGGCGATGTCGTTGCAGGCGTGTCGATATCGTCGCTTGAAGGTGTCCATTGGGGCGACGATGGTGTCGATGCCGTGTTTGTGTTCTCGTAGCGTGACGTAATCGTACAGCTTAACGTTGTGGATCGGCTCGATGTTGTCCGGCTTGGTGTAGCGTAGATCGGTACAGCTTGATGATGCGCGCCCCTGCGTGCTTGAGGATGATGTTGACCCAGGCGCTGAAGTCTCTACAGCATGCAAGCAGTTTGCTTTAGAGCACCTGGTGCTTGGCGTCACGTCCATGGCCACATTGCTTTGCATGCTCATGAAGTGGAGGAATCTCCAATTGGCTCGTCCTTGCGTGCACGTGGTGGAGATCCGGAAGGGCAACCACGGAGCCTCAGATCGATATCTGGTGAAGGCGCGTGGACGTATTTTGTTGATGACGATCTTGTCGGGGATCCCGGAGGTACTCGATGTTGCGATGGAGATCCGCACCACGCTGCTCATTGGAGCGCGGATCTTGCACCGTTTTTCACCAGGATTTGAGGATCGTGAATTTAGGGATTTATTTAGTTAATAATTGGATATAATCTATAAACAAAATTTGGATTTAATCTATAAACAAAATTTGGATTTAATCTAATCTAAAGAACTGAACCGATTCGATCTTTGATCGAGACTGGGTTCCGTGCCCCGAGGAGTAATCTCCCCAGAGGCGGCGCGTTGCGGAAGTGGTGGGAGAACCTAGGATCAACGCCGTGAGGCTAACCGCTCAGATATCATGTGGAAAATAGTAAATCTCTAATTTATTGTGTATTGATTTGTCATCGTGGTGTATATATAGTTACAAGGAGTGGGTAGACTCAAAGTATAAGATGATCTTAGAGTTCTAGTCTATCTCATATACGTATATGTATCCGTAATCTAACAGCCCCTAGTTTAGTAGCCCTAGCTACGACTACCTCATCTGGAATAGAAGCAATAGAAAACTTTGAAATGAATTTTGTACCTGAAGGTGAAGCGTAATCACTGTACTTGGCCAACTTTTGTGCCCTCTCCGCGTGCGTATCATCAGCGTTCGGTTGTGCATGAATACGATCACTAGACCGACACCCCATTGCCTCTGCCATAGGAATGCCACCAAACACAATAATGTCCGCTTTCGAGTAGCACCCCCGATGAATAATCCACGTTGACCAAATACGAGTGGAGATAGTGTTATAGTATTAAGTATATACGGTTGTTACGATAGTTTAGATAAAATTAGGATCTGTTTACGTATAGTCCTAACTTGACTCGTACTTCAAGATAACTTTATGTATATCTATATATACTTGTCCATAAGCTCAATAATATATCCATCATATTTCGCCAAACTCATACTCTTTCATGGTATCAGAGCAGCAAGATCCTTGACCTAGCCGCCGCACATGCTTTCGCGCCGCGCCGCCCCTAGGGAGGTTCCATGATCTCCGCCGGGGGCCACGCAACCCGTACGCAGGGTTTGTCCGCCGATCCGTGATCAGCTGTCCTGTAGGTCTATTTTTTCGATCTCTTGATCGGTTTTTTTTGGTTTACCGATCTTAGATCGATTTGAGTCGTACACCGTCGTCGTCATCATCGCGCCTCTACTCCGACCATCGGCATCGAGGATCTACATCGCGTCTGTGCGCCTGCCCCCTCCGCTGCTGCGCCTGCCTCGGCAGGCTGTCGCGGCCTCACGGCAGGCTGCCGCGCACCACGGACGGCTGCTACGCCTTCCTCAGAACGCTACCGCGGCCGCCCCCCTCGGATCCTCTTCGTCGTCATCGTCTGGGACTTCACCGACAATGCCGTCATCGAATCCAATCTACGCATCGTCCACGCCATGGCGCATACGGTGCACTGTCGGTCTGATAAACCGATCCTGCGCCTGTCTACGCCAAGCACGTCCCCGAGAACGCGCCTACCGTCGATCGAGCTATGGGTTGCCGCTGTGTCGCCCCGTCGGGCCCAGTGCCGCCTCCTTTGGTCCACACTACCGGCTTCCAACGCGCCTTCCTTGGCGTGTACGTCGCTGGTGGTCTCCCAACCGATGCACCGACTTGCGCCGTACAACTATGCCGCCCCCTCGGGTCGTAGTATGGCCGCACGTAGTCTACTTCGTCGTCCTCATGCATCGACGGCCTCGGCTTTCACCGCGCCATCTCCTACGGCGCGGATCGCCGCTGTCTGCACATGGTCTTCATCATCGTTGGATCTTCCTCGCCTACTTCGAGCACCGCCGCCGCGCTTCACAAGGTAACCTGCAGGGCACCCTCTCGCCGTCGCAGGTCCCCCTGACTACCCCATCGCCACTCCAGGCATCCAGCATGACTACCCCAGGTCGCTACTGTTTTTGCCGCCTTCTACGTCTTCGTCCACTACAACTTCGCCGCCAACGTCATCGCCTCATTCCTGACTACACCATCTGTTACTCTAGTCCGACAACCGCGGACAGCGCCGGCATCTCTCCCTTCGTCGCTCTGCGCGTTGCAACCGCTCTGAAGGCTTCCTATGCTAGTCTTTCTGACACCCTCAACGACTGCCTCGACGCGTCTCCGTCATCCTCCTCGCGCACTATGCGCATGCGGCTTCACGTGCGGCTACCTCGTCACCGGCATCCCCGACCACGACATCGACCACGGCGACCCATCGCTCGGCTACCTTGACCATGGCATCGCCTCACGCTCTCGGCTCTCTCGACATCAGCACAAGGGCTACCACCTTGCTTGAGCATCACCAGCTTCTTGTACAGTCCAAGCAACCAAGCAACCGAGACGCGACACCGTCCATGACGTTCCCGCTACGACTACGAGGGGATGTCAGCCTACTAGATGCTACTTCGGTTTATCTCCAGTCTGATCATCCGCGACGTTCCAATTGTTCACGACGCTACCGCTACGACCGCGGGGGAGGGGGGGGGGGGGGAGGGGGGGATGTTAGAGTATTATGTATATACGGTTGTTATGGTAGTTTAGATAGAGTTAGGATCTGTTTACGTACAATCCTAATTTGACTCGTACTCCAACATAATCCTTTGTATGCCTATATACACTCGCCCATGTGGTTCAATAATATATCCATCATATTTCGCCAAACTCATACTCTTTCAGATATGAATTTATCGTTACTATCCCACTTGGCTACCTTAGTTTGGTTGTTTCTTCCCTCACCAAGTCACCGTATGACAACTCTTCTCTCCTACATGATTGATTCACAAGAATCTCACATCCCTGCGGGTCTTCTCCGGGTTAGTGCTATTGCAAATCGACGCTCTTCAACTAGGATTTGTTTTATGAAATTGATGGGTCAAATGATTTCTCAATAGTAATACCCAGTACACAGCTGGAGCGGGTTGTCGGGGACATTTTCTCACATCATGGTTGGCAATCTAGTCTCTGCATATTGGCATCTTGAGTTTTCCAGTGTCATTAGGAGTGTGTTTCCCGTTTGTTTCTTGCAACTTAGACTTTACTGGGTTTGTTCCCGTTTGCGTGCGTGTACATGTTGACCGTGTGCATCTGGGATGCAGAGGCTGGGAGCCGAGAGTTGCAATTTTTGCCTGAATCCATACAATGTTATGAATTCCATTCTTCAGTGGTCGGAGTTGCGTGCTTGAACAAATAGAAGATATGTTGAATTCTGAATTCATGCTGATATCTGGCTGTTTTTTCCTAGATAAAATAAAAATGCATGCATCGTGTATTTGTTTTTCATATAAAGGAACATGGTCACTCCTAGTATCCGGTAGAATGATGATAGCAAAACAACCTTTCTTGAACTCCTACCAGGCTCTTGTTCCTGGGCACACTGCAGAGACATTTCTTCATGCAAGCTAGGCAGAATTCCCTTATGTAAACCTTACAACAAGTTGTATGGAGTTCCGTGGAAAGTGCTTTAGAGATAAAATAAAGATTATGCTTTACAAATATTGTTGATCCGCAATTTGATGACCTTAAACACCAGGAGAACACACAAGTGAGCTACGCAAAAGACACTGTACCCATGTATGAACGATACCACTTGGTGAATCAGAATCATCAGATCATTGGATGATACAGTTATAGTGACATAGACCAAGATACAAAATGAAATGCTTGCCAGGATTCATCACAAAGATGTTTGGTAGAAACAATACATACCGTTACACGAAATCGTACCAAAGCACGTGACTTATACAACACAAAACGGTACAGAGGCATCTGGAAGGCAATATACACCAGTCTTCGAAGAGTAAATGTGTTACAGCGTAGAAGTACTGAACAAATGCTGCTGGTGATGTCAATAATCACAAACTTATTGGGGGGGGGGGGGGGGGGGGGGGGGATCAATAGTACTCCGACGCAGTTCGCTGGATGCAGCAAACAGGAATGGCGCTGCTGAAAGAGACTTGTCGCGTCTAGACACGAATCTCTGGAACATGCGGGATCTTCTGATGCATTCCATTAGCGACCCACTGAATTTTGAAATCCTTGTGCAAGCCAAGCAGCCAGAGCTTCTTCAGGGAGCGGAGGGACTCAATGCCCTGAGGGACCTTATCCAGTTTAGACAGCGACACAATGTACAAACCTTCAATGGACGGAAGAGCGCCATCGACGATGCTTAGCTCGCTGACATCAGGCATGTGCTTCAGCACAAGCGTCTTCAGGTTTGGAAAGGAATCTGCAGAAAGAACCAAAGTATTTGCACCACGCATGTTGTTAAGTTTCAGATACGTGAGGTTCGGCAGGTGTGGTGCTAGCATCCCCAGTGGATCTTCCCCAAGGTGGCACCAGCTTAGAGCTAGATACTTCAGGTTTTTTCCATGGGTGAGAAAGATTGGGCAATTTAGTGTCCCCATGGCCCATTGCCCTCTGATGATCAACCTCTGTAGATCTGTAGACTTTGGCTGGAGAGCCTCAAAGCTAAGTGCCTCATTCTCATCCGTTGCAGAAAGAAGCAGGCTCGAAAGAAGAGGCATAGTTGACAGGGTAGCAAACAGATTTGCACAGTCAGCAGCACTGATGTTATCAATCCACACACTTCTTAGCTGCATCAGTTTCTTCAGCTGCTCGGCCAAGTCATTGCTGGACTCCACAGTCTCGAGAGTTTGCAGTTCTTCCAACTTGGACAGCTCTTTAGGTGCTTGCATTCCAATAAAGTACCGAAACTCCGACTGCTTCTCATCAGCATATCTATCGGCTAGAAGGTGCCGGAGTTTCTTGACCTTGACAAGCCCTCGCGGAAGCTTCTCTATTTTTGTTTGCTTAATGTCCAGGGTTTGGAGGTTAGGAAGATTCTCGATAGATTCTGGCAGTGACTTGACCTTGGTGCGCTGTAAGCCGATGTAACGTAGATTGAACAGAGACCCTATGGATGCTGGTACTTCAGTGACATCAGAGTCTTGCAGTTCTAGAACAGTAAGGTAGTTGGATTCAGACAAAATTGAAGATAACATGCCAGGGGAGGATGAAATTACGCCGAGGGACACTACTGTTCGAAGACGTGGAAGTTTAACTCTCAGTGCAGTGTCGTCTTTCCATTCATACGATGAAAGGCGACGAACATCATTAGGCATCTGTACCATTGTGCCATAATCATTTGCTGAAGCAAATCTCTCTTCTTTAGCAACAGAAATAGCCAGTTCACGCACAATATCATGCATCTTACAGGTGCTGACCTTACCAAGCTCATCAATATCCACAACCTCAAGCATATTGCGGTGGATCAATTCCATGAGATTTCCCTCGGCCACCATCTCTGGCGTGTTCTTTTCTTTACTCTGCACAAAGCCTTCTGCAACCCACAGCCGCACAAGGCTGTCACGTGACATGTGGTAGTCTTCTGGGAACAGACTGCAGTACAAGAAGCAGTTTCTGAGGTCATCTGAAAGGTCATGGTAGCTCAGATTCAAAATTGCTCGGACATGACCATTTTTTGACAACTCGCTTCGAAGCTGGTTGTACGTTTGTTTCCAAATGTCCAATCGTTGTCTTGAAGACAACATGCTTCCAATGGTAACAATTGCTAGCGGCAGGCCATGACACCTTTCAGCTATAGAATTAGCAATTGTCTCAAGCTCCTTGGGGCACATGTGGTCCTTCTTGTTGTAAAATGCTCTTCTGCAGAAAAGGTCAAATGCATCAGGCTGACTCAATGGCTCCAGCTCTAGGTGACGGGTAGTAGAAGAAAGTCCTGCGACATGGTCCTTCCGTGTCGTAATGAGGATGCGGCTTCCTTGGAGATTATGAAAAGCATCATGTATTTGGAAGTATACCTCTTGCTCCCAGACATCATCCAACACAACCAGACATTTTTTATTTTCAAGTCTCTGCTGTATTTCCTTTTTCAAGTCATGAACATCCATTTTGTCAATGCGTGCGGACGATGATTGTTCGATGTATCCAATCTTCCATAGAAGCTTCCTTAACAGGGTGTCAACAGTGTAAATTTGTGACACAGTGATCCATGCATGTGCAGGGAAGTTGATCTTTTCACGTTCATAAACATTTGAAACCAGGGTCGATTTTCCCAATCCACCCATGCCCGAAACTGTTATCACAGTGCTCTCGGACTCTTCAGAGTACAGCCATCCAGTCAGCAATATCCTATTGTTTTCAATTCCAACTAGATCATCATCTTTGACAAATTCAGGGAAGCTGTCTTGGGACTGCCATCTTTCCATCTCAGTAAGTGGGTTAGCGACAAGCTGGGAGGGCTGCAACCACTGGTCTTTCAACTGTACAACTTGCTGAATCTCCTTCTCTACACTAACTACATCATCCGCAATCTCACTGAAAACTTTGACATAATGTGTTCCTTTGATGAAGAATTTCTTCAGGAACCCTTCTTCCTTAAGTTGAAGAACATGGTATGAGTATTTATCCATTACATCTTCAACATGGTAAGCTACATTGCGGACTTCCCCAATCCAACTCTTTACAAGTTCGTCCGTGAGGTATACCATGCCTATCTGCCTTATAACATTGCTCATCATATTCAGATGCTTTCTTATTTGCTCAACCTTTACCGGCAGTTCCTTCAGATTAGTAACTTTTTCAGACAGCTTAGCTATGATGGCCTTGATGGCTTCATCTCCTAAAATGGAACCAATCTTT
Organism: Avena eriantha; assembly: GCA_910589775.1. Lineage (NCBI taxonomy): Eukaryota > Viridiplantae > Streptophyta > Magnoliopsida > Poales > Poaceae > Avena > Avena eriantha. The sequence continues at coordinate 226,088,222 of OU342743.1, read as the reverse complement.
GTCACAGCAATGAGTATCGCCTCGGCCATTTGAGCTGAACAGAAAAGGTAGTGTGTATTACACAATAGAATAAAAAAACTAATCCAGAATAAAACATACCAAATTAGTTCATGTAACTCACAAAGAGTAATTCTTTCCCTTGGTCCTTTACATAAATATTTATCTCAACAGAATGTATGAATCTATAGCATATCTAAGACTACAATATAATTTATCATGTGTGAAGATATCAGGTATCACTACATCGGAGAATCCCTCTTGTCTGCTGAGATCTTCCCATGGATCAGAGTTAACGGCATCAGTAGCAGATGGGATTCCTCAATGAACTTGACCCATCACAATTTGGAAAAAGATACTCCCTCCGTCCCAAAATAAGTGACTTGAATTTATCTTGATTCAGATGTACCTATATACTAAAACGTGTCTAGATACATGCGAATCTAGACAAATCCACGTCACTTATTTTGGGACGGAGGGAGTACTAGGAATATGGCTCATATACTAGAGCAGTAATACCCAATCCAGGATATAAATTACATCATAAACAAAAAGTTCATCCTAACTCATTCTTTTTTCTTCCTAAACAAACGTGGAAGCACCGCACACTCCAACAATGAATTAATCAATAAATAAGTAATGTGAATGACAGGCGTCTTCAGCACAGGAGAAACCCAGTGGGCTGGACAGAATATCCGATTGTCATCGCTTCTAATGTAATCAGGACTAGAAGACTGGAACTCGGTGATTTTCATAGAAGAAGGCTCGATCGGCCCAGGATTATCATCCAAGGACCAGCAAGCAATGGATGCTTTTAATAGTTGAGCGCAAAACTCTTTGAAGTGGTACGCACATAAAACACAACTGGTATGCTGTAGTTTAGCAAATGAATTGGTGGACTGGTTGCAGTTGTCTAGGAAAATGATTGCATTTGAAAAAACTATAGGGCCCAGAGGTATCTTCTGAAAATGCAACATTTGATACTGGTGGTTGACACAAAACAGCTAACGCTCACCTTCTGGAGACCTGTAGTAGGTGGCCTACAGAGCAGGAGGACAACTACGTGCCAAACTGCCGATCGAACGACGAGTGTGATCAATTCTGCAGCATTTGAAAAGAGAACCTGAACATCAGAACTTTTAGCCAAGGACACAGATGCAGGGTGATTAAGAGCTAAACGTTAAAAATAAGCAATAGTTACTATTGAGAAGTAACACGACGGGAGCAGTTTACATAATATTACAATAATAAGATCGTATATCTCGGCGCTGCCACCACGCATCTAGGTGACAGTGGAGGCAACTCTGCTCTCTCTCCCCACAGCCTGTGGCTGCAGGTATCGGCGTCAAGGTTGCCGTGGGACATTCTGTCGAACACATGGCAGGCGACAACTTTTTGGCTCGTAAAACTCTGCAAACAGCTACCGAAAGCTTTGTTTGGAGCACACAAGTTCCACACGAAACTGCTCAACTACGACGTTTCAGAAATCCCGGCATAGTCTAGCGGGTGATGAAACTCTCTAGCTCAGACCAACAGTGCCGACATATATGAAGCTGATAAAAAGGGAGCCGCGAAGCTGATAAAAAGTACCTGACGGATTCTCGCGCGAGAGCAAAGTATGAAATCTGCAGTGGAGTCGAGATGGCAGCAGCGATTTGCTCCCGTAGTAGACGAGAGCTGAGCTGACTAAACCGGCTTGTGGAACTGGTTCAACTCAAAGCTTCGTCAGTAGCAGTGGAGGTATGGCTGCCGAGGGGAGAACAAGATACGAAAATGGAAGATGGGAGGAGATGCAGGCACTCAGTGAGCGATAGCTCCGTCTCTCCTTTGGAATCACTTTCACTCACTTTCAACTTGTTCTTTTCTTTTCTTAATTAATGCTCGTCAGGTCAAGTCGTTGCATCGGCGTGTTGTTTATCTGCAAAAAAAGATGGGCAGCTTCGCCGTGCAAGCCTTGGCAAAAGTCTACCGCGTACGCCAACCAGCACGCAACTTGTACCTTCATGGCCTGACAAGTACAATAGGCCCCCCCTTTTTTTAGGTATCAATATATATTCCTTCTTTAGACAATTTATTTACAGAGATTACACATTTATGTATGTCCAGACAACTTTGCACAAAGAATAAAATTACAATCTCACTCTTGGAGAAACTTATACGTCCATTCCTCGGTCGCCACCGTGGCAACGCCGAAAAAGAGAAAAACAACTGCCATACCTAGATCTGAGAGGGTATTATCGCATGTGAGGATGTTTTTCGAGCCGATGAACCGGATCGTCGCAGGTGACGACTCTGAGACTTTGTGGCACGTTGGCCGGCGATCTTCCCCGTGGTCAGCAGATCCTGACGCCGTCATCTTCATCTAACGCAGTCGGAGAAGAGAAACGATGTCGGCTGATATTTTCCACGCGCACAATTGAAAGCCACCAAACATAACTAGAGCAGCCGACGACGTGGCAGTCACCCGTGAGAGTGCCGAACGATGACCACCAGGCACGGATCTTACCGGATCGAGAGATCGGCGAGAAGACGTGCCCTCCCCCCCCCCCCCCCCACACTCCATCGGTAAGAGCGACACCAATAAAGAGGAAGAGCATGAAAAAATATTTCGACAAGGTCGCAATCTCCTCTAGGAAAGCAGCGCCCCAAGGAAGCAGTAGGCCACCCTAACTACATGCTGGAGTCCGGGGTCCCCAACCCCTCCCGTCGCAGGAGCGGCAGGCGAAGGAGGCAGGGACCGGCGACTTGCTGTATCGAGGCAGAGGTCGCCCAGATTGCTTTTTTTGTTGGAGCGGTTTCACATGGGGCTGGCTGTGGCCTGTTGGGTCGGGTTACAACAAGACCCGTTGGTGCAGCGCGGATCCCATGTTGTACACTTGCCGCACGCGGAGCATTCTCTCGTGGGAGCATATTTTCACGCCCTCACTTACTATCAATGTGTACTTATCACATCATCTTCACTAGGCTACCCAAATCGTGCAGCTGGCACAACGCTACGGGGAGTGCCGACACACGGTACACAAGAATAGGGATGGACCATCCACACATGCAAGCCCAATACGGTCGGCCCCAATACAGATTCTATCTAAAAAATAAATGGAAATTACATAGAAATTGAAGTGAATCCTAAATCTAGTCAACTATGTCATTGTCGTTGTCGCTGTTGACCTAGTCCTCGCTGGCCTCCTCTGCATCATCGTATAACCTCCTCCGCGTCCTCCTTTGTTAGAGATGATGTCCATGATCCCTGCGTTGTTTGCCTCCCTCATGTATGCGTCACGGTGTGGCATGGCGATGGCATCGTAGATTCCATTGTCGGGCACAGATCAGAAGCGCCACTGCTCCTTGGGGTTGCACAGATGCGGTGGAAACTCCCACCGGTGCGTGCGAGACATGGCTAGGGCCGTCTTCCGCTCCTTGGTGAAACTTATTGGCACTCACTGTCGGTCGAGTACTGGGTCATTGCCCTCTTCCACTCCGGCAGTTGGCGGTGCCGCTCTGCGATCTTGATGGCCAACTTATTCCCACGCAGTACCGGTGCGACATGCACCACGCCAAAGCTGACGTCGAAGCCCGGTGGAAGCAGGACATGCGGCGGCACGAGGATACCATGTCAGGTGAACTCGCCGGCCTTGTACCAGTTTAGAGAGAGCCTGACCATGGCGAGCGGCGGGGAGGAGTGTGTGGAGGGCGGGCACAAGTAGTGGGGAGATGGGTGTCCACAGGCATTAAGAAGGCCTCGTTATCAATGTTGGCTCAGACGGCCAAGCATCATAGATGTTGGATTCAAACCAGCGGACATTTGTATTTTGTTGACAAACTTTGAAATGCAAATTCTAGCACATGCAAGCATATTAAAACTACACATTTAACCAGATCCTCTTCATCTACCGTTCCAGCTGTTCCTGAATAGCTTCCTTCAAAAGGATTTCCGCTTGCTCGGTGAATGTCTTGCTAGAAGATAGAATTTCTTGGAATTGAGGTTTAGTATCTTTTAGGTGTTTACGTAACTCATCCAGAAATTTATTTACCTGTACATGCAAGTAGTCTCATAGAACAATTTAAACTAATCTTTACATAAGTTTGTATTCATCACAGATTTGCTTGACCTTTTTCATCTTCTCTTTGTTTGCATCACCTTCTTTGATAAGATCAAATAACATATACTCCAACCTTTATTCTTCTATTTTATTGCTTTCTTTTCCTCGTCCCATTTTTATTCTCCTCTAGTAGATGATCTCTCTCCATCATCATCTTTCCCAACACGGTGTCCTCACCCTCTTTTAACTTTGCCATGTTTTCCTGCAACACCAGTGGTATCAAAAACTTGTGCACAACTACCAACAAACTAGAGTATTTGGTATCCAATTTGCTCCTCTTCAAACAAGTTCTTAACCAACTCAGCATCTTGAATCTTCTCCTCAATCCTTGAATTTTTGCTCTTCTCATACATATCCTGCGAAGTGGATAATGCATCTTGCAGTGTCAAAGGACAATCATGATCAACCCAACTCACAAAGACACAGTTTATACCATCCTAAAATTTTCAATGTGCAAAATTGAGAAAATTGTGATATTTCAGTGTGCAAATTTGAGAAATCCTACCATGATACTTACATTATGTTGTGAGCAGGCGTAGAAGCGGCGGACTATGTTCATCCCCTCAAATTCAACAACTTTCTCTGGCGCACGGTGGTGGACACGTCATAGATCGTCTAAACTGAGATCCAAGGTCAGCAATAGATTCAGAGGCATAGTCTACTTTGAAGAACTACAAAGCGGTGAGCAAGCTAAGCAAGCATAATCTACTCTTGATCCAAAAATCCTACATTGCACAAAGAAAAGTCGATGGGGGAGAAGCATTCACATCGATGAGCCATGTAGCACTACTTGTATCTCAGTCATCCTAGCTCGGCACATCGGGCGTCGGAGGCGGACGCAGAGCCGAAGAAGTGGCTAGTGACAGTGATGGCGGTAGAAGGTGTGGTTGTCGACTGTAGATGGATCTTTGGCAGGGCGAGATGCTGGAGGTCACGCCATCTAGCTGTGGCGATTCGGGTGCTACATGGCCAGGAAGAAGGAAAGCGCGGGAAGGCGACTACGTCGATGATGATGGCGATTCATGGGGTCGGAAGACATGTGGGGAGAGTTGGAGCGGGTGGGGAATGGGTTTATTTGGCTGCTAGGTCTGGCCCGCGGGCTTGAGGCGCCGACACTCCCAACAGAAGCCTTGTGTGCAAGGGCCGGCGTTGGGTTGCCGCTTATTGTATTGGCTCAAAAATATGCCGGCGGATTACTGGGACCGCTCGTGTGAGCCAAAAATTATGCCTAGACCCCATAGGCCTATTGGGCGTTATTGGGGCCGCTGGTGGAGATTCTCTCACTGACGGTTATAATATATACTTTGCAAGGAACAAATTTTTGAGAAGGTTTGCATTTTCTGGTGATTTGTCTTACCATGCTAGCACACTTGCATGAAACATACTAAAATGGAAGTATAAAGTACAAAAGTACACCTACAAACCAAAGTACAAAGTATAGTTTATGCTAAACGGAACTAAAAATATAAAATACATTAACCAAAGTACGAGTACATGTGTGGGTACATATGTAGTAAAACCGAAGTTCAAAAAACATAGACGCCATACTAAAAAATTGCACTAAAATCCAAAGTACAACTCAATGAAAAACCGACTCCACTTATACTACAAACCCTATTACAATCATAGTATTTTTGGAAGTAAGAAAATCTCAAAAATTATTAACATGGGATTTAGTTTTGAAGATCTCGACGTGGGGATCTCAATAGTGAAAATGGTTCGTAATTTAGGTAAACAGTTCTCAAGATAATTCGTTTTGAAATTCCATTTTTGAAAATTAATAAAAAAATTGCCCCCCGTGTGTCCCTCTCTCATCCTCATCCTACTTTTCTCCCCATTTTGACACTTGGCGAACATGCAGATAACCAGCAGACACCGCGTGAATGAGAAGGCGACACTCGGTGAAACCACTATTCACCGCGTGAATGAGAAGGAGTACGCGACACTTGGCGACACAACAATGCACATGACAGACCTTATGGAAAATTTTTCTCTTTTCTAGTGATTTCTATTACCATGTTATTACATATTATAGTTGATTATACACATCATTTAAAAAATAGTTTCAAAATCACGGTAGATTGGATGACGATTGTGAAGTATGTGAGCCTACTAAGTCGGATCTAATGTGCTCCCTTGGCTAGAAGTTGGTTGATCTAATGATATTCCATGAATTTGGAGTAACCAACCTCATGTGCCTCTTGAAGGGTTCCGCAGCAGAAAACAAAAAATTCCTACGTTGGAACTCTAATACGCCCAAGATCTATCTATGTAGTAATACGTCAACAGCTGGAGCGTATAGAATACATACCTTTATAGACCGTACACGGTTAACATTCCAAGGGAAACGTGGTTGAAGTAGTCGAACTCGTAGCAGACCTCAAGGTCACGATGCTCCTCACAGGTCACCCTGTGCTCCTTCTTCATCGTGCAGCAGCTCTAGCTCACGACATCCAACGTGCCTCAAGTGAGGCCCCTCATGGTTTCATACACATACGGTGTATGATGACGACCTCAGGCTCCTTAATCCCTGCTGGGAGTGCGGAAGTAGATATTCGGCTTGGAATCCCTGCAGGGCAACGACGTGCTACAGGTGCAGTGTCTCTTGCATAGACAGTCCTTACTTGGGACCGTGACAATGCATGGAGACTAGAGAGAGAGAAGGAGAAAGTCAACCAACGGACTTCTCCAAAATATTGGTGAGTCTAATCCCACTCATGGTCACCCCTTTATATAGACGGAGGAGGTGTGCCCTTCCCATTAGGTTAGCCATGTGGGACTAATTACAAAAGAAAAAGGCTAAAAGGAAAAAACCCAGCCAGCTGGGCCTGGATGGCTAGCCCAACAACCAGCAGCAGCACTAAGCTGTTAGCCGGGTAGGCCGGCGGTGCCCACTGCGGCCCAACTATCCAAGGTGAGCAGCAGTAGTGGCCAGGAGGCACAGCGGCCAGGCGGGCCGGCCACTCCCCGCGTCCTAGTATCTGCCGCGCGGAAGCCAGCCAGGTGGGCGGACCCGGGTGGGCCGACCACGGCCCAGCGCGCGCCCGCGCGTCCGTGACCACAGCGCCTGGCTGGGTCGACCGGCCACTCGCCAGCGTGGCCCACAATGATGGCAGCGGCTGGGGCTGCCGCCCGCCCTTTGCGGTGAGCGCTATCCACCGCTCGTCCGGTTGGGCTGGTCAAAGCCGGCCCAACAGTGGTTGTATGCTGTTTTTCCTTTTCCATTTTCTGCAGCTTTTCTCCTAGGCTAATTCCCTCTAGGAATTTGGCCTAATATGAAAGTTGCTTTTATAGATCTTAATTTAAATATTATTTAGAATATATAAATTCATAATTAACATATAATAAATGTATATTTAAATTCCCATTTATCCGAAAACACTTTTCTAGTTTTTTCCTTTATTTCTTCTCCGAACAACTTCGGATCTCTTCGCGGAACATTTCCGGCTCTTTCTTTCTCTACTGTGATTCCATCTTACGAAGGATCTCTAGCTCATCGTACTCTTAAGTGTATTTCCCCACGGCTCGGGAATGGCACAGACATGATCTCTATCAATGATCAATAGCGGGACTAGGATGCCTATAATGACCGATGTGCATTTCACGATGATAATGTCGTTTGAACCGTAAACAGTCGTTTCCCATTCCCTTTTCCACTTGATACCTAGTTCACCCGAGATTTGATCTATGGTATCTCCATACCTTCGTTCGATCTCGTTACCGATGAACTTGTTTTCTCGTTTCCGTGTCTTTACATTCCGTGACCTAGTCACACGCTTGCAAGCTTCGTTAATGCAACATCATCGAGATGGCCACTAATGTATCTGTATGTTACATGGATGGGAAAATCCTGGTCTTGATATGTACTCCTCTACACGCCCCTTTGGGAAACCTGAGTAGCACCTTTTTGATCACCCAGTCACGGTATGATACTTGATAACTATCTAAGCTTTCTCTAGAATGATGATTTGCATTATGTCATAGTCTAAGGACAGGTTGCGAGGTTTCCTTAGTTTTATGATTAATGGTGAACTTTGTAACTAGATCTCATTAAGATACAACTGGTTGTGTTGTTTGTTTATCACATCATTTAACTAATGACGTGACCTCATTGTCAATAGGCATAAATGCCCATGATCTCAAAACCCTAGATCACCCTCATGACCAATGAACTAGTTTTCTAGAGGTAACTAGAGACTTGGTTTGTTTACATACCATACATGTATTAACGTTTCATATTAATAAAGTTATAGCACAGTATGAAACTATTATGAACTAATTGAGATATGACAATAAAAACCTATTTATTATTTGCCTCTAGGGCATATCTCCTTTAGTCTCCCACTTGCACTAGAGTACAAATAATCTAGATCGCATTTTACTCATCGTAAACCATATATCGTACGAGTTTATAGATCATGCATGCTCACGGGAAACGTCATGTCCATGTTCTGTTTTACTAGATCATTATGTCTTTGCAAATCGTTAATGTCTTTCTAACTTTGACATTCATACCATTATCATATAATGGGCTGAAGTATTCGTTTGGCGACGAAGTGAGACTTTGTTTCTAGTGTTTAGAATGACGTCGTTTTCACTGCTGTCATCTAAACTTCAAAACACACTTTGCAATCCTTTGTGTATATATGGCAGTTATGACAGCAGACCGAGGCCGGTTTCCAGGAGCCTAAAGTGACTTTAGATCAACCTCGAGGGCTTTTTCATGGGCACTATGTCCTGGGACACATCATTCTATGTTAAAGACGAACTAGTCCCGCCATAACAATATATATCACATCAGATGGAGCCTTTATACTTCTATATCTATGTAGATCCGAGTGCATGAAATGCAACTATGCCACTTACTTTTCTTCTTTCCATTTAAGTACAAACTTAATTGTGGTTCAGTGATTAACTCAGGAATCACTTCAAGACATGTTCTTATAGGTAAGAGCTTGTCCTTCCAACCATATCCTCGGGTCACATTGCGTCGAGCATACAACATGGTTGTATGGAAGAACCTATGGCTGAGGCATAGGAGATGCAACGCATCTCTTTCTTTCTTTTAACCATAGTTGTAATACTAACTCAATGCTTCATATTGTAAGAACTTATTTCTTACCTTGTTCCATTCCGAGCTTCTTTAGAATCTTGTCTAGGACATTCTGAACATTTTCAGAATCAAGTCCAAGAAGCATTAGACATTCAATGTTTATTAAACTCACCAATCTATCTTGATAGATCTCATTGTTTAATAACTTTCAACTTCATCCTTATTTATCTACTTAAATGTTATTAACACCAATCACATCATTCATACATGTTGTTCACATATCCTAGAATGATTTCATGCTCCCGCTCAAATATGGCATCCATATTCGAGATCCAGGGATTTCGCTTAGCTCCCACTCAACATATGTCAGCTACATATTATGATTTAGCCAAGCTGATTTGTCCCCACTCAAAACCAGATCCTCTCTATAATCTTGGATATTCCAAAAATTCCTTGGTCACCATCAAATCGAGAATTCCACTAACGAGATTCAATGACCATTCATTTCTCGCACTTAGGTCCATCACGCTTCTTTGTATTTCGTAGGTATGTCTTGTTCAAAACAAGACAAGTTAATCAACAATATAATTCCATAAATATATAGTTTAATCCTACTTTTTTAATAAAACTATTCGCTGAAACTTTTATGATCATTATCATTAGTTTCTTCTCTATTTGTAGAGTTCGGTTTCACGAAACAAATTCCGCTGTGCCACTCAACAATTCGGAGGCAAGGTCAAATACCTTTTTGATCTTTTACTTTCTTACACATGTATCTTCATCAAGACACATCAACTTTGGACAACAGCAGGTTTGCCCTTTTTGGAAGATCCATTCATATCTTCCTAAGAATGTTCTACAAAGACTTGTTTATTCGCCACGATTTCAACTTATCGAAATTTTCAGAAACTCGAATGTGCCATAACTCTTATGGTGCTGTTTCCACAAATCTTTAGATGTTCCTTTATATTTCAAACGAGTGTTTGCTTATTTTGATATCTAACTCTAAACGATAACTATAACCCTGATAAGAGATAATATCATACCATATGTACCTAATACATCAATGATTATGATATTCAGACATTTCAATATAGTTTGAATTTGTCTAGTTATCATAATTTGTGAAACATCTTTCACAAGTCTTTTAATGCTAAAATTAACTTAAATACTTTAGTCATGTTGATCAAATCGAAGAGACTTTATGTTTCTGTTTAATATCCCTCTTTGTTGTGAACTCTTTGAACAATTCAAATCATTTCAAACTCATGTTTCATTAAGTAAATACGCTTATTCACTTGAGTCCACAATTAACTAATGACTTCCACTACTTATTGAAAATATGATACATCACTATGTATAAGATTCAACGTTTCTTCGCATATCACCGTTTTACAGAATACGGAGTTTGTCATTCTTCCCAACGAGGCATGTTTTTGCAAAGTCTCTAGATTAAGCATCTAGGACCCCGATCTTCATTTAGAATAAAGAACATGTAGAAACCAAAATGACTTAAGCTGTAGTATCATGTCATTACTAAACCTTGGATATCTTTTAGCATTCCAATCCTTTAAAAAGTTTAAAATATTATCATTAACATAGTGATGAGAATAACTCATTTATAATCATAATGTGACCATAATGGTATTGTTCATAAGAATAGTACAAATGTCTTGTAACTCGTTCATATGAATAATCGTCTCGCCAAAAGCAAGACACACAAACAAGGATTAGAAAATTATATTCAAGTCCACTAATCCAAATGATGAACCTTGGAGGAAAGGGGTGATGTTGGCCATCAACTGGTTTGCTTGCCGTCATCAAGCCACATTGCCTCAATTCCAGCAATTCTTAAGTAGACCATCCTGTTTTCATAAAATGGGACAAGTATCCAATACTTATGTAAACTTCGATGAGTTTTGCAAGAATTACATTTATAATTTTGTATATCTAACATATACCCTATTCATGACCTCCATTGCAATCAAGCCCTTCTGAGACTTCACAACTCTAATGCAAGTAAGCGTTTCTCCAAATATTCTTTTTTTCATCCATCATGGAAGAAAACTCATCCAACGGCTCATACTTTATGTGCCTGATCTTGCAGAATACAAGATTATAATTCAACTCTCCATCAAATGGAGAATGATTTATTGGATGATTACGGAGAATACACAAACATTGCAGAGTCAACGGATTATATCCTAATGGTCATTGTATCAAGAAGAGAAGATCACCTTTTACGAGGATATCCCTCAAGCGTGGGTATTAATCTATAAAGTTAGACCCTTTTGCTAAGTTCCATATCAAGCAATATATTTCCCATGGTCGCAAGACCTCAATGGGATAGGCCATGATCTACTAAGATATTTGCAAATAGACATCTAGACTAAGTTCATAATATGAACTCAATTTATAATTGATCTCCCACCAAAATTGTCATCCCCTGGATGATTTTAGTGATCACATGATCCCAATCCTCTACACCTCCCCCGATCGTCACGACCATTAGTGCAACATCAAAGGTAGAAATTCCTAAATGTCAATCACATCATCCATGTGACTCATGCTCGATCTTTTGATCTCTTGTGTTCCGAGACCATGTCTACACATGCTAGACTTGCCAAATCTAACTTGTATGCATTCGCTGTGCAACATGTCTTACACCCACTATATGTGAACGTAGATATGTATGAAACCCGATCATCACGACACTGCCTCATAACGAAGAACTTTCTTGGTGGTGCACACACAAGGGGAACACGATCATTGGAATTAAATAGGGGTTATCTTATTTTTTATCGTTGAGTATCTAATACTAGCACACAATAAGATGTAAAACAGGTATCAACATCATATGTATATTGTGATATGATATGGTCCTTATTCTTACGCCTTGATCTCCATCGAGCGCTCCGGCATGATCTCCATCTTGCCCTTGGTTTAACGCCAAGTCCATGACGCCACCACCAGGTCGTCCATCAGAATGATGACTATTACTATACTACTTAGTAATAGAAAAGTAAACTACTTTACCTTCGAAATGACCAATACCATATCAAAATCACATGCCCTCCTGCAAAATAAAGTTAGAAGACTCTACTTTATCTATTGCAAGTTTTACGTGGTTGTTAGGCCTTTCGCAATAGAACCGTTTCTAAACTATGGACTTTCCAACCACAATATGGATCCAACTATTGTCTCTACTACACCCCTTTCGGGATCCTCCGTTGTAAATGCTATATCAACTATTGAATGAGAGACAGACACCCGCTAGGCACTTATACGGTACAAGCCGTATGTTGAGCGTGGAACCAGTATCACGTACAAATACGCGTAAGGTCAGTCCGACCCGCTTCATCAATCAATACCACGATATAAACAAGTACACGTTAGAGGGTAACAACTAAGAGATCAATGCCCACACAATACTTGTGCATGCTGGCCATACAACACTCATACGCATAGATTGGCTGTGATACCACTGAAGGGTTCCGTAGCAGAAAACAAAAAAATCCTACATTGGAACTCTAATACGCCCAAGATCTATCTGTGTAGTAATGCAGTAATGGTCGGAGCGTATAGAATACATACCCTTGTAGACCGTACGCGGTTAACATTCCGAGGGGAACGTAGTTGAAGTAGTCGAACTCGTAGCCGACCTCAAGGTCACAATGCTCCTCGTAGGTCACCTCTTGCTCCTTCTTCATCGTGCAACAGCTCCACCTCACGACATCCAAGGTGCCTCAAGTGAGGCCCTCATGGTTTTGTACACATATGGTGTACGATGATGACCTCCAGCTCCTTGATCCCTGCCGAGAGTGTGGAAGTAGATCTCTGGCTTGGAATCCCTGCAGCGCAACGGCGTGCTACAAGTGCGGTGTCTCTTGCACGGACAGTCCTTACTTGGGACCGTGCCAATGCATGGAGACTAGAGAGAGAAGGAGAAAGTCAACCAAAGGACTTCTCCAAAATATTGGTGTGTCTAATCCCACTCATGGCACCTCTTTATATAGGCGGATGGGGGTGTGTCCTCCCCATTAGGTTAGCCATGTGGGACTCAATACAAAAGAAAAAGGGAAAAAGGAAAACCCCCAGCCGGCTGGGCCTGGAGGGCCATCCCAACAACCAGCAACAGTACTAAGGTGCCAGGTGGGTGGGCCGGCGGCGCCCACTGCGGCCCAGCTTGCCAAGGTGAGAAGCAGTAGTGGACAGAAGGTGCAGTGGCCAGGCGGGCCGGCCACACCCTGTGACCTAGCATCTCCCGCGCGGAAGCCAGTTAGGTGGTCAGACCAGGGTGGGTCGGCCGTGGCACAGCGCGCGCCCGCGCGTCAGCGACCACAGCGCCTGGCCGGGTGGGCCGGCCACCCCCCAGCGCGACCCGCGACGATGGCATCGGCTGGGGCTGCCGCCAGCGTCGTGCGGTGAGTGCTCCACCGCTTGTCCAGTTGGTCTGGTCAAAACCGGCCCAATAGTGGATGTATGCTGTTTTTCCTTTTCCATTTTCTACAGCTTTTCTCCTAGGCTAATTCCCTCTGGGGATTTGGCCTAATATGAAAGTTTCTCTTATAAATCTTAATTTAAATATTATTTAAAATATATTAATTTATAATTAACATATAATAAATGTATATTTAAATTCCCATTTATCCGAAAACACTTTTCTGGTCTTTTCCTTTATTCCTTCTCGGAACAACTTCGGATCTCTCCGCGGAACATTTTTGGCTCTTTCTTTCTTTACCGTGATTCCGTCTTACGAAGGATCTCTAGCTCATCATACCCTTAAGTGTATTTCTCCATGGCTCTGGAATGACACAGACATGATCTCCATCAATGATCCATAGCGGGACCGGGATGCCCATAATGACCCCTGTGTATTCCACGATGATAATGTCGTTTGAACCGTAAACAATCCTTTTCCATTCCCTTTGCCACTTGATACCTAGTTCACCCGAGATTTGATCTATGGTATCTCCATACCTTCGTTTGATCTTATTACCAATGAACTTGTTTTCTCGTTTCTGTGTCGTTGCATTCCGTGACCCTGCCACACGCTTGCAAGCTTCGTTAATGCAACATCATCGAGATGGCCACTAATGTATCTATCCGTTACATGGATGGGAAAATCCTGGTCTTGATATGTACTCCTCTACACGCCCCTGAAACCTGAGTAGCACCTTTTTGATCACCCAGTCACGGTATGATACTTGATAACCATCTAAGCTCCCTCCAGAACGGTGATTTGCATTATCTCACAGGCTAAGGACGAGGTTTTCTTAGTTTTATCATTAATGGTGAACTTTGTAACTAGATCTCATTAAGATACAACTGATTGGGTTGTTTGTCTATCACATCATTCAACTAACGATGTGACCTCATTGTCAATAGGCATAAATGCCCATGATCTCAAAACCCTAGATCATCCTCATGACCAATGAACTAGTTCGCTAGAGGTAACTAGAGACTTGGTTTGTTTACATACCACACGTGTATTAACATTTCGTTTTAATACAGTTATATCACAATATAAAACTATTGTGAACTAACTGAGATATGACAATAAAAACCTATTTATTATTTGCCTCTAGGGCATATCTCCTTCACCTCCTGCCAAGTTTTAAACCCTTGTAGCTATTGTTGGAGATATGCCCAAGAGGCAATAATAAAGTGGTTATTATTATATCTTTATGTTTATGATAAATGTTTACATCCCATGCTATAATTGTATTATTAGGAAACACTAATACATGTGTGTTTTGTAAACATAAAAGAGTCCCTAGTAAGCCTCTTGTTAAACTAGCTTGTTGATTAATGGATGATCATGGTTTCCTAATCATGGATATTGGATGTCATTAATAACATGGTTATATCATTAAGAGAATGATGTGATGGACACACACACCCATAGTAAGCGTAGCATAAGATCAAGTCATTAAGTTCGTATTGCTGTAAGCTTTTAAATGCATAGTAACCTAATCCTTCGACCATGAGGTTATGTTAATCACCATCACCGGATGGATACTTTGATGACATCAAACGCCGCTTCATAACTGGGTGGTTATAAAAGTGTCATTGGGTATTCTGAAAGTATGTGTTGAAGCGCATGAACCAAGATTGGGATTTGTCCATCCATATGACGGATAGATATGCTCTGGGCCCTCTCGGTGGAATGTCATCTAGTTAGCTTGCAAGCATGTGACTAGGTCACAAGGGATGACATATCACGAAACGAGTAAAGAGTACTTATCAGTAACGAGGTAGAACTAGGTATGGAGATACCAACGATCAAACCTCAGATAAGTATAGTATCGCGAGACAAAGGGAATTGGTTTCATATGTAAATGGTTCAATCGATCGCGAAGTCATCGTTGAGTATGTGGGAGCCATTATGGATCTCCAGGTCCCGCTGATGGTTATTGATAGGAGATGTGTCTCTATCATGTCTACATATTCACGAACCGTAGGGTGACACACTTAAGGTTCGAAGTTGTTTTAAGTAGATATGGAATATGCGTTGGAGACCGAATGTTGTTCGGAGTCTCAGATTGGATTCGGGACATCACGAGGAGATCCGGAATGGTCCGGAGAATAAGATTCATATATAGGAGATCATTTTATGAGTTAGGAAATGTTCCGGAGTGTTTGTATGAGGATTCTAGAAGGTTTCGGAATGTTCCGGAAGGTTCTAGAAGATATCTTGGAGTTTGCTTGAAAATCAAGATAGGGATCAAGGAGTCCTGGTGGGTCAAGACACGGATTCGTGGGGGAGGAGGACTCCTCCCCCCTCCCCAAATTCGTTGGCCATAGAGGAGGGGAGTCCTTGTAGGACTCCCCCTCCCCAGGCGCGCCTCCTCCCCTTAAATAGAAGGGCAGGGGCGCCCCCCTCCACACACGCTCTCATAATGTCTAATCTCTGCCGCCTCTCTCCTCCACCATATTCTGCACAGGCATAGGCGAAGCCCTGCAGAATTCTCTACTCCACCACCACCACGCCGTCGTGCTGCTGGGATTTCGTGGAGAAGATCTACTACCTCCGCTGCTCGCTGGAACGGGGAGAGGAAGGTCTGCTTCGATTCCGCACGTGTGACCGACTGCGGAAGCGCTGCCGAATCGTGGCGCCGGAAGGATCGTCTACTTGACCAAGGGCGGAAGCGCTGCTGGAACGCGACGCCAGAAGGATCGTCTACTTGACCGAGGGCGGAAGCGCTGCTGGATCGCGACGCCGGAAGGATCGTCCACACGATCTTGAGATCGGCAAGTGATCGACTACATCAACCACGAGATCTAATCTCGTTAACGCTTTCGGATCTACGAGGGTTGGTTCCTATCTATCTCGTTGCTCATGTCTCATAGATTAGATCTTGGCTTTTATCTAGATTAGATCTAGGTTTTGTTCGTTCTTGCGGTAGAATTTTTTTGTTTTCCATGCTACGAACCCATCAGTGGTATCAGAGCCGTATCTATGCGTAGATCTGTTGCACGAGTAGAACACAATGTTTTTGTGGGCGTTGATGCTTTTGTTGTCGGTGTCTTAGCATGTAATTTGCATCTTGCGGCATGGTGGGATGAAGCGGCTCGGGCTAACATTACATGTCATCGTACATGAGACTTGCTCCACGCTTGACGTGCAACTTGCTTTGCACAAGTGGCTTTGCGGGTGTCTGTCTCTCCCACCATAGTTAAGATTCAATTTACAATGAGCATCTGACAACACTTGTATCAACGTTGTGGTTCTTGTTCGTAGGTAAGATCGGTCTTATGCGAAAGCCCCAAACCACGTAAAACATGCAAAGAAAATTAGAGGCGTCTAACTTGTTTTTTCAGGGGTTTTGTGATGTGATATGGCCATCATGTGATTATGATTATATTTGATGCATGCAATGATCCTTGTTGTAATATGGCAACCGGCAGGAGCCTAATGGTTGTCTTTTAATTCTGTTAAGACCTGCGTGTCTATTCATCTTGTAATAGCTTTATTCCAAGTAGTTGTAATAGTTGCTAGTGATGATGGACAATCATGAAGCGGCGCCACGGACCTTGACGCCACGCCGGTGATGATGGAATCTTGTCCATGCTTTGGAAATGGAGATCAAAGGCACAAGAAGAAAGGCCATATCATATCACATATTATGAATTGCCTGTGATGTTAATCCTTTATGCATCTTGTATTGCTTAGATCGTGACGGTAGCATTATAAGATGATCCCTCTCACTAAATATCAAGTAATAAAGTGTTCGTCCTTAGTTGGCACCGTTGCTAAGACTCGTCGTTTCGAAGCATCTCGTGATGATCGGGTGTGATAGACTCTACGTGTGCATACAACGGGTGCAAGCCAGATTTGCACATGCAGAAACTAAGGTTAACCTTGACGAGCCTAGCATGTACAGACATGGTCTCGGAACACAGAATACCGAAAGGTAAAACATGAGTCATATGGATGATATGATGAACATGTTGATTGTTCGCCTTTAAAGCTACATCATCTCACGTGATGATCGGACTTGGTGTAGTGGATTTGGTTCATGTAATCACTAAAACAACTTGAGGGATGTTGTTTTGAGTGGGAGTTCATTTGTAATTTGGATTAGTCAAACTCAATTCATCATAAACACAATCAAAGTGAATTTGCATAGTTTTTTGTAGTCATTGGCATCCGTTCACCACCTTACGCTTAGTTATAGTTGAGATAGTAGAACTATAGAAATTCTGGATATTTACTTTACGAACTGGTATCGTATTGTTTTGAATGTCAATTTAAAGTTTATAAGTCCCATTGCAAACTTTCAGCAAACTCAATTTACTCCATGAAGTTTAATAAATAGTATTAAATCAAGAGTAACAATTCCAGTGTTAGTATCTAATGTATCATGTTAGCCTCCATGATTCTTGATACTCAAAAGATTGTTTTTAATATCAAGTTTATCTAAGAGCTGAAAGCAATGTTTCAGAAACCATCATATGTGAAAGGTATTCCGATATCTAAAACAATGTGTTGGTTACAACATGATAGAGTATACGTCCTCATATTTGATGAGATTTTGTGAAGGTTGGAGATGCTAGTCGTCCTAATCCTCCAAAAGGTTTTGAAAAAGAAACATTATACTCGCAATTCACCTTTATAAGCTATAGCAGCTTGATCATGAAAGTTGTCATGATAAGGATGAATAGAAGATGTAAGTAAAATGTTTACTACACTAATAGATTACTAAAGAATGGATTTTTAAAAGAATGCCAAACATTTGATGAAGGTGATCCACTTCAAAGTGCAAGTACAAAGGTATTGGTATTTGACTATACACACTTTGTACTATGTGTCATGTGAATGACACCACTATTGATGTTGATAGATTCTTTTAAAAGAAAAAAAAAGAAATTGCTGAAAGAGAATCTATAAAATATTTGGCAGAAATTATAAGATTGGAGATGTCCAACTTGGGTATATAGAAGATATACATGTTATGGTTGTATTCCTTGCTTGTTAAACAATGTGGTTCTCCGGTATTGGATACCGAATCGGTTGGTATGAAGTGTCATACAGGACAACGCAATTCATGAACTACAATGGCCTAAGTAACTAGCAAGAGAATGAGTGATGATGTTCATCGAAAACAAATAAAGTGTTATTGCGTTTTTCGTTGTCATGAAACCTAGCCTTCATGATTTGTTTTAATAATTATTATTTTGTTCCGGTATTACGAGAACAATGGTTGTTCAAATAATAATCGTATTCCATAAAGGATGGATGAACTTTTACAAGTCTAGTGGGAGAAATCACATCCATAAACACTATTGCTAAAATGTTGCAAGACAAATGATTGAAAGATCACTTGCGAAGTGACATCGCCGTTTAAATTATATTGAAAGGAACACATGAAGAAACTCCATGTTGATGGATTTTTGGAGTCTTTGATTTTGATCAAATGACGCTTGTGATACTTTCCTGGAGATAATTAAAACACCGTTTGTAGGCCAAAAGAGGAACGGACGACTAACTGATTGGAATTTGTACATATTGATGTATATAGTCCATTATGTGTAGTCATGGGCGATGGATTTCAACTTCATATGCTTTCTCCGAAGATTTGAGTGAGTATATGTATATATTTACTCAATAAGGAAGAAGTATGAAACATTTGAAAAATGTTCAAAGACTTTCAAGATGAAGTGGAAAATCATTGTAACAAGAAAATAAAGAGTTTATGATTCGATCATAAAGAAAGATGTTTGAGTTACAAGTTTAGCAAAACACCTAAGATTTGAGCAATCGTTCCATGGATTTGCATTTCCCAAAACACCATAGGAATATGGAGTGTTCAAGATATGTAATGAAACCTTGTTTGACATGGTAAGATCAAAGGTGTCATTTATAAAACTGCCATTATATTTTAAAGATTAAAGCTTTAGTGACTACCACTTTTACACTGAAAAGAGCTCCATCGTGATCCGTTGAAATGACACCATATAAGTCATGGTTTGAAATAAAACCTGAATTGTCTTTTCTTAAATTTTTGTATGTAATGCATAAGTAAAATGTTTACAACCAAAGTCGGATAAGCATGTCTTTGTAGGTTATCCCAAAGAATTTGTTGGGAATTTCTCCATAACACCGAGGACAAAAGATTTTGTTACTTGGAACGTCAAGTTTCTTGAGAAGGAATTCTTCGTGAAAAGTTAAGTGGGAGGACAATAGAACTTTGATAAGGTTGTTGAACCTTAGCTATATGTGCTAAGTAGCGCAGCGCCGGAAAGTGTCCCGGTGACGGCCACAATGCTCATGGCTCTCGTGATTACAAAAGGTGTGATCTCGGAGATTAGAGTTCCTATAGAACCATGTGGGTCAGTAAGAATCAAATAGTAAGATTTGATAAGCAAGTCGTTATTGTTTTGACAATGATGAACCGACTACATGCAAAGAAGCGATGATGGGCCCTGACTCCATAAAATTACTAGAAGTCATGGAATCCGTGATAGCATCCATATACGAGAAATCAAGTTTCTAAACTTTGAAGACCCTCCGGAAAGGCGTGAAGCCTATCGTTCGTGATTGGATCTATAAAGAAATAGACATGGATGTTTCAAATCTATGAAATAGTCGACATGTCGGAAAGAGTTTACGACAATGTTCAAGGAATTGACTATGATAAGATTTGATCTTTCATAGCGATATTTAGTCTGGACGGATTAATGTAGCAACCACTACATATATTTTGGTATATGGTAGTTGAACAAACAAAACAAGTTCTTCTAATAGAATAGTTACCTAGGACGTGTACATGACACGATCCAAAGGGTTTTGTTAATTCAAAGGATGCTAAAAGAGTATGCAAAACTTCAATGGTTGAAGTAAGCATAGCGGAGTTGGAATCTTCACCATGATGAAACTGTTAAAAGAGTTTAAATTCATCGGAGATGATGAAGATGCTTGCATTTGCAAGAAATTAAGTGGGAGCGCTGAGACATATTTCTAATACATTATATAGAGGACACATTGTTGATTGGAAATGATGTATCTTGAATTGACGCAGGTTAAGAATTTCATTTCGATGAAAGACTTAGGCATAACCCAAGAATTAGGCATCAATGTCTATATGAATAGATTGAGGCGCTAATATGGTTTTGCCAAATGTACATAGATAACATGTTGAATGAGTTCAATATGGAAACAACAAGAAAGGTTCTTGATGCACGGAAAGGACTGAATCAAGATTCGAGTGTGTTGACACGAGATTCAAGTGTTTTGACACTTGGTGAAATTACAAGAATATCTTGATCAATCATTCTTTGAGATGTACACATCCAGATATGTCCTATGCTCTAAATGTTATGAGCATATACTAGAATGATTCATAAGATGATCATTGGAAAATAGTAAAGATATTCTTATGAGCTTTGGAAGAACTAAGAATATATCATGTATAAGTGACAAATAGTTAAAGGTAGTTCATTGTAAAGTGTTACATTGATACTAGTTTTGTCACAGGATACAAATTAAGTTTATCTCAATTTAAACTATGGGTGGCACAATGTAATGAAAGGAAGTTCCATAACGGATTTGGTTGAGTACCAAAGTTAAAACATTGTGACGGATACTACAACAAAAGGCTAAGTATATAACTGCTATAGTAGCAGCAAAGGAGGGCATTTGTGTTAAGTAGTTTGTTATCAAACTAGGTGTGGTTCATAGCGGGATAATACTATGAAGATACATTGTATGACAATTGTATCAACATGATTTAATCCCAAGGAACTAAAGGTCTCACCAAAGGACCAAATTTATACAATGCCATCTCATTGGAGAATGAGTAATGCGTAGAGACGCAAGGACATGCAAATACACACGGACCTGGAAGTGTCAGATCCGAAGATTATGTTTACCACTAGCAATAGTGCCTATACAACACCAGAAAGCCATAGGTGTTGAATGCACAAGTTTTTAACTAGATTATTGACTCTAGTGCAAGTGGGAGACTGTTGGAGATATGCCCAAGAGGCAATAATAAAGTGGTTGTTATTATATCTTTATGTTTATGATAAATGTTTACATCCCATGCTATAATTGTGTGTTTTGTAAACATAAAAGAGTCCCTAGTAAGCCTCTTGTTAAACTAGCTTGTTGATTAATGGATGATCATGGTTTCCTGATCATGGATATTGGATGTCGTTAATAACAAGGTTATATCATTAGGAGAATGATGTGATGGACACACACACCCATAGTAAGCGTAGCATAAGATCAAGTCATTAAGTTCGTATTGCTGTAAGCTTTTAAATGCATAGTAACCTAATCCTTCAACCATGAGGTTATGTTAATCACCATCACCGGATGGATACTTTGATGACATCAAACGCCGCTTCGTAACTGGGTGGTTATAAAAGTGTCATTGGGTATTCTGAAAGTATGTGTTGAAGCGCATGAACCAAGATTGGGATTTGTCCATCCATATGACGGATAGATATGCTCTGGGCCCTCTCGGTGGAATGTCATCTAGTTAGCTTGCAAGCATGTGACTAGGTCACAAGGGATGACATATCACGGAACGAGTAAAGAATACTTATCAGTAACAAGGTAGAACTAGGTATGGAGATACCAACGATCAAACCTCGGATAAGTATAGTATCGCGAGACAAAGGGAATTGGTTTCATATGTAAATGGTTCAATCGATCGCGAAGTCATCGTTGAGTATGTGGGAGCCATTATGGATCTCTAGGTCCCGCTGATGGTTATTGATAGGAGATGTGTCTCTATCATGTCTACATATTCACGAACCGTAGGGTGACACACTTAAGGTTCGAAGTTGTTTTAAGTAGATATGGAATGTGCGTTGGAGACCGAATGTTGTTCGGAGTCTCAGATTGGATTCGGGACATCACGAGGAGATCCGGAATGGTCCGGAGAATAAGATTCATATATAGGAGATCATTTTATGAGTTAGGAAATGTTCCGGAGTGTTTGTATGAGGATTCTAGAAGGTTTCGGAATGTTCCGGAAGGTTCTAGAAGATATCTTGGAGTTTGCTTGAAAATCAAGATAGGGATCAAGGAGTCCTGGTGGGTCAAGACACGGATTCGTGGGGGAGGAGGACTCCTCCCCCCTCCCCAAATTCGTTGGCCATAGAGGACGGGAGTCCTACAAGGACTCCCCCTCCCCAGGCGCGCCTCCTACCCTTAAATAGAAGGGCAGGGGCGCCCCCCTCCACACACGCTCTCATAACGTCTCTGCCGCCTCTCTCCTCCACCATATTCTGCACAGGCATAGGCGAAGCCCTGCAGAATTCTCTACTCCACCACCACCACCACGCCGTCGTGCTGCTGGGATTCCGTGGAGAAGATCTACTACCTCCGCTGCTCGCTGGAACGGGGAGAGGAAGGTCTGCTTCGACTCCGCACGTGTGACCGACTGCGGAAGCGCTGCCGAATCGTGGTGCCGGAAGGATCGTCTACTTGACCAAGGGCGGAAGCGCTGCTGGAACGCGACGCCAGAAGGATCGTCTACTTGACCGAGGGCAGAAGCGCTGCTGGATCGCGACGCCGGAAGGATCGTCCACACGATCTTGAGATCGGCAAGTGATCGACTACATCAACCACGAGATCTAATCTCGTTAACGCTTTCGGATCTACGAGGGTTAGTTCCTATCTATCTCGTTGCTCATGTCTCATAGATTAGATCTTGGCTTTTATCTAGATTAGATCTAGGTTTTGTTCGTTCTTGCGGTAGAAATTTTTTGTTTTCCATGCTACGAACCCATCAGCTATTGTTATAGAAACTAGTCGCTTGTTCATGACACCTCAACAAAAAATTGTACACTCCTGAACGTCTTCATCTGTACATCACAAAACAGAAGAACAAGAGTAACATGTCACAATCACCATCACAAGATCATCATAACAAGCATCACAGGTTCGTACAAGATCAGTAACTAACAAGAGCATGCATGATCATCATAACAACCATTTTATTAAGTTATTCAACATAACCTAAATAAACAAATATATGCATTGATCCGCTCAAAGTCACCTTTATGGTGACAAAACTCACTATACCTATAATTTTGATAACGGGGGTGGCAATGATCGGGGTCGCGTGCCTGACCTCAGACCTACTCATGTCACCTAATCAGGAGGCCTCACCAAGCCACCCAACGACGAACTGGAAGTACAAACGATCTGGTAGACCCACATCAAACACCGTATGCGCATGCTCTAGAAACCGTCGATGTCTTATACCGACTTATCTTAAGGAGGTATCCACACATGGACCTTGCTAGGATTGTTGTCGACGTTGCCATGATGGTAGAAAACACCATCATCATGCGTCTGATGCTGAGACCCACTGCACCATGCTACTCTTGTTAAGACCAAGCCAAAGCGAGCGCAACATCGTGACCCTCCATAGTCGACCAGACCTCCACGGCAGTAATGGGGGGGGCTGGCACCTCACCGCATCGTGATGAGCCGGAGCCGAAGAACCAGCCACTGTCGCGAAGGCGCTCTGATATAGTCTCCAAGTCGCGATTGGAGGAGCACGAAAGCAGTGTTGTCGTGCTGAGCCATTCCCACCAAGATCTTCATGCTGCCCTGATTGGGGGAAGACACTACAGGAATGGATCGGTAAGATGAGGGCCAAAATCCGTCGGCGTAGCGCATATAGTTGTCGGTGTAGGCTACGCCGACGGCTGCCCTCGGCATAGACTCCTCGGCAAAGACCTCCCTCGGTGGAGCCACGGAGGCCGTCGGCGTATGGAAAATGGGTTAATTATGGTTTCCACTAGAGGCCATCATATGCTTAGTTTTGCCACTAGCGCAGAATGGTGCTTAGTTTTGCCACTATTTCAGGCGCAGCTACTATGGCGATGCCAACCGAATAGTTTAAATGAGCATAACAAACTAAAAAAAACTAAAAAAAACATGCGCACATAGTCTTCTTATGTCATATACTAACGATTCAAGTTGATAAACAAGATTTACATATATTCAAACAAAAAATTCATGAATACGTGATAAACAAGGTCTACATACATGAATACATGAATTTTTTGTTTGAATGTATGCAGACATTGTTTATCAACTTGAATCGTTAGTATAAGACATAAGAAGACTATGTGCGCAGGTATTTCATTTTTTTGATTTTTTTTGAATTTGTTATGCTCATTTAAACTCGCCGGTTGGCATCACCATAGTAGCTGTGCCTGAAATAGTGGCAAAACTGAGCACCATTCCGCGCTAATGGCAAAAGTGAGCATATGGCAGCCTCTAGTGGCAAACGAATAATTAACCCATGGAAAATCCGTCGGTGTAGGCGCTACACCGAGGGATGCCCTCGGCATAGCCCCTGTCGGCATAGCCTAATAGCCGGTTGTAATTTTTTTTCAATTTTTTAATCTTTGAATTATTTGACTCATTAATCTCTCACTTGGAACATTTTTAACACTAATTACACTTAATCTTTAATTAAATTGTAGTCTTGGTCAAACTTCTCGGTCGAATATCTATCCCCACTACTCCATCTCCAGTATGCTTAACTTCTCCGTTCCCTGAGAATCAGTTTCCACAAAGTAATTTGTATCTTGTATCAATACTATGATATCAGTTCTATTAACTCTTATATCATCATCCCACATGTTTTTATTTTTTAAAATTACAAAGAATTATTTAAGTAAATATTAGTAAATAAGTAAAAATATTATTGAATTCAAATAAAAATATAATGATTATATATTTTTATATTTTTTATTTAATATGCAATAATTGATATCTTTAAATCCGTAATTTGAAATTCGACAAACAATATGTCTAAATTGATTATAAAAATGAGAGGAATCCAAATATGATATTCATATCAACTTATCACAAACTATGCCATGATTCTAGCAATAATTTTATTTCCTGTTTAAAACGTCAGGCATAAAGATTCTTAGCTCGAGATTAAGACTCACTAAACTTGAAATGGATCTCTGATGAAATAGCATATTCAAAACCTAAAAATTATTTTTGTAAAAAATCATGAGCATCAGATCATGTACATGTAGTTCATATTTGACCCACTTCCTACCGATTTGGCAGAAATTTCTTTTTTCACCAGAGATGAACAGAAAGGTTTGAGATCCCCCTGCTGGGACATTGTGCATGTAAGGTGGTCTAGTATTTTAGAAAAATAGGATGGTATCATTTTGAATTAGTCATTTGGTGGTTTCTTCGCAACCCCCCCCCCCCTCCCCCTCCCCCCCATTTTTGCGCTTGGAAAATGGAAAGTTGCTTTTTGATGCGACGAAAAGGAAAACTTCCTGCCACAACATTGCTCGTCATCCCCTGATGCATATTTATGCACAATATGCACACATTATCATAAATTATACCTTGATTCTAGCCATAACATTGGTCATTTGACCCGAAAGCCAGGAAACCTTGAATGAGGTAGGTCATTCTGTGAAGGTTTCTTTGAGACATAATCAATATAAAAAGTTTGATATTTTTCCTTCTAAATATGTCACATAATATGACACCAAATGAAGGTTTTGCATTGTTTAGATCATTTTTGAATTTCTTATGCAAGTTTTAAACTATCGTCAAACTCTGTCGAACGACGGGCATGAAGATTCATAGCTCGGGGCTGAGCCTCGCTAAACTTGAAGTGGATCTCTGATGAAATAGCATATTGTGAACCTAAAATTATATTTGTAAAAAATTATAAGCATCAGATCATGTACCTATAGTGAATATCTAACACACTTTCTACCAATTCGACAGAAATTTGTCTTTTTCATCAGGGATGGATGAAAATGTTTGAGATCCCCTGTTGGGACATTATCCATGTAAGGTGGTCTAGTATTTTTGAAAAATAGGGTGGTAGTATTTTGAATTAGCCACTTGGTGGTTTGCTTCACAAAACCCGCCGTTTTTGCGCTCGAAAAATTGAAAATTTCTTTTTGGTGCGACGAATAGGAAAACTTCCCCTGCAACATTTTTAGCCATACCATGATGCACATGTATGAACAATATGGGCATATTATCACAAACTATGCCTTGATTCTAGCCATAACATTGGTCATTTGACCCGAAAGCCAAGAAACCTCGAATCAGATAGGTCATTTTGTGAAGGTTTCTTTAAGACACAATAAATATATCAAGTTTGATATTTTTCCTTCCAACTATGTCACATAATATGACACCACACGAAGGTTTCGTATTGTTTAGATCATTTTTGAATTTCTTATGCCCGTTTTAAACTATGGTCAAACTTTGTCGAACGTCGGGCATGAAGATTCTTAGCTCAGGGCTGAGCCTCACTAAAATTAAAGTGGATCTCTGCTTAAATACCATATTGTTAACCTAAAAATTATTTTTGTAAAAAATTATGAGCATCGGATCATGTAACTTTAGTTCATATCTAATTCACTTCCTATCGATTCGGTAGAAATTTGTCTTTTTCATCAAAGATGGACATAAAGGTTTGAGATCCCACTGTTGGGACATTGTCCATGTAAGGTGTTCTAGTATTTTTTTTAAAAATGGGGTGGTAGCATTTTGAATTAGCCATTTGGTAGTTGCTTCACAAAACCTCCCGTTTTTTGCGCTCGGAAAATGAAAATGGCTTTTTGGCGTGACAAATACGAAAACTTCCTCCCGCAATATTATTCTCCATCCCATGATGCACATGTATGCATAATATGAACACATTATCACAAACTATGCCTTGATTCTAGCCATAACATTGGTCATTTGACCCGAAAGCCAAGAAACCTTGAATGAAATAGGTCATTTTGTAAAGGTTTCTTTGAGACATAATCAATATACCAAGTTTTATATTTTTCCTTCTAACTATGTCACATAATATGACACCACACTAAAGTTTCGTATTGTTTTGCTCGTTTTTGAATTTCTTATGCCCGTTTTAAACTATGGTCAAACTTTGTCGAATAGCGGGCATGAAGATTCTTAGCTCGGTGCTGAGATTCACAAAAATTAAAGTGGATATCTGATTAAATAGCATATTGTTAACCTAAAAAATATTTTTTTAAAAATATGAGCATTAGATCATGTAACTGTAGTTCATATCTGACTCGCTTCCTACCGATTCAGCAGAAATTTGTCTTTCACCAGGGACGGATAGAAAGGTTTGAGATCCCACTATTGGGACATCGTCAATGTAAGGTGGTCTAGTATTTATGAAAAATGGGGTGGTAGCATTTTGAATTAGCCATTTGGTGGTTGGTTCACAAAACCCCCGTTTTTACGCTCGGAAAATGAAAATGGCTTTTTGGTGCGACAAATAGGAAAACTTCCTCCTGCAATACTGTTCACCATCCCATGATGCACATGTATGCATAATATGGACACATTATCACAAACTATGTCTTGATTCTAGCCATAACATTGATCATTTGACCCAAAACCAAGGAAACCTCGAATGAGATAGGTCATTTTGTAAAGGTTTCTTTGAGATATAATCAATATACCAACTTTTATATTTTTCCTTACAACTATGTCACATAATATGACACCACGTGAAGATTTCATATTGTTTTGATCACTTTTGAATTTATTATGCCCGTTTTAAACTATCGTCAAAGTTTGTCGAATGACGGGCATGAAGATTCTTAGGTCGGGGCTGAGCCTCGCTAAACTTGAAGTGGATCTATGATGAAATAGTATATTGTGAACCTAATTTTTTTAAAAATCATTAGCATCAGATCATGTATCTGTAGTTCATATCTGACCCACTTCCACCGATTCGGCAGAAATTTGTCTTTTTCACCAGGGATGGACGAAAAGGTTTGAGATCCCCTGTTGGGAAATTGTCCATGTAAGGTGGTCTAGTATTTTTTAAATGGGGTGGTAGTATTTTGAATTAGCCATTTGGTGGTTGCTTAAAAAAAATGTTTTTTGCACTCGGAAAATAGAAAATGGCTTTTTGGTGCGACAAAAAGGAAAACTTTCTCCTACGACATTGTTCGACATTTCATGATGCACATGAATGCAAAATATGGACACATTATCATAAACTATGCCTTAATTCTAGCCATAACATTGGTCATTTGACCCGAAAGCCAAGAAACCTCGAATGAGATTGGTAATTTTTGTGAAGTTTTTTTTGAGACATTATCAATATACGAAGTTTTATATTTTTCGTTGCGACTATATTACATAATATGATACCACGCAAAGGTTTCACATTATTTGGATCATTTTTAAATTTTTATGCCCGTTTCAAACTATATGTAATGTTTCACTTAATTCTTATTTACAAATGTGTAATATTTGAGTGTACATAGATAGACTTTATTTACTACAAATTCTGATATATTATTTGTATTTTTCTGAATTAGAATGATTTAGTTATAATTTTTCACAGATTAATGAGGTAAAAGAAAAAATAGCTATGCCAAGGACAACTGTTGGCGTAGGCTATCCTACGCCGAGGACAATTCTACGCCGACGGCTGCTTGGGGGGCAGGCCTGGTCGCGGTCTACGCCGACGGCCCCGACGTTTGGCAGTCGGCGTAGCCGCCCATTCCTGTAGTGAGAGCCATGCGAGAGAAGACCCCACCTCCTCCGCCGGCCATGCAGGCTTCTCCTAGCGGCGACGGGAGGCAGGCGGTGCGGATGGAGGGAACATGTGGAAGCGGTCTAGGGTTCCCGGTTGCCGCAGCCTCCTATAAATAGTCACATAAAATTTGCTCCATTGTCTTATGTAACGTGTAGTAGTGATCGTGCGCTGGACTTGGCATTGACCCATATGATTGAGCTGTGAATCAGACATTTGGAAAAGAAGAATCCTGCGCGAACATGTCCTGTTATTATATCGACTGCCAGTTGTCCACAAATGTATAGCTGTCCATTTCACTAAATTGTTCCGATCGATGGAATCGATCTACATTGTCTGTACGCCAGAGCACGCAAGTGGGGGATAAATCCGCAGTCAACATCAGTACTATACAGCGTATACAGATCAGCATCATTTCACAGGCACGGATTGCAATTTCATTGAACACGCGGTAGTACACGAAATGGATACCCATGAATCAAATGCTTGGGAAGAAAGAACAAAAATAGCAGAAGCAGCTCCCAATGACAGAACAGAACTCGTAGTTCCAAAATACACAGTTGAGACTTGTCGGTCCGATTTCACATCAAATCCTCCCGCGGTCACGACTCACGAGCACGTCCGGCTGGGCTTGTCGGTCTAGCTGGTAGCTCCACCGCCGCCGAGGCACGAGCAGCTGGAGATCGGAGACGGAGAAGAAGGCAGAAAAGCATTAGACGATATCCGTTCTTGAATCAAAGAATCAACTGCTGATATAGTATATAGTAGGGGCTGTACAATTTGGCCATGAAGCCCGGTTTAGGCGGCGGGGCTGGGGCATCCGGCTGTTGGTTCGCCGGGCGGCCGACGAAGTAATCTTGTGTGAGCAAGAGAAGACGAAGAGAGATTCAGTTGCTAAGAGAAAACCATATGACCCAATCCATCCAGCGTAATAGATAACCAAAGGCAGCAGCGTCGCGCGCACTTACCGCCAGGAAGAGGTTCGTTCACGGTCGGAGGAGGTTCAGCGACGGGCTGCGGCTGCTGTTCTTTCTCCTTGTTGGGCTCGTCGGTGTTGGCAGGCCGGCCGATGTAGTAGCCTACAGTAACAGACAAGCACCAGATTTATTTTCAGCAAAACTAAGACGGCAGAGTCGATGGAACTGAGGCCGGCGAACAAGATCTTGGTTTAGGAATCGGATTATCTCATGTTAGTGGTAATTGATACTCCGCCCTTCCGATGGATGGATGGATAGATCGGTGAGTTGACCAAACATTCATCCGAGAGCAGAGCAAGGGGAGAAGAGCACAGTGGGTACGTACCTCCTGTGTTGCCCTGACCGTCGCTCATGGTGGATGGGGCGGTTCTCCGGCTGGGGTCAGCTGCTTCCTCTCCCTTTCCTGTCCTCTCCCGGCGAGACGACGACTTGACGCCTGACGTGATATATAATCCGGTCCCGGTTGCTGCTTTCTTGGTAGGAGCGGCGCGCGCGCGAGAGAGAATAGAGAAATGGAGATGCTTTAGCCCAGGCTGGCAATCATTCAGGCCGACAACATGTGCCCACCAACGAGCCGACCCGACGACCCGGAAAGCTAGTCTCCCGTCAGAGTTCAGATTAGCGGGGAAAAAAAAATACTACCCGGCAGGCAGCTAGGCCAGCATGGCAGCAACCGCAGGCAAGACAAACGAGACCGCGCCAAGTTGCCAGCCCATCACAGTCGCTTGCAAGCTGCGAACTGGACCCCTAATAAGAATAAAAATAAAAACTGATGGAATACCACCGTGGTGATTGGTGAACGGAACCACTGCTGATACAAGTTGCAACAAGCTGTTGGGATGAACTCGACCCAGTCATTAATTCTGGTGTGAGCGCTCTGCTGGATGGTGTGGTGCGTGACTGCTCCTGCACCTCGGATGTTGCGACGTCGACCGGCGGAGTTCCTCAACCGAGGCAACCATCTGTCAGCGTTACGAGCAAATACTAACAAGACTAGTCAGCGAGTGAGTCGATTTGGCTCCCGTCGTGGACTTTTTTTTTTTGGAAAAGTTCAAATTTAAAGATTTTAAAAATGCGAAGAAAATAAGGGATATAGATAATGATTTTAGTACGCATATACACAAAATTATGTGAAAATACTTTGTATTTTGGCCACAGAAAAAATAGAAAAATTCAGATCTGGACGTGAACAGTGTAATTTTGAAAAGGCTCTGTTTTCCCCAAATTTGCCATGTTTTTCTTTTTTATTGTGCATAAAATACAAACTATTTTCATTTAAAATTTTGCAGATTTATATTTCGGATTGTTGGCTACACGATTTTTTCCTTTTTTCTTTTTTTAAGCTTTTTGAAAAATTCAAAAAAGTCCTACATCGAGGACGAGCTCTAAAGTGATTTTTCGCTAGTCAGCTGTTTTTTTTAATAATAGGCATCACATGCCAGCTTTAAATTAATAAAGTCAACGGTTTACAACTATGAATAGCAATACAGACTTGCCAGGCCTACAGCTTTGCCAAAATTACTAGCAGGAAAGGCTAACGCCTAGAACTACGGGGGTCAGCAGCCCCAAAACAAGTCGAAGCATCCAAAGAGCTAGGCGACTACACATCACCGCTTCCTGGCGCCATCTTGAGGTACAACGACCTTAGCTCGCTCGCCATCCCTTCGAGACCCTCCTTGTCCTTCGCCTTTGCGTTTAGTTTCCACAAATAATCATTTTTTAAAGCATGTCAGCTAGACGTCGAAGCGCCTTCGATTTGATCGACATCTTGTTTCAAATAAGCCAAATCGACCAAGATTAGGGGACAAAAAAAGTCCAAAGAAGACGCCTAAGTTGCCCAAAAACCCTGAAAGAATAGCATATAAGTGGAAAAAATTAGTGGGTTGCCAGTTGCACCCGAGGATTTGGCAAAGTGCACCACAAGCAAACGTTATCATGGAACAAGCAAATTCACATGCCCCACACAAGGCGCAATTAACCGTTGGAGGGGTCGTGCCTTGAGCCAATCAGTTGGTTCGAGCGGAGGCGATCGAGGGAAAGATGCCAAGCGAAAATTGTGTTCTTTTAAGTAATTTTTGTCGCCCAAATATCCTTAAAGTGCACCGCCGACACCCCTTGGGACAGCAAGCTGTAAATGGATTTAACCGAGAATTCTCCCGATGGTTCTGGGTGCCATATGATCTTGTCTTGTCCAGGGCAAAGGGTCACGGATTCAACATCGTCGACCAGCGTGAGCCAGGCCTCTACACTCCCTTGGTCTAGAGCCCGACGGAAGTTGAGACTAATTTCAGTGTGAAGGCAAACCTCCGCCACGGAGGCCGAAGGGTTGTCATAGATGGCGAAGAGCCCAGGGTATTGTTCGCTAATGGGGCCATCTCCAAACCAAAATAAGGTATGTGCCATGTCAACAACCTAATGTTTGGCCCCTGCCTTGAAGTGGTGCTTGACTTTGTGGAGGCTTTTCTAGAATTGGGATCCTCCTTGGCTCATTCAGGCAAAAATATCGTTAGCCTCCCCAGATCTATTTTAACAATAGCGCAATATTTATCTTCTTGGTATTAATTAAACCTAGCCCGCCTTGTTCCTTGGGGTGATAGATCGCATGCCAGTTCACCAGATGATATTTACGCTTGGGGCATGTCCCCTCCCAAAATAACTTGGACCTGATCGAAAAAAAATTCATGGATACTGTCCTGCAGCAGGAATAACCCCATCGAAAACAAGGGGGACTATCCAGGCAGGAGTTTGTCAGGATTAGTCTCCCACCCGAGGAGAGAAATCGATTGAGCCAGGGCTCGATTCTGCCCCCAATCTTCCTTACCAGGAACAACCATTGCTCCACAATAAGCTTTCGGTCGGAGATAGGAAGGCCGAGATACACGAATGGGAATCCCGCAGCTTAAAGTTTAGGATGTTGGCGGTTCTTTGTTGTTCTTTCAACGGTTGTCCCATAACCACAACCTCACTCTTGTGGTAATTTATTTTAAGTCTGGACATGTCCTCAAAGCACATGATAAGGAACTTAAGGTTAGCTAGTCCTTGTCGTCTAGTTGAATCATGATGAGCGTGTCGTCTGTGTATTGTAGGTGCGTGATTACCCTAGAGTCAAATGAGGAACTACTCCTCTGATGTGGCCTGCAACATTTTCTACAGAGAGAATGGTCGAGAGAGCCTCACGGATGAAGTTAAAGAGCAACGGCGATAGGAGGTCCCCTTGATGTACCCCTCGCTTGTTACGGAAATACGGCCCCACTTCACCATTGATGGAGATAGTAGTCTATCCACCCGAGACAAGATGGGAAATCTTATGAACATTTTTGGCCTCACATCCCTTGAGCCGTAATACCTCCAGCAGAAAATCCCAGTTGACACGATCGTATGCTTTCTCGAAGTCTAGTTTTAGGAGTACCCCACCCAGTTTATTTTTCCTAAGATCATGAATGATTTCCATAAGCGCAAGCAAACCATCAAGGATGAACCGCTCCTTGATGAGCGCGGTTTGGTTTGGGTTGATAATTCGGTTGGCCACTGGATCGAGACGGAAGGAAAAGGCTATCGAGATGATTTTGAAGATCACATTGATGAGGGTGATGGCTGTGATAATACAACACTTTTTAGCAATATAAATTATGTCATTTTCCTATCATATCATGCTCCATCTAACTATTGCTATGCATGATATGCATGATTACTTGTTTTTATTACATTCAATATGAGCTTTGCACATTTAGTAGTTTAGGTAGAATTGTATCCCTCTTCCTTGTCTTTGACATGTGTGTAGGTGTTGACGATGATTATGGATAAAACAAAGGCAAAAGGAACAAAGAGAGCATAGTATGGAGGAGCTGTAGGGACCAAACTTAGCCATTTGAGGTGTTGGAAAAGTGAATTTTTCCAACTTCTCAAAATAAAGATCCAATACCATAAGGTTGTATCACTCGACGAGATGAATTCAACGAGCCCAAGAACACCCAAAACAGAGTTTGTATGAAGAAATGGCGACCAAAATACTAAAAAGGACTGAAGGTTTAACAACCAACTATACGGCGGGAGCAAAAATTCTGGCCGTATAGCTCCCACCGTATAGTTGCCAAAAATGTCGCAAACGACAAGATTTTGCCCTCTAAAAGCTCCAGAACCTTCCCTAAGTCATATGATGGTATTGGGGGAACCCTAGGGCACCCCAAGGCCTGTATAAAGGAGGGAGGAGTCAAAGAAGAGGGAGGAAGCCACCATACACCATATACAAGATCTTGATCCCATCTACTGCCTCCATGGCGACGCCCTACCGCCGTGCCGCCTCCATAGCCTCTACAACTCCACCAAGATCCATATCTCCATCAACATCACCAAGCCATCCAAGCAAGAAGAGAAGGAGAAGGAGGACGCCGCCATCACCACGCCGACGCCACCATCACCGCGCCGTCATCACCATCTCCATTGCTGATACTCCTTCATCCTTCCCCATCATGATCTATGTGATGGGTTGTAACATGGCTTGAACCCCCTTTTATTAATGTTATGATGATTTGAATAATTGAAGTGTGGTGTGTTCTTGTTAATTAATATGTTTGTGCTTTCTCTTTACATTGTTCTATTCATGATATTATTCTATTGATTGGAGACGTCCAATTCATTGTTGAGGAATTTACTAAGGATTCACGAAGTGTCACAAAACTTATCATTAGTCTCTACTCTTCCATGGGTAGAACTAATAGGCTATTTTCTATAAGTGATTTGCGGAGGCAATAGCAGCTTAGGATGCACCGCCGAGAGTTCCCTCAAGATCACTCATGATATAGATAGGTATAGTGTTGCAAATTGCTTGATCCCAAAGTGACAGACGAGATATCTTGTGACTAGCACACTTGCTTAGGTGTACGGTTGTCCATAGAACTTAATGCCTTTGCTCTGGTTTACCTTGATTGGTCTTGTTACCTTAATACACTATTCTCTTACGAGATGACCCATGTCCGAAGAGGGCGTGGACAATTGAGTTGTCTAGTTGCCACTTACCAACGGTGGGAGACAACGGTATATGAGGGACCACCACAATTATAGTTAACAACTATTCCATAAGTACTTATCATGCACACCGGTATACACAACATTACTTGAGGAATCATGGCATTAATATTTCATCTCATTGCATTCACATCTTTTCAGTTTTACTTTTGTTCTAATTTTCTTCCAGTCCTAGTAGTAGTTATTACAAAACATCTTAAATTCATTTATCCTAGCAACTTATAGAATAGGCTATTTCCAAACCACGGTTTGGGTGCGAACATGGTCGCATTGGCAATGTGGCTGCGGGGTCGTGTTCGCCGAGCTCCCATCGGAACAAACTCTTTAAATATTTGTTGCTACAAGTACTGCAATAACCCTGTTATTGGTGTAGGAACCCAGTCATCAGAGGGAAATGGGATAGTATTGAGCAATCGACTCCACCCCTTGGACCTTAGGAATGAGCGAGAGAATGCCAGAATTAAGACGGGAGACATCGATACGACCAAGGACGAACTCGTTCAAAATGTGCAAGACACCCTGTTTTAGCCACGACCAAAAATTTTGAAGAAAGGAACCAGGAAGCCGTCCTGGCCTGGGGCCATGTCAGATTTCATGTCATTAACCACAAAATTGAGCTCCTTCTCCGTGAAGGTAATGGCCAGGGAGTTGTTTTCTTCTACTGAGACCCGCACACCGGCGTCCCAAGTTGACGGAGATAGGCCACAACACCGGGCAGAGGTAGAGCATAAAGCTCGCGATAAAAGCTATAGATGTAGGCTTGAATGGCCTCCTTCTCCCTGTGGCATCGGTAGTGGCGAGATAGGAGATGTTACATTTTTTACGCTGCCCATTGGCAACGGCATGATAGTATCTGGTGTTAGCGTCGCCTTAGGGAGCCATCTCACCCCACCACGCTGGCGCTAATATTCCTCCTCCTACCAATAAATCTGGAGCAGCTGGTCCTCTAGGTAGTAGCAATACGCCCACCCGTCTTCATCTAAACCAGATGAATCCGCTTGCAGGTCTAGTTGAGTGATCTAGCCAAGCAACGCAACTTTGTTACGTTGGACCACTTTTCCCTGGTTCGCGCTCCACCCTCTAAGGAATTGACACAGGTTCATGGACAATGCATGTCACCAGTCAACGGCGTCGCGGCCCCTTGCCCTACTACCCAATGAAGACCATTTTGCTAATACTAGTTCTTTGAAGACCTACACTTTAAACCACCTTGTTTCAAAAAAGAAGAGTTCGTACTTGACCCTGGTGCCCTCACTTGTGTCAAAAATCAGCAGTGTGTGATCCGAACTAAGCTGGTTTCAGCCGAAAGAGAGGACCGAGGGAAAATGGTTTCAAAGTCTGGTGAGATGAAAACTCTGTCCAAAACACAACAGACGGGGTTCAGCTGTCTGTTCGTCCAAGTGTAGCGCACTACCGTGCGCGCAATTTCATGCATGGCCCAATTAGCAATATGTGAATTGAACAGGTTAATCATATTCTAGTTAAGATTCAAGTTGTCCTTGTCTTCCGCTACGCAAATAAGGTTGAAATCCCCCTAGGATGATTGGCAGATCGCACCTTGCAATCCTGCTAGATATTTCATTCAGAAAATCTATGGAACGACCATGGTCAGCAGGACCATAGACAACCATGGTTTCCATGGTCCAACGCGAGTCCTTGTGGAGAATCACCGCGCTGAGAAAGAAATGGCCATGGTCCACATGGTCCACCTCAAACACTATCCCTTAGTCCCACCAACATTCCCCCGGAACGGCCCATGGCAGGAAGCAAAAACCAATAGAACTTGTTGCCCACCTCAAGGCTATCAGTGGTATCAGAGCGGGTCTATGGGTAGACATGTCGTACGGATAGAACACATAGCGATATGTGGACATTAATTCTCTAGTTGCTACCCTCTTTAGTGTTATTGTTCATATCGTGGCACTGTTTGATGAAGCGGCCCCCAACCGACCTCACGTGGTGATTCACGAGACTGGTCCACAAATCAAAGTGGCTTAGGGGGTGTCTGTCTCTCTACAGTAGTTGATATGGCATTGATACTAGAGGCCCTGAAAAGGGAAGCAGAACGGCAATCATTGAATCCATGTTGTGGCTCGACGTTCGTAGGTGGGAAGGGGTTCTACTACAAAAGCCCTAAAGCCGCGTAAAACATGCAATAGTTGATATAGAAGCGTCTATCTTCATTATTGCATAGGGGAAAGTATTATACCATGGCAACAAACAAGTTTGCGAAACTTTGAAGCTATCGATGATGATCATAAAGCAATAGCCATGTTATAACACTTTACTTTTGAAGCATTACTTATTATGCTAGTATACTTACTAGACGGTAGCATGATAAGATAATCCCTTGTAGTATTCCAGTTATCGTATTCCCCTTGTGTGTGCACCACCAAGAAAGTTCTTCAGTATGAGGCCGGCCGTGATGATCGGGGGTCAGACATATCTACGTTCGCATACAGTGGGTGCAAGCCATGTTGCACTGCGAATACACACGAGTTAGAACTGGCGAGCCTAGCATGTACAAACATGGCCTCAGAATACAAGAGACTGAAAAGTCGAGCATGAATCACATAGTTGATGTGATCGACATGAGGGAATGTCCACCTTTGATACTGCACTGATGGCCGTGATGATCGGGGGAGGTGCAGGGGATGGGATCATGTGATCACTAAACGAGTAGAGGGATGTTCTTTTAAGTGGGAGTTCCTTTACTAAAATTTGAACTCATCATTATGAACATAGTATAAACACTTTGCAAATCCTTTATAGATGTCTCACCCACCCACCTTCAACCTAAGCACTTTCCTCGAGAAGGACAAGCTGAAAACTGATGGAACCAACTTCACCGCATGGTTCCGTAATCTTAGGATCCTCCTAGTCCCCTACAAGTTGACTTATGTCATCCAGACTGAGCTTCCAGCTAAGCCTGTAGATTCCGCCTCCCAGGACGAAAAGAATGTCTGGCAATCCAAGGCGGACGATTTCTCCCTCATCCAAAGTGGAATGCTCTATGCCATGGAGCCAGAGCTTCAAAAGCATTTTCAGAAGATGAATGCTTTTGAGATCATTGAGGATCTCAAGGTTGTCTTTGCTCCACAGGCTCGTGCAGAGAGGTATGATGCTTCCGAGCTCTTCTTCTCTGCTAAGATGGAAGAGCATAGCAGTATTAGTGAGCACGTGGTCAAAATGTCCGGCTACGTTAAGCGTCTAAATGCCCTGGATTGCAAAATCCCAGAGGAACTCGCTATAGATAGGGTGTTGCACTCGCTTCCCCCTAGCTATAAGAGTTTTGTGATGAACTACAACATGCAAGGGATGACTAAGACCCTTGCTGAGGTGTTCGCCATGCTCAAAACTGCTGAGGTTGAAATCAAGAAGGAGCACACAGTGTTTATGGTCAACAAGACCACCAACTTTAAGAAACCGGGGCAAAAGGGAAAAGGCAAAGGCAAGAAGTCTAAGAGGGATGGCAGGTTTGTTCCTAGCACCTCAAATACTGTGAAGCCTGGCCCTAAGCCCGGCACTTCGTGCTTCTACTGCAAAGGGGATGGGCACTAGAAACGCAACTGCCCTAAATACCTTGAAGACAAGTGAGCTGGCAAGATAGCCATCTCGGACAAAGGTATATATGATATACATGTTATTGATGTATTCCTTACAAGCGCCAGGAGTAACACCTGGGTATTTGATACCGGATCTATTGCTCACATTTGTAACTCTCAACAGGATCTGCAGAGTAGGAGGCGCCTGAGGAAGGACGAGGTGACGATGCGCGTCGGCAATGGTTCGAGAGTCGAAGTGATGGCCGTCGGCACCCTGCATCTCCGTCTACCATCAAGATTATTGTTGGTTTTGAATAAATGCTATTATGTACCCGCACTGTGTATGAATATTGTGAGTGGGTCTTGCTTGTTGCAAGACCGTTATTCGTTTAAAGCAGCAACAAATGGTTGTTCAGTTTATATGAATGATGTTTTCTATGTTCATGCTCCTGTATGTGATGGTTTATTCTTACTTGATCTTGATTGTGATACACACATCCATAGTGTTGATGCTAAACGTTGTAAGCACATTGACAATAATTCCATGTACATATGGCATTGCCGTCTTGGTCATATTGGCATAAAGCGCATGAAGAAGCTTCATTCAGAAGGGCTTCTTGGATCATTGGATTTTGAATCCCTTGATACATGTGAGCCATGCCTCATGGGCAAGATCACAAGGACACCATTCTCCGGTATAGTGGAGAGAGCTGTAGACCTACTTGGGATCATACATACAGATGTATGTGGACCAATGAGTGTCTCAACACGCAATGGTTATTGTTACTTTGTTATCTTTACTGACTACTTGAGCAGATATGGATATATCTACTTGATGAAGCACAAGTCTGAAACCTTTGAAAAGTTCAAGGAATTTCAGAAAGAGGCATAGAATCAACTTAACAAGAAAATCAAGCACCTTTGATCGGATCGAGGGGCGAGTATTTGAGTTATGAGTTTAACATGCACTTAAAGGACTGTGGGATTATCCCACAGCTTATGCCAGCCGGAACACCACAGCGTAATGGTGTGTCGGAACGCCGTAACCGAACCCTATTGGATAGTGTACGGTCCATGATGTCTTTAACTAATTTGTCTGTGTCTTTTGGGGGATACGCGTTAGAAACTGCCGCTTTTATTTTAAACCGGGCACCATCCAAATCCGTGGAGACAACCTCATATGAGATATGGTATGGGCAGAAGCTGAAGTTGTCTTTTCTGAAAGTTTGGGGATGTGAGGCGTATGTTAAGAAACTGCAGCCTGTCAAACTCGAACCCAAATCGGAAAAATGTATCTTTGTAGGATATCCAAGGGAAACCATTGGATATAACTTCTACAACCAAGCCGAAGGCAAAACGCTTGTCGCAAAAACTGGCACCTTTCTCGAGAAAGAGTTTCTTGCAAAAGGGGTGAGTGGAAGGAAAATTGAGTTAGATGAAATTGTTGACCCTTCTCTCCGCATTCTGAGTAGCGCAACGGAAGCTATTCTGAAACCGCTCTCCAACATGGAGGAAGAGCCCATTGATAATGATCAAAACAATGACATCGAGACTCCTTAGGTTTGCATGTCTACAAGGGTTCGTGCCACTCGTGATTGGTATAGTAGCCTTGTGATGTCTGTCATCCTAGATGATCAGGAAGAACCTGCAAACTACAAAGAAGCTATGGATAGTGCTGACTCCGAGAAATGGCTAGAAGCCATAAAATCTGAAATAGGATCCATGCATGAAAACCAAGTTTGGACCTTGGTGGATCTTCCAGAGGGCCGCAAGGCCGTGGAAAATAAATGGATCTTTAAGAAAAAGAAAGATGCGAATGGTAATGTGACCATTCACAAAGCTCGACTTGTCGCAAAGGGGTTTCGACAGATTCAAGGAGTTGACTACGACGAGACTTACTCTCCTGTAGTGATGCTTAAAGCTGTCAGGATTTTAATAGCAATTGCTGCGCATTTTGACTGTGAAATTTGGCAGATGGATGTCAAGACCGCATTCCTCGATGGTCACATTGATGAAGAGTTGTATATGATGCAACCAGAAGGTTTTTTCAATCCTAAGGATGCTGGAAAGGTATGCAAACTTCAACGGTCCATTATGGATTGAAGCAAGCATCTCGGAGCTGGAACCAACGTTTTGATCAAGTGATCAAGAGTTTTGGATTTGTCCAAAAACCAACAAGATTTCTGTGTTTACAAGAAAGCGAGTGGGAGCTCGGTTGTTTTCTTAGTAGTATATGTGGATGACATATTACTCATGTGAAACGACGTGGACCTTAAGAATAGTGTGAAAGCATATTTGAGCAACCAATTTTCCATGAAGGATCTAGGTGAAGCTGCATACATATTAGGAAATCAAGATCTATAGAGATAGATCAAGGCACCTAATAGCATTGAGTCAGAGTACTTACATAGATAAGATTTTGAAGAGGTTCAAAATGGAAAACACCAAGAGGGGTTTTACACCTATGATGAAGAATTGCAACTTGAGTATGACTCAATGTCCTGTAACGGACGATGATAGAGAGAAGATGTCTTACATCCCCTATGCTTCAGCAATATTATCTATCATGTATGCAATGCTTAGTACCTGACCTGATGTGGCGTTGGCTCTTAGTTTGACGAGCCGATATCAGAGTAATCTAGGACCGGATCACTGGACAGCTGTGAAAAATATCCTAAAGTATCTGAGAAGAACAAAGGATATGTTCCTAATCTATGGAGGAAATGATGAAGCTCTAAACATAACAGGTTACATAGATGCAAGCTGGAATTCAGATCATGATGACTCGAAGTATCAAACAAGATTTGTTTTCTTGGTGAATGGTGGGGCGGTAAGCTGGAAGAGCAAGAAGCAGCCGGTGGTGGCACAATCTTCAATGGAATATGAATACATTGCTGTAGCTGATGCAACAAATGAAGCTGTTTGGCTAAGGAATTTCGTCATCAAACTAGGAGTTTTTCCCAATGTGCAAGACCTCGTGACGATCTATTGTGATAACACGGGGGCTATTGCAAATGCAAGGGAACCAAGAACTCATTCCACAGCCAAACACATCAAGCTTAGATTTAACGTCATCCGGTAGATTGTTGACGAAGGTGAAGTCAAGATCTGCAAAGTAGATACGGAACTGAATGTAGCAGATCCTTTGACTAAAGCTCTCCAACAGGACAAGCACGAACAACACCGAGATTCCATTGGTGTTAGGTTCCTGCCTATTGTAAACTAGTTTTTGTATACTCTAGTGCAAGTGGGAGACTGAAGGAGTTATGCCCTAGAGGCAAATAATAAAGTGTATTATTTAATATATCTCCTGTATGTTCATAATACGTTTCATACTGTGCTATAACTGTGTTAATACGAAACATTAATACACGTGTGGTATGTAAACAAACCATGTCTCTAGCTACCTCTAGTGAACTAGTTCATTGGTCATGAGGATGGTCTGTGTTTCAAGATCATGGGAATTTATGCCAACGACAATGATGTCATGTTATTAGTTGAATAATATGATAGACAAACATCCGACCATTATATCTTAATGAGATCTAGTTACAAAGTTCACCATTGATGATAAAACACAGAGAACCTCGCAACCTGATCCTTCGACTGTGAGGTAATGCAAATCACCATTCTGGACGAAGCTTAGATGGTTATCAAGAATCATCTCATAACAGGGTGATCAAAAAGGTGCCACTCAGGTTTTCCAAAGGAATGCGTAGAGGAGTACATATCAAGACCATGATTTGTCTAGTCCATGTAATGGACAGATACATGTGGCCATCTCGGTGACGTCGCATTAATGAAGCTTGCAAGCATGTGACTAGGTCACGGAATGCAACGACATGAGAACGAGAAAACAAGTTAATCAGTAACGAGATCGAACTAAGGTATGGAGATACCGAAGATCAAGTCTCGGATGAATTAGGTATCGTATGACAAAGGGATTGGGGAACGACTATCTCACGGTTCGAGCGATTGTATTCGTGAAATGCACGGGGGTCACATGGCCAGCCAGGTCCCTCTGTTGATCATTGATATGAGAGTGGTCTCTGTCATGTCCGGAGTGTTTCCGAACCGAAGGATGTCACGCTTAAGGGTAGGGACGCTTAGGGTAGATGAGGTATCGTATGAGAAATAGAGAGAG
The DNA here is from genome assembly GCA_910589775.1 of Avena eriantha. NCBI lineage: Eukaryota > Viridiplantae > Streptophyta > Magnoliopsida > Poales > Poaceae > Avena > Avena eriantha. Next base: position 226,045,339 of record OU342743.1, on the reverse strand, counting down.
AGATAAACCGGAATAGTTTCAGTAACATCCGATGGATATCGGAAGGGGTCTGGAAGGTGTTCCGGAGTGAAGGAATAATATAATATGTGTATTTAATATTAATTGGAGAATTAATATTAAATATATATTTTATTTTATTTTTTGAAGGCACTATATTGCTAATGGGCCTCACCCAAAGGGAGGCCCAAGTGGGCAAGACGCCTAGGGAGTGGGGGCCAGCCGGCCTAGGGCTGGTGGGCCTTGATGACCCACAAGTATAGGGGGTGTATCGCAGTATTTTCGAGGGAAGTGAAACCCAATTTATTGATTCGACACAAGGGGAGCCAAAGAATATTTATAAGCCTTAACAACTGAGTTGTCCATTCAGTTGCACCTAGAAACAATCTTGCTCACAGCAGTTTATCAGTAGCAACAGTTTTGTAGTAGGAATAGTAAAGTAACAGAAGTAGTAAAGCAAAGACAGTAGTAACAAAAGCAGTAAACAGTGGGATTCGAGTGCGGTAGGCATAGGGATGGATGGACGGGCGTTGCATGGACAAGACAATTCACATAGCAATCAGAACATAGGGCAATTGAAGATAAATAAGATAAAGCATCCAAGTACTAGACAATCCTAGGCATGTGTTCCATATATTATCATACGTGCTCGCAATGAGAACTTGCACAACATCTTTTGTCCCGCCAGCCCGTTTGCAATGGGGCCTCTAGGGAACTACTGGCAATTAAGGTTCTCCTTTTAATAGAGCACCGGAGCAAAGCATTAACACTCCATGAACACATGTGATCCTCACATCGAAGCCATTCCCTCCGGTTATCCCGATTTCTGTCACTTCGGGGCCATCGGTTCCGGACAACACGTGTGTATACAACTTGCAGATAAGACCATAAACAATACTATCATAATGAATCAATAACATGTTCAGATCTGAAATCATGGCACTCGGGCCCTAGTGACAAGCATTAAGAACAACAAGTCACAACAAAGTCATAAAGCACTAATAAAAGATACTAGGCACCATGCCCTAACAATCTGATGCCGTTATATGAACAGTCTCATCCAATCCCTACCATCCCAATAACCTACAGCGGGGGATTACTCACTCATAGATGGGGGAAACATGGATGGTCGATGGAGAAATGATGGTGATGATGATGGCGATGATCTCTTCCAATTCTCCGTCTTGGCAGGGTGCCAGAACGGAGTTTCTGGTGCTATTTCGTGGAATCTGGTGGTGGCGGCGGAGTGGAACTCCTTCTGGAAAACGCCGAACCCCCCGAAGTTTTTAGGTCAAAAGGCTCCTTATAGGCGAAGAGAGAGGCCGAGGGGGTGCCTAGGGGGCCCACACCACCCCCTGGCGCAGCCTGGCCTGGCCCGCGCCACCAGGTGGTGTGGCCACCCCCTGGCTCTTCTCCGTCTCATTTCTGGCTCCTGGAGTCTTCGGGTGAAATAGGATTTTTGGCATATTTTCCGGGATTTTTCCTGATAGTTGATTTTCTGCACAAAACGTAGACACCAAGGCAATTCTGCTGAAAACAGCGTTAGTCCGCATTAGTTGTATCCAAATCAGACAAGTATAGAGGAGGAACAATAGCAAAAGTGTTCGGGAAAGTAGATACGTTTTGGACGTATCAACTCCCCCCAAGCTTAGCTTATTGCTTGTCCTCAAGCAATTCAGTTGAAAACTGAGTGCGATAAAAGAACTTTCACGAACACATTTGCTTCATATGATGTAAATATTCTCAGCAATGTGATCAACTACTTAGACAATTCATAATAAAGAGTATTCAAATGAGTCTACTTAATAGTCATTGCAAGCTATGAAGAGATTCCAACTCAAGAATAATAAGTAGCACGAGGCACAAACATAAGCTACATTATAATGCTCATAGAAAGGTATGATAGAGTGGTATCTCGCTTGCCTTTGATTATGAATATCAAGGAACCTCTGAAGTTCAAGTGATGACTAGAAGTAAAGATATCAAGGGTACAAGCATCCAAGTCATAACACAAACAATCAAGTAATGGAACAAACATAAAGAATGACAACTATGCTCTCAAGAAGGTGCTCAAAGAATATGTGGAGACTCAACAAGTAGAAGAAAGAAAGTTTTGAATAATTTTGAAAGGCTTCCAAATGCTGAAAGTATGGTACTCGTTAGCTTTGAGCTCTCATTGCCCCTATCATAAGCATCTTTAATGTGGTTAAGGTGAAAGTGAGGTCCAATCTGAGTTATATGCTTGACAGACTATAAACTGAAAATCCCAAGTCCCTTGAGTACGAGGGCCGCTCCTCATGCTACTCAACTTTAGTTACCGGTAAGTACATTTCATCGTAAGTATGTGTGTATCATTGAGAACCGCCAACGGGGTACCCCTTGCCCGATGATATGGAAGAATCCCCATATCAAAATGATAAGGCAAGCAGACAATGAGTATCTCAGCAATCTTCTTATTTACCATGGGAAAATGGTGCTTTTTTTCTCTCTTTCCTCTTTTCATAAAACTCCCTCTTTTTTTGTTTTCTCAATAGCTATCTCTCTCTTTTTTTATATAAGAAGAATGCTTCATAGATATCATTACGGTTACGCTGTAGGTTTCCACCATGTCAGCATGGATTAGACCAGCGGCCCAGGCGTTTCTCTAACACACATACATAACTCCATGGACTTACAAGCTCCCCTTTTATTTCACACCGACGACATCCGCAAACAAAAGAGCAAGGTATGAACTGGGTATATATTTACAAGTGTTGAAAGCGTTCCCCGTGACAGCACGGTTCTGCTAATCCCGAGCCTATAATTTGCAAGCATATAACTTTCATGGAGAGTTCACAATGGTTCAGGTTTATTAAGTGCAGGAAATAAAGTGTGCCATCAAGTTCGTGAGAGCTTTACTAACTAATTTTCCCATAACATTTTATTCGGAAGAAAACAAGGCATATTGAATATGCACGGGAGTAGCAAATGGTGCTAATAGGTAGGTATGTTGGACACTTTGGAAATATTTGGTTTAGGGAGTTGGAAACATGAGTAAAACACTCGGTGGAAGTGAAGGCTAGCAATAGTAAGGGAGCGACAAACGAGAGAGCAATAGCTATCATTATCATGCTTGCAACAAAACAGGACTACTCATGGCATGAAAGTGATTCAAGATCCTCAAGGCAAAATAATTCATCGAGGCTTAACTGTCTATTACAGTCATGTGCATGCATGAGCATGTGCCAAGTCAATCAAATGAAAACATTCAAAGGAGGATACCATGGTGTCATACCAATTTATAAATAGAGTAATGCAAGCAAACATTCATGAGACATGCTACAAACTATTAGCGAGCTGGAGCTAATCATAAGAAAGCAAGAACTACTAAGCATCCAAAGATAACATACACCCTACTTGAACGGGCTAAGCAAGCTCACAATGATGAGTATATGTACAAAAATGAAGACAAATAGAGTTCGTTACCAGCCTCTCACCACGCCTCAAGTTGTCATTGACCCTCATTATTGCTATTCACTTGTGTAACTTGAATAATAATATGAAACCAATTTCCACTAAGGACTACCGAACCCTGTAGAAAACTCGCAGAAGCCAAAGAAGAACGACAAATATTTTTGGTGTTTTCGATTTTTAAACAAGAACCAAAAGGGAAAAACAAACAAAGCAAAATCTTTTTGGGTTTTTCGAATAGTTCAAACAAAGAAAAAAGGGAAAAACAAACCAAGGCAAAAAAGAAGCAAACCAAAGAGAAACAACAGAAATATTTTTGGTCTTTTTGTGTTTTTAGAAAGCAAAAGCAAAGAAGAACGAAAACTAAAAAGAGAACGAAAACATGAATATACAAAGTACCGACGCAACATGATATGGAGATGAGTGCGGTGTCGGCGTACCTCCCCCCAATCTTACGCTTTTGGCCTAAGTGGGGTATCAATCCCAAGCTGGCCAGGATGAAGTGTCACCCTGGTATGACGAAGAGGTCCCCTCATCCTGGTGCGAGCTCGAGTACGTCCCTCCGTAATGCGCGGAGTAATCATATGTGGCATCCCGCTAAAACCACTACTAGAAAATCACTGTGTTTTTGTGAATTTCATCATCATGACCGCATGCTCATGTCATCATGCCGCATTGCATTTGAGCATCGTCATCATCTTGCATGGTTTTTGTCTAAACTATTTTCGAAACGCCTAGTTTTGTTTTCTAAATATTCCCGTCTTTATTCAAATTAAAACCCGGGTCTCCGGAATATTTTGTTTCGTCTACAAACAATTTTCAAACGCCCTGTTTTAAACAAATAAAATTTTATTTTATTACTTAGGGGGCAGCCGACCCGGGCCGATCCGACCCAGCCGGCCACCCCAAGTACAAAAACCAGAACCACCCAAACCCTTTTCTACCAAATACCCTACCCCTAATCCTACCCAGCCCCCTCCACCTTGCCCCGCCCTATAGCAGCGCGCCACCTCACCAACCCCCTCCCTTTTCCCTCCACCTCACCCCCGCCACACGCCACACACGCTCCCGCCCACCCCGTGCCGACCACCTCGGGCGCCTGCCCCGCCCCTGGCCCCACCTGCCTACTCACCCTCACCCACCTACCGCAATCCCTCCCCTGTCCCGCGTCGATCTCCTGTTCTCCTTCCTCTCGCCTCGCTAGCATCCGCCACCGGCCTTGCGGTAGAGCCAACGCCAGTGACCGGCCCACCCGCTCCAGTCCGGCACTGCCGCTTCCACCTCGGCTCCGCTAGTCCCCGCCGGCCGCCTGCGCCTCCCGCGGCCACCTCCTCCTCGTCGTCCCCGTCTGTGAGCGGCGTCCCCAGCCCGAGCTCGAGCCAGCCGCGGGCGCCTCTCCTCGCGGCACCTCGCCGCCGCCTGCCGGGTCCTCCACCGTGGAGCCCGCCTCGACCTCCCCTCGATGTCGCCTCCGCCTCTCTGCCCCTCATCGCCCCGGCCGCCGTCCTCGCCTGCTCTAGCCGCGAGCCCCTGCGCCGGCTTGCGAGGCCTCCCGCCACCCTCTTCTCCACCCCGGCCAGTGACCTCGCCCCGTCCCCTCCCTGCCGTGGCTTCCCCAGGCGAGCCGCCTCTCTGCCTTCCTCCGCCACCGGCTTCCTCTGCCTCCAAGGCCACCGTCGGCCCATCCTAGGATGCACAAGCCCGGCCCTGTGGTGCCTTCCTCCATCGGTTGCCGTCTCCCCGGGCGTTGGTTTTGCTCTTTCCGTGCTCGACAGCTGCCGCCAGGCCATCTGTATTTTATTCTTGGGTGTCCTGCAGGTGTCTCTCGGATCCCAGCTCATGGGCGTTTTGATCCGGTGTCATGGTGTTTCCTGACCAAGTTGGGCTGCTGCGGATTAGTGTTGTCCGTGTCGACCGACTAGATCAAGGCCTGCCAAGATCTTCTTCACGGGACCTGAAGATCTTCCGGCGCTGAGACCCGAAGACCACACATGCGACAAGTACTCCTTCCCGGATGCGATGCCCGAGAACCCGGACGCCAAGATCGCCACCGAAACCCAAGTCCTTCTTCCCGGAATGCCAAGATCTACTCCGTTGTCCGAGAACGTTCCCGCCGAGATCGATCCCCGTCGATCCCTCGGAGCGCCAAGTTCCTCTTCCCGCCGAGACCAGACCAGAACCCTCAGAATCCCAAGATCGCCGAACCCCTATGTATGACCCTAAGCCCCTATTTTATAAAATATGACATTCACCTGTCGCATATTAAATTGTTCATGCATGCATACCTGTCTGTGGTTTGGGGGCATTATGCCGATTCACCTCATAATTAAATATGGAGTCTATATGCGGGATATCTTTGTCTTATTCCGGACTCCATTTAAATTGGTGTAGCGAACCGATGCCATGTTTCGCCCTGTTAATACAACATTTAAATTGCGGGGTAGCTAAATAACTTTAACCATATAATTATCTGTCGGTACCTCGGTACCGCTTAATACTGCCTAATTGCACCGCATATGCATCATATCATGATCATGCCGGATCTTCCGCCGTGGTATTAAATATTGCATCCGGTGTTTCTTCTAGTGTTTGCTTCTTCGTGGATTAGGCCGATGAGTGGATGCGAGTACTGACAAGTTCTCCGGCTATGGTCCGTCGGCAGTGTTTTCCCAGGCGAGGATTCTTCCCCTTTCTACCTATTTTGCATTTATAGTCTTTACTTCCTCCTATAGATCTATTGCTATCCGTGTCGCGATGCTTTAGTTTCCATGCGGCAGTTATATCCCGTGCAGCCTCTATATTGCCTTGGACACCTCCTATTACCTGTGTTTGGTAGATAGCTAGCCTTGCGAGTCGTAGTTGCTTGCTCAGATGCGATCTCGTGTCGTCGAGTACCACAGATGTTGGTATGCTGGCAGATGGTTATTGGTGGAGATGCTTATTGGTGGAGATAATCATGACTTTAAATACAACTATTAAAAATGCTAGATATAACTAATGCAGAGGCATCGGTGGGCAATAGATGTTATTTGGTTCTTCCACGCTCACTTGTGTCCTGTAGGTCCCGAGTACTTGATACCTGTTCCTTGATTTTTCGCACTATCCACATCCGGGAGGCCGTGGACCCCCCCTGAGCTAGATCTTGATTCATTTCTATTTCTTGGGGCCACAAACTAGTTTGGGGTTTTATTACTATCCTATACTTATGCCATGTTACTGCTTTATTTAACATTGTGCGAGGAGCACCTGTACTGTTTAGGATTGCAGAGTGTTTTCGCGGTATCGACAAGCCCAGTCACACTTTCGGGTTCCCAGTCGTTTACAGCCATTGGCGCAAACCTTGGGTCCGTCTCGGAGCCGGCCGACTTTGTTGCGGGTAGCTTAATGGGGTGGCCCCCTGAAATATTTCTGAATCCTGAGATCGCTTTGTCGTGAATGCCTCGTTGGGTTTTGAGTTGGTTTTTCCGAGGTTGATCGAGTGTGTGTTGCTATTTGTGCACCCTTGCAGGGTCAAACTTTCTGAAAGACGTGTCCGCGGATATGGACGAGTTGGAGCACAGTATCTCGATCATAGACAAGCATAACTAAAGTAGTGCTATAAATTTGACTTAATATGTGACTAGTAATCAGCCTCACTATAACGGAATGGATATTAAAAATGCCAACAACTGGTCGATCTGTGGTGATCTGTGTCATACTATACCTGCCTAGTAAGTATTGCAACTCTAATGGAATGTGATAAAAGTGCCAACAACTGCTGGGTTTTGGGATTCTTTAGGATAATTATATCTGACTAGTAAATGTTCCTACTACAACGGAATGGAAATTAAAACTGCCCACTACTTATGCTATCAGTATGACTCATGCTATACATCTGACTAGTAAATGCTACAACTATAATGGAATGAGTAAAATTGCCAACTGTGTGAGTTCCTTGGTCCGACTTCCTCGTTTGGTCTCGAGGGGGAAATACCAGGATGGGTATGTTTGGTGTTAGCTTCAGGTAGGATCCGAATAGGTCTTTCTTACCCCTCTCTAATAGCCGCCAGTGATATCGAGTCTCTATAGGTTGTTTAATGCCGCTGCGCTGCCGCTTCAGCCCACCATACCTATGTAGGCGAGAGCCGCCGAATTCTAGCCTCGCCATGTACTGGCCTGAGTACTGACGCTCCTCTTTTTCCTTTGCCCTTTGTCGGCACCCATTTTGTTTTAGCAGGTTTGAGATCGACGTCGTTAGCAGGGTTACCCTTCCGGCTTGGCCTGGGCAGGGTTATGGACGCCATTGGTTATTCTTCAGGGCTCTTAGCCCCATTTGCATCTTATCCGTACTCGGACGCTGTAACGTTTTCAAGGTGATTTGGATCTTGTATTGTATATCTGTATTTTTGACTCGTTGAGTCGTTGTTGTATGTATATCTGTTCTGTGGGTCCCATCGAGGACTGTTGTGTAATGGTATTACTTCGTTTTCCATCCGCACGAAAGTGCCTGGTGGGCGTCCTTGAATCGTTTCTATGCGGGTTTGGCGGAAAGGGCTAAAACTTGCATAGGGCCGATTTGAGGGTGTTACAGAGTGGTATCAGAGCTCAGCAGTTACGATACCCCACAAGTCCAGCCTGTAGGATAACCTAGCTAACGGACGATCTAGAGTGTCAAAACTATTTTGCAAAATCGATTGGATAGATCTGATTAGGTCTGATTTTACTCCTTACCCCTCTGCTGTTCTCCTCTTACCTCTGTGTGTTTTTAATCTACTCTCTTATCTTCTCTTCAAGTCCAGGAATTCTCGTGGTTGGGTTTTCCGTCGTACCTTCGGGGTTTCGCTTCCTTCTTTGGTAACGGTGCTTCTACATCCGTTCTTCGTGCTATCTGAGGAATCCTTCATCTGTTGGACTTCTCTTTGTTCCTTGTTTGTGCCTTCTGGTGTTTTCCGACGCGACGACATCATCTACGCCAGATCCGACGTAGAGTCTGCATCACTCCTTTGTTTCCGAACCTCGCTTGTCGAGATCTTCAGTCTGATTCTGAGAATGGCTGCACGCTTTTCCACCGAATGTGCGGAGTAATAGTTTGGGTGCGTGATGGATTGGACCCCATGCCGACTACTCACTCTATTTGCTCGTGTACATTGAAGTGGATGAGAATGCATCGTTTCTCTCCTTCTATCGAAGCTAGAGGTGGCTTTATTTGTTGATACCTCTACCTTCGTCCTTCGTTACCGGAGTGCCCTCTCGACGATCACGGACAACGACCTCTTGTTAGTGGTGTCGCGAGGATCTACATGAAGCGAGAAGATTCAGATTGTCAGCCTTCTTCTCGGTACCATGAGGCGGATCTCGAGGGCGAGATCCATTGTTAGTGGTATCGAATTGTGGCATCCCGCTAAAACCACTACTAGAAGATCGCTGTGTTTTTGTGCATTTCATCATCATGACCGCATGCTCATGTCATCATGCCGCATTGCATTTGAGCATCGTCATCATCTTGCATGGTTTTTGTCTAAACTATTTTCGAAACGCCTAGTTTCGTATTCTAAATATTCCTGTCTTTATTCAAATTAAAACCCGGGTCTCCGGAATATTTTGTTTCGTCTACAAACAGTTTTCAAACGCCCCGTTTTAAACAAATAATTTTTTTATTTCTTAGGGGGCAGGCGACCCGGGCCGATCCGACCCAGCCGGCCACCCCTAGTACAAAAACAAGAACCACCCAAACCCTTTTCTACCAAATACCCTACCCCTAATCCTACCCAGCCCCCTCCACCTCACCCCGCCCTATAGCAGCGCGCCACCTCACCAACCCCCTCCCTTTTCCCTCCACCTCACCCCCGCCACACGCAACACACGCTCCCGCCCACCCCGTGCCGACCACCTCGGGCTCCTGCCCCGCCCCTGGCCCCTCCTGCCTACTCGCCCTCACCCACCTACCGCAATCCCTCCCCTGTCCCACGTCGATCTCCTGTTCTCCTTCCTCTCGCCTCGCTAGCATCCGCCGCCGGCCTTGCGGTAGAGCCAACGCCAGTGACCGGCCCGCCCGCTCCAGTCCGGCACCGCCGCCTCCACCTCGGCTCCGCTCGTCCCCGACGGCCGCCTGCACCAGCCGCGGCCACCTCCTCCTCGTCGTCCCCGTCTATGAGCGGCGTCCCCAGCCCGAGCTCGAGCCAGCCACGGGCGCCTCTCCTGGCGGGACCTCGCCGCCGCCTACCGGGTCCTTCGTCGTGGAGCCTGCCTCGACCTCCCCTCGATGTCGCCTCCGCCTCTCTGCCCCTCATCGCCCCGACCGCCGTCCTCGCCTGCTCTGGCCGCGAGCCCCTGCGCCGGCTCGCGAGGCCTCCCGCCACCCTCTTCTCCACCCCGGCCGGTGACCTCGCCCCGTCCCCTCCCTGCCGTGGCTTCCCCAGGCGAGCCGCCTCCCTGCCTTCCTCCGCCGCCGGCTTCCTCTGCCTCCAAGGCCACCGTCAGCCCGTCCCAGGAGGCACAAGCCCGGCCTCGTGGTGCCTTCCTCCGTTGGTTGCTATCTCCCCGGGTATTGGTTTTGCTCTTCTCGTGCTCGACAGCTGCTGCCAGGCCCTCTGTATTTTATTCTTGGGTCTCCTGCAGGTGTCTCTCGGATCCCAGCTCATGGGCGTTTTGATCCGGTGTCACGGTGTTTCCTGACCAAGTTGGGCTGTGGCGGATTAGTGTTGTCCGTGTCGACCGACTAGATCAAGGCCTGCCAAGATCTTCTTCACGGGACCTGAAGATCTTCCGGCGCTGAGACCCGAAGACCACACATGCGACAAGTACTCCTTCTCGGATGCGATGCCCGAGAACCCGGACGCCAAGATCGCCACCGAAACACCAAGTCCTTCTTCCCGGAACGCCAAGATCTACTTCGTTGTCCAAGAACGTTCCCGCCGAGATCGATCCCCGTCGATCCCTCGGAGCGCCAAGTTCCTCTTCCCGTCGAGACCAGACCAGAACCCTCGCAATCCCAAGATCGCCGAACCCCTATGTATGACCCTAAGCCCTATTTTATAAAATATGACATTCATCTGTCGCATAATAAATTGTTCATGCATGCATACCTGTCTGTGGTTTGGGGGCATTATGCCGATTCACCTCATAATTAAATATGGAGTCTATATGCGGGATATCTTTGTCTTATTCCGGACTCCATTTAAATTGGTGTAGCGAACCGTTGCCATGTTTCGCCCTGTTAATACAACATTTAAATTGCGGGGTAGCTAAATAACTTGAACCATATAATTATCTGCCGGGACCCCGGTACCGCTTAATACTGCCTAATTGCACCGCATATGCATCATATCATGATCATGCCGGATCTTCTACCGTGGTATTAAATATTGCATTCGGTGTTTCTTCTAGTGTTTGCTTCTTCGCGGATTAGGCCGATGAGTGGATGCGAGTACCGACAAGTTCTCCGGCTATGGTCCGTCGGCAGTGTTTTCCCAGGCGAGCATTCTTCCCCTTTCTACCTATTTTGCATTTATAGTCTTTACTTCCTCCTGTTGATCTATTGCTATCCGTGTCGCGATGCTTTAGTTTCCGTGCGCCAGTTATATCCCGTGCAGCCTCTATATTGCCTTGGACACCTCCTATTACCTGTGTTTGGTAGATAGCTGGCCTTGCGAGTCGTAGTTGCTTGCTCAGGTGCGATCTCGTGTCATCGAGTACCACTGATGTTGGTATGCTGGCAGATGGTTATTGGTGGAGATAATCATGACTTTAAATACAACTATTAAAAATGCTAGATATAACTAATGCAGAGGCATCGGTGGGCAATAGATATTATTTGGTTCTTCCACGCTCACTTGTGTCCCATAGGTCCCAAGTACTTGATACCTGTTCCTTGAGTTTTCGCACTATCCACATCCGGGAGGCCGTGGACCCCCCTGAGCCAGAGCTTGATTCATTTCTATTTCTTGGGGCACAAACTAGTTTGGGGTTTTATTACTATCATGTACTTATGCCATGTTACTGCTTTATTTAAGATTGTGCGAGGAGCACCTATACTGTTTAGGATTGCGGAGTGTTTTCGCGGTATCGACAAGCCCAGTCACACTTTCGGGTTCCCAGTCGTTTACAGCCATTGGCGCAAACCTTGGGTCCATCTCGGAGCCGGCCGACTTTGTTGCGGGTAGCTTAATGGGGTGGCCCCCTGAAATATTTCTGAATCCTGAGATCGCTTTGTCGTGAATGCCTCGTTGGGTTTTGAGTTGGTTTTTCCGAGGTTGATCGAGTGTGTGTTGCTATTTGTGCACCCCTGCAGGGTAAAACTTTCAGAAAGTCGTGTCCGCGGTTATGGACGAGTTGGAGCACAGTATCTCGATCATAGACAAGCATAACTAAAGTAGTGCTATAAATTTGACGTAATATGTGACTAGTAATCAGCCTCACTATAACGGAATGGATATTAAAAATGCCAACAACTGGTGGATCTGTGGTGATCTGTGTCATACTATACCTGCCTAGTAAGTATTGCAAGTCCAATGGAATGTGATAAAAGTGCCAACAACTGCTGGGTTTTGGGATTCTTCAGGACAATTATATCTGACTAGTAAATGTTCCTACTACAACGGAATGGTAATTAAAACTGCCCACTACTTATGCTATCAGGATGACTCATGCTATACATCTGACTAGTAAATGCTACAACTATAATGGAATGAGTAAAATTGCCAACTGTGTGAGTTCCTTGGTCCGACTTCCTCGTTTGGTCTCTAGGGGGAAATACCAGGATGGGTATGTTTGGTGTTAGCTTCAGGTAGGATCCGAATAGGTCTTTCTTACCCCTCTCTAATAGCCGCCAGTGATATCGAGTCTCTATAGGTTGTTTAGTGCCGCTGCGCTGCCACTTCATCCCAAACATACCTATGTAGGCGAGAGCCGCCGAATTCTAGCCTCGCCATGTACTGGCCTGAGTACTGACGCTCCTCTTTTTCCTTTGCCCTTTGTCGGCACCCCTTTTGTTTTAGCAGGTTTGAGATCGACGTCGTTAGCAGGGTTACCCTTCCGGCTTGGCCTGGGCAGGGTTATGGACGCCATTGGTTATTCTTTAGGGCTCTTAGCCCCATTTGCATCTTGTCCGTACTCGGACGCTGTAACGTTTTCAAGGTGATTTGGATCTTGTATTGTATATCTGCATTTTTGACTTGTTGAGTCGCTGTTGTATATATATATGTTCTGTGGGTCCCATCAAGGACTGTTGTGTAATGGTATTACTTCATTTTCCACCCGCACGAAAGTGCCTGGTGGGCGTCCTTGAATCGTTTCTATGCGGGTTTGGTGGAAAGGGCTAAAATTTGCATAGGGCCGATTTGAGGGTGTTACATCATAGGAGGGCACATCCTCCTGGTGCTGCTCGTGGAAACCCAGCAAGTGAAGCTGCTCGTCCACCTCCTCCTTGGAGCACGACCACGGTCTCCTGTGAACACTAAACAAAGCAGGCTGTGGCAAAAGGATCTCCCTTTCATCCCCGTCAGTGAAAAGCATCCTATATACTAGATTGTTCAAATCAGAGGTAGTAGTGACAAAGTGATGAGTTTTCATGGCAACAAGGTCAAGCCTCTGTGGTGCCAGCATAGCATCATAGGGATCCACTAAAAGACCAAATGCATTGACTATACGCGAGGCAATGATGCCCCCATAGATAGGCCCCCTAGCAGCTAGGCGGCGAGCAATAAGCGAGCCAAGATTGTACGGAGTATCATTGTTAAGCGCAGCAGCAAGGAATGCTAAATGATAGTTGTAGATATTACTAGTGTTCTCCCTACCCAATACTCTAGTGGCAAGATAATAGTATCTAAGAGCAGGGAGTTGGATATTTCTTATCTTTCCGCGCTACGCTACGCGGTCATCATCATTGGTCACCCCTCGGTAAAGCTCCAACAAATCAGCGGGTCGGCCTTGAATTTTCTTCATGGTCCCTGTCATACGCACACCTACAAAACTGCAAAATCTCTCTAAAGGCATGGTGAAGGGCAGATCATAGATTTTAAAAGAGACAGTAGATTGATAGGGTGTGTTAGTAAACGTGAAGCTCTCAACAAACGTTTTGGTGAGCATAGCGTATTGTGCACTCTCATCTTGCATATATGAGGTCAACCCAAGCCTCTCAATCAGTAGCAAGAAATCATCAAGAATACCTGCAGCTTGCAAGAAAGTAAAACAAGGAAAAGAGGATGGGTGAGCATCCCCATCATCCCTTTCACTGCCAATACGAGTTGCAATGAGATCTTCATTGTATGATGGCCTAGCTTGAGAGGCTGTTCTTGAGGGCCTTGACCTCCTAGGTGCATCACTCTCAAATATCTCTCCAAAAGAATGGTTGTTCATGCTTGGTATTCTGAAATTTAAACACCTATTAAACAAGTGATTGCAAAGTAAATATAATTAAGGATTCTACTCATAGGGACTTGCAAGAGGCCTAAACACGCATCAAAACTATATCTCTAAGTATCAAACAAGCTTACAAACTCTCATAACCAGTCACCTACATCAGCAAAATACTCAACATATAATCCACTAAACACAAATCTACTTGGACAAGGGGAGGAGTCACATACCAGGGAACAAATGCTCCAAATTTCAGCAAGAAAGATGGTCTGAGCAAGGAGATCGAAAAAATCGAGAGCAAGCACAGCAAGAACACGATTGTGAGCTATGAACTGGAGCTTACTCGGGAGAGAGAAGAAAGTGGCAGGTGAGAGAGTTAGTGGGGGGCCAGGGTGGCCCACACCAGGGCATGGCGCCACCCAAGGCTGGCCGCGCCACCATGTGGTGTGCCTGCCTGGTGGCCCCCCCTGGTACCTCCCAAGTACTCCTCTGCCCCTTTTTTCATGTAAAAATTTAATATGAATTTTTTGGAATTTTTGAGACACTTTATTTTTGGGCATTTTTCAGAAATAGAAGAATGATTTTACTGACAGACAGATTTTTTCTTTGGGAAACATGATGCAAGGACAAAACAAGGCTAGAACTACAGAAGTTCTAGCATGCAAGCAACTAACAACAAAAATAAAACTAAACGAAAGCAAAAACTAAAATGCAAAGGATAGAAATAAACGAAGATAATCATAATGAAAACATTGTTTTGTTCAATGGAATCCTTTTGTTAACAAGGTTGATCAAGTCTTGCTACCAAAACAACTGCATATGAGACAAAACTTTGTACTGCACTAATGATTATGTTACCTTAACCTTGATAGCAATGGTCCTAATCATAATAGTTTCAATTTTTTCTCTTGGTATGGGACAATATATTTCTCCAACTTGAATGCCTTCAACATGTTCAATTGAATTCAAACCATAAGTCCTTTCAATCTTCTTGGGGAAATAGACAGCATGTTCCTTGTCATTAACATTGAAGGTCACCTTCCCTTGATTACAATTAATAACAGCTCCTGCAGTATTAAGAAAAGGTCTCCCAAGAATAATAGACACATTATCATCTTCAGGCATCTCAAGCACAACAAAATCAGTTAATATCAAGCAATTGTGAGCCACCTGAACAGGTACATCCTCACATATACCCACAGGGATAGTGCTAGATTTATCAGCCATTTGCAAAGATATATCAGTTGGTATCAATTTTTCAAGCTGAAGCCTCTTATATAGAGAGAAAGGCATAACACTAACTCCAGCTCCCAAATCACACAAAGAAGTTCTAACATAACTGTTCTTAATAGAGCAAGAGATAGTTGGAATCCCTGGGTCTCCAAGTTTCTTAGGAACCTTACCATTGAAGGAATAATTAGCAAGCAAAGTAGAGATTTCTTCATTAGGGATCTTCCTTTTATTCGAGACAATGTCCTTCATATACTTTGAGTAAGGGGCAATTTAATAGCATCAGTCAAATGAATTTGCAATAATAAAGGCTTCATCCACTCACAAAACTTATTATAGTGTTCATCTTCCTTTGACTTATGTTTCTTATCAGGGAAAGGCATAGGTTTTTGGACCCAAGGTTCTCTTTCACTACCATGTTTCTTAGCAATAAAATCTTCTTTGGTGTATTTAGTATTCTTAGTGTGGTTTTCAGGTTCTTCTTCAACTTTTTCTTCATTAGGAGCAACATTTTCTTCATAACCACTTTCAGTTTCAGCATCAGAGATAGATATACTATTAGGATCTATAGCAGGTTCAGAGGGTTCTACAACAATTTTATGTTTCTTTTTCCTTTTCTTACGAGTAGAACCACTATTTTCAGCTTGTTGAGAATCCTGCTCAATTCTTTTGGGATGCCCCCCAGGATATAGAGGATCCTGGGTAGCAGCTCCACTTCTAGTTCTAATTTCATAAGCATGTTTTTCTTTAGCAGCATTTACTAGCAAGTCGTTTTGCACTTTAACGAGTTGATTTATTTGAGTTTGAACCATTTGAAAGTGTTTAACAATCATTTTTACATCATTAGAGGTTCTTTCCACAATATCTTTCAACTCAACAATAGCTCTAGTGTTTTACATTAGATGATTTTGCACCCTTTTATTAAAGTTATCTTGCTTAACAATAAAGATATCAAATTCTTCTAAGCATTGATTAGGAGGTTTAGAGTAAGGGATATCACCTTCATCAAAGTGTTGGAGAGAGTGTACCTCAATAGTGGGTGAGTAGGGAATAGGCTTACATAATTCTTCTATAGGAGGTAGATTCTTGACATCTGCAGCCTTAATTCCCTTCTCCTTAAGACATTTCTTAGATTCCTTCATCACTTCATCATTTAATTCAATAACTCCCCTCTTCTTTGATGTTGGAATAGGCACAAGAATAGATGGTTCAGGTACAATTACTTCATGTATAGCTTGTTTAGGAGGAGTCCAATATTCATAATTCTTGCTTATTTTAGCCATTAATTCCTCAGCTTCCTTAGGAGTCCTATTCCTGAAAACACAAGCAGCGCAACTATCTAGGTATGTCCTAGATTCCTCGGTTAGTCCATTATAAAATATATCAAGAAGCTCATTCTTAGGTAATGGGCTTCCAGCCTGTGCATGAATCAAAGCACAAAACCTTGCCCAAGATTCGGGAATTACCTCTTTTTCTCCCTGTTTAAAATCAAAAAGTTCCTGCAAAATAGCATGTCTAGCACTGGGAGGAAAATATTTCTGCAGGAAAGTACTAATCAAGCACTCAGGGCTGTCAATAGATCCAGGAGGTAAATTACTAAACCAAGTTTTAGCTTCTCCTTTCAGTGAAAAGGGAAAAATCTTAGCAACAAACTAAGTACGCATCTTAATATCATCAGAAAACAAGCCACTCATGGTAGAAAGTTCATTCATATGTGCTACCGCACTTTCATTCTTAGTCCCACAAAAGGGTTCTTTCTCGACAATGGCTATGTAAGATAGATCGAGAAAGAAATCATAATCTTCATCTATAATGTTTATGGGAAAAGCAGCAAACTTAGCAGCAAGATATAATTTGGGTCTAATAGTATGCCTCTCAAGGAGACTCTTAGCAGCGCTCCTATCATGGATGTTCTTACATTCTCTAATAAACTCATCGGTCATCTCAACATAACCATCTTCAATATCATAACTCTCACTAGACTCAGGTGAGCTAACAGGTGTGGTAGTGTCTTCATTAGGAGTTTCGGTATTTCCATCTATAGTTCTAGAAATCGTAGCATCTAGGAAAGGACCTAATGAACCACTCTTATCAAGCACAGTAGAAGCAGCATCATAAGCATCAGAAGTTTCAGATTCAGCAGTAGTAGCAGTGTGTGTAGCATGTGTATGTGGTGGTGTAAGGAACTTACTCAAAACAAACGGTGAATCAAGAGCAGCAGAGGTGTTCAGAACCGTACCTCTTCTTGTAGTGGATGGTAAAATAGGAAACTTGCCATCACGAGACTTACCCATGATGGATGGATATCAGCGAACAATAGAGAATCCAAGTGAACTTAATAAATAAAGCTATGCTCCCCGGCAATGGCGCACGAAAATAGTCTTGATGACCCACAAGTATAGGGGGTGTATCGCAGTATTTTCGAGGGAAGTGAAACCCAATTTATTGATTCGACACAAGGGGAGCCAAAGAATATTTATAAGCCTTAACAACTGAGTTGTCAATTCAGTTGCACCTAGAAACAATCTTGCTCATAGCAGTTTATCAGTAGCAACAGTTTTGTAGTAGGAATAGTAAAGTAACAGAAGTAGTAAAGCAAAGACAGTAGTAACAAAAGCAGTAAACAGTGGGATTCGAGTGCGGTAGGCATAGGGATGGATGGACGGGCGTTGCATGGACAAGAGAATTCACATAGCAATCAGAACATAGGGCAATTGAAGATAAATAAGATAAAGCATCCAAGTAGTAGACAATCCTAGGCATATGTTCCATATATAGTCGTACGTGCTCGCAATGAGAACTTGCACAACATCTTTTGTCCTGTCAGCCCGTTTGCAGCGGGGCCTCTAGGGAACTACTGGCAATTAAGGTGCTCCTTTTAATAGAGCACCGGAGCAAAGCATTAACACTCCATGAACACATGTGATCCTCACATCGAAGCCATTCCCTCCGGTTATCCCGATTTCTGTCACTTCGGGGCCATCGGTTCCGGACAACAATGTGTGTATACAACTTGCAGATAATACCATAAACAATACTATCATAATGAATCAATAACATGTTCAGATCTGAAATCATGGCACTCGGGCCCTAGTGACAAGCATTAAGCACAGCAAGTCGCAACAAAGTCATAAAGCACTAATAAAAGATACTAGGCACCATGCCCTAACAATCTGATGCCATTACATGAATGATCTCATCCAATCCCTACCATCCCCATAGCCTACAGCGGGGGATTACTCACTCATAGATGGGGGAAACATGGATGGTCGATGGAGAAGCGATGGTGATGATGATGGCGATGATCTCCTCCAATTCCCCGTCCTAGCAGGGTGCCAAAACGGAGTTTCTGGTGCTGTTTTGTGGAATCTGGTGGTGCTGGCGGAACGGAACTCCTTCTGGAAAATCGTCTAACCCGCCGAAGTTTTTAGGTCAGAAGGCGCCTTATAGGCGAAGAGAGAGGCCGAGGGGGTGCCTGGGGGGCCCACACCACCCCCTGGCGCGGCCTGGCCTGGCCCGCGCCACCAGGTAGTGTGGCCACCCCTTGGCTCTTCTCCGTCTCGTATTCTGGCTCCTAGAGTCTTCGGGTGAAATAGGATTTTTGGCATATTTTCCAGGATTTTTCTTGATAGTTGATTTTCTGCACAAAAAGTAGACGCCAAGGCAATTCTGCTGAAAACAGCGTTAGTCCGCATTAGTTGTATCCAAATCACACAAGTATAGAGGAGAAACAATAGCAAAAGTGTTCGAGAAAGTAGATACATTTTGGACGTATTAGGCCTCCCAAGTGGGGCCCACCTAGGGCCGGCGGCTGCCCCAAGGTGGCCGGCGGGTGTGGGGATTAGTCCCACCCCGCCTGGCCCCTGGGTGGTGTGCCCCCCTCCACTATATAAAGGGGTCCCCCTTCCCCTTAGAAGACACCCATTCCTCTCATTCTCTCTCTCATCTGCTGAGGACTTCCCCGTAATATTGGGGAGGACCTCATAGTTGAGTTCTCCACCTTCACACTACCGTCGTGTGATCGGCGATCCGGCATCTACTTCTTCCGCTGCTCGGCTGGATCGGAGCCCGGTTGACGTCCCCTACACCGGATGTGTGACAAACTTTGGAGGCACCACACTTGGGTGCTGCTCGTCTTCATCAATATACGCCTTCCTGTGTAAGGCGTGCCGCATTCTGCAAAGGTATGAATACTGTATTCCTTCTTTGTTACTTATGTCTACATAGTATAGATCCTGGTATTAGTGTTCGAGTAGATAGAATTTTTTTGTTTTCTGCTATGGAACCCTTCACTTTGCCCAATGAAGAAGTACTTTCAAGGAAAATCAGAGGAGGGCGAAGGCATACACGATTATCAATGCCGAACTATACAAGAGGAGTGTCACGAATGTACTGCAACGGTGTGTTGACCCGGAAGAAGGGCTTGACATCCTCCGAGATATACATCAAGGGGAATGTGGGCATCACGCCTCATCCAGAGCCTTAGTGGCAAAAGCTTTCTAGCATGGATTTTACTGGCCAAGTGCCTTGGAGCAAGTAGAGGATCTAATAAGAAAATGCAATGGTTATGAAAGGTATGCTACCAAGACACACATGCCAATGTCGGAGCTCAAGACCATACCAATTACCTGGCCATTTGCCGTATGGTGTTTGAATATGGTTGACCCATTCAAGCCGGCAAGAGGAAACATGACCCATATCTTGGTTATTGTTGACGAGTTTACAAAGTGGATTGAAGTAAAGCCAATAATAAAGTGCGATGGAGCTACAGCCGTGCCATTCCTCAAAGACATCATTCTGAGATATGGTTATCCTCACAGTATCATAACAGATAACGGCAACAATTTTGCTGAAGGAGCATTTGCGCGATTTTGTCGGGATAAGAAGATCCGGCTAGATGTAGCCTCAGTAGCCCACCCCGCATCGAACGGACAAGTGGAAAGGTCCAATGGATTAGTATTATCCGGGATAAAACCTCAGCTCATGGAGCCCTGCAAAGATCAGCGGGGTGCTGGATAGAAGAACTACCAGCAATACTGTGGAGTTTAAGAACAACTCTGAATCGATCAACGGGCTATACGCCATTTTTCTGGTATATGGGGCAAAAGCTGTATTACCAGCCGACATAGAGCATGATTCGCCTAGGGTCACCCAATACACAGAAGCTGAAGTGCGAGAAGCCCGGCAAAATGATGTTGATCTGCTGGAAGAAGCGAGAGAATTGGCATTGTCCAGATCCGCCATATATCAGCAAAATCTCCGACGCTATCATAGCCGGAAAGTAAACCCCCGAGTCTTCCGGGAAGGTGATCTGGTACTCCAGCTGGTACAACATACTGCTGGCATGCATAAGTTATCCTCCCATGGGAAGGACCATTCATTGTCAGCAAAGCATTGCACAATGACTCTTATTATCTCATTGATGCACAACCATAGGAGAAGAACAAGGCGGACAGGTCAGGCGAGGAATCTAAGCGTCCATGGAATGTAGCACTACTTCATCCATTCTACACTTAACAAAGAAGTGTGTGTATCCGAGTTTCTCATCTGTCGGTATGTATGCCGGCAATGAGTTTATCAATGAAATCTTGGCACCTCGAGTAGTAACTCGGGGACTGCCTTAGTAATATTTGTTGTTCTGTGTGTTTGTTATTTATTTTTATGTCGGCTAGCTTAAGTTGCTTCTGCCTAAGTCAGATTAGTAGTGTGTGAGCACCAAAAACTCAACTCTTCGACTTGCTGTTGTCCAACAAGAATTGGCTTCATGGCAAGCAAGAGAACAAGTTTGGAATTGCGTAGCACACGAAAAATGACTAAGGAAAAGAACGTAATCGAGCTGACATTTATTATTCGGACTAACCCTAGGTTTACTTTACTTTTACTATGCTAGATTATCTTGAGCTAATCCTAAAGTTTCCAAGTATTGTTAAGTCAATTTTTGAAACTTGGACTCGTAAGTCACAAAACTGAATCAAGGTAGACGCGAGCCAAGTCATGAAATTGGAAAAACAAGAAAATGAAACTCGGGGACTACGCCCAAGTTAATCCGGTGTGAATAACTTAGTAGCAAAAAATATTCAGTATGATTGATACATCTGCACCCGGCATGCCGGGGATGTGATAAATTTCAAAGTGTTTTTGGTGCTCAAGGAGCAGCAGCAGGAGGGGGTAACTCGGTGCTAGCGAGTGGAGCTGTGGCTTTAGCCTCATCGTCATCTTCCTTCTCTTCGAGATCTGAGGCTTCGTCCTCTTCCTCGCCATCCGAACCATCTTCGACATATTCATCGTCAACGATGCCGAGGAAGCTTAGTACTTTGTTCCATTTATGAACAGGGGCATACTGTATAAGGTTGTGGGCACAAGCCTTGCACCGAGCAACCCAATCCGGATCATTTGACCACCTGGACCTGGTGCGCAAGCGCTCGAGAACCTTCAAATCCAGCTTTTCATACCAAGTGAGCACGAAATGGAGGACCGTATCAGCTACGGCACACGCGGCGGATTCTCTCGAGAGGTCGAGCTAGGTCTCGCAACCCATCAGCCTGTTGATCAAAGCAGTGGATCCCTCTGGAGGATCCTCACCAGGCCAAAGTGCACAGAAAATCAGGACGGCTGAATCCAGCATAGACGAGCCATAGTTCTTTATAATTTCTATGCGAGAGGATAGGCTGACCAGCAGGTCCTCCATGTCATAAGGAATGGGTTCAGAGCCAGGATCACATGGGGTACCCCTCTGCCGGCGGAACTTGGCAATGGTAGTAGCCGCAATGGCATCACCCTCTGGGGATTTGCCTGAAAACAAAACAAGTGAAGTTGGTAAAGGAGTTTAACCCGGAGTAATACACGTCAGCAGAAGGAAAAGAGCTTACGGGAGATATGACTATGGATCTAGGTCAGCTCTTTGGTGCAATCAGCACGCCCCTTCTGGAGCCTCTCAAGTTCGCCAGTAGCTGACTCGATCTTGACGTCAGCCTCCTTCAGCAACTCCTGATCCTTTGCAAGTTGGAGGCTGAGACGTTCTCGCTCCTCAGTGAAGTTTTGGCCAGCCTTGTCCATCTCAGTCTTGTGGAGCTCTTTAAGATTTTTCATCTCAGCCTTAAGCTTGGCAAGTTCATCATCCTTGGCTTGGAGTTTGGCAAGCTCGTCGTCCTTCTTCTTGAGTTCGGCCTAATGTTGCCCTGCTTGTTCGAGAAAATGCAGCATCATATCAGGCACGGACACACTATCTTCAAGGGATGCTACAACGGTTTGTTGACCCGACAGAGCCGAGGTATAAATATCTGCCGAGTCAAGGAGAAAGGAGAAAGAGCACGGAAAAGGCTTAACCAAAGCGAATTACCTTTTATCTCGTCCAAATTCTTTCTCATGATGGTATTTTCGGCCTCCACTTCGGCTGTGCAATCCGAATGACAGATTAGTTCGGCGAAAAAAGGCAAAGGAAGATGAGGGAAATTCGAAAAGAAAACTTACCCTTTTTCTCGCATTCAGCAAGAAGCGCAGCATGTTTTGAGCGTAGCACCTTGTGTGAGTCCAAGAGGCGCTGAAACTCAGCAGTCCGACGATTGGTAGTGATCTTAAAAGAGCAATGTTGGCTCAGCTATGTGCATATTCGAAGTGTGCAGAATCCGGGCCAAGTGGAACTTAACACGGCTCTAGGTGTGTGCATATTCAAAGTGTACAGATTCCCGGCCAAGTGGAACTTAACCCGGCTCTAGGTGTGTGCATATTCGAAGTGTGCAGAATCCGGGCCAAGTGGAAACTTAACCCGGCTCTAGGTGTGTGCATATTCAAAGTGTACAGAGCCAGGGCCAAGTGAAACTTAACCCGGCTCTAGGTGTGTGCATATTCGAAGTGTACAGAATCCGGGCCAAGTGGAACTTAACCCGGCTTTGGGTGTGTGCATATTCTAAACCACTAAGGAGCTACGCTAGTTCTCTAAGGAGCATCCAGCCGAGTAACAAGTTACTCCCCCAGAGGCTCGGGGACTAACGGATATATCTTTAAGCACTTGTGCATATTAAGGAAAAGACAAAGTAGCGTACCTCCATCATCCGGCCAGCAATATTGATAGCCTTAGCTGCCGTGTTCATCTGTGCACTGAACTCGGCGGGCCCTCCGGGAGATCGTCGTTTGGATTGACGAACTCCGCTTTGTTCCAATTATTGACATATTCAATCAAAGCCGGAGGATAGTTCTCTCCACAAGGCATGTGGGGGGCTGATACATTGCCAATGTATCTGTAATTTTTGATGTTCCATGCTTGGTTTTATCCACTTTCTTGTGTTTTGTTCCAACTTTGGAGTACTTTTATTATGATTTCTTGGACTAACCTATTAACAAGAGCCACAGTGCCAGCTGCCTATTTTCTGTTGTTTTTGGTTCCAGGAAAGTCAGAAAATGAATATTCTCGGAATTGGACGGGACAAAAGCCAAAGTGCCTATTTTTTTGGAAGGGATCAAGTGCCAGAATACGAGACGAAGAAGGGCTAGGGGGCGGCCACACCACCTAGCTGCGCGGCCAGGCTTGGCCTGCGCCAGGGGGTGGTCTGGCCGACCCGAGCACCCCCTCATCCTCTCCTTCCGCCTATAAGTTGCCCTCGGGACGAAAACCCTAGGTACCCGATCAAAAATCCACGAAAGAGTCTGTAGCCGCCGTCGTCTCTGTCCCTAGATCGGGAGGATCTGAAGCTCTTCCCAGCACCCTGCCGGAGAGGGGAATTCACCCTGGAGGCCTTCTTCATCACCATGCAAGCCTCCGGTGTGATGCGTGAGTAGTTCATCCTTGGACTACGGATCCATGTAGTAGCTAGATGGCTGGTTTCTCCTCCTTTGTGCTTTCATGTTTAGATCTTGTGAGCTCCGTTCATGATCAAGATCATCTATTTATAATCCATACATGTTGTGTTTGCGGGGATCTGATGGATATTGAGATGCTATTTTAGATTGATTATTGATTCTATCATGTCTTTGTTATTTGAGATCTTACATGCTTTCCGTTGTTAGTAGCTATCTTGGCCAAGTAGATGCTAGCAACTCCAAGAGTTAGTATTTATGCTCGATAGTGGGTTCATGCCTCTGGTAATCTGGGGAAGTGACAGAAATCTCTAAGGTACTAGATGTGATGTTGCTACTAGGGAGAAAACAACGATCCTTTAATTGTATTGTTTACTTTACCCACAGTTTGTAAAGCAATAATCTGTTGCTTGCAACTTAATACTGGAGGGGGTTCGGATGATAACCTGAAGGTGTATTATTAGTCATAGATGCAGTTGGATGGCGGTGTATGTATTATGTTGTAAAGCCCAATCAAGTCTCAAAAGAGTCATGATGATTAGTATATGCATGTATTGCTTTCTCGGTGTTTATCAATTGCCCCGCTGTAATTTGTTCACCCAACATGTTATCTATCTAAGGAGAGCCACCTCTAGTGAACTATGGATCCCGGTCCTTGTCTTTTATATTCAATCTACAATTTTTTACTGCTTTGTGTTTACTTTCTACAAACTTTTACTTCTTTCCATTCGATACGTTTAATCCTTTGTTTTCTGCAAAACACGGTGAGATTGACAACCTCATCGCAAGTTGGGGACAAAGTTCTGTGGTTGTGTTGTGCAGGTCTCCACGTTGCTACTAGCACCGGTAGTGCGCCCTGCCAAAGCTCAGCCAGTAACACCTTTGGGGTGTTTCCTTGCTCCTACTGGTTCGATTAAACCTTGGTTTCATAATTGAGAGAAAACTTACTGCTGTGCTCATCGTACCTTCCTCTTGGGGTTCCCAACGAGCTCTACGTCGAAAGTCGAGCGCGTCAAGATATTTTCTGGCACCGTGACCCAGAGATCAAAAGAAGAAGAGACTCCCACGTCTACGACGAGCACATCAAGATTTTCTGGCGCCGTTGCCGGGGAGTCAACGACATCTTCACAAGGGGAGTCCCTCATAACCAATCTCTTTACTTTGTTGTTTTTGTTTTGCTTAGTTTTCTTTTTTGCTCTGTTTGCTTGTTTTGTTCTTCAAAAACACAAAAAAATTAGTTTTACAAGTTTGCTTTCTTATTTCAAAAACACACAAAACATTAGTTCCTTTCTTAAGTTGCCTTTATGACTAGCTCAGCTCCAATCACTATTTCATTATGGATAGCTCACTCAGTTTCCTATTTGGGAACAGTATTATGACTGCTAAGGTAATAGATGAACCACCGCCTGGTAGAACCTCCATGGAAGAAGAAATCGCAGAACCCGAAAGCTCATTAGATGAAAAATAGGAGGAGAGTGATGGAAAAAGGAGGAAGAATGGATCTACCGATGCCTACCTTCTAATGAGAGTAACTCTTTATCCCTTACATTATTTGATTGTCCCCCATGCTTATCAAAGGAGGGTGAATGTTATGTTCCCGAGGATTCTTTTGAAAATGTTTATAATAAAGCTCTAGTGCTTGTAGATCATGAAAAGCATGCCTTATGTGATAGTTATATTGTTGAGTTTATTCATGAGTCTACTGAAAATTATTATGAGAGAGGAAAATATGGTTGTAGAAGTTTTTATGGTAATGAAACACCTCTCTATGTGCTGAAAGTTTTGAAGTTACTTTTGTTTTATCTTCCTATGCCTGTCACTTTGTTCTTTGTGCATTTATTTGCATACAAGATTCCTATGCATAGGAAGTGGGTAGACTTAAATGTGTTTTGAATTTTCTTCTTGATGCTCTCTTTTACTTTAATTCATATTTCCTATGAGAGCATCTTCTCAAATTTTCATGCCTAAATTAAAGGCGTTAAAGAAAAGTACTTGTTGGGATATAACCCAAGAGTTTTAGTTGAGTCTTGGAAGTTATTACCTCTGTAATAACCTCTCCTTATCCTTTTTATTTGCTTTTTGTGCCAAGAGTAACCTCTAATGAGAGTGAAGTAATGATTGGAAAAGTTGCTGTCCCGAAACAGATTTCTGTGCTTCACCGTAAAAATTCCTGAGAGAGGTATATATGTCGGATTGAGCTGTAATTTGTTGTGCTTCTGACCCTGGTTGTTTTCTAAGTTTAGTTAGTTCAACACTTTTTGATTTGAGCAACAGAGGTCTTCGAAAAAAATCGTCTTTACCTGCTGGTCTGTTTTGACAGATTTCTGCCATTTTCTGCATTTGCTTCTTGTGGGTTCCTTTTTGAGTTCTTTTGGGGAATTGAGCTTTTTGAGGGAAGTGCTACAGTATCTAGTGTTCTAATGTAAGTTTATTTGGTGTTATAACTGAATCTTGAGACTTATTTATCTTAAGTGCACTAATGTTGCTAATGAGATTGTGTGAAGTTTTGTATGAAGGAAAAATTTCAGATGTATGGAAGGAATGAGTAAAGAGATGAATGATGGACTAAAGCTCAAGCTTGGGGATGCCACGCGTGTCACCCCAAGAAATATCCAAGAAGTACAAGCGTCAAAGCTTGGGGATGCCCAAGGCATTCCCCTTCTTCATCAATAAAAATTCCAGGTTTCTTCCAAACGCTTCATTTTTATTGTTTCATGCACAGTTGTGTTTTTCTTAGAGCGTCTTATTTTTTGTTTTCGTTTTGGTTTCTGTTTGCTTTTGTTTGCTTAGTTTTCTGAATAAATTGGTTGGACCCCCTCTTTCACACTTTGGTTTGCGATTAGTTTGGTTTGGTTTGGAAAAGAGTAGGAAAGTTCATACTTATGTGGTAAAAAGAGCTCATTTTTGACTGTGGCCTATGCTTTGTCATGCCATGCTTGATATTGTTTTGGCTTTATGCTTAGTATTCTTTGCTGTAGCATGACTTGTTATAAACAATTGAGATTGCTTAATGTGCCTTGGATGAATCATGCGTTGTTTTAGCATATTAAAGCATGGTATAGTGGTATTCTCCTTTGATGCTTGATTTGGGTTGACTTGGCGCATGCTCACACCATGTTATGACTATCTCAAGTCACCATAGCTTTTACGATCCTTTAGTTTTCAACTTGTAGTATCACTTTATGCTTTGATAAATGATGTTTTGTCGCTCGGCATGATTATGGCCATTATTGCTCTCTTAGTTTGTCGCTCCCAGTCTTTTGCTAGCCTCCACAACCAAGTATGAGTTCCACTCATGCATCCAACTCCCTAAACCAAGTTATTCCAAAGAGTCCACCATACCTACCTACTAGCTTATGCTATTCCAAGTATATTGATGCTTTTGTTTACCTTCCACTTGTTATGAGAAAACTAGTGATTAAAGCTCTCACGAACTTGATGGCACACTTTACTTTACTTTCCCTTAATAAACTTGAACCATTGTGTCTTCTATGTTGTATATGCTTGCACTTATTTGTTGGAAATTAGCAGAACCATGCTTTCATGGGGAACGCTTTCAACATTGCACTTGGTACTTGTACCTAGTTGATATAATGCTCTTTTCTATATGGATGTCGTCGGTGTGAAATGAAAGGGGAGCTTGTAAGTCCATGGAGTTACGTATATGTGTTAGAGAAACGCCTGGGCCGCTGGTCTAATCCATGCCGACATGGTGGAAACCTGCAGCGTAACCATAATGAGATGTCTATGAAGCATTCTTCTAATAAAAAAAGAGTCCTATATTGAAAAAAAAGAGAAAAGAAAAAAATAGATACTTTGAAAAGAGGAAAGAGAGAAAAGAGCACCATATTCCCATGGTAAATAAGAAGAATGCTGAGATGTTCGTTGTCTGCTTGCCTTGTCATTTTGATATGGGGATTCTTCCGTATCATCGGGCAAGGGGTACCCCGTTGGCGGTTCTCAATGATACACATGTACTTACGATGACAAGAACTTACCGGTGACTAAACTTGAGTAGCATGAGGAGCGGCCCTCGTATACAAGGGACATGAGATTTCTGACTTATACTTCATCAAGCATGTACACCATAGTTTGTTCACTTTAACCTTAATCACTTCAAGATGCTTATGATAGGGGCAATGAGAGCTGAAAGCTATAAGTACCATAATTTTTTGAAGCTCTTTATGAGACTTGAATCCCTACTTCCTTTTACAAAAGGCTTTTCTTCCACCATTATATTGAGTCTCCACCTTCTATATTTATGCACTACTTTGAGAGCATAGTGGCCATTCTTAGTTCTATGTGCATTGTCCCAAGACTAGTTGATTGATGCATAACTTGTTATTGCTTGTTTGAAACTATTGTATCTAGTCACTCTTATGAACTTTGAAGGTGTCCTATGCATTTATATTTGCTACTCTATTGAGGGACAAGCTGAATACTATTATGCTATGTTTTCTTTATGTGAAACAAACAAACGTCTTGCAAAGCATTGATATTCATGAATCTTTTGTTTGTTCCTTTTCATGTTGCATCATAGTCTCTTTGCTTATTGCTAGAACTTTGTCTTTCATGTTATGATTGAAGTACTTTGATCCCAGAATGTTTTGCAAATACTTTGATCAAGTCTTTAATGGTGCATGTCACCTCAAAAATTCTTTCTTTTTATCACTTACCTACTCGACGACGAGCAAGAGTTAACCTTGGGGATATTGATACATTGCAAATGTATCTATAATTTTTGATGTTCCATGCTTGGTTTTATCCACTTTCTTGTGTTTTGTTCTAACTTTGGAGTACTTTTATTATGATTTCTTGGACTAACCTATTAACAAGAGCCACAGTGCCAGCTGCCTGTTTTCTGTTGTTTTTGGTTCCAGGAAAGTCAGAAAATGAATGTTCTCGGAATTGGACGGGACAAAAGCCAAAGTGCCTATTTTTTCCGGAAGGGATCAAGTGCCAGAATACGAGACGGAGAAGGGCTGGGGGCCGGCCACACCACCTAGCCGCGCGGCCAGGCCTGGCCCGCGCCAAGGGGTGGTATGGCCGACCCCAGCACCCCCTTGGCCTCTCCTTCCGCCTATAAGTTGCCATCGGGACGAAAACCCTAGGTACCCGATCAAAAATCCACAAAAGAGTCTGTAGCCACCGTCCTCTCTGTCCCTAGATCGGGGGGATCTGAAGCTCTTCCCGGCACCCTGCCGGAGAGGGGAATTCACCCTGGAGGCCTTCTTCATAACCATGCAAGCCTCCGGTGTGATGCGTGAGTAGTTCGTCCTTGGACTACGGATCCATGTAGTAGCTAGATGGCTAGTTTCTCCTCCATTGTGCTTTCATGTTTAGATCTTGTGAGCTCCGTTCATGATCAAGATCATCTATTTATAATCCATACATGTTGTGTTTACGGGGATCCGATGGATATTGAGATGCTATTTCAGATTGATTATTGATTCTATCATGTCTTTGTTATTTGAGATCTTGCATGCTTTCCGTTGTTAGTAGCTATCTTGGCCAAGTAGATGCTAGCAACTCCAAGAGTTAGTATTTATGCTCGATAGTGGGTTCATGCCTCTGGTAATCTGGGGAAGTGACAGAAATCTCTAAGGTACTAGATGTGATGTTGCTACTAGGGAGAAAACAACGATCCTTTAATTGTATTGTTTACTTTACCCACAGTTCGTGTCCTCGGCCACACCACTTCCCCTGGAGCATCCGGCCTAGCGTGTCCTCGGCCACACCACTTCCCCTTGCACCGAGGTCGCCCTCCTCTGGACGAGATGGGCCAAGATCCGGAGCAGTCACGAAGCCTTCCTGAACTGGGCTCAGTGGGCGCGTGTCATCGTCGCGAGGGGGAGATGGGGTGCGCCGGAGAGACAAAGCAATGTTGGAGCCGCTCTGGGGAACCTCCATGGTAGCCCTACCGAGTCAAACAATGAGTAACAAGTTAAAATAGAAAGAGAGGCATGGAGACAAAGAAACATGAAGTAGAAAATTGGACAAGGAAAAGGAGACTCACTCGTCCGAGGTCAGAGGCTCCCTGGGCTTTCGAGCTCTCTGAACTATGGCCTTAGTTGGAGGTTTGCTGGCACCCTTGTCAGCGGACTTCTTCCGTCTTTTGGTTGTTTGGGCAGGCTCGGAAGAAGCAGCCAAAGTGGCAGCCCGTTTCTTAGACGCGGCTGGAACCGGCTCACCCGTTGCAAGAGGAGGGGTCCTCGTGGATCTGCTCAGCCGGATTAGCTAAAGTTGGAAATGCGAAAGAAATGGGAGCCGGGTCATATACCTCCAACATCTCAATATCGGAATCATCCTCATCGTCAGGCCAATCCCTTAAGGAAGAGAAGTTACCAGAGGTTCGCTTGGATCCATCCGGGGCAGGCAAGAACATTTCTTGATCCGGCTCCTCCTCATCTGAGACAAGCCGATCCTTCCCCCATTTGAGGGAAGGCTCGGTTCCATCTTTGAGGGTCTGCTGGAGAAACAACTAAAAGCAAAATGCAAGGGGATCAAATAAACAACATGTTCCGACATAGGGTGTAACTCGGAGAAGAATTGGGTAAGAAAATTTGCCGTGGGAGGAGGATTGTCCTGGCAGTAGTGCTCCAATCCCCAATCCCAATCCACGTTGAAATCTCTGTCGGTCGTAAAGATGGCCTTAACCCGGCAGTATATCTCGGTGTTGCTCAGCTCGAAGGAGGAGGTACGGTTGGGGTCAAGATGCCCGCTCATATGGCAGAGCTTGTGTGTGTGTTTCTGCAGGGGGGAAACCCGGCTGCGGACGAATGTGATCATCACATCCTTGTTGCGTAGCTTCAGCTCCTTCAGCTCCTTGAATCGCTTGTTTACTTGATTCGCCAAGACAGTTGGCTTCTTGGGAATCCGGTTCCACAAACCCGGATTAGGAGGGCCCATTGCAAAGGGGCGCAACCGGATAAGATCTTCATCCGAGCTATTCCTCACATAAAAGAAGGTCCGGGCCCAGCCCTTGCAAGACTCGAGGCCGGTAACCCAGGGAAAGATAGAATTCTTGCAAGGAGAGATAGAAGCGGCGCCACACTGGGTGAGCAATTTGTCGGTAGGGGCACTGGTCTTATCCAGGATAACATTCTTCTTCAGACCAAAGAATCGGATCCAAAGCTCCTTGGTGGGCCACAAGCCGATGTATCCCTCTATGGCAGATGCGAAGGAGGAAAGAGAAGTAATGGCGTTCACCGGAAGATGATGAGGTTGGAGCTCGTAGGCATTGATAAGATCATGGAAGAAATCGCTCACTGGCAGGCTGAAGCCGCGCTGGAAGTGGGAGAGGAAGACGACGAACTCACCCGGGTTGGGCGAGGGAGCAATTTCTTCGGAGGGGAGGCGAGAGATTACACCTTTGGGGATGCGGCGGGTGCGGTAAAGCCAATCGAGGTCATCTTGGCACACCCACGAGCCGGCCCAGGCACCGCACTCTTGCACCTCACCTTCTCCCTCCATCTCCTCTTCCTTGATGACGGTGAGCTCCTCCTCTGTCATCTCCAAATCACTGTCCTCACTGGCCCGATCAGAGGTGGGGGACAGATGTCTAGATTGGCACGGACCCGTGGCGGTGAAGCGCGTGGGAGCGGCAGCGAGGATAGAGCGAAGAAACGAGGCGCAGCGGTGGCAGCGCTAAGCAGAAGCAGTGGCAGCGGCGCTGTCGCAAGGAAGAAGAAGGAGCAGAAGAGTGCGAGAAGGGGGAAAATAGCCAAGGGGCACGCCCTCTCCCCTATTTAACCGTGCCCTTGCGATGGATAGTGGGATTGGGCAGTGCCTCGAGGCCACACGGTGTGGCCGTGTATTTGCCTGGTCATCCAATTAGAAGCAAGCCACAGGAAGGGCCACAGGGAACAGGGGATCCCATGACGTGACATGGTGATGCAGTTAACGAGGAGGCAGCCGCGACGCGACGTTTGCAACAGTAACCCCTAACAATAAGTGCAGTAACTGGCGCATGCCCTTAAAATGAGGCAAGATGATGATTACCCTCCACGTAGGACGTGGGGAAGTGTATGAGAGAAGGAAGGATAACACGGAAAACTGATGAGTAACCCGGCCAGCGAGTGATAACTCGGAATGTGCCAAGGGAAAGTTAAGCCAAGAGATCGAACTACAGGGTAACTCGGAAAGGAGAGCAAAAATCTTGGTAGATTGAACCTGTCGTGGCCTTAGCAGCTAAAGTTGCTAAGACCGCACCAGCTTCAGGGACTAATGTTGGGGGGATACCCCCGGGTAGGGTCACGCCGGGGTATAAAGGCTGAGTTAGCCGAGGTAAGGCAAGGTCAAAGCGAGAGCTGGCCAAGTCACCTCAAGGCAGGCCAACTTACGGAGTAACCCGGCCCGGAGGATGTTCGCCTAACTACGTCCCAGCCGACGTATATCGTACGTCGACAGGCTCTTTGTAACTTGTCTGCAGGTACCCACAGGGCCGGATTAACCAGGCCTAAGTCGGGTTATACCATGCTTGCAAGAGAAGGAAGGTATCCCGCTGGTCAGAAGGTGGTCTCTGTGCGCTGGAGCGTGAGCGGAGCAGACAGTGGGAGGGACCAGCAGGGCATGGCCGACAAAGGTGACGTAGCCTATGTCGGCTGACGCTGGTGCCGCAGAGGGTTACGTAGCCTCTGCATGGCTTACGAAAGGAAAAGGAGACCTGGTCGGTTTGCTATTTTGGGAGAGGCATATTCCTGGATGTATGCCCTAACTGGCAGCCTAGCCTCCCCTTTATAAGGAGCGCTAGGGCCTCTATAGAAAGGGCTGGCGGGTGAGTAGATTGTTCCTAGGGTGCAAGTAGTGGTGAGAGTAAGATAGCACCTTCTTCCTCCTCTCCCCAACATAGCTCAAGGAGCCTCTGTAAACTTAGTGAACTTGGAGAATACAAAGCATCTGTGTGTGGAATCACCACACTATCCCTCCCTGGATTCCTCTAGTGCATATTGGCCCCACCTTTAGCCTATCCATGGCATGTTCCATGACACCACCACGACAATTAAATTAGCTTTCTTTACTTCTGAACTTAGCTTAAGATAAATCTGCCTTTTTACAAATAAACCTAGAGCTTAGTATTCCTACTAGAACTACCTTACTTATTAGTAATAGTTTGCAAGTACTTAAAGAGTACTCATGGCTTTGTCCCTGGCTATTCCTGTGGCCAGACTATGAGGAGTACTATCAGGAAGATGGACAACAGGACGGCTACGACAACTAGGATCATCTCCCATCGTCAGCATTTCCTGTGACCCTGAAGATGGAGCCTACTACTACGCTTTATATTTCCGCTTCTTGTTTGTATTAAGACTGGATCATGAGATCCCTTATTTGTGTAAAACCTTATTATGGTTTGTAATGGATGATGTACTGTGATATCCAATCTGTTATGTCTCGCAAAAATGGTAATCCTGGGATTGCGAGGTATGGCATAACAGGCATCTAGGCTTAAAAATCCGGGTGTTGACAAGCTGGTATCAGAGGCATCCTGACCATAGGAGACCCTAGTTAGAATGAAAGTCCGAACAAAAAACTTAGTTTCAAAACAAAAGAAGTGAGTATTTATGAAAACCTATTCCCACTCTTATCCTTGAGATTCTTTCAAAAAAATCATGTTCCTAAAAAATTCTTATATTCTACATAAAATTTGACACACTTGATCACCTCACTAACTTACTCATCCTAAATTCTTATAGATGGAAGTTCAGTATTGCAAGTTCTACCAGTTGGGCAATGGAGGTCAACCAATCTTTGAGAGGAATCTCGATACACTGTCAAAGTACCTTGAGCGCCCACATCCAGAATTCTTCGGAGTCCAACTCAAGGATCACCCAGGAGGAGATCTATAATGGATGATAGTTGCATATATTAGAGGCAAGATGCAAGAACCCCTTTCTGAGAAGATTCAATTCACCGTGTGAGAGAACAACTGGCTAGATGGATTAGCCAGTGCCATGCATGAAGCTCTTGCTCGTCTATGTGGACAAAACATTAACTTGATCCAGGGAACTCGCTTTGCTCACTATGCAAGGCGTGATTCTATGGGAATGCAATTAGAGATGCCAAGTCACCCAAAGATGAAGCGCCAAGTGGAGAACCTTGACTTCCTGCTATATGATAGGCAGAAGGAATTGGACAATGCTCGAGTCTACGCCAACCACAACCTTGCCATTACCGGCAAGAAGGACCAGACCATTGCCATGCTCGTCAAGGGTCGCCAATCACTTCGTTGTCAATGCGATAAGAAGGATCACACCATCGCTCGTCTTTGCAAGAAGGTGGCCGACCTCGAGAAGACCATCCATGAGCAGGAAATCCAGATGGAAGCAAAGGAAGAGGAAGAAGGTGAAGAAATCTAAGGAGATCTTTACTCTTACCTCAGTGATGACAATGACTATCTATAGGATGATGCCATGGAGTTCCACACTGATGATGATGATTCCGACTTCATTGATGATGAGTAGATGCACTTGATCACTACCGTAGGAATGAGTTGTACCGGTCCCACTGTATCGTAGTTCACAGAATGGTTCTTAAAACCATCTGTTTTCCTTTTGTGTTGTGGTGTGTGTTTGTATTGTGTGCTTGAATGAATGAATGAGAAGTTGTTAGCTTGAAAAACCTGAGTCAAACTCAAAGTTTAAAGCTTTTGAAACAAAACCATGAACCTTAGAACTTTCCCTCTTATCTCATTATCTATCTCAATCTTGAGATGACTCGTGGAAATCCTGGAGGAAGCAACTCATCGCAGGACCCGATGTTGTAGATTCTTCAGATGCTAGTTTCTGACCGTGAAGCTAGTCGAGCAGAATGCCAAGACAACCTAGCCACTCTTCAACAGATAGCTCAGATGGCCCACAATAATCAAGGCCATGGAAACCAGGATCATCATGGATCCAAACTCAAGAACTTCCAGAATACGAATCCCCCTATCTTTAGTAAGTCCAAAGACCCTTTAGATGCTGATGATTGGTTGCAAACCATGGAGAACAACATGGAGGTCACAGGTGTTGAAGCAAATGAGAAAGTACTGTTTGCCACCCACTATCTGGCAGGAGATGCAAGAGCCTGGTGGAATAGAACTCGTACTATGAACCACGGTCAGGTGATGACATGGGAAGCATTCAAGATCAAGTTTAGCCGCACCCATGTGCCGCAAGGTTTAGTCACCCGAATGAGAGATGAGTTCAGAGAACTGAAGCAAGGCAGGATGATGGTAGTCGAGTACCGTGACAAATTTCTGTCCTTAGCTAGATATGCCCCTGATGAGATCAACACTGAAGTCAAGAAGAAGGAAAGGTTCCTGAATGGATTGCATGATGAGATGCAGACTATCCTAGTCAACATCCTTTTTGAGGATCTAAAAGAGCTAGTGGATTCTGCCATCCAGATGGAAGGGAAGGTCAACCAATCCAATGACAACCACAAGCGCAGAATGATGCACCAGAGTGGATCCAACAATCACCAGAAGTATCGCCCCAACCCTTTTGCAGCATATGCCCCGAGAAACAACAGACCCCCGATGAACCGTCCAAGCTATCCCAATCGTAGCGGAGGAAATTTGAAATCTGGAGGAAACCACAACAGCAACCCTGACAACTCCAATAACTTCAACCGTGCACTGCCCAAGTCCAACAACAATAACAACAACAATACTGCCCCAAGGACTAGAAGCAATGATGTGCCTGTTGCAGCCAAAGACAAGTCCCAGATTACTTGCTTTGAATGTGGAGTTAAGGTTCACTACTCCAATGAGTGTCCCAAGAAGCTTGAAGCCACCACCAATGTGAATGCACCCGCTCAGCAGCAACACCGTGTTCAACCTGGAAGGAGATTTGCCCTAGGGAATTCGCCCAACCGCAACGGCCGTCTATTTCACATGAATGCTGAAGAAGCCTGGGAAGCGCCAGATGTCATGCTGTGTATGTTTTCTGTTGACTTAGTACTTGCAAGAGTGTTGTTTGATTCTGGAGCATCGCATTTGTTTGTTACAGAAGAATTTGCATGCACTAGTAAGATTCAACCAACAAAATTGAAGCATGTCATAATAGTTAAAATACCTGGTTCAACCACCAAAGCTAGAAAAATTTGCAAGGCTGTACCTATCAGAATCCATGGGATAGATTTTTATGTCAATCTAATAGTACTTGGAACCAAAGGTTTGGAAGTAGTACTAGGAATGGATTGGATGTCGAAACATAAAGGATTAATCGACTGTGCCAAGAAAGCCATAACCATGACCAGTAGCTCTGGAGTATCAGTAGAGCATGTATCTGAAACCTTGCCCTGTCAATTCAAGTGCAACAAGAGTTTAGCCCAACCAACCCTAGACCAAGTCAAAGTAGTCTATGAATACCCCGACGTATTCCCAGATGAATTGCCTGGTATGCCCCCGGATCGGGATATCGAGTTCATTATTGAACTAATTCCTGGAACTGGACCCATAGCTTAGAGATTAGTGGAGCTGAAGAAACAACTTGATGCTATGTTGGGAAAGGTTTGATTCAACCAAGCGCATCGCCATGGAGATCACCTATTTTGTTTGTTGATAAGAAGTATGGAGGTAACTATTTGTGCATAGATTACCGGAAGTTGAATGATGTCACCATCAAGAACAAGTACCCATTGCCAAAGATCGAAGATCTGTTTGACTAGTTGACTGGTGCCAAAGTGTTCTCTAAGATTGATCTTAGAACTGGTTATCATCAACTCAAGATTCGTGCAACGGATATTCCAAAGACCGCCTTTACCACCAGATATGGATTGTATGAGTATACTGTCATGTATTTTGGATTAACCAATGCCCCTGCTTATTTCATGAATCTCATGAATAAGATTTTTATGAACTTCCTAGATAAGTTTGTCGTTGTTTTTATCGACGATATTCTAATCTATTCAAAGTCAAAAGAAGACCATGAGCTATACCTGAGAACCATCCTTGAAACCCTTAGAGAACATCAGTTGTATGCCAAGTTTAGCAAATGTGAGTTCTGGTTGAAGGAAGTAGGATTCCTAGGACATATTGTGTTGGCAGGAGGAGTCGTTGTCGATCCCGCCAAGATTAAAGATGTTGAAGCATGGAAAGCCCCAACCACTCAAACCCAAGTCCGTGCATTTCTCGGATTAGCGGGATATTACCGCAAGTTTGTTGAAGGATTTTCGAGCATCGCAAGACCGATGACCCAACAGTTGAAGAAAGATAAGAAGTTTGAATGGACTCACAAATGTGAAGCAAGTTTTCAAGAACTCAAGAAGAGATTGATTTCCGCCCCAATCTTGATTATTCCAGATAGCAAGAAGCCTTTTGATGTGTATTGTGATGCATCCAAGATTGGTCTCAGATGTGTCTTGATGCAAGAAGGCAATGTCATAGCATATATGTCCCGACAACTGAATCAGCATGAGCAAAACTATCCTACCCATGATCTTGAACTAGTAGTTGTACTTTTAGCATTGAAAACATGGCGTCATTACCTTATGGGTAACCACTGTGAGATTTATTCGGATCACAAGAGTCTGAAGTATATTTTCACCCAGAAGGAGCTGAATATGAGGCAAAGGAGATGGATAGAGTTAATCGAGGATTATGACCTTGACATTCACTATCACCCCGGCAAAGACAATGTGGTAGCGGATGCTCTTAGCAGATTGCCATGTAGATTAAACACCATGATTAAAAAATTCTAGCCAAGTTTGTATGAAGAGTTGGAGCAGTTTAGAACGGATCTAGTTAGCGAAGGATTTTTAGCTAGCATTGAACTTCAACCCACATTGATCAGTCAGATCAAGGAAGCCCGGAAAGGAAATGCAAGTATCGACAGAATCAAACGTCGTATCGGTACCCGGATTCACCAAAGATGAAGGAGTTTTGTGGTACAAAGGACGTATCTATGTGCCAGTAGATTCAGAGCTGAAACAAGTTATCATGCAGGAAGCTCATGGTACTCTTTATTCTATCCATCCTGGAGGAACGAAGATGTATCAGGATTTGAAGAAGCAATTTTGGTGGCACAAGATGAAGAGAGAAATCGGAAGCTACATAGCCAAGTGTGATATTTGTCAGAGAGTCAAATAGGAACATCAAAGACCCGCAGGACTTTTGCAACCATTGCAGATTCCAGAATGGAAATGGGATTCTGTCGGAATGGACTTTATCACCGGTTTGCCTACTTCTAGTAGGGAAAATGACTCTATTTGGGTCATAGTTGATAGACTATCCAAAGTATCCCATTTTATACTTGTCAAGACTTCCTACCAAAGTTCGAAGCTAGCAGAGTTTTTACATTTCTAGAATTGTGCGGTGACCTAGCATACCAATGCATAATGAAGTACACTATAGTCGTTGACATAACACTAATGAAACACCATTCACTAGTATTACATCCCTCAGAGTGGTACAACAGAAACACAGCAGGTCCAAGACATGACCATAGGTTACAAGTCAACTCTTTACAACTCAGAGAACATTCTAGGTTAAAGAGAGAGAAAGAACTTCTTACAAAGAAGAACCAGAAGTAATAACTTAGAACTATCTAGTAACTAAGACTAGCATCTAAAATATCAAGATTGCCGTTGCTGCTATTGCAATGCTCTACAGAAGTAGGTTTTATGGCTAGAGTAACTACTCCTATCTGATCAGGGACTTCATCTTCACTTCAGTCAAAGTATCTAGTGACTTTATTGAAGAACTTGAGTTGTCGATGATGGTTTCTTGAGCAGACATTGATGTTGATGTCGTCTTCAATAGCTTAGAACCTAGCAAGGGTTAAGAAGGTACGGTTGAGTACGAGCATACTCAGCAAGTTCACTAAAAAGGAGTGTATGATGCACTATCTCTACAGCCACAGACCATAGGTCATAGGCAATGTAGGTTTTCATAAAATTTCTTCAAATGTTGCTTTTATTCTGAAAACTATGTCCGACAGCCTTCACAGGTTGACCAGAACCTTCATGGGGTTCCTTTCCTACCATGTTCGTAGCTCCTTCCTAGAACAGGGAGTAACATGTCACAATTCTTACACTCTGCAGAGGTGCATCACTTTTCCCACAAGAGACCTTAGCTTTGTTGCACAACCGAGTTGCATTCTCGTCCACACTTCCTTGGTGTGGGGCCTAGTCTAAGATCCAAGCCAGTACTGCCCTCTCCACGACACCGCATGAGACAAGATCCCCCGAGACAACTACCACGATTACTCTTTGGGTAGCCTCTCGGAGAGTCCGTATGCAGCTCTGTCTGGCGGTCACCATCAGCTATGGTGAACTCAGACCCAGTCAGAAATGCACAGATAATCTAGAAACCAAGATCGCGGGGAACTAAGGGGTCCCACCCAGGTGCTGGATTCTCTAGAACTCCACAAGAAATCAACAGCCTCACGATAAGGTCATCCGTCCATGTGAAAGGGAGAAGATACAGCTGACTTTCCCGTCCCATTCCAAGTATCATGGTTGACGCGTAATATATGGTGCTAGAATCACTGGCAACATTGGTTGTTAAGTCCTAGATATTATGTTCATTTACCATTAGAACTGTATCAATAGATTATTACCATTTGGTAAATAATCCATAATCATATTATTATGAAAATAGTGATGGGTTCGTAGCATGGAAAACAAAAATTTTCTACCGCAAGAACGAACAAAACCTAGATCTAATCTAGATAAAAGCCAAGATCTAATCTATTAGACATGAGCAACGAGATAGATGGGAACTAACCCTCGTAGATCCGAAAGCGTTAACGAGATTAGATCTCGTGGTTGATGTAGTCGATCACTTGCCGATCTCAAGATCGTGTGGACGATCCTTCTGGCGTCGCGTTCCAGCAACGCTTCCGCCTTCGGTCAAGTAGACGATCCTTCCGGCGTTGCGTTCCAGCAGCGCTTCCGCCCTTGGTCAAGTTGACGATCCTTCCGGCGCCGCAATTCGGCAGCGCTTCCGCAGTCGGTCACACGTGCGGAGTCGAAGTAGACCTTCCTCTCCCCGTTCCAGCGAGCAGCGGAGGTAGTAGATCTTCTCCACGGAATCCCAGCAGCACGACGGCGTGGTGGTGGTGGTGGAGTAGAGAATTCTGCAGGGCTTCGCCTATGCCTGTGCAGAATATGGTGGAGGAGAGAGGCGGCAGAGATTGGACGTTATGAGAGCGTAAGAGGAGGGGGCGCCCCTGCCCCTCTATTTAAAGAGGGGAGGGCGCGCCAGGGAAGGGGAGTCCTTGTAGGACTCCCCTCCTATGGGGCCGGCGGGTTGGGGAGGTGGGGAGTAATCCTCCTCCCCCACGACTCCTTATCTTGACCCAACAGGACTCCTTGATCCCTATCTTGATTTTCAAGCAAACTCCAAGATATCTTCTAGAACCTTCCGGAACATTCCGAAACCTTCTAGAATCCTCATACAAACACTCCGGAACATTTCCTATCTCATAAAATGATCTCCTATATATGAATCTTATTCTCCGGACCATTCCGGATCTCCTCGTGATGTCCCGGATCCATTCCGAGACTCCGAACAACATTCGGTCTCCAACGCACATTCCATATCTACTTAAAACAACTCCGAACCTTAAGTGTGTCACCCTACGGTTCGTGAATATGTAGACATGATAGAGACACATCTCATATCAATAACCATCAGCGGGACCTAGAGATCCATAATGGCTCCCACATACTCAATGATGACTTCGCGATCGATTGAACCATTTACATACGAAACTAATTCCCTTTGTCTCACGATATTATACTTATCCGAGGTTTGATCGTCGGTATCTCCATACCTAGTTCTACCTCGTTACTGATAAGTAATCTTTACTCGTTCCGTGATATGTCATCCCTTGTGACCTAGTCACATGCTTGCAAGCTAACTAGATGACATTCCACCGAGAGGGCCCAGAGCATATCTATCCGTCATATGGATGGACAAATCCCAATCTTGGTTCATGCGCTTCAACACATACTTTCAGAATACCCAATGACACTTTTATAACCACCCAGTTACGAAGCGGCGTTTGATGTCATCAAAGTATTCATCCGGTGATGGTGATTAACATAACCTCATAGTCGAAGGAATAGGTTACTATGTGACTGAAAGCTTACAGCAATACGAACTTAATGACTTGATCTTATGCTACGCTTACTATGGGTGTGTGTCCATCACATCATTCTCCTAATGATATGACCTTGTTATTAATCACATCCTAATGTCCATGATCAGGAAACCATGATCATCAATTAATCAACAAGCTAGTTCAACAAGAGGCTTACTAGGGACTCTTATATGTTTACAAAACACACATGTATCAGTGTTTCCTAATAATACAATTATAGCATGGGATGTAAACATTCATCATAAACACAAAGATATAATAATAATCTCTTTTATTATTGCCTCTTGGGCATATCTCCAACAGTCTCCCACTTGCACTAGAGTCAATAATCTAGATTACATGGTAATATACCGAACACCCATGGCGTTTTGGTGTTGGTCATGCTTTGCCCTAGGGAGAGGTTTAGTCAATGGATCTGCCACATTCAGATCAGTGTGTACTTTGCAAATCTTTATGTCACCATCTCGGACATACTCGCGAATAGCGTGGAAACGTAGCTTGATGTGCTTCAGCTTGCTATGTGACCTTGGTTCCTGCGCATTAGCTATGGCACCTGTGTTGTCACAGTAGATGGCCATCGGGTCCAACGCACTGGGGACCACGCCGAGTTCAGTAATGAATTCCTTCATCCAAACGGCTTCTTGTGCAGCCTCCGAAGCAGCTATGTATTCCGATTCAGTTGAAGATTTCGCCACAACGCTTTGCTTCGCACTCCTCCAGCTCACTGCAGCACCATTCAAAATAAATACGTAACCCGACTGTGACTTTGAGTCATCTGGATCGGTATTCCAACTAGCATCGGTGTAACCGTTTACAACAAGCTGTTCATCACCTCCATAAGAAAGAACCATATCCTTAGTCATATTTAGGTACTTTAGGATATTCTTGACCGCTGTCCAGTGTTCCTCTCCAGGATCACTTTGATATCTGCTAGTCAAACTA
Organism: Avena eriantha; assembly: GCA_910589775.1. Lineage (NCBI taxonomy): Eukaryota > Viridiplantae > Streptophyta > Magnoliopsida > Poales > Poaceae > Avena > Avena eriantha. Next base: position 226,003,499 of record OU342743.1, on the reverse strand, counting down.
ACAGCATGTGCTATATCCGGTCTTGTACACAACATGGCATACATGATAGAACCTATGGCCGAGGCATAGGGAATTTTATTCATTTTCTCTCTATCTTCTGCCGTAGCTGGACTTTGAGTTTTACTCAAGGTCTTACCTGACAACATGGGCACGAACCCTTTCTTACTATCTTCCATTCTAAACTTCTTTAGAACTTTGTCCAAGTATGTACTTTGTGAAAGCCCTATTAGGTGTCTTGATCTATCTCTATAAATCTTGATGCCTAGAATGTATGCCGCTTCGCCAAGATCCTTCATTGAAAAACTATTATTCAAATAGGTTTTGACGCTATTAAGAAGTTCTATATCATTCCCAATTAACAATATGTCATCTACATACAGTACTAGGAATGCTACAGAGCTCCCACTCACTTTCTTGTAAATACAAGCTTCTCCATAAGTTTGTATAAATCCAAAGTTTTTGATTACTTTATCAAAACGTTGATTCCAACTACGGGATGCTTGCTTCAGTCCATAAATGGAGCGCTGAAGTTTGCATACCTTGTCAGCATCTTTAGGATCGACAAAACCTTTGGGTTGTACCATATACAACTCTTCCTCAATGTCACCATTAAGGAACGCCGTTTTGACATCCATCTGCCAAATCTCATAATCGAAATGTGCAGCAATTGCTAACAAAATCCTCACAGATTTTAGCTTCGCTACTGGTGAGAATGTCTCATCATAGTCAACTCCTTGAATTTGTCGGAACCCTTTCGCGACAAGTCGAGCTTTATAGACGGTAACATTACCATCAGCATCTGTTTTTCTCTTGAAAATCCATTTGTTCTCGATAGCCTTACGGCCATCCGGTAAGTTCACCAAAGTCCACACTTGGTTTTCGTACATGGATCCCATTTCGGATTTCATGGCTTCTAGCCATTTGTCGGAATCTGGGCTCACCATAGCTTCTTCATACGTCGTAGGGTCATCAGCGTTGTCCACCAACATGACGTTCAAGGCAGAGTCATACCAATCAGGAGTGGTACGAACCCTCGTTGACCTGCGAGGTTCAGTAGTAACTTCGTTCGAAGTTTCATGATCATTATCATTAGCTTCCTCTTCAATTGGTGCAGGCGGCAGCAAAACATCTTCCGGTGCTGCGCTACTCTCAAATCCGAGAGAAGGTTCAATAACCTCATCGAGTTCTACTTTCCTTCCAGTCACTTCTTTCGAGAGAAACTCCTTCTCAAGAAAGGATCCATTCTTTGCAACAAAAACTTTGCCTTCGGATCTATGATAGAAGGTATACCCAATTGTTTCTTTAGGGTATCCTATGAAGACGCATTTCTCCGCTTTGGGTTCTAGCTTATCAGGTTGTAACTTCTTTACGTATGCTTCGCAACCCCAAACTTTAAGGAATGACAACTTAGGTTTCTTACCAAACCACAATTCGTACGGTGTCGTTTCAACGGATTTAGATGGTGCCCTATTTAAAGTGAATGCGGCTGTCTCTAATGCATAGCCCCAAAATGATAACGGTAAATCTGTAAGAGACATCATAGACCGAACCATATCTAAGAGAGTTCGATTACGACGTTCGGACACACCATTACGTTGTGGTGTTCCCGGCGGTGTCAACTGTGAAAGTATTCCACATTTCTTTAAATGCATGCCAAACTCGTAACTTAGATATTCACCCCCGCGATCAGAACGCAGAAACTTAATCTTCTTGTTACGATGATTCTCCACTTCACTTTGAAATTCCTTAAACTTCTCGAAAGTTTCGGACTTATGTTTCATGAAGTAGACATACCCATATCTACTCAAGTCATCCGTGAAAGTGAGAACATAACGATATCCACCACGCGATGCTACACTCATTGGACCGCACACATCGGTATGTATTATTTCCAATAAGTCTGTAGCTCGCTCCATTGTACTAGAGAATGGAGTCTTAGTCATTTTTCCCATTAGACATGCTTCGCATCTTTCAAGTGATTCAAGAAGTCCATCTGAATGGAGTTTCTTCATACGCTTCACTCCAATGTGACCAAGACGACAGTGCCACATGTATGTAGAATTATCATTCAATTTAATTCGTTTAGCATCTATGTTGTGAACATGTGTATCACTACTATCGAGATTCAGTAAGAATAAACCATTCATCTCAGGTGCATTACCATAAAAGATATTACTCATATAAATCGAACAACCTTTATTCTCAGACTTAAAAGAGTAACCGTCTCGCAATAAACAGGATCCAGATATAATGTTCATGCTTAACGCAGGCACTAAATAACAATTATTTAAATTTAAAACTAATCCCGAAGGTAGATGTAGAGGGAGCGTGCCGATGGCGATCACATCAACATTGGAGCCATTTCCAACGCGCATCGTCACCTCGTCTCTTGCCAGTCTTCGTTTATTCCGCAGCTCCTGTTTCGAGTTACAAATATGAGCAACCGAACCAGTATCAAATACCTAGGCACTACTACGATTACTAGTAAGATACACATCTATAACACATATATCAAATATACCTTTCTTCTTGATGTTGCCGTTCTTCAGATCCGCCAGGTACTTGGGGCAGTTACGCTTCCATTGACCAGCACCCTTGCAGTAGAAGCACTCAGTTTCAAGATTAGGACCAGCCTTGGGCTTCTTAGTAGGGGCGGTAGCTTTCTTGCCGTCCTTCTTGAAGTTGCCCTTGTTCTTAGGCTTGCCCCGTTTCTTGAAATTGGTGGTCTTATTGACCATCAACACTTGTTGCTCCTTCTTGATCTCCACTTCAGCAGTTTTCAGCATGGATGACAGTTCAGGCAACGTCTTGTTCATGCAGTGCATGTTGTAGTTCATCACAAAGTTCTTATAACTTGGTGGCAGTGATTGAAGGAGACGGTGAATCCCCAATTCATTAGGAATCGATATTCCCAACTCTTGGAGCTTCTTAGCGTACCCAGACATGGTGAGCACGTGCTCGCTAACGGAGCTTCCTTCTTCCATCTTACAGTTAAAGAATTTCTCGGAGGCCTCATATCTCTCCATTGCCGCGCGAGTCTCAAAAATTAGCCTGAGCTCCTTAATGATCTCGAACGGGTCGTGGTGCTCAAAACGCTGTTGGAGCTCCGCTTCTAAACCGTACAGGATGGCACACTGAACTGTGGAGTAATGATTCTTTCGAGTGGCGAAAACATTCTTTTCGTCATCGGTGGCATTATCTGCAGGTGGGTCACCTAGCGGTGCATCGAGCACATAGGTCAACTGACCAGCCCTGAGGACGATCTTCAGTCCACGGAACCAGTCCGTGAAATTGCTTCCATTATTTTTAAGCTTTTCTTTCTCTAGGAACGCATTGAAATTGATGGAGGGGGTCGCCATAATCTACAACAATTTGCAAGTAGTTTAGACTAAGTTTATGACAAATTGAGTTCAAATTTAATTATTAAACTAACTAAGTGAACTCCCACTCAAAACAACATCCCTCACATTGTCTTAGTGATTACACGAACCAAGTCCACTACACCAAGTCCGATCTTCACGAGAGAAGATGTAGTTTCATCGGCGAACAATCTTCATGTTCATCATATCAATTATATGATTCATGCTCTACCTTTCGGTATTCCATGTTCCGAGACCATGTCTGTACATGCTAGGCTCGTCAAGATAACCTTAGTTTCCGCATGTGCAAATCTGGCTTGCACCCGTTGTATGCACACGTAGAATCTATCACATCCGATCATCACGAGATGCTTCGAAACGACGAGTCTTAGCAACGGTGCCAACTAAGGGTGAACACTTTATTACTTGATATTTAGTGAGAGGGATCATCTTATAATGCTACCGTCGCGATCTAAGCAATACAAGATGCATAAAGGATTAACATCACAGGCAATTCATAATTAGTGTGATATGATATGGCCTTTTCTTCTTGCGCCTTTGATCTCCATCTCCAAAGCACGAACATGATCTCCATCATCACCAGCATTGCGTCAAGGTCAGTGGCGCCGCCTCATGGTTGTCCATCATCACCAGCAACTATTACAACTACTTGGAATAAAGCTATTACAAGATGAATAGACACGCAGGTCTTAACAGAATTAAAGACAACCATTAGGCTCCTGCCGGTTGCCATATTACAACAAGGATCATTGCATACATCAAATACAATCACAATCACATGTTGGCCATATCACATCACAAAACCCCTGCAAAAACAAGTTAGCCGCCTCTAATTTTCTTTGCATGTTTTACGTGGTTTGGGGCTTTCGCATAAGACCGATCTTACCTACGAACAAGGACCACAACGTTGATACAAGTGTTGTCAAGATGCTCATTGTAAATTGAATCTTAACTATGGTGAGAGAGACAGACACCCGCAAAGCCACTTGTGCAAAGCAAGTTGCACGTCAAGCGTGGAGCAAGTCTCATGTGCGATGACATGTAATGTTAGCCCGAGCCGCTTCATCCCACCATGCCGCAAGATGCAAAGTTCACGCTAAGACACCGACAACAAAAGCATCAACGCCCACAAAACATTGTGTTCTACTCGTGCAACAGATCTACGCATAGATACGGCTCTGATACCACTGATGGGTTCGTAGCATGGAAAACAAAAAAATTCTACCGCAAGAACGAACAAAACCTAGATCTAATCTAGATAAAAGCCAAGATCTAATCTATTAGACATGAGCAACGAGATAGATGGGAACTAACCCTCGTAGATCCGAAAGCGTTAACGAGATTAGATCTCGTGGTTGATGTAGTCGATCACTTGCCGATCTCAAGATCGTGTGGACGATCCTTCCGGCGTCGCGTTCCAGCAGCGCTTCCGCCTTCGGTCAAGTAGACGATCCTTACGGCGTTGCGTTCCAGCAGCGCTTCCGCCCTTGGTCAAGTTGACGATCCTTCCGGCGCCGCAATTCGGCAGCGCTTCCGCAGTCGGTCACACGTGCGGAGTCGAAGCAGACCTTCCTCTCCCCGTTCCAGCGAGCAGCGGAGGTAGTAGATCTTCTCCACGGAATCCCAGCAGCACGACGGCGTGGTGGTGGTGGTGGTGGAGTAGAGAATTCTGCAGGGCTTCGCCTATGCCTGTGCAGAATATGGTGGAGGAGAGAGGCGGCAGAGATTGGAAGTTATGAGAGCGTAAGAGGAGGGGGCGCCCCTGCCCCTCTATTTAAAGAGGGGAGGGCGCGCCAGGGAAGGGGAGTCCTTGTAGGACTCCCCTCCTATGGGGCCGGCGGGTTGGGGAGGTGGGGAGTAATCCTCCTCCCCCACGACTCCTTATCTTGACCCAACAGGACTCCTTGATCCCTATCTTGATTTTCAAGCAAACTCCAAGATATCTTCTAGAACCTTCCGGAACATTCCGAAACCTTCTAGAATCCTCATACAAACACTCCGGAACATTTCCTATCTCATAAAATGATCTCCTATATATGAATCTTATTCTCCGGACCATTCCGGATCTCCTCGTGATGTCCCGGATCCATTCCGAGACTCCGAACAACATTCGGTCTCCAACGCACATTCCATATCTACTTAAAACAACTTCGAACCTTAAGTGTGTCACCCTACGGTTCGTGAATATGTAGACATGATAGAGACACATCTCATATCAATAACCATCAGCGGGACCTAGAGATCCATAATGGCTCCCACATACTCAACGATGACTTCGCGATCGATTGAACCATTTACATACGAAACTAATTCCCTTTGTCTCACGATATTATACTTATCCGAGGTTTGATCGTCGGTATCTCCATACCTAGTTCTACCTCGTTACTGATAAGTACTCTTTACTCGTTCCGTGATATGTCATCCCTTGTGACCTAGTCACATGCTTGCAAGCTAACTAGATGACATTCCACCGAGAGGGCCCAGAGCATATCTATCCGTCATATTGATGGACAAATCCCAATCTTGGTTCATGCGCTTCAACACATACTTTCAGAATACCCAATGACACTTTTATAACCACCCAGTTACGAAGCGGCGTTTGATGTCATCAAGTATTCATCCGGTGATGGTGATTAACATAACCTCATAGTCGAAGGAATAGGTTACTATGTGACTGAAAGCTTACAGCAATACGAACTTAATGACTTGATCTTATGCTACGCTTACTATGGGTGTGTGTCCATCACATCATTCTCCTAATGATATGACCTTGTTATTAATCACATCCTAATGTCCATGATCAGGAAACCATGATCATCAATTAATCAACAAGCTAGTTCAACAAGAGGCTTACTAGGGACTCTTATATGTTTACAAAACACACATGTATCAGTGTTTCCTAATAATACAATTATAGCATGGGATGTAAACATTCATCATAAACACAAAGATATAATAATAATCTCTTTTATTATTGCCTCTTGGGCATATCTCCAACAAATAGTGTTTTCTGACCTTTTTGAAATGTTGGTGATGATAACATTTGAGTTACAAGCATTTGATAGAAAATAATCAAAGGACATGAGCAAGTTGTGAACTTGCCTTTTGTGATTGCAAGATTATGCACTCACGGTCTTCGAGATAATAGAAGATCCAAATTCTGTAAATAGCATCATTGGTCCTATAAGGACTAATGTTTAAAGAAGCAAGATGCAACGATGCATAAGTAATGTAATGCAATCTGATAAACGCGAAACCCCGGACTAATCGTATCTGGTCTAGGGTTTGGAGTTTGTGATGAGTTCTTTGGAATGTGTTGCACTTTTATACCAACTTTACACGTGTGCTTCTTATTAAGGCTTGTGAGAGTGTGTGAAACAGTATGTCGATACAACAAGTAATCTGCAATATTAAAGCACTTAGATGAATCATGGTATCTAGAATATTTTTTTAAACAAGATTAAGAATCAATTAGAGCTTTTAAAGAAGTGTTCAAGGTTTACTTTTAATGTTGCTTAAAAGAATAACTTTTGAGGAAAATATTACTTTACAAAGTAATAAGTATTTAAACTTAAAGCTAATACTTTAAGGTTTTCTTATTAATTATAAGTACTAAAGTAGAAAACAACTAGTATTGTTGAGTAGCTATTATACTAGTAAATGGAGATTTTTAACACTCCATGAAGGTGGAACAAAAGTATTATGCATTGATAGAAGTGGCGTGTTCTTGATTTTATAAGTGGATAGAATCACTTACTTATTATAGAATTAATACTCATTTCTATGAACATGGGAATGGCATCATGTTAAATACTTACAAACTTTCCTTAGCCTTTAGAGTGGATTCCCAAACTTGTAAAAGAATTAATATTCAAATCTTGATGATTTTATAAGTGATAAACTATTTTTGGAGAGTAAGATTAACTTAACTATGAATGGTAGTTTTAGTAATTACAACTTGGATTGGTTAGACCTATGTTAACTTTATTTAGACATAATTTGCATCTGTTATTACACTTTTAGACTTTAAACAAATAATGCTAAAGGTAATAGTAAGTATTTATATTTAAGGAATTAATAAAAAAGTAAAAAGGTTTAAAATAAGATTTATTAAACCTTCACCTTTTATTTCACTTTCAAAGTGAGAGTTGTCATTTTTTATCTGTAGAATTTATTTTTCCGATTATTTTGGTATATTATAAGTATTTTTTTTAATTTTTAAATAATAAGATATGATTTTTTAATAATTATTTCCCTTTATAAATACTAAATAAGAAATATTAGTTAAGGGATATAATATTTTAAATTTATAGTTTTGCACTTTAATTTTTATTTTTTCAAGAATTTTAGTATATTATTTATATTTTTCTTATTTACCAATATAAAAATATGAATTTGCAAAGTATTTTTACTTAAAAAATCTTTATTAAACAATAATTATTTAAATAGTTAACACAATAATATTTTGATAATAAAGTTAAATTATAGATTTTATTTTTCTAAGCATTTTGATATATAATATACATTTTTCTGAATTATGAAGCAAAAGATATAAAATTAACAAGATTTAATCCTTTTATTAAATTTCTGGAAATTATATTTATATTTAAACTTTATCTCTTTACTAAACAGATAATATTTTTACACCCGGACCCAAACTAGACCCAGCCACTGACAAGTGGGGTCAGGGCCACATCAGGAAGCCACGTTGGCGAAGACCGGTCAAATAACTTTTGTTACTAACCCTATTTCCACCAAGGTTCAATAACAAGCGGGTTCGGGGCCACGTCACTTGCCACATGGGCAAGTACCAAGTCAAACAGAACTCCTGGTCCTAGCTAGCATCACCTCGGCGGAGGATGACGTCATCCCCACCGGAGCACGGCGGAGACGCCCATCTATGGAACTACCGACACTATGGGGATACGTGTTCGAACGAGGAGACTAAGGCGTACTTGGGAGTGGTGTCACCGCCCGCTATTAGTCACTGGAGCTACTCCGGCGACAACCACAAGCGGCGGCCGACGGCGGAGCACGACGGTACGGCATTGCAGAGTCAGAGGGAGTGAGTGGAGGGCATAGGGAGATGTAGAAACTCACCCTGGTGATGATGGTGATGACTGTGAGGCACGGGGAGGGCCAACGTCGGTGAATTGATGGTGATGGCTGCGATGGCCGACGAGATGCCCGGCTCAATTCCGGCCGACACGGTACGTGCCTACTTGCGAGCCTTGCTAGAGACGAACGAGGAGATGATGGCGAGCATGCCTATGCCCCTAGTTGGCTCGGGGACGGTCTGTGGTGGCAGAGACAGGAACTCCGGTGGCTAGGGTTTTGGTGTCCCCTCTAGAAGAGAGGATAGGAACGAGAAGAAGGGGAAAATGGGGATTAGGATGGCCTGGAGCGTCTCGGTGGCGATCTTATCCCTCTCCCAGGCGTCGGTGGCGAGTATCGCGGCGTAGGGCTGACGTCGACAAAGGCATCGAGCGGCGGCGAGTCCTCCAGCGAGTTGCTTGTGATGTCCCAAGGTAGACGACAACGCGTTCTTTGCAGAAACCCCCCTAGAAATCATTTGTCCCAACATGTGGTCCTTCTTCTGGTCCCACTTGTCAATCAGAGAGAGAAAGTGAGACGGCCTGCTGTTGGGCTTCTTCTGGGCCGCGGCTGAGTGTGCGGATTTTGACTATTGCTGCTCGCGAGCGTCAAATAGACACGAGGAGGATTGGGCCACGGGCCAAAATACTTCTGTTTCATTTATTTATTTATTTATTTCTTATTCTGTTTTTTATTTCTCCATCTATTTAAAGTTTGAATTTAATTTGTAATACTTTGTGAACATGTACTGAACATTCTGTATATGCTTGGTACTTGAAATTCTGTAAAATATGTTCTAAGCTTATTTATAGATTATTAAGTCTTACTTAATTATAAGCTTTATTGTTCTTATGGTGATTTAAACTTTATGGTTCTCAACACTTGGAAATTTCCCTAATTAAGTCCTACTTGAATAGTAGTGTTTAGAGTTATCATAGAACCATCTTTGTTAATTCTTTATGTATTAATAACAATAATTAATGAAGATGTTCACTTTCTAGTAGTTAGCATGAGCTTCGAGGAATTTAATAATCTCACATTCTATTTTGAATATGGATGATGGTTAAGGACTAAGAGATATTCCCTTCATGTTTTAGGACCAGGAATCATATTTCACTCATAATGAGCTATTGAGATTTCTTCCTAAGGTGATCTTGATAGTTTATAAAACTAGATTTCTATTAGGGTTTAAGATAGTAAAGCAGACAAGGTTTTCACCCATAAACACTCATCTGATATTCTAGTTATCTCTTAGACATTTCTTTTGACTAAGAGTTACTATCCTCTGGCTGACTAGAAATAGGAATTGGTTTAACTGGCTTCCTTATTCTAGAATTTAAATTAAAGAGGTAGGCATGGGTTTTGTCATGACTTGATATAATCTTGGTTAAGACTTCTAAAGAATCCTTACCTTAACACCTCACTAAGCTTATCTTTAGATAAGGAATCCCCTTTCCTAAATATACTCTATATACCTCTCTTATCTTATTCACAAAGATCACATCTTCCTAAATAAGACAATCATGTGATTCCACCATATCCATCATCATATGATGACATGGTCATGCCACTCCAATAATACTCCATCCTTACTCCTAGTATATAACTCCTCTTAATTAACTACCATTGATGCACCTATCAATGTAGCTACTGCTAACTCCATCTATCAATTCTCTAAAATAGGTATGGTACTACTCCCATAATACAAGTTGGTCCTTGTATTAGCTTGATTAATCTACTATGCCTCCAACTACTCCATATATTCTTGTTATATACTTCATCATACTCTAGCTTGACTTCACATGTTCAAGCTAGATGATTCATCTTACTAGGCTTTACCTAATTTGGTATACTCACAACTCTTCTTCAACACCTAGTCATCTATTCTCAAGTGTCTTGAGAATAATGACCACCATCATTTGATCAAACTAAGCTTAGGCTTCCAATTGTCAGATCAAGATCTATCATCAGTTACTCTATAAGTCTTATCTTGTTAAGAAAACTTGCTTCAAGTTTATTCCTTCTTAGCTTAACAAGATTATTATTTGATACACAAATACTGCTAGCTTTCTCTAGCTTCTAAATTATTAGCTTAACTCTCAGGCTTATATACTTCTTCTAGTTAACTCACGAGTGAGTTATCTCCTCCAACATCCAATGGTTTGATCACCACTAAGGATCTCATTCCATTGATGATGGCACACTCAACCATATCTAGTTCTTCCTTCAGATTAATTTACTTAAGGTATTTGGAAAGTCAACACAATAGGTTAGAGGCTATGAGTCAATAAGTTCTAGGTCAAGAATTGATCACTCAATAGTGATGATCCAATGACCCTAGGACTTGGTTAAATAGGAATGTCACCTATTAACATGACACTAAGGGTATGTGATAGATGGTCTTGGTTTGACTTCCTTTACTACTTTATTTGTAATAAGAGTTAGTGTTTAAAAACTACCATGAGACCCATGGTAGGAATAACTATGGCAAACAAGTGTATCAAGATTTAGTTATCGAGTTTCTTTACTTAAGTGATATGCTTAACTTTGTATTTAGGGTTTGTCATAGATAATACCTTGATAACATCTTTAGAATAATAAGTATTCATCCTTGAGTTGTGGTATGGAATAACATGTAATGATCTCTATAAGATCTAGTACTCCTTATTAAGTAGTGTGTTATGACTTAGTTTTATTGCATTTGATCTACCCTTAGATCAAATTATATTACCCAAAGATAAGGTTTTAGCAAAGGTCATATTGAAACTTATCGCAGTCAACTTGATGATCTACTTCAGTTCCACCAAGTTAAGAGAACCTTCAATCTCTTTGACAAGTTTTATTTAAAAGCGCGGAAATTATCCGGATTTTCTATGCATGAATGCAATGCACACACTTGTGTTCAGCTTATTTCTAAGCTCTAATGCTGGGATGTTACAGAAAGAGAAGATGAAATTGCTAGAACCACCACCAATGTTGAAACTAGCAAACCACCTGAAGTCCCCATTCCTTTTGCAACAATGCCTAAAACCAACGGAACCTTTCCCAATAAAAATGCTGAAATTCTTCAAAATATGGGAAACAGTTCTACTTCCTTGGATGGTAATTTTGATTTTGATCTTGATGGTTGCAATATGGGAAACAGTTATACTCCCTTCTCCGTCTCGTATTCTAGCTCCGTGTTCCCCTCGGTGAAATATTGACTTTGTCTTTTGTCTCGTCCAATTCCGAGTATATTCATTTCTAGCTTTTCTAGAACCAAAAACAGCAGGAAACAGGCAAGTGGCACCATGGCATCTTGTTAATAGGTTAGTTCCAGAAAATGTGTAAAAATACTCCAAAGTGTGGACAAAACATAAGAAAGTAGATATAAAACAAGCATGGAACATCAAAAATTATAGATACATTTGCAACGTATCAGTACTCCACCGACCTTGCCCCTTCGCCTATAAAAGCCTCCCGGGACTAAAACCCTAAGGACCCGATTAAAATTCCACGAAAGAGTCTGTAGCTGCCACCATCTCCATCCCTAGATTGGGAGGGATCCAAAGCTCTTCCCGGCACCCTGCCAGAGGTAAGAGATCATCCTGGAGGCCTTCTTCATCACCATGCCTGCCTCTGGTGTGATGTGTGTGTAGTTCATCCTTGGACTACGGGTCCATGTAGTAGCTAGATGGTTGGTTATCCTCCTTTGTGCTAACATGTTTAGATCTTGTGAGATCCGTTCATGATCAAGATCATCTATTTGTAATCTTACATGTTGTCTTTGCGGGAATCCGATGGATATTGAGATGCTATTTTAGATTCATTATTGATTCTATCATGTCTATGTTATTTGTGATCTTGCATGCTCTCCGTTGTTTGTAACTATCTTGGCCAAGTAGATGCTTGAACCTCCAAGAAGGAGTATTTATGCTCGATAGTGGGTTCATGCCTCTAGTAATCTGGGGAAGTGACAGAAATCTCTAAGGTTGTAGATGTGTTGTTGCTACTAGGGAGAAAATAGCAATCCTTTATTCATGGGACAATCATATTGTTTACTTTACACACTTTGCTTAATGCAGTTATCTGTTGCTTGCAACTTAATACTGGAAGGGGTTCGGATGATAACTGGAAGGTGGATTATTAGTCATAGATGTAGTTGGATTACGGTATATGTATTATGTTGTAATGCCCAATCAAATCTCATAGGAGTCAAGATGTCTAGTATATGCATTGTATGCTTTCTCAAATCTGTCAATTGCCCCGCTGTAATTTTTTCACCCAACATGCTATTTATCTTAGGAGAATCACCTCTAGTGAACTATGGACCCCGGTCCATTCTTTTACCATTGATATACCATCTACTGTTACTGTTTACTATTTACTTTCTGCAAGCAATTACTATCTTCCATACTATACGTTTAATCCTTTGTTTTCAGCAAAACCAGTGAGATTTACAACCTCATTGCAAGTTGGGGCAAAGTTCTATGGTTGTGTTGTGCATGATTCCATGTTACCAGCAACACCTTGGAGTTGTTTCCTTGCTCCTACTGGTTCGATAACCTTGGTTTCATAACTGAGGGAAAACTTGTTGTTGTGCTCATCATACCTTCCTTTTAGGGTTCCCAACGAGCTCTACATTTTGAGCCATCACCCGTGAGGACTACTCACTCATAACAATAAGATCAAGGATAAAAAATACTTAGGTTGAAACCAAATATTCTTACAATGGTCACCGAATCACAAGGACATCTCAAGTACAAAGTAATGGCTATGGCTAATGGAGGGGGTGGAAGATGGAAGGGATGAACAATGGTGTGGATCTCCTTTGGTGGTGTTGTGATGCAAACTGAGAATGGCGGATCTCTGCGCGGCGGCTGAGACCTCAAAATATATAGGCGTCTTCATGAAAGTTATAGGGTTTGACGAGACAGAGCCACTGCCACATGCTACAAGCGGATGGTATGGCGGGGCATGTCCGTACCAGTGGTTGTTACGGCTGCTGATACCTAGCATTTTCTCCAGAATTATTTGGTCGTGTGGACTTCTTCAAAACCTTCATTATGACTCCAGATTTCGCATTAAATAGCGTGATATCCTGCACAACACAAATCAAAATAATGGTTTGCATATTTTTCAATAATTAGTCATTAGTGGCAAGGATAAAGAGCTTCTTGTCAATTGCTTGACTAAAAACAATGTTTAAACAGGTGGGAGATGGCTATTTTTGGAGCCATCAACCTCCCCAAAGCTCAAACCTTGATCGCCGTCGATTAAGAAGAAACAAAAGAACTATAAGGAATTCAACGTTTAAACTTGAAACAACAAGAATAAGAATTCACATTCGGTTGGTAGTCATATGTGTCTAGCACTTCATCAATTTGAAAGGCTTATCAAAGTTAGAGAGATGACAAGAATACTATACAAGCTTCGGTAAGTTAAGACAATCAAAGTAGAGTTTAATATAATCATAAATAACTAGAAGTGTAACAATCAATCCAATTCTTCTCAGCTTGCCAAGGAACACTAGGATCTTTTAATAGCATAATTGAGTAAGATAGTTCATGTCCTTAATAGCATAACAGTGAAGTGTCTTATTGACACCCACATCAGTAAATCAAGGCTATCAAAATACTTCTAATCCAATCATTGTATTTCAAGAAAATTCATAAAGTAGTAACGAGACCATGCCAAGGACTTGTTATGTGGATCTTCATATATATTTTTCTTCCTTCTTCAAGGATCATTGAGTGTTTCTTTTACAAGTGCTTGCACAATCTTTGACAGTACCAATACTTTTTCCCATATATTGACAAGTATACCACTCATGTCGTCAACTCATAGAAAAAATCTGGTGTTATACAATAGATTGTTCAAAGGCTAGCGGAGTTTTTGGCCTCCAAAGGTGTGCATGAGAAACATATATTTTTTAACTAGTACCACGGTTTGATCCACAAGGTTAAATTTGGCATGCATTATAATTACCACTAGACTTCATTTCAATCAAACAACTCCTTTCAAGAGTGTTGTCAAGTGTATCAAAACATTTATGTGGTTAAGTATCTTCAAGGGTATACTCTCAAGACAATCATTCATTAAACAAGTCATAAATTTTAGACTTTTATTGTTGTACTTGTTTGCCAATATTATTTCCAAGGCAAGACTCGGTTAGTAAAATAATTAGTGCATAAGCTTCCACAACTAATCATCCATACCAATAAAAAGCTTTACTCTCACTAGCATGGCATCTTAGAAAATCAACCAACTAAAATAAACAACTAAACTTGAAAAGTGGGAGACATCAGACATACCTCTCATGAATGACTTCATAATCCTCTTCCTTATAGGGATGTGTTCCTTGAAAACTCAAGTAAGATTATTCCCATAATAATATTAAAGCAAAGAGGCAAAGTGCGAATCCACGTTCACGAAAAAAGGAAAAACGGAAAAATCTTTTTGTATTTTTGAGGATAGGGATTAAAGAATAGAAAAGAACTTGCGACCAAGCAAGGAACTAAGAAAAGAAAAATAAATGAAAAACAAAAGCAAACTAAAAACAAAAACAAAAGAAAAAGCAAAGTGTTGGAACAAACCAACATGAGTGTTTCAAAGCTCTCAAGGATATGGAGTACAACCTCATTATTACACAAATAAAATTGCCGGGGGAACACATCCCCAAGCTCAGTCTTTTGAAAGCCCTTTTGTTGCTCATTGTGGTGGTGGTGGATAATCTCCCACGTTCCATTGGTTGCTCTAATCATGGAACTAGGTGGCGAGGTTGGCACAAGCATCTCGAAGGTTGATGGAAAGGTTGTTCATGTTTTGGATGTTTCCTTCGAGAGCATAGATATCATCATAGGTGGTGGTGTAGTTTGGTGTCTGCACATCTTGTTCGAGTCCTTGTTGTTCTACTTCTTCATCTTCTCCTTCCTCTATCATGGGTATTTCATGATAGGGTAGACATGCATCAATCTGCGCATCAAAATGCAAACGTCCATCCTCAATAGAGAATAGACAATTAGGCAAAGGAGCTGGGATCAAGTGATCTGCTCCAGGTATATCAAGGAAGTATCTATCATTAGTTCTAGAAATCATAGCACAATCTCTTAGAGTAGAAAAACTAAGACAATGACTTCCTGTCAACGGTTGCATATTACCTAGGTTGTTGTGAAGTGCACGTGCAAGAATAGTTATAACTCCTCCTCCACATATGGGTCCTCGAGATTGCAGAGCTTGATGCTTAAGGTAAAACACAAGAAGGACGCCCTAATTGCAGCTTTTGCGAGGACCATCATGTCCTCCTCATTGAATCTAGTAAACTCACCATGTTCCTGCAAGGTGTTAGCAATGACATAAAACAAATAGCGAATAGCAGGATGATCAATTTGGTTCCCCTTGGATGTGTTTCCATGGATTCTCATTCTATTAAAGTACTCCCAAGATGCAGGATTTAAAACAAAGGTGGTGGTGCGTATGTCGGTGTTGTTGTTGGCAAACCCAAAACATTGAACCCATTGGTCGAGTGTCAAGGAGTGCTCACATTCATAAGACGGAAGTTGATGCGATCAACTCCAGACATTTTCTCCTCGGAACAATAGTGAGAGAACACCATATGCATCAAGGTGTTGAGAAGCTCAAGCATAAAGCAGAGGTACGTGGCGACATCCTGGAAGACAAAGTCATACAAACTAACATTATTGCAAAGTAAATCAAAATCAGCACGCATGCCAAGTTGGTTCAGGATATAGGGACACACACACTTAGTAGACTTGATTTCTCAGAGCTTGAGATGATCAAAACGGTTCAACTAAAACTCCTCGGTGAACTCGATACCAAGTGACTCGGGGGTCAACGTATCAACGGGTGGTGCGTCAGGTTTCATAGCCATCACACGTGTACGGCTCCTCGTCTTCATGTAAAACAAAATAGAAAATTGCTAATTAATTTTTTAGCCCAATAGAAATATAGCATAAATGATCCACTACACTTGTTACAAAAGATACTCCTCTAAAAACAATACTAAGCATGCTCGATATCAAGATTAGCTCAAGAACAAGACCTAAGTCCAGATTGATAATGGTGAAAGATTGAGCAGAGTTTTGTTGCAAATAAGTTGGGGATCGGAGGAGAATCGTACCTTAGATCGATTGGGTGCGAGATATAGAAAATATTGAGTAAATTTCAAGATCCAATGGAGGTGGTTTGAAGTTTGGACGAAAAAGAAAGATAAAAGGTTGTATTTGGGGATTTTAGGTTACCTCCTCCTTGGTGTTATGGTGGCCACGTACGTGGTACGGGCGGGCGGTACAGTCGGAGCCTGCCTGTACCGAGTAATAAACCTTGGGGGTGATGACTCTCTTCCGATGATGCACTCGGTACATGCGTGTGGTACGGGCTGATGTGCTCGTCGTTCAACGTAGAGCTCATTGGGAACCCTAAGAGGAAAGTATGACGAGCACAACAGCAAGTTTCCCTCAATTATGAAACCAAGGTTTAATCGAACCAGTAGGAGCAAGGAAACACCCCAAAGGTGTTACTAACTGAGCTTTGGCAGGGCGCACTACCGGTGCTAGTAGCAACATGGAGACCTGCACAACACAACCACAAACAAAGGATCAAACATATCGAATGGAAAGAAGTAAAAGTTTGCAGAAAGTAAACACAAAGAAGTAAAAGATTGTAGATTGTATGTAAAGAAAAAGGACCGGGATCCATAGTTCACTAGAGGTGGGTCTCCTTAAGATAGATAACATGCTGGGTGAACAAATTATAGCGGGGCAATTGACAAATACTGAGAAAGCAATACATGCATATACTAATCATCTTGACTCCTTTGAGACTTGATTGGGCATTACAACATAATACATAGACCGCCATCCAACTACATCTATGACTAATAATCCACCTTCAGGTTATCATCCGAACCCCCTCCAGTATTAAGTTGCAAGCAACATATTATTGCTTTACGAACTGCGTGTAAAGTAAACAATACAATTGTTCCATGAACAAAGGATTGTTGTTTTCTCCCTAGTAGCAACAGCACATCTAGTACCTTAGAGATTTCTATCACTTCCGCAGATTACCAGAGGCATGAACCCACTATCGAGCATAAATACTAACTCTTGGAGTTGCTAGCATCTACTTGGCCAAGATAGCTACTAACAACGAAAAGCATGCAAGATCACAAATAACAAAGACATGATAGAATCAATAATCAATCTGAAATAGCATCTCAATATCCATCGGATCCCCGCAAACACAACATGTATGAATTACAAATAGATGGTCTTGATCATGAACGGAGCTCACAAGATCTAAACATGAAAGCACAAAGGAGGAGAACCAGCCATCTAGCTACTACATGGATCCGTAGTCCAAGGATGAACTACTCACGCATCACACCAGAGGCTTACATGGTGATGAACAAGGCCTCTAGGGTGAATTCCCCTCTCCGGCAGGGTGCCGGGAAGAGCTTCAGATCCCTCCCGATCTAGGGATGGAGATGACGGTAGCTACAACCTCTTTCGTGGATTTTTGATCAGGTACTTAGGGTTTTTGTCCTGAGGGAAATATATAGGCGGAAGGAGAGGCCGAGGGGGTGCCTGGGCTAGGCTTGGCCGGGCGGCCAGGTGGTGTGGCCGCCCTCTGGCCCTTCTCCGTCTCGTATTCTGGCACTTGATCCGTTCCGGAAAAATAGGCACTTTGGCTTTTGTCCCGTCCAATTCCGAGAATATTCATTTTCTGACTTTCCTGGAACCAAAAACAGCAGAAAACAGGCAACTGGCACTGTGGCTCTTGTTAATAGGTTAGTCCAAGAAATCATATGAAAAGTACTCCAAAGTTGGAATAAAACACAAGAAAGTGGATAAAACCAAGCATGGAACATCCAAAATTATAGATACATTTGCAATGTATCAACATCCCCAAGCTTAACTCCTGCTCGTCCTCGAGTAGGTAAGTGATAAAAATAAAGAATAATTTTTGAGGTGACATGCACCATCAAAGACTTGATCAAATTATTTGCAAAACATTCAAAGGTGGGATCATAATACTTCAATCATAACATGAAAGACAAAGTTCTAGCAATAAGCAAAGAAACTATGATGCAACATGAAAAGGCACAAACAAAAGATACATAAATAACAATGCTTTGCAAGACGTTTGTTTGTTTCACATAAAGAAAACATAGCATAATAGTATTCAGCTTGTCCCTCAACAGAGTAGCAAATATAAATCCATAGGACACCTTCAAAGTTCATAAGAGTGACTAGATACAATAGTTTAAAACAAGCAATATCAAAGTATGCATCAATCAACTAGTCTTGGGACAATGCACATAGAACTAAGAATGGCCACTATGCTCTCAAAGTAAGTGCATAAAGATAGAAGGTGCAGACTCAATATAATGGTGGAAGAAAAACCTTTTGTAAAACGAAGTAGGGATTCAAGTTTCTTAAAGAGCTTCCAAAAATTATGGTATTTATAGCTTTCAGCTCTCATTACCCCTATCATAAGCATCTTGAAGTGATTAAGGTTAAAGTGAACAAACTATGGTGTACATGCTTGACGAAGTATAAGTCAGAAATCTCATGTCCCTTGTATACGAGGGCCGCTCCTCATGCTACTCAAGTTTAGTCACCGGTAAGTTCTTGTCATCGTAAGTACATGTGTATCATTGAGAACCGCCAACGGGGTACCCCTTGCCCGATGATACGAAAGAATCCCCATATCAAAATGACAAGGCAAGCAGACAACGAGCATCTCAGCATTCTTCTTATTTACCATGGGAATATGGTGCTTTTTTCTCTCTTTGCTCTTTTCATAGTATCTCTTTTTTTTATTTTTATTTTTTTCTCAATATATGACTCTTTTTATAATAAGAATGCTTCATAGACAGCTCATTATGGTTACGCTGCAGGTTTCCACCATGTCAGCATGGATTAGACCAGCGGCCCAGGCATTTCTCTAACACATATACGTAACTCCATGGACTTACAAGCTCCCCTTTCATTTCACACCGACGACATCCATATACAAACGAGCATGATATCAACTAGGTACAAGTACCAAGTGCAATGTTGAAAGCGTTCCCCATGAAAGCATGGTTCTGATAATTCCCAACAAATAAGTGCAAGCATATACAACATAGAAGACACAATGGTTCAAGTTTATTAAAGGCAAGTAAAGTAAAGTGTGCCATCAAGTTCGTGAGAGCTTTAATCACTAGTTTTCTCATAACAAGTGGAAGGTAAACAAAAGCATGAATGTACTTGTAATAGCATAAGCTAATAGGCAGGTATGGTGGACTCTTTGGAAAAACTTGGTTTAGGGAGTTGGATGCATGAGTGGAACTCATACTTGGTTGTGGAGGCTAGCAAAAGACTGGGAGCGACAAACTAAGAGAGAAATAATTGCCATAATCATGCAGAGCGACAAAACATCATTTATCAAAGCATAAAGTGATACTACAAGTTGAAAACTAAAGGATCATAAAGGCTATGGTGACTTGAGATAGTCATAACATGGTGTGAGCATGTGCCAAGTCAACCCAAATAAAGCATCAAAGGAGAATACCACTATACTATGCTTTAATATGCTAAAACAACGCATGATTCATCCAAGGCACATTAAGGAATCTCAATTGTTTATAACAAGTCATGCTACAGCATAGAATACTAAGCATAAAGCCAAAACAATATCAAGCATGGCATGACAAAGCATAGGCCACAGTCAAAAACGAGCTCTTTTTACCACATAAGTATGAACTTTCCTACTCTTTTCCAAACCAAACCAAAATATTTGCAAACCAAAGCAAATGAAAACCAAATCGAAAACGAAAAATAAGACGCTCCAAGAAAAACACAACTGTGCATGAAACAATAAAAATGAAGCGTTTGGAAGAAATCTGGAATTTTTATTGATGAAGAAGGGGATGCCTTGGGCATCCCCAAGATTTGACGCTTGTACTTCTTGGATATTTCTTGGGGTGACACGCGTGGCATCCCCAAGCTTGAGCTTTAGTCCATCCTTCATCTCATTACTCATTCCTTCCATACACCTGAAATTTTTTCTTCATACAAAGCTTCACACAATCTGATTAGCAACATTAGTGCACTTAAGATAAATAAGTCTCAAGGTTCAGTTCTAACACCAAATAAACTTCCATTAGAATACTAGATACTGTAGCACTTCCCTCAAAAAGCTCAATTCCCCAAAAGAACTCAAGAAGGAACCAACAAGAAGCAAATGCAGAAAATGGCAGAAATCAGTCAAATCAGACCAGCAGGTAAAGACAATTTTTTTTGAAGACCTTCTGTTGCTCAAATCAAAAAGTGTTGAACTAACTAAAGTTAGATAACAACCTGGTGCAGAAGCACAAAAAAATACATCTCAATCCGACATACATAGATCTCTCACGAATTTTTACTATGAAGCACAAAAATCTGTTTCGGGACAGCAACTTTCCCAATCATTACTTCACTCTCATTAGAGGTTACTCTTGGCACAAAAAGAAAATAAAAAGGATAAGGAGCGGTTATTATAGAGGTAATAACTTCCAAGACTCATCTAAAACTTTTGGGTTATCTCCCAATAAGTAATTTTCTTTAACACCTTTATGTTAGGCATAAGAAGCAAAGAAAGAATCAAGTGTTCTCAAATGAAGAAGCATTAAAACCAACTTTCTTGCCCTTACCTCTCTTACTTTTATTCTTAACCTTGGGGAAAATATGATTGTTTGGTGGGGAATAAAGGTGCATGGTCCCCTTTCCCACATCTATTATTGCTCCAAGAAGTTCCAATAGGGACCTTCCAAGTGTAATTTGTCCTTTTCCTGCACATTCAATAACAAGATAATCAATAGAAATCATTTTCCCAAGGATCTTTGTAAACACTCCTTCAGCTATTCCAAGAGGTAATATGGTAGTATTATTAGTAAGAGATATTTCTTTTCCTCCCTAATGAGCCCCCAAGTATTCAGAGATTTATAAATATCTTTGGGCATAAGGCAAAATTCATACATGATATCACAGCGAGCTTGAAAAGTTTCAGCGTTCATCTCAATATTTACTGTAGGGAACCACTTTGATAGTTCAGAGTTTATTAGAACATAATCATGATGCTCCCTAAGCGTATTATAGCACCCTTCTAATCTAGTAGTGCTAGCCTCAAGAGTGTCCAACCTAGCAAATATTTTTGCGAAGGAAATATCAGTTTGGCTAGGCATGTTGTAAGTGAGGATCAATTTCTTTATAGCATTAATAGCATCATCCTCATTACATTGGAGGAAATCTCGTCCCACAATAGCATCTAGGGCATATCTATAGCAAAGAACAATCCCAAGGTAAAAAATGCTAAGGAACAAGCTTTGAGTCATTTTATGCTCAGTTATTTCATGTAGATCAGAGATTCTAGACCAAGCTTCCTTAAAACTTTCCTCAATTCCTTGTTTAAAAGTGAAAATCATTTCCTCAAGTGACATAGTGACTGGAGCAAGGCTAGACATAATGGCAACTTAGGATAGGAACTAATTTTTTTTGGGTTTTTAAAATAAGAAAGCAAACTTGCAAAACTAATTTTTGTGTGTGTTTTTGATAAAGAAACAAGCAAACAAAGCAAAAAGAAACTAAGCAAAACAAAAACAACAAAGTAAAGAGATTGGTTATGAGGGACTCCCCTTGTGAAGATGTCCTTGACTCCCTGGCAACGGCGCCAGAAAAATCTTGATGTGCTCGTCATTCGACGTAGAGCTCGTTCGGAACCCCAAGAGGAAGGTATGATGAGCACAACAGCAAGTTTCCCTCAGTTATGAAACCAAGGTTTAATCGAACTAGTAGGAGAAAGGAAACACCCCAAAGGAGTTCACTAGCTGAGCTTTGGCAGGGCGCACTACCGGTGCTAGTAGCAACGTGGAGACCTGCACAACACAACCATAGAACTGTGTCCCCAACTTGCGATGAGGTTGTCAATCTCACCGTGTTTTGCGGAAAACAAAGGATTAAACGTATCGAATGGAAAGAAGTAAAACTTTGTAGAAAGTAAACACAAAGCAGTAAAAGATTGTAGATTGTATGTAAAGAAAAAGGATCGGGATCCATAGTTCACTAGAGGTGGCTCTCCTTAAGATAGATAACATGTTGGGTGAACAAATTACAGCGGGGTAATTGACAAACACCGAGAAAGCAATACATGCATATACTAATCATCTTGACTCCTTTGAGACTTGATTGGGCATTACAACATAATACATAGACCGCCATCCAACTACATCTATGACTAATAATCCACCTTCAGGTTATCATCCGAACCCCCTCCAGTATTAAGTTGCAAGCAACATATTATTGCTTTACGAACTGCGTGTAAAGTAAACAATACAATTGTTCTATGAAAAAAGGATTGTTGTTTTTTCCCTAGTAGCAACAGCACATCTAGTACCTTAGAGATTTCTGTCACTTCCGCAGATTACCAGAGGCATGAACCCACTATCGAGCATAAATACTAACTCTTGGAGTTGCTAGTATCTACTTGGCCAAGATAGCTACTAACAACGAAAAGCATGCAAGATCATAAATAACAAAGACATGATAGAATCAATAATCAATCTGAAATAGCATCTCAATATCCATCGGATCCCCGCAAACACAACATGTATGAATTACAAATAGATGGTCTTGATCATGAACGGAGCTCACAAGATCTAAACATGAAAGCACAAAGGAGGAGAACCAGCCATCTAGCTACTACATGGATCCGTAGTCCAAGGATGAACTACTCACGCATCACACCAGAGGCTTGCATGGTGATGAAGAAGGCCTCCAGGGTGAATTCCCCTCTCCGGCAGGGTGCCGGGAAGAGCTTCAGATCCCTCCCGATCTAGGGATAGAGATGACGGCAGCTACAGACTCTTTCGTGGATTTTTGATCGGGTACTTAGGGTTTTTGTCCCGAGGGCAATATATAGGCGGAAGGAGAGGCCGAGGGGGTGCCTGGGCTGGCCACACCACCCCCTGGCGCGGGCTAGGCTTGGCCACGCGGCCAGGTGGTGTGGCCGCCCTCTGGCCCTTCTCCGTCTTGTATTCTGGCACTTGATCCCTTCCGGAAAAATAGGCACTTTGGCTTTTGTCCCGTCCAATTCCGAGAATATTCATTTTCTGACTTTCCTGGAACCAAAAACAGCAGAAAACAGGCAACTGGCACTGTGGCTCCTGTTAATAGGTTGGTCCAAGAAATCATATGAAAATGACTCCAAAGTTGGAACAAAACACAAGAAAGTGGATAAAACCAAGCATGGAACATCCAAAATTATAGATACATTTGCAATGTATCAACATCCCCAAGCTTAACTCCTGCTCGTCCTCGAGTAGGTAAGTGATAAAAAGAAAAAATATTTTTTGAGGTGACATGCACCATCAAAGACTTGATCAAATTATTTGTAAAACATTCAAAGGTGGGATCATAATACGGGCGTGCAATGTATCACGGGCGCACGCTCCCGTACTACTGGTTGTCACGCAGGAAGTATATTTGCTAGAAATCTGATGTTTTTCTCGAGGGTACCGTACGGGCGTGCAGTACGGGTGGGTCCGGCCGTACCAGTGGTCGTTACGACCCTTGGGTCCTGCATCAAAAAATCAAAGTTTCTATTTTCCAATGCTCGATGTGGTACGGGCGCACGGTACGGGTCCTTCCGACCATACCATTGGTCATTATTCGGCCAGCAAGCTAAAAAAGTCACAGAATTTGGTTAGTAGATTCGTGCATCTTTATACATCTTAGCAAAGGTAAAAATAACAGCAAATAGACTTCATAAAAATCAGCAATACTTCTTAAGCCATGTGTTAGTAAAATAAAAGATCGAGGATTACCTTATTTCGTCTCCTCTCTCAAAAGGTATTCCTGAACACTCATTATTAAAAACAAAAACAAAAACAATCAAAACTAAACAAAACTAACACAAGAGTAAAAACTTTTATTGCATATGGGTTGCCTCCCATGAAGCGCTTCTAGTTAAGGTCAATTAGCTTGACCTAGATGGTGATCATTTAGGTTTAATGAGTGGAACACCCACTCTAAAATAATTGGATTTCAATGTAATTATATCATCATCATCATCATCATCATTAGGTTTGGCCTTCTTCTTCCTAGGAAGTGGACTATAAAAGGATCTCTAGACGGTAGTCCTATTCTCACATTCCCTTCATGTAAACTGATTAGAGATTTAATAGTTCTTAGGAATGGCCTACCTAGAATTATAGGTGCTATGGGATTCTCACGCATGTCCACTATAACTAGATTAATAAGAGCGGGACTTCCTTTAATTTCAATAACTATATTTTCTTTTATCGCAACAACTTGTTTATAAGTTGAATCCATGGGATGGAGTCGTAGTTCAGTAGTTGCAAATGGCCCCAAGTTTAACTTGTCAAATAGACTTTTGGAAATTGTTGAGACGCTTGCACCAATGGGATTTTCACGCATGTCCACTATAACTAGATTCATAAGAGCGGGACTTCCTTTAACTTCAACAACTATATTTTCTTTTATCGCAACAGCTTGTTTATAAGTTGAATCCATGGGATGGAGTCTTAGTCCAGTAGTTGCAAATGGCCCCAAGTTTAACTTGTCAAATAGACTTTTCGAAATTGTTGAGACACTTGCACCAAGATCACAAAGTGTAGATATCTTATTAACCCAATCTTAATTTTAATAGTAGGCTCAAATATATCATCTAGCTTAGCAGGAAGCTTATCAGCTAGTCTTTTATACTCCATCTCTAAATCTCGAACCTTAGATGCTACTTGTTGAATAAATTGTTGATACATAGCATCATTACCTTGTTCTATACCAGGATTCTTCATGTTGATTATCTTTAGTAGATCTTCCATGGTATATTCAGGCGAAGGTGCATTGCTAGAATTCAGCTCTTTGGGCTTCTCTTCATATGTTTCCATCCTCATCATCTTGAGGTATTCTACCGAATTTGGCTCAGACTTTCCAGCAAACTTTGCTAGTATGAGAGCTTGGCTCTCAGCTACCTTGCCTAATTGAGCCTCCACGATCTTTGTCCTTTCCTGTAGATCCTGCACATCATTAATAATTGCAATGGCTTGGTTAGATAATTTTCCTATACTACTTTTATGATTCTCCGTGATTTTAATAAGCATATTATTTTGCTCGGTTTGAGCTTGCATAAAGGTTCTAATAGTTTGCTCAAATGAGAGATTGCCATGATTTGCTCCATTATGATTATCATAATTACTGTAAAGAGCTCCTGCATGATTAGAATAATGTTTTTGAACATTAGAAGCCAAATTTTGGGGTTTCCAAGCAGAATTATAAGGAGTGCGAGCTATAAAATTAACACCATTAACATTGGTAGCGATAGCATTAACTTGTGTATCTTTCTTACCCTTTACTATGTTGAGTAACTCGTCTACCTTAGATGTAATCTCTTCATTGTTTACCTCGGTGACCGAATTCACCTTTTTTGAGGTTCTTTCCACATGTCATTGGGCATGGTTGTTTTTCATATCATCAAGTAACTTATTTGCAACACTCACTTACTTTCCCATGATTGTTCCTCCTACTGCAGTATCTAACATAGACTTAGACATTGGGTTAAGGCCATTATAAAATAAATGTAATATAAGCCATTCTTCCATCCCATGACTAGGACAATTCATTACGGCTTCTTTCATCCTTTCCCATGCAAGCGCTAGTGGTTCGCGATCTTCTTGTCTAAAACATGTAATGTTGGATCTTTGTTGTATAGTTTTAGCTGGGGGGGAAATTTAGTCATAAAGAGATTAGTACATTCCTCCCAATACTTAATAGTGCCCTTAGGTAGAGCTAACAACCAGTCATTAGCCTTTCCTCCAAGAGATAAAGGAAATAACCGTAATTTAACATCATTTGGATCTACATCCTTAATACGCATCATGTCGCAAATTTTAGTAAAAGTATTTAAGTGCAAACTTGAATCCTCAGAAGATGATCCCCCAAATTGGTTTTGCTGAACCAAACTTAAAATGTTAGGCTTAATTTCGTATGCTTCCGCATCAATAGCGGGTTGAGTAATAGGTGTACAAATAAAATCATCAGTGGGAGTAGCATATTCCCAAGTCTCTTTTGAGCCATGGCTCTTATATTTTTTTGGTATTTTTTAAGTAAATAAAAAAATAACAAGTAACTAATTTTTTTGGGGTTTTCAAATAGATAACTAGAAAGTAAACTAATAACAAGAAATAAACTACAAACAAATAATAAAACTAGAAACAAGGTCTCTAGTGACCTCACCAGCATAGCGAAATTGCTTCCCAGCAATGGTGCCAGAAAAAGGGCTAATACCTTCGATCCGGATTCAAGGACCTAGGTTTAATTGAACCATGGAAAGCGATCCTAAAAGGAAATAAAAAAGGACACATCTAGAAGACTTTTTTGACCTTTGTTTATCGGACCAATCTAGTTTACTTTTATAGTGGGTTGATTCAATGGATGGAGATAGGCGAGGGTTGAAGATCCTCGTGCAACTGCACATCATATGGAATAAAAGATAATAATAAGCATAGACATGTGTAATGTTTTAATAGGGATACTCTCTTGCGGGGAACACATCCTAATATAAGAGAGCCCTTGTGATGCAGTAGGCATAGCAATAGTCTTTTGATCCAACCGAGTGCACCACGAAGCCATAGGCTACAAATGATTATTAAGTGTCAAACACGGGTCAAAGCATTAAGTGGTGATGTTGTTGTGATCCCGAATGGGTCGCTAAGCAATGACCATACTACCCTTTCTGTCACTAGGGTTCCTATGAGATTGTTGCTAGCCAAGTATATTACCTCAAGCCTTTATCAATCTTGGGGATCTTGGGTACCTACAAGTCTAAAGATCGAGACAAGAGACAAAGAAATAAATGATATAAATCTCTCTTTCAAACAATACACAATGCTCCCATAGATTAGATGCACATAATCACTGCGAGGTTTCTCCCCAACCCGCAGCTCATGAGGACTACTCACTCATAACAATAAGATCAATGATAGAATACATTGTGCAAAATACTTAGATTGAAATCAAATATTTTTACAATGGTCGTCGAATCACAAGGAGATCTCAAGTACAAAGTAATGGCTATGGCTAATGGAGGGGGTGGAAGATGGAAGGGATGAACAATGGTGTGAATCTCCTTTGGTGGTGTTGTGATGCAATATGAGAATGGCGGCTATCTATGCGGTGGTTGAGACCTCAAAATATATAGGCGTCTTCATGAAAGTTGTAGGGTTTGATGAGACGGGGTCACTGCTACATGGTACGGGTGGACGGTTCGGCGGGTCCTGCCTGTACTAGTGGTCGTTACGGCTGCTGATGCCTAGCATTTGCTCCAGAACTAGTTGCTCGTGTGGACTTTCTCAAAACCTTCATTATAACTCCATATTTCGCATTAAAAAGCGTGATTTCCTGCACAACACAAATCAAAGTAATGATTTGCATATGTTTGCAATTATTAGTCATTAATGTCAAGGATAGAGAGTTTCTTGTCAATTACTTGACTAAAAACAATGTTTAAACATGGTGGAAGATGGCTATTTTTGGAGCTATCTGCAGGCTGTGAGGGCCTCTCCCCCATCGCAACCTTCATCGTCAGTTTCCTTGTCTTCCTTGCTATCATCCTTATCGTCTCTCGGTTTAGGAGGGGGTGGAGGTGGCAGAGGAGGGTAGGGAGCAGCTAGCACCCCCTAGGTGGTCTCAACTTCCACTCGGATCCTAAATCCTTCGGAGTTCATGAACAACATTATGGATGGCACCAGATGGACGGGAGACCGACACCCAAACAGCATGCGGACAGGGTCAGTAGCGTGGAACATAGAGAGTTTTTCCATCACTATTGGTCTGCCAATCTCCCTCGTGTCATTTAGCAGCCGATAAACATGACGGAGGGGCTTAGTCACCCCATTCAAATGCACCCAAACCTCAGACAAGATTTCCGAGGCATCCAGATCCACCGCAGCCTCAATGACAAGAGCCTTGAGCTTGCTGTGTGGGAGGCAAAGTTCGCCACCCTGGATTGCCATGCATAGACTTTCTTTGGAGGGGAACACAAGAGCGTAATCAGTCGCGCTGAGCTTTCTCACTTGCCATTCCCAAGTTTCGTCCACAAGTTCTTTAAACTCTGCTTCCACTTGCTGGGCGGATAGGTTGCCTGAATCAATGTATACCCGCGTAGAATTGTAAGCCGCTTTTTCCAGTTCAGAGTCTGAGATGCTGAAGTAGAAGAATCCCTCGCCAGTTCTGCCGAAACCCACCTAGTGGGGCTCGAGCATGCTAGAACTCGCAGTACATATGGCACAAGCGTGCCCCTCCTGGTTACACTTGATGTAGAAAGGGGGTCTTTGCATGCGGCTTGGACATGCCTAGGTTTTCCACAGTTGTAACATAAGATGTGAGTAGCCTCCTCTTCTGGCGCCACCCTCGCGGGCCTTGACAAAATAGGCGGTGCCGGCGGGGTCATCGCATTTCGGGGCGTCGGCGGCCCCCTAGCCTTGTGCTTGCTCCCACCCTGACCAAACTCGCGCCCCCACATGTTGGTCTGATGGGGATGCCCAACGTCGCCTTAGCCCTGGTTCCCCTCTTCCTAGTGACCACCCGACGGGCAACCAAACTCTTGATGCTGACATCGGTGCTCTTCTTGATCGGAGCCGAGTCTGTCATTGAGGTTGTTGTTGCGGCAACGGTTCCTGCCACCACCGTTGTTCATCTCGTCATCTAGTCAGCTGGTTATATAGATTAAAATACAACTAATATGCTTTTGCTTAGTTGGATGAGTAAGAAGATGAGAGAGAAGAGAAGCAGATTCTAAACTAAAGTTAGTTGTAACACGTGCTTCTAGCCACTTTGTGAGTATGTGGGTCGTGTCATGTATTAATAAATTAGTATTTTCTAATATCTAATTCCTGTACTCCCCCATCTCAAAATAGAAGTCAAAAAATATCTAAATTTGAATGCGTCTACACTATTAGTACTAGATACATCCAGATTTAGAAAAAAATGAGCCATCTATTTTGAGACATGGGTATATGTTAGCTATTAGGTTGGCTCTTAGTGATGTGATGACAAAGTATAACTAGCAACTGGCTTCACTATTGAACTTGCTCTAAGAGCAGCTCTAGCAGACCCCGCATCCGTCCTGAAACCTTAAAATAACTGCCACTATGGTTTTGGTCGGAAAAAGTGGCCGGACCAGACACCTCAAAACACCCCGGCCCAATTTTTTTAACGGGCCGAGAAAAACACCCCTTCGGCCCGTAGAGACACGGTTTTCACCTTCGACCCAACACCGACCTGACGTCGAATCATATTAGTGGAAACCCTAGGAGGGAGGGACATTTCAGCTCGTTCCCCTCCGCCTGCCGCCAAGATTAGTCGTCGTGACCTCCTAATGCCGTCGAATCTGGCCACGCTAGCCTGATTCTTGCCATGCAGAAGTCCACCGCAGTCCGTCGGACCCGTTCCTTGGTCGCTCCCGGTCGGCGGGTGCCGCTCGACACAGATCCTGGTTGTGGTCGCCATGGATGTCGTGCAGAGCTCGGGGCCGCTGACTTGAAGCCAAGGACCCACCTTCGCTTCCCCTATCGTGCTCCTGCCGCCCGTCTGGTTCGTCTCCGCCCAGCCCCAGGACCGTGGCCCGCTGGCCATCAACAGTAAATCCTCCCCCTCTTCTTTGATCTTGGACCCGGCTGGATTTTCCCTTTCATATTTTCTTGTTATCTATAGATGGATGTGGACCCTCGCGAACAATTTTTGTTGGATGATTCATCGTCTTCCGACGACTCCGACATAGAGACGCTGCTTGGGAACCACCGGTAGCAAATGATGGTGGCCCTTCTCGCTGTCAAGGAGGGAGAAGACGACAAGAGGAAGAAGCGGAGAGGCTCCAAGGTTGGCCACCTTTGCATTCCTCGCAATCGCAAGTTGGGAAATGATATGCTCATGCGAGATTATTTCTACGAGGTACCAACCTACTTGTCTCACCTTTTTCTGTGATTCTTCACAACATGATTGTTGAGAATGAGAGGGATCTAAAGTTGGAGATATTCTATGACAATGTTGGTAGCCATGTGAAGCCAATGAGAAACCCAGATGGTATACAAGCATATCATATTTGTATGTGGAAATTGTAGATATGTGTGCAAATTGTGAGAAATCATATGGATTTCAGGTTCTGGGACGTGCTGCGGTGGAACAACGCATATAAGGGGTTTGCTCCGTCCTGACTGTTTTGGCGGGAAAAAAATGAGCTTTTCTCAACCCTTATACGTGTTTTAAGGGCCAGCCATATAAGGGGCCTGCTATGCTCTAAGACCATTGGAGCCCCTTTGTGCTCGTTTGCTTGGCTCCGAGTGTTTTCTTCCTCCTTGGCTAGAAGATCTTACCTTAGTCTGGGAGACTCTGGTTGTGGCACCAAGTGTTGCATCCTCGTTAGTGGCACTGGGCCCCAGATTTTGAGGTTGATTGATCTTCGGCGACCGATGGACACGTTTCTATTATTTTCTTTAGGGTCCAATGTGTAAAAGCCAAGAAATGTGTGTAATTTTATGTTCCCTTGGGTTCCTTCTTGTAAACTTCTACGCACCACTCGATTAAAGGGAAATGCCTTGCGTATGATAGGATTTGTATAATTTTTGTACAACTAGACACACAGGGGCCTTCTCATGATTAGGCCCACATACTGAACGACGCTGTCATGAGTCTGGTCGTACGTGCCATTGCTCCTCGATTAAATGCAGTTACTGGCCCTTCACGACATTTTCCGTTCAAAAAAAACAGCTACCATTGGAGCATAAATGGTAGACAAAAAGTAACAAAAAAATTGTGGACGAGAAGAAAGCATGCAGGCCAAAAGTACTACAGATTAAGCATAAATTTGACAGGTCATTGACGCCGCCGGTAGTCCAATGCTAAAGCTACAACCGTAATATATTTGTCAATTGCGTTTATATTGTCGTATAGAATGTTCATTTGTGTCATTTCAAATTTAGAGGCACTTTTGAAATTGCCCCAAAAGGTTTAAACTTAGGAGAAATTTTTGGAAGTGCCCTCAAAGTTGTACTTTTGGGGGGCCTTTCAAAAATTGCCTCCTAAATTCAAATCTTTTGAAGCACTTTTCAGAAAGTGCCACAAACTTTCCGAGAGTGCCCTAAATTGTTTGTTAATTGAAAACACTTTGTTCAAACTACTTTCTCCAACTCAAATTAGTTGACTTAGAATTGTCTAGATTCGGATGTATCTAGACTTGTTTTAGTGCTAGATACCTCCGAATCTAGCACTAGTGGAGAATTGCTTATCAGTGGAGCATATCTTTTGCTATCAGTGGCCGCATATGAAATGCGCCATTATTATTGCGTTACTGATAATTAAGTATCAATGGCGCATATCAAATATGCGCCATTGATAATGAGACAACCAGTGGCACATCTTTAATATGTGCCACTGATGCGCCATTGATATTTTACTAGTGGAGCATTTCTACATAATGCGCCACTGATACTAGATGCGCCACTGATGTTTCTTACAGGTATACATAATACAGGGCTCTCAGGTATTTATACAGGTACATATATAGGTATTTATATAGATACACAACTGTATAAAAACAAAGATAATAATACAAATAGAATTATACATCATCACATCAATTAGAACCCGACATAGTGACAAGTGCCTAAATATTATACAAGTCTAGAACAAGTTGATCTCACATCTTCTCATACATTACACATTACAACAAGTTGATCATCATCATTAGCCAAGTCCTAAACTACTAAAGAACCGAGTAGAGTACAACCGCAATGGCGGTGATGAGCAAGACGAGGAGCATGATCATCAAGGTCTTCATCTGGTTCCTGTCTCTCTGCTCTCCAAGGAGGTGGTTCTCCACCTATCTTCTGCCTGCTCTCTCGTCGAGTACCCTTTGTATCTGTTGCCACTGAACTTGTTCACTTGCTTGTGACAATCCTCCCACTCGTCGTAGACTCCTAGGACCCTCCCTCTGAACACCACATAGCACGGCATCTCTATACACAAGGCATATAAGTACTATATCATGCAACAGAAAGAATTAGAAGGTTCATCACATGCATCTCCACAAAAAAGAAGGTTTCGATCTAAGGCAAGCTATTAAGTTTCATACATATGATAATAAGTAAACAAAGTCCAACAATGACCGTTTCAAGCTAAAGCAAGTTAAAGTTTATGACACACACATACACACGAGATACACAAACCGGCTGAGCGCTAGCTAGCTAGAAACACTACATCATCAAGACTTTGTTTTACACGGCGCCGGGAATGGTTTGTAGCCGTCTTTCGTTGTCCATGTCCTACGGCCACCCTGCGCCACGAGCCGTGCTTCGATCTCGCGCTTACTGAACGCTCTTTTGCAGGATAAGGCCCACCTTGTGATGACATCTTCTTGCACGATGGTCGCAGTCTGAGTCTGGATGCGTAAGAAGTTGTCCTTAAGTTCATCATCGTCCATTCTTGCCTTAGCTTCGGCCCATACTCGGAGACTAGATGGTAACGTAATGATGTGTGCATCCCGAACGATTGCCCGCAGGTGATGGAGGGCATAGTAGGCCTCCTTGACACTGTTATCCGGCTGCTTGACGCAGGCGAACTTCATTACTTGTTTGAATATGTGTCTGCCATCCCTGAAATTTTCCACCCCTTCTTGAATTCGCCTCCATTTTCGGCGTATACCTCAAGAGCATCATCTAGAAGACTCCTTATGTTGGTGTAGTATTTCTTCTTTTGCTCACTCCCTGAGTCCAAGTACGTGGCTAGCGAATAACTCGGGTGAATGAGGATCAGTGTGCAGTATTTGTCTCTGCGCAAAACAATTGAAACGAAACAATGTTGGAAAAAGAGCAACCGAAAACTAAGAAAGGACAAGTTACGACGATGATCGAGTGTGTGCGCTTACTCGGGAAAGAAAGGAAAAATAAGCTCTTTTCCACTCTTGTTGTCCACCATGAAATTTTGGAGGTAGTTCCTTGCGCTGGCCCGGGTCACCGGATCCACCAACTGGCTATCACGCATGAAGTAGGGGTCCACTATCGCGACGCCAGGGGTCTTCTCTCTATTGACCTTCATCGGCCGATGGAGCGCGTATAGGCGGACCAAGTTATAGTTCATCCGCTTGCCATGGAAAAGCTTGAAGATGTCCTCATACGATATGAAGAAGATATCCGCGGGGGCATTATCGACGAATCCCATGCCCGTTCGAACATTGACCATGAAAACAGGGTACAATGGATTTGCTTCTTTAAGAAGGCACTCCTCTAGATATAAAATACCATGATGCAGGTTAGCCATCGCTCCACTTGCATTTTTGATTAGCTCCTCACTCAGAATCGGTTGACCAGCTATGTGAACCCTGGTCAAGGTGCCCTCAGGGGGCTGTGTTAACGGGTCGTCCTGAGGCCGGGGCCTCTTCGGACCCGGATGGCTCAAAGACTGCTTATTCTTCTTGGTTAACTTGTGATGCTTCATCATCTCGACATTGGCAGCCATCTGCTCATCTGCCGCCTTATGGAGTGTGGTGGGGCTGAAAATGATTCCCTGGGTACCTTTATAAGGACCAGCGCCACCAGCATCCGAAGGCGTCTCCTCTAGAAATTTTCTTCGGATCTCTGAAGAGAAGGAAAGTGATCCCATTTAGAAATGTGGCTTCATTACTTAATTAGAAACAACAGATCTACTCCGAAATAAATTCCTTACCAGCTTTTTCTAGAACTTCCTCACATCGTCGTCATCGGTAACGAATTCCGTGAGTTTGGGGTGGAGATAGTAGGGGGCACGGACAAACTGCATCACATGCTCGTCCGTGAATTTGTGCCACGGGTTATCTTTACCTAGACGGGCATACTCGGCATCCTCCTTTGCCCAAACGGCCTTTTTTCCTTGATAACCGTTGCTTCCGCAACGTTGGTTACCTATGTTCAGGTCCCACATACTCCTCCCCCACTCAGTCCATTCCTGACCTTCCGGTGAAGTGCAGTCCGCCTTAAACTTGATGAATTCATCTTCGTCGAGCATCGGCTCGGCCTTCTGTATCTCCTCCCAACTTTTACCCTCGTTAATCCTCCTCTTCACTCGGCTTTTCCAACTACTCAAGGCTGTGCTCATCCTCCTGAGGGCTAACTTGTTTACCTTGTTCCCTTTGAGATTTTGGTTATTGTACTCAATTGGGAACTTGTACTGTTTGTGAAGCTTCCCAATGAGGAGCTCTCGCAACCGTTTGTTCTTTCTTATATCCTTCTGGTTGATGCTCATGCTCTCCCGCACGATGCACCCGAGTTGTAGGCCATACCCAGCAGCAAGCTTCGCAGGCTCCAAGGGTTGGCCACCCGGTTTCACAAGGGTGAACTCTTCGCGGTTGGTGCCGAGTTTCGGCAGCGTCCGCTCCTGCCTTTCCGCCTTATTCTTCTTCTTCCTAGCGGGCGGGGAGGCGCCATCGCCGTCCACGTGTTCACCGCCATGACTTGCTTCGGCCTCCTCGTCACCATTACTGCTTCCGTCGTTATCGCCATCTTCGGCCTCCTCCTCATATTCAGACTCCTCGTCATCTTCTTAGTCCACAGCTTGGTCCTCCTCGTCAACTTCATCGTGATCCATAGCTTCGGCCTCCTCGTCGGACCTGCTTAAGTCATCACCAAACCGCCAAAACTTGAGGTTGGCTTTTCTTGCTCGTTCTTCGACGCTCATGCGCTAAGAAGGGCCAGCCCCGACGTCTTTGTCTCCGCTCGACATGTTTGCTCTTCATAGAAAAAATGCAACAATGTAATTAGTACAAGCTAGAGTCAACCGAAAAATTCGGCATGACCTTTGCTATTTTTTAACCTAGGAGTGCCCATTTCTCAACCGAAACAGAAGTGAATCAACACTTCGGGAGAAACGGGCAACTCAAATGAATTACCTGCAATAGTTTTCATACAAAATTGATGACAGCCATCCAATCACACATTTACAGAGAGCAAAAAATAGCTCCAGGTGCAGCAAATTACTGTAAAATAATGTGCCATGTATGTCCTGGAGCTCCAGGACAAGCTAAAATAAGCTCTAGGACAAAAATAGCTCCAGGTGTAGTTTTCTTTTATGATATTCTGAGAATCTCTGTAAAAGAAGGGTAAAAACCAACACACATACATGGCAGCTGCAAAAGTTGCCTTTTAACACTAGTCAAATTCACACGGAAAAAGAGCACCACCTGCTGAACAGAGATAAGAACAGTACACTTCACTAACTAATTAGAGCTAGGAAACCTGCAAGTGGGCAAGAATCGATGTCCTAGGGTACATAAAAACAGGGCAGAAGAACATGCATAACCATTGAGAGTATTTTTTGTTACTTTTAGAGCAAACTTCACTAACTAATTAGAGCATGCAGTCAAAAGCAAGATACAATAATGCAAGGAGGGAGGAAAACCAAGGCCCTCACTCCCAACAGGCCAATAACCATCAGTTATGTGCCAGCATCAACTCCAAAAAAGCGGGGCTTACAAAATCACAACATGCAGTGATATCTCAAGTGCTTAGTGGATAATGCCCAACAGAAATTTGCTCGAAATCAGAGAGTAAACCGAGTTTTTCTAAACTAATAAGAATTGATTCATTGTGGAGCTCTGTAATATGTCATCTAGAGCACTACCAGCCCCTTCTGACTCCTAGGTCCGTGGAAAGAATTCAACAGGGAGGTGCCTTCACCAGAAATAAGAGATTTTAAGTATAGTTCTTCTAAACCTTACATACAGACCTAAAGTGACTGAATATCAAAAGTTGATACTGATTTTATGATATGGCCGTTAAAGCATAAGGAGGCAGGAAAAGCACACGGCTGACTTCTAGATGATATGGCCGTTGATGAAGAAGGTAAAAACACAAAGGCAAAATTTTCTACATGGTCTTCTGCCCTGTAAGAAAAAAACTGCAACAGGGATGTATGAAGTAAAATAAAGAAAAAGGAAATCAATTCTTCCTACTCTCTCATTCTTCCTACTGTTCAGCACCTATATATTCCCTTGTCTCGGTCTGGCCCAATCATATAGCTAGCTTTGGGATGCATTGCCCAATTGGTTAGGTTTTAGAGACATATGTTTTCCTTTCTTCCATTTGAAGCTTTCCTGCTTTCAAATTGTATTCTATGTAGGTTGGTTGAAACTGAAACAGTTTAGGTCCAAAACCACATTTTATACTACTGTAATACCTACAGGAGGAAGTAAGAGATTGCAACACATTCCATAGAATAGCTACAAGACTGAAAGCGAAAATAATAGATGTAGAAGAAGCTGAAGTATCTGTCTGACAGATCGACAAAATTACATGAAAACAGTACCGCATTCCAGATAAAATTAGTGGACAACATAATGTCTCCCGGTAACACTTGATCTATCTAACGGTTCCAACAAAAAAAGGTTGCTTCAATGTACCATCTGCAAAAATTAGGCATGCGGAAGTGGACATGTGGTACTTTTTATGCTACTGTACTTGGTTTTCAAATTATATCGTGTCAGCTAACTAGAAACATCTGCCTTGCAGCCCAGCTTCTCTTTACTGACCATCATGAAACTACTAACTACTGGCGAACCTAGCTTGAAAGGTACTATGAATTTCCCCAAATAGTAAATCAGACAAAACCAGTGACTGCACTTTGTCCAGATCCCATTGTGTAGTCTGAATGACACTAGTCATAAAATGTCACGAATGGGTATACCAAACTAGTTGCATCCTAATTCTAAAGCTGGGCACAAAGTTATATCTGAGAATGCCAGCCTAATGCACAAAACTGAACATCACGGCGTGTGCAAATCATCTAAACAAGCACCAACAGAACACACATCAATCTGTAAATTGTAGCAGTAATATAGTAATTCCTATGTTAGGAGAACATATGCTTGTTCTTGCACATGTTATTAACCTACTAGATGCCCTTCCAAAACAGGAAGGATTTGCCTAAAACAACACATCAAAACAAAGACTTGACCAAGAATCACACACGGATTGAGACCTCATCGGAAGGTAACAGGGGAGAAGGAGATCCGGGAGAAAGGTGGTTACCCTGAGGCGCTCGGAGAGGACGGATGGGGTGATCTGCTCGTACTTGGGCGCCTCGGAGATGAGCTTGTCGTAGGTGGCATGGTCGAACAACACCGCGTTGTTCACCTTATCCTTTTGCTTCCCCTTGCTCCACTTCTGCAAAACACACAACGGACACCACCATGAGAATCCAGCGACAAGGGTCGAGTCAGACAGACATGGAGAGGAGCGGGGGTGCAGGGGACTCGACCTTCTTCTTCTGCTTGCTGCCGTCGGACTTGGCGGGCTTGGACGACGGCGGGGGAGCCTTCTCCTTCTTCGGGGCCTGCGAGTTCAAGCGAGCGAGAGGGGGGTCAGTACGCATCCGGGCTGCGGGTAGGGAGATGCGGCGGGGTGGCACTCCTAGCAAGGGGACGGGGTCGAGATTAAGGGAAGGGAGGGGGAGGAGGAGGGGGAGGGGAGGGGAGAGGAGGGGACGGGGTGGCGCTCACTGGCGACGACTGCTCCAGTGGCGGGGGGCGACTCCTCCGGTGTGCTAGGGTTCGCATGAGACACGAAAGAAAGGGGATTGGTTGATATGAGAGACAGTAAGAGTGAGAAGAAATGGCCGGTCGGTTTTTTGGCTAAGTGTAAAACATCTGTGACGCATATTTTTCAATATGCGTCATTGATATTTGACACTTAGTCAAATAAGGCAACGCCCTCATATGTGATAATAACACAGGCTTACCGCAGTGGTTCGACTCGTGGGGCAAAACCTGGCTGGGGCATCCAGGTTTGATTCCTGGTTGCCTCACAATTTTTGGCTAAGTGTCAAATATCCGTGGCGCATATTGCCTAATATGCCATTGGTATTTGGCACTTAGCCAAAAACCACGATGCCCTGGTCTATGTCAACAACATAATGCTACTATAGTGGTTGTTGACGCTGTGTGCTGCATTTGGAGCAGTCAGGTTCGATTCTCGGCTCTCTCAATATTTTTAGTATTTTTTTTAGTATTTGGCACTTAGCCAAAATACTTGTCATTAATATCTAGTATATTTTGTAACAAATAGTAATTAAGTTTAACATTCATAAATCTATTTAAAACAAGGACATCCATTTGCAAGTACATAGTCAATTATTAATTTATTTAAAACAAGGACATCCATTTGCAAGTACATAGGCAATATCCATACACACCAATATTCTTCACAACTCTAGCGTCTCTTTGCAATATTTTTTCCCTTCTTCCTCGCGGTTGAATACTTTAGCTCGGAAAGGTTAAGGTTTCTTCTCGTGAACGGACAACCTTTAGTAGGTAGGGTGGTCTTCCTTTTTCCTGCAGCAGTTAGCTTGTTGAAGTACTTGTGGAATTCCTCTTCGATCATCGGATTGTCGTTCTTTTCTAAGTCTTGCTCGTTGGCGGGTCCGTCCATTCCGATGATGCTCCTCTTTCCCCTCCTCACGACAACACGGCTTGGCTTTGACGGATCAGTGATGAAGAAACATTGGTCAACTTGGCTCGCGAGTACCCATGGCTCATTTTTTGCGGAGGCGTTCTTCACGGAGGCATCGGGTATAACCATGGTGGTGAAATACCGACCCTCTTTTTGGATGCTCTTGGCCCATCTGACACAGAACATCGGCACCTTCTCTCCAGCATAGTCGAGCTCCCAGATCTCCTCGATCCTTTCGAAAAATCGTTCCTTGACGGTGGCTTCGTCATCGACATAGGATAGCATCGTTACTCCTGAGTTCTGATAGTCGCTGCTCATGTCCCTTTTCTCTGTGTAGAATCCGTACCCGTTGATGTCGTATGCTTGATATGTCCTCATGTTGTGCCCGGGGCCATTTGACAAGGCAAAAATTAGTTTTTCATCCTCCGTAGAAGGCGTTTGCGGGTCTACGGAGGGATTGTCTTAAAGCTTCTTCTTGAACCAAGCCGTGAAGCTAGAGTTGTGCTCTCTTGTTATGTCTCTCTTCTTCCTCGGCCGACCAAGGTCAATGAACTTCTGCTCGATTAACCTTTTGTGCTCTTCCACCCAAGGATCGACCAATTCGATGTGTTGTAGTGTCATGGAAATGGCCACGGCAGTCGTTGCTACTGGCAGTGATTGATTCAAACGGGGGCGAGAGCTAGCGGCCATCTGCGGTGCGATATGGGGGCGGATGCACATGGTTTACCCAGGTTCAGCCCCCCGGAGGGTAAAGACCTACTCCTGCTAGATTGGATTAATGGAGAGCGAGTTACAGGGGTGGCGAGCTCGGCGTCTAACCAGCGAGTCGCTTGAAGGGGTGTATGATGGAACGTGAGTCCTTTGGGTACCCTAGGGAGGTTTATATATGGGGCACCTCGCTAGGGTTTACAGTCTACCACCGAATAGAATATGGATTCGGAAGCTTTGACCTAATCCGACTAGGCTTTGAATATGCTTTTGGGCCTCCAGTCGCCAGTCGCCAGGCCTTCTCCTTAGTCGCATTCCAGTCGCCATCCTGCAGGCCCACTCGTAAGACCTTTGTCCCAATCGGAACATCCTGCTAGGCATACCCCATTCGGCATATCCCCATCAGTAGTCCCCTAGGCCATCGTTGATTCAGATGCAGGTGTTATTTTGGCAGTCGAAGTAGGCGAGTCCAATTTGGACGCCCAGTCAAATCAGCGATGGACTCCACCGGGACCAAGGAAATTTTACTCAGGTTCTCAGTCATTGCTTTGGCCAATGCCACCACTGTCAAGTCGCTGCTTCGGCGAGTGGACAGGGGCCAGTTGCAAGCGAGTTGAATGGGGGAGTTGGACCGTTAACCCGGTCAAACTATCCGTTGGATATTCCAACGGTAACTTCGGCGTAATTACCGTGGGCAATGGCTATCCCGAGTTTGGCGGGTAGTACCTCCTCATAAGGGAAGTGACAAAATCAGTCCCGCAGATCCTTCCCTGCATTCTTCATTCTTGCGCACCCATTTCTTCTGTCTTCCCTCGTTCCAATCTCTTCACTCCGAGCGATCCCACGTCCTTCCTGATGGCGCCTCCAAAAGGTCCATGGGGGAAATCCAAGTGCACTACGGCCTAGCTCAAATCCTTCAAGGACGCCGGAGTCCGTCGCAAGGGGAACTGGTGGGTCCCCGCGTCTTCCGAGGCCGAGCCGAAACCACGGGCCGGAAAATTCATCTACTTCCCCAGCCACCTAGAGAGGAGCTTGGGGTTCCCTACTTCATTGTTCTTCTAGCGTTTCTGCGCGTACTACGCGATCAAGCCATCAGATCTTGGTCCACATAGCATCGAGCAGCTAGCGATCTTCGTCACCTTCTGCGAATGCTACCTCGGCTGCAGGCCATACTTCCCGTTATGGCTGGAGCTTTTCCACGGCCGTATCGGGCGCGAGGCGTCCAGCGGCCCAATGTTGGCGGCTGGCAGCGTCACATTCCAATTGAAGCCAAAGGCTAACTTCATCAAGCTTCTGCTGCCGAAGAAGGCCACGAGCGAGTGGAAGAAGAGCTGGTTCTACGTGAAGGAGTCCACTCCCTCAAGTGAAGTGGCGCTTCCTGAGTTCGTCGCAGAAATGAGTGAGCCTCGCCGGCTGGTGGTGAACAAGCTCCCCGAAGACCAGAGGATGGTCGTCATGGAGATGATGGACCAGATCCAGAGGTTGAAGGACCAGGGGTTGTCCTCGATCAACCTCTACAACTGCTGGCTCGGGCGGCGTCTGGTCCTGCTAGCGGCTTGGCCGCATTGGATGTATGAGTATAGTGGGAAGCACGACCCCTCCCGAACCAGCAAAGAGTCAGGGGAGGCCGAAGACTATAAGGCCGCCCTGAAGAAGATCACCGATGCGGAATTTACAACCACATCGGCCGGGATCGCCCCGTACATTCCCGTGAAGAACAATGCCCCCACAGTAAGTTCTTCTTCCTCAAATTTCCTTCTAGTCGCAATTCAGGTGGCGCAATTTGCGGTCGCATCGTTCGATATTTATTTGTGGTTGTTCTCAGTTGTTCCAGGTGCTGGAGGGTTGGCTCCCTCCACTCTACGAAGAGGTCGCCCAAGAGCTCGAAGAGGCCTCCGAAGGATATTCCTCTGAAGGCGACGAAGAAGAAGGGGAGGTTCCTCCCCCAGCGTCGGCGACTCACAAAACTCGCATGCAAAAGCAGCGTGAGCTCGAGGCGAGCCACAGTCTTGAAGAACGTGAAGGAGGCGACGAAACCTTGCAAGAGCACACTTCTCGGCGAACGGCCATGCCGGCGAAGCCCTCGCGCAAGCCGAAGTCACCAGCAAAGAAGGCGGCGTCGCCATCCAAGTCGGCGGTGGTGTTCGGATCAGATGACGGGTCCGAGGATGACACGGCTGAGACCCCACGCAAGATCCCAGAGGACGCGATTCCGATGATGGGATTGGAAGCTGAGGACACTAAAGCGGCGGTAGAAGTTCCTCTAGCGATGATTGCGCCAACAGCTTTGACAGCGCTAGAACAGGAGGCAGTCGGGGCCGCGGCTTCGAAGTCGCCGCAACCGTCGGGAGCGGCCGCGTCTTCAGATATTCCAGCGACCGCGGCTTCATCATCAAGGAAGCCCGCGGTGTCGTGGGCTTCAGATGTCTTCGAAAGAGGCCTCACGCGCAAGCTGGGGCCGGAGCTAGACAAGCCCGCCCACATCAGCACCGGGTTGTGCGTTCTTCCGGTCGCAGGGTAAGCTTCAAATTTTCCCTTTCAAATCGTGTTCCTTCTTTGTGTTAACTCTATGCTGACTTTGGAGGTTTGGCAGGTCTGGTGCCAAGAAGATTGGCCGCCCATCGGTGGAAAAGATTCCGCCGGTCGCCATCACAGGGAAAGGCGACCTCCCCAAGAAGAGGAAGCCAACTGCCGACGTCGCGCCCATGGAGGGCGCAAAGAAGCGGAAAGGAGATGCAGGCGACGCCGCGGTAGGAGATAGAGCGAAGGGGAATAATCCTGCCGCGGCAACTGAAGAGGTGGTGGTCACCCAGTCGGAGCCAGCCACAAGGGCTTTGTTGACGGAACCATCGGCCCCGACGACTAGTGCCCCGGCTAGAGCCTCTGCAACATTTCCGTGCTTCATGGCGAAGGGTTTTCCAGGCGTGGCAGAAAACCAGTCTCCGTAGATGCCAGAGATTGTTGACGAGGATGTTGGGTCTCGTCGTGGGCGCACCTCCTTCGTAGTCCCTTCAACGAATGCCGGGGAACTTCACAAGATGCTTGGCACCGCCATTCAGGTGCGTCCAGTCCCCGAGTGGCTAGTCGCTGAATTTCAACTGCTAGGCACTAAGTTTCTTCTAGTCTCCAGTCCCCGAGTGGCTAGTCGCTGAATTTCAGCAGCTAGGCACTGAGTTTCTTCTAGTCTCCAGTCCCCGAGTTCCTGGTCGCTGAATTTCAGTGGCTAGGAACTGAATTTCGCTGAATTTCAGCGGCTAGGAACTGAATTTCTTCTAGTCGTCAGTCCCCGAGTTCTTGGTCGCTGAATTTCAGCGGCTAGGAACTGAATTTTTGTTTTGTTAGTGCTAACTTTTTGCTCTTCTTGCAGGGCCTGCAGAGGGAGTCGACATATCGACATGCCGCAAAGGAGCGTCTAGAGTGAGATCTGCGCGTGGCCTAGGAGGCGAACCGGAGACTCTAGGAGGCTGTTGGTGAGTATTTAATTCGGTTTTCAGCTGTGAACTGTTGGTGTTCTGTCATGTTGACGATTTTTTCCTTTTTTGTTCAGATAATGTGCCGGCTGCGATTGCCAAGGCCCGTGAGGGGTACGTCCCAATTGCTGAGCTGGACATGGCGAATGGGCGACTCGACTCGCTGGTCAAGGAGTTGGAGGAGGCGAAAGCGGCCTCGGTTTCTTCTGAGGATAGAGTGAAGGCTGCAGTCGCTGCAGATGAAGAGGAGTGGAAGGCCGCGGACTCGATCATCCTGGGGTTGTAGGTCGATCACGCCGCCCTAGAGAAGCACATCACCGAGAATTGCTGGAAGCTCCTTGGTGAGTCTCTGTTCTTTTGCTTAACATGTGCGGCAAGTCCCCAAGTGGGGGAATCCGTAGTGTCACTGATGTCTGAAGTTGCAGCGGTGATAGGGCAAAGCGACCTAGTGGTGCAGACCTTCACCGCCTCGTAGTGCGTGACTGCCGTAGTGAACGCGGCGACTGCCTCAGCGTTGTGCGTCCAGGCAGTTCTTCAAGGGATGTCCCCCACCGAGGTTATTCCTGGGGGACTGACTGAAGTGTCGCGCTATTTGGAGGAGGTGCCCAGCGTCGTGGAGTAGATGGCGCGCTCAGCTTTCAGGCGCGGGGCCACCACGACATTGAGCCTGGGTCTTGCCCACTTCCCCCATGATTTCGACCTCGACGATGTCACCAGTGGCTACCCTTCGGCGACTGGTAC
The DNA here is from genome assembly GCA_910589775.1 of Avena eriantha. NCBI lineage: Eukaryota > Viridiplantae > Streptophyta > Magnoliopsida > Poales > Poaceae > Avena > Avena eriantha. Next base: position 225,959,595 of record OU342743.1, on the reverse strand, counting down.
GGTGGAGATGTCGGAGGTGCTGAAGCTGACCGCCAAGGCCGCCCCCTTTATTGATCGGGTGTTGGCGATGGGGGACCTTCTGCCGTACCAGGAGACGATTGTGGCGCTTGGCGACCCCGAGCCGGAGCATCGAGATCTAAAGTCGGAGCAGCCCTTCCGGTCGGTGCTATCGAAGTCGCTAACAACCTACCCAACGAACCCATGGCAACCATTTGTCCGTGTCAAGGGCGGTGGAGATGCTTCTTCGTCAGGGCCTACGAAATAGATAGCATCTCTGGACAGTCTGTAAGATATGCCAAGTGGTGACTTTTGTAATATGACTGATATTTTGTATGAGTAAGAGGAGTCAATCGACTCGCAATGCAGGCTTGATTTTGTGATGTGTTTTAACTTATTTGTTTGAGCGAGTCCCCGAGCGCGTCCGCCCTTTAATGGGGTATATCTTGTTTGTATACATATGTGTTTTTTTTGGATTTTTCGTTGTTTAACCCTTGCATCTTCTGAAGGGGCGAGTCCCCGAGCATGAGTGGGATTGTTTGTAGGCGAGTCCTTGGGCATAGTACATAGCCGTTTTGGGCGCGTGCCTATTTTGAGTTACTGGTGTGTTGTTTGTAACGCGTCTCCTCCCCTGGCTCGGAGAACCAGTCGCTTGGCGAGTCCAAGGCAGCTCTCTACTTGGTGTGTTCCCGAGCCACGTGAGGGTTTCCATTTTGCGGAGTCCTCGTGCGTGGTACTTAACCGTTCGAGTCGCTTTGCACGAGGATGGGAAGGACATGTCGCTGTGAGAAGCGTACACCGGTCGTCTTGGCCCGGTGGGCCAGTCGAGCTAGGCGACTCTGAAGGCCGAAATATTTTCGGTGCCCTTGGGCCGTACTACTTAGATGTGCCGGTCGCTCAATCAAGGGTTGACTTCCGTGGGTGCCCAATCAAGGGTTGACTTCCGTGGGTAGCGTATTGCTAATTGTACGAGTGTGAGTGGCACAAGAATATGGCGAGTAGACACAATTTGTGTGATCCGAATGAATTTCATTATATATCATGTGGGTACAAGTTTGAGTTCTAAGTATAGAACTTGCGGAGAAGGTTTATATTCCATGGCCTCCCAACCTCGAGCTGGTCGTCGCCTCGTATATCGATGAGGTAGTAGGCGTCGTTGCCGAGGACTCGCCCTATGACGAATGGCCCCTCCCATGGGGGTGAGAGTTTGTGCATGCCTTTCTTGTCCTTGGCCAGTCATAGGACCAAATCGCCCTCCTGGAAGGTGCGAGTTCGGACTCGACGGCTATGGTAGCGGCAGAGTCCCTGCTGGTAGATAGCAGTGCTGGAACGAGCCATGTGATGGCTCTGAGTATGGCGCCCAGAAAAATGATGGAGCAATGATGATGTAAAGCTCGTTGGGAACCCCAAGAGGAAGGTATGATGAGCACAATGATGACCCACAAGTATAGGGGGTGTATCGCAGTATTTTCGAGGGAAGTGAAACCCAATTTATTGATTCGACACAAGGGGAGCCAAAGAATATTTATAAGCCTTAACAACTGAGTTGTCAATTCAGCTGCACCTGGAAACAATCTTGCTCACAACAGTTTATCAGTAGCAACAGTTTTGTAGTAGGAATAGTAAAGTAACAGTTGTAGTAAAGCAAAAAACAGTAGTAACAAAAGCAGTAAACAGTGGGATTCAAGTGCGGAAGGCATAGGGATGGATTGACGGGCGTTGCATGGACAAGACAATTCACATAGCAATCAGAACATAGGGCAATTGCAGATAAATAAGATAAAGCATCCAAGTACTTGACAATCCTAGGCATGTGTTCCATATATAGTCATACGTGCTCGCAATGAGAACTTGCACAACATCTTTTGTCCTGCCAGCCCGTTTGCAGCGGGGCCTCTAGGGAACTACTGGCAATTAAGGTGCTCCTTTTAATAGAGCACCGGAGCAAAGCATTAACACTCCGTGAACACATGTGATCCTCACAAAAGCCATTCCCTTCCAATTATCCCGATTTCTGTCACTTCGGGGCCATAGGTTCCGGACAACAACGTGTGTATACAACTTGCAGATAAGACCAAAAACAATACTATCATAATGAATCAATAACATGTTCAGATCTGAAATCATGGCACTCGGGCCCTAGTGACAAGCATTAAGCACAACAAGTCACAACAAAGTCATAAAGCACTAATAAAAGATACTAGGCACCATGCCCTAACAATCTGATGCCATTACATGAACGATCTCATCCAATCCCTACCATCCCCATGGCCTACAGTGGGGGATTACTCACTCATAGATGGGGGAAACATGGATGGTCGATGGAGAAGCGATGGTGATGATGATGGCGATGATCTCATCCAATTCCCCGTCCCAGCAGGGTGCCAGAACGGACTTTCTGGTGTTGTTTCGTGGAATCTGGTGGTGGCGTGATATGTCCACTTTGCATCACTATTCTATGTCTTAATTCACTATTATTCATTGATATATTTTGTATTGAGAGGTGATACTTATGTTATTTCATCTATTTTTGCATGGTTGATGACTTTTGGGGCATGGACCGCTACAGTCAGGATTCTGATGGAAAAGGTGTTGTTTGGAGGCAAAATTCGCGAAGATCAGAAAATCCGGGAAAATACACGGAAAATCCTATTTTTCCAGAAGACTAAGGAAGCCAGAAGATGGAGTGGAGGTGGGCCACAGGGGGCCCACACCACCCCATGGCGTGGGCAGGCCTAGGCCGCGCCTGGGGGTGGTGTGGCCACCCTGGGCTACTCTAGCCTCTCCCCTCTGGCGTATATCATCCTCCCGAAACCCTAAGACTCGGGAAGCGACCACAGAAAGATTCCGCTGCCTCTGCAGGGCGGAAAATGCCGAGAGAGAAAGATCTCTCCGGTAGACAGATTTCTGACGGGGGAATTCCTTCCCGGAGAGGGGAGATCATCGCCATCAACACCACCATCAAGCTGTACTTCATCGGGATCATCATCATCACCACCATCAGCACCCTCATCACCATCTCCATATTGTTGTAACAATTGTGTTGAATCTTGCATAGTTCATAGGGGAAACTTTCCCGGTGTTGATTACTCCTTGTAGTTGATGCTATTGAGTGAACCATTGAAATATTATCTATGTTCATATTGGTATACATCATTATTCCATCTTTGATCATGATCCATATGATGTCTTGTGAGTAGTTCGTTTTGTTCTTGAGGACATGGGAGAAGTATTGTTGTTAGTAGTGGAGTTGCGTTGAGAAAGATTCAATGGATTGTTATTTAAGTTGTGGTGTACTTCTTCTAGTGGTGTCATGTGAACGTCGAATACATGACACTTCACCTATATGGGCCTAGGGGAATGCATTGTGTATTTGGCTACTAATTGTAGGGGTTGCCGGAGTGACAGAAACCTGAACCCCCGTTAGGAAACCATTGCACAAGGAACGTAAGGGTCTTAGAGTTTAAAGCTGTGGTTAGGTTTCAACCATAATTACTTTCTTGTACTTACGGATGTTTGCAAGGGGTATAATCACAAGTATGTATTAGTCTTGGATCGGGCGGTACATTAGCACAGGTTCACCCACACAACACTTAGCAAGCTAAAGAAGATTAATCGACTATATGAAGCGAAAGCACTTGACAGTCTTCCCATGTGTCCTCGAGAATGTTTGGTCATCTTAAGTAATACAACAGGCTTGTCCTTTGCTGCATAAAGGATTGGGCCACTTGCTGCATTTATTCCTACTGTCTTTTATTTACTCGTACTTCGTTTACTTGCTTTATCGAAAACCCAAAAATCCATTTGCTATGTATTTGCAGAGAATTCCTGATCCATACCACTAGCCAGCACCTTCTGCTCCTCGTTGGGTTCGACACTCTTAATTATCGAAAATACTGTGATACACCCCCTATACTTGTGGGTCATCAAGACTATTTTCTGGCACCGTTGTCGGGGAGTGAAGCGCTATTGGAGAGTAGAACTGGTAAAGGAAACTTCTACTGTGAGTATTGTTTACTTCTGCTAGTTGCTTTATTTTCGTTATGGATAATTCGCTGAGTTTCTTATTTGGTAATGCTACTACCACTGCCAAGGTAGTAGATAAGCCACCACCTGCTGAGAATGATGTTTTCAAAATACCTACAAGAATTATTGATCGTGTTATGAATAACTATTATGTTGGAGATGGAATTGTCCATCCCGGTGATCATTTGCTCTTTATACACGAATTATGCGGGTTACTCAAGTGTGCAGGTATTACTATAGATCAAGTTAAGAAGAAGTTATTCTCATTATCACTGAAAGGAAGAGCTGACGAATGGTATAAGCTACTGAAGAATGGTCAAGCTCTAGAATGGGAGGAAATAGTGCCTCTCTTTTATTCAAAGTTTTATCCTCCTAGTGAGATTCATAAAGATCGGAATCAAATATACAACTTTTGGCCTCTTGATGGAGAGAGTACAGCTCAAGCTTGGGGGAGATTGAAGTTACTGATGCTCAAATGTCCCATTCATGAGCTCCCCAACAATATTATTATTAACAACTTTTATGCAAGGCTCCCTCTACATGATAAAGATTTATTGGATTCTTCTTGTGTTGGATCATTCACTCGCATGGAAGAAGAAGCTAAATGGGATCTCCTAGACCGTATTCAAGACAATGTTGAAGCTTGGGAGAATGACAAAGGTAGAAAGTTAGGTATAAATTATGATTATGAATGCATTGAATCTTTTATGGAAACTGATGACTTTCAAAATATTAAAAATGCTTATGGTCTAGACTCTCAAGCTATTGCTTCTTATTTTAAGGCTTTTGCTTCCTACATTGAAGTGCCTAAAAAGAAGTGGAATAAGTATCATGAACCTTATAAAGATGTTGCTAAGAGTGTTCCTGCAAGAAATATTGAAGTTTATACTGCTAATCATGTCTTACCTAAACCTTATATTGAGAAAATGCCTTTCCCAGTTAAGGTAAAGGAACATTCTATGATAGCTAGTATGGTTAATGGAAGTATGAATAAAGCTGTTGAACCTGATAAACAAATGGTTGATGAACCTATAATAGCAAGTGTGAAAGACTTTGTCACCAAGTATGAGAAAGAGGGACACCCTATCCTTTGTAAGGATACCTCTAATATTGTTTCGCAAAGTAGTGTTATGAGAGCTAGTATTCCCGTGTTTTCTGTTAAAATAAGTGATCATTGCTATGATATTCCATATGATAGCTATATTGTTAAGTGTATGCATGATACTGAAAGTTAATATGAGAGAGGGAAAAGTGTTCTTATGTATCTCAATAATATCAAGTTTCCTCGTTTTATGCTGAAAGTTTTTATGTTGCACTTCTTTTGCCTTCTTATGCAAGTTGCCTTTGGTTTCAACAACTTGTTTGTTTACAAAATCCCCTTGCATAGGAAGTGGGTTAGACTTAAATGTGTGTGTGATTTTGCTTCTTAATGCTCTCTTTCACTTCAATTCATATCCCTATGAGAGCTTCTTCAAAATTATCATGCCCATCTTAATGGCTATAAAGAAAGAGCTTTATGGGAGACAGCCCAATTTGTTTTTGCTTTCAGTTTGTTTTTGTTTATTTGAGTCTTGAAAGTTATTACTTTGGTAATAACCACTCCTTATCCGTTTTGTTTGGTTTTTGTGTCAAGATCAACCTCTAATGAGAGAGAAGTAAGATTTGGGGAAGTTGCTGTCCCGAAACAGATTTTTGTGCTTCACCATAAAAATTCGTGAGAGATCTCTGTATGTTGGATTGAGCTGTAATTTTTTGTGCTTCTGACCCAGGTTGTTATTTAACTTTCGTTAGTTTTGCACTTTTTAATTTGAGCAACAGAAGATTTTCGAAAAAATTGATCTTTACCTGCTCGTCTGTTTTGACAGATTTAGCCACTCTTGCATTTGCTTCTTTATTCGATTTCCTTTTTGAATTCTTTTTGGGGTTTTGGAAGGAGTTGCTATAGTGGCTTATGTTTTGATGGTTTTCAGTGGAAGTTGGACTCAAAAGGTTTTATCACTTCACTTATACTAATGTTGCTAATGAGAACTGTGTGAAGTTTTGTGTGAAAGAAATTTCCAGGAAGTGGAGATAATGGTGTAATAAGGAAGAGAAGGGTTTTATGACTCAAGTAATAAGTGTATGAAGAAGAATATATTGATGATTCAAGTGGTGACTCCGGAAGGATCCACTAAATACCAAATTCAGAGACCCGCAGAGTCCGTTTCCAACTAGGTAACAGTTCTGGTAAGAAAAGTTCCGTAAAAATACAATACAACTATATTTTTGCAGTTTTCAGTCGATAAGGAAACTTTCGAAGCGAAAAAGGGACGGAACCGGAGCCGGGGTGGCCCACACCACCCCAGGGCGCGGGCCCACCCCTGGCCGCACCACCAGGTGGTGAGGCCACCCAGGACTCCGCCTCCGACCCGTTTTCACCCAGTACCTTCCTTTTGATATGAAACTTCGTAATATATAATCCCCCAGACCCCCCGAGGTTCGTATATTGTGTTTTCGTCGTGTTTTTGTTTCGATCTGTTTCTGCCAGGACATACTCTTTGAAAGTTTAGAAGCACAATGGTGTCTGCCAAGGATAAAGGGAAGGAGCCCATGGAGGAAGACCTCCAAGACCTCGGGAAGGAGAAGGAGATCAAGAGTGAAGGTGAAGAGGAGCAAGGCCAACACCCGCACACCGGCACTACCGTTGCAAGCATTGGAGTGGTGGAAAATCCAGCCATTGGAGGGAAGCCTCCTCATCACCATTCAGATCCCTGGTCACTTCCTCCACGCACCAAGAATCCTTTCCATACCCTTATCCATGAGCATCAATACCAAAATATGCCCAAGGGGAAATTACCCTCCAATTGGGATTTGCCTCGTTCTAGCCACGCAGGAAAAGAAGACTTTAAGGAGGAAGAGTGGGGAAAGAATAGCAAGAGCTGGAATTCTCAACACGACATGATCATGAGCCGCATTGAGCAAAACTCACAGCTGATTCGTAATCTCACCTTCGAGATTGAGTACTTGGGGAAACTGATCAAAGAGCTCATCAAGAGGATACCACCACCTAAGGAGTAACTCGTCATCAGGTTTGGCATCCCCTTGGTTTGTTCCAAGCTTGGGGGAGTGTCGCGGTATCATATCACTATCTTCTATCTTTTTACCTTATTAGTAGAGTCATATCATGAATAGAGGAGTTATTTTGTAGTATGGTTTGCATTATGGAAGTGTCCACTCTCTCGTTAGATATGTATCCCTTGGTGTGAGTTTCCGTTATGGATTATTAATGAGAAGTTCTATCATTCACTCTTTTGCATAGCTTATTTTAGTTTTCAATTTGTGGTTATATGATTGATCTTGTTGTTAGTATTGGTATCACTTTGGGATCATTGAGTTAATTTAGTTGGTTTTGGCAAACCTGGCTCGGTCAGTAGCAACACCATTTTGAGAGTTGAAAAGAAAAAGATAGAAGTACACTAGAGAAAAATAATTTCATCATCTTTCTTTCTTGATTTGCTCATAAGTCTAGTATTCTCTAGTTAAGATCTTTTGTGCTTCCAAGGAAGATTGCATGTTTGTCTTTATCATTTGCATGTTTGGTTGTTTCCTTCAACTCTTGTACTTGCTACCCAGCCTTGCTAGCCAAAAACATGTACTGAGAGGGAATTCTTCTCGTGCATCCACCTCCTTAAAACCAAAACCTTTGCCATTTGTGTCCACCATACCTACTTAGTAGCATTATTGCTATTCCAAGTAAATTCTTGTTTTATCTACCTCCCAAATTAAACTTGTTATGTGAAAATTAGTGATTAAAGCTCTCACGAACTTGATGGCACAATTTACTTTCTTGCATTTAATAAACTTGAACCATTGTGCTCACCAATGTTGCGTATATGCTTGCGCTTTGTAAGTTGTGAATTAGCAGAACCATGCTGTCATGGGGAACGCTTTCAACATTGCACTGGTACTTTGTACCAAGTTTATATCATGTTCTTTTGTCTATGGATGTCGTCGGTGTGAAATGAAAGGGGAGCTTGTAAGTCCATGGAGTTATGCATATGTGTTAGAGAAACGCCTGGGCCGCTGGTCTAATCCATGCTGACATGGTGGAAACCTGCAGCGTAACCATAACGAGTATCTATGAAGCATTCTTCTTATAAAAAAAGAGTCCTATATTGAGAAAAAAGAGAAAAAGAAAAAAGAGATATTATGAAAAGAGGAAAGAGAGAAAAAGCACCATATTCCCATGGTAAATAAGAAGATTGCTGAGATACTTGTTGTCTGCTTGCCTTGTCATTTTGATATGGGGATTCTTCCGTATCATCGGGCAAGGGGTACCCCGTTGGCGGTTCTCTATGATACACATATGCTTACGATGACAAGAACTTATCGGTGACTAAACTTGAGTAGCATGAGGAGCGGCCCTCGTATTCAAGGGACATGAGATTCTCAACTTACAACTTGTCAATGCATATCCTCATTTTTGATCACTTTAACCTTAATCACCTAAAGATGCCTATGATAGGGGCAATGAGAGCTGAAAGCTAGTAAGTATCATAATTTTTGGGAGCTCTTTATGAGACTTGCAATCCCTGCTTCCCTCTGCGAAGGGCCTTTCTTTTACTTTGTAGTTGAGTCAGTAAACCTATTTCCCTTCTTTATCAGCAAGTATTTTGAGTTGATGTGTTTCATTCATTCATATGATGATTTATTCAATCATGTCTTTTATGTTCCTTGTTTTGCACATTGCTCTTATCTTGAAGTTTACTACTTTGAAAGCTATCATTGAAAAGCTAGCTATTTGTGAACTCCAGCAAATTATCAACTATTCTGCGACCAAGAGCTAAGTTTGCCATTACGAATTATGATTCACTTCATGTATCTTTATTGTGTTTCCTTTACTCATTGCAAGTTGAGTTGTATAATAGTGAGTTGTCTTCTATTATGATCTATGTATTTGATGAATGTGATGCTTCTTGTCCGTATTCTTTTATCGACTCTTCACTCCATAAACCTGATACCATGTTTATTGAGCTCAGTTTCGCTTGGGGACAAGCAAAGTCTAAGCTTGGGGGAGTTGATACGTCCATTTTGCATCACTATTCTATGTATTAATTCACTATTATTCATTGATATATTTTGTATTGAGAGGTGATACTTATGTTATTTCATCTATTTTTGCATGGTTGATGACTTTTGGAGCATGGACCGCTGCAGTCAGGATACTGATGGAAAAGGTGCTGTTTGGAGGCAAAATTCGCGAAGATCAGAAAATCCGGGAAAATACATAGAAAATCCTATTTCTCCAGAAGACTAAGGAAGCCATAAGATGGAGTGGAGGTGGGCCACAGGGGGTCCACACCAACCCATGGCACAGGCAGGCCTAGGCCGCGCGTGGGGGTGGTCTGGCCACCCTGGCCCACTCCAGCCTCTCCCCTCTAGCGTATATCATCCTCCCAAAACCCTAAGACTCGGGGAGTAACCACACAAAGATTATGCCACCTATGCGGGGCAGAAAACACCGAGAGAGAAAGATCTCTCCAGCAGACAGATTTCTGTCGGGGCAATTTCTTCCCGGAGAGGGGAGATCGTCGCCATCAACACCACCATCAAGCTGTACTTCATCGGGATCATCATCATCACCACCATCAGCACCCTCATCACCATCTCCATATTGCTGTAACAATTGTGTTGAATCTTGCATAGTTCATAGGGGAAACTTTCCCGGTGTTGATTACTCCTTGTAGTTGATGCTATTGAGTGAACCATTGAATTATTATCTATGTTCAGATTGTTATACATCATTATTCCATCTCTGATCATGATCCATATGATGTCTTGTGAGTAGTTCGTTTTGTTCTTGAGGACATGGGATAAGTATTGTTGTTAGTAGTGGAGTTGCGTTGAGAAAGATTCAATAGATTGTTATTTAAGTTGTGGTGTACTTCTTCTAGTGGTTTCATGTGAACGTCGAGTACATGACACTTCACCTATATGGGCCTAGGGGAATGCATTGTGTATTTGGCTACTAATCGTAGGGGTTGCCGGAGTGACAGAAACCTGAACCCCCGTTAGGAAACCATTGCACAAGGGACGTAAGGGTCTTAGATTTTAAAGCTGTGGTTAGGTTTCAACCTTAATTACTTTCTTGTACTTATGGATGTTTGCAAGGGGTATAATCACAAGTTTGTATTAGTCTTGGATGGGGCGGTACATTAGCACAGGTTCACCCACACAACACTTAGCAATCTAATGAAGATTAATCGACTATATGAAGCGAAAGCACTTGATAGTCTTCCCATGTGTCCTCGAGAACGTTTGGTCATCTTAAGTAATACAACCAGCTTGTCCTTTGCTGCATAAAGGATTGGGCCACTTGCTGCATTTATTCCTACTGTCTTTTATTTACTCGTACTTTGTTTACTTGCTTTATTGAAAACCCCTAAAAATCCGTTTGCTAAGTATTTGTAGAGAATTCCTGATCCATACCACTAGCCAGCACCTTCTGCTCCTCGTTGGGTTCGACACTCTTACTTATCGAAAATACTGCGATACACCCCCTATACTTGTGGGTCATCATGGCGGCGGAGCGGAACTCCTTCTGGAAAAACTTCAAACCCCCCGAAGTTTTTAGGTCAGAAGGCTCCTTATAGGTGAAGAGAGAGGCCGAGGGGTGCCTGGGGGCCCACACCACCCCCCTGGCGCGGCCTTGCCTGGCCCACGCCACCAGGTGGTGTGGCCACCCCTGGCTCTTCTCCGTCTCGTATTCTGGCTCCTGGAGTCTTTGGGTGAAATAGGATTTTTGGCATATTTTCCGGGATTTTTCCTGATAGTTGGTTTTCTGCACAAAAAGTAGACACCAAGGCAATTCTGCTGAAAACAGCGTCAGTCCGCGTTAGTTGCATTCAAATCACACAAGTTTAGAGGAGAAACAATAGCAAAAGTGTTCGGGAAAGTAAATACGTTTTGGACGTATCAACTCCCCCCAAGCTTAGCTTATTGCTTGTCCTCAAGCAATTCAGTTGAAAACTGAGTGTGATAAAAGAACTTTCACGAACACATTTGCTTCGCATGTAAATATTCTCAGCAATGTGATCAACTACTTGGACAATTCATAATAAATAGTATGCAACCAAGTCTACTTAATAGTCTTTGCAAGCTATGAAGAGATTCCAACTCAAGAATAATAAGTAGCATGAAGCACAAACATAAGCAACATTACAATGCTCATAAAAAGGTATGATAGAGTGGTATCTCACTTGCCTTTGATTATGAATGCCAAGGCACCTCTGAAGTTCAAGTGATGACTAGAAGTAAATATATCAAGGATACAAGCATCAAAGTCATAACACAAATAATCAAGTAATGGAATAACACAAAGAATGAAAACTATGCTCTCAAGAAGGTGCTCAAAGAATATGTGGAGACTCAACAAGTAGAAGAAAAGGTTTTGAATAATTTGAAAGGCTTCCAAATGCTGGAAGTGTGGTGCTCGTTAGCTTTGAGCTCTCATTGCCCCTATCATAAGCATCTTTAATGTGGTTAAGGTGAAAGTGACACAACTAAGAGGATATGCTTGACAAGTTATAAATCGAAGTCTCATGCCCCTTACTTACGAAGACCGATCCTCATGCTACTCAACTTCAGTCACAACTAAGCTCTTGTCATTGTAAGTATATACGGATCATAGAGAACCGCCAACAGAGTACCCCTTGCACATGACACGGGAGCTATCCCATAATCAAAATAACAAGGCAAGCAGACAATGAGCATCTCGGCGATCTTTTTATTTACTATGTGCATAGATTTTTATTGAGGATGCTTCATAGAGTGCTCATTATGGTTATGCTGTAAGTTTCCACCATGATTAGGCATGGCTTAGGCTAGCGACCCAGGCGTTTCTCTAACATACATACAAACTCAATGATCTTACAAGTTCCACTTTTATTTCACACCGCCGGGATCCATAAGCAAAAGAACATGATATCAACTAGGTACAAAGTACCTATGAAGTGTTGAAAGCGGTCCCCACGATACATGGTTATGCTAACTTCAACTCATAAAGCACAAGCATATGCACAAAAAAGAAGGGAGCAATGGTTCAGGTTTATTAAGTGCAAGAAAATAAAGTGTGCCATCAAGTTCGTGAGAGCTTTACTAACTAACTTTCTCATAACAAGCAAACATTTTATTCGGAAGAAAACAAGGCATATTGAATATGCACGGAGGTAGCAAATGATGCTAATGGGTAGGTATGGTGGACACTTTGGAAATATTTGGTTTAGGGAGTTGGGAACTTGAGTAAAACATACTCAGTGAAAGTGAAAGCTAGCAATAGTAAGGGAGCGACAAACGAGAGAGCAATAGCTGTCATTATCATGCTTGCAACAGAACAGGACTACTCATGGCATGAAAGTGATTCAAGATCCTCAAGGCAAAATAATTCATCAAGGCTTAACTGATTATCACAGTCATGTGCATGCGTGAGCATGTGCCAAGTCAATTCAAATGAAACATTCAGAGGAGGATACCGCGATGTCATACCAATTTATGAATAGAGCAATGCAAGCAAACATTCATAAGACATGCTACAAACTATTAGCGAGCTGGAGCTAATCATAAGAAAGCTAGAACTACTAAGCATCCAAAGATAACATACACCCTACTTGAACAGACTAAGCAAGCTCACAATGATGAGTATATGTACAAAATGAAAACAAATAGAGTTCGTTACCAGCCTCTTACCACGCCTCAAGTTGTCATTGATCCTCATTATTGCTCTTCACTTATGTGGCTTGAATAATAATATGAAACCAATATCCACTGAGGACTGCCAAACCCTGTAGAAAACTCGCAAAAACCAAAGAAGAACGACAAATATTTTTGGTGTTTTCGATTTTTAAACAAGAACCAAAAGGGAAAAACAAAGCAAAGCAAAATCTTTCTGGGGTTTTCGAAAAGTTCAAACAAAGCAGGAAAAAAGAAGAAGCAAACCAAAGAGAAACAACAGAAATATTTTTGGTCTTTTTGTGTTTTTAGAAAGCAAAAGCAAAGAAAGAGAACGAAAACTAAAAAGAGAACGAAAACATGAATATACAAAGTACCGACGCAACATGATATGGAGATGAGTGCGGTGTCGGTGTACCTCCCCCCAAGCTTAGGCTTTTGGCCTAAGTGGGTATCAATCCATGTACGAATAGGGGTTCCAAGCGGGCGGATCTTGGTAAGAATGGTCGTAGCTGGGCCCATGAGAAGAAGAAGCTCCCCAGTCATAAGCGGACTGCTGATATGAAGACTCTCCCTCATTCGAGGGCTGGACCGAATCATCCATGACCTCCCTTCTAGTGTCCTACTCATGTTTGGAGAGCTCTCCCAAGTACGTGTCAAGCTCCTCCTCAGTGAGGGACCATCCTTCCCTGTTATCAAGGTTAAACAAAACAGGTGCAGGAAAAAGAACAACACGCTCGGACTTGCTCTTTCTCCAACCAGCTTTGAGAAAGGTTATTTCATAAGATAACTCACTCATACTAGCCCACGAGGAAACAAATTTATGTTGTATCATGGAATTAAGATCAAGCCTCTCTATGGGAAACTATAGGTCTAGATGATGAGGCACTAAACCATGCAATGCTAGTAAACGAGAAGCAATGAGGCCTCCGCAAATTCCACCTTTCTCATGGTTAGCAGCAAGACGGAAAGCTATCAAACCACCCAAGTTGTAAGACCTATCTCGTCTAAGAGCAGCAGAGATAAATGCTAGATCAAACGAAGATAACTTATTGGTAGTTTTCCTAGCAATAACACACTTGGCAATAAAGTAGGCAAAGTAGTGAATGGAGGGAAAATGAATGTTACGGATTTTTCCACTCTCCTTCGAGAAGATACTCCCTTGGCAAATTTCTGCGTATAAATCCATGAGTGGTTCAGGTCTCTCCTTAATCTTTCTACATGATCCCCATTGAGGTACCTTAATAGCTGCACAAAAATCATCAAGAGAAAGGTCGACAGCTATATTGTATATTTTGTAATGGACCATGGGGTTAGGCAAAGAGTGACTAAATTGGAAGTCCTGCACCACAGACATGGTTAGCTTCACAAATTGACAAGGTTCATCTTCCAAAAAGTGCTCTAACCCTGCATTAGAAACCAAAGTGTGGAAATCTTGTAGAATTCCTGCAGCTCTCATGAACTCAGATCATGGATAAATGGAGGGAAAAACTTCCTCCTCCCGGTGGACCTTCATGACCTCATGCACCCAAAGCTCATGTTGGTTTAGGTGGTGTTCACTCATCTTCTATTCTGAAATTTAAACACCTATTAAACAAGTGATTGCAAAGTAAATATAATGAAGGATTCTACGCATAGGAACTTGCAAGAGGCCTAAACATGCATCAAAACTATATCTCTAAGCATCAAACAAGCTTATAAGCCCTCATAACCAGTCACCTACAGCAGCAAAATACTCAACATATAATCCACTAAACACAAATCTACTTGGACAAGGGGAGGAGTCACATACCAGGGAACAAATGCTCCAAATTTCAGCAAGAAAGATGGGCTGAGCAAGGAGATCGAAAAAATCGAGAGCAAGCACAGCAAGAACGCGATTTTGAGATATGAACTAGAGCTTACTCGAGAGAGAGAAGAAAGTGGCAGGTAAGAGAGTTAGTGGGGGGCCAGGGGTGGCCCACACAAGGGCATTGCGCCACCCAAGGCTGGCCGCGCCACCATGTGGTGTGCCTGCCTGGTGGGCCCCCCTGGTACCTCCCAGGTACTCCCCTGCCCCTTTTTTCACGTAAAAAATTAATATGAATTTTTTGGAATTCTTTGAGACACTTTATTTTTGGGCAATTTTCAGAAATAGAAGAATGATTTTTCTCACAGATAGATTTTTTTTCTTTTGGAAACATGATGCAAGGACAAAACAAGGCTATAACTACAGAAGTTCTAACATGCAAGAAACTAACAACAAAAAGAAAACTAAACGAAAGCAAAAACTAAAATGCAAAGGATAGAAATAAACGGAGATAATCATAATGAAAACATTGTTTTGTTCAATGGAATCCTTTTGTTAACAAGGTTGATCAAGTCTTGCTACCAAAACAATTGCATATGAGACAAAACTTTGTACTCCACTAATGATTATGTTACCTCAACCTTGATAGCAATGGTCCCAATCATAATAGTTTCAAATTTTTCTCTTGGTATGGGACAATATATTTCTCCAACTTGAATGCCTTCAACATGTTCAATTGAATTCAAACCATAAGTCCTTTCAATCTTGGGGAAATAGATAGTATGTTCCTTGTCATTAACACTGAAGGTCACCTTTCCTTGATTACAATTAATAATAGCTCCTGAAGTATTAAGAAAAGGACTCCCAAGAATAATAGACATATTATCATCTTCAGGCATTTCAAGCACAACAAAATCAGTTAATATCAAGCAATTGTGAGCCACCTGAACAGGTACATCCTCACATATACCCACAGGAATAGTGGTAGATTTATCAGCCATTTGCAAAGATACATCAGTTGGTATTAATTTTTCAAGTTGAAGCCTCTTATAGAGAGAGAAAGGCATAACACTAACTCCAGCTCCCAAATCACACAAAGCAATTCTAACATAACTGTTCTTAATAGAGCAAGGGATAGTTGGAATCCCTCGGTCTCCAAGTTTCTTAGGAACCTTACCATTGAAGGAATAATTAGCAAGCAAAGTAGAAATTTCTTCATTAGGGATCTTCCTTTTATTCGAGACAATGTCCTTCATATACTTTGAGTAAGGAGGCAATTTAATAGCATCAGTCAAAGGAATTTGCAACAATAAAGGCTTCATCCACTCACAAAACTTATTATAGTGTTCATCTTCCTTTGACTTGTGTTTCTTATCAGGGAAAGGCATAGGTTTTTGGACCCAAGGTTCTCTTTCACTACCATGTTTCTTAGCAATAAAATCTTATTTGGTGTATTCAGTATTCTTAGTGTGGATTTCAGGTTCTTCTTCAACTTTTTCTTCATTAGGAACAACATTTTCTTCATTACCACATTCAGTTTCAGCATTAGAGATAGATATACTATTAGGATCTATAGCAGGTTCAGAGGGTTCTACAACAGTTTTATGTTTCTTTTTCCTTTTCTTACGAGTAGAACCACTATTTTCAGCTTGTTGAGAATCCTACTCAATTCTTTTGGGATGCCCCTCGGGATATAGAGGATCCTGGGTAGCAGCTCCACTTCTAGTTCTAATTTCATAAGCATGTTTTTCTTTAGCAGCATTAACTAGCAAGTCGTTTTGCACTTTAACGAGTTGATCTATTTGAGTTTGAACCATTTGAAAGTGTTTAACAATCATTTTAACATCATTAGAGGTTCTTTCCACAATATCTTTGAACTCAACAATAGCTCTAGTGTTTTCCATTAAATGATTTTGCACCCTTTTATTAAAGTTATCTTGCTTAACAATAAAGAGACCAAATTCTTCTAAGCATTGATCAGGAGGTTTAGAGTAAGGGATATCACCTTCATCAAAGTGTTGGAGGGAGTGTACCTCAATAGTGGATGAGTAGGGAATAGGCTTACATAATTCTTCTATAGGAGGTAAATTCTTGACATCTGCAGCTTTAACTCCCTTCTCCTTAAGACATTTCTTAGCTTCCTTCATCACTTCATCATTTAATTCAATAACTCCCCTCTTCTTTGATGTTGGAATAGGCACGGGAATAGATGGTTCAGGTACAATTACTTCACGTATAGCTTGTTTAGGAGGAGTCCAATCTTCATAATTCTTGGTTATTTTAGCCATTAATTCCTCAGCTTCCTTAGGAGTCCTATTCCTGAAAACACAATCAGCACAACTATCTAGGTATGTCCTAGATTCTTTGGTTGTTCCATTATAAAATATATCAAGAAGCTCATTCTTAGGTAATGGACTTCCAGCCTGTGCATGAATCAAAGCACAAAACCTTGCCCAAGATTCGGGCAATACCTCGTTTTCTCCCTGTTTAAAATCAAAAAGTTCCTGCAAAATAGCATGTCTAGCACTGGGAGGAAAATATTTCTACAGGAAAGTACTAATTAAGCACTCAGGGCTATCAATAGATCCAGGAGGTAAATTACTAAACCAAGTTTTAGCTTCTCCTTTTAGTGAAAAGGGAAAAATCTTAGCAACAAAGTAAGTACGCATCTTAATATCATTAGAAAACAAGCCACTCATGGTAGAAAGTTCATTCATATGTGCTACCGCACTTTCATTCTTAGTCCCACAAAAAGGTTCTTTCTCAACAATAGCTATGTAAGATAGATCGAGAGAGAAATCATAATCTTCATCTTTAATGTTTATGGGAGAAGCAACAAACTTAGCATCAGGAGACAATTTGGGTCTAATAGTACGCCTCTCAAGGAGACTCTTAGCAGCGCTCCTATCATGGGTGTTTTTACATTCTTTAATAAATTCATCAGTCATCTCAACATAACCATCTTCAATATCATCACTCTCACTAGACTCAGGTGAGCTAACAGGTGTGGTAGTGTCTTCATTAGGAGTTTCGGTATTTCCAGCTATAGTTCTAGCAATCGTAGCATCTAGAAAAGGACCTAATGAACCACTCTTATCAAGCACAGTAGAAGCAGCATCATAAGCATTAGAAGTTTTAGATTCAGCAGTAGTAGCAGTGTGTGTAGCATGTGTATGTGGCGGTGTAAGGAACTTACTCATAACAGACGGTGAATCAAGAGCAGCAGAGGTGTTTAGAACCATACCTCTTCTTGTAGTGGATGGTAAAATAGGAACTTTGCCATCACGAGACTTACCCATGATGGATGGATAACAGCAAACAATAGAGAATCCAAGTGAACTTGATAAATAAAGCTATGCTCCCTGGCAACGGCGCCAGAAAATAGTCTTGATGACCCACAAGTATAGGGGGTGTATCGCAGTATTTTCAAGGGAAGTGAAACCCAATTTATTGATTCGACACAAGGGGAGCCAAAGAATATTTATAAGCCTTAACAACTGAGTTGTCAATTCAGCTGCACCTGGAAACAATCTTGCTCACAGCAGTTTATCAGTAGCAACAATTTTGTAGTAGGAATAGTAAAGTAACAACAGTAGTAAAGCAAAGACAGTAGTAACAAAAGCAGTAAACAGTGGGATTCGACTGCGGTAGGCATAGGGATGGATGGATGGATGGGCGTTGCATGGACAAGACAATTCACATAGCAATCAGAACATAGGGCAATTGCAGATAAATAAGATAAAGCATCCAAGTACTAGACAATCCTAGGCATGTGTTCCATATATAGTCATACGTGCTCGTAATAAGAACTTGCACAACATCTTTTGTCCTGCCAGCCCGTTTGCAGCGGGGCCTCTAGGGAACTACTGGCAATTAAGGTGCTCCTTTTAATAGAGCACCGGAGCAAAGCATTAACACTCTGTGAACACATGTGATCCTCACATCAAAGCCATTCCCTTCCGGTTATCCCGATTTCTGTCACTTCGGGGCCATAGGTTTCGAACAACAACATGTGTATACAACTTGCAGATAAGACCAAAAACAATACTATCATAATGAATCAATAACATGTTCAGATCTGAAATCATGGCACTCGGGCCCTAGTGACAAGCATTAAGCACAACAAGTCACAACAAAGTCATAAAGCACTAATAAAAGATACTAGGCACCATGCCCTAACAATCTGATGCCATTACATGAACGATCTCATCCAATCCCTACCATCCCCATGGCCTACAGCAGGGGATTACTCACTCATAGATGGGGGAAACATGGATGGTCGATGGAGAAGCGATGGTGATGATGATGGCGATGATCTCCTCCAATTCCCCGTCCCGACAGGGTGCCAGAACGGAGTTTCTGGTGCTGTTTCGTGGAATCTGCTGGTGGCGGCGGAGCGGAACTCCTTCTGGAAAAACGTCGAACCCCCCGAAGTTTTTAGGTCAGAAGGATCCTTATAGGCGAAGAGAGAGGCCGAGGGGGTGCCTGGGGGGGCCCACACCACCCCCTGGCGCGGCCTGGCCTAGCCCGCGCCACCAGGTGGTGTGGCCACCCCTGGATCTTCTCCGTATCGTATTCTGGCTCATGGAGTCTTCGAGTGAAATAGGATTTTTGGCATATTTTCCGGGATTTTTCCTGATAGTTGGTTTTCTACAAAAAAAAGTAGACACCAAGGCAATTCTGCTGAAAACAGCGTCAGTCCGCGTTAGTTGCATTCAAATCACACGAGTTTAGAGGAGAAACAATAGCAAAAGTGTTCGGGAAAGTAGATACGTTTTGGACGTATCACACAACAGCAAGTTTCCCTAAGTTATGAAACCAAGGTTTAATCGAACCAGTAGGAGCAAGAAAACACCCCAAACGTGTTACTAGCTGAGCTTTGGCAGGGCGCACTACCGATGCTCGTAGCAACATGGAGACCTGCACAACACAACCACAGAACTTTGTCCCCAACTTGCGATGAGGTTGTCAATCTCACCGTGTTTTGCTGAAAACAAAGGATTAAACGTATCGAATGGAAAGAAGTAAAAGTTTGTAGAAAGTAAACACAAAGCAGTAAAAGATTGTAGATTGTATGTAAAAGAAAAGGACCAGGATCCATAGTTCACTAGAGGTGGCTCTCCTTAAGATAGATAACATGCTAGGTGAACAAATTACAGCGGGGCAATTGACAAACATCGAGAAAGCAATACATGCATATACTAATCATCTTGACTCCTTTGAGATTCGATTAGGCATTACAACATTATACATAGACCGCCATCCAACTACATCTATGACTAATAATCCACCTTCAGGTTATCATCCGAACCCCCTCCGGTATTAAGTTGCAAGCAACAGATTATTGCTTTACGAACTGCGTGTAAAGTAAACAATACGATTGTTCTATGAACAAAGGATTGTTGTTTTCTCCCTAGTAGCAACAGCACATCTAGTACCTTAGAGGTTTCTGTCACTTCCCCAGATTACCAGAGGCATGAACCCCACTATCGAGCATAAATACTAACTCTTGGAGTTGCTAGCATCTACTTGGCCAAGATAGCCACTAACAACGGAAAGCATGCAAGATCACAAATAACAAAGACATGATAAAATCAATAATCAATCTGAAATAGCATCTCAATATCCATCGGATCCCCGCAAACACAACATGCAGAATTACAAGTAGATGATCTTGATCATGAACGGAGCTCACAAGATCTAAACATGAAAGCACAAAGGAGGAGAGCCAGCCATTTAGCTACTACATGGATACAAAACAATGCTTGGCAAGTCATTTGTTTGTTTCACATAAAGAAAACATAGCATAATAGTATTCAGCTTGTCCCTCATAGAGTAGCAAATATAAATGCATAGGACACCTTCAAAGTTCATAAGAGTGACTAGATACAATAGTTTAAAACAAACAATAACAAGTTATGCATCAATCAACTAGTCTTGGGACAATGCACATAGAACTAAGAATGGCCACTATGCTCTCAAAGCAGGTGCATAAAGATAGAAGGTGGAGACTCAATGTAATGGTGGAAGAAAGGCCTTCATAGAAGGAAGTAGGGATTCAAGTCTCATAAAGAGCTTCCAAAAATTATGGTACTTATAGCTTTCAGCTCTCATTGCCCCTATCATAAGCATCTTTAAGGTGATTAAGGTTAAAGTGACACAACTAAGAGGATATGCTTAACAAGTTATAAACCGAAATCTCATGCCCCTTACTTACGAAGACCGATTCTCATGCTACTCAACTTCAGTCACGAGTAAGCTCTTGTCATTGTAAGTACATGTGTATCATTAAGAACCGGCAACGGGGTACCCCTTGCACATGATACGGGAGCTTTCCCATAATAAAAATGACAAGGCAAGCAGACAATGAGCATCTCAGCGATCTTTTTATTTGCTATTTGCATAGGTTTTTATTGAGGATGCTTCACAGAGTGCTCATTATGGTGATGCTGCAAGTTTCCACCATGATTAGGCATGGCTTAGGCTAGCGGCCCAAGCGTTTCTCTAACGCACATACAAACTCCATGATCTTACAAGTTCCACTTTTATTTCACACCGCTGGGATCCGTAAGCAAAAGAACATGATATCAACGGGGCACAAAGTACAAGTGCAATGTTGAAAGCGTTCCCCATGGTACATGGTTCTGCTAATTTCAACTTATAAAGCACAAGCATATACGCAACAAAGAAGGACCCAATGGTTCAAGTTTATTAGATGCAAAAAAAGTAAAGTGTGCCATGAAGTTCGTGAGAGCTTTAATCACTAGTTTTCTCATAACAAGTTCAATTTGGAAGGTAAACAAAAGCATGAATATACTTGGAATAGCATAATCTAGTAGGTAGGTATGGTGGACTCTTTAGAATAACTTGGTTTAGGGAGTTGGATGCATGAGTGGGACTCATACTTGGTTATGGAGGCTAGCAAAAGACTAGGAGCGACAAACTAAGAGAGCAATAATGGCCATAATCATGCAGAGCGACAAAACATCATTGATCAAAGCATAAAGTGATACTACAAGTTGAAAACTAAAGGATCATAAAGGCTATGGTGACTTGAAATAGTCATAACATGGTGTGAGCATGCGCCAAGTCAATCCAAATAAAGCATCAAAGGAGAATACCACTATACTATGCTTTAATATGCTAAAACAACGCATGATTCATCCAAGGCACATTAAGAAATCTCAATTGTTTATAACAAGTCATGCTATAGCAAAGAATACTAAGCATAAAGCTAAAAAAATATCAAGCATGGCATGACAAAGCATAGGCCACAGTCAAAAACGAGCTCTTTTTTACCACATAAGCATGAACTTTCCTACTCTTTTCCAAACCAAACCAAACTATTTGCAAACCAACGTATAAAAGAGGGGTCCAACCAATTTATTCAGAAAACTAAGCAAACCAAGCAAACTAAAAACCAAAACAAAAACAAAAAAGAAGACACTCCAAGAACAACACAACTGTGCATGAAACAATAAAAATGAAGCGTTTGGAAGAAACCTGGAATTTTTATTGATGAAGGAGGGGATGCCTTGGGCATCCCCAAGCTTTGACGCTTGTACTTCTTGGATATTTCTTGGGGTGACACGCGTGTCATCCCCAAGCTTGAGTGTCACCCCCAAGCTTGAGCTTTAGTCCATCCTTCATCTCATTACTCATTCCTTCCATACACCTGAAAATTTTCCTTCATACAAAACTTCACACAATCTTTATTAGCAACATTAGCGCACTCAAGATAAAAGGTATTAAGGTTCAGTTCTAACACCAAATAAACTTCCATTAGACCACTAGCTACTGTAGCACTTCCCTCAAAAAGCTCAATTCCCCAAAAGAACTCAAGAAGCAACCAACAAGAAGCAAATGCAGAAAATGGCAGAAATCTGTCAAAACAGACCAACAGGTAAAGGCGAATTTTTTCGAAGACCTTCTGTTGTCCAAATCAAAAATTATTGAACTAACGAAAGTTAGATAACAACCTGGGGCAGAAGCACAAAATTCACGCCTCAAAAAGACGTTCAGAGATTTTACACGAATTTTTACGGTGAAGCGCAAAAATCTATTTCGGGACAGCAACTTTCCCAATCATTACTTCTCTCTCATTAGAGGTTACTCTTGGCACAAAAAGCAAATAAAAAGTATAAGGAGAGGTTATTACAGAGGTAATAACTTCCAAGACTCATCTAAAACTTTTGGATTATCTCCCAATAAGTACTTTTCTTTAACGCCTTTAAGTTAGGCATGATAGTTTGAGAAGATGCTCAAATAAGAAATATGAATTGAAGTAAAAGAGAGCATCAAGAAGCAAATTCAAATCACATTTAAGTCTAACCCACTTACTATGCATAGGAATATTGTAAGAAAATAAATCAAAGAAGCACATAGTAACAAGAATGGGTAGATAAAACAAGAGCAACTTCAAAACTTTTAGCACATAGAGAGGTGTTTCACTTCTACAACCATATTTTCCTCTCTCATAATAATTTTCAGAAGACTCATGAATAAACTCAACAATATAGCTATCACATAAAGCATGCTTTTCATTATCTACAAACACTAGAGCTTTATTATAAATATTTTCAAAAGAATCCGCATGAACATGACATTCGTCCTCCTTTGGTAAGCATGGGGGACAATCAAATAATGTAAGGGGTAAAGAGTTACTCTCATTAGAAGGTAGGGATGGGTAGATCCATTCTTCCTCCTCTTGATCATCACTCTCCTCCTCTTTTTCATCCAATGAGCGTCCAGTTTCAGCAATTTCTTCTTCCATAGGCTCCTGCAAGGCATTAGTCTCTTCCATTGGTGGAGAACATCTATTAAGATATCCAAGAATATAGCCATTTTCTACCTTGTAATTATCAAAGCAAAATTTAAGTATATCATAAACCTCATATTTATAAGTTGAATCATCAGTATTTTCAAGCAAACTAGCAAGTTCAAATGCACCCTTCCAAGCAATAAATTCTTCAATTTGTTCCACATCATAAAAGTCATAATTTCCTTTAACATAAGAAGATATGGTAACATTATCATTATACTCACATTGAAAAGGGAGGTGTTTATACCTCCTACAGCAACAAGATTTATCAAAGCAATAAGTAACATTGTAAGTAGAGCACACGTTTCTAGCAATGGTATTCAATTTATCAATTTTTTCCCATAAGTGTTTCCATTTTTGTGACAAGCAGTGTTCCTTATAATAATATTTTTGTTCTTTCGTGAACCCACCATGCCAATAAGATTCAGTTTCAAAGAAACCAACCATTGATAGGAAGCATGACAAAGCAAGGCAATAATAGACCAACAACTATAGGAGACTTAATTTTTTTGTGTTTTTGATAAAGAAAGCAAACTAGTAAAACTAATTTTTTGTGTTTTTGATAAAGAAAGCAAGCAAACTAAGCAAAAAGAAACTAAGAAAAACAAAAATAAAAAAGTAAAGAGATTGGTTATGAGGGACTCCCCTTGTGAAGATGTCCTTGACTCCCCGGCAACGGCGCCAGAAAAATGCTTGATGGCTCTGAGTATGGCGCCTAGAAAAATGCTGGAGCAATGATGATGTAGAGCTCGTTGGTAACCCCAAGAGGAAGGTATGATGAGCATAGCAGCAAGTTTTCCTCAGTTATGAAACCAAGGTTCAATCGAACCAGTAGGAGCAAGAAAACACCCCAAAGGTGTTACTAGCTGAGCTTTGGCAGGGCGCACTACCGGTGCTAGTAGCAACGTGGAGACCTGCACAACACAACCACATAACGTTGTCCCCAACTTGCGAGAGGTTGTCAATCTCACCATGTTTTGCTGAAAACAAAGGATTAAACGTATCGAATGGAAAGAAGTAAAAGTTTGCAGAAAGTAAACACAAAGCAGTAAAAGATTGTAGATTGTATGTAAAAGAAAAGGACTGGGATCCATAGTTCACTAGAGGTGGCTCTCCTTAAGATAGATAACATGTTTGGTGAACAAATTACAGCGGGGCAATTGGCAAACATCGAGAAAGCAATACATACATATACTAATCATCTTGACTCCTTTGAGATTCGATTGGGCATTACAACATTATACATAGACCGCCATCCAACTACATCTATGACTAATAATCCACCTTCAGGTTATCATCCGAACACCCTCCAGTATTAAGTTGCAAGCAATAGATTATTGCTTTACGAACTACGTGTAAAGTAAACAATACGATTGTTCTATGAACAAGGGATTGTTGTTTTCTCCCTAGTACCAACAACACATCTAGTACCTTAGAGATTTCTATCACTTCCCCAGATTACCAGAGGCATGAACCCACTGTTGAGCATAAATACTAACTCTTGGAGTTGCTAGCATCTACTTGGCCAAGATAGCCACTAACAACGGAAAGCATGCAAGATCATAAATAACAAAGACATGATAGAATCAATAATCAATCTAAAATAGCATCTCAATATCCATCGGATCCCCGCAAACACAACATGCAGAATTACAAGTAGATGATCTTGATCATGAACGGAGCTCACAAGATCTAAACATGAAAGCACAAAGGAGGAGAACCAGCCATCTAGCTACTACATGGATCCGTAGTCCAAGGATGAACTACTCACGCATCACACCGGAGGCTTGCATGGTGATGAAGAAGGCCTCTAGGGTGAATTCCCCTCTTCGGCAGAGTGCCGGGAAGAGCTTCAGATCCCTCCCGATCTAGGGATGGAGATGACGGAGGCTACAGACTCTTTTGTGGATTTTTGATCGGGTACTTAGGGTTTTCGTCCCGAGGGCATCTTATAGGCGGAAGGGGAGATCGAGGGGGTGCTAGGGGCCACCACACCACCCCCTGGCGCGGGCCCAGCCTAGCCGTGCGGCTAGGTGGTGTGGACGGCCTCTGTCCCTTCTCCATCTCGTATTCTGGCACTTGATGACTTTCGAAAAAATAGGCACTTTGGCTTTTGTCCCGTCCGATTCCGAGAATATTCATTTTCTGAATTTCCTGGAACCAAAAACAGCAGAAAATAGGCAGTCAGCACTGTGGCTCTATTTAATAGGTTAGTCCAAGAAATCATATGAAAAGTACTCCAAAGTTGAAACAAAACACAAGAAAGTGGATAAAACCAAGCATGTAACATCAAAAATTAGAGATACATTTGCAATGTATCACCAGGTCGCGTGCCTCGTCGATTTGGTCAATGCTGTCTTGGTGGGCGATCTCATTTGTCACATCAACGTAGTTGGCGACTTGAGGTGAGTCGTGCTCCAGGTCGGTTGGCATTACGTCTTCGGTGCCGTACACCATGAAGAAGGTGTGAACCCGGTGGAGCGGTTGATGGAGGTGCGGATCCCCCATATGACAGAGGGGAGCTCTTCGACCCAACATCCTGGGGTGCGCTCTAGGGGCACCTGGAGTCGCGGCTTGAGCCCATGGAGGACGCTCTGATTAGCGTGTTCTGCTTGGCCGTTCGACTCCGGGTGGGCGACTGAGGCGATTTCGAGTCGTATGCCGTGTTCTTCGCAGAGTTCTGCCATGGTGCCCTTGGCAAAGTTGGTGCCGTTGTCCGTTATGATGTTGTGCGGGTAGCCATACCGGTAGATGAGCTCGCGCAAGAATTTGGTGGTCATCTTGTCGCCGCACTTTTTGATCGGCTTGGCCTCGACCCATTTGGTGAACTTGTCGACTGCGACCAGGAGGTGGGTGAAGCCGGATGGGGCCTTCTTGAACGGGCCGACCATGTCCATGCCCCATACAGCGAATGGCCATGTGATGGGGATGTTCTTGAGTGCCGAACCAGGGAGGTGCGTCTGGTTGGCGTACTTCTGGCATCCAACGCATCGTTGGACGATGTTGGTGGCGTCAACGTGCGCTGTGAGCTAGTAGAAGCCGTGTCGCATGGCCTTGGCGACCAGCGACTTCACGCCGGCGTGATGGCCGCAGTCGCCGGCATGGATGTCCTAGAGGGTCTTGCGGCCTTCTTCTGGCTATACGCAGCGCTGGAACATGCCAGTCACACTGCATTTGTGGAGCTCGCCGTTGACGATGACGAAGGACTTGCAGCGGCGCACGATCATTCGCGCCTCTGTCTCGTTGCTTGGAATGATCTTGTGCTCGAGGAAGGCGACATATGGTGTCGTCCAGTCGTTGGGCTCCATAATCATGGCGACTAGGGCCGGCTCGGGTTGTAGTGGTATCCCGATGTCTATCTCCTTTGGTGGGCAGACCGGCGGTTTGTGGATGATGTCGAGGAAGACACCTGCGAGTGGTGTCTGCCGAGCCGACCCGATGCGGGAAAGGGCATCTGACTCTTCGTTCTTTCGCCTATCGATCCATTCGACGGAGTAGCCATCGAAGTGTCCTCCCAGCTGGTCTACCGCTTGGCGGTACGCGATCATTGTTGGAGAGATGGCGTCGCAAGTTCTGGCGACCTGGCCGGCGACTAGATCGGAGTCACCGTAGCACCGTAGTCGGTTGATGTTCATCTCCTTGGCAGCCTGCATGTTGTGGAGGAGGGCCTCGTATTCTGCCATGTTGTTGGTGCAGGGCTTGAAGTTGAGGTGGAGCACGTAGCGGAGCTTGTCTCCTTTGGGGGAGGTCAATATGACCCCAGCCCCTGCGCTGTCGGCGTTCTTCGAGCCGTCAAAGTGGAGCGACCAGTAGTGGAGATATGGTAGCTTCTCCGGCTGCTGTGCTTCTTCCTAGTCTGCGAGGAAATCGGCTAGGGCTTGTGACTTGATTGCTTTGCGGGGCTCGTATTTGATGTTGTGGATGCCGATTTTGATGGCCTACTTGGCGACTCGTCCAGTCACCTCGCGATTGCATATTATGTCCTGCAGAGGTGTGGAGGAGACCACCGTGATTGGGTGCTCCTAGAAATAGTGGGGGAGTCGCCGCTGAGCTCGGAATACCGCGTATACCAGTTTCTGGTACTGTGGGTAGCGTTGTCGTGAGTCCGTCAAGACTTCGCTGATGTAGTAGACGGGGCGCTGTATGGGGCGTTCCTTGCCCTCCTCTACCCATTCGACGACCATCATGGCGCTGACGACTCGAGTGGAGGCCGCCATGTAGACGAGCATTGGCTCTTTGTCAATTGGATTGGCAAGGAGTGGAGTCGCGAGTAGCACTTCTTTGAGTGCTTTGAGTGCTTCGTCTGCCTCCGCGTCCCATTGGAACGTGGGGTTCTTGCGCATCAGGCGATAGAGAGGCATTGCCTTCTCGCCTAGACGAGGGATGAAGCGACTAAGAGCCACAACTCGCTCGGCCAACTTCTGGACGTCGCGCAGGCACTCGGGTTTCCTGAGTCGCACGATGGTGTCGATCTCAGTGGGGTTGGCTTTGATGCCTCGCTTGGAGACTACATATCCCAGTAGTTGTCCGGTGGGGACGCCGAAGGTGCATTTTCCTGGGTTCAGCTTGATGTTGTACCTCCGCAGATTTGCGAAAGTCTCGGCCAGGTCGGCGAGCAGGTCGTCCTGGCGGGTGGATTTTACCACCACGTCGTCGATGTAGATGTGAATGTTGCGGCCAATTTGGCTCGCGAGGCACTCCTGCATGCACCTTTGGTATGTGGCGCCGGTGTTCTTGAGGCTGAACATCATGGCTGTGTAGCAGAAGGCGTCGAATGGCGTGATGAACGCCGTCTTCTCCTCATCCTCGACCGCCATTTTTATCTGGTTGTAACCAGAGTATGTGTCGAGGAAGCACAACGACTCTGATCCCGCGGTCGAGTCGATGATCTGATCGATGCGCGGTAGGACGAACTCCTCCTTCGGGCAGGCGCTATTGAGGTTGGTGTAGTCGATACACATTCTCCACGTGTTGTTCTTTTTCAGAACCAGGACTGGGTTTTCTAGCCACTTGGAGTATTTTATTGGCCGAATGAAGCCTGCGGCTAGCAGGCGTTGTACTTCTTCGTCGATTGCTCGACGGCGCTCTTCATTGAAGGGCCGTAGCGACTGCTTTACTGGTCGCACTTTGGGGTTGGCGTTTAATTTGTGCTCATCGAGTTCCCTCGGGACACCTGGCATGTCAGATGGTTTCCATGCGAAGATGTGGCGGTTCTCACGGAGGAACCCGATGAGCGCGCTTTCCTATGCGGGGCTCATGTGCGCCCCGATTGTGACCGTCTGGCTGGAGTCGCCCGGGACGAGCTCGACGGTGCGGGTGTGTGTGGTCGCCTCGAATGTGAAGTTCGCGGCAGTTGGCTTCTTCAGGATGGTGGGGTCGTCCTTGTTGATGTTGCCCGCGTATTTCGCGAGCTCCTCCTCATGGTCAGTCTCCACGACAATGACGGCGTCGGCGAGCTCAACGTCTTTGTCCTCGCATTCCACGACCATATCGCATTCCACGGCGCCTTTGTCCTTGCATTCCGCGACTCAGTGTGCCTTGTCAAAGTCGTCACGTCGACCCTTCGCGCCGACATGCATGGTGCGAAAGCCCTCGCGGTGGCCATATCCAGCGAGCCTGCCGAGGTGCGTCCTTTTGGGCAGACCAACAGGGTCATCCTCGTCGTCCGAGTCGGTGCGTAGATAATTCTGGCAGAAAGAGACGCACTCGTAGGTCAGAAAGCCCTTGGCAATGCTTCCATCTAGACGGGACCTGTTGCGTACGAATCCACTGATAAGTCTGCCACCTTTTCAGGTGGTGGGCCCCAAGACTTATCAGTGGCGCATTTCGTATTATATGCGCCATTGGAGGAAATTTATCAGTGGCGCATATACTGAACGCGCCATTGATATTCCTGCCACCTTTTAGAGTGGTGGGGTCCAGGTGGGGCCCACATAGTTATCAATGGTGCATGTAGGAAATGATGCGCCATTGATGAGGAGAATATCAATGGCGCATATTGTATATGCGCCATTGATAAGCATATATCAATGGGGCATATGGACATATGCGCCATTGATATTGGTCCACAGCCCTCCAGGGTGCCGGGTCCACATTATTAGTGACGCATTATTTGCGATGTGCACCATTGGTTAAACAAAATAACAGTAAAACATATTTTTAGATGCGCCACTGATAATTATTAGTGGAGCATATTCAAAAAAATACTCCATCCATAAGCCTTTCTCTAGTAGTGTAGACAAAACCAAATCAACTAATTGAATCGAAGGAAGTACCATTAATTGGAGCTTTCAGTGCACTTTGGAGAAATGTCCCAACGAAAGTGCCCTAAAAGCTCTCATGTGGCCTAGTGTATGCCGCTCGAATCCTCAAACTTTGGACGCGTTTGGTTCTCAGTTCGCCTTGCCTAGCCGAATAAGGGTTTCAAATCTGTCAAGCCTGGGCTATTTGTTTGGTTTTCAGGCCTTTCTCATTTCTTGCCATCAAAAGTGAGCCAAATCGGCTTTCCAGGCTGGGCGCGTCTTTTCTTGCCCGCTGAGGCTAGCTTGCTTGGCAAAGCAAACCTTTTCCTCTTCTACCAAATACACTCTTTCTTAGCTGGGTTCAACTCTGGTAGTCGTGCTAAAACGTGTCCGCGCTAAAATAACTGCTGATTTATAGCGCGCGCAGCAGTTTGCGTGCTCCAACATACATGCCATAGTTGCGCGCGCTAAATTTTTTAGCGTGCGGCATTTTGCCTCCTTTGGCGTGTCATTTTTGGTGCATTAAGTCGAGAGTGTGCTATCGCTCTGGCTCACACGCGAAACAGCAACTACCGCCCGGAAACTTCCCCCATGCCCGCACCCTCGATTCCCCTTCCCTCCGCGTGGCCACCGGCGATGGACGGATCATTCGGCACTCCTCCGACCCCTCCCTACTCGGTCCCACCCACGGCTGGCGCCGGCTCTACAGTTCCGCCGCCGCCTGCGCAAAACCCTAGCACCGTCGCCGCCACCGGTAGCTCGCACACTAGTGCCCGCGTCCTCTTCCTACTGCCGCGGACGAACTCGCACAGCCCAACAACCGAGCCACCACAGCGGACACCCACGCCGAAGGGAAGGGCCGGAGCTCCCAAGCGCCCGACTGCCATGGAGGCTTCCCAAAAGCCGACCAAGAAGGCGGCAATGACCACCGCTTCCCATCGTGCCGTTCCGCCTCCTCAAATACCTCATCCGCATGCGCCAGCGAGCTCTCCCCAGCAGCCGGTGCCGCCGGTGCCACCGACCGCAGCGGCTTTTGGCGCGCTCAACCTAGTCGATGGAATGACAACAAGGTAAAAATTGTCTTTTTTGTTTTAAGATAGATGAATGTACACAATGATTTTCATATGGTGTTCATTCGATTGGAATGTAGTGTCGACAATGAGACATTCTTTTCGCACATGAATGTTGGCTCCTCTTTCTCACACACACATATGTATCAATAAAATGGCGATGAAGAAGAGGAGTTTGTAGTGGATGAGCATGGTGAGGGTTTGATTGAACCGTCGAGAGGTAGGTCGGCAAACTACACCATGGATGAGGATCGGTTGGTTTGCCAAACATGGTTGCAAATTGGCATGGACCAAACAAAAGGCACATATTGGGTGAGAATGAAGGAGTACTTTGATTCACAAAACAAAGTGGCAATGAGCGCACATAGCATTCTCTTTGGTCCCGTTGGTCGAACATTAACACCGATTGCGCAAAGTGGCCAGCGGCTTTGGATCAATCCAAGTGGCATAGGTGATGTGGATAGGGCAATTTCTTCTCTTATGTGCATATGTTTGTTGTTATCCATGTCCATATGTTTGTTGTTATCCATGACTAATTTTTCTCCTATGTTCACAATGTAGTTGACCATTGCACAAAATTTGTTCAAAGATGAGGGGAGAAGGACCAAGAAGGGCAAGAAAATTCCTGGCAAGTCATTTGTGTTGCACCATTGTTATGAAGAGATAAGGTGTTGGGTCCGCAGCATAGAAAACAAAAAAATTCCTACGGTGTGAACTACACACCAAGATCTATCTACTAGATACAGAGCAACGGGTGGACATACATCCATGGAGAACTTACCCTCGAAGACAACGGGTTTTGTTAACGAGTAGGAACTCGTGGTTGATATAGTCGTACACTTGCCGATCTCAAGATCGTGATGAAGTCCTTTAGGTCCAGCAGCTCCAGCACCATCAGGTCCAGCACCGTCAAGTCCAGCACCGCAAAGTAGCGGTGCATCCGTGATCGCACACACGTTCGGTCCACCGAACAACCTCCGCCTCCTCGCTCCAGCGATGCAGCGGAAGCAGCAACTCCTTTCCAGATAAAGCCACCGGGAACAGGTATCTCGCTAATCCGAGACCATGGGGAATAACTAGAGGGAGAAGAGAACCTTCACGAGGAGGTGGTGCAAGATGAGAGGAGGGAGTGGGGGGACTTTTATAGGGAGAGGGGGGGCAGCCCCTCACCATGGCCGGCGGCCAAGGGAGGTGCCCCCACCTCTTCCACATTCATGTGGGTGGAGCTCCCACTCACATAATTAGCCACCCACTCAAAATTCCACTCACCTCCATTAAATTTCCACCAAATTTAATGCAAGTTCTCATTAAATAAAACACTTTTATTTATTTTATTCAGAATTTTGTCAATTACATTAATTAACAAACATTCACATAAAACCCCCTGCAACATTTCAATATCACATGCAGAACCAGTTTCTGCAATTTCACCCGAAACGATTCCGGTTTCCATCGAAATGATTCCAGCGCTTTCTTAAATCTTTATCTGAAACATATTTGCTCCAAATGGTGTCGGTATCCCTTAAGTGTGTCACCCTACGGTTCGTGAATAATGTAGACATGATCGAGACCCCTCTCCGATCAATAATCAGCAGCGGGACCCGGAGATCCGTACTGACTCCCACATATTCAACGATGACTCTTGTGATCGTGTGAACCTTTAACGTCGTAACTAAATCCCTTTGTCTCGCGATATATTACATGTCCGATATTTGATCATCGGTATCCAAATACCTAGTTTGATCTCGTTACCGACATGCACTCTTTTCTCGTTCCCGTGATATAACATTCTAGTGATCACATCACTTGCTTGCAAGCTATTTCAATATGATATCACCGAGAGGGCCCAGAGTATATCTATCCGTCATCGGGATGGACAAATCCCACTCTTGATCCATGAGCCTCAACATAACACCTTCGTAGCACTGAACCCACCTTTATAGTCACCCTGTTACGGTGTGACGTTTGATGCTATCAAGATACTCTTCCGGTGTTAGCAATTAACATGATCTCATGGTCTAAGGACTAAGATTACTTCGTATGATGTTATAGAAATATAAACATAATGACTCTGATCGTAATGCTATACTTCGGATGAATGTTCATCACATCATTCCACCAATGTTGTGACCTTGTTATTAACGACATCTAATGTCCATGATCAGGAAACCTTGATCATCTTGTTAATCAACGAGCTAGTTTATGAGAGAGGCATAACTAGGAACTTTCCTTTTGTTTATTAAACACACATGTATTAATGTTTCCAAATTAATACAATTATAGCATGCAAAATAAACATTTATCATAAACAAGGAATAAGATAATAACCACTTTATTATTGCCTCTCGGGCATATTCCCTTCAGTCTCCCACTTGCACTAGAGTCAATAATCTAGTTTTAAAAACTTTGCATATTGAACACCTATGGCTTTCTGGTGTTGCATATACGCGATTGCTAGTGGTTAACATAATCTCCGGCTCTGACAGTTTCAGTTCCGTGTGTATTTGCATGTCTTTGCGTCGCTACGCATCACTCATTCTCAAATGAGATGGCATTGTATAAATTTGGTCCTTTGGTAGACCTTTAGTTCGTTCGGGTTAAA
The DNA here is from genome assembly GCA_910589775.1 of Avena eriantha. Taxonomy (NCBI): domain Eukaryota; kingdom Viridiplantae; phylum Streptophyta; class Magnoliopsida; order Poales; family Poaceae; genus Avena; species Avena eriantha. The sequence continues at coordinate 225,926,342 of OU342743.1, read as the reverse complement.
ATATGTTGATACTATTGTCACACAATATATCTTCATAGTATTAGCCCACTTTGAACCACACCTAGTTTGATAACAAACTACTTAACACAAATGCCCTCCTATGCTGCTACTATAGCAGTCATATACTTAGCCTCTTGTAGTATCCGTCACAATGTCTCAACTTTGGAACTCATCCAAATCCATCATGGAACATCCTTTCCATTACATTGTGCCACCCATAGTCTAAATTGAGATAAATTTAATTTGTATCTTGTGACAAAACTAGTATCAATGTAACACTTTACAATGAACTACCTTTAACTATTTGTCACTTATACATTATATATTCTTAGTTCTTCCAAAAGCTCATAAGAATATCTTTACTATTGTCCAATGGTCATCTTATGAATCATTCTGGTATATGCTCATAACATTTAGAGCATAGGACATTATGGATATATAATCGATCAAAATCTTCATGTGATTTTACTCACCAAGTGTTGAAACACTTGAATTTTGATACAATCCTTTCCATGCAACAAGAACCTTTCTTGTTGTTTCCATATTGAACCCTTTAAATATCTCATATATGTATGTCTGGCACAACCATATTAGCGCCTTAATCTATCCATATAGATATTGATGCCTAATATTCTGGGTTTGCCCAAGTCTTTCATCGAAATCTTATTTTAATGAAATCCTTAACTTGCGTCAATTCAAGATACATCATTTCCAATCAACAATATGTCCTCTACATAATGTATTAGAAATATGTCTCAGCGCTCCCACTTAATTTCTTGCAAATGCAAGCATCTTCATCATCTCCGATGAATTTAAACTCTTTTAATAGTTTCATCATGGTGAAGATTCCAACTCCGCTATGCTTACTTCAACTATTGAAGTTTACATACCCTTTTAGCACCCTTTGAATTAACAAAACCCTTCGGACCATGTCATGTACATGTCCTAGGTTACCGTTCTATTAGAAGAATCTTGTTTTGTTTATTCAACTACCATATACCAAATTATATGTAGTGGTTGCTACATTAATCCGTTAATACTATATATCGCTATGAAAGATCAAATCTTGTCATAGTCAACTCCTTGAACATTGTCGTAAACTTCTTTCCGACATGTCGACTATTTCATAGATGTTAAACATCCATGTCTTATTTCTTTATAGATCAAACACGATCGATAGGCTTCACGCCCTTTTGGAGGGTCTTCCAAGTTCAGAAACTTGATTTCTCGTGTATGGATACTATTACGGATTCTATGACTTCTATTCATTTTATGGAGTCAGGGCCCATCATCACTTCTTTGCATGCAGTCGGTTCATCATTGTCAAAACAATAACAACTTCTGTTTCAAATCTTACTATTTGATTCTTACCGACCCACATGGTTCAATAAGAACTCTAATCTCCAAGATCATACCCTTTGTAATCACGGGAGCCATGAGCATTGTGGCCGCCACCGGGACACTTTCTGGCGCTGCGCTACTCAGCACATATAGCTAAGGTTCAACAACCTTATCAAAGTTCTATTGTCCTCCCACGTAACTTTTCACGAAAAATTCCTTCTCAAGAAACTTGACGTTCTAAGCGACAAACTCTTTTGCCATCGGTGTTATGGAGGAATTCCCAACAAATTCTTTGGGATAACCTACAAAGACGTGCTTATCCAACTTTGGTTGTAAACATTTTACTTATGCATAGCATACTAAAATTTAAGAAAAGACAATTTGGGTTTTATCCCAAACCATAACTCATATGGTGTCATTTCAACGGATCACGATGGTGCTCTTTTCAGTGAAAAAGCGGTAGTCTCTAAAGCTTTAGTCCTTAAAACATAATGGCAGTTTATAAATGACACCTTTGATCTTACCATGTCAAACAAGGTTTGATTTGATCTCTCGAACATACCATACTCCTGTGGTTTATCGGGAAATGCAAATTCATGGAACAATTCCTGAAATCTTAGGTGTTTTGCTAAACCTGTAACTCAAATATCTTCCTTTATGATCAAATCATAAACTCTTTTATTTTCTTGTTACAATGATTTTTCACTTCATCTTGAAAGTCTTTGAACAATTTTCAAATGTTTCATACTTCTTCCTTATTAAGTAAATATATAAATATATTCACTCAAATTTCTGGAGAAAGCATATGAAGCAAAAAAGATCCATCGCATATGGATACACATAATGGACTATATACATCAACATGCATAATATCCAATAAGTTAGTCATCCGTTCCACTTTGGCCTATGGACAGAGTTTCCATTATCTTGAGGGAAGTTTCACAAGCATCAATTGATCAAAATCAAAAGACTCCAAAAATCCATCAACATGGAGTTTCTTCATGTTTACTTTCCAATATAATTCAAACAACGATGTCACTTTATAAGTGATCTTCCAATCATTTGTCTTACGACATTTTAGCAATAATATTTATGGATGTGATTTCTCCAACTAGACTTGTAAAAGTTCATCCATCCTTTATGGAATACAGTAATTATTTGAACAACCATTGTTCTCATAATACCGGAACAAAATAACAATTATTAAAACAAATCTTGAAGGCTAGGTTTGACAACAACGAAAAACATAATAACACTTTATTTGTTTTCGATGAACATCATCACTTATTCTTTTGCTAGTTACTTAGGCCGTTGCAGTTCATGAATTGTGTTGTTCTGTATGACACTTCACACCAACCAATTCGGTATCCAATACCTCAGAACCACATTGTTTAACAAGCAAGGAATACAACCATAACATGTACATCTTCTATATACCTAAGTTGGACATTTCCAACCTTTTCTTTTCTGCCAAATATTTTATAGATTCTCTTTCAACAATTCCTTTTCTTTTAAAAGAATCTATCAACATCAATAGTGGTGTCATTCACATGACACATAGTACAAAGCGTATATAGTCAAATACTAATACCTTTGGTCTTGCACTTTGAAGTGGATCACCATCATCAAATGTTTGGTGTTCTTTCAAAAATCCATTCTTTAGTAATCTATTAGTGTAGTAAACATTTTACTTACATCTTCTATTCATCCTTATCATGACAACTTTCATGATCAAGCTACTATAGCCTATAAGGAAGAATCGCGAGTATAATGTTAGGTCCCAACACCTTTTTGGGAGATCCAGATGCCTAGCATCTCCATCCTTCACAAATTCTCATTCAATATGAGAACATGTATTTTGCTAAATTATACTCTATCATAATGCAACCAAAAACATTGTTTCAGATATCACAATATCTTCCACACATGATGGTTCCTGAAACAATTCTTTCAGCTCCTAGATAACCTTGATATTAAAACAATTTTTGAATATCAATAATCATGGAGGCAAACATGATACTTTAGATACTAACATTGGAATTCTTACTCTTTATTTAATACTACTTATTGAACTTCATGGAGTAAATAGAGTTTGCTGAAAGTTTGCAATAGGACTTATAAACTTTAAATTGACATTCAAAACAATACGATACCAGTTTGTAAAGTAAATATCCAGAATTCTATAGTTCTATTATCTCAAATAAAACTAAGTATAAGGTAGTGAACAGATGCCAATGACTACAACAAATTATGCAAATTCACTTCGATTTAGTTTATGACAAATAGAGTTCAACTAATCCAAATTAGAAATGAACTCCCACTCAAAAACAACATCCCTCGTGCCTTTTTGGTGATTACATGAACCAAATCCACTACACCAAGTCTGATCATCACGTGAGTCGGTGTAGCTTCAAAGGCGAGCATCGATATGGGCATCATATCAACTATATGACTCATGCTTAACCTTTCGGTCCGTGTTCCGAGGCCATGTCTGTACATGCTAGGCTCGTCAAGTAAGAACCTTAGTATTCGCGTGTGTAAAACTGTCTTACACCCGTTGTATGAAAGCGTAGAGTCGAGAACACCCGATCATCACGTGATGTCTCGAAACACGATCCATAAAACGGTGCATACTTAAGGAAGAACACATTTTATCTTGATATTTAAATGAGGGATCATCTTATAATGCTACTAGAAGCGCCAAACTAGCAATATAATATGCTAACATCTAATGTGTAAAGTGAGATGATATGGTCCATGCATTTGATCTCTATCACTTGCATCGTGGTATGATCTCTATCATTCCTTTGTGTGTAAGGCCAAGGTCTATGGAACTTACACGTTGAGTGTATTGTAAGAGTATCTATCATACATCTACTTACAATAATACCATATCAAGACACTAGCCCAGCAACGATCTAAACTAGACGCCTCTAATTTATCAATTGCAAGTTTTACATGGCTTAGGGCTTTCGGAGATATAACCGTTCTTACCTACGAACATGAACCACAACGAGGATAACCAAGTTATTAGCAACTCGTTGTAAATTAGATATTGACTATAGTAGGAGAGACAGACACCTGCCAGCCACTTATGCAAAACAAGTTGCATGTCAGTCGTGGAACCGGTCTCATGTACGATGACATGTAAGGTTGGTCCGGGTCGCTTCATCCCACTATGCCACCAATATCCAAAGTACATAGAAGATGCAATAACATGATCATCATCGCCCACACATAAACATATGTGTACTACCCGTGCAAAGCACCTACGCATAGATCAGGCTCTGATACCACTGTTGGGTCCGCAGCATAGAAAACAAAAAAATTCCTACGGTGTGAACTACACGCCAAGATCTATCTACTAGATACCGAGCAACGGGTGGACATACATCCATGGAGAACTTACCCTCGAAGACAACGAGTTTTGTTAACGAGTAGGAACTCGTGGTTGATGTAGTCGTACACTTGCCGATCTCAAGATCGTGATGAAGTCCTTCAGGTCCAGCAGCTCCAGCACCATCAGGTCCAGCACCGTCAAGTCCAGCACCGCAAAGTAGCGGTGCATCCGTGATCGCACACACGTTCGGTCCACCGAACAACCTCCGCCTCCTCGCTCCAGCGATGCAGCAGAAGCAACAACTCCTTTCCAGATAAAGCCACCGGGAACATGTATCTCGCTAATCCGAGACCATGGGGAATAACTAGAGGGAGAAGAGAACCTTCACGAGGAGGTGGTGCAAGATGAGAGGAGGGAGTGGGGGGCCTTTTATAGGGAGAGGGGGGCATCCCCTCACCATGTCCGGCGGCCAAGGGAGGTGCCCCCACCTCTTCCACATTCATGTGGGTGGAGCTCCCACTCACATAATTAGCCACCCACTCAAAATTCCACTCACCTCCATTAAATTTCCACCAAATTTAATGCAAGTTCTCATTAAATAAAACACTTTTATTTATTTTATTCAGAATTTTGTCAATTACATTAATTAACAAACATTCACATAAAACCCCCTGCAACATTTCAATATCACATGCAGAACCAGTTTCTGCAATTTCACCCGAAACGATTCCGGTTTCCATCAAAATGATTCCAGCGCTTTCTTAAATCTTTATCTGAAACATATTTGCTCCAAATGGTGTCGTTATCCCTTAAGTGTGTCACCCTACGGTTCGTGAATAATGTAGACATGATCGAGACCCCTCTCCGATCAATAATCAGCAGCGGGACCTGGAGATCCGTACTGACTCCCACATATTCAACGATGACTCTTGTGATCGTGTGAACCTTTAACATCGTAACTAAATCCCTTTGTCTCGCAATATATTACATGTCCGAGATTCGATCATCGGTATCCAAATACCTAGTTTGATCTCGTTACCGACATGCACTCTTTTCTCGTTCCCGTGATATAACATTCTAGTGATCACATCACTTGCTTGCAAGCTATTTCAATGTGATATCACCGAGAGGGCCCAGAGTATATCTATCCGTCATCGGGATGGACAAATCCCACTCTTGATCCATGAGCCTCAACATAACACCTTCGTAGCATTGAACCCACCTTTATAGTCACCCTGTTACGGTGTGACGTTTGATGCTATCAAGATACTCTTCCGGTGTTAGCAATTAACATGATCTCATGGTCTAAGGACTAAGATTACTTCGTATGATGTTATAGCAATATAAACATAATGACTCTGATCGTAATGCTATACTTCGGATGAATGTTCATCACATCATTCCACCAATATTGTGACCTCGTTATTAACGACATCCAATGTCCATGATCAGGAAACCTTGATCATCTTGTTAATCAACGAGCTAGTTTATGAGAGAGGCATAACTAGGAACTTTCCTTTTGTTTATTAAACACACATGTATTAACGTTTCCAAATTAATACAATTATAGCATGCAAAATAAACATTTATCATAAACAAGGAATAAGATAATAACCACTTTATTATTGCCTCTCGGGCATATTCCCTTCATAAGGAATGAGGAGAAGTGGAAGAACCATGATGGGTTGGATGTGCACAAAATAGGGATGAATGCAATCGTCGATGCCACTATCATAGATAGTGATGCATCAAGTGATGACAACAAGAAGAGAAGCCCCACTCCACACTCGGTTGCCAACACACGAAGGCCCTTGCTTGAAAAGAAGGCCGCCAAAGACATGAGGGGGAGAAAGGCCAAAAATGATGACATAGCAAAAGCTATGGAAAGAATGGCCAATGCAAGGTTGGAAAGCAACGAGGATAGGAAGTTGGCAAGGAACTTGGAGGTCGAGGCTGAGGCGCGGAGGGTGGCGTTGGAGTAGAGGATGGCGGCTGCCGAGGAAAGGAGGTTGGCATTGGAGGAAAAGAAGTTGGCGAATGTAGGGCAACAACACTAGCGGAAGAAGAGAGGAAGATCTTTTACATGGACACTTCCAACATGGATGAAAGACAAAAGGAATACGTAAATCTTGCTCCTGATGAAGTGTTGGCCAAAAAAGAATGAGGGCAAGCTTTGGAGCTATAAAAGGGATGAGTGCACCACCGATGAGCGGCTTTGGAGGCATGGGTGGCTATGGAGGCTATGAAGGCATGGGTGCACCACCGGATGCATTTGGAGGCATGGGATCACCACCAGGTGCATTTGGAGGCATGAGAGCACCACATGGAGGCTATGGAGGCATGCAAGGGATGAGTGCACCGATGGGTCAAGTTGGAGGCATGAGAGCACCACACAGAGGCATGAGAGGTATGTGAGCACCGCACGACGGCATGGGTGGCATGGGAGCACCGTCGGGGAATTCATGGCCTCCTTGATGGATCCAACACCTTCTACCAAGACCATCATCCAAGACTTCGAAGAAGATGAAGCACAAAATGGAGATGGCAACGACAATGGCAATGACTATGAAGATTGACAAATGATGTGTTTGTGTTTATTTGTGGCAAATTTGTGTTGAACTTGGTTGTGTGAAACTATACTTTAGATTTGATCTATATCATAGATTTGAACTATGCTATCTAGGTTGAGATTTGAAGATTTTAGAGCCATTTATTGTTGAATTATTTTGATTTGTTTGATCTTATTGATTGTATTGTTGCTTGTGTATGTTGTTTGCGTCAGCACCGTGCGCTGCATTTTAGCGTGCCTGGTGTGTGTGTGTGGGGGGGGGGGGGCGTTTTGGCCCTGCTGGTGCGTGCTGCATTTTAGCGTGCCCGACGGAGAAAAGGCCGGCGCCACGCTCTATAGAGGGACGCGGCGCGTTGCAAAACGATTTTAGCACGCCGCGCGATAGCGCGACTGCTAGAGTTCATCTAACTAATTTTGCCCATGATCCAAACACACCTCACATCCTCCAAATTTGCCAGTTCTACGGCTACATGTTCCCACTATGCCAACGGTGTCTTCCAGGAACATAGACTAGTTAGTAGTGACCGGATGGTGGATGCCATGTGCATGTCGCTGAAAGAATCAAAGATATATTTATAACTAGCTATTATTTTAAGGTTCTAGGACTTTTAAGGGTTTGCTAGAGATGCTCTAATCCATGGCCAGAAAAATGGAGACCAACGAAAAGTAGTACTGACCAACTGTTCGCTGACCATCCAAAATCAATGAGACACGAGCCCCACTACATGAAGGGCCATCAATTATACAGCCAAACGCGAATGAGCCTGTGGCTCAGTGGTTGGGGCTGGCAGTGGCTACCCAACCCACACAGGTTCGATTCCCCACGGGGATGAATTTATGGTGTCGCACCAGGTTTACCTCAGCACGCTTTGGACCACAGGGAGAACGACGTACCCGACGTTCACGGAGTCAGCGGCTTCGGAAGTCTCTTGAATAGCGTGTGATCTGAGTTGTAAGTATAGTTGTTGCAGGTGCATAGGAGGGTGTGTGTGTGTTGTGGTGTGTGTTGAGTGTGGTGTGCGTCTCCGTGTGTTTGTAATGCTACTCTTATAACTCAGTGTTGAGGCTTAAAAAAAATATTTATACAGCCAAACATGGACATCGTGGACACCCGGCTGTCCAAACAATTGAGACGTGCTATTGTAGAGCTACTGGGTATGGGAGTTTCACGTTCTGAGGCAGAAGACTAGGTCCACACGGCAGCAGCACCATCCAAGGAGAAGGCACGGCAAGTGCCCTGAAAATGCTTAGATTTCACCACGCTTAAGCTTAAAAATTATTATATTAGTACACGTATAAACAAAGAAGCAATGGGTTAATTATAAACTTCACGAAACAAAGGAAGCAATTGGTTATAGGAAAAGGATACACCCGAGGGTTCGAACAAAATGATCCCTGGGTCGTTGTCGCTCTGCGTGTGACCCACCTCCTATACGTCTTCTTCCTCAATTCCCTAGATGCCGCCCTTGCCTCTGCTCCTGTCTAAAGAAACGCAGCAGGCAGCAGCCGTCGCCGGACCAGGCCCACCGGAGCGCCCACCCGACCACCGCTGGACCGGGCCGCCGGAGCTCGTGTTCTTGAGCCGTCGCCATGGCCACAAGCGCGAATGCCATGGAAGATCTTTGAGCTCCACCGCACCGGCTTCGAGCTCTGTCGAACTCATGCCACCGCACCCCAACCTCCTCCGCCTGCTGCCGTTGTGCCCCTCCGAGCTCAGCCAACTTCGGACCACTGCGCTTGCTCCCAGCTCTGCCGTTGAATCGATCGCCGCCACCATGGTCATTCGGGGAAGACCTCGCCGGAGTCATCACCATGTTGCGCCTCTGACCTCCTCCACCCTCCTCCACTGCAACTGCATCACCTCGCTATCGACCTGCGGTTGTTGCCGACCTCGGTGTTCCTGCAAGGTGATGTTGGATATGCTACAACGGGTCTAAGTGGTTTGCTACTTACAACAGGTGTCTTTGCTACCTTGGTTCTACTACTTAACTACCGATGACACATGCCTTTGCTACCATGGGTGTCTAGTGTTGTTACCATTGGCAAATCGGGTGGTTTTGGTTAATACTCGTTTAATTTTTGCTATGTATTCTTTTCGTTTTTGCTACATTGACGCTTCTCCAAATGCTACAATGTTTTGTGTAGAATTTTTTGGCTATGAATTCCAGTGGGTGTCCCTGCGATGCTCCGGCAAAGTTGTTTGTTTGCTATACTAATAGAAAAAAAATTCTACATTTCGCTACAATAGCATAATTTTTTTCTACAAACCATCCGGCAGGTCTCAGGCGAGTCTCTGTCTATGTGTCCGGCAAACTTCTTGCTACGAGACATGTTGCGATGTCTACTCTCCAGCGAAATCAGTTTTGCTACATTAGCACAAATATTATGCTATATAGTCTTCAGCGGAACTCTGGCGAGGTATCCGACAAGATCTGTCTTTTTATTTTTGTTCTCGTCGACGCATTGTTTTTTTCTACCAGCAAAAATAAGACTTTATATAGCAAAAAAGCAGGATTAGAGGGCAGACAAACGTGTAGCATGGGTACCGGGGGATATGGGGAAATTATCCACTGGGGACGCCTAGTGCTGCCCTCAGCTATATGGCGGATCAACCTCAACTCTGGAGGCCCGTCTCCTGACCTTGGCATCCAGGTCTTCACTAACTGGCACTCAAGCAGGTGAGTAAATTTCTGCCATAGTACCCTAGCAGATCCCTAGATATCATATGGCTCTTCTCTGATGAGCTAGTTCACAAGCGATTGCTGTTTTGTTAAGATAATCTTTACGGGAATTCTCCTCTATTTGCTAGATCGTGGTTAGTAGGCCATTCAACTCACTCTGCTCACGATTCTCCTTGGATCTTCCCGGAGGTTCAAGCCTAGGCGTTTTATCGTTTTGCAGAGATAGAAATTTTGGTCCATTTCGATTCAGAAGGCATCCGTGAGCTTAATTAGTTCTTCAGTCTGCGCCTGAGTTGACTTTTCCATTGTTAGATCACGCGGCTTTAATTCAGGAATAGAATAAACAATTCTTGTCCCGCAGATCTGTAGTACTCAGCAGCTCTACTTTGCAGATCTGTGCTTGAACACTTTGATGGACATTTGTGAGTTACGTTTTAAGTTGATTTTGTGTTGTTCAACTTGAACACAAGACGAAAATATGGTCCTTGTCCGTAGGTTCTCATTCGAACTTCTTTACCTTTCAACAACTTTCTGGTCATTTTTATTCTATATCAACGCTTTGTATACTGATGATTGCAGTTTGTATATGCGCTATCGATGATAACTAATGGGGTGCTCCTGTTTTCACTTCCAGTATACTGTCACTGTCGCCTGTAACTGTAAATGTATTGCCATACAAGTACAACAAAGGGTGACCTGGAGCGCATGCTATATGATGACACCGCTGAGCCGAAGGCCCTGCCATTATCACTTTTGGCAGAAATTACAAATGGTTTCTCCGATAAGCAGCAAATCGGCAGAGGTGGATTTGCAGTGGTCTACCGGGTACGTCGCAGTTCTCAACACACTCTTAATCAAAGTTAATCTTCATAGTCAAGTTGATCCTGTCAAGTTCATCTTGTGACCACAGGGAATACTACAGAATGGGAAGGTCGCTGTGAAGTGGTTGTCCAATAGCCTTATGGATGACAAGGAATTTCTCCGGGAAGTTGAATGTCTCATGACCGCGAAACACGAAAATGTAGTACGTTTTCTGGGATATTGCGCCGACACACAAGGAAGTGTGGAATTATACAATGGAAAATGGGTTATGGCAGATGTAAGACAAAGATTGCTTTGCTTCGAGTATCTATCTAAAGGGAGTCTTGATCATTACATTACTGGTACGATCATATGGCACGTAAAGTTCTTTTTAAACTTTGTTTTCATTGTTAAAGATCACATAGTTTCTGAAAAACTATATTTTCCCGAGAAACAAGATCACATAGTTTAAAATCCCACATATAGTCGTAATCACAGTGCCGTATAATATCTATACTTCAAATATGAGTTGAAGTATGTCAAGTAACACTAAATTCCCTGCATCTCTTCGCCTTCGTAGATGCATCTTGTGGACTTGACTGGAGAAACCGCTACAAAATTATAAAAGGAATTTCTCAAGGGTTACATTATCTTCATCAGAAATATATCCTTCACTTGGATCTAAAACCCGCAAATATATTGTTGGATGGCAATTATGTGCCAAAGATTGCTGATTTCGGTCTCTCAAGGTTATTTCATGAAAATCAAAGCCGGGATATTACCAAAAATATGCGTGGAACACTGTAAGTTTGCTAAGCCTCTTGATAGTTCAAGCTTTTTTTCCGCCTATGATTTATACAAGCACCACATGACCTCGCTCATTAACCAATCACACAAATATATGTGCAGGGGTTATTTGCCACCGGAATTTTTGAATGGAGAAATCACATACCTGATTGATCATTTTAGTTTTGGTGTAATAGTCACAGAGTTACTCACCGGAAACAAGGGATATCATGAAGTTGATAAAGTAAGAGCAATTAGGTTCAGTTTCCGAAACAAAAGACTTGCTTTTGAAAACAATGCATTACTTTCCACTTTTTTCTCTTTTTAGATGCAACAGGATAGCACCCTCTTTCATATTTATATAATCCACTATGGACCATCTGTTTTGACTGATAAATACGGATTTACCACGAATCGAGATTAGGTTCATGAATAGGCTCAAAAAAAATGTTTGGTACAATTCGTCAGTCAAAGATGAAATGTATTTTTTCTAAACGAAAAAAATATAAAATACTGTCACATCAACAATTTAATACTCTCGTTATGGCGAGCCATTGGACGCTCCATGTATTGATCTACACCGTTATTTATCGATTTTTTAAATCCGCCCCTGTAAAGTTACACTTTTGTTGCAGTGTACCCCTTCCTCCAAACTCATGAAACTGAAAACACAAGGACGACCAGGATTGGTCGATGCCCATTTGGTTCGGAGGGCAGGAAAGGGTATAGGACAATCCTAGCAATCCTTGTGTTTTTAGTTTCGCGAGTTGTAGAGGAGGGGTACACCGAAGCAAAGTGCCCACTCCCTCATCGACATGACTGGGCCTCCCATGCTTTCTCCATCTACCTTGCCGCTCTCTACCATCTCCTACCAGCCGAGTTATTGATGTTCCTTGCATGATGATATTTCTATCTCATCTCCAAATCATGCCAACTATAGCAGAGCTATAGAGTGGAGGTAGGCTACTTTACCATACCAAAACGTCTTATATTATGGAATAAATTTAGTAGCATGGTGAAGCGGCACCGACAATGACATGAAACAAGCCAATACTCTTGTGGGTTTGCCATCGGATCACAAATCAGGCAGCAAATTCAGAATGAATTGGAGAAATTCGAACCCCCAATAATCTAGATAAGGGATCAACGACGGTTTTAGGAAATATGGTACTACATTATAAATATGAAAACTATTAGAGGAACTTCTTGTGGATGGAGGGCACCAACAATCTCTATTTCACTTCACTGAGAGGTGGTTGAACTAGATCTGGAGTATTACCATGTTGCCTGATTGCCTCGATATTTAGCGTTTCAAACGCACACAAATTAGCACGAGGAACCAGATTGGAAATCACATTTTTAGCGGTAAAATTTCTCTTATTATGGCGTGTGTTTAGAAACATGGTTTAACATGTGATTTTAACAAATAAATGGTCAACAAATGGTTTTATCTTTTCTTTTCATGTTTCATAATATTTTTTCGGGAAAACGCAAAGGACCTTTGCGTTTCATTTCATTGGATAGATAGAATTTGATTACACACCTCCTAGGAGGCCAAGCGCAACATGCGCAACATGAAATTAAATATTACAGTCAATGCACATCCCAGGTGGTGGGCAGAATGACGCGGAGGCCTCTAGCTCCAGCCCTTGCCCAAAGGGCAGCTTCATCCTTTATCTCGTTCAGGACGGTGAGCGAAGAGGGCATGGCGTTGTCGAAAACGCAGGCATTGCGGTGTTTCCATGTCATCCATGGCACAAGCAGGGCAATGGAGGCGATTCCTTTGTGCATTGGCTTTGGAGTTGCGAGCCGTGCCACGCGGCACCAGTCGTCGAGGGTGTTGCTGGCGTCAGGGGGGAGGCATAGGATCCGTAGCCATACTAGGATATCGTGCCATACCTGCTGGACGAAGGGGCAAGCCATGATCAGGTGTTGGATTGACTCCGGCACCTGATCGCAGAGCAAGCAACGTGGGTGGTGCTAGAGCCCGTGGCGTGCGCGGCGCTCAGCCGTCCAGCAGCGGTCCTGGTCCGCGAGCCAATGGAAGAATTTGACTCGCGGCGGCGCCCAAGTCTTCCAGATGAGTTTCCAAGCCCTGGCGGCATTGGATCCGTGGAACATGGCCCGGTAGCAGGACTGCGCGGTGTAGATGCCATCAGCTGTCCACTTCCAGATGAGGCGGTCTCCGTCATTTGAGAGTTGTGTGTTGGTCACGCGCTGCTAGAGTTGCAGGTATTGCCCAATCTCCTGGAGGCCGATCGTACCTTGAATGTCTCTGGCCCAGCTGTTGTTGGCCAGGCCTTGCGCAACCGTGCGTTGGTTGCGTCTCCGGGTTGGGATGCACTCGTACAGGAGGGGTGCAATCTCACGGACTACACGCCCCTCGATCCATCTGTCTTCCCAGAACAGGGCCTTTTGACCATTGCCAATCGTCATAGCCCTGGAAGCGAAGAAGATCTCCTGCTCCTCCCGAGAGAATTGGAGGTCCAGGCCATGCTAGGCGCGGGTGTCATCTGTCCGAGATAGCCACAACCATCGAACACGGAGAGCGATGCCGGCGCGCTCGAGATCCAGGACCCCGAGGCCCCCGTGCGACTGGGGACGGCAGACTTTGTCCCAGCTGACGTGGCAGTGTCCGCCCGTGCCCTCCTTTCTTCCTTCCCAAAGGAAGGTCCTCTCAACCCTACGCAGTTGCTTCAGTACCTTTTTGGGAGGGGTATGGCGTTGAGTACTGATTTGATGAGCGCGAGGCGTCTAGATTTGTTCATCAGTTGGGCCTTCCAGGTGGGTAGGCGCGACGCTGTTCTCTGGACCAGTGGCTGTAACTGGGCAGCAGAGGGCCTGTGTATGGTGAGAGGGATCCCCAGGTATGTGATCGGGAGGTCCACGATGGGGCAGCCGAGTTGGTTAGCCACCATAGCAGCAAGTTGTTGGTCGCAGTGTAGGAGGGAGGCGGTGCTCTTGTTGTAGTTGACCTGTAGCCCGGAAGCGCGGCTGAAGAGCTGCAATAACTCTTTGATTGCCGTCAGATCGCCGGTCGTGGGATGGCAGAACAGAACGACGTCGTCTACATACAGGGAGAACGCAGGGATGTGGCGCCTCAGATGGAGCTCCTGGAGAATGCCTGCCTGCAAAGCCAACCGTACCAAGCGTCCGAGTGCATCGACCGCAAGCACGAAGGGCTGTGGCGAGAGGGGGTCACCCTGGCGTAGCCCACGTCGGTGCCATACTGGGAGTCCCGGTTCACCATTGATTAGCACGCGTGTGTTCGCCGAGGAGAGGAGGATCGCCAGCCAATCCAGGAAGCGGTCGGTGAAACCATATTGCCATAGAATCTCGAAGAGGAAGGCCCAAGAAATGCTGTCGAAGGCGCGGGCGAGGTCCAGCTTCAGCAGCACGCGAGGAGCGCGCAGCCGGTGGAGCAGTCATGCAGATTGCTTGACCAGGACGAAGTTGTCGTGGAGGCTCCTACCAGAGATGAACGCGTTCTGGTTGACGCTGACAAGATTATCCAGCCTCGGTGCTAGACGTAGCGAAAGCATCTTCGTGAAAACTTTGGCCACCAGGTGTATCAAGCTAATAGGCCGGTAATCACCCAAGGAGCTGGCCTCTGCGTGCTTGGGGAGAAGCGTGAATGTTTCATAATATAACTCGGTGATGTGCCGGGTGGGGTGGGGGGAGGTTAGGTACACACTGTCGTCAGCCATAATCACGTTTCCTCTAACCTGTATTTGCATTCACATTTCTTCCTAATTGAATTGATAACTGGTTTCTTCCAAGAGAGTGGATCTGGTCTCCATGGGCATGATCCCCACTCGCATCAGACCGTTGCTGAGTTGCATAACTATTCGGGGATAGATCCCTGTCAAGGAAAGGGAATGCTTTAATCACAGAGTAATGCAATAACGACGCCGCATTCGTACAAACCCAGTGCGTGCGTGGTCCTTGTTCATGCCTACGGTCCGTCTAGGCATGCACGTGTGTATGTACTACACACCATGTAAGCTGAGCCTTGTTATGTAGTACTACTACACAGCAGGGGAGTTGAGCATTTGTTGTCCCTGACACATCGCGTCCAACTGACTTTGCTATGAACAATAAATACATGGGGAAGCATTTTGGAACAACATCTTCTGCCCCTTCTGTACGAATTTACAAAAAAGTTCCACTGTCGTACTATAACTTTGGTATGAATAATAAATACATTGTGAAGGTCTGGTCTGGGAATGCAATATCACAATATCTGTCGATGTTTTTCCATTGTCACAGCACGACATTGCAAAAAAATTCCGTCCTACTTTGCAAAAAAAATGTCCATCCTACATTGCAATATTTTTGTCACAGTATGGCATTCCAATATTTTTTTTGTTTGTGATTACTCCTTCGCTGCAATATTTTTCTGTCATCGTAGTACGATATCATAATATTTTTCTGTTGTCACAGTATGACATTGCAAATTTTTTCAGTCTGTCATTACAACTTCGCTGCAATATTTTTCGGTCTGTCCTTATTACTCCACTGTAGTGGCGCATGTCTATGAGCTGCTCCTCATCGTTGTAGCACCTGTGGTTGCATGGTACCCTCATTAAGGCATGCCATCAGGGATTTGCCTTAAGATATCCTTTATGGAACCACTTAGTTTACAGCTGTTGAACAGTCTATATGCCCATTGAACGGTATCTAGCTCTATGGCACACTCCCACCGTGTTTACTCACTTAATACTGTTCTTCCAATATGTGAGAAGAAACTAAGTGCACGCCATAATTAAGTACTTCGATTTTTTATTGTTAGTTGGAGTCCTAATCGATGTGGTTTCTGTGCAAGCATGTTAACATCGTGTATGGTGCTACATTCCTTAATTTTCACATCTAAAACAATGGTGCTCTTTCATAACTCAAAAATTCAAATAACATAGGTACTGAAAAGTTGGAGTAACAAGTTGGAGGAATCACAAAGCGACATACAGCTGGAACAAATACGAGTATGTGCAGAGATAGGAATAAAGTGCACCGACTCCAACCCGGCGAAGAGACCTCAGAGTACACAATATATAATCGATAGACTCGACGAAACAAAATGTATGGAGGGATACATTGGAGCTGGCAGGATTACTTCACAGCAGGTAAGATCACTCCAACGATATCCAGGAAATCCTCCACAGAACTTAATTTGAAAACTTGTGTACATCTTCATTTGCACACAGCACTAAAAATAGAAAGTATGCAGTCATGTGCCCTCATATTACAATTTTGTTGTTGCAGACAAGCTTTGTCTGTGAGCTGCTGAAGGCGTCGTCGACGGCTGTTTCTGCAAAATCACCGGATCAACTTCGGCGGACGAACACTGAGGTGAGTCACCACCAAATAAAGTATTCCAGTGCACTACCGCTGGTACTGTTGTTGCTGCGAAAGGTTAGTGTGTACAGCGTATATCCTCTGGGAGGAGAGCCTATAGGGGTGCTCTTACGGTTTCAACTCAAACCGTGAAACTCGTTACTTGTTTTTTACAAATTTGACCGTCATGATTAATTGGCTAACAAATGAAAGTGAAGTACGACAGTATTCACTGGTTTTCACGGTTTGTATCCAACCTGAGTTTGAAGTTTAAATACCCCTAGCTATGTTATGTAGTGCAATAACGCAAGTGACCTCAGCTCTGCTTTTTTTTAAACAAATAAGATATAGGTGAAAGCGTCGAATGTTATTGGTTCAGTTAAATTTAAAGCTGCCAAAATATCGGTTAATAGACAACGAAGAAAGCAGGCTTCGCTAGTCCCATAAAAAAATAAACGAAGAAGGAAATGTAAAATATGTAAATATTAGAAGCAAATTATCTTCGTATGTCTTTTCTTGTCGTCGCTTCTTTATGATTACATGCTCATAGAATTTAGAAGCGCTTCCCAGGATTGGGCATCCGCTAAACTTCCGGCACAAAGAAGACAAACAAAAAAAATACTAAGTATGAATTGTCTTGTTGTTATCAGGATTTCTCATTTCCCGGGTCATCAACTCTCGTGTCGGATCGACCAATGTCAGGTATTCTTCCCACTACATTTTCATTCCAATCCGAAATCTATTTCTCTAATAAAACCATCTATACTAGATAATTGAAGAGTTTAATGTCTTAGTATTATTTTTCATGTTTGGCCACCAAACTTTTCCATACTCTAGTGTACCAATCAAAGTGGGAGGGAACAACCTCCACCGCCATAGGCAGTAGCAGACCGGACACAGCAACAGGATCACCAAGCCAACATAAGCCCAACCGGGATCAGATTGGGCCCGTGAAGCTCCCGCTGCAGCAGACTCGGCAGCGTCGCCGCCACCCCCATCCGAGCTGCCCTCAGGCCAACCGGAGGAACCCACGCCCGAGCCCGAGTCAGCCCGCCCTGACCCCCATCTCTTCAAGCAACTGCGTCTTGAGTTTAGTTTATTAGGTATATATGTGTACGTGATGGAGCCCATCACCTAGTCCTTCTGCTTCATAGCTAGTACTTTTTTTTCGAAATGGGAAGCATAGCCCCCGCCATAGGTAGTACTAGCTAGCTTGCGGACTTGCTGTGCTAGTTCACGTCCGGCTTGGTGTTGGTTAGCTTGCCGTGTCCGTGTCCTAGGTTGCTAGCTGAGTTTGGATCGCATTTGAAATTAACTAGAGCGCCACGGTAGAGCAAAAGCACCTTTCGATAAGGGCACTGTAAACGGATTCAAGTGTTAGTGTGTAAACTTAAACCTTGCCACATGGCTATAATGGTACAGTGTGATAGAAGGTAGCCATGGAGAATAGTCCAGTTAATATAGTACTCCCTCCGATCCATATTAATGGCCTCAACTTTATATAGATTCGTACGTATCTAGTTAAGTATTTAGACTAGATGTATCCGTATCTAGACAAAGTCGGGGCCATTAATATGGACTGGAGGGAGTAGTATACGACTGCACTGCACGAGAGCTAAGTTTGATGAAATTTATTCTTCTACCATGTAATATGCATCTTTGTTTCCCAGAACATATGCCTGTGGCTATATTCACTGCTGTGACGAAGATTGGTTTCATTTTAAGACATGCACTTCCCCCTATTATAGCTAAACTGTCTGAAAAAGTTGCTTCTCTGAAGGAACTTCCCATAAAGGTTGAGCAAATAAGGAAGCATCTGATAATAATGAGTGATGTTATAAGGCAGATAGGCACGGTGTACCTCAAGGACGAAGCTGTCAAGATTTGGATTGGGCAGGTCCGAGCGGTGGCCTACCATGTTGAAGATGTAATGGATAAATACTCGTACCATGTTATTCAAATTGAAGAAGAAGAATTCCTGAAGAAATACTTCATCAAAGGAACGCATTATGCCAAAGTTTTCAGTGAAATTGCAGATGAGATGGTTGCGGTAGAGGAGACTCTGCGAGTTACAGAGATGAATGACCAGTGGTCGCAGCCCCGCTTCCAGCTTGTTCCGAACAAACTCATTGAAATGGAAAGACAGCGGTCCCCAGATAGCTTCCCAGAATTTGTGAAGGTTGAAGATCTAGTAGGAATTGAAGAAAACAGGAAATTGCTGACCGGATGGCTGTACTCCAAAGAGCCCGAGAGCACTGTGATAACAGTATCGGGCATGGGTGGATTGGGAAAATCTACCCTGGTTTCAAATGTGTATGAACGTGAAAATATCAACTTCCCTGCACATGCATGGATCGTTGTTTCACAAATTTACACTGTTGACGCTCTGTTGAGGAAGCTGCTACGGAAGATTAGATACATCGAACAATCATCATCCGCACGCATTGACAAAATGGATGTTCATGACTTGAAAAAGGAAATACAGCAGAGACTTGAAGATAAAAAATGTTTGATTGTACTGGATGATGTCTGGGAGCAAGATATATACTTCAAAATGCATGATGCTTTCCAGAATCTCCAAGGAAGTCGCATCGTCATTACGACACGGAAGAACCAGGTCGCAGGAATTTCTTCTCCCACCCGTCGCCTTGAGCTCCAGCCATTGAGTAACCATGATGCATTTGAACTCTTCTGTAGAAGGGCATTTTATAACCAGAAGGGTCACACTCACACGTGCCCGAAGGATCTTGAGATGATTGCTACTGCTATAGTTCACAGGTGTCATGGCCTGCCCCTGGCAATTGTTAAAATCGGCAACATGTTGTCTTCAAGGCAAGGATTACAGATTTGGGCACAAAATTACAGTCAGCTTCAAAGCGAGTTGTCAAACGATGATCATGTTCGTTCAATTTTAAGTCTGACCTACCATGAACTTTCATATGACCTCCAAATATGTTTCTTGTACTGCAGTTTGTTCCCTGAAGACCATCCAATGTCATGTGACAGCCTTGTGCGTCTGTGGGTTGCAGAAGGCTTTGTGCTGCCTAAAGAAAGGAAAACACCAGAGGCGGTAGGTGAGGATAATCTCATGGAATTGATCCACTGCAATATGCTTGAAATTGTGGAGAATGATGATCTTGGTAGGGTCAAAACCTGTAAGATGCATGCTATTATGCATGAACTGGCTATTTATATGGCTAAAGAAGAGAGATTTGCTTCAGCAAATGATCACCGCACAATGATACTGATGGATAAGGATGTTCGTCGCCTGTCTTTGTGTGGATGGAGAGACAACATTCCGCTCCGACCAAAACTTCAATGTCTCCGAACTGTAGTGGCAATCGGAGTAATTTCCTATTCCCCTGGCATGCTGTCTTCAATTTTAGCTCAATCTAGTTATCTTACTGTTCTTGAGCTTCAAGACTCTGAAATCACTGAAGTGCCAGCATTGATAGGATGTCTGCTCAATCTATGTTACATGAGCTTACGACGCACAAAGGTCAAATCACTTCCAGACTCTATTGAGAAGCTGTCTAACCTCCAAACGTTGGACATCAAGCAAACCAAAATAGAGAAGCTACCACGAGGGATTTTTAAGATCAAGAAGTTGCGACACCTTTTAGCCGACAGATATGATGATGAGGTCCAGACGGAGTTCCCGTGCTTTATTGGAGTGCAAGCACCTAAATATCTTTCGAGCTTGGAAGAACTTCAGACGCTTGAGACTGTGAATTCCAGCAATGACTTGGCCGAGCAGCTGAACAAACTGATGCAACTAAGACGTGTGTGCATTGATAACATTAGTGCTGCTGAGTGTGCTAATCTGTTCGCTAGCCTGTCAACTATGCCACTTCTTTCAAGCCTGCTTCTTTCTGCAAGGGATGAGAATGAGGCACTTAGCTTTGAGGCCCTCAAACCAAGGTCTAAAGATCTACACAGGTTGATTATCAGAGGGCAATGGGCCAAGGGGACACTGAACTGCCCAATATTTCGCGGCCATGGGATAAACCTGAAGTATCTAGATCTAAGTTGGTGTCACATTGGGGAAGATCCACTGGGGATGCTCGCACCACATCTGCCTAACCTTACATATTTGAGACTTAACAACATGCGTTGTGCAAACAATCTGGTTGTTTCTGCAGAATCCTTTCCACACCTAACAACGCTTTTTCTGAAGAGCATGCCTGATGTCACTGAGATAAGCATCATTGATGGCGCTCTTCCATGCATCGAAGGTTTGTACATTGTCTCACTGTCGAAGCTTGATAAGGTCCCCCAAGGAATTGAATCCCTTTGCGGCCTGAGGAGACTCTGGTTGCTTGGCTTGCACAGGGATTTCAGAAGCCAATGGGAGACTAATGGAATGCGTCAGAAGATACTGCATGTTCAAGAGGTTCGTCTGTAGATGAGGCAGAGATTCTCGTATGGGGCATCTTGTCCAACTGTACCGTAGGTTGGTTTCATTATTCCGGTAAGTTCATGATTCTGGCATCTATGTACATTACATCGTTACAGAGTACTTTGTGTATTGCACAACCATTATTTCTCAAAAGTTGCTGTTCATTACCTTCCAGAGGAACTTGTAACCTTGTGTTGTTTCAGTTACATTTTGATCTATGTCAGTATATCATCCCAGATCTGATTTTCCAAAGTTATATTCATGTATGTGCATGAGTGGATTGTCTTTAGTAAATCATTTGTACGCTTTGCTGGTATTTAGGCCCTCAAATTTGAAAAACCGAAGCTTGATCTGCTGCTGCTGCTGCAGCAGCAGCAGCAGTGTTTTCTCGAATTTTCTGTAGCTCTTTTGAATGTTTTGGCAGGTGTTTTAGTCCCCATTTTAAGATCAGCAGAGGGGAAACCGTATGTTGGCAAAGACTTTGTGAATGACCCTGTGCTGCACCTCGTGGGTGGCACACGCTATGACGCTAGTAAAAAATAGTAAGGCCATTTACAATGCAAAGCGCCTAGTGAGCTGCTTATGAAAATAAACCAACGTTTTTTTAACATCGGTGCTTATTTGTATAGGAGAGATGCCTAGTTAGACATCTGTCTAGTGTAAATAAGCATGTCTAGTGTAAATAAGCACCAGTGCATAATTCAAAACTGATTTATTTCTCTAGACACCAAAACAAGTTTAGATACATGCGTATTGTGCAACAACTAATCCGCGGCGGCACGTCTTCGGCTCGCGCGAGTTATGGTAGTTTTCGCTAGGTGGTCCAATGATCTATTTATAACTTTTATTACTTTTAGACTTATTTGTACTATTTCTAATGATTTTAATAGACCGGTGGTATATATTGTATTAAAAATCTGAATGCCCCTAACATGAGTTAGGGCTGTTTTTTATCAATAATGCTACATCTACGGACTCACTCTTATGGAAAGGAACTCACAAGATTACAACCCCATGATTCCACATTAGCATGTAACTCTTTTCCATAACAGAAGTGACCGTAACTCTGGCATTATTGGTTTTTGGATCAGCCGGGCCCAAACCCTACTTCATAAGAGCATCTCCACTCGCCCCCCTAAAGCCCCCCCCCCCCCCCTAAGGGTGAAATGGGGGCGCTGGCGCAAAAAAAACCCGCCCAACCCTCTCCCCCAAAATCGAAATGGCGCCAGCGCGGCCCAACCAAACATCCAACTCCCCCAGGCCGAACCCAACTCGAGGGGGGTCAATCGGGGACGCCGGCGCAACTCGAAAAAGTTGGCGGGCCAACCCTATCAGCGGGACACCAAAATCTTCCCTCCCGTTCTCCCCTCTTTTCCCTCCAAGCCGCCCAGTCCCGCCATCCCCCCATCGCCGCCCACTCCTTCCATTTCCCCGCTCCATCTCTCTCCTCACGTGCGCCACCGCTGTCACCATCATGTCGCCAAAGAGGTACCAAGATCCCCACGCCTCGGCGCCTGCGAAGAAAGGGAAGGCCGACAACTAGCAGCCGGAGGGGATGACCAACGCGGAGTGGGCATTTGACATCCAACGCCAGCAAGTGGAGAACGCCAGACACCAGCTAAGGGAGAAGAACTCGAGGCTGCGCAGGGTGGCGGAGCCGCAGGCAGAGCAGGCCCATGCTGCCTTTGTTGCGGCGCAGCGTGCGACCGCCATGGCAGGAATGGCGATGTCGGCCTACAACGTTGGGTTCCACATCCTCGGGAGCCATTGCAGCGTCTCCTCCCTATTGCCGTCTATCCACCCGAACACGGCGCCGCACCTTCCTCGTTTCTCACCGGGCAACGACTTTGACCTTGTGCTGCGTGATTTCATCACAGGCGTCATAGTTGCGGCTCTTGTAACGCGGGCTGCGGCGTCGCCGCGACAGGTCGTGATCCTCTTCGCTGGATGATGGCGAGTGATGCCTTGTGGCTGGCGCCTTTGCTTTCTTCGGCTCCGGAGTCGGATCCCTGGCGAGTGTGGCTTCCACCAGCCCTAGTCCGGCGATGGCGCATCGATGTACGACAGATCGTGGATCTCCAGTCGGAGCCTGGTTGGTCAGCAGGTACGTAGTAGCTGCTATTACTGCAGCTTGCGGTGTTTTAGGGATCATGTGACCCCGTGAGTCCACCAACATAAACGAGATGTTGAGGGCCTTGGTGGCCTCTTGTCGGTCCTTATCGTCGAGGTGGTCGAGATGAGAGCGTATTTTGGCGGCTCCAGGGCCATTGCCCTTCGAGGAGGATCCGCCGATAGAGGAGAGTGCTGCCGTCGGACGCTTGACTCGTCGATTGCCTTCTTGCATGCCGCCAGTTCGGCATTTACCGCCTGTTGGCGATTGAACTCCTTTACTGGGAGCCAGTGATATCCCATCAGCATGTCGCGGGATGTATCGTCCAGGAAGGAGTTGCCATGTAGGGCTTCCCTGATTCGTGCCTACTCCGCCTCCGAGAGGTGGATATGCTGGCGACCTGACCCGCTCCTGTCGTTGACGTCGGGGTTGGGAGGGTTGGGAGGTTCGCGAGTGCTGTTGGTGGGGCCGTCGTTGTTGGTGTCGACGCGGCCTCCGGTGCCGGCGTTTCCTTGTGTGCCTCTGTCGTTGTTGGTGATGACGGCGCACATGTAGGGGTTGGGAATCTATTGCTTCCGTAGCTCTCTGATCCGGAGACGTGGACATCGGCTTTCGACGCTGGATTGTACAGATCGGAGTCGCAATTGTTGTTGCTATCCGTGTCGTAGGTGGCCTCCCAAGCGTCGAGATCGCTCAGGGTGCCGATCGGTGGTGGGAACCACGAGGCAGGTGCGGTCGACGTTGCCGGTGAGTGATCATGGAAGCGAAGCGTGCTGATCTTGTCGACCTGGAAGCGTAGGCTCCCGATCGTCATGTTGGTTCCGTCTCCTACGAATTAGAAGGCCGGGCGAGCCGCCGGCGAGTGGATGGTGAAGTCGAAGGTTCCGAAAAGGAGTCGGTTCTCTACCGTGGTAGAGTTGTAGATCGCGGGTGATGAGGCCGTCGAAGCCGCAACATCAACGCTCTCAGTTCCCACACACGGCGCCAATTGACGTGGGGTTAACACATCAATGTCCATGGTTGATAGACTTGGGTTTGAGGAAGAAGGGAGTGCTAGAAGCTTCGATAGGCTAGCAAACAAACACATCGGAGACACGAGGTTTATCCAGGTTCAGGTTCTCGGAAGGAAATCCTACTCCTGCTTGTCTTCTCTTGATTAATGGGGCACCGAATATTTACAGGGTGCGCAGATGCAATCTGGCGATGTACGAACTAGGGTTTTGCGATGCCCTTCTCGCTGCTCCCTCCTGACCTTTATATGGGGGGCTATGTCTCGGTATAGCTAGCCGAGTCGGTTACACATTAGGATTTACCAGTTAAGTTTTCTATCTACTACTCGTCGTGTTCTCCAAGAAGTCGCAATTTATGGACTTCGGCCATCTGAATCGTTCATGGGCTTCATTCACACCGTAGGCTCCTCTCTTGAGCTGAACCACATAGACAAATCTTGAGTATCCGTAGGACATACCCATGTCACCTGGTGTATATAGTACAGCTCTATGTTGATGTTCGGCTTGGTGATATCCGGTGCAGAGTTGGCGCCGATGCAGTCCGGCCTGAAGTCGTGTCCGTGTCGGGTGCGTTGATGGAGCAGAGTTGGAGCAGACGGGCAGTCCTGCCTCTGGCTGGTGTGGGTGCTCGGCTCATGCATGTGGCCTCGAAACCTGCTGGAGACCAACCGTGCCTCCTTTTATTTCGTCTTCTCCGCAAGTTTTGTCCTGCATCTTCATTTTTTTTTAGAGGAAGCCGCTCAATCATTCTTAGCAGTAAGTTTTACAAGGTTTTTTACAACAATGTCAGAGATAGCAGAAGGTAGAGGCGGTAACCAAGTGTGACCAAACTCTAGCGATTTAGCTAACTGGGCTAGCTCATGAGCTGTTGTATTGAGCTCTCTACTAGTGTAGCTGATAGAACAATCGGCAAAATACACTTTCAGCTGATGGATATCTTCATATATGCTCCACGCTCTGTTCTGTATCCTAGACTGACAGCTTACCTTTGAGACTGCACCAAAACAATCAGATACAACTGAGCTGGGAACTAGACCATAATCCCTCGCAATCTTCGGTCCGAGAAGGATGGCCTTGGCCTCAGCTTCCTCTGCGTCGTTGCTTCTAGGAATCGGGTGACTGGCTGCAAGGCAAATAGACCCAGTTTGATCCCGCGTGATTATCCCGGCCGAAGCCTCTCCACACATTTCCGAGAACGCAGCGTCGACATTGATGCAGACAGTCCCACTTGCAGGAGACCTCCAGGTAGGCTTAGTGATACCATTGGTGTTTGGCAGTCTTGTATGCATCAAATTATCATCAGTAGGTGGCAAAAACAGAATTGGGGCTTTACCTTTGGATTGATTTTCGTCTACCAGATTGTCACGGAGACATGTCATATAGTTTAGGAGGAAATCCCTAGAGCTTGAAATGGTATCTCTCCCATTGCCGTGTATTATATTACATCGCAGGTGCCAACTACGCCAAAGAATCATGAGCACCAGGTCTCTCTCATCTTTGCTGCTGTTAGAGAGCATTAATGGAAGCCAATCTTTGCCTGTGTACTTGAAAGCTTTTTCTTCAGGTATTTTCCAAAACTTTCTCGTTTCTTGTCTAAGAGCTCTAGCTTTAGTACAGTTAACTGTAGCGTGGTAGCTGTCTTCATCACATATACCACAGATTTTGCATATGCCCTCTGTTTCCAACGTTCTCTTGCACTTATTAACCATAGTAGCTAGGTTGTCACGAGCAACTCGCCAACCAAAGATGCGTACCTTGTTAGGAACGGCAGCGGTCCAGATATTCTTCCAGATTGGTCTATTGCTAGTGTCTTGCGAGCTGCATCCTGCAAGCCATCTGGTACCTTGTTTGATGTTGTAAGCCGCCTGTAAGCACTCTTGACAGAGAATAGACTGGAGTAATCATAATGCCATGCGATGAAGTCGTCCTGCGGCTGCGAGGGAGTGTTAATACTTAGAATAATATGAGCATCCTCTGGATAAAAAATCCTCCTGATTAAGTCTTCATTCCAATTATTAGTCCCAGGAATAAAGAGTTGTTTAACTTTACGAAGTCTAGAATTTGACATCCCTCTGCGAGGTCTCAGGTTGAGATCTCTAGGGAGCCAATTGTCTCTCCAGATGTCAACTTTTTCTCCATTGCCGATCCTCCAAATCATGCCTTCTTTTAGAAGTTCGAGACCGTGTTCGATTCCCCGCCATGCTGGAGAGGCATCTCCTCTAAAGACTGTATCAGTGAAGTTACCATTGGGGTAGTAAATGGATTTCATGAGTTTGGCACGGATCGAGCAGCCGTCTTGCCGCTGGTCGTGGTGCTCGCAAAGACATGTGTAGAGCTGCGTGAAGTCAGGATAAATTGTCCTGTGTTGACACGATCAAACACGCCTAGTCCCCTGGCTGCCCGTGTGCACGTGATAAAGACCCGGCAGCACGCAGCTCGCTTGCGGCGAGCCGAGGCTCTTGGTTCTCGTGTGGCGCCAGATGCCGTGGATCTGTTGGCGCGCCTGTCTGGTTCTAGTTGGAGCAGTGCCCGATCAATCTTTTCTGCTAGATTTTCTCACCCGAATTGAGGATCGATTGGGTCTAGGGATTTATTTATTTTTCTAAATTGGATCTAATCTATAGAATTGGAAAATTCGTAATTGATCTAATCTAACCTAAAGAACAGAACGGATCTTGATCGAGACAGGGTGCCGCGTCTCCCCGGTGGCGGCGCGATGCGGAAGTGGTGAAAGAATTAGGATCAGCATTTGAGAGTAACCGCTCTAATGCCATATGAAAAATAATGATCCATGATATTTTGTCTTTTATTTCGTGACCCTTATGGCGTATATATAGAAATACATGAGGGGGAGAGAGTTGGACTATAAGAAGTAGTATCCTAATCTATCTCTAATTTCGTATATTATTTAAAAAAGAAACCATGGTACGATGCCGCTTGTGGTTTTATTAAATTAAATCCGTGCTCTTACTAACTCCTGAGTCTTCACATTTAGTTACTCAAATTATGGTTAAGTTTGACTAAGAGCATCTATGACTCATCCCCTTTCCACGGCCGCATCCCTTTATTTGCTCCTCTAACCACCGAAGGCGGCTCTAACCGAAGCCGCAAATATAGTTTGAGGAGAAAATATGGGATACCGGCTCCTATAATCTGCCCCCTCTCTCCCAAATTTGCTTGGCCGCCAACTCGACTCCTAAATTTCCCCCACCCGCCTCGCCACCGACCCCTCCCGCCCAAAACCGCCTGAAGTCATCAATGGGACCGGGATTCTCTCCTCCCCCGGCCGGAATGTCACCGGAGCTCGGTTCCGCAGCCCCATCAGACTTTCCCGCCGACGCGACGTCGCCGGAATCGACCCACACGGAAATGGTTGGGGACCACCGGCGTGGCGCGGTAGGCGGTAGCGGCCGCCAAGACGACCTCCAAGGCCACATAGATAGCGGGGAAGCTGGGCCGGCCGCCCCTTGCGCCGGTGCTGAGTGGGCCAAGGGCGCGGAAGTCGACGGAGGCCATGATAGCCCATTCGCAAGTCGCGGAGGAGAAGAAGAAGAGGAAGGTGGGCGACTAGGATGCCATCGAGGAGGCCTGGGGAGAGGAGGCCACCGAGGATGCCACCGAGGAGGCCGAAGAAGGGTTGACCGAGGTGGGCAAGAAGAAGAACAAGGGCAAGAACATGGCCAAGGCCCCGGGCAAGAGACCCGCTAACTATACAGAGGAAGAAGATGTTGCTTTGTGCCACGCTTAGATGAATATTTCGCTCGATGCTTCGATTGGCGCCGATCAATCAAAGGAGAAGTTTTGGGGGAGAATTGAGGAGTACTACCACCAGGTGGTCACCATGCCATCCTACCGTACCCAAGGCTCACTTGATCATCGTTGGGGCACAATTCTTGAGTGTTGCAACCATTGGGCTGGGGTCGTGGAGTACGTCACCAATGCCACCGAGTGGAGTGCCAATCACCGAGTGGGGTCCTCTCCAACAAGATTTGTACAAGCACCGCAACAAGAGAGGTGGACACAAGGCCTTTACTTTGCACCATTGCTATAAGGAGCTCCAAGGCAATGAGAAGTGGGTTCGGAGAAACTACGAGACCACGCCAAAGAGGGCTAGGATAAGCCAAAGGGAGGAGGCCGATGATGAAGAGGAAGACCTCAACAAGAGGCCGGAGGGTGTCAAGATAGCAAAAGAGAAGAAGAAGAGAGGTGGTGTCGGCGCCTACAAGGAAGAGTTCAATTCCATCATCGAGACAAAGAAAGCATTGACGGCCAAACGCAAGGAGGACAAGGAGGCTAGGTGGAATGAGCTCAAAGTGTTGGAGGAGGAGAAGTGGCGGTGGAGGAGCAAAGGATTGCATTCGAAGAAGAGAGGATGACGAAGGAGAAGAAGCTAGAGGAGGAGTGGCTAGCACTTGAGAGAGAGAAGTTGGCCAATGAGAGGGAGGATGTCTACCGCAACATCATGTTCATGATGATGGGTTCGTAGCATGGAAAACAAAAAAATTCTACCGCAAGAACGAACAAAACCTAGATCTAATCTAGATAAAAGCCAAGATCTAATCTATTAGACATGAGCAACGAGATAGATAGGAACTAACCCTCGTAGATCCGAAAGCGTTAACGAGATTAGATCTCGTGGTTGATGTAGTAGATCACTTGCCGATCTCAAGATCGTGTGGACGATCCTTCCGGCGTCGCGTTCCAGCAGCGCTTCCGCAGTCGGTCAAGTGGACGATCCTTCCGGCGCCGCGATTCGGCAGCGCTTCCGCAGTCGGTCACACGTGCGGAGTCGAAGCAGACCTTCCTCTCCCCGTTCCAGTGAGCAGCGGAGGTAGTAGATCTTCTCCACGGAATCCCAGCAGCACGACGGCGTGGTGGTGGTGGTGGAGTAGAGAATTCTGCAGGGCTTCGTCTATGCCTGTGCAGAAGATGGTGGAGGAGAGAGGCGGCAGAGATTGGGTGTTATGGGAGCAGGGGAGGAGGGGGCGCCCCTGCCCCTCTATTTAAAGAAGGGAGGCGCCTAGGGAGGGGGAGTCCTTGTAGGACTCCCCTCCCTTGTAGGCCGGCGGATTGGAGGTGGGGGGAGGAGTCCTCCTCCCGCACGACTCCGTATCTTGAACCACCAGGACTCCTTGATCCCTATCTTGATTTTCAAGCAAACTCCAAGATATCTTCTAGAACCTTCCGGAACATTTCGAAACCTTCTAGAATCCTCATACAAACACTCCGGAACATTTCCTAACTTAGAAAATGATCCCCTATATATGAATCTTATTCTCCGGACCATTCCGGATCTCCTCGTGATGTCCCGGATCCATTCCGAGACTCCGAACAACATTCGGTCTCCTACGCATATTCCATATCTACTTAAAACAACTTCGAACCTTAAGTGTGTCACCCTACGGTTCGTGAATATGTAGACATGATAGAGACACATCTCCTATCAATAGCCATCAGCGGGACCTGGAGATCCATAATGGCTCCCACATACTCAACGATGACTTTGCGATCGATTGAACCACTTACATACGAAACCAATTCCCTTTGTCTTGCGATACTATACTTATCCAAGGTTTGATCGTCGGTATCTCCATACCTAGTTCTACCTTGTTACTGATAAGTACTCTTTACTCGTTCCGTGATATGTCATCCCTTGTGACCTAGTCACATGCTTGCAAGCTAACTAGATGACATTCCACCGAGAGGGCCCAGAGTATATGTATCCGTCATATGGATGGAAAAATCCCAATCTTGGTTCATGCGCTTCAACACATACTTTCAGAATACCCAATGACACTTTTATAACCACCCAGTTACGAAGCGGCGTTTGATGTCATCAAAGTATCCATCCGGTGATGGTGATTAACATAACCTCATGGTCGAAGGATTAGGTTACTATGTATTTGAAAGCTTACATCAATACGAACTTAATGACTTGATCTTATGCTACGCTTACTATGGGTGTGTGTCCATCACATCATTCTCCTAATGATATAACCTTGTTGTTAATCACATCCTAATGTCCATGATCAGGAAACCATGATCATCAATTAATCAACAAGCTAGTTCAACAAGAGGCTTACTAGGGACTCTCTTATGTTTACAAAACACACAAGTATTAGTGTTTCCTAATAATACAATTATAGCATGTGATGTAAACATTCATTATAAACACAAAGATATAATAATAATCACTTTTATTATTGCCTCTTGGGCATATCTCCAATACATGAACCCAATCACATTGGATGACAAGGCTAGGGCATATTGGGAGATTGCTCGTGCGAGGATCTTGGCCCAAGAGCTAGGTGGTGGTGGTAGTGGTGATGGTTATGGTGGCCGAGGTGCTCTTTGAGGTGGCCGAGATGGTGGAAGAGGTGGTCGAGATGGTGAGGGCCTTACTTTTGGATCTAACATGATCGATTTAATGTATTTTGGATAATATTTATGTATGTTTGTAATATGGATACTTGACATGTGGTGTGAATATTTGAAAATTGTGATGAAATTTTTTCACTAAGTTTTTGGGGATCGAATCCGGCGGCCGAAGTTTAGAGGAGCAAATATAGGCATCTAAGTTTTGGTGATCTTTTTCTCCTCTAAAGGAAAGAGGATGGGTTAGAGATGCTCCGAGAACCCAATATGCCACCGGAAGACCACTTTTGCTTCTGTGTAGTTTTTTCTAGTAGGAGAAAAAAATCTAATTGCATGTAGCAGTTAACTTGCTGCCTGGAGAGGAAATGGTCTCTTCTTATGCTTTTTTTTGAAAGGGGACGGGGTCTAGAAGACCCCAGAGCTGCATTAAATTTCAAAGCGATGGGTACATTTGACAAGAAGGACCTCAAAAAGATAAAACCTCTAAAGCAGTCCTCATAATAACACAAAAGACCCTAGCAAAAAATCTAGAAAAGCAATCAAGGCCAGGATCTTCTCCATCGACAACGAGGCTCCGAAGCCGGCCTCCTGCGACCAACTGCTGGGAACGAATCACTTGGCAGCAGGGAGGAGTGCAGCGCCGGTCGAAATCTCAAACAAGGGCCTCCATCCTGGAGGTTGATGATACGCTGACGACGCAGCGATTTGAGCGGCAATCTTCACGGCCGTGGATCATGGCGACGTCGATGTCGACCATGTGATGAGCTCCTTGCAGCAGCTGATTGACCTGCCTCGCCCAAGCAGCAGCAGCTAGGTCTCCATCCCCTCCCTCGTCGCCACGGCCGGCCAAGAGGAGGGAGACCAGCAACACACCACTAGAAAGAGAGCAGGGGTGATGGAGGTGCTTATTGAACCAGGGGCACGACTTCAGAGGAAACACCAGCAACTCCCACCGATGGAGCACACCGGAGAGCCTCGAAGTCGACCAGACAGCACCACACCGATGTGATGTCGTGGAAGACCCCCATCTCCCCAAGAAGTAGGCCAGGCCACCGATGCTTCTCTCCTCCTCCTCGCCACCACGGCCGGCCAGCAGAAGAAGAAGCATCAAAGGCCTCCACCAAAACTCGGGGAAGACGAGCTCGACCTTATTTGCGGAGATGCCTGCAGCAACGGCCTTCTCCAGCAGCTCCAACCACCGGAGCACCGAGGAAGAAGACCCACCACAGGACGTGCCCAATCTGGTTGAGAACGACAGACGACCTACTCCAAAACGTTGGCAAACAGCCGGCAGCTCTACTGCTACACCTAACTACAGTATCGGCACCTCCCCCTCGCCATCTCCGGCCGGCGAAGCCGACAGAGACAGGTTGGGGTTAGCCCGGGAAGGACCGACTCTCAAGGGAGGAGGGGAGGGCGAGAGGAGAAAGAGGAAAAGTGGTCTCTTCTTATGCTGATGTAGAGTTGTTGGAGACTTGCAGTGTGTACTTTTCCGCACACGAGAACAAACTCTACCGAGGATAATAGAAAACCTGGCCGTAAGATCACGCAATTGACGGTCCAGATTATATTTTACTTCACGAAACATAACAAAGTCCTCTCATTTTTTCACCGTGATATATTGATCCGATTTATCCATGTGTTGTGAGAGCCGTGGGCTGCGGTAGAATTGCGAATGCCGTTCTAGTGCTCAGACTCTGTCAAGTGTTCCCAATTCGCCAGTAGTCACATGCTCTCACTATGCCCACGGTGTCCAGTGGGATAAAGATTAGTGACCGGATGACGGATGCCTTGTCCACGTCGTTGAAAGAATCAAAGCTATACTATTAGAGATTAAATTATAGTAAAAGTACTCCCTCTGTTCAGAAATATACGACGTTTTAGCTTTGTGAAATAATTGTATCTAGACGCCTTTTAGTGCATAAGTTTATTCTAAATCTCTACGAACCCATACACTAAAAGACGTCCGGATACATTCATTCATAAAGTTAAAACATCTTATATTTCTGAACGAAGGGAGTATAAAGAAAGAGGCAAGTGGCGTTCAAATAATAAAACGAAGCAAATGTTTATAGGGCGGATCAATTGCATCTCTCGGGACCTGATTCCTGACCTTGGCATTCATGTCTTCACCAACCAGCAGGGTGTGCTCCGCTTTGGTCAACCACTCAACCAGGTGAGCAAATTTCTGTCATGATTCCTAGCAGATCCATAGACATCATATGGCTCTTCTCTGCTGAACTAGTTCAGTAGGGACTGCAGTTTTGTTAAGTACGCTGATTATAGGTTGGAGGTTTAGCTACTCTTTACAGAAACTTTCTGCATCTGCCAGATCGAGGTTGTTTTCCCGGAGGGTGAAGCCTCCTTAGGCCTTGTTTGGCACGCTGGTTTTGGGGTGGATTTTAGTTTTTTTTCCAGCCCAACCCGATACCTTAGAAACACTCTAAGAACCGTTTGGTAGCAGGTTTTGGTCGGGTTGAAACCCATAAAACTCCCGTAACCACGTCCGGTTGAAGTGGATAAAAAATGCCTAGGGTACCTCGCGTTTTATACTCGTCTTAAATCTCGAGCATTGCACGGCCGGCGCAGCGGAGCGACGAGCGAGCGCTCGCGCGGCAGAAGATTTCTTTTCCGCCGCTGCTGTAGACAAGTTCTTCTACAGCCGACAAGTGTTTTTACCCAATACCTTTGGGAAAATACTCTCAAATACTCACTCATACACTCTTGCCAAACGAGGCCTTACGTGTTTTATCTTTTTGCACTGGGGAAATTTGGACCTATCGGATTCAGCAAGTATCCACGAGCTTAGTTCTTCGGTCCGTGCGTAGGTTGACATTTTCCAAAAGTTTGTGTGGCTTTAGTTCAGAAGGTGAAAAACTATTCTCATCTTTAGGCTGTTTTCATTCACTTATTGGGTTGACTTTTTCCAAAAATTTGTGCGTCGCTCCTTGAAATTTTGGGGCCTGTTCGGTCGCTCACACGAAACACCTCCATCGACGGGCTGGCTATGTGGCTGCTGCATCGGAATGGAGCTAGCTGCAGTTGCAATACTAGCGCAGGCCACAGGTCTGACAACACATGGACGAATGGGATAAATATCACGGTGGAGGGGACTTGCTTTGCTTTATAAGGAAAACTTAACATGTACCATCAATAGCATGATGCTACGACCAGGTTTTTCTAGAAATAGGCTTTCATCCCGCTATATTAATATAACAACCACACGATACAACGAGTCCACTTCTGGGGCCGATGTCCAAAAGAACAAGAGAGAAACTAATGCACAACAACGTCGGATCAACAAACAACGATGACTCGCAACCGCTGCGCCCACCAGTAGTCCCACCGCGCTCCTATGCCACCGAATTGCCGTGTACCAAGCAACACCTTTAAAAGGGGTGCGACGATGGCGACGCTGTTGCCCGGATTTCTCCCGATACACGTAGGGGAGTGGGGAGAGTGTACAACAAACGCCCTTCAAGAAGGAAGGCAGCACCTGCAAGTGTCACCGCATCGGCGCCGGCCTAGCCAGCAAGGATTTTTCCCGACCCTCAAAGAACCACAACCACATCCAATTCCTTGTACTCCACCAAACTTGCCGTCTACCAACATGCGTCACTCCGGTCTTGAATGCACCATCTTCGTCTCACCAAGGCAAACGTTGCGAGATCGGTTAGACCGCAAAACAACCGTGGATACGGGAAGATAGCTCCTTAGCCGCAAAACAACCAGGTTTTCTACTGGGCGAAAAGGTGCATACTGCAACTCTCCAACAAAACTCTACGTTAGCCAAAAGAAAACTCTACATTTCCTAGCCACATAATAAGTACTTCCTCTATCTCAAAATAGATGTCAAAAGTTTGTCTAAATTTGAATGAATCTAGATACTAAATAGTGTATAAATTCATCTAAATTTAGAAAACTTCGCGATATCTATTTTGAGATGGAGAGAGTACATGCAATTGGAAAAAATATATTCTCCTAGAAATAACTAAACAAAGAACCTACCCGGCATGTTGTACGCCTTGCAACGTCATATTATATTCTTAGTCAAGCTTAATCATAAGTTGGGGAGCTAAATGTAAAGACTAAAGACTTAGCAAGTAGTGCTAATGTATAACAGGGTTGTCAACTTGTCCACGTGAGCAGAAGGGCATTTGTACGTTGCCGGAAGAACAAGAAATAGTGCTTACGATGTCCGGTGGGGATAGAGACTAGTGACTGGATGCCATGTCCATGGGATTAAAATAAGAGATCTCTTAAAATAATCAAACTTAATTTTAAGACGCAATCAATGAACGTATAAACAAAGAGGCAAGTGGTTAGAGGATCAATTGCATATCTCACGGCCTGGTTCCTGACCTTGGCATTCATATCTTGGCTAACCACGGTGTGCGCTTCTTTGGTCAACCACTCAACCAGGTGAGCAAAGTTCTGCTAGTTAGTTCTCTCGCCTTTACTTTTTTTGTTGAGTACGCAGATTATATTGGTTTCCCGTTGCCCGGAGGTATAGCTACTCTTTTGCAGGAACTTTCTGGATCTGCTGGCTAGATCGTAGACGGAAGACCATTCTGCTCTGCTCAGCATCTTCCTTTGGATCTACCCGGAGGTTCAAGCCTAGGAATATTATCTCTTTGCACAGCAGAAAGTCTGGACCTTCTGGATTCAGCAAACATCCACGATCTTAGTTCTTCGGTTTGGTGAGTTGACTTTTCCCAAGATTATCTGGCTTTAATTCGGAAGGAGAAAAAAGTACACTTTCTTCCTAAGGTTGTTTTCATTAGGTGTATCAGTACTCTGCAGATAACATTGAATGATTTAACTGTTGATCTAGCAGTCTTCTCCAGTTTCATCTTTTGAGGAAGATATGTTCGTTAAGTTACTTTTCAGGTTGATCTTGTGGGGTTGAACACATAGGAAATCAAGGCTCTTGTCCGCAGGTTGTTCAAATTACCTTTCGACAATCTTGCGGTCATTTACAACGCTTTCAATCTTGATATGCAGTTTATATATGCGCTAACCGTGATTTAAGGGGGTCACTCGTATTTTGACTTTCTAGGATATTGTGTCATGGATCGCAAATCAACCCCTACACAAATTGAGCTGAAGCACATCCTCCGTGATGAAAATGTGGAGCCGAAGGCCCTGCCGTTATCACTCCTAGAAGAAATCACCAATAGTTTCTCCGAGGAGCGGGAAATTGGCAGAGGTGGGTCTGCAGTGGTCTATAAGGTACGACTCTCATTTGTCATGGTTTTCACCAGACTTTGATCTAAAGCATTTAGTTAATATACTTGGCTTGTTGTGAAATGCAGGGAATGCTTGACAACGGGGAAGCCATAGCCGTGAAGAGGTTGTCCCACACATATAAGTATGAGAAACAATTCAACCGAGAGGTTGAATGTCTCATAAGGGTGAAGCACAAGAACGTGGTACGGTTTATTGGATATTGTGTTGACTCACAAGGGAAAGCGGACAGCTACAAGGGAAAATTTGTCATGGCAGATGTATTACAAAAGTTGTTATGTTTTGAGTATCTACCTCACGGAACTCTCAATAAGTATATCACGGGTAGGATCTTGTGGACATAAAGTTCATTTCCACATTTGTTTCTTTATTGCAGATATTTGGTTAAAGTATCCCACTAGTATAATACATGCCGTGTGATTTACTATTTACCATTTCAAAGATTTAGGTCTGCACATATGTCAAACGGTACCAAACCTCATTTCTCCTCTTCCCCACACAGATGCATCTTGTGGACTCGAATGGACAACCCGATACAGAATAATTAATGGAATATGTGACGGACTGCATTACCTCCATCAAAATCATGTTCTTCATTTGGACCTTAAACCTCCGAACATTTTGTTGGATGGTAATATGTTACCAAAAATTGCTGACTTTGGCTTGTCAAGGTGCTTTGACGAAAACCAAAGTCGCGCTAGTACAACAAGTATAGGTGGAACAATGTGAGATAGAACAACCTCTTAAAATCACATTTTATTTATGGTAACATGCACTCATTTTGCTCATTAACTGACTGGGCCAATATCTATTTTACATAGGGGATATTTGGCACCCGAATTCGGCAGCCGCAAAATCACATACCGGTTTGACTTATACAGCCTTGGTGTCATTATTATAGAGATACTGACCGGGAAGAGAGGGTATGAAGATGTTGACAATGTAAGAACACTTTATTTCGCCTTTCTAAGATGAAGGATTGATTTTCATTAGAACTGAATTATTGTCTTACTCTATATCATTCTCTTTTTAGTAAATATGCTGAACATCATGCAATATTAGTACCACATTTTATCATATTTAGCAATGAAATTTTCAGCAAACTAACATGTTAAAGCAGATTCAAATTAATATATTAGTTTTAACATATGTAACATGGGCTGTTTTAGCTATAAATGGTCCACCATGAAATTCACCCTTTTCTGGGTACCGTTGTTTGATATTTTTTGAGCATACCAGGTAGCAAAATTAATACATATGGACAAAAATTAATCAGAAAAAATTCTATATCATCTCTAGCATATCAGGTAGGAGTGACATCTAAAATTCCAAGAAAATGGCAAGTCTTTAGACAGACCAAGCGAGTAGTACTAGAAGTAAGGAGAACACGGAAGTAAAAAATATATTAGAATACATAGTCAAACATATGATACAATCTGTATAGCCTGATATGTGATAACAAAGCTGTTTGGGAGGGCGATTGTACCACTGGCTCACGGGAATCAAATCATAGGTTATATGCTATATGTGTCTTATTAATACAGATTATTCTTTCAGTAAGATGCGACAGTACTGTAGATAGCGAGACGTATTGATGACTTTGCCTTTCTTCAAGCGTCATAACTCTAGTTTTTTTTTTTGCGAAAATTCCACCGGCTATTAATAATCATCAACAGTAATACAAAGAGGCCTAAAAGTAATAAAAATTATAAATAGGTCGATGGACCACCTAGCGAGACTACAAACATTAGCACGAGCCGAAGGTGCGCCGCCGTCCTCGCCCCTCCATCACCGGAGCCGGACAAAGCTTGTCGTAGTAGGGCTTGTTGTAGGAGACAGATGGAAAGTCGTGGTGCTAAGGTCCCAAAGAACCAGCACACTAAAGCAGCAACCATTGCCAAGGACATCAGTAAATTGGAAGTGACTGACCTGAATTAACAGGAAAAACGACTAGATTCCAGGAGATCAGCCGGACACATGACTCCACGCGCCCTCTGTCAATGCTAGGCGCACCACCAGAGCGAGGATAGAGCGGGAAGGACTTTATTCTGACTTCAGGATGTAGCCGTCACCTCAACATCCTAAAAAGATACGAGAAAATAACCTAAACGAAGTACAAAAATCTCCCGCCGACGAGAGGCCGTGGTCCGCCATACCTCCAAGGTCCTAAGGCCATCGAAGATGGAGAAGACCGATGGTGTCACCGGCGGAGGAAAGAACTCTAGATGGGTTTTTTCACCGCCGCCTCTCGCCTCCTGGGAACAGCGCACGTACCGGTTCGGCGGTTGCGTCATAACTCTAGTTTGCATGAGTGTATGCATGTATTTACATTATGTTTCTACAAAAGTGCTTAGAAAAAGAAAAATATTTTCAAAGTCTATCATTGATGAATGTGGAAAACGAAAACTACAATCTCTGTGGCCTCTGTGTTAACAAAGTTCGAGTGGGCTGTGCAGCGCCAGTATGGACCATCACGCCACCTTGGTTCAAGTTATTCTTGACATCAATATGGATGCGTAGCTACTCTTTTTTTAGTCTTTTTCAATGGGCGTTTCTTAGCACGGTATCATAGACAAATTGCTTACGTGGCACTATTTTTTTTCGAAATTTCACCGATCTATTAATAAAATTATCAACAGTAGTACAAAGAGTAATAAAAGTAATAGAAATTACCGATAAGTCATTGGACCACCTAGCGACGACTACAGACACTAGCACAAGTCGAAGACGTGCCGTCGTCCTCGCTCCTCCATCACCGGAGCCGGCAAAGCTTGTCGTAGTAGAGCTTGTTGTAGTAGACAGACAAGAAGTCGTCGTTCTAAAACCCCATAGGACCAACGCACTAGAGCATCAACCATCGCCGAAGATGACAACCATAGATCGAAAAAGACTGGCATCAAACCACACCGACGAATACAGAAAACGACCGGATCCCAAGAGATCCACCAGACACACGACTCCACGCGCCCTCCGCCGACGCTAGACGCACCACCAGAACAAGGATAGGACGGGGAGAATCTTATTCTAGCACTATACTTAATGAAGAGAGAATGTGATGTTGTATTTAGCTTAGATACATGCCTTGTACGGTATCATAGAAAAATACATGGTTAGCCCAACCACATACATGCATGTGTACTCAAAGTCGTAAATGTACGTACAACTCTTAAGATACAATTCATTGTACTAGTTGTCTTTTAAGATATACCGGTGCCTAGGATAACGAGCTAAGATACACTCCATTGTGAAAGGCCTTAGCCTAGTCATAGTGAGAGTAACTTGGGTAGTAACATAGTTCTACATGTATTGACAACTAAGCATTTAGATGAATGCAATTAAATAACGAGAGAGAGAGTCTTATGGTAACTAGCTATGTTACCGTAACATCACATCAAAACAAAATCAGTCTACATTGTAATAAATTAGACTTTGCATGATACCACACCTATGTTATTTTCTACTATGAAGGTAGTAACTTAGACTAGTAACATCTGCATGTTACGACTCTCAGACTAGTCATAGTGGGAGTAACTTGGATGATAACATAATCCTACATGTATTGCCAACTAATCATTTAGATGACATTGCATACAATTAAATGATGAGAGAGAAACTAGCTATATTATTATAACATCACACATTTTAAGACAAAATGAGTCTACGTTACAGTAAATGAGACTTTGCATGATACCACACCTATGTTATTTTCCACTATGGAGGTAGTAACTTAGCCTATAACATATGCATGTTACTACTCTAAGTTACTCCCCACAATAACCAGCCTAAGTTACTCCCCGAGAATATCCGTAGGTACTTGGAAGTTGGAGCAGTAGGTTGGAGAGATCACATAGGGACATACAACTAGAGCAGGTACGAGTATGCACCGAGATAGGGTTGGAATGCATCGAGTCCAACCCAGAGAAAAGACCGGTGAGTATGCAGCACATAATTGCCAGGCTCCACGAAATGGGAAATATAGAAGTTCCTATCGAAACTGCCGTGACTAGATCATCAGCACTGCAGGTAATTCTTACTCTAGCAACATTACATCTTTTATCAATCTTTCAACTGGGAGCAGTTGTACATTTTTATTTCTCAGTCGATATTTATAGTGATTTGTTGAAGTTCTCTGTGATGCATTTGTTCTTTCGGGAATGTCAATGATTAGATCAGATAGTTATTTGTTGCCTTGAAAATAGCTATTTCTCAATAACTTGATAAATAGCAAAACCACTTCATTTTTTATTTGTACGAGCCAGTGGATGAGGTGAGTATGATTGCTTGTTCTGCAGGCCCAAACTGATTCTGATGATCCACATCAAGGTGCGCCTAAGGCACCTGCAGGGACAAGCTCTGAGGTGAGTTCTCCCAAAACGTACTTATAAGTCTTAGCTAGTACTGATTTCCAGATGAGCAATACTCATCATTTATCCTTTGATTTCCATTAATCCAGATTGATAAAAAAAAGAGCTTCACCACGAATATTTTGCAGGCTTGTTAACGATATATATTAATTAGATTTTAAATACGGAGTATATAACTCAGATAGTCCATTTTCATTTGTTCTACTTCATCCGTCTCAAAATAATGTCGCAAAATTTCCAAAATATGGATGTATTTAGATTAAATAGTGTCTATATATATATATATATATATATATATATATATATATATATTCAAATTTAGACAAATTTGCGACATCTATTTTGAGACGGAGGGAGTGCTAGAAACTAAAACCCAAAATCCAACAAAATTGATTATGTTTTGTATATTAGTTGTTGAAAACATGAGCAACAATTCATATGATTTAATCTGAATAAACCGATAAAGCTTTATTAATTAATCAGTAATTAATCTAATCATACATACTAATAGAGTAGATGAACCAACGACATCTAAACATGATAAACCTATCACATCTACTTCGATGAACCAACGACCATGTTGCAGAAGAGGTTGTCGATGTCCGGAAAAAAGTTGCTGTTGGGGAACTTGTTGCCAGATGTCGTCGTGGTTTCCAGTGGTCGAGTTGAGCGCTCCCAAAAATCGGATCGCCCCTCACCCGTATAGGTACTCAAGAGGCAGGGTTCCGGAGGCCTGCTATCCCGATCTTGGTGCACGCCGCAAGCCGGGTTGGAGAAGTCGATGGAGGCAATGCAATAAACTGGAAGAAGGTGTATGTGTTCTGGTCTCTGATGTGGTACCCAAGGCTGTCTCAGGTTATTAGGGATAAGATCCTTCTCCTTCTCCAGAAAGTATTGAGACACAGTCCCGGGAATAAGGAGAAGCCAGAGGAAATCTAGGAGGGTAGAGGAAACCCGTAAGGGCAGAGGACATCTGGAAGCTATCAAGAAAATATCTGGCTTCTGGATTGTTCCCGAATATTCCTGAGACCCATAAAAATCCCAGCAAAAATATAAACATGAGCTCCTCTCATTCCCCCAACCCGTGGTGCGTTGTGACGAGGCGTGACGTGGCGTCGGAGGAGGAGTGCGCGAGAGTTGCTTCTCTTCTCACTCACTTAGTGGTGCTAGAACAACCTCCTATATAAGCTGGTGCAACCTCCTCTCAACTAGCAATGTGGGACTAAATTTTGCCTCTGCTAGTGCTGTCACACGTAATGGGCCAAATAGAATTTCATAATTTGCATTAGTTATGGATCAAAGGCCCACACCGAAATACCTCAAATTCCAACAATCCCCCACAAAGTCTCATTGGCACATCATATTATTTTTTCTAGAATATTGTTTTATATACCAACGCTTATGAAGACTGTTAAGTTGAACTTCCATATTAAACTTTATGCTACACTTGTTTACAACTTGAATAGTGGACTAGAGAAATACTTGGGGCTTACTGGTTAGCACATCAGACGGTGTGCTAAACAACCCAAGTTCGAGCCTCACCTTCTCCTATATACGAGTACCGTCTAGTTTCTCCTAGACGCTCCTTCATTTTTTAAATAGTGGACTATTCCTTAAACTATAAGTTTTATGCAAACTAGTTTCACATAAAGTCTAGACTGATATAGGGCCACCTCATAGCTTCCCCGTGTTTTTGGAGCTTATGCGCCATACTTTAGGGACTTTCATGAGTTTATTAGAGAGCACCCAACTCTCACGGACCGCAAAGGTGACAGTCAGACTCATATAGGTGTGTTTCTTAGGAGATGCTCTGCAGGACGACATATCTACTTAGATAAACAACTTGAACACATTATGATATATATGAACCATGCATATTAGGAGTGTATTGCATCTTCACGAAGAGGTTAAATTCAATATAGGGTCACTCCCCTCTAAGTTGACCAAAAGCTTGTCTTCAACCTCTAATTCACGGGATCTCCGATCACACAGAGCAGTTTACCACTAAGGACAACTCACGACGTGGGTCTCAAACTCATCCCCTCGATGCATTATATAACACATTGCGTGATAGACCCTTTGTGAAGGGATCTGCTAGGTTCTTAGCTATTTGGATATAATCCAACACAGTAACTCCATAGTTTCTCAATTTTTTTTGACAGATTTCAATCTCCTCTTCATATGCCTTAATGACTTCATATTATCCTTAGAACTATTTACTTTGACAGTCATAGTTTGATTATCTCGGTTCATTAGGATGGAGGGTATTGGTTTTTCAACTATAGGTAAGTCCATCAAGAGCTCACGAAACCACTCTGCTTCAAAAGTGGTTGTGTCTAATACTGTGAGTTCTTATTCCATTGTTGACCTTTTTAAGATGGTCTTCTTGCAAGACATCCAAGAAACAGTGCAGCCACCAAGTGTAAACAAATATCCACTCGTGGCCTTAATCACATTAGCATCAAATATCCAATTTGAATCACTATAACCTTCAAGTACTTGTGGATACCCAGCATAGTGAATATCATAACTCGCAGTGCCTTTCAAATAGCGCAAAACTCTCTCGAGAGCATGTCAATGATCATATCCAGGATTAGACACAAATCAATTGAATTTACTTATAGCAAACGAGATGCCAGGCATCATGGCGCAGGCTAAATACATAAGTGGGCCAATATTTTGAGAATATCTCAATTGATCCTTAGCTATCCTTCGATTCTTTCGAAGCAGCACACTCGGATCATAATGCGTTAGAGAGGAATTGCAGTTGCTATACCCAGAACGACTCAATATATTCTCCACGCAGTGGCATTGAAGAAGTGTAATCCCGCCATTGTTATCTTTTAGTAGCTTGATGTTTAAGATCACATCGGCTACTCCAAGGTCCTTCATCTCAAAGCAACGATTAAGGAACCCTTTGACCTCCTCGATAACATCAAGGTTGGTCCCGAATATCAATATTTCATCAACATAAAGACAAAGGATAACTCCATTGCCCCACCATGGCGACAATATGCACACTTATCAGCATCGTTTAAAACAAAGCCTTCATCGGTTAAAGTTCTTTCAAACTTCTTGTGCCACTGGTTAGGTGCTTTATTAAGACCATACAAAAACTTCAGTAACTTACACACCTTTCCTTCTTGACCATCTACTACAAATCCATTGGGCCGCTCCATATAAATTTCCTCATCCAACTCTACATTTAGAAAAGCAGTCTTAACGTCCATTTGATGAACGAGAAGGCCGTGAGAGACAACCAAGGAAATAGTACTCGGATAGTGGTCAATCTGGCTACAGGTGAGTATGTGTCAAAGAAGTCTTCGCCTTCTTTTTGGGTATAACACTTGACCACAAGACGTGCCTTGTACTTTTCAACAGTACCATCGGGCCTAAAATTTTTCTTGAACACCCACTTACATCCTACAGGCTTGCACTCGTAAGGACGATCAGTTACCTCCCAAGTTCCATTAGCTAAGATGGAATCCATCTCAGTATGGACAGCTTCCTTCCAGTAGTCAGCATCTTGAGATGCATAAGCTTCTGAAATAAAAGTTGGAGTATCATTCATGAGGTACGCAATGAAATCATCACCAAAAGACTTTTTAGTCCTCTATATCATGCTCCTTTTAGGAACTTCATTGTCATCCTCCTCATGATCAACATAGTGTTCTATCAAAATGGAGGGTTCAGGGATTGTAATTAATTGCTTACTAGATGAACTAGTCATCTCCTGATTTGATGAGCTAGAGATACCTTTTATGGGAATTATGTCCTCTAAGAAAGTCACATCATTTGACTCCATAATTGCACGGATAAGCATGTAGGGTTCCTCAGATTTTATTATCAAAAATCTATAGCCAACACTATGAAAAGCATATCCCAGAAAAACACAGTCCATGGTTTTTGGTCCAAGCTTTCGCTTCTTCGATATTGGAATATTGACTTTCGCTAAACATCCCCAACTTCGTAAGTAAGAGAGTTTAAGACTTTTCTTCTCCCATTCCTAATGGAGTCATGGTTTTCTCCTTTATGGGAACACAGTTTAGGACATGACACACGGTCATTAGCGCCCTTCACCATTCCTTGGAAAGGCCCGATGTATCTAACATGTTGTTAACCAAATCAGCTAGAGTACGGTTATTTCTTTTGACCACTCCATTTGACTGAGATGAGTAGGGGGCGTACTCTCATGGATAATACCATGTTTCTCACAGAATAAATCAAATTCATTTTAAAAGTAGTCTCCACTGTGATCCGACCTTAGCCGCTTGATCTTAAGATCAAATTGGTTTTATGCTTCGTCTTTATAGAAAATGAAGTAATTTCAAGCTTCGTCCTTAGATTTCAAAATATAAACATATCAGTATATGGTGGAGTCATCAATCAACGTCTTCAAGTATTTTTTTCCACCTTTTGCCAAAACATCATTCTTCCCACAAAGATATGAATATATAAGTTCTAGTGGTGCTAAGTTTCTTGGTTCCACAACCGTATGAGAT
Source organism: Avena eriantha (assembly GCA_910589775.1). Taxonomy (NCBI): domain Eukaryota; kingdom Viridiplantae; phylum Streptophyta; class Magnoliopsida; order Poales; family Poaceae; genus Avena; species Avena eriantha. Next base: position 225,881,483 of record OU342743.1, on the reverse strand, counting down.
TTGCGGGGTTGCTTTACTTGGACACAAACTTGGCACTTAGAACCTTTGATAGTGGTGAATTTCAGAACTAAACTCATATTAGCTAGCCGCGTCATGCAAAAAAAAGTTAATATGACAAAGTCATGAGTGCCAAACATTAGAGCTCATAATCATTGCAAACATGATTAATAACTTTGGTACACGAGTCTGACAAAGATAGGTGGAACAAACCTCCGCACTCATAGCCTTTTCCAACAAATTATACATACTTAGAAATTAAAACTTTATTGGACTCAAAGACCAACTTAAAGTTCTCTCAACATAAAAACAATCCACTGATGAGATTCTTTTTAATGGACAAAATGTGCTACACATTATTTAATTAGTTGTATGGTCTCCCGAAGTAAAGTTCAGATTTACCATATCAACACCATGAACAGAAGCATGTGATCCCTCCCATCAACACGGAAGAAGCTATTGCGACCTGGTAGGAAGAAAACATGGAAATATCATAACATACATGTGTATTCACACCTGTGTCTATCCACCATTCAGGATAATGACATATTGAAAGGATACTAGGGACAATACTATACCCAGCGTCCTTCATCTCGGTATCACGAATTACAACATTTGCGGTCTTGTCGTTGTTCCCATGTTGACGCTTATCAAAGCGATTTGGGCAGCTTGGTGCCCAATGATCAAGATCACCACAAGCGTGACAAGACCCTTTCTTCTTATATTTCTTTTTATTGAAGTTAGTTGAGTATGTGGCCTTATTCTTGCCATCGAACCTCCCTTTTCTTTCAGATTTGTTCTTGTTCTTAGGATGGAAAGTTGTTCTTCTGTACCAAATAGGCATTGAAACCTCCCTTAGAATCTTGAGCACGTGTTCTCTCGCCTTCTCTTCCACATAAAGAGACCCGATGAGATCCGTAATGGAAAATTTTGTCTCATATTTCAGAGAATTAGCAAAATTCCTCCATGTGGGAGGAAGCTTGGCAATGATGCCTCTCACAACAAACTCGTCCGGCAACACAAACTTGAACTGCTCAAGTTCTTTGGCAAGTGATTGTATCTCATGAGTTTGCTCAACGATAGAGCGTTCATCAACCATCTTGTAGTCATAGAATTGCTCCATAACATACAACTCGGTTCTAGCGTCCGAGATCCTAAACTTGGCCTCGAGCGCATCCCTTGTGTCCTTGCCATTATCAAACTTGCCCAGAAGAGATCCAGAAAATATCTAGCTTCTGGATTGTTCACGAATATTCCTGTGACCCATGAAATCTTCCCGCAACCCGCGGCGCGGTGCAACATGGCGTGGTGTCGGAGGAGGAGTGCACGAGAGCTGCTTCTTTTGTCACTCACTTAGTGCTGCTTAAACAGACTCATATATAAGATGGTGCAACCTCCTCTCAACAAGCAATGTTGGATAAAATTTTAGCTCCACTAGTGCTTCCACACGTAATGGATTAAAGAAAATTTCAGGATTTGCATTAGTTATGAGCCGAAGCCCCAACACCGAAATGCCTTAAATTCCAACATTAGTGGGCAATATTTGTTTAACCAATAAATAGTGAGAGAGTCCCATGCGTAATTTATATGGATAAAGCAGAGTATATTACGAGAACTGATCAAAAGGACAATGAAATTCGGAGCGGAAAATTGACAAAATCAGTATGGTTTGTACTACATAAGCCCTGGTCGTTAATTATAGCTCCCATTACCAATAATTTGTTGGTACCAAGAGCATCTCTAGCAGATACTGCATCTTGTCCGTCCCACAAAATAACTGTCAGTTTGTGGTACGAAGCGGAAAAAGTGGTCATTCTATATACCCTAAACTGTACCACATCCGAAATATTTTTGTGGTTCACCGTAAAAGGTCGTTTCCGTGCTGCATATTTCCCGTATTGAGGGCTGCGTATGCGGTAAACCGCATCCTGCCTTTCGCTTGGCGCCAGGGACATTTGCACCCCTCCGCTGCCATTTTCCGATCTACTCGTCGTCGCGCCTCTAGTCTTTCCCCACCGCACCGCCGTCCATCGCCGCCGTCATGAACCCTCCCTAGACTGCGCCGGTCGATTCCAACACGGAAGCCCAACCGGCAACCCCTCCCGGTGCGGATGTCGTCGACAATAGCCTTCCACTTGCACCGGTGGTGAAACCGACAGGGAAGCGACTAGGCGCACATCCCTGTGCTACCGGTGGTTCGATTGGCCCCATACATCCCTCCGATGGTCGAAACAAAATCAGCGGATCCAAGGCACCCTCCGACCCAAAGCCGAAGAAACCCGTTAGCTGGAAGCCCCTCTCCGCATGCACAACGGTGACGGCGCCTCCATCACGACCGGCCACCCAATTCGCCCTTGTTCTGGGAAGGTATGTTTCCTTGTAGATTTGATTGCCCTCAAATTCGCCCTATATTTGTTGCAGATGCCGTGTAGAAATTAATTTCCTCAAAATCACCATATTTTTGGTGTGTTCGTAGCGAGGATCTTCTCTCAGTTCTGTGTTTGTTCGTTGACATGTTGAACACCGCTACGGTGAACGTCAATGGTGGTATGCCCTTACCTAACGAGATTGGTACTGCTGCTTCCAGCGATGGTGACGAGTCGGAACGAGTGCGACATACTGATGACTGGGAAGATGATGAACTAGAAGAGGTGGATGAGGAGGCATTCGATGCTACCCAAGACAAGGTGAAATCGAAGAGATCTGCCAACTACACCATGGACGAAGACGTGTCATTGATCCGGGCTTGGAAGGGTGTGTCCATGGATGTTGTCACCGGGAGTGACCAATCTCGGAAGAAGTACTGGCAACGGATTGAGGACAAATTTTCAAGCTAGTGCCGAAAGGAAGCACTCGCATATTGAGATCTCTCTAAAGCTGGTGGGATACAATCAAACAATCTTGCAGTCATTGGAGTGCCGCCTACGAGCAAGTGAAGAATCATCCCCCAAGCGGCATCAACATTGATGAATATGACAAGGTTGCACAATTCAGGTACAAGGACATGGCCGCATCGAGGAACAAACCATTCGCTCTCCATCATTGCTAGGAATTGTTCAAGGACAGTGAGAAGTGGAGGGTACGTGATCGAGAGGCACCACCTTTGAGAAATGGCTCGGCAATGAACTTGGAGGAAGAAGATGAAGAGGAAGACGATGAACCGAAGGCCAAAAGAAAAATGCTACATGGTTCGAAGAAGGTTAAGGAAGAGTTGAAGAGAAAGGCTCAGCACGAAAAGTTGAGGGACAAGATGGACGAAATATGAAGCACAAGGCGCTAGTAGCGCAACAACAAATGGAAACCAAGCTCAAGTTGGCTGACAAGAGAGAAGAGACCAAGCTGGAAATATGGCTTGCAACTCGTGAAGATGAGAAACGCAAAGCTGAGTTTGTGAAGCGGAGGATTCGTCTCGAAGTGAAAAAGGCTAGGGCAGCACTGATTGCCAATGAAACACAAATGATGACTATGGATCCTGACAAGATGGATCCTATCACAAAAGAGTGGTGGAACGATAGAAGGTTGGAGATCAACGAGGCAAAGAAAGCTCGCAGAGTTACTACAAGCGATGCTACGAATGGTGGAGGTGATCATCATGGCCGTGAGGAAGCCTAGTATGTTTATTTTTAGTTCGTTTGTGCTGTTGTAAAACTTTGAAAATTTTGAATTGGTTTGATCTATTGGGGACATAATCTGTTTTGCGGTATACGCTTTTTTCCAGTACATGCGACGGGGCGAAACAGATGACGCATAACTGAACCGTAAAAAAGGAATATTCTGTTTTACGGTACGACTAAGCGGCATCTGATCCGCCCCGTTCCTTTTCGCACCGCAAAGTCGAGTTACGGTTTACTGCATACACGTTTTGCGGTATGGAGGGATACGGTATCCGCTAGAGATGCTCTAAGAGGCACATTGATAAGTTGGTACATCCCAAACGCACAGAATGCTGTAAACATAGAAGCATGCAATCGTGTGCTTTCATATCAATCTTTTGGTTGCAGACACGCTCTGTCTCTGGGCTGGTGGATGAGGTGTCGTCGATGGCTGTTTCTGCAGCATCGTCGGACCAACCGTGGCGAACTAGTGCACCCAAAGGACAAGGAGAAACGAGCACTGAGGTAAGTTACCACCAAAAGGTTGGATAAAGTAGTCTATTGCAGTACCGCTGCTAGCAGTAGCTGTGCTAGTACTGCTACGAAAAGTTCGTGTAGAAATGAACAAGTTTAGCTAGCTTTATTAATTGGCTAACGAAGAAAAGCGAAGTAGTATTCGCCCGGCCGTTTCCACGTACGGTTTCTATCCAACCTGAGGTTGATTCCTAAACACCCCTACGTAGTGCAACAAGGCAAGTGACTTCACCTCTATCATTTGTTCAAAATAAATAAAAAATTGGAGAAAGCATTAAAGAAATTTCGGGGTTTCAGGATCATGTTCGGTTATTTTTACTCGGACAAAAAATAAAAGAGCTGCCTACCCAAAAAAAAGGGAAAATGAAGAACGGAATGAATGGAGATATTGCTGTTAAATAATTAGTAAAAGCAAACTTCTCTATGTTTTTCTTCTTGTCCATCCCTTATAATTGCATGGTGATAGAAACTTATATTTTGTTGTCAGCATTGGACACCTGTTAAACTGAGTATATGCTTTAACCGCATAAGAAAAAATATGAGTATAAACTTTCTTGTTGCTATCAGGATTGCTCATTTCCCGGGTCTTCGACTTTTCTACTGGATCGAGCCATCTCAGGTATTTCCACTACGTTTTTATTCCGATATGACATTTATTTCTCTAATATAACAATGTACACTTAATTAAGAGTTTAATGATTTAGACTCTAGAAAATATAACATAACAGTCATTTACTTACCGTGTTTGCTCAATGAAGTTTCGGCATGTTTTTTTTAGAGGATTTCGGCATGTTTCAGTTGACCCATATAAGGAGGTATAAGTTTTATGAACTGCCACATACCGCAATTGCAAATTTTGATAATTTTTTCCTCTCAAGAAAAAAACTTTTAATTAATGATTATGTTTTTTATATTACAACGTTTGGAAGATAATTCTGTATCCCTTTATCATGAAAGTACATGTACGTGTATGTATGGTGAATTCGTGATATGCTAATACCTCTAGTACATACTCTCATTCGTATTGGGTCATGGCCTAACGGAACAAAGCACAAAGCTAAGAGTCGCCTCATGACGAAATCTATTCATGTGAATTGTAAATATCCGTGTGAATAGTACCGTGATTAATTAATTAAAACAATTAATGCATAGAACAAATTACTTGAGACCGAGTTAGCCTCCAAGAGGGAATAATGGCATGCATCTACTGGGGGATGAGAGGTGACCGTGACGCGATCTTGAGCACCCTTGCCCCTTCCCACCGGCAGCCACTCTGGCACCGGCGTCCACCTCCTTGTAGTCCCTAGTTCAAGCTCTGGCTTTATTTCCATGGATTAGGGAACGGATATCCCTCAATGGAAGTGGTATATGATTTCTTCACACCGGAGGTTCTTCGGAGCCGGATCGACTTCCCCCTTGACGATATAGTTTGCCTATGGCTGAAGGTGCAACGATTGGTTCTCCTGGATGAAGATGAATTGAGCAGCTTGATATGTGCTGGCTCAGATTATATCTGTAGTGCAAGTGATTTTGTCTCGGTGTTTAGGATTAGCATGCGATACAAAAGTTCCAGAGAGAAATTGGGGGTCGGGCCGGAAAGAGAGACCAGAGAAGGAGAAGAGATAACCGCCACCATCAGATGAATCTGTCGCGTCGGTTACATCCCACGGCGACGACGCGGAGAGCCGAAGGGGGCAACACCCGACGAGAAACGGGAAAATTGGACACATCCAGCAGCCCTCGACGACGGCGCGGATTCGGAGGTGGTGAAAAAGAAAGAGGCCGGGAACGAACGCTGCATGCCAGAACCAAAGGAGGGACGCAGTGCCCAACCTGCTGCCCGCACGGAAGATCAGTACAAACCAAGCGAAACAATGAAGCAGGAAGGGAAAAAAAGAGAACCGACCGTTGCGGCGGAGAAATCTGAGGAGCAGCGGGGCACATAAAATGGTTGCTAAGACTGCTTTATCTTAGTTCCGACACTTAAGCTAGATACACTCATAAAACATGACGTATAATCGGTTATTTTTAATAAATAGACATCCTAAATTTATGGTGAGAGAGATTGTTGCTAAGGGATGATCTCTTAGCTAAGAGAAGACAGACCTCTTTTTTTATTCTCTCTTTTCCATATCACCTATCATCTTGCATGACATTGCTATGATATGACTAAGATATAAGCGTTTTACTACGGAAAAAAAAGGCTGCTGTAATCAGAAGGAAGACGAGTAAAATCCGGAAACCGTGAGGAAGCCACCTAGGGCATGAAAGACATGACGTGGCACGTAGAGGAAACCAGATAAACAGAACGGGGAAAATTCGAGAGAAAATAAAAGGATGGCCGGTACTGTAGATGCGGCCCATCTACACTGCTTGGACACAAAACGTGTTTACGTGGATCGCCTAACGCAAGGCAAAAATTGGATGTGTGCTTGCATCCATCGCCTCACCTTTTATCTGCATGCCCTAGTTCTTGTTCATGGGCTGCTTCCATTCAGGGCCGGCCCTTGGAGGACCTGCGGGGCAGCTGCCCCGGGCTCAAAAAAAGTAGGGGCTCCTAGAAATATGCTATAAAGGTAAAATAGATTTTTTTATTGGGCTGGTGGATTAACTGGGTCTTTTTTCGCTGTCGTGGTGATTGATACGGGTACAAGGCGAGGCCGAGGCAGAGGCTAACTGCTCGACTCTTAGTCCTAGACGACGTCGGTCGCTTTGCTTCCTCCCAGACAAACGGAACCAACAATTGAGCATACGTCTCTTGCCCGAGTCCTGTCGCCTCCATTGGATCAGGATACGGGAGCGGGGAGCATCGAGGCCCTCGGCGATCGACGCCAAGTGCGAAGGCCAGACCATCGACGAGATGATCGACCACCTGGCTGTTGATCTAGTGGTCCGCTCCTGTCCATGTCTCTGTTGGTTACACCCTAATTCTTTAGTTCTTAAATCTTAATACTAATTAGAATTCTTAGCACAAATTTGAAGAACTCTAGTCATTCAAAAGTATATTTGAGTTCTTAATAAGTTCGACATCCTTGAAGGCATTGGATAGTTCTCAATTGAAAGAACATTGCACTATATTTGCAAAAACTTTTACTCGGCCTGGTACAAATGGTAAACCTGATATATGTGATGTCAGTTAAATGCACTTATTTCTGATTTAAGTGTTATGAAGTTCACTTTGCTAAATACATCGATGTCTGGTATGGAGCTTTTTGAGTTTGGAAAGATGATTGTTATCCTAATATTTGTATCGCTTATTAGATCTTATTTACTAAGCCCATGACTGTTGCATCAGCTAAAAGAAGCTTTTCAAAATTAAAATTATTAAAGAACTATTTGAGATCTATAATGTCTCGGGAGCGGTGTAATGGTTTGACGACTCTATGCATCGAGAAGAAGTTAGTGGACGGGATTGATATTCATTCCATTGTCACGGACTTTGCTTTCAGGAATTTTTGGAGGAAATTTTAAGGTCTCACATAAACATTGTTATTTTTATATGAATATTATAGTTGGAAGTATAGTTAAACTATTTATTTTTCATCATCTCATATATCCATAAAAAAATATAATAAGGGGCCCAAAATTTTAGTTTTGCCCCGGGTCCCCGAAATCTCAGGACCGGTCCTGCTTCCATTTTGGTCTACTGTAACAGGAGTTGGGCTTCAATTGTCGCTTAGGTCTCGCATCCTTCCCATTCTAAGAGCCGGTCTTCCCGCCTTTTCTTTCTGGTGCATCAGGGTTCCTTTTTTTTGAGGGGACAGGGTTGCTAACAATACCCTTCCCTTGAATTTTGGCTTGTCCCCGAGTTGGAGCCTTTGGAAATCATCATTTTAGCTGCACAAGATCCTCTTAGTTAGGGCATCTCGAGCGGGCCAACACAAATGCACGCTACATCCGGTCCGATTATGTTCGGATGTGTCGACCTGCTGACAAAATTTGGGTCGTTGTCCAGCCTGTCCGGACGGGGCGCCCAGCAGCGCAACCCATCCTGTTCTCCCGGTAACTTTGGTGCGCACTGGCCATTTGGCCAATGCAAATTACATTTTGACAACAAATAACAATAAAGTGGGAGAAATATATATTATAAAATTCATTCAAAAATACGAATAGTTCAAAAACAAATTGTTTTACACAACCAATCGAACATAATTCAAATTACATGAAACAAATAAGGGGATTAATCTTGTAGGTTTCCGCACGAGCCCACATATACTCAATCAAATCGTGTGTAAAGACTGTCATGGATGGTGCGATCACGCATATTATGATGTGTAGCCATCTGGCGCAGCCAACTCACCTTGAAAATCCCAACCTTGATCATAGATGATGTCATCACGCTCGGTTTCAACGATCATGTTGTGCATAATCACACAAGCAGTCATCACCAACCACATCCTCTCGGTGCTCCATGTTAAAGCAGGGTACCAAACATTGGCCCACCGTGACTGAAGCACACCAAGTGTCCTCTCCACATCCTTTCTAGCAACCTCTTGTTCTTTCACAAACCTTTTACATTTCTCATATGCAGGGTTGCAGACTGTCTTCACAAAGATGGACCAGGAAGGATAGATGCCATCAGCTAGATAATAACCCATGTCATAAGGATTGTCGTTGATCTCATAGTTAATACGAGGATCATTTCCTTCAGCAAGCCTAGCAAACACCGGAGAGCGCTGGAGTACATTGATATCATCGTTAGATCCTGCCTTGCCAAAGAAGGAGTGCCATATCCGTAGATCTTGTGATGCAACGGCCTCAAGTATGACCGTGTACCCCTCTGCGTGCCCTTTGAACTACCCTTGCCAAGCAAAAGGACAGTTCTTCCACTGCCAATGCATGCAGTCTATGTTGCCGAACATCCTAGAAAAACCCTACTCTCATTGATGGACAGAAGGCGTCTAGTGTCTTCGGCATTTGTCTCTCTCAGATATACTTTGCCATACACCGCAACAACTGCTTCGCAAAACCTGTACATGGCATCAAGGCATGTGGACTCGCTCATGCGCATGTAGTCGTCCAAGAGATCACCTGGTACTCCATATGCAAACTGTGGAATGGCCGCAGAACATTTTTGGTAAGAGGAGAAGCCAACCTTACCGGTATAATCGAGCTTCGCCTGGAAGTATTCATCGTAATCCCTCACACCACCGAGAATGCGCAGGAACAACTCCCTCGACATCCTATAACGGTGAAAGAATGCCTTCTCTTCGAAGATCAGATTTGATTGGTGGAAGTAGTCCTTGTACAAACGTACGTGGCCATCTTCTCGCTCACGATCCACGTTAGTTGCACGCTTCTTTGTACTTAGCGTGAGCCATGCTTGCAGCTGCAAGCAAAAGTTTGGTCTCACTGTCGGAATCCTCATCCAACGGCGATTCCATGAAATTCTTGTAGAATGACTCGATCGATGCACTCCTACTACTAATTTCATTGTACAAGCAAGGATTATCCTCAATGTCCATGCTAACGACCGTAGGTAGCCAGATAACTATAATTTGGGATGCCAACATACATCAACTATGGGCGGGAAAATGGACGAGTAGGTTGTGGGAACGATCTTGCAACACACTCGAGCGTCCTGCCTGTGTTGAGTCCTAGTCAGGGCCGGTGCTGGGAAGAAGCCTGCACAAGCCATCCAACTACGGAAAACACACGCGGGTTGTGGCGGTGCTGGATTTTGAGTGTGCGGGCGGGGGAGAAAACTCGCGGCGAGCTCTGCTGCCGATGGCAAGACGACGACAAGAAAACATACCTTCTAGCCAGCTAGAGGCGGTGGGATGTGGCGGCGGCACTAGCGATCCAATGACTAGACAGCGGCGCTGCGTGGGGTTGTGCCGGAGAGGGCGGGCGAGGGTTTGGGGGTAGGGAGCATAGCTTCTGCGTGTGTTCTGTGCCATTGCAAGTGGGCCCGGGAGGCCAAGGGGACGACGCGCGCTATCCGACCCGATGCATCCGTGGCCCAAAATTGATACGCCGATGGGTCGCGCCGGACACGTCGGTCCGGATGCACCGTGCTACTGGCGACCGCGCATAGTCAACCGGTCCGCGTGGACCGGTTCGGACATGGCAGGACAATTTACGTCGTGCCGCTGGAGATGCCCTTAGAGTTTGAATCACATATGGAGTATGACCAAAGCACTCATCTCTGCAGGATAGTTGATGTCGATGCTGGTTTCAACCGTTGGCAGGGGTGAAGCTCCTAGTAGGGAAAGGTAAGGCAGCCGCCCGACCTTGATTTTTGGCGAAACATTTCATATGTACATGCTTATTTTGAACATTTTGAGTTGTCATACATCAAAAACGGACTTTGTATGAGAAAGTTTTGCTTGTTTTAATGAAAACTACGCAAAACCGATTCTGAAATGAAAACAAGGACTTGGTCTATTCTCGTTCAAAACCAATTATTTCAATAGTTAATTCTCAATTTAATAAAATCGAACTCTAAACATTGTCCTCAGGGGTATTCAAATAGGACTTAAGTGTATTTTTGCCAGGATATGGCGTGTGGCCGAACCAAATCTAGGTATATGATGGATTGTGTTTAAAGTCATACTTTGGCTTTATATATTTTTGTGATTGACAAGTCTAATTCTATTTATGCATTCAATGTCCTCCATTAAGTATGCGAGTACATGCTTGCTCAATTGTACAATTGATGGTTGGTTGTACGTGGTCATGCCACTAGTGTGCTGGTTTTAACTGTGACACATGGAACAATGGGTGAATTTTTGATTCCTCTACCAGATTGAGATGGTAAGCCACGACGCCAATCTTCTTAGTCACGCGATGGTATTTGGAAACAACTTGTAGTTCCTCCTCCTCACCACTAAGTTGAACATAAGGTTGTAGCTTGAGGTAAGCCTAGTCCGGATGGGATTCGAACATGGGGTTGTCTTGGTTGATGAGTTCATGATCCCCTTAATAGCATCTGGTAAGAACGAGAACCGACGTTATGATTACCCTTTCATGAAGTAACATCTAAAGGCCTTATCACTTCCTTGTTGTATCCAAGTTAATATGTATCTTATGGTCTAATGATCTTTTAGTAACGGTAATACTTGTCATGAGAAACTACCAATAACAAGATGATGAGTTTAATGGTATATCAAATTTGGGTCTATCCATCATCATTGTTCTTCTAACAACCCAATCACATATACCACTAGCAACTCTTACAACACTTTGTCGCCTTGCCCCGATAGTCAGGAAAATAGAACTATCAGTGATACATGAACTAGTCTTAGAAGCTAGACTAGGGATATCTTTGTAGTGTTTATATTTTCACACATGTATTACGGATTTTCTCCAAATACTCATTATCCGAACTAATACAATTATAGCACAGAACAATAAACTTAATTATGAAATAGAAATATAAAGAAGAATTAAAAAATGCAGCTACAGTGATATATTCCTTACAGCAACAGACCAAACACCACCAAGACAATGCCAGAAATTCATCTTCTCCAAAAATAACGACACCAAGAAGGCAACAGTGCACAAGCATCATCATTATCCTAATCATAGATCATAGGTTTTCACCTTAGACAAAGTTCGTGATCATAAAACAATGCCTTCAACAAGACCATTGTCAGACACAACCAATTAAGGTCAGACCTTAGGTTTTTACCCTAAAAGTTTACACTCTAAACTTTCTTGTGTTGTCACTCCCACTTGCCAATGTCGCTGCTCGAATTCACGAATCAGCAAGCCAATTCCTCATCACCACCAGGGCTCGAAGCACCATTACTACTTCTCAAATCTCGGCTTCCCATTCTTCACCATGGAACTAAATACATGTCCCACGATGTCAACTGACTTCAGAGTTTCACACTACTCCCTCTGAAAATAAACGGTCAGAAAAACACGGTTGCACGCGACTGAATCCCATCCGATCCAGCAAACTCGAAGCATGATTCACCCAAGAGAGTTCATCGGCGAATCCTTCCGCAACTCGACCATCCAGCCATGTCAATGAAAATAGGCATCAAGCAGATCGACATCTTAGCGTGAGAGGAACCCTAGAACCGCTGCCTTTATTAGATCCAAGCCGACATCACCACACCACACACTGACCTCCACCAGGACCAGTCGCCCAAAACCCACCGACAACATGAAGGCATGGCTAGCGGCAAAGCCGACCCGCGCCGCCCGAAGCCTCGGCTAGATGGCCTCACAACTTCGAACAAGCCAGAGCAGAGCCACCTATTGGGAAACACACTATGCAAAACAAAAATTCTAGCGCATAAACCAGATTATGTAGGAAGGGAGGCAACGAAACATACCATCGAAGATCGAACTAGAGAAAGTTGTTGATGACAAGGTTGGTCGAGCATCGATCCCCGCAACTAGACTTGTCTAGTCGCGACGAGATGTATTCCACAGACGGCTTCAATGATCTAGTGCCACACATAGTACCTCCACGGTGTCCACACGTACTGGTTTAGAAACACCGTGTCAAAGAGCGATTGAGCACACCATTCAAAGCGGGAGTGTATCGATGAAGATCTGAAGCACTCCGCGATCACTGGATAGATTAGATCTAGACGGTGGGTAGAGATCCGAAGCATTCTAGTGATGATGATGATGATCACTTCCACATGTTGACGACGAGTTCGACGACGTGAGGAAGAGAAGGAAATCGACGCGATAACCAGCAGTGGCAGCGGCCACGAGGTGGCGGCGTCTTATGGTGTGTTTCCCCCTCCACTTGGCCCCTCCTTATATGGGGGTGGACGGGCTCCTCCTTCTCCTCCTGTGCGATTATGGGAGGGAGTCGGAGTCCTGGGTGGACTCCTCTCCCCAAACCGACCTATGGGAGTTTGATTCCACCTAGGGCTCTCCCTCCCACCGCCACATGCCGCCGACCAAGGGGGAGCCCTGGTTGACTCAGCTATGCACTCCTCCCCTCCTCTTACGTGTGTGGCCTAGTGGACCCATTTGGCCCCTTAGGCCCATGGTGCCCATTAGGTAATAAATGATGCTATCGATATTCTGAAAGATCTAGACTCCTCCAAATTATTCTGAAACCTTCCTAAATCATCCTGACACCTTCCTTAGAATGTCCGAAACCATTCCGTACACTCTCGGTGATAACTCCGGACACCTCTGAACTATTTTGAGATTCTCCGAAATCACTTTTCAGTATTACTTCATTCATATCTTCCATTGCATTCATATTCTATATATTGCTAAACCTTTAAGTGTGTCACCCTATGGGTTTGGATATAAGTGGACATGTTCGAAACTTATTCCACAACAGTGATCAACAAATCTATACATATTGATCCCCACCTCATAACACGAAGATCTTTATCGTGTGAACCTTTCAAATTACTTATTAATACACGCTGCATTGCTTCTTGATACTTTACAACTGCTTGAGGTGAAACACTCATTTATTCTCGTTACACGGTATGTACTCTTTAATCATACCGCATTGTTGGTGTTCCGGTGATCAACACTTCGATCACTTGTCCGGTCAGACGATGACGGACACCTTAATATAGTGGGCCCAGAGTGTATCTCTCCATCGTTAGGAGTAGCAATTCCCACAACCACACCATATATAACATTGGCATAGCATCCAGTAAGAACAAAAACCGACTTTATGATTACCCTTTTATGTTTGAAGGCCTCATCACTTCCTTGTTGTATCCAAGTTAATATGTGGTTTATTCTTTTAGTAACAATAATACTTGTCATGAGAAACTACCGATAACAATATTGACGACGAGTTTCACGGTATATCAAATTTGGGTCTATCCATCTTCGTTGCTCTTCTAACAACCCCGATCACATATATCACTAGCAACTCTTACAACACTTCGTTGCTTTGCCCAATAGTTAGAAAAATAGAACTATGAGTGATACATGAACTAGTCTTAGAGGCTAGACCAGGGATATCTTTGTGGTGTTTATATTTCCATATATGTAGTAAGGTTTTCCTCCAAATACTCATTATCCAGAACTAATACAATTATATCACAGAATAATAAACTTAATTAGGAAAAATAAATATAAATAATAATCCATTTATTATTACCTCTAGGGCATATTTCCATCAGTCTCTCACTTTCACTAGAGTCAATAATATAGTTTAGATATAGCGGTCTAACACATACGGCTTCTCGGTGTTGCTCATGCTTTGCAAGCGTTAGTAACTTTGTCAAAGGATCTGCTACATTCAGGACTGTATGAATTTTGCACAGCTTGATATCATCATCATTCACAAACTAGCGTATGAGATGATATTGATGTTGTACATGTTTGTTCTTCTGGTGGTACTTTAGTTCTTTAGTCTGAGCGATGACACCATTCTTGTCACATGAATCTCGATTGGCTATAACACACTTGGAATCACACCAAGTTCTGTAATAAAATTATTCACCCAGATAGCCTCCTTTGCAGCATCTGACACTGCTACGTACTCCATCTCTATTGTAGAATTCGTAACCGTATCTTGCTTAAAACTCTTCTAGCTCACTGCTCCCCATTTAAAATAGACACATAGTTTGGGCAGCAGCGTCGTGATCGTATTCTTGAAGGTGTTGCTTGGTGTGCGACAATTCTAAGTGCTAGGTGTATGGTGGGAATCCTCCGGAGGGTGCAGCGATTTCGAGTCGTCATTGTTTTCGTCGATCTTCCCGTTGTCGGCATTGTTTTCTTTTTTGTTTCTCTTTCTTTCTTTTGGGCATGAGTGTGTTGCTTGCCCCACCAATATTCTTGAAGCTGTATCGGGTGATTGCTATATTAACGTAGAAGGGTGAAAGCCTATTTCGAGGGAGAAGAGGGTTCAGGGCATCAACGTCGGGCATGGTTTTCGTCTAGCTTGTCGTGGCATGTGTACTATCAAGGGATGACCCCTCTTCTTCAACTTCTGCCTCCACATAACAACTATTCATGCAAGATATATTTATGCGATGTTCAAGTCAGTTCCACGTTATAATATATGGCTAATTTAGTAATTTAACCAAGGCATGTCTCAGTTATTAATCGTGCGACGGGTTCCAAAAGGAAATCCTGACTTACAGTGAGAGTACATGCATACATTATATCGCCTTATCTATGACATTATCGTGCTAAATCTGAATATTCATAATAATTTATTTGCTACGTTAATTCAATTTTTGGGCTATCTTCACTCTTGAGTTCATCTCGACGAGGGACTAAAAAAGCGAGCGCTTAGATCTTAGGTGCCTAAAAACATCTTATGCCTAACTCGCTGACATCATCCTACTATTCGTGCTAATTCTCAGTTGTAACTTAGTTGCAACTTATAAAATTTGTACTAATTGTCAGTTATAATTGTTGCAACTCATTAAATTCCCAGCTATAACCTAGTTGCAACTTATGTGTAAATCCCATGTTGCATGAATCACGAGTCAAATCCAACAGTGAGAGAGGTGACTGAGACATAAGAAGTTCTCAAGCACCTCAAAACTAGCAAAAAATCCAATGTTTTAACCATTTTTTTGGCAAGAGTTATCCAATTAATAGTATAGGGTTGCCAAATTGACAACCCACAGTTGACAAAATAATAATGCCCAACAGATAGATAATAAGATACTGCAATGTTACACAAAATTAGAGAGTGAGTATTCTAGTATTTAGAATAACTTGTCATTACACAGAAAAATAAGTATCACGCAGCCTAGCATATCTAGAATAACAAATAAAAACCTGACAACTAGTAGTACTCCCTCCGTCCAGAAATAAGTGACTTGGGTTTGTCTAGATTCGTATGTAGCGAACCCAAGTCACTTATTTCTGGACGAAGAAAGTATGTTATTATAATTTGGCAACTAAATCTGACAAATAATTGATAACAAGATGGAAATTACCAACATGATTTTACTTTGTCAAACATGGCATCTAGTTCCAAAGATCCTCGTGAGTACACAACAGCTACAATGGAACATCAATCATATTAGCAATTGAAGAGATAAAAGATTTTAAATGTTTGAAATAAAAAAAAAAACTTTGATAATATCATGGAAGCATATGTGCTAGTATCATTGCTAGCATACACATACGAGAGAGACGATAAGGAGTAATCTGGCCGCATGTGTTAGTATCTTTATCATGATATGGGATACAAAGGAGGAGTATTCTGGCCTCCACACGCTAGCGCTATTTTGCGCCGCTGCTAGGTAATTCTGTCCTATAATATATGACATGCTTAAATGGCAAAATAATATCTGTGGGGCAGGCATACGTAGGAAAATTTGGCATAAGAACAGTCGTTGCAAGTACCAAGTATATCTCGTCAGTTAGCAAAGTTACGCACTCCACATGTGACTATAGAGAAATATCCGGTGAAAATGTTACAACAATATTATAGGCAGACATGCATGTATTAAGTTTGGCCACCTGCATATGAATTGTAGCCAGACATATCTTCCTACAGTTTTGCCAAATTTTGGTTGTACATTTTCTAGAGATAAGTTAGAATTAAAGGGGAGCATCCGAACAGGGAGAAAATAACTGCTTTGCATGAGTTCACGAGCTAGCTTGATAACATCATACATTTCGACGTAATCTTTTATTCTACATTGTAATATGCTTTGCACCTTTTTTCTTCAGTGCTCGGACCCGAGGTGCTACAAGTTGCTGTGACGAAGATTAGTTCCATTTTAACAGATGAAGCCTCACATGCCATCATATCAAATTACTCGGGAAAAGTTAAGAATCTGAAAGAATTTCCAGAAAAGTGCGAGCAAATAAGGAGGCAACTGATAATTATGAGTAACTTCATAAGAGAGATAAGCATGGACGAAGTTACCAAGATTTGGATCATGCATGTCCGTAAGGTGGCTTGTCATGTTGAGGATTTAATGGATAAGTACTCATATCATGTTCTTAAACTCCAACACGAGGGGTGGTTTTGGAAGAGATTATTCACCGGAGGAACTAGTTATTTCAACGTTTTACGTGAAATTGTGGACGAGGTAGTTGAGTTAGAGAAAGAGATTTTGCAAGTTATACAGATGAAGAATCAGTGGCCATTGCGCTCCCAAAATGTCAGTACTAACATACTCGAGGAGATGGAAAGAACTCCATCCGCTGACAGCTTCCCGAAACATGTCAAACATGAAGATTTAGTAGGAATGGAAGGCATGAAGACGTTGCTGACCGGATGGCTTTACCCCAAACAGCTGGATGAGCAGGACTGTACGGTGATAACTGTATATGGCACAGGTGGACTAGGAAAAACCTCTCTGGTCAGTAATGTGTACGAGCGGGAAAAAAACATGTTCCCAGCCCATGCATGGATTATTGTGTCGAAGACCTACACCGTGGAAGATTTGCTGAGAAAGCTACTAAGCAAGATTGGGTACACAGAACAAACACGGTTGGCAGATATGGATGCAAATGGTTTGAAAGAAAAAATAAAGGAAAAACTGAAGGGTAGAAAATGTTTTATTGTGTTGGATGATGTTTGGGAGAGAGAAGCCTACACTCAAATACACATTACCTTATGTGACCTCCAGGAAGCTCGGATTGTCATCACCACGCGGAACAAGCATGTGGCGGCTCTAGCTCTGCCAACACATCGACTCGAGCTCCAACCTTTGGGAAAGGCTGCTTCATTCAACCTCTTCTGCAGAAAGGCATTCTACAATTGCAAAAACAACCATTGTCCCTCGGATCTTAAGCAGCTGGCTGAATCCATAACAGATAGGTGTCAAGGAGTGCCTCTAGCCATAATATCTATTGGCAGCATGTTGTCCACAAAGAAACGCACACAGCATGTCTGGAACCAAACACTCAATCAGCTTCGCAGTGAGCTATCAAAAAATGATGATGTCCAAGCAATTCTGTATCTTAGCTACTGTGACTTACCAGAGGACCTTAGGAACTGTTTTCTCTATTGCAGTCTCTTTCCTAAAGATTATCCTATGCCGCAGAAGAGCCTAGTGTGGCTTTGGGTAGCGGAAGGATTTGCGGTTAGACATGGACACAGACCAGAGGATGTGGCTGAAGGAAACTTAGCGGAACTGATTCACCGTAATCTACTGGAACTTGTGGAGACTGACGAGCTCGGCAGGGTGAGGACCTGCAAGATGCTCGACATCGTGCACGAACTGGCTCTTTCTGTTGCTAAAAAGGAGATGTTTGTTTCAGCAAATGATTCTGCCACAATTCTGCTGATGAATAAGGAGGTTCGCCGCCTATCGACATTTGGATGGCAAGACAAAACTGCATCAAGAGATAAATTTCCGCGCCTCCGTACCATAATATCAGTTGCAACAGTTCCATCCTCGACGGGCATATTATCATCAATTTTGTCCGAATCCAGCTACCTCACTGTTCTTGAGCTGCAAGATTCTGAAATCACTGAAGTGCCAACATCGATTGGGAATTTGTTCAACCTCCGGTACATCGGCTTGAGGCGAACAAGAATCAAGTCAATACCAGAGTCCATTGGTCAGCTTTCCAACCTCAGCACTCTCGACATCAAGCAAACCAAAATAGAGAAGCTACCACAAGGAATCACTAAGGTCAAGAAGCTACGACACCTTCTGGTTGACAGATTTGCTGCTGACAAAAAGACAAACTTCAGGTACGTGGTCGGAATGGAAGCACCTACCGGGCTGTTCAACTTGGAAGAATTGCAGTCTCTTGAGACCGTGGAATGCAGCAATAACTTGGCAAAGCAGCTGAAGAAACTGACGCGACTAAGAATTCTGTGGGTTGACAACATAAATGTTGCTGATTCTGCAGATCTCTTTGCTGCATTGTCAAATATGCCGCTTCTTTCCAGCTTGGTTCTTTCTGCAAAGGATGAGAATGAGGCACTTTGCTTCGAGGCTCTCAAGCCAGTGTCTAGGCATCTACTAAAGTTGATTGTCAGAGGGCAATGGGCTAAGGGCACACTGAATTGCCCGGTATTTCTTGGCCATGGGAGGAATCTAAGGTATCTAGCTCTAAGCTGGTGTCGCCTTGGAGAAGATCCATTGGGGATGCTCACACCGCACATGCTGAACCTCACATATCTGAGACTTAACAACATGCATAGTGCAAATGCTTTGGTTCTTTCGGTAGATTCTTTTCCCAATCTGAAGACACTTATCTTGAAGCACATGCCTGATGTCAGTGAGATAAACATCATTGATGGTGCTCTTCCATGCATTGAAGGCTTTTACATTGTGTCGCTCTCTAAGCTTGATAAGGTACCACAAGGCATTGAATCCCTTCAGTCCCTGGAAAAGCTCTGGCTGATTGGCTTGCACGAGGATTTCAGAAGTCGATGGGACACTAACGGAATGCATGAGAAGATGCTGCATGTTCCAGAGGTTCGTGTCTAGATGATGCATGTTATACCATTATTATTCATTGTCGTCGCACAGAACTAGGCCATGCATCTAGTTGTTTCCAGTAAGTAACAAGCTGTTGTGTTAAGAATTACTTCGTATTTTACAAATGTCATGATGTATATCTTCTTATTCTATGAAGTCCTCAAACATTAGTTTTGTTGCCATCAACAAGTCCCCTCTCTCTCAGTACTATATTTTGTTGGTTCTATTGTTTTGCAGTTTGATTTTACGGTAAGAACATGGCTCTTTTGCTAATGAAATTCCAATATGTTATTCCTATGTTCATCGCGGTACCGAGCAGTGCAGAAATCAGCATTTTAGTATGATTTCCTAGTATTTTCTTCTATTAAAAACTTTTAATAAATCAAGAGGACTGTAATTTGGGGGTGGTCAATTCTCGTAAGTATAAACCTGAAGACTAAACATTTCAAGTGCATACCTATAAAAATTTGTCTGGAGCGGTGGCATGCCTAACCTATGCATTCCATTAGTGTTCCATTGGCTCGGATCACTTCGTTCATTTAACTTTGAGAATAACATTTTACGTAAACTAAATACGACTTGGATCCCAACCCTAGCCGCTAGGCCACCGCCGGCCGGAACTTTGCGCCGCCACCCCTCCCCCTCCCCCTTCCTCCTCCACCTCCCGGGTCGTCCGCGCGTAGGAGACTCCGGAGGCGCCGACCCTAACCTACAAAACTCCCTTTGGCGGTTCTCTTCGGCCGCTGCCGCTGCGGCACCGACGGTGGCGACCACGCCTCGCCTCAGAAGACGGCGGGCAGCCCCCTTCGTGCGCCTTGTCGGCCTTCCATCATGCGGGAAGGTCAGGACCTGGGCGGCGTCGCTCGCCGATGCGGGGGGCTCGCTGTCTCGCGGCTGGGAGGCGAGGAGGAAGGTGGATTGGACCCGGCTGCAGGCCTGTTGCAGCGGCGTGGCCATGGTGGAGGCTAGGCCACCCCTAGGCGGTGGCGCTGCTAATTGGGATCTTGCGGACTCGGACTCGATCTACTAGTTCTGATCGCCGGGAGTTGGTCGACGGTGTGAGGACCGCTGCATCAGCATCAATAAAGGAGGTGGTCCTAGAGGTTCTTCGCGCGAAGACGAAGATATATTTTATGTCTGTCCTCGTTGTTCTGGCCTGGAGAGACGAGTTCCGGAAGGCTCCGCTAGCGAACTCCCATGGACGTATCATGTTTGGAGATTACTGAATCGGAAGGTATTCGGCCGTGCGTACCCATGCTTTTTGCTGGCCGTTTGGTTTCAGAGGGAGCATTGCGAAGCTTTGCTATCTGTCGCCATCATGTCTCATGTCTTAGATGATCCGTGGTGAAATCAGGTGCGAAGAATGTTACGAAAGAAGGAACATGAGAGCTAACGATGGTGATTTGAGTCTTTGTGGTGTTGAGAAACTGATTACGTAATCTGTAACTCGCAGCAACGACTGTTTGTGGGGGCAACAACACAGGAGGAGTTCACAACCCTACCTTGCATGGTGAAAATCCAATGTCTGATCTTAATTGGTTGTACCTGATAATGACCTTGTTGAAGGCATGTTTTATGAGCGAGGACTTTTATCAGGGTGAAAACCGATCTTTAATCGGACGACGATGACGTTTGTGCACCGTTTCCTTCTTGAAGGGTCGCTATTGGAGTGTTTGGACTATTGGTGTTGTTGTGGTGGTGCTATGTAGCAATCGTTCGTTGTAGCGCATCCGTAAGACTATTAGAATAGTTGTTGCAGAAGCCAGGTGTAATTGGTATCTCCACGTATTAGTATATGTTGTTTGTAAAAAAAAACTAAATACGACTTAGGGGGTTCATAGACGGGCGTGGATTGCACGGCTTATTTCAAGACGTGGCGAGATGCGGACCCATTCTGTCAGTCGATGTGGCAATGCCCCTCAATCTCTGGTGGTAGTCAATGTCTCTCTCTCTTCTTCCTCGTTTCGCTCCATGACCCCTTCAATGTTAACCGCAAGCATGCAGAGGCCGAGCAGAGCAGGCCAGGCGCGGCCGAGGGATTGGGTGGCGGCGGTGGCACCGGATTTTGGTGGGGGTTGAGATCAGGGTGGGGATCGAGCTGGAGGTGGTGGACAGGAGAATCAGGCGGGGTACCCGCCCTCCGTCCATTGCGAAGCGGAGGAGCGGAAGTGCGAAACAAAAAACAAAAGCTGATACTACCAACATAGGCATTAGACGATGCGGAATCCCTAAATCAAGACAAACATGACGCCGTCTAACGAGTAAATTAATAAGCCTCAGCCCATACCTAGTGCTTAAAGGATTAGCACGCCTCCGCCTCAGTGAAGGGCGCCCGATGTTCGCCGCCCTTGCGGTCCAACATTGAAGTTGGAAGGCGGCCAGGGCCAGGGTTCAGACTTCAGACTTGGCCGACGGATTTGCACTCCAGCACTCAGGAGTCAAAAGCAAACATTGGATGTATCTGGACCGTCTGATATTTATTAGACGGACGATGGTCACGAGTTCGAGTGTTCGCTCTAAAATTACCCATTGATGCCACCGCTAAAATACGCTTCCAACGAACGATCCGAGTAACACACGGTGAAATCCCTCGCCCGCTCCCATTCTCCCCTGAATCTCATCTCCTCCCATGGGACTGCTCTCCACCCTAGCAAACTGCCGCCGGCTGGCCGCTCCTTCGTTACCGACTCCTCACCTTTGGCCGACGCATCTTTCTCCCACCACACCCTACCCTTCGGCGTCTCCATCGTGTCTATCGCATGACCTCCACCATCCTCGAAGACTTGAATCACGGCGGGGCCGCTGGCCCCTACTGGACCTCCCGGGGTTGAGGTGTCGTCGCCGCCTACAGGACCTCCTCGCCATGTCCAGATTCGTCCTGATGAAATCCCCTCCGAGCGTCCGTCTCGCCCGACTAGGGGGCGCCTCCCTGCACCAGCACCTCCGTCCTAGATCTTGGTAAAGATTGATGATTTTTATAGTGTGTACTAGCGCAAGCTGATTGATGCATGTAGCACTATGGCCGGCTACTCCACCGTGTGCTGCAGGCTCCCATCCCATGGACTGAAACTTGCTGGTAGTCAATGGTTCAACATCTATTGTATTATCAGCTAACAGTTAGGGATGCTAAGAAAATGACGATGTCTAGAGGGATGTACACGTTGTCTTTCTGTGTCAGCAAGGCTCTTATTGAGTTGTTAGCATAAAACTACCACTTTTAGAGCAAAATTTCGGAAAACTACCACTTTACGTTTTCGCAGCAAAAATCTACCACATTTCGAGTCAGTTTTCTCAAATCGCACTAAACACAAATTGATAACGAATTGACGGTGTTTCTGACATACGTGGCCCACCTGTCAGGACCAAACTGATGAGCTGGACTGGGTCCCACTTGTCGGTCCAATTTAGAAAATTTGGATATTCTAAAAGAAAAGAAGAAATACAATAAACAATTGTCTGAGATGAATAAATAAATATCTAAAAGAAATAAAAATATCTAGAAAATAAAATAAAAATCCCAGCCTGTACAACCCCAGTCGCCGGCAGTCCTCCTTGTGATGGCGCCGCCGTCCCTCGTCGCGCCACAGGGTCGGCCGCCGTCGCGCCACCGGGCCGGCCGCCGTCGCGCCACAAGGCCGCTCGCCGCCATAGGCCGGCAGCTGTCGCGACCCCCATGTGAGCCGCCGGCCGTCGTCGCGCCACAAGGCCGCTCGCCGCCATAGGCCGGCCGCTGTCGCGACCCCATGTGAGCCGCCGTCCGTCATCGCGCCACTGGGACGGCCGCCGCCGCCGGGCGGAGCTGCTGCTTCTCCCCATCGTGGCGGAGCTGCTGCTGCTCGTGCGCCGGGCAGAGCTGCTGCTGCTCCCCGTCGTGGCGGAGCTGCTGCTGCTCATGGCCGCCGGGCGGAGCTGCTGCTGCTCCCCGTCGTGGCGGAGCCACTGCTGCCCGTCGTGGCAGGCTCCAGCGAGCTACCACACGGGGAGAGCTCCGGGGCGGCGCGCCGGCCAAGGATGGGGCAGGGGAGGAGGGTCTGGAGGACCCGACGAAGGTAGGAGAAGACCTCCAGACTCTTTTTGTGTTTTTATTGTTTTTGTATATTTTTTAATTAAGCTGATAGGTGGGACCCAGTCCAGCTCATCAGTTTGGTCCTGACCTGTGGGCCACGTATGTCAGAAACAACGTCAATTCGTTATCAATTTGTGTTTAGTGCGATTTGAGAAAACTGACTCGAAATGTGGTAGATTTTTGCTGCGAAAACGTAAAGTGGTAGTTTTTCGAAATTTTACTCTAAAAGTGGTAGTTTTACGATAACAACTCGCTCTTATTCGTATCTTGACTGACAACAATATGGTCACTAAGGCTAGGCTAGCAAATTGTTTCTAAGTTTACTTACACTTGTTGCTTTTCTAAGACCGGTCTCTTTTTTTTGGCCTCTTCTCAGCTTATCTCTCTTTATTTTTTCCCTTCCAGTTCATTGCAGTCAAAGGTAAGTAAGCTTTTATCTGATGCATCTCTAATGAAAATTAGTAGCATTCTTAGTTTGTTAAAAATTTACACACATCTCAACTTTCGGTATATTCTGCAACTAAAATTTCATTTCACGGCACGCGTTCTCGTGCATCGAAATACGTTCTGTGAAATTTGTTGCCATCACATCGGTGAAGTTTCTTTAATAGATACCCAACCTTAGTCATTTAGATTGCCTTGCAGCCGAGATTTCTATTTTCAAGAAACTTAAGCGATAAGAAACTCTTCATGCTTCATTTTTATTTTCGCAAAATTAAATATATATAATCTGGAAACCTTCGAGCTCTTAAAAGGATAGTTCGTTAGTGTATTTGTCATCAAGCACAGTTGTATATAGTTTCCATATCAAAAATATTGATCCATACATATAGATTTATTTGACACAAGCCAAAATGGGTATTGTCAGTGAACTATTTAATATGTGCACACACCAATTTGGGCATTCTTCTTATTCACAGATCGATAATCTAGATATCCACCATAAGAGTTAAATATATTAATTCATGCATATTTCTTATTCACAATTTTTGCATGTTCAGAGAGGAAGCAACAGTTGTTGCTGACACTTCCACGGCTCTGGCGGAGCTTTGTTGCAGACAGTAGCTGTTCACAGAGACATAGGAGAGCAGTAGGATAGTGTGTGAACTGAATTATGCATGGATTCATAGTCAACGATGTGCATGCCTTCGTGCTCGCCGTGTGCGATGTCTTATGCAATCTCAAGCAGGTACTTCACACTAACTCGTTAATAAATATTTTACAGTGTGTTTTCACCATCATTGCAAGACTTCCATGCTTTATTTTTAACCCATGCAACTATTTTGACTGCAAGCAGGTAGTGGGCAAACAATTGTTTCTTGCTCCTTTTTTGTAGTATAAATATAGGGAATTGTTTCCACTTTTCACCCCATATCTCACTTGCCAAGTCTATTAAATGGGATTGAGCATAGGTCGTCATCAAACACTTTGACATCAAACATTGGAAGCATCCATGCCATCCATTCTACATCCGATGGTATGGTAGTTCGTAGCTTAGCTAATTACGGTGCTCAGCTAAGTGGAAATTACCAGTCTAGAAGAAAAAAGGAAGCCAATACGGCGCCGACCCAGCATCCCCGACCTCCTCCTATGAAACCCTACAAAGTCCCAGCCGCTGTCGTCCCTCCCTTCTCCCTCACCTGCCCCGCCCCACCCCAGCCGCCACTAGAAGCATGAGCCCCATCAAGAAGGATGCCCCATCACCGGAGCGCCTCGAGCATGTCGTGATCTGAGATCACCGCCACTGACCTTTCCCAATCCGCCAAGGAGGATTTGCCACAGCTGGACCGACGCAAGTTATCTTAAGAGCGAAGGTATTCCCTCCTAGCAGGCACATCCCTCTCCTACTACCACTTCCCATCCTAATCACCAGAAACCTCAGCGGCCGCGTAAGACATTGCGACGCCGATGACCATAGGCACGTCAGCGTGGGACGGCAGATGCTAAACAATGTCCTCGGGTTCATGTCCCGGCTGCTCCTGAAGCGGGGGCTCGTGCGCGGGCATGTCTGCTCAGATCGTAGAGCGGCGATCCATCCAGACAGTGTGATAGGTTTTTTTGGGGTTAACACCTAACATTC